>JAQFVV010012461.1:3353395-4840978 GCA_028023455.1 Epiperipatus broadwayi | reverse complement strand
GTCTCATGTATGTCTAATCATAGGTGTTTAAAAATTAGACACTGTCTTTCTCCTGCAATGTTTAAATAGATTTGTATGATTGAATATTTGATTATAATATCTGACACACAATAGATTCAAGCCCTGATTTAAGCATGCTCTAAACTTAAGTGATTCATTTAAGTTTTTTAAACCAGCGGGCAAGTGCGTGGAAATTTATATTTAAGAAATAGCGCATTATCAGAGATTGACTTCTGTTTACATAATTTCAAAGTTTTCAGCACTTTATAATAATAGATTTAAATATTTTAAAGTAATTAATGAAAGAATAAAGATCAGAAAGACTTATTGCAGGTGAAAGGCAATTTTTAAAACCCTAAAAAATTTTAATTAAATAATTTTAAGTAAGCTTTTGTATTAGCAATAATAAAATCTATTAATTTTCTTTAAACATGTTTCTGGGCTCATTTATTGATGGTAAAAATCACTAGCATGTAAATAACTAGAGATATGTATCAATTTCAAGAGTTCGATATATCAATGCAAATTATTGATTTCTAAAACCCATGTGGACCTCACACGATGAAGAGTAGATTCCATTACGATGTCAGGAGACAAGTTTTGAACAGTATCTAAGTGGGACAAAGCAAGAATTTCTGGTAATTAAAAGTTATAATGTTTCAGTATTTGGAAATTCAGACTTTTAATAACATTTATAGTTTAGAAGCTATAAACCTTTAATATTTAGAGTGAGGTCACCACCGTTTTGAATTCTATCAATTTTACGTTTATTGAACATGTGGGTTTTTAATTAATATTTTTTTCAATTTTTTTAAAATTCATATGCTTTATTTCATATGGGCATATCCTTTTGATTGTCATGAGTAAATGGTTTAATAAACTAGTAAACTTAAATTTGATTTTTTTAAAGATTGATGCAAATTTAGATAATGTGAATTTAAGATATTTGCATGCCTTTTTGTCACATGGTTCCATATGTATCACTGTGAAAATATAATTATTGCTTAAAATTAATTTCAAATATTTACGAAATTGCTTTTTTTTTAATCACATGGTAACATTTTTTATAACTATGAAAATTGTTTTTTTTTTTTTTATTACCAAAAATGCTTGGTAAAATAGCAAACTTAAATTTAAACTAGCAATCAGTCTTTGCACCATCATTATTTTTTAACATTCGTATTTTATAAGTTATAAACTTTTGGCATATAGTATAATTCATATTTTAAATCTATCAATTTTACGTTATCCTTTTGATTGTCATGAGTAAATGGTTTAATAAAATAGTAAACTTAAATTTGATTTTTTTAAAGATTGGTGTAAATTTAGATAATGTGAATTTAAGATGTTTGTGTGCCTTTTTGTCACGTGGTTCCATATGTATAACTGTTAAAATACAATTATTGTTTAAAATTAATTTCAAATATTTGCGAAATTGCATTTTATTTTTTTAATCATATGATTACATTTTTTATAACTATGAAAGCTTTTTTTTTTTATTACCAAAAATTCTTGATAAAACAGCAAACTTAAATTTAAACTGGCAGTTGGTCTTTGCGCCGTCATTATTTTTTAACATTTGTATTTTATAAGTTATAATCTTTTGCCACATATGGGCATATCCTGTACACGAAGTAGTAAACTTAAATTTGATTTTTTTAAAGGTTGATAAAAATGGCGATTTTGTAATATTGCTGAAAAAGTCTGATCAAACCAAGTTTTTATTTTTTAATATTCGATGAAAATTGCAAATTTTGTGTTTTAATATTTTTATCATGTTATTGTTTTTTTTTAAAATTTTTTTAGGAAAATGGCAATTTTGTACTACAAAAATTGGGTTTTTGGGTTTTTTATTTTATTTATGAAAATGATGAATTTTGTGTTATAATATTTTAATCATGTGATTACATTTCTTATAACTATGAAAATTGTTTTTTTTTTGTGGGGGGGGTGTGTGATGAAAATGGCAATTTTGATCGATATCATTTATCGGTTGGATGTATCAGCATGGTTTGGGATGGTTCTTATGATTCAAAATGGCTGTCGTGAGTGCATATTAAACAGCACCATTTTTATGTTACTTTCCAAATTAATTTTGTTTTTTAAATTTATACTTTTAACAAAATTGAAAACATAAATATATAATATATATCAGGGGTGGCCAACTTTTGTGTTCATAAGATCTATTCTTTATTTTAAAAATGTGTTGCGATGGACTTGTTGTCATAGGTATAGTCTAAGTGGAGCAAGGTGTGAGATACATACTATTTTTATATAGCTACCTAGTAAAAAATAATTATTTAATGGGCCAAAAAACTTATGTCCGGGGGGGGGGGTAAAGCAACATGAGTAATTATTAACAATATTTATTAATTCAAATTAGCTACATTAAGTCAAGATTAAAAATATTATTTTCAATAATGATACGACTTAGTGGACTTCACCTATCTAGAATTGGAAAAAAATTTAGAACAAATACAAAAATAACAAAAAAATTTGAAAATCTTGACTTAATTTGTTTCACTTGTTACCCGACAGCTCTTACCAGATTGGCCTTACGATAGACCAAAATTGACTTTGCAATCGACCAGTGGATCACGATTGACTTGTTGGACACCCCTGATATATATCATTAAAAAATTTAAAAAAAAAGCAATGGTTCTTGACACTGATAGTAAAATGAATGGTTAAAACCCTGATAATTTTTTTTTAAAAAAAATCTAGTCTGTTGCAGTAATTTAGTCTATTATTAGAGTTGCTGCCATGCAAAATTTGTTTTATTTGTTATTGAAAATAAGGTTTTAACTTGCAATTGTTATTTTATTGCTTTTAGACTATGCAGATATTTGGGAATTTAATGCAGGTTTATGATTAATTTAATTTCTTTATAAAAATGGATTACAAATAGTAAGCTAACTAGGTGGTTTTTCTTTTTTCAGGTTACTAAAGGAATAGCAATTTGAAAGTTAGAAATTATCATCACATTTTATTTTTTCTATATTATTGAAAATAAGCTTATCCGAGAATAATAGTTTTTTTTTTTTCTGGTTTATCAATTTTATGTGACTTAAGGATTAGTTTAATTTTTTTATATATAAAAATGCATTATGGATAGAAAACTAACCATATTTTTTCTTTTCTTTTGTCATCTAAAGGAATACTGATCTGACATTAGATACTGCAGTATTTTTGTTTCATATGTAAATTAATGGAAATAAATTTTTAATATAGAATTGCAATTTTTTTTAATTTTTATAATGTATTATTAAAACAAGCAAAACTCACTATATATATATTGCCACAACAGTAAGAGGAGGTAGTCATGTGATGTAAGTATTATTACATGTTTATTCACATAACATTCAATTTTTTTAACAATTTACTTTTTTCTGAAATATATGTGCTATAGAAATTGTAGTCTTTGTATATCTGTGTGACACCATAATGGAAATTCAAGTTGTTTGTTTTAATGGAAGTATATCTATATTCCTGTTTCTTTAATTAAGCTGGTAGTCCATGAACCAGTAGGGTTATTGAGAGAGAATAGACATTTCATAAGCAAGTTATGAAAATTGTTAGGTCTTTAGACATTGACACTGCTAATTATAAATGAACTGAAGATTTTTATATTTGAGGAATTAGTAATGGTAGCTTTAATTTGCCTTTAAAATATCCATTACTATGGATTACAGTGAACTATGATCCCTTATTTGTAACATTTGGTTACTAAAAATTTTTTTTCTCATTTCCTGTGGATGCATTTTTTTCCCTTCTGAAATAATGTCATAAATGATTTTGCTATTTTCATCTAGCATCATTTCAGCAATTTTAATTTTTTCTTTTAAGCTTATTTGTCATAATATTTTTTCTTCTGGATCTCACCAGGCGTGTTTCTAATTTTACCACATTTACTATTCGATTATTGGTTCTCTTCATTATATTTACCAGACTGATGATCAATCTATCACAAATTAATATATACCTTAGTAGATATAAGATTTATAGTTCATTCTATTTCAATAAATTATCTAAACAGACCTGAGTTAAAACAAAACAATGTTTATATATATTTAAATATGTCTGTGAGGTATGTTAATCTTTTTTAATGTGTTTTAGAAAATATCCCTTTAAACTTCAAACATTAAAATGTTTTTTTTTCATTTAAATCGTTTACTAAAATTTACAATTATAAAACAAACATTTAGATATAAATAATATATCTAAGGCATATGTCAAAAATTTACAATTGTAGTATGAGCTAATTGATTAAAAACTATACAATAGGCGTTTTGTATTAGCTATGACATAAGAATGAATTAAAAGTGTAACATTTGTGCGCGGAAGCTTTTTTTTTTGGTCCCCCTCCCCCAATCTATATATATAAAAGAAAGAAAAAAAAATTTCTGATGAAAACAATTTACTTTGGCACATACGGTTAAAATCTTGGATTAAGTTTTGAGAAATGGAAATTGTTTTGAAAATGACAAACCTGAGACTATGAGGTTTCTGTTTTGGTCTGAGTTAGGTTATTGATTTTGAAAGATAAGGTGCAGGTGACGAGAGATAAATTGTGAAGCTTTCAGATAAATTGTGATGCTTTCAGATGGACATCCGCTACTGACAGATGCAAATCTAAGTAGTAGAAAGTAAACCGGTCAAGTCTGCAGATACACTATGGATAATTTCTTGGCTAGATTAGGAACAAATTAGGCGGCTATATTCCAGTAAAATAAACATTTTTTATTTTCTGAATTGCGTCCATTTGTAATGCAAAATATGAATTTATTTAGTAAATATTTTTAATTAATTACCGAATTATTATTTTTTCCGAGTTCGTTTATGAATTGGTAGAAGCTATTAAATATTATATTACAAACACACGCACAACATATATATATAATTTATAGATGTAGGTGTATTTATAATCACAATCATAATTTTGATTTGAATTTTACATTGTATATGTTTATTATATACTTGTGTACTTGCAATATAATATATTTAAATATAAACATTTCATTATCATAAAACTCTTTCTTTGATGTAATAAAAACGAACAAAAGAGCTTTACTTAATGAAGTTAAATTAAAAAGCTATCACATATATAAAGAACTTCGTAAAAATTTTTAGAGATAGTATTAACTTTTATATTTATATTTTTCAGATCTGCAATTCCAGTAATCCTTGATTGGAAAAAAAAAATATATATACAAAAATAATTAGAAATTAAATTAAAAAAATGTTTACTTTTTTATATATTATTTTTTATTCAAACTGCATGTACATTATATTATACACACCTATACATTTATATGTTGTACACGTTTTTAACATATATATATATTTAAGTGCTACATTTAATGATTGCATTTATTTGACTATATTATCTTTAGTTAATTAGATTAATGACAATTACCAATCAATTATTAGGATTACATATTCTATTTTTTGTCTAGATATAAATTTTAACTTTAAAAACTAATATGTATTATTATTATTTCAAGCATGGTTGTGTTAATTTGACTCCACTTTTTTTTTGTATTTATGTGTGATAAAGTAAATACTTAAAATATTTGGATAAAGATATTTTAAAAAGGTAAATAACTATTAAGATGTATTTCTAGTTAAATCAGTTGTCATAACCTTCATATCTTTATGTTTACCTTTAAAATTATTTAATAATCTCTAGTCTGTTTATAAATTATCTTTATTGCACAATATGTAAAGATAATATTGCGAAATAGATATATGGTTTGTGAATAAATTTTCCTTTTGAAACTTATATTTAAGAAATCTCTTCTCAATTGAATTATAATACTTTGCTTTGGATAAAAATACAGATCTACCGATAATAAATAAGTAATATATATTAAGGCTATAACCTTAAGACTATGCACCTAAAATAGACAGTAGGGACCTCTACAAATCTAAACACAAGATTAACGACTTTAAAAAACAAGAGCGGCCAATCTTATCTTTGACCTTATGATCTGGAACAATTAACAACAACTGATTCAACCAAAAATGCATCATGAGGACTTTTTTTTTTTTAAGTTTATTTATCCATATGTTTTAAATGTGTGTGGGGAGTTTGAAAGTTTTATAGTATACTGATATGTAAAATACATACTATAATAGATTCACTATTATCCATAAATTTTGATATCCATGACTTTGCTTGCAACAAAATATGAATAAGGGCGAATTGCTGTATGTTTTTTGCATTCAACATATATTTCTATATATCATTAAAAACCAGTCAACACTTAGCCAATCCCAATATGAATAACAATCAACAATTTCAAACTGTTGTCAAGGCAATCTTTTAACAATAAAAGTGGAGTGTTAAAAGGAACTTGCCTTGACAACAGTATGAAATTGTTGATTGTTAAAAGTGTTAACTGGTTTTTAATGTTACTTACTAGCCTTAAGCACTATTACATCTATGTATATATACACACACCCAAGTAATGGAATAAAATGTTCTATATGTATATTCTTGTCAGCAATATCATAATAACATTATTGAAAAGCTGATAATGCTATAATAGCTTTAATATAATTTTTAAAATAGCTAACCTCCTCAGAAATTGTATTTAAATGGACAACTTTATACAAATGAGTGAATTATTTTGAGATTATAAAAAAAAGTAATTAGAAAATAGAATTAAAGGATGGAATTTTTTTATTTTATAATGTGGTTAAATAATGAGTGTAGAAGGGCCATGAACTTCATCACTGAAAATAGATTAAAATGTTTTAATAAATGAAGCTTTAATTTATTCAAGTTACATTTTAGAGATTGTGGCTTTTGGCATTAACTTTAAGAATTTTTATTTTTTTTATTTTTTTAAGTAATTGTTTATTATTGTTATACATATATGTTAATTAGTCATTATAATCAAAACGTATTGGATTATTATTTAAAATATGTATGAAAGTGAAAATCTTAGAAATTTTTTTTGCCAAATCTCCATCACCTTTTATAAGGAAATCTAATAATTAAAAGATTACAATTTTGGAATGGAGTTAACAATTAATGCCAGATGTAAATATGGCATTATCAATTATGAAATTATATCTAATTAGAGAGAAAATAAAAACTATCTTATTTTTAACAATCCCTGATATTGTGTGGTCAATTTAATTTTGCACAACTAGATGGAGTTTAATCGTCTTCACTCTTTTGCTGTGTGGAGTTAATATCTAATTATTCTCATTCGACTTAGATATGATTATCAATGTAAATGGTATTAAAAATAAGACATACTTTATCTTCTGCCTAGTTTTAATATTTATTATTATTTGACTTATATTTCACTATCAGTGCAGGAATTGTTTGAAAGTAAGACCTAGTCTTTATTCTTTGCCCAATTAGGTATATGACTTCATGACTGATAGCATCATATTTGATATTTATTAAAAATATGTTTTGTTATGCTTAAAAAAATAATGGCGGAAATAAAAAGAAAGATATTTAACTGTCTTTTTCTATTTGAATGTTCTGCTTGATTTGGTGCAGTGATAGAATGATGGATTCTGGATCTCTAGATTCATGGATTGTGGCTCCAACTCGGTCACTTATGGTGCTTCAATTTCTTATGACATCCCAAGCGAGAATTTTGTGTGTATGTTTTTTTTTTTTTTGTAAATATGCAATTTATTTTATTACTTCATTATCCTCCAACCTAAAACTTTTATGTGTTTTCTTATTTAATCTATATTTTTACTTGTTTTAAAAAAAGTATAGTACAGAAATATATTAATATACCTACATCGTATATGTAAATTATTGCCATATATGAAAATAAATTTTATGTTTTTATTGTTCTACAACATCAATTAAACATTATTAACATTAATCTAATAGAAATTTAATTGGTCATAAATTTGATGTATCAACTATTTTTTTTTTTTTTTTTTTTGGAAATATAAGTCAATTATGAAGAACAAAGAGTCTTCTGCATTAATGTCATTTATAATGGACATAAGATATAGGTTTAACATGGGTATTTAATTAAATTTCAGATCCTTTATTATGCTAATGAAGTTTTCTCTTAAGAATCCAGTTTTTAACAAATATAAATTTACTATTGATCTGGCCAAGGAAACGTGTCCTCTTTTTTTTTATAAAAAAAAACAACATTTTTTTTCTAATAGTAATCACTGACTTCAGTCTTCAACTAAAGCAGTGCAATATAATTTTGGAACAAACTGATTTCCTCCTTTTTTTTTTTTTCAAAGATGTTGAACTTATAAAATGTTTTTGTAGTTGGCCATATTGGTTTTTGGGATTATTTTAATTTAGATGTCTATGCTTTTATCATCTTTTTTTTTTATGCCACCCAGAACTTTCCATTACTATTTTACGAAATTAATTCCAAATCATACTAGCAAGCTTCAAATTTTATTAGGCTTATAACTGTTCTAAAAATATGTCCATGAGGTACTCTTGTATTTAATCAATTTTTAAAGTTGTTTTAACTAAATTTTAGTTTTTCTATGTCATGCTTATATCTGGATTATTCAATATATATATTTTCTATTAGCTTATGTGTATTACACATTTTCTATCCTAAATTATAGTTAAAGAAAATTATTGTGTTTTTTATCTCTTACATTTATTGTTTTGCATACATATTCAAATATTATATGACAGCCCTACAATCATATAATATAGTTTTATAACTGATAGTGTGACTCATTTATCAAATTTATTAATTGAGGAATATGAGAAACTAACATTTTTTGGCTTTCTTATAATGGGATGAAACAAAAAAAAAAAAAAGATGGAGAGGATAAGTTTAATATTTTAAGTCCTTTCCTTGAATTTTTTAAAAAATGGCCATGTTCAATCGTTAGTTTTGGATTATAAATATTTAGACATTTATGTAAAGAAGGAAAAATTAACAGAAAATATCTTTTACAAACATTAATTAAGGAAATAATAACACTGAGTAAATTGAGTGATATTTATAATATAGTTTATGGTTCAAAGAAAATAACATATATCATCATCATCATCAAACATTATCAATCCACTGCAGGATGGTCTCTCCAAGTTTAATCCATCTTTTCCAATCTTTAGCTTCTCTTCTCCACATCACCCCTGCACACTTTCTTATTTCATCCATCCATCTCACATGTGGTCTCTTTCTGGGTCTTTTACAATCTCTTGGAATCCAGTTTAAAATTTCAATTGTCCATCTATTATCATCTCTTCTAGCAATATGTCCAGCCCAACTCCACTTCAATCTTTTAATTTTTTCAATGAAATCAGTAACACCTGTTTGTTCTCTTACCCATACATTGTGTTTTCGATCTCTTCTTGTTACTCCCAACATGCATCTCTCCATACTCTTTGAGTGGTATGAAGTCTCTGTATTGCTCTTCTATTAAGTGTCCAAGTCTCAGATCCATAAGTAAGAACTGGTAAAACACATTTGTTAAAAACCTTCCTTTTCAAACACATAGGCATATTTCCTTTTAGTATCAAGTTATTTTTACCAAAAGCACTCCAACCAAGTTTAATTCTATGATTAATTTCTTCCATTATGTTTCCATCTGTATTAATAATCTGACCAAGGTATTTGTAACTGTTAACTTCTTCTAATTCATCATAATCAATCTTTATTTTCATATTTTGAGCAAATCAATTAAACATTACTTTAGTCTTTTTAACATTTATCTTTAGTCCTACTTTCCTACGATAATTCCTGCAACATATTTGCAAAAACAACTACATCATCTGTGAAATCTAAATGACTTAAATAATCTCCATTTACTTTCACTCCTTTAGTTTCCCATTTTAATCCACAAAATACTTCTTGCAGCACTGCTGTAAAAAGTTTTGGAGATATGGAGTCACCTTGTCTTACACCTTTCTCAATGTTAACATTCCCAGTATCATTATGTAATCTAATTGTTGCTGTTGCATTTTTATAAATATTCTTCAAAATATGACAATATCCTGGATCTATACCTTGATGATCCATTGCTTTAATCACTGAAGAAATGTTTATAGAATCAGATGCCTTTTCATAATCTACAAATCCAAAACATAATGACAACTCATATTCATTCGTCCTTTCTATAACTTCTCTTACCTGGATATGATCTACTGTACTAAAACCACTTCTAAATCTAGCTTGTTCTCTTGGTTGGTGGAAATCCAATGTTCTCTGTAGACGAGTTGTAATTATCTTTGTAAAAATTTTATATAAAACTGATAAAAGGCTGATAGGTCTGTAATTTCTAATATCTTCTTTATCACCTTTTTTAAATATTAATATTATTACTGCATTCTTCCAATCATCCGGTACATTTTTATCATTTAGACATTTGGTATATAACTTTGCTAAAATTTTTTCTATTTCTTCACCTGCTTCTTTTAATATATCAATTATAATTCCATCATTACCTGGAGCCTTTCCTTTCTTCATACATTTAATTGCGTATCTCACTTCTTCATTTAAAATTCTGGGCAATTCAGAAGATGTAATAGATATAGGAGGTACTTGTTCTTTATTACTATATAATTCTTGATAAAAATCTTCTACCAATTTTATGATGTCATCTCTCTTTTTAATAACAATTCCCTCTTTTTTCCTTATTGCAGATATAAATTTCCTACCAATACCAATATGTTGTTTTACATTCTTAAGACTTTTATTTTCTTCTACAACTTTTTTTGCTAGTTCACAGTTATACTTTCTTATATCATTTTCAACTCTTTTCCGCACCATTTTACAAAATTCGAGATTTCAATTCTTTTTAATGCATCATTCTTGCATATCTTCATATTCCTTCTTTTCTTCATAAATTCTCTAATCTCAGTAGAAATTTTATTGGTCAATTGCTGCTTTTTTCTACCAGTTATTTTTGTTGCAGTTTTTAAAAGTGTATCAGTTATTTTCATATTAATTTCATTCAAATCTGAATCATGTTCAAAATCTACTAATACTTGAAACCGATTTGTAAGTTCTAATTTAAATTCATTAGAATATTTCTGAAGATTAGGAATATCAACTGTAAATATTGTTTTTCTTAATAATTTTTGTCTCTCTAGTTTCACATTAACACGTATCTTACATCTTACTAATCGATGATCACTTCCTGTGTTAAATTTATTAAGAACATTACAATCTTGAAATATGTATTTCCTGTTAGTCAAAATATAATCCAATTCTGCTGTACCTTCATTTGGATGCTTCCATGTCCATTTCCTTTTAACATTTTTCTGAAAAAAAGAATTCATAATATAAAGTTTTTTTTTTCCTGCAAACTCCACAAGTCTATGTCCTCTCTCATTTCTATTACCATAACCAAAATTACCTACAGCACTTTCATCTTTCATTTGTTTACCAATTCTAGCATTAAAGTCTCCCATAACAATTTTAAAATGTTGTTTACTCTGATCAAAAGCCTTTTGTACATCCATATAAAAATCTTCTACTACTTCATCACTATGAGAACTTGTTGGGGCATAAACCTGAATTATCTGCATTTGGTATCTGTTATTAAGTTGTATAACTAATCTTGCCACTCTGTCCGATACACCATCAATCTCCACAATATTGTTCTTCCATTTTTTATTTATAATGAATCCTACTCCACTTGTATTTCCAATATTTGTGCCTTTATAATAGAGTATATGTTCACTTTTTAAATCAATTGTCTCTTCACCTTTTCTTCTAACTTCACAAAGTCCAATAATGTCCCATTTAATATAAGAGAGTTCTTTTTCTAATTCTTGCCATCTTCCTTTACTTGAAAGTGATCTGCAGTTGTAAGTACCTAAATAAAAAGTCGTCATCAAATGGCAGCCTGGGTCCGCAATCAGGGGATTCTTAGCACCCTCCGCCTTCGGCCACCAACCGCTGCCTTGGTTGGTGACTTTACAGCCTCCTGGGAATAAGGGCCATGCTTTATTTTTGTCTGTCATAATTGTATATATGTATTGGAAAAATATTTATCATTTACACAAACATTCATTCTGCCTTATCAGGCACTGAGAAGAAAGACCATGGTGTTTCTCGATCTTAAACTCAGAGGTAAAAAGCCAATAAATTCACCACACTGGCTAATGAGTGTTGGTGAGCAGCCCATCCATGTTCGTAAACTATATGAATAATCACATAGTAATAACAGCTGCAACGACAAGAACGTATGGAGTGGACATTAGGAATTTGCCCTGCTCGGTTCCTTTAAGGCAGGGGTCCCCAACCCTATGCCCGTGGGCACCATGCTGCCCGCAGACCATTTTACGTGTGCCCGCCACTATCCGAACACGATAAAAAATTATTTATCTGATAGAAATAAATTTAATTTTTAAATTTTTATTATAAATTATTGTATTATATTGTAATCAAATTGTAGGACATACGATACTTTTACCGCATAAAAATATAAATGTTAATTACATGTTAAAATTTTATTTTGAAATAAATATTTTTTTGTACATTATGTGTATTATTAATAATATCCAACTATAAATTTACATTGAAAAAATAAATGGTGCCCACCATCTGGTTGAAAAAAATAAATGGTGCCCGCCACCTGGCTGGTATTATAGAATGTGCTCTTAAGTGCAAAAATGTTGGGGACCCCTGCTTTAAGGCCTCCAAGAGGAATCAAAGGGTCTCCTTTCAGTTAATAGAAAACTCCTTTCTATATATTTAAACAATTACAATTACATTAAAAAGAGCCTAATTTAATGAAATGGAAGATTTTAGAATCTCCTATGTGACTAAATAATATTGTTGTGAGCTTGAATAGATGATGGATTTCAAATGGATTAGACATGTTCCTTACCTGATGAATAATTTGTATTTAAAAGAAGTAGAGAGTTGGATATAATTGGAGGAATGAGGATTATTATTGATAGATATATTGAAATGGTAGGTTTTGATCTCTTACCATTTCACCTTCAGGTTTGATTCCCAACCCTGTCTGCTGGGTTCAAACCCCATTAAAATAATTAAAATAACTAAAAAAGAGTACTGACATGGTTATGTGCATCACATTATATATGTACATATGAACAGACACTGTTAATACCTAATATGTTAAATATTACGGTGGATTAATTTTGTTTTATTATTAGAAAATCTTTACATTAAAAATTAAATATAAAAAAGTCAATTTATTAATGTGCTTAGTTAGAAATTCATATGTAGATGTATAATCCAACCTATATCATTATACATATATAGGATGGCATGATTTAGTTTTGTTAAAAGTTAGCTTTTATCAATTAGCATCAAAATAGTTGTAAACAAAATTTGCATTAAGCCACCACATTTGTGGTAAAATCAGTTTAAATGTAGAAAAAATTTGTATTTTTAATTTGTTTACAACAAAACGGTTATATAATAAAATTGCTGCTTGGGATGTATAGATATAAATAGGCTATATTTTGAGTTTGTAAAAAAAAGACCAATATTTGTAAGAGGGATTGCTGCTATACTAAATGCCGCTCGGAATTTTTATGTCTGGATAAGGAAGGAAAAATTTTGCTGTTTCTCTATGAGAGAAAGGCCAGTTTTACTGCCAGCTGATGCATCTAACAACCAGAGCACCATGAGATGAAATTCTCCAGAAACAGCCTACTGCCAGAAGAAGAAGATACTTTGAACCTACTCAAGAAAGATTACCACCATGCCTGAAGTCCAAGTGCCTACATATCCAACTGAAATGAAGAATCAGTAATATAAACCCAGAATCGTAGAGCTCTGAAACAATTGTTTAATATTCAATTTCTTAATTTAAAAGCTAGCTAAATGTAACTTAAAGAAACCATTGAACGTTCAAATTAATGTCAACTTTAAACTATAACTAAAGTAATTCATTTTTTTCAAATTATGTAACTTGCCTACCTATCATATAATTCTATCCTATTTAAATCAAATTAATATTTTACATAATTCTCATTATCTATCTATCACTGTGGTTGTGACTATAATTTCTCTATGATTATTTTAAAATGTATTTTGATTATTTCTTATATGCCAATGCTTCGAAACAGTGAACCTTTAAATTTAATAACTTTTAGAATTATCTTCACATGATTATTTTTCTTAATGTGGCCAATTACGCGCACTGTTTCAAAATCCTATATTCGAATCATTAGAATTATCTTCACATAATTATTTTTCTTAATGTGGCCAATTATGCGCACTGTTTCAAAATCCTGTATTCATAATAATAACGAATCACTCTGCGCTCATTATTATTAATTATTTGTTTGATATAAATGCATAACATGGTTTGCTGCTAACTTTGTTTTATAATTTTTAATTAATGTTATAATAAGTAGTAGACTAGCCTTAGGGACAGTTAGAAAGTATATTTATTTGTTAGTCTGTTTAGTAAACCCTTTCAAATATATTTCCCCCTCCCTAAATGATTATTAATATAATGTGTAGATTGAAACATGTTAACAAGATCGATAATATAATTACTCTCTTAAATAGCTATCATTAAAGCACTTTTAATTTTAATTATGTTATATCTTTATTTCTTGGCAGAGTAGATTTATTAAATACAAATAAATAATTAATGCTTTTGCCGCATCTTTTAAATAATGGGACCTTGGTAAAGCCATCCCGTTCTCTTATTTCAGGGACATGCATCACTAAGCCCCGAAGTCTAATGCCTGGCAAGCGAGTAGGCTAACCATGTTTTTGAACCATAAAGCATCACATTCTATGCAGCAGAATGTTTGGTCCCAAGGTACCGGTGTTGGTCGCAAGGATCCTTGAGAAATATAATCTATCTGCAGCACCGTTTATTAATATTTGCCAGTGCTATAGCATATGTTGGTGATCCATAGCAGCCAATTCTACCTTCTTACAAATTAGTATTCAGCCTTAATCTGAAACCATATCTTGATGATTATGTTCAATCCATCACTAAGTGAGCTGGTTTATGCACTTGCATTAGATAAAATATACGTATTGTATAACGATATAATGATTGATCTATTCAAGGCTCATGAAATTACTTATGAAATAGCAACCATAATCTTAGGGGATAGGACTTGGCATTTCTACTATAGGCCTAATCCAAGGGATCACAGATATAAACACACACTTGATAAATTAATATGTAAAGATGACAGTGATATGATAATTCTCTTACCTATTGTGATGCCCGTGTGCATTTGCCACACCTCTGAATTATGTTCTTTCATATTTTGTGTGTTTATTTTGCCAATTAAAATATATATTTAAACTACATTAGTTTCCTATAATTTCTCTTCGCCTAATTTTAATCCAATCCAGTTTTAATTATTATATTATATATGAAGGACATACGCATTAATGTGAAATTATAAATACTACTTCCCTCATTACGCCATCGGTCTTTTATAATTTTGTTGTCAGTTAATGATAAATGAACTCTGAGTCGCCGCGAAGAAATGGAAACAGTTTATCTTCAGGTATGTCATTCGTAAGGTGTCGAATCACGGAATACTGGTAAATGAATTGAAGCTTGGTCAGATTCGGGACTTCACCAATCCACTCCAGTCTACTTTGGTCTCTTTACCTGGATTCTGTTACACGAATGTACAAACTTGACTGGTATAATATATATATAGAGAGAGAAAGGTGTATCTGTTTTATAGATTTGAAAAGGCATTTGCCAAAATATGGTCATTGTTAGATTGAATATTTTGGAAAAAATAAAGATATAGATTGTAGGGAAAGATGTTTATTGAGAAATCTGTGCATGATTCAAAAAACTTATGGAAAGTTGAATGGCCTATTTATGGAAGAGAAAACTATATAACTTATAAGGTGGGGTGTTCTCTATATTCTGTTTTATTTAATACAGATTGAGATGAGTTGTTAAATGAATAATAATTTTAATAAGAATGAAATTAGCATTTGGAATAATGGTATCAGATTTTTCTGATGATATATATCCGTTCTTGCAATAGTAAATCTGAGCTCAACAAGATATTTACAAATGACAAAATTTTCTAAGTTGGAAAACGAAAATAAACAAGCATTGGTGGTCGAGAGGTCAGTGACAGCTGCTTTACAAGCAGTTGTCCCGGGTTAGCGGGTTCACTTCCTGGCTGATGCTATGACACGTGAGAAAAAAAAAAACCTGTTAAAATTAATGCAATGAAAAGAATATAGGGATAGGACAAAGGTGTATAGATCACATTTATGCTTTTAAATGTTTGGGAAATTGGATAACTGATGATAAAAAAAAGGATTGGTGAAGAAATTGAAATAAGAATTGCAATGTCTAAATAAGCTATTAATAAGGGATAAACACTTATTTATGGATTTTTGAAATTCGATTTTAAAAAATATATTTTTGGTATAGAGGATAATTTTATAAGGAACAGAAATATGGACAATTCAAAAATTGAATAAAACAATTGGAGGCTTTAGATATGCAGGTTTGAGAATGGAAAGAGAACTTGGAAAGATAAGATTAAAAATGTAGAAGAGTTGAAATGATTATATGTAGAAATAAAAAGAACACGTTTTAACAAAATTATGAAAATAAAAAGGGAAATGGATGTTGTAAGTAATCAGAGGCAGAAGAAATATAAAAGATCTATTGGAAGAAACTGGAAAAAATATGAAAAATAGAGATGATAGATTAGGAAAAATAAAGATTTTTGAGAAAGAAACAGCTATAGGTTTTTAAAATTAGAGCAGTAGAGCTTAGAGACCTTTGAGAATTGCTTATATGGTACTAGGCCTTTTGGCAAATAGACAGATGAGGATATTTGAGTAGTAAAGAACGATACAAAGATTTTTAACACCTTTATCCTATTATTGAATGGAATGACAATGATATAAAATTTAGAATATTAGTAATATTAATCTGTTGGATTTTTTTATTTTTTATTTTGTTATATTTAATTTTAGGCAAGCTTATATTTGTACTTAAATTTTTAATTTTTCTTTTTGCATTTTATTGATCATTTATAGAATCAATTTTTTTAATTTTTATTTATAGTGGATTTTGGAGGTTGGGAGGGAGGGGGCCTAGGATTAACTCTGTTATTGTTTTAATTTAATTCTTTATTATATTGTGTTATTCCAATAAATTGTAGAATGCCTTTGAGATTTATTCCATCTTCTTTGTATTATTTTATTCATATCCTAGCAGCTTTACAAATAATAGGTAACCCCTTTAGTGAATTCCTTTTGAAGCTACCCTTAATGAACTTCTCATTGTAACTTATTTCAGGAATCACCTGCTTGTCTAGTCTTAGACAATCTTTGATCCAGAAGCTTTGAATATTCCCCAAGAGTTTGTAAATTATTAAGTTGATTTTGGAAGCACATCTAGATTAAAAATATTTTTTTCATCCTTTTTTGCCACTATTGATTCTTTTTAAAATAATAAGCATATGCTTAGAAAAATTCAGCAGCAAAAATAAACGAGAATGTTTTTAATTTATCTGAGTGTCTGTTTTAAAATTTAATACACATTGCATATATTCACAGCAATTGTGAACATTAAAATTATATAATAATTTATCTTCAAATATGTTTCATTAAAAAAACAAAACAAAAACAGAAATAATCATGAGATGAGTTTTAAAGAAGTATGTGTGCATATTTTTTCTGCGGGATGTGTGAATATATACGCGTTGAACAGAATAATGGACTATCTGTGATATCTTTAATAATATAGTATGTCTGTATTTGCTGGTAATAGAAATTTATAACATTTGAATGATGATTTTGAAGAAATATCATGGACAAAAACCTTAAACTATTTGAAAGATGATGATATCATTGTTGTTCAAAAGTGCTTAAATCGATGATTAGGGACATCATGGAAGGTGTCTAATATCATTTGCCCAAAAGTTTGTGATGATGATATTTTAAATGTGATATGATGGACTATTTCCTTCATCTACCATTAAATGTTGAATGTCTAGAAAATTTTTAACTTTATTTAAACTTTTCAAATACAAATAACAGTTAATAATAATATACAAATTATCTATTAACCTGGTTTGTCGTCTACTAACTTGTGTTATTACTAATCATTCTATTTAAAAGGTTTAAATAAAGTTTACTTTTTTTCCGGAAATTCTACACTTAATGGTAGATGATGAAATAGATCAACATATTATCATGTCTTAGGTCATGTTCATAAATCATAGGCCTTACGAATTGAAGTACAGTGTTAATATCTTTGAAAACGGCATTATCTGGAACCAATGTTTGCAGTGTAGATTGAATCGGGCATGCTAAAATATTTAAATAATAATGTATCCATAGATAATGATTGGATAAGAGAATATAATAATAGAGCTTCCTAAATAATGACAATTCCATTTCTTTGTTTCACTCTTGAGAGTAGGCAGTTTAGCTGATATAATTTTCATTTTTGGGATTGCCAGATGTAAACTCTTCTAATCTTTGCAGAGAATGTAAACAATGATTCATTTACTACAAGACGCTTTCAATCATCCATTGTCTCATTTTGATTGTTCAGCACTACTACTATATTCTAGAAAACTTTTCAAAATCTTACGTGAATTCTGCTCATGAAGTTTATAGTAGTGTAGTTTTGGCAGACACTGGCAATTTGATATGATTTACCTTTACAGTGAGTTTTGTGATTTTTTTCACCTACATTTCTTTTAATATTCCCTATTTTCCAATGAACATTATACAATAGAGCCATGAACTATACTGTATCATTATACAACTTCAATTATACAATATTCAAAGAAAAATATAAACAAACAATCAAAAATGTAAATCAGCAAACAAAAACCCCTTAAAATTTCCAAATTTCATAATATTTGAGCAGCCATTTTTCTTTCTGTAACTGCAACATGCGATCATGCTTTAAAAAAAAAGTAAAATTTGTAAATTCATTTTACAATACACCGATAGCCATTTTTACATTTTGAAGCACCACTTACAACTATATATAATTAATAAATTGTTTTTGATTTATGTTATAAGCACATTGTTCCTGAATTTAATATGCAGTATTTTGCATAATGCTAAAAGTTTTACAAAATTTTAGAACATAATAAAAGCTGGTTCTGATTTAAAAACATGAAGCCAATTAGACAGATATTAATTTTTCGATAACAACAACGTTATTATGTTTCCATAACAAAAAATGTTATTGGGAAAAAAGAATATGAATGCATGAATGAACATAAACTCAGTGAAATATGCATAAATGTGTTTGCCTAATTTATTATTAATAACTCTCTATTATTGTTATTGTTTAAAATTTTTATATTCTAATCTTAATTTATATATGCAAACTATATATATAAGAGCATTTGTATTATAGCTATGTGCATGTTGAAAAGTACTGTACATTTGCACATCAATAAAATACATATTCTGTTCTAATCAATGTTTATCAGCAAAACATGAATTATATCCGTGTACATTTATACACGAGGAAGACTCTGAACAAAATATCGTTACTCCAGTGTAATTCTTTCAAATGAACTTTTTGTCAGCTTTTTTAAAAAATTAATTAAATAGAAATTTTCATCCATTAGAGTTTGTAGTTTTGCTATTTGTATTTATGTTACATTTACACACAATGGTTTATTATTTAACTTCAACAACAGCAGCTCTTCTGTCATATATAATTGATATCTTTCACTATTGTTTATACAAACATGTTACAAACGTTGACGTTTGTAAAATTAATACACTTCTATTAAGAAATGTGCACATTGAGCATTATTAATAAAGTGGAATGAAGAAATTGAAGATGGTTTTGTTTCTAAAAATATTTCATATTTCACATTATTGAAGAATATCGACCTTTATTTCAGGTTCATTATCTTAATGTAATATATGCAGTTAAAATTAAATGTACATACGAAAGTATCTTTATTCTAAAATATTATTTTATTGTTAAATCTTTAAATTTTGCTACTGATATTCTAATCATAGACATTAGCTTGAAATGCAATCAATTGTAACAAACTAATTAAACAGATAACAAAGGAATTTAATTAGCAAAACCCAATCTAATTAAATCCCACCTTAATTTATAAGTTACTCCAGAAAACAAAGAAAACATATAAAAGGGAGGCCATTTTTGAAAAGGTCAACAGAGTGAGTAGAGAGTGTTTTAAGTGAATTAGAGCAGAGCATTAGTTGCAGAGCAGAGCATTAGTTGCAAAGAACAGCGTGAGAATTGCGTATTACCCTCGTGAGGAAAGAAGAGAAGTTAGACATAGAAACTATATGTTCAGAATTATCGTGCGAGTATTCGTTATCGTGTGTTCATAGTGTATTTTTATAACACAGCTCGGCAGGAATCAGAACTTTGTATAAACTGTAAATCAGTTAGTATCGATCTGTTTTGAGAATTAAACCAACTAGTTCGCAAATTAACTTTTGTGTGAAAAGTCAATATACTGCAATCTGGTGCAGTCGAACCTAAAAACCACAGTGAATAACCAGCTATTAATAAGAAAATGTCAGTTTTCAGACAAAACTCTATTGGAGAGTTCGTCATGGAAAACACGGCCGATTGGCCACTATACCTGTCACAAATCGAAAATTTCTTCATATTAAATGGCATTGAAGACAACAAGCGGAAAGTAGTCACCCTCTTATGTTTCTCGGGAAAAAAAATGATTGAAATCGCCAATAAATTATACCAAAATCCCGTAGATGAGAATGTACCATTCAAGGAATTATCCCAACGGCTAAACAAATTTTTTAGCCCTCGCCCACCCCGGCATATAGCACGCCTACAATTAAGAAATAGAAAACAACTAAATAGTGAAACAATCAAACAGTATAATTTAGCTCTCAAGGAGCTAGCGAAAGATTGTGTGTATGGTGATTTCGTAGAAGAAATATTAGATCAACTGTTATGGGGAATGTCTGACGACAGGCTCAGACAACAGCTGTTAACAGAGGCAGACCTAACCTACAAAAACGCTATAAAGAAAGGAATAACGTTTGAGCTAATTCTAGAACAGGCACAGGCCTTCAGATCAAAAGAGAAAAGTTACGAGCAAGTTTTCAAAACTGATAAAGCAGAAATACGTTCATTTCAACGGGAACCCCAGAGAAATTACGGAATTAAATGCTACTGCTGCGGGAAAACAGGCCACATAGATAAAGACTGCAAATGGAAACAAGAAACGTGTTTCAATTGCCGAACTAAGGGCCACCTGGCACGCACATGCAGACAATCGCCAGAAAGGGATGGTCGACAAAGGAAATATAGTCCAGACACAAATGGTAGAGCGTATAGTATTAAATATATATCTACCAAGGGGGAAAGAGATATGACCATTTTGCAAACACAAACAGAGATCATTAAATTACAAAATCAATTTGAAGATGATCGGAAAGACTCTGAACAGAAGCAGTGTAAAGAACAAGATTCTATGAAAGAGCAACTCCAGATTCACATACAGATGATAGATATATTGGTCACAGAAAAAACAAAGCTGCAGTCATCCCTAGCACAAAGTCAGCAGGTCATAAAACAGAAATCAGATGAATTCGAAGAATTTCAAGTAAGATTGAAGGCTTCTAGACAACGAGTAATAGAACTTGAACAACAAAACTCAGAACTTAGTGAAAAATTGCAAAGTAAACGCGCAATGTCAAAATTATCCGAACAGGTAGAGAGTTGGCAGCTGTATGAAATGGAACCACAAGAAAAAATGGCCGAAAGTGAAAAGGAAGAAGACACTTCTGAAGATTTTTTAGAAGAGCGGCAATCTTTAACCAGTGAGCTGCCAGATACAAAAACTGTAGAGCAAGGAAAAAATCAGACTCTCTCCAAGCGGGAGAAAAAAGCACTCAGGGCGGCAAGGAAAAAGAATTTGCACAAATTTCAAGGTTACATCAGTTAATCGTAAAAATAAAGTTTTCTCCAGTTTGGAAAAAGAAAAAATAAAGCACCGAGGAGTCGCATCATGGAGTTTTCTGGAGTAAGGGGAGGTATTGTAATATATGCAGTTTAAATTAAACGTACATACGAAAGTATCTTTATTCTAAAATATTATTTTATTGTTAAATCTTTAAATTTTGCTACTGATATTCTAATCATAGACGTTAGCTTGAAATGCAATCAATTGTAACAAACTAATTAAACAGATAACGAAGGAATTTAATTAGCAAAACCCACTCTAATTAAATCCCACCTTAATTTATAAGTTACTCCAGAAATCAAAGAAAACATATAAAAGGGAGGCCATTTTTGAAAAAATCAACAGAGTGAGTAGAGAGCGTTTTAAGTGAATTAGAGCAGAGCATTAGTTGCAGAGCAGGGCATTAGTTGCAAAGAACAGCGTGAGAATTGCGTATTACCCTCGTGAGGAAAGAAGGGAAGTTAGACGTAGAAACTATATGTTCAGAATTATCGTGCGAGTATTCGTTATCGTGTGTTCATAGTGTATTTTTATAACACAGCTCGGCGGGAATCAGAACTTTGTATAAACTGTAAATCAGTTAGTATCGATCTGTTTTGAGAATTAAACCAACTAGTTCGCAAATTAACGTTTGTGTGCAGTAATTGAAAAGTCAATATACTGCGCTTAATAGAAATTTTTTTTTACAGTGACATTAATTCATGATTTGCTCAATAGATGTTTTATTATACAGAAGAATTTATATTAAAAATTACTTGAAATATTGCCAAGATATAAAATAGAATTGGCAAGGCCATAATCTCTTTATATTATTATATTTAGCAAGATTTGTCATGAACAGTTATATCATAAAAATATCCTTGTACATAAAAAAAAAGCTCAATAATTTCATATGTATGATAATTTTTAAATGTAATTAGAAGGGATGATAAAAATATTGGTATCAACAAGGGCTTTGCGCATTGCTTTATCAGATTTTTTTAATAACATGGATGACTGAGGAATTGGGAAATGGAGAAGATTGAAGTTTGAAGACTTACTATCTTAATATAAACTGAGTACTGAATATGTATATGTGTGGGAGATAATGATCTGGACCGACTGATGAGTACTGCTTCTGCATGAAATACATATATTGGTGATCATTTATTTTTTTCACATGTATGTGGTCATTTGTATCAGTTATATAAGATGAAGTGAATAACTGAAGTGATCTTGAAAGTCTATGTTCAAATTTCCTCTAATTACATCTAAAGTTCAGTATATACATTTTACTTGTATTCTAAATTTTTAAATGGTAAAGAATGAGATTTAGTCTTAGCACATTGGATAAGAATTAGACTTGCAAAACTATAATCCAGCTGTATGCTTTCTCGCAATTTAATTTTTAAATAGTGGAATATGTCAAAAGAATATTATTAATATTACTTTATAGTTTATTTTATAAATTATGTTTGTTACATACTAAAATACTTATAATTAGAGTACACATATATATTTTATTTCTGTAAACGTACATCACCCTGGCAATTTTAGTCAACATAATTCTCGTGTTATTGTTTTTGTTTCTTCATTTAGGCTTGACTGTGAATAAATTCTATTAAGAAAAATACATTTTAGAAGAAATGAATATACTTAGTAGTTTTTGATGAAAAGTTTTAAAAAACAAAAATATTAAAATATTTTTTTCAAGGAAAGATAAATGATTTTACCAAAGAATATGGCAGAAAAATATCTTAATTAGAAGAGGAAAACCAACCCAGAGTAAATTTATTTACATCTTGTAGTTCTAAATTTAACTAATAATTATTTGTATGCTTGTATTGAAATTGATAAAGTTTCTATTCATTTATTATAAGTTTGACATTAATTTATATTTCAATGGAAATTTTATTGCTTTGTTTAAATGTACATAGCCAGAATTATATAACTAAAATAAACACATTTTTGTAAATTTACATGAATCAATATTTACATGATATATATTGTCTTAATTGGATCATTTTTGTACTCTCTGATTTTGCTGAGCTAAAGGTTTGATCCTTTATCTCTAAATGATCATATAGTCCCAAAAATATTTAATGGAGCAATCTTAGTCTCTGTTTTATTTGTTCGATTTTGTTATAAAAAATATTTGGGCATCTATTTTTTTCATATATGTGTGTGCATCTTATGTACTGTGTAGAATAAAGTATAAATGTGATAACTAATGCTTGGCAAAAGACTCTTAGCAGATTGAAAGTATTTGGGTTTCTGTATATTGTTGGTATTAAAGAATGTATATGATCAAGTCTCTGACAAGTCTAGAATAGATGAGATTGAGTCTCTTCTTCCTTATGACAAATTGAGCATGTATCTTCATGAACTATAAAATATATAATGTCCATACATTTATTTTAATGAGAAAGTCGAAGTAATTCAGTTTCTTTTTCCATAATCTAAACTTTCTCAGCAATTATCTATTGTTAATACTAAGCATTAGTGTAATAGATTTAGCAGACAATAATTGGGTTAAGTAATTTGTGAACTATCCAGTATGTAAAAATTTTGTGTGTGTGTGTGGGGGGGGGGCAGGGCTATAAATGTTAGTCTTTTAACCTCTATAGGAGTGTTATGAATTTTATTACTACTCAGAAGGAATTAAATATCTTCTCTAGCAAAGTTCCATTAAGAGTCATTGTTTTTAATTGTAAAGAAAAATACTTTTTAATATCAATTTCCACTTCATAACTATATTAATATATATAAAAAGAAATGTATATAAATTCAAAAACGGAATATAGTGACTATGTTGAATGCTGCCATGGTTGTCTTAGGTATATTGAGGAAGATGCAGCATTACTATGTAAAATTTTAACATGTGGTAGCATGTGGAATATTTTAATATTTCTATTTCCATTTATCATATTCTATTTGTCATTGCATTTCTGAATATTGCATTTAAATAGATTATATACTTTTGAAAGAAGTAATTAAAAAAATTTTCAAAATTAGATACATTTTCAAATCATAACGTATGCTGATATTAACACGATGTATGCACAATAACTATCTTTTGTTGTGAAATAAGATGTGAAAGGTTAACATTGTTATTTATCACCCATTATTATTATACTATAACTGTTTAGAATAAAAATCAATATTATTATTATCTAATGCTGTTATATTAATTTTTTAATATTATATAGACTTTTTAAACATTTAAATTAAAAAAACAGATGGAATAAATTACACTTATATCACTCGAAATAAAAATAACTTATACAGCAGGTCTTTTGGTAGCAGAAGTAGAATTCAAAGACATTTTATGAAGCCCTTCATTAGATTTTATTGAGCGTAAAAAAAAATATTGTTTATTTTTATTAAAAAAAATTATATGGATAAAGAATTAAGGATTATCTAATTGCTAAG
This sequence comes from Epiperipatus broadwayi, assembly GCA_028023455.1. Taxonomy (NCBI): domain Eukaryota; kingdom Metazoa; phylum Onychophora; class Udeonychophora; order Euonychophora; family Peripatidae; genus Epiperipatus; species Epiperipatus broadwayi. The sequence continues at coordinate 4,815,693 of JAQFVV010012461.1, read as the reverse complement.
AAAAATGAGAATAGTAAGTTATGACATTAAAATTGAGAAATATGGTGATAATTATTCTGACAGTGTCTAGAAAATTATTTAAATTATATTTAGATGAATTTAACGATCTATAAGAATTATTGAGTTCATTTATTTTGCAAATGGTAATAGTTTTTATCAGTGTAAGATCTTTCATCTTAGTTCAATCAATCCAGCATTTAGACCAACCTTTCATTGTGGATGGTCTTTGAAATATCCACTATATTTTTCCAAGTGAGTAAGATATACATAAAATATGTTCTAATTTAACTTCATATACACATTTTTTGATATACTTAAAGATATTTCTAACTTTTACTCTATCACCCATTCTGAAACATATGACCAAAGACATGAAAAAGATAAACGATACCAAGATGCACATTTTATGTTGAGCCAGCACTCATTAAGTCTTTTAGATCACAATCTCTTATACATACCTTCATTTATTTTAGTATTTATAGACAGCAATTATCATATTTTGATTTACACGTTACACAATTTTAATACAAACCACTTTATGTAAATATATTAATGATTATTACTATTAATTTATTAAATTTAAGTCTTATTTAATGAATAGTATGCCTAAAGTGTTATCATACCTAAATTTCCTTTCCATCTTGACAATTTCGATAAATTTCATGATACCACTCTCTCGCAGGTTAAGATCTTTTTTCTATCCACTTCTAACATATTGTGGAGGGATGTACAATCATTGCACACATATTTTTAAGTTTTTGTTCATATCAGTTCAGGATCTTTCATCGTAACTCAATTTTTGTTAATTGTCATGAGAATTAAAATTGAGAATTATTGTGGTATTCAACTTATATGTTGATTAGTTTAAAGATCCCTAAGTATTACAGAGCTCATCATTTCTTTTACAAAAGAATTGTAAAAGACGAAGCACGAATTTATCTTACAAACATTGTTATATTAATATTAATTATGAAAATAAATATTAAGCAGTAGTCAAGTTATAGCATATCTACCGTTCAAAAGTAGCGTGAACATTATTAGTATTACTTATTTTAAAATGAATATTAAACAATATCCACATGCATGTATGCCATTTCAAATAGCATAAACATTAATATTACATATTTATATAACTAATACTAATAATGTTATAAGATTAATTGCAGTTTTGAATTATTGTATATATTTGATGCTATTTATATATAAATTGTGATGTAAAGCACTAACATTCTATATTTAGATAAATTTGAAACCAAGATTCCTTATGTAATAGTCAATCTAAGAAACTTAGAATATAGAACACTGAATTATGTAAACTGCTAAGTAGGATTAAAACAATAAATACTGACTAACAAAATTATATAGTGATTTATTAGAAAGGAATCCTGAACAATGTATGGATTTTAATCTTTCACAAATTTAAGATAATACATTATGCTTTGGATTTTAAAATGTTCTTGCATATATGAGCATTGTGTATCTCATCAATTTATCAACTTTTAATTCTATTTCAAGTTCTGTTATTTATTTATTTATTTATTATATATAATATATTTGTGTTTAGTTATGAATAAATGTTTTATATGTACTATAATTAAAGGAAAATCATGACAATTAGTCAAAATTACTATTAAACAATAATTTTATATTTAAGATGGCTTATTTAGGTTTCATATTAGGCATAATTTCAACTCTGAATAAGTTCCAAGATGTAAATTTTGTATATTTAACAAATGAATGTGAACACAGATTTTTCTCTGATTCTCAGTCTATGTCTATCGTTTAACATCATTCGGTTTATTCATTGATGTTTTATTAAGTTTATTTATGAGTTATCATTACTTGATGAAAATAAATTATTACTGTTGTCACTACTAAATTAAAGTTATAAACTTGACTTACTTTAGCTAGTTAAGGGTTATAAATAAAAAATTATATGTTGGTGTATAATTCAAATAACGGTACTTACGGATAATTTGCCTGATGACGTATTACCCTGAAGGCATACCGGTCTAATGTTGCGATTTTTAAGATAACGTCTCCAAGTGATCTGCAGACACATCTATTCGATAAGATGTGTCCGCATATCACGTGAACACGTCACGTTAAAAAGTGCAACATTAGACCGGTATGCCTTCAGGCTAATACGTCATCAGGCAAATTATCCGTAAGTACCGAATGTCACGTGATACGCACCGAACACCAGCATGCTTCTTGGTCCTGGAAAAAAATACAAAAAAAAAAATTGTGAAAATTTAATACGGTGAATACAAATATAGTAACACAAAATTATTTAATATGTACATGCATGAAAACTATTAAAAAATCTTAAAAATGAATTACAAAAACCCAAAATTTACATGCATGAAATACAAAATAAGGTCAATACAAAATATAGAAACAAAAAATTATTGAAAATGTGCCATTAATGGCGAGCTAATTTTAAAAGGGGGGGGTGTCAAGATATAAAATACAAAATATAGCCGATGAATTTACGAAAAGTAATTTGATATTTGTAGAAATATTAACCAAAAAACACAAAAAAAAAACCCAACAAATTAGTGAAAATTTACCTGCATGAAATACAAAATAAGGTCAATACAAAATATAGAAACAAAAAATTATTGAAAATGTGCCATTAATGGCGCTCACATTCCCTAATTTTAAAAGCGAAACTGTTTAGCCGATGAATTTACGAAAAATAATTTGATATTTGTAGAAATATTAACCAAAAAATACAAAAAAAACCCAACAAATTAGTGAAAATTTACCTGCATGAAATACAAAATAAGGTCAATACAAAATATAGAAACAAAAACTTATTGAAAATGTGCCATTAATGGCGAGCTAATTTTAAAAGGGGGGGGTGTCAAGATATAAAATACAAAATATAGCCGATGAATTTACGAAAAGTAATTTGATATTTGTAGAAATATTAACCAAAAAACACAAAAAAAAAACCCAACAAATTAGTGAAAATTTACCTGCATGAAATACAAAATAAGGTCAATACAAAATATAGAAACAAAAAATTATTGAAAATGTGCCATTAATGGCGCTCACATTCCCTAATTTTAAAAGCGAAACTGTTTAGCCGATGAATTTACGAAAAATAATTTGATATTTGTAGAAATATTAACCAAAAAACACAAAAAAAAAACCCAACAAATTAGTGAAAATTTACCTGCATGAAATACAAAATAAGGTCAATACAAAATATAGAAACAAAAAATTATTGAAAATGTGCCATTAATGGCGCTCACATTCCCTAATTTTAAAAGCGAAACTGTTTAGCCGATGAATTTACGAAAAATAATTTGATATTTGTAGAAATATTAACCAAAAAATACAAAAAAAACCCAACAAATTAGTGAAAATTTACCTGCATGAAATACAAAATAAGGTCAATACAAAATATAGAAACAAAAAGTTATTGAAAATGTGCCATTAATGGCGAGCTAATTTTAAAAGGGGGGGGTGTCAAGATATAAAATACAAAATATAGCCGATGAATTTACGAAAAATAATTTGATATTTGTAGAAATATTAAACAAAAAATACAAAAATTATTTACAAATTAAATGTAATTAAGTGGAAGTTTGATAATTGAAGAAATATAAAAAAAAAATTTTTTTGTAAATTTAAAAAAAAAAAAAGTTAATGCGAATCTACCATTAATGGCCATCTTGTATAAAATGTGGTGTAAGAGGCCGTACTTTTATAAGCATGCGGTAATGTTAAAAACGGACTGTATATTGGTATTGTCTATATTCAATAATATAATTAATTCTAAAATTATAATTATTATAAAAAAAATTAAAATTACTTACAAATAGCGTTCACTGCGGAGGACTGAATTGCGATATATGTTCTAAAATTGCAGCGAAAGGATCAGCTTTGTATGACTGCCTCCACATAAACTCGCTCAAATATGAGTCGAGGTGCTGACGTGCTGTCCCTCTGTGTTTTTTATTACGCCATTTGACCAAACCCCACAACCTTTCAACATTCTGTGTATGTACGCCAGTTGTGGGGTCTACGAGTTGTATGTGTGATTAACACGATGGTGTTCGTAGCCAGCCTCAGCTAACTCTTCGCTCTTGTATCCCTTCCAGCAATCGCTGTAGATAGTCGAGCCTTCGTGTACATTTTGCAAAATTTCTTGCATGAGAGTAGTCGCACTTCTATCTCGAACGGCTACAATAAAGCATTCCTCAGTCTCTCTGCACACGCCGCCAAATAGCCATTGCTGTGGTAGGACTCTTCCGGCATTGTTCTTCCGTTTTGTGAAGAGGCTTTCATCAATCTCAACGATGGTGTTGGGACCTCCGATTTTCCGCCTTTCATTTCTTAACAATCTCCAGGTACAAACTTCCCGGAGGTAGTTATTCCAATCGATTACAGTTTTGTCCGAAATATTCAATTCCTCCGCACAAAATGTTATCGATGTTAATTCTTTGGACCAACTATAGATGAAGCGTATAGCGGTCACGAAAGTCATTTTGGAGCCAACAAACCACGTGCCTTTTCTAATTGCAATTTCTGACAGGCAATCCTTCAAGTTACACCGCCATTGTTTCTTGGAATCATGAATATATTTCTTCATTTCATGCCCATTTTGACATAATTTCCTTTTGGGGAGAAGACCGCGGTCTTGTAAGAAGATGATCGCTTCTTCCTCCGTACTCGGTAAATTGAACAAGGTTCTTGGAGCTTCAGCCATATCACAAAGTAAAATCACAAAGTAAAATATCAAAAACGCAATGGAAGAGCTGAAAAAAGTCACTGTGATCAAGTGGATAGCAAAATCACAATAGACAGAAAAATCAAAAAATTTCCCAAATGTCTCTCCGAATTTTAAATCTCGCGGTTAAAAAAAAAAAAAATTGACTCTCTGATGGATTAATCACGCCAGTCACTTCGTTGCCATGACAACGTTGTCATACAACGATCGTCGATGCCCACCGGAAGGGAAACCGGTGGGTCAAATACGTCATCAGGCAAATTATCCGTAAGTACCCAAATAACATTACCCTCTATACATATATTTCAGTCCAAATAAAGGTTAGGCTAGTATCTTAAAAATCTTATCGTATGTACCAGAGCCAGAATTCCTATTATTTCACATTTGTTTTCAACTTGTAGTGGTATGGATTAGGGACCTAAAGAATCTGATTATCAAAGTCATTCATTAAAATCATTTTAATCTGATATCAGTCTAGATTTAATTTGCATTTAATAGTCTCTGTTCTTCAGGCAGCATACATATATTTGTGTTGTTATAATATATAATTTCAATCTCTGTAGTCAAGTTGCAATCTTTAGTGGCTATATAAATATATTGGACCATTAATAAAGATAGAATTCCTCCTTTATTGTTACAAAAAGGTTGCCTTGGTAACAGTTTGAAATTGTTGATTATTATTGATATTGGAATTGTCTAAGTGTTGACTGGTTTTTAATGCAATTTGAAAATTATCATTGCAGTTTGTAATGTTATAATTGACTATTTCTTTGAAAATTATCATTGCAGTTTGTAATGTTATAATTGACTATTTATTAGTTTGCATTCAGAACAGGTTATATTTACCTGTTTAAAGATGTTTATTTAAACTTCTTTGTATCAATAAATTCAGTCTCTGTGATCAAATTGCAATCTTTAGTGTTTATAAAGGTGGGATTATATCTTTGTTGTTAAAAGGAGATTGCCTTGACAACAGCTTGAAATTATTGATTGTTATTGATATTGGGATTGTCTAAGTGTTGACTGGTTTTGAATGATTACTTACAAACCTATGTAGCCTTGAGCCTTATTACACTTATTATTTAAGTAATACTTTGGGTGCAATTTGAAAATTATAATTGCAGTTTGTAATGTTATAATTGATTATTTATGAGTCTGCATTCAGAACAGGTTATATTTATCTGTTTAAAGAGGTTTATTTAAACAATAATTTCAATCTCTGTGATGAAGTTGCAATTTTTAGTGTCTATATAAATATATTGGACCTGTAGATTGCCTTGACAACGGTTTGAAATTGTTGATTGTTATTGATATTGGGATTGTCTAAAATGTTGACTGGTTTTTACTGATAAATATATAGCAACAAGTGAATTTTGAAATCCAAAATAAGAGAAGTAAAATGAAATTAAATAAAAAATTAGAATATTTTAAAAACTGAGTCTGAAAATATATCTTAAATTATTAATATCATTTGATATCAGTAACTGAAAAAAAGTTGATATAATCAGAGTGAAATGAGCTTGGACCACATTCAGTATATTTAGCATAATATATAGAATTAAGTCAGACAGTCATCCAGCCTATATCAACTTATATATATATGTATATTTTACATTGTGAAATGATCATCGATTTTGCCAATCTGTAGAAGTCAAAAACTTAGTAGTGTTAATATTATAAGCTTTGCCAAATATCCCCCCCCCCCTTTTAAACTGGAAATAAATAAAATGTAAAACATTGTTGACTTTAATTTGGGAATGGTAATTGATATTAAGCAGATTTTCTTAAATTCAAAATTTAAATGCCTTTTGTTAAAAACATCTGTTAAAAAGAATCAATATACAGTAGGTTTTCTTATAATAAATATATATATATATTTCTCATGTGTCATAGCATCAGCGCGGAAGCGAACCCGCTATCCCGGGACAACTGCTTGTAAAGCAGCTGTTGCTGACCTCTCGACCACCAATACTTGACTAGTAAACATTGTTTATTACATAATTGTTTATTCTAGCATTAGTCAAATTACATGTATTTAGTGAATCCATTCTGAACTCTCAGGATAGAGCTAAGTTATTATCTAACACAAACATTTAAACAGGAAAAATATAAAATCAAAAACATAAATGAAGAAATGCACATAAAATTAACTCATATACAGAAAAACTCAAGTTAAACATTTAAAAACTAAAATCATTAAATCACAAGTCAATGATTTGATCATTCCATATTCAGTTCTGCTTTTTTGACTGGAAATGTATAAGTAATATATATTTTTTAATATTTCAATCCAATTATAGTGTAGATGTCAGGGTGACTTAAGGTCAACATGGGTATAACAATAATATTTGCATTAATATGGGCTTTGAGCATTCCATCATCAGATTTTCAATGATAAAACAGTGTTTAGGTGATAAAAATTTTTGCTGTTTACATTCACATGAATAAATTTAAGCCTGGGGATTTTGAAATAAAGCCTTTGGAATGTGTTAAGTTGTACAATGAAAGAATGATAAAGGAAGGTATGTACATTAATGAAATAAAACCAGAGTTAAATAAAATTAAAATGTTAATGGGAAAAGAGAAAAGAAAATAATAGGTTATTAATTGAATGTTTTTAAAGGCTATCATCATCATCGTCATCAACCATTATCAATCCACTGCAGGATGAAGGTCTCTCCAAGTTTAATCCATCTTCTCCGATCTTTAGCTCATCTTCTCCACAACACCCCTGCACATTTTCTTATTTCATCCATCCATCTCACATGTGGTCTCTTTCTGGGTCTTTTACAATCTCTTGGAATCCAGTTTAAAATTTCAATTGTCCATCTATTATCATCTCTTCTAGCAATATGTCCAGCCCAACTCCATTTCAATCTTTTAATTTTTTCAATAAGGTCAGTAACACCTGTTTGTTGTCTTACCCATACATTGTGTTTTCGATCTCTTCTTGTTACTCCCAACATACATCTCTCCATACTCCTTTGAGTGGTCTGAAGTCTCTGTATTGCTCTTCTATTAAGTGTCCAAGTCTCAGATCCATAAGTAAGAACTGGTAAAACACATTTGTTAAAAATTATCCTTTTCAAACACATAGGCATATTTCCTTTTAGTATCAAGTTATTTCTACCAAAAGCACTCCAACCAAGTTTAATTCTATGATTAATTTCCTCCATTATGTTTCCATCTGTATTAATAATCTGACCAAGGTATTTGTAACTGTTAACTTCTTCTAATTCTTCATAATCAATCTTTATTTTCATATTTTGAGCAAATCGATTAAACATAACTTTAGTCTTTTTAACATTTATCTTTAGTCCTACTTTTCTACTTCCATCTGCTAACTCCTGCAACATTTCCTGCAGCTCTGAAGCATTATTTGCAAAAACAACTACATCATCTGCGAAATCTAAATGACTTAAATACTCTCCATTTACTTTCACTCCTTTAGTTTCCCATTTTAATCCACAAAATACTTCTTGCAGCACTGCTGTAAAGAGTTTTGGAGATATGGAGTCACCTTGTCTTACACCTTTCTCAATGTTGACTTTCCCAGTGTCATTATGTAATCTAATTGTTGCTGTTGCATTTTTATAAATATTCTTTAAAATATGACAATATCCTGGATCTATACGTTGATGATCCAATGCTTTAATCACTGAAGAAATGTGTATAGAATCGAATGCCTTTTCATAATCTAAAAATCCAAAACATAATGACAACTCATTCGTTTGTCCTTTCTATGACTTCTCTCAATACCTGGATATGATCTATTGTACTAAAATCACTTTTAAATCCAACTTGTTCTCTTGGTTGGTGGAAATCCAAAGTTCTCTGTAGACGAGTTGTAATTATCTTGGTAAAAATTTTATATAAAACTGATAAAAGGCTGATAGGTTTGTAATTTCTAATATCTTCTTTATCACCTTTTTTAAATATTAATATTATTACTGCATTCTTCCAATCTTCCGGTACATCTTTATCATTTAGACATTTGGTATATAACTTTACTAAAATTGTTTCTATTTCTTCACCTGCTTCTTTTAATATATCAATTATAATTCCATCATTTCCTGGAGCCTTTCCTTTCTTCATACACTTAATTGCATGTCTCACTTCTTCATTCAAAATTCTGGGCAATTTGGAAGATGTAATAAGATATAGGAGGTACTTGTTCTTTATTACTATATAATTCTTGATAAAAATCTATCAATTTCATGATGTCATCTCTCTTTTTAGTAATAATTCCATCTTTTTTTCTTATTGCAGATATAAATTTCCTACCAATACCAAAATGTTGTTTAACATTTTTGAGACTTATTTTCTTCTACAGCTTTCCTTGCTATTTCACAGTTATACTTTCTTATATCATTTTCAACTCTTTTCCGTACCATTTTACAAAATTTGAGATATTCAATTCTTTTTAATACATCATTTTTGTATATCTTCATATTCCTTCTTTTCTTCATAAATTCTCTAATCTCAGTAGAAATTTTATTAGCCAATTGCTGCTTTTTTCTACCAGCTATGTATAGATTTATTTTTTTTAAAAAAAGGTTTTTTTGTGATTGTGTTGTGATTGTTTACAATAGAAAAGGGAAGTGAGATAAGGTGAATTTTTGATTGTGAATATATTTTGTAATTTTTTTTTAATTTTTTTTTTTTAAATATGTGATATTATTATATATATATTTTAGTGTGCCTTGAAAAAGACTATATAAAATAGTCAAAACGTTGGATTTTTTATTTTATTGGTGATTTTGTTTATTTATATATTGGATATTTATGGACTAGTTTGGAAAGAAGAACTGTGTGGTTGATATATTAAATTCTATATTTTCAATGATATGGATGGCTGAAGAGTTGGAGATGATTGAAGCCTGTCCATTAAAGTTTGAAGATTTGCTATCTTAATATAAACAGAGCACTGATTATATATATATATGTGGGAGATGATGATCTGGACTAACTGTTGAGTGCTGGTTCAGTATGAAATATGGATATTGGAGATCATTTATCTTTTTCACATGTATGTGGTTGTGTATATTGATTATATAAGATAGAATGAATGATTGAAGGAAAGTGAGAAAGTCTATGTTCAAATCTATAATTAAATTATATTTTTATGAGCAGTAAGCCTTATAAAATATGACAGTTTATCTTAATATTTGTTTTTTGACAGTTTAACCATTTTTTGATTTGGAAATAATTTTTTTTTGATAGCCATATTGACCAGCTTTTTAACTTTCTTTTTAAGGCTTATGGCTAAAATTATACATAAGCAGAAAAATTTAAAAAAAAATAATTTTGTAATAATAACAGATACGTAAACTTTCCTGAAATGAACAATAATATATCTATATGGGCTGACATGCAGTTAAGGGTAAAGCTAAAATGAGAATTATGATTATGAAGATGTAAAAAATTCCTCGAAAGCACTAAGCCACTTAATATTATAAATCTCATTTTATCTTCACCTTTAACTTCACGACAGCACATATAAAAAAAAATATTTAAATATTATCTCCTATAAATAAACTGATAAATGAAACATGAAAAAGATAACTAGCACTTTGATATTTAGTGTAGCGTTTGTTGTACAAATCTTACTTTAGTTAGTGGTTATTGTAGAAGCTTTTATAGTAGTAAATATCATATATTGTTGTCATTTATTGGTCTTGATAATTTTAGTTTTATATGTTGCTAATTCTGATCAATTTACTATTAATCAAAGAAATTAACCAGGGTAAGTTTGTAATATTTATTCATTAGATTCTTGTTATTGTTTTTTTTTTTTTATTTGATTTGTTTACGTGGTAAACAAATATAGATAAGCTACTTACCAATATTTCTCAGCCAACATTAGAGTTTATTGATTTTTAATTTTAAAAGTTAAAACTAATAAAATACTATAACCTTCCTCCCCCCCCCCCCCAGATGCCAGTAGATCTAGTAGCCATCAGTTGAATATTTTTTTTTAGAGTAATATCTGAGTATAAGTTCTTATTTTTTTACATTTGAGATTAATTAACTCCAACAAATTATGACACTCATTCTGAAGGTCATAACCTTGTTAGCCTGGCTTATAATTGGAGGTAGGAAGTGCTCTCACCTCTCCCCCCTTAAATGCTGTGATTCCCCGTAAAATGCTTTTTTCTCCACCATTTACATATTCTTTTAGTGAAAGCTTGGGTTTGGGTTGAGCCTGTTTATATGTATGGTGGAATGTTCTGTGTAAAATTTGCAGCAATGAATGCTTTAATCAAGAAATCTGACAGAATTGTGATAGGTAAAGCTGCTCTTGATTGTTTATGCAATAATAAAAGTTGGACTTCATGTCAAATTAAAAGAAAATAAATAGGCATTTTTAAGATTTAAGGTGCTTCATACAATGGCTTAGAATTCTCTGGACATCAAAAGTGGGCCAATGGATCAGTTGTCAAAGAAATTTAATATCACTGGAAGCCAAAATAGTAAAACAATTAGTCATATTTTTGATTTGTTGGCAAGCTGTTGATGCTCGATAAGGCTGAAGTCAAAATAAACCAAAATGTCTGTGTATGAGCTTCAGGAATGAAGGTCTTGGGGAATACACTTGTAAGAATTTTAATACATCAATGTCTTTATATGAGGGTTCAAACAACAGTCAACATTGACATGCTAGAATATAGCTATAGCAATTAAAAAGGAGTATTTACCTTTTTATTGATAGTTTTAAAAGTTTTGATTGCTAATTGTGGCTGATAAATAAAAACAGTACTAATGTAGTAAATTAGAGGAAAAGTATATTTAAAAATTTTAAGAAGAGAAAAAAAGAAGGTTCAGTTTAATATTATAGTGATCCTAATGTTTTATGAAGTAGATGGAGAAATGGACTATCTTAGCAATTTCAAAAACAAGCAAGAAACATAAAAAATTTTCTGAGTTTGAAAAGGGAAGCTAAATTAATTTTTTTATAAATAACATTAGAAGAAATAACCCTGGTAAGAGCTAATGGCTGACGGATAAGACAAGAAACAAAAAATTTCTGAATTTGAAAAGGAAAGCTAAATTAGTTATTTATGGACAACATTAGAAAAAAAATATTATGTAAACAAACAAACCTGGTATGAATTAATGAATGATGGTATATAGATCTACACAAACGTTACTAATATAAGTTATACCTTCTCATTATAATGTTCATTGATTAATTTATTATTATTTTTTAAAGCGAAAAAATATTGCTCTTTTCTTGTGCTAATTTTTGTAGCTTTTTTTTGTAAATAATGAATGTTAAAAATATTTAATTAATCATGCATACATATTTAAAATATTTTGTTTTTAAATATACAAATATTTCTTTTATCAACTATGCAACTATATATGTGCACACATACATATCTATTTTAGTTGTTATCTTGATGTAGTGTGTTAATTATTTCTTTAAATTATTCCACTTTTATAATTCTCTGCTAAGTTGAGAAATTGAAGGGTTGAAGCACTGTCCACTTGTCAAGAGTGCAGCTGGGAGGGTTATTATTAACGTTGATAAACATGGCCTCTGTGCTGTGTTTTCTCTTTCTGATTACTCAAGGATATTAGAAATTGTTTCCCAGTCACCACTGGGTAATTTTCTTCGCTAAAAATAAAGGCATATGAGCATCAATTGAGCCTTATGAACAAATTGACAAGGGGCGAATTCCAAGACAGCAGTGGACATTTTGATTAGGAAATCCAATCACCAACCACATATTACAGGAGATGGTGGCAGAAATATACAAGATCTAGTTGTTATTAATAAAATTGCTTGCCCAGACAAGAGGTCATCTAGAAGTATCTGACCTTGGCATATTGTTATACATCCTTGTGCATGTAAGATTTTATTCAGAGAGAATTTAAATGGACTAATATTGCATTAATACTATAATTTTATCTGTATACAGTTACGTACATTTTATATATATAAAACTTGCACACATATAGAAAATTAAAGTACACACACATTTATAATGTTAGTTATTTTATATTATAACGAATATATATATATTCATTTATCACACACATTTCTCTGTATATTTATCATTGAATATAAATTTAGATAAAGTTGAATGCAGAAGTACATAATGTATGATAATGTGTCTTCTTTCTATGCATAATTAAGGTTATTTTAACCCAGAAAATAATTTTGAGGATTAAGAATATTATATTTGTAAATAGTGATAATAAAACTGATTTTCAATATATATATATATTCATATACACGCATTTATAAATATAAATATACTTACTTATATGAACATTTTTAAATGCAAAATCTATTATCATCTTTATTAATTATTTATATTTTAAAAACAAAATATTTCTCACCTGAAAATGGCATTTTATTTATTCATTAGTTTTTGAAAAATAAAAATCATTGTAACTTGAATGGTCAGCAACCGATCCAGCTAACAAATTCTGTATTTTTACATTTTACGTATTTATTTCAAATGAGAATTATTGATAAAACTATGAAGACTATAATTATTTTATATACTCTTTCTGCTTGTATTTAATTTTGTGGAGATTTTATGAGCAAGGAATTATAAATATATTTTCCTAAGTGGATTCAAGCATTATGTTTTTACTGTTGTGATGTGGACTCCATCTTTGTTTCATACACACACACACACAACGCTCTCTCACATGTATACACGAATGACATTATTTCCATATCTTGGCAATCAAATTTGGATCTGATAAAATTTGATTTTTTTTCCCATGTTCCAGAGTTATACGTGAACAGACCATCTGTGATTAACTATAGTCTACGCTGATAGCCATCTAAAATAGATCATTATCATCAACCGTTATCAATCCACTACTTCTTTGAGTGGTCTGAAGTCTCTGTATTGCTCTTCTATTAAGTGTTCAAGTCTCAGATCCATAAGTAAGAATTGGTAAAACATTTATTGGTATATTTCCTTTTAATATTAAGTTATTTCTACCGAAAGCACTCCAACCAAGTTTAATTCTACAATTAATTTCATCCATTATGTTTCCATCTGTAGTAAAAATCTCACCAAGGTATTTGTAGTTATTAACTTCTTTTAATTCATCATAATCAATCTTTATTTTCATTTTTTGAGAAAATCCATTGAACATTACTGGAGTCTTTTTAACATTTGTCTTTAGTCCTACTTTCTTCTTTCATCTGATAACTCTTGCAACATTTCCTGAAGTTCTGAAGCATTAAGTGCAAAAACAACTACATCATCTGCAAAATCTAAATGCTTTAAATAATCTCCATTTCCTTTTAATCTTTTACTACCCATTTTAATCCATGAAAATACTTCTTGCAGCACAGCTGTAAAAATTTTTGGAGATATGGAGTCACCCTGACTTATGCCTGTCTCAATGTTAATCATCCTTGTATTATTATGTAATCTAATTGTTGCTGTTGCATTTTTATAAATATTCAGAATATGACAACATCTTGAGTCTATACCATGATAATCCAATGCTTTAATCACTGAAGAAATGCTTATAGAATCAAATGCCTTTTCATGATCTACAAATCCAAAGTATAATGGCAACTCATATTTATTGGTCCTTTCTATAACATCTCTCAGTACTTAGATATGATTTATTGTACTAAAACCATTTTTAAATTCAGCTTGTTCTTTTGGTTGGTTGAAATACGATGTTCTCTGTAGATGATTTGTGATTATTTTGATAAAAATTTTGTATAAAACTGATAAAAGACTGATACAGTGTAGTTTCTCATAGTTTTATCATATTTTTTAAATAATAATATTAATACTGCATTCTTCCAATCATCTGGTATAATTTTATCATTTTAGACATTTGGTATATATATCTTTGCCAATTTTTATTTTATTTCTTCACTTGTTTTTTTTAGTATATCGATTGTAATTCCATCATTACTTGGAGCTTTCTCTTCTTTACAAATGGAGTTTGTTGCCCTTTTATAAATTTTTGCGGGGGGAGTGGGGGGAAGGGGAGGGGGGGGGGGGGGGGAATTTAATTGTATGTCTCACTTCTTCATTTAAAATCCTGGGTACTTGTTTTTTATTGCTATATAATTCTTGATAGAACTCTTCTATCCAATTCAGGATGTCATCTCTCCTTTTAGCAATAGGTATGTCTTCTACCAATATTCTTGAAAATTTTATTCTTTTCTATAGCTTTCCTTGCTAGTTTACAATTATAGTTTTGTTATATCATCAACTCTTTTTGGCACCATTTTACAAAATTTGAGATATTCAGTCCTTTTTAATGCATCATTTTTATAGATCTTCATATTTCTTCTTTTCTTCATAAATTCTCTAGTCTCAGTAGAAATTTTATTTGTTGATTGCTGCTTTTTTCTGCCAGCTATCCTTGTTGCAATTTCTAAAAGTGTATCAGTTATTTTCCTATTAATTTCATTCAAATCTAAATCATTTTCAAAATCTACTAATACTTGAAAACAATTTGCAAATTCTAATTTAAATTCATTAGAATGTTTATGAAGATTAGTAATATCAACTGTAAATATTATTTTTCTTAATAATTTTTGTCTCTAGTTTTGCATTAACACTTATCTTTCATCTTGCTAATCAATGATCACTTCCTTTATTGAATTTATTAAGGACCTTACATTCTCTGTTAGTCAAAATATAATCCAATTTTGCTGTTTCTTCATTTGGATGCTTCCATGTCCATTTTCATTTAATGTTTTTCTCAAAAAAAAAAAAAATCGTAACAAAGTTTTTTTTTCGTGCAAACCCCACAAGTCTATGTCTTCTTTCATTTTTATTACCATAACCAGATTTAACTCAAGCACTTTCATCTTTCATTTGTTTACCATTTCTAGTATTAAAATCTCCCTTAACAATTTTAAAATGTTGTTTATTCTGCCTTTTATATATATATAAAAATCTTCTACTACTTCATCACTGTAAGAAATTGTTAGAATTTATAAACCTGAATTACCTATATTTGGTATCTGCTATTAAGTTGAATAACTAATCTTGCCATTCTTTCTGATACAGCATCAATCTCCACTTCCACTTTTTATTCATAATAAATCCTATGCCACTTGTACTTCCAATATTTTTACCTTTGTAGTAGAGTACCTCTCCACTTCTTAAATCAATTGTGTCTCCACCTTTTCTTCTAACTTCATAAAATCCAATAATGTCCCATTTAATATGAGATATTTCTTCCAATTCTTGCAATCTTCCTTTACCTGAAAGTGATCTGCAATTGTAAGTACCTAAATGAAAAGTCATCATCAAATGGAAATCTGGGTCTGCAATCAGGCGATTTTTAGCATCTTCTGCCACCAGCTGCTACCTTGGCTGGTGACTTTAAGAGCTGTGATTTATTTTTGTCTGTCATGATTGTATATATCTATTAGAAAAATTTTTTATGCACACACATTAGGCAACTGAGAAGAAACTGTATGGTAAAAATAGAAATGAAAAATTACAGGAAATCCTTTACTAACCAGTTAGTTAGCAAGTGTGATAAGTAATGTTTTTCCCACAATTTTTTTGGAGATTTATTGTAGAGGCTTTTGGATTATTTAAACGTTTTACCATTTTTTAATTATATATATGTAAAAATTATATTTCACAAGAATGTATACATTACAAATAAATAATACAGTCATAAATTTCAAAAATTTTGCTAAGCCAACATGTTTATCAAAGATGATATACATCTATAACCTGACTCAGCAAATTTTTTGCAATTTATCACTTCATTATTTATTTGTAATCTTTACATTCTTGGGGAATATAATTTTACTATGTTTTAATTTTTTTTTGTTTATGTATGTTCAAACATATATTTACTTGCTTAAAAATAGAAACTTATATAACATTGCAATACTAGCCAAAAACAAAATTTTACTAAAATTCTTTCATGGTTTAATTTATTAACAAGTAGACCTTTTCAAGTGAAATCCAGCTAAACATGCCACACATACATATACAAAACAAAATAGCCTAAATTTATATGTGGTATGTTTAGTTGAATTTCTCTTGAAAATGTTTATTTGATAATAGAGGAAAGCATGATTGTGGAAGAATTTTATTTTATTTTTTGGCTAGTATTGTAATGTTATATGTATTTCTATTTTATTTATAATTACTAGTATAGCGTTAGGCAGTATTTAATATTTATTATTGAAAAGTCCGTTATCCAAGTAAAATTTTATAGATGACATGGATTTGCAAATAAAATTAAAAAAATAAATAAATCAGTAAATATTTATAAATTAATGTTTATTTTCAATGAGCTACCTATTTTTTTTTCTATTTTAATGTAATAACAATTTAATGCTAAAATTAATCTTTAAAACTGATAACATCCAACTGCTATGTAGAAATGTGACAAATAAATTCACCAAAGAAGGAAGAATACACTTTTCAAAGTGTATACATTTAAAAAAAAAGATCACACCGAATTGCTAGATGAAAAGATAACATGCATTTTATTTAAAGAGGAGTTAAAGGGGGAGGATAATCGGTAATAATAAATTAGTGTTTTATTCTTTTAATTACTGAAGTAATTTTTTTTAATGCAGTAAACAAATGAGCCTATATTTTACAGCATATATTGTTATTAATAAAATAAATTTATACAGAATACAGAAAGTATTTGTATATACATAGAAATATAGGTTACAAAATTAATGCTTATTTACATTTTTAGAAGATTTTGGGTTTACAGTAGAGATAAAAAAATAATTTTTGAAATGAAAAGTTCACAAATTAGAAAAAGCCCTAGCATTTGTTTTACTTATATATAAACACATTTATGCAAGCTTGGATGCTTTTGTAAAATATCTTTTGTCACTTGAGGTAGAAAAAATTATGCAGAAAATGGTTTTTGTTGTCGTAAATATTAGCTAAGCGAGAAAATAGTGTTTTTATCTGGATCTTGTTTATAAATTATATTGTACGTGTAATTTTTATTTTTTTATATGTCAAAGCAAACCCGGGGCAGCTGCTTGTAAAGCGGCTAGGCTACCAACGCTTATTTACTTTAATATATATGGAGATTCCATTGTTAATGTATTTATTATTTAGAATTTTGTATATATATATGTTGAAAAATGTTCTTATGGGCAAAAGCTGTTTTATAAAACATGTTTTCCGGAGCAATCTTGTTTAATAAAATAATATTAAAATAAATATACAGTCGTTTTGAAAAGATAACACTGGCCCTCAACTGAAGTGAAAAAAAAACAACAATGATTATTACTGTTTTTTTTTTTTTTAGCCAGTTGAGGATAAGTGTTATCTTGTTGAAACATTCTTATATTTACTTTAATATTATTTTATTAAACATGGTTACTCCCACAAACGCTTTATATATATACAAGCAAATAATTGTAGAATTATGAAAAAAAAAAATTACAATTTTCATAGGCACACTTTCACAAATTCATCATATACTGTATATTTTAATCCTTAAAAGATTGAAATGGACTTGGGCTGGACATATTGCTGGAAGAGATGATAATAAATGGACAATTGAAATCAAACTGGATTCCAAGAGATTGTAAAAGACCCAGAAAGAGACAACACGTTAGATGGATGGATGAAATATGAAAGTGTGCAGGGGTGATGTGGAGAAGAGAAGCTAAAGATCGGAGAAGATGGATTGAACTTGGAGAGACTTTCATCCTGCAGTGGATTGATAATGGTTGATCATGATGATGATTTTAATTCTTATTTGTTATTTGTTGAATTATTTAATATTCACTTTTGGATCCTCATTCAAACCCATCATTTTGAATATTTAACTTTTCAAAAGATTTTCATTTTTTTTTTTTGGTTCATTATGAAACTTCATGAGTTATAAATTTATTTAATAATATGGTTATTTTTGGATCATCTTTCAGTCTGTATTGGTAAATAAGCTATTTCTTCAAACATTGTTAGTAAAGTTTTTTTTATTAAAAAAATCTTTTGGGGGTTATCAATCTTTGTTATTTATCTTACGTTGGTTTTTAAATTTAACTTTTTCTTTTATGAAGCATTTAATTCTAGAAACAGTCTTCATTGGTTTCTAATTCTAGCACTGATTATATTATGACGATCATCACTTGAACATCTTTTTGTTATGTTTTTACTCCTAAAGATATAATCATAAATAAACACATATAGATGACTATTCTGAAAAGCTAATTTATTTATATAAAGTAAAAAAAAAAAAAAATCACTTTCTCTATTTAACATACGATCAAAGAATACTTTCTTTTGATACTTATACCATAAACAGGCAAAAACTCTCCATATAGTAGTGCCACCTTGTGCTAGCCAGAGTAATCAATGGATGCCAGAAGGCTTGTGCATAAAATCCCTATCTAGTGCCTACTCATCCATTGATTACTCTGGTTAGCACAAGGTGGCACTACTATATGGAGAGTTTTTGCCTGTTTACTAACAGTTATGTGCTAGCACGAGATGGTGATCATGTGATACTTATACCACGGTAAAAAAAAAGAAAAATAATGTATTTCATATGAGTTAACAAAATTATTAAAGATCTTTTTTTAACATGTTGATGACTAAGTTTAGGGTATTTATTTAAACTCTTCTTTGAGTTCTATCATAATTAATTTTTTTATTTATTTTAAAATCAGTAAACAAGATAACTTATGTTTATATATTTAACTATTTCTGTCATAGAATATTAGATCTAGTATCTGAAGCTATCCTAGCACCTCCGAGTGGTGCCAAAAGCATGAAACCATTGGTTAGGGGATGGGGGATGATTTTCAGATAGCTAAGCATTTATCCCAAAGCTTGTTGAGCAATTAGCGAAGCTCTTTGTTTACATTCTGCAAGCTTAAAAAAGAAGTGGAGTCATGTAATATACGACTCTATTTTTTATTTTTTAAGTATTGAATGTCTTTAGGAAATTTAACTTTATTTAAATTTTCCAGTTACATTCAATGATTAGTAATAGTACATTAGACATGTTAGTATATGCACAATGTTTTGAGTGGATATTGCTTTCCCATCTTTTTCAGGTGTTGCTGGCTTGACCAGTGACTGTATTAGCATAGGAATCGAACCTGAATTTGTAGATTCTTGAGTATTGAATTTTAAAACAACACTCTAACCAACTGAGCTATCCTTAAAATTCAATATTCACGAATCTAAGGGTCCAGGTTTGATTCCCATGCTAGTACTGTCACTGGTCAGGCCAGCAACACCCGAAAAAGAGAGAATAATACCACTCAAAATGTTGTGCATATACTTACCTGTGCGCTATTACTGTTGAATGTAATTGGAAAATTTAAATGAAAGTTACATTTTGTAAAGACATTCAATACTTAATATTAGATGATGGAAATAATTCAACATATAAACACAACCATAATACCACCACCACAAACCCCCAGGAAAACAATAAGATAACTTAATTTATTCTCCAAGAATTATCTCATAGTTCAGTGAATATATTGATTTATTTATCATTATAATGCACTCTTCTATTGCAAATGGTTTTAAAAGATGAGTCTTGTAGTTCATCATCATTGTTTTATATGCTTGTACTAATCTTTTTTTTTATTGTTTTTTATCAAATTCTTATTAATTTTTTTTTTAAGAATTTGCTTGAATTTCTTTTCCATTTTTTACTTTTTTCAATAAATATTTTTTCAATTTTTTCCCTCATCAAATCCTCAAAAAAAAGGGAAAAAGCATTCACTAATTTTTTCTCTCCAAGATTTTTTAAATATAAAATTTACATTTATTTATTATTTATTTTTGTTTTGAATTCATTGTTTTTTTAATCTATATGTATTGCGGCTTATTTGTATATATGTCTTTTTTTTTTATTGCTTCCAATTTTTAATCACATTATCGTTAGACTTTTTATTTAAAGTTTTATGGATATATATATAAATGTGTGCTATATATTTATTTTTAAAATAAAAATATTCAATTTATGTAAGTAAAAAAATAAGTAAGTTTTATATATATTTGGCAGGATAAAAATTAAAAAGAATAATGCATTCTTATTATTAGAAAATAGAATTTTTTATTTTTAAAAGTAAATTATTGACTATGAATACAAAGAAGAGATACTAAAGCAAATACAAAGGGAAAAAACAAATAAATTGTCTTGAATCATGATGAGCGTTTGGACAGTTTGAGCAACATGCACTCTTTTCAACAGAAAATAGAATTTAAGTAAGTTATTTAAAACTATTACTTATTACCTGCTGTGTTTAAAATATTTTATTATTATTAGAGAATTCACTAGTAATATATATTTATATACAACTTTATTGAATATATTAATAAAATGGGACATGAATTTTAGCACCCTTCCTAGCAGATTTAAATTTTATATCATTTATGCTATTTGATTTCATATTACATATGTTTTGATTACAGCCATTCTTTTCGAGTATGAAAAAAAAGTAAATATCTGTATATTATGATTAGATTTATATGATATATTTTATTTTTAAAATGAATATATTATCACACATTCTTACCTTTCTATTGTATTATTGTATTGTCTGACATCCACAATCGTATTACTGTCTTGTATCAAATTTTATGTGCACTAACGATTACTACAAATACTACATTACATGTGTAATGCTAGTAACTGCACTGAATATGTTTATAATTAGTAATGAATTTTAATGCATTCTAAAAACTAATTAACATTCTTATTTTTTAAACAAATAGTTTTAGATATTGAAAAAAATATGCTAATCATTCCTAAAGTTCAGTTATCACTGTGAGTTAAGTGTGTGTAGTGTATGTTTATATATATATTAAGTTTTCTCTCTATGGGCAGGTTGTGTTAAATGTATGTGTCTTTTTTGAATATGGATAACATGTGACTAGCAAAAATTAGCAATGCTTATTTTTAGTTGTTAATGATAGCAAGAGTATTAGATGGACATTACTTTTGTCATGTGACAAATTTTAATCAAATTAATGTCTGATATATATATAACACTGTTTAATGTTATTCTAATAAATATAATCAAAATAGAATAAAATAGTTATAAAAATATTAGAAAAATCAAAATTTGCAAAATTTTCTTGATTGCTACCATGATTTTGCCTATTAAATAATATATCTTCTCAAATGGAAAAAAACTGCAAAGCCGACAAACATATACCTACAAAATCAAAGATAACTTCCAATCATCCTCAACGTTAAAAGAAATTATTATGAGATTGATGGCCTCATATCCAAAATGATTAACCAAAAGATTCACTTGGGATCTGAGACCTTCAATCTTATAATACTTTCAATATCAATGATGATTGGAAGTTTTTTTGAATTGTGTATAATTATATGTGTATACATGTTTCTTACTTATTTTTTATTCAAGATCTGTTTGTTTAATAGATTAAACGATGATAGTGATGAAGAACATTTTATAAAATTTGAGATTTTGCTAATAATTTTATTGCTATTTTATTCTATTTTGATATGTAATAGTCACCATTCTGATTTCTACCAGTGAAAAGCACCTTGTTTTTTTAAACTTTTGATTTATATTCAATTGCTCAGCCTACGATTTTATATTTGATGAGGTTCACTTGAAAAACATCAATGTCGAAAACATACCAAATTGAGAAAAAAACTGATTTCTGAACACATAATTAAAAAACAAACAAATAGTATGATAAAAAATTAAGTCGCCATTTTAATGATATCAAAAATCTATAAAATTATTGCATTCCTTCATTATTTTTAAAATTCCCTTAAAAAAATATTGCTAATGTTAAATTGTCTCTGCCTACCATCCAAACTTGGTACAACAAATTTAGAGCTGTGCACCGTTGCTATTGACATTTCATCTATATAGATTTAAATTCAGTAATCTTGCAAATCTGGATGAGTCGAAGTTGAAAAGAATAGGATTAAACTCCCAGTGAAGTTGGAGACGAAAAAAAAAATGTATTTATTTTATCTCTGTTCTCTAAACATGTTAATGCTTTCATACTGTATGGATTATTTAGATTTCTTAAAAAAAAAAAAAAAAAAGGTAATCCAGGAACTATCATTCCAATGAAAAGCAGATTGATCACAAAGATGTTTTCTGAATCCGAATTTTAATACAGCAATATAACCTGCACTTAGAAGGTGAGCAACTATTTTATCCCCTTCTCATAACGTAGGAATGTGATCATACTTCTTAGATAAGAACTAAGTTTTCTTATCAACTGTTTTGGAATACTTTATATATATATAAGTTAAATAAGAAAATATTTCAACGAATAGAAAACTCACATAAAGTAACTTCCTAAACTTGAATTTAAATATGGTAAAAAGTATTTTATCAGTAATTCGTATATTATTACTTTCACAGCAAAAGTATGTTTTACTTTTTTTTAAATACAAAATTCATAGTTTGGGAAATGATATGAATTTTCATGAATCTATATCTGTGCATATGTGCACATGAATATGCGGGTGCACGTGTTTCTTCTTTGTACCAGTTATTTTCTGCAATTTGTATTCTATGTTCGTAACCTCATGTATTATGTTATAAATTGAATTTGCATTGAATTACATTTGGCTGTTATATTTAAAATTTTAATTGTACAGTAAATAAGCTCATTTTTAAAATAATATTTATATGTATGGTAATAGAAAAGAGATAATGATGAAGGGCACACGTAGTGAGGTTATAAGCAGTTGGAATGCAATCCACTTACCAGTTTTATGTATGTGATGTTTTAATCAAATAATTTTTATTTATGAAGGGAAATAACCATATTAAATGATTTTAAAACCAATAAAAAAAACTTCTTTTTAATAAAATAATATTTATTAATAAAATTATATGTAAGCAATTATAAGCTCTCTCAGTCTGGAAGGAAGTCATATAATGTTTGAACAGCACCAGAGGTGAACAAGTTAAGTTGTGATCCGTGGATCTTTAGATCTCAAACTCACCACTTTATCATTGCAGTAAAATCTAAATATAATAATGAACGTGAACATCTGAGCTTCCTAGCAAGATTTACTATAGAAAATTAGCTTGTTTTTTTGAATTTAGTTAAAGTATAGATAATACTTAATTGTATAATTACATATATTCATTTCTCCTTTAGTCATATATTTTTATTACATACATATAATAAAAGGCTAGAGACTTTATTGCTCGGGAGTTTATAAGAAGTTTGAGCACTATACCTGTGAGTGCCAGAATCGATCCTGGGGGAGCTCTTGATCCCAAATCAGATGCTCTACCGTTTATTACATATCTAACTTGACTATGCATTATAATCTTTAATGCATCCTAAATGTCATTATAATGGATGTCAATGAGATTAATTCAATTTAATTAAATTACATTCAAGTTAGCAGTGTTTAAATGATAAATTATAAAAGATTATTTGCAGATTTTTTGTAAGTTTTTTTATGCCCACAATTCTTGATTTGAACCTCTATCTACTGATTTATTGACTTTATATATATTTCAATGAATCTAAAAATTTCTGACAAAACTTCAAGGAATGTTGAATGGAAAATTTTAAGGTGAAAATGTTTTTAGTGTATTTAGTAAATGAAGAGGAACAAAAAAAAAAAAATACTGACAGCAAAAGATATTCTTCACAACCTGTTTTAATATATTTAGCAAAGACATATAAGATGTGTAATAAGCACATCAAATATGCAAAAATGTGATATATATATATATTTAAGAGCATTCTTATATGAATATGTTTTTTTTTTTTAAAGTTTAAAGTCGACTTGAATTAAAAGAGAAAAAAGCAAACAAGGAGTTATTATTACAATATGATGATAAATCCGAAAAATTTAATCATATATTCTAATATGTTCAGTTTTCAAGCACATATGAACATAAAAACAAGTTTGAATTTGTAAATAATCATTAAAATTATAAATACATCATAGTTTGTTGATTGAAAGACCATATTGTACTCAAGCTACAAAGTGCTAGGCAAATTTGCATCATGTTTATCAAACTTAATTTTTTTTACTTTCCATATTGAGGAATTGATCCAGGAATTTTGAATCCATCATTCTCACAACTGGGCTAGGGCATTATTGAAATAAATTAGTAGAAACATAAACAGTTTATGGGGGGTAAATGTATTAAAGAAAAGCTTAGTAATTGTTCATTCTTTATTGTGGTAATTTTTAATTTATTTGTTGTTTTTTTTACTCCATTTTTTAAAATAATTTTTAAGACAATTTGAACAATTTCATTCAAATTGGTTTTGTTCCCTTTTATTACGATTAGTTTCAGAAGTGAAACTGGTCTATATAAATGAAAAATAAAATAAAAAATAAGGCTGCATTTCAGACTGGTTGATATTGCTTGAAAGTTTGTGGTGATGGTATATTAGATATGATAATATGTTGGACCTATTTCCATCATCTATCAGTAAATGTTGACTGTCCAGAAAATTTTAAACCTTATTTAAACTTTTCAAATACAAAAAAACTTGTTAGTAATAATACACAAGTAGACAACACAGGTTAGTAAACAAAGCAAAAACTCTCCATACAGTAGTGCCACCCTGTGCCAACCAGAGTAATCAATGAATGCCAGAAGGTTTGTGCATAAAATCGCTATCTAATGCCTACTCATCCAATATCCCCAGACTAGTTTCTGGCTTGTGGCCATTGTCAGTGAGGAGCTTTGGATCTGAAACTAGTCTGGGGATATTGAATGAGTAGGCATTAAATAGGGATTTTATGCACAAGCCTTCTGGCAATCATTGATTACTCTGGTTGGCACAGGGTGGCACTACTGTATGGAGAGTTTTGCTTTGTTTATAAACAATTATGTGCTAGTATAAGATAGTGATCATGTGATGCTTAACGGTTACAGGTTAGTAATTACATAACATTTCAAATAGTATTACTCTCCACTCTTCTTCAGGTGTTCCTGGCCTGATCAGTGACAGTATTGCACAGGAATCGAACTTATACTTTAGATTCTCGAATATCAAATTTCTAGGCAAGTGAGAGTAACCAAGTGAGCTATTAGTTAGTGTGTTGTCTTAACATTTGTTTTCCAAGAATGAAAAGGTGTAAGTTCGACTCCTATGCTAATATTGTCACTGGTCAGGCCAGCAACACCTTAAGAAGAGATGAGGATAATAACTATTCGAAAGGTGTAATTACAAACGTGTTGTCTATTTGTGTGTTATTACTAATAAGTTGTTTGTATGTGAAAACTTTAAATAAAGCTTAAAATTTTCTGCACATTTCAACATTTACTAATAGATGACGGAAATAATCCAACATTTTATCCATGGTCTATTCTATAAATGATCATACTTTCTACCATTTATTAATATTCCAAAAGTGATATTCAAAGGATAACAATATTTAATCTTGTTATAATTGTATTCTGCTTAACAAGCGATGATTCCACAATGATTGTTAAACAGTAGGTAGTGCAATAATTTATTAGGTGAAAACCAGCTACAGCTGATGGTGATCGCAGTTTCTGTGAATTTATCATTAATCTAGAGAATCTTAATTGTCTTTCGAACTTCATTTTCATTTATGAAATTAATTCGTTTACTTTTAAAATTATCTAAATATTGCGGTGATAATTAACTATGAAAGATTTTGAAAAAATATTTTTACAAAATTGAAATTCGCAAATTCTGATTTATTTTTCTTTAAAACATAACCAGATGATTACCCCCCTCCCCCTCCCTTCAGATTTCACCTTAATAATAATCTCGGCTACAAAATGTTTTAGAATTAAGAAAATAAATGAAACAATCAATTGTACCAAAATCTAGAAAATTGATAATGCAGATATTTCTTAGAAAACTCTTGAGAAATGAAATTTAAATGTTTGAAACCAATCACATATCTTTACTTTTCATATTACTCTGGTCAGAATCCCCAGTGCTCTAAAAATTGCATTAGTGAGTCATTATCAAAGTTTTAGAATGAAACTGGTAACATTTCTTATTCTACAAATAGCCTTTTAGAAAACGACAGAATGACCAAAAGCTAACAATAGACTATAGAGAAATATTTTATTTATTTTCTCAACTTTCCTATATTACTAGCCATAGGACTTTCATGAAAATCCAAAATTTGTCTTCACTTATCAAAATATTAAGTTTTCGTTTTAAGTAAAAAGCTTTCAAAATATTAAATTTTTAAGACAAAAAATCGAAATATAATGCATATAACAGAATTAAAAAAGAAGAGGGTGATAAATATCAAATGACCATGAAGTAATGTAAAATTTCGGAAACATTTTTTTCTCATCAAAAGAAAATCAGTGATTATTTCAATTATTTATTTTATATTTTAAAAATACTGAAGTCATATATATATATATATCTGAAATGGTCAGAAAATGAGATTTAGGTTGCGTTAGTAAAATAAAAAATTCTCAGTGTTTGTCCAGGTTTGAAGAGGTCTTTGCTCTTCAATAGCCTATTTAAAAGTGTTTAGCCATACTTAAATGTATATATCTCTCTCTGTGTGTGGTACCTTTTGTTTAATCTGAATTGAAAATCATATTTGTAAAATGAAATTATTGAAAATTTGTTATTAAAAAAATCATTTATTTCTTGTTCCAAAATTTGTCATGGAAATTCATTTGCCATGTCACCAACTGCCCATTAAGTTCCTCAATATTTAAGTAAACTCATATTTATAAATATATTACACAAACTAACTTTCCAATCTTGGATTTAAATATGGTATTTTATCAGTAATAGTACTGTTACCTTCACAATAAAATTATTTTTTACCGTTTTAAATAAAAGATCATAGTTTGGGAAATGAAATGAATATACATGTATCTATGTCTGTACATATGTGCACATGTATGTGGGTGCGTGTGTTTGCTCCTTGTATCAGTTATGCAATTTGTACTCTATATTAGTAATCTAGTTAACTTTTTTTTTATATGTACATATCGTATATTGGTGATTATTTATCTTTTCAACATATATGTATTCAAGTGTATCAGTGTTATGAGATTGAGTGGAGAGTGGTGGGTCGTGTGAAAGTCTGTGCTCGTATACCCTGTATATTAAATATAAAATATAAAAATATATGTACATATATACATACATTGATATATGTATGTTCATAAACATATTATAAACTATAACCTCCTTCCCACCTGCCTGCATGTTAGATAAAAACATATGTAATATATATCAAGTTGTTATCTTTATTAAGTGTTTAAACTATTAAAAAGTTTAGGAAAGGTTATAAGAATTGCCATAATTAAAAATAATTCAAAGTTTTCATTTTGTTCAATTTGGGTAGAAACATTGTATTATTCCTGTCAAGCGTTGGTGGTCGAGGGGTCAGCGACAGCTGCCTTAGAAGCGGTTGTCCCGGGTTAGTGGGTTCGCTTCGCGGCTGATGCTATGACACATGGGAAAAAAAAACATTGTATTATTCCTATGAAGAGAGAGTTTCATTCCAAAATTTAGTTTTGGAACTTATTTTATCAATTTTCACTGTTCAATAAATACAAATGTTAACAGAAGTAAATGAATGTAATAAATGATGCAGTAATATTGTAGTATCTCCTGAAGATAGTATCTGTTAAAAACCTTGGACATACTTGAAATTATTTTTTAATATATTAACAATGGGGGGGGGGGGTTTAAGAGATCCGAATAGAGTTCTTACATTTTTACCTAGATTGCAAGTAAAATGTGCATCGTTTCATATCTTAATGTAAATAATGAGATTATATTTCGGATCAATTTACTTTATAAATATCTATTTTTAAACAGATACATGATTCACAACAATCACATTTCTCCAAATACATAAATGATAATATATTAGTCATTCTTTATTAGGCTAGAAGTTATATTTTTTTAAACTTTAGATATAGACTTGAAATTTAATAAAATTCAAATATGTCAATATTCCAAACTTTATCGAACTGCATGACATCCTTCTAATAAAACACCTATTGCATATATTTGTCTTATATTTTCCGGAAATTACAACTAAAGTGAATTTTTATATTTTAAACATATAGTTGAAAATATTGAAATAAATTTGCAACAACAGTTACCATATTTTTTCCATTGTCTACAAGTATCGGTTTAAAATATAAAAATATGTATTACTTGTGTTTCTAAGAGAATTTTGAAATTTGTGTCAACCAAAAGCTCTAAATATTGAAAGAAGTTATAAATTTAACCATGAATGCAAGATGTGGGATGTAACACTATAAATACACTATGACTTACCTAGAAATTTATAAAATTCTGAAGATTAGGAAAAATTTGTAACAGTGATTAGATAACTGAAAGTATCAAAAAAGATATAGCCAAAGTTATTCTATTTCCTCAAAACATTTTGCCAGAAGCTTTACACTATTAAAAAGTGAAGAAAGGAATGATAAAAAAAAAAAAGAATATTGAATCATTTAGATTTTAGTGATAATTTGATTGTTGTCATAAATAGTAATGCAGATCTGCAGAAAGTAGGAAAAAATATATTCAAAATGTCTAATGTAATTTTCATTATGTTTTCAAAAAAGAAGAAATTAAAAATTGATAATAATGAATTTGAAGTTAACAATTACAATTACCTAGGTAAAAATTATTAATATGTCTTAAAATATAAGAAATTACTTATACACTACATCTTAAATGGAAGGTTTCAATAGAAATACTATTAAAAGGAAATATACCTATATAACGGCCTGGGAAAAAAGATTTTTAACAAGTGTGTTATCCTTCTGGTTTTATATGGATCTGAGACTTGAACACTTTAAATATATATCTATAGATAATAGAGAATTATGGGGAGAATATGGAAAAATAAATATAAGATTAAGAAGAAGAGACTGATTACATGTATGAAAAAAATGTATATTACCGACACTATTAAAAGAAAAGAAAAAAGAACTGGACTGGATTGTTTGAAGAAATTAAAATAATGCCTAGATTGTATCCCAAAAAATTTTAGAGTCTAAAAATACTATTTGCCTATTGAATGGATAAGGATATATTTTGGAGTAATATGAAGAAAATATATTAATCAAAACTACTAGAATAAATTCAGAGATCATTATAGTATAGATTTATGATGGTGAATATATAATGTAATTTATTCATATATACAAGAAAACGTACTTAATTTTACCTGCTTATGTGATCTAAACCAGTGGTGTGCAACCTGCGGGTCATAACCCCTCAAGGGATCACAGAAAAATTATTGGGAGTCATGAAAATTTTGAGTTCTCATGTTGGATCATAAATTTTTAATTAAAAAAAAAAACAAAAACCTAAATGCTATTAAAAAAATACATGAAAACTGCTCAATTCGTTATTGTGCGATTTTTGTATTTAAACACTCTCTTCTTTATATTCCAATCTGCTTTGCATAAATAGCACATCATAATGACGCTTCACTTATATTGCTCTCATTTCTTTTGTTCACGCTCGGAGTTTTGTTCTTCGTGCTATTGTCTTCCTAATGTCGACATGTGGTACTCCATTCTTGAATGTACACATTTTCTAAAACAGGTTAAAAAAGTTGTAATTGTTATAAATCAACAGATCTTCTAAAGAACCAAGTATTATATATTTATCCTATTTATTTTTTGTCACAGGATTTACCATTAAATATTTGTAAAATCCTGTTGCTAATTTTTATGAATATGGCAGAAATTAAAAAATTTAATGGCTAAATGTGTAATAAAAACGAAACGTTCAGAAAATGATAAAAGATAGTAGCAAGGAAGATGTAAAATGACTTTTATTATTACTATCCTTATATTCTTACAATATGATGGCAGCAACATAATGGGTCGCGTAAAATTTCAGTCTGAGTCTGGGGGTGTGAGTGTGATCTAATCAGTTTTTATCAGCCACTGCTCATTTTTATCTTTTTCTAAAAATTGTTTTATCTATCCTTAATTTGCGAACACAAAAACAATAAATTTATTTGGCATTCGTGGTAACATGTATATATTATTAAGTGCTTCTCATTGAAAACATATATATATATTACAAAAAAAAACATGATATATCTTTTAGCTGTAATAAAAATATTATTAACAATTGATTCATGAATGAAAGAGCAACTATTGAGTTTTGAGTTTCTGACTTGCTACCTTTATGAAACTGAATAAATAGTACAGTAAAAAAATAATAATTGAAGACTTATTAACTTAGATAATATTTTTAATTAGATATTTTCATTGTGTTCTT
Organism: Epiperipatus broadwayi; assembly: GCA_028023455.1. Classification (NCBI taxonomy): domain Eukaryota; kingdom Metazoa; phylum Onychophora; class Udeonychophora; order Euonychophora; family Peripatidae; genus Epiperipatus; species Epiperipatus broadwayi. The sequence continues at coordinate 4,784,769 of JAQFVV010012461.1, read as the reverse complement.
GAAATATGGAGATATTAATTAACTATTTGCCAATTAATACTTTCTCTAATGTTCATTAAAAAAAAAAAAACTATATGAAAATTTTGCAACTTGGTTTTGTGACATAAAATTTGTTTTATAATGAATTTTGATTTTTGTTAAAAGAATATTTTTGATTTGATAAAATCAATGATAAACTTCTATTAATATTGAGTTTTTTTTGTCTGACCCTTATTTTTCAACATCATCATCATCATTATTTATAAACCAAAAATACAAAGGATGGACTTTAGTTGGAAAAGTGTGACAAACTATCAATAAAATAAACACCAATGATATAAGAATGAGGAAATTTAACTCTGCTCTGTAATTAAAAATGAGTGATCACAACCACGAATTGATAGTTTCTATTATCTAGACAGTTTTATTATTGAAAATGAAGATGGAAGATATTAAATACAATAAATAATACTACACATGGAACAAGGAACTTTGATGAATTATCAGCAATTGGCTGTATAAGATTATAGATGCATAGAATCAAGATTAGTATTAAATGATTATAGGGGGAATATTTCCGTTTGGAGAATAGACATCAGTGATGTTAGCGGGTAAGTTTTATACTATTAACAAAAATATTTTTATAGACATCTGATTGGATATCACATGGTAACTTAACTAGAGACAGATTTAGAATTAATTTGGTGAAGAACTGTAGATAAAGAATTCCAGAAATTTGTAGAATAAGATTAACAGATAACAATTTTTTGAGCGGTAGGAGTTAATTAAAAGACCAGAATATGCAAAATATATCAAGAATATTTATTTTATAATTCTATATCATTAAACTGCATTAGTAAATATTCTAGATTGTTAATAATGTTACTTGAATGCATGAAGTCTTTCTTAATCTTGGAAACATTAAAATAAGAGAAATCTGAACTTTTTGGAGGAATAATAGTAATTTTCTCTCCTTGACATTAATTCTGAGATCAAGCTTCTCACTTTTTTTCCAGATCTTCCTGTCCTTTTTCTTTATATCTGTAGGAAATTTCATCAAGATTATATACATGTGGAACAAGTAGGTTACCAACTTTTAAAATGAGTAGATTTAAACAATATGTAGTTACTTTTTATTGAAAGCAAGGAGAAACATTCCATTTGGCATATGGTAAACAAAACATCTTCTGATTTACATTTTGTTTTGCCAAAAATGGTCACTCCTGTTTATCTTCTGACAATGGTTTCTTTCATTTGTAGTCCACACAAAACAAATCAAATTACTTTCAGAATCCATCTTTCTATATGTAAAAGTTGTTCTGTTCCAAAATGGAATTTAAGGAAAGCTATCTGAAATCAATATACTGAATATCTTGAATAAAATATTAATGGAATCTCTTCAATCTCCTCTGGCTATGTGATAAGTTAAGCAAACTTGTAATAACAGCTATCAGAGAATCCATTCGTCATGGATATCAAAAGTTATCCATTCCAGCAGTGCCCTTTATAGACAGTTTTTATCTACCAAGATCCAGAAATTGCTGACAAACTTGTGAAAACATTGGATAATGCTAGAGATGAAAAATGGAAAGAGATCATGAAGATGGCAAACTTTAGAAGATTTGGTCATAAGGCCTGGTCACTTGTCTGAAAGCTAACACTGCTGAAATTACCAATCATATATAAAACTTATAAATCTAAGATTTATAAAATGAGGAAAAGCATCATTAGAACAGAACTGCAAACTCCTCTTTAACCATATCCTTCCAATATATATCTGGTAAAATCTGCTGTTTTTGATGAATTTGAACTTATTTGTAATTGTCTTCAAAGAGAAGCTCCAGGAGCAGATGGCATACTTCTGGAATTTTTAAAAAATTTAGGACCTAAGCTAAAATTTGGGTAGCAAAACTATTCAGTAACATTAACCATACAGAAATTATTCCAAAAATTTGACATATGAACAAAACTATAGTAATCTTGAAATCAAATAAATTCGGCAGTGATCTTCCCCCCCCCCCCCAAATAAAGTATCACCCAATATTATTGTTATGTGTGCCCTATAAACTTTTTGAAAGAATATTATTAACTTTCAATAGTTGAGGGCCATCTCTCTGTGGATCATTCTGCGTTTAAATCAAGAAGAAACTGTTGTAAGTTTTATTTTTAACAATTTATTGAAAAGGGTTTTCAAATAAATTAAAAACTGGTGCACCTTTTATTAATTGAATCTCAGTTTGTGTTTCTGTTTGGGAAAACAATCTAAGACTTTCTAAAGCTCTCAAATGCAGGAAAATCATTTAATTTATTTGACAAAATGCTCTCCAATTGAAAAGTCAAGTGATACTGTATGATAATCATATTAGAAAACAAAATTTTACAGAACAATGTATCGCAACATCCAGTTCTCTAATTTATTTTATTTAATATATTTATTAGTGCTCTTCCAGAAACAATATAGGAAATTCATCTGTGCTGATGATAGGGGTTTGACTTCTCAAAGGAGATTCTTTCCTGAAATAGGAAAGCCATTCAATAAGGATATGAAAAACTAGAAGTCTTTTTCAAAAGATTGAGATCTTTTTCCTAATCCAGTGAAGTCAGTACGTTCATCATTTTTTTATGTAGATAAAAATCTTCTCGTAATGTGACTATAACCTTTTGCAATAGTAGACTAAAACACAATCTTACACATTATTTAGGAGTAATCCCTGGATTGTCTTTGTTTTTATCATTTATCTAATGTTAGGTCAAAATTAATTTCTAGAAATAACTTCTATGGAAAGTTGTGTGTCACTATTTGGGGTTGCGATGCAAGTATTTTATGGGCAACTTTCTACAACATTCTGTTGATGAATATTGCACCCGTGTTTGAAGAAAAAAAAATTGATGCTAAACTTTTGGATGCTCAAATATTACTGGACAACTGAAGTATACTCCTTTGCTGTGATTTTCTGTTTTTTTACATATTGTTTAATCACTCATTCAAGACACAGGTTCACAACCTAAGACTACTCTCAAATGAATTTTTTTTTTTTTTTTTGGATATTCCACTAAGAATCTATAATGGAAAAATTATGGTACAAAGAAATAGAATTTATGAAGTATACTCCTTTGCTGTGGTTTCCTGTTTTTTTTTTTTACATATTGTTTAATCACTCATTCAAGACACAGGTTCACAACCTAAGACTACTCTCAAATTAAGTTTTTTTTTTTTTTTGGATATTCCACTAAGAATCTATAATGGAAAACTTATGGTACACAGAAATAGAATTTATGAGGTTGCAAACAAATTTCCAACAATGAAAACAGCTGAATTTGATCTTCATACATGCAATAAGTCTCATTAACAGATTTAACACAACCCACAATCATTGTTTTTATTTGCTTCATAAATGGAATTTAACATTCATGATTCTATATAAATTTGGACATTCATAAACCATAGTTAATGGCTGTCAAATCTTTTGTTATAGTGATAGAATTGAATGATTTAATAAAAACATTAGTGAATCTATTTTCTGGATGGTTCATCTATACTATTTTGTTAATAGTTAAACTGGTTTTTTTAAAAAAAATCAAAAAAAAAATCATTTAAGTAAACAAATAAATAATAAAATAAAAAATGTAATAGTGGGTGAAAATATATCACAAATTTTTATGAACTATTGAATTGGTATAATAGAAAGTGCCTTCTATTTTAAAACATTCATAGAAATTTAAAAATTTATTTGATTAAATGAATGAGAAAGAATATTCATTGTAAGTATGAAATTATTCTTCATAACAGTCCTCTTTGTGTGAGTTTAACATCATTATTAACACATTATAATAATTGTTTTTATTATTACTAAGGCCTTTTATTAACATGTAAGTGTGAAATTGAAAGATTGTATCTCTGATAGAACTGACATGAAGAACAAATACTGCAATTTAAAGTTTATACATGTAATCTTTGTAATAATCTGCTCATTTTATAAAATAATGAGGCTTTAAGCATATTATCCTATTGATGAATAATATTTCTGAAGTGTAATTTTCACCACCACTCTCACACAATGTAGGGACTGGTTTCTATCTGTTTTGAACATCTCATGGAGGCGGGTAATCATAAACATATGACCAAAGACATAAAAAAGATGTATGACCCCTAAGATTTTGTGCCAAACCAGCACTCATCAGTTGACCTAGATCTCAATTTCTTACACATCTGTATTATTGTTCAGCATATATATAGAGAGAGTGAATTACTACAATTTAATTAATGTGTCAAACTTATTGCCCTGATGTTTGACGCAAACCACTTGATCGAAGTATATTCATAATTTTTATTAGTCATTCATTAGGCTAGACATTATTTACATAATGATTAATATTTTTGGAATGTAATTTTCTCACCACTCGTACAGATAGAAATCAGTTCCTATTTAGTGTGGGTGTGGTGTAGTGAAAATTACACTAGAAATATTATTCATTAAGTAGATAATCTTCAGTCTAAAGATTGACTAATAAAAATTATTAAAATATTTCCATCAAGTAGTTTGTATCAACTTTGTGAGAGCAGTAAGTAATTGGCTATCTATATATATTGAACAATGATAATGATATGTGTAAGAGATTGTGGTCTGGCCAACTGATGAGTGCTAGTTCAGCATGAAATGTGCATCTTGAGGATCACATCTTTTTCACATGATGATTACATCCCTTCACAAACAAGGAGATAGAAGCTAGTCCTTATCTTATGTGAGAGAAGTGCAGTGAAAATTACAGAAATATTACTCATTAAGGGAATAATGACTAATAAAAAATATTAATAAAATATATTTATATAATATTTTTACCATGTAGTAATGATCATAGACTTATTAACCCTGAAATGAGCATCACACATCTAAGAATATCATTAACAGAAACTATATACATTTTTAATCAGTTTTGAATAAGCATTACCATACTAATTAAATTAATCATTATTAGTTTATAATGCCTATTATTCTCTGTAACGGGCACATAGAAGTTACATTATTTTTTTTATTAGTAAACATGAAAAAAATAAAAGTTCGCCAATAAAAACTTCTTTTTTGAGAATTAAAAATTGAAAATTAAAATCCTATACTAAACTCATATATATATTTAAATCGCACAGATGAAAAAAATTATTAAAATAAAACTTTATTAAAAATAGAAAAGGTATTGTAAAAGCAAAAACTTAAAAAAGATTTAGAGATAAAAACATATCTTTAAGTTTGAAAACAAATTAATTAATGTTATTGAAAAATGGAAATGATTATTTTAATTAGTCAAAGTGAACTAGACTTTGGGCATTTAAATGTATAAGCAATGGTCAGATAGGAGAGAAAAACAATGGAATCGGACCTCAGCGAAAGGACCATCACATCGATGATGTAATGTCAATTGAATCCTTAAAATTGATATAAAAGGAAAAGTTTGGAAATGATTGAGTTAGTTATTATTAAGAGTGGTGATATGTATTAGTGCGGAGTTGTGGGAGAAGGGATTGAAAAGATGCACTCTTCAATCCCTTCAGTTTTGTTAAAAAAAAAAGAAATGACATCGTTTTCTACATTGAGGACCAGCCAAAGCAAAAGACCTCCGGATGAATAAATAAATCGGCCAACAGAATACCAATCTCTTTAGGATGGCGTGGGAATTCACATTCAAACGTCAAGCAACGGATAAAAGGAACGTTTTAAAATCGTAAGAACTTTTTGAACTCTCAGCTTTAAATATATATAATTAATGAACATTTCTAAACAATAAGAACTTTACTTCTAAAACTTGTCCTGTATTAAAAAAAAATAGAAATAGATTTCTATCTGACCAAACTAAATTATTTATTAATTAGGTATAATTTTATTTGATGTATTTCTTTTGTAAAATCATTTCCATTTTTTTTTTGTTCTTTTAAGTTTTTATTATGATTTCTGTTTTTCGATAAATTAAACTATATAAATATTAAACTTAAGTCGGGCGTGAATGGCTATATAGATTTGTAAAGTTATATTAGGGGAGGGTAATCTTAGGTTATTTGTTTCGTAGTTGAATTAGGTCAATGGATTGGATATATTGGTGTAATTAGTAGATGTAGTACAAGATTCGCTACAGGCAGAATCGCTATTATATGCCACACACACTCGTTTTGCCTATGGGAGGAATTATAAGACGGTGACTGCAGTTCCTTCCTATGGAGTTTTTTTTATTGCTCTTATCGTTAGATAGATGTAGTATTCCTATCTGACGAAAGGCAATTTCTTCTCTCAACCTATTTGTGCTGTCGTAGTCATATTACATTGAATACATCGATATATCAGATGGATTGAAGTTGGTTTGACTGTGAACTTTTGGCCTAAGGTTAAACAATGATAGAATATTTTCTTTTCAAATGCAAATCTATGTAGTCTATTCATACTCGACACTCTAAATAAAAATGCATTAAAAATAAGTTGGGTATAGACGCTTGCATGGGTTCGTTACCGGTTAATTATGTTATTGGTTTTCATATTTGATCAAAATGTTTAGACATTCTGTAAATACTGAGACCTTACAGTGAGTATCTAAGATGTATTTATGTCAGATGTCTTTTAAGTTATTGGTGTCTTGTGGCATCTTATGATGAATGCCATTGGGTTTCTTATAAATTCCCCTCTGCATTGCCATCAGTGATTTTATATTTTGATCGTTTATGTTTACTTTGAAATGTTTTTGACCAAGTAATGTATGTAACCGATCTATACTCAATATTTATAAAACAAACTTTTATAAATCCATCTGTGTGAACTTATAATAGCATAAAAATTAAAATGTAAATTTATAAAAATTAAAATGTAAATTAAAATCTAAGTTAAAAATGTAAGTTAAATTTTAAAATGTAAACTGATACTAAAATAATTTTAAATATATATGTGCGTAAATAAATGTTTGTGTGTATAATTACTGGCAGTGGCTTATTTTATTCTTTTTTTAAAAATTATTCTTAGATAAGAATTTATAAAATATAAATCTTTGCTGTTCCACTGAGCTAGTGACAATGGGCTAACGACCGGAATCAAAATATAATTTTTTTTTTTTTGAACTTACGGATCTGCCTACTATATAAATTTTCTAGGTTCAAATGCCTAGTGGCGCCCTGTAGTGCAGATTACGTTAAGTCTCGATTATTCCGGATCATTATATCTCTAAATTGGATTTAACACGGTATCTAAAAGGTACAACAAATGTTTTAAATTCATTGTGAAAGAGCTGTTTAATTTTTTTTATAGGGATCTGCCTTATTTCAATAACAGATCTTTATTATTTGTGAAAAAAATTCCATTTTTTTATAGCTTAAACCCCATCTGTATAAATATTGTAAAGATCAACCTTAATTATTTTGGTAGCTAAATATGACTTTGAATTTGACATAGATATTTGCTGATGAATTTTTATATTGATTGCAATATTTTATAGTCTTGTTAAGCTAATGAAAATTCATCTAATTTAGGAGAAGAGATCACTTCTCTAAATTTGGTGGAATTACAAAAAGTTCTATCTTCTTAGCTCTGCCTTTTATATTACAGAATTTTACACAAGGGAAGCAGACATAATAGCGCATAAAATTATATGTCCCCCCCCCCCAAGTATTACATTAATAAAATATCAGTAAAATATAAATTATTTGTACAATAATTTTTCCTCCTTAGAAAACAAAAGTATTTTATTTTGGCTACAAATAATATTGTTAAACAATAAAAATATCTTTCAATAATATGCTATTCTTATACTTTTTATAACATCATTTCCAAGGGAACCCAACTAGTATTCATCACATTCCTAAAATTTCAGTAACATTATTATTATTAATATACTATTTGATTTTATTGATAGTTAACTAAAATTAATAATGAAATGGGGAAATGAGAATCTTATTTAAAAGTAAATAAAAGCACATATAATATATAGTAATAACAAATTGCATAATATATGTGTTTACTCTCAGAAGCCATGTCATTTATCATTAATTTTAAGCTGCCATGCGCATGATAATGCATTTCAATTCTTTGGGGAGATTTTTTTTATAGATAACCACTCTGCGGTTACTAATCTATCTAATCATCTAACATTTATCGGAAGGTGGAGTAAAAACTGAATCCTCATCAATTGTCAATTTTACTATTTTGATAGAGTTTATCTTTCCAGAATAATTATGGTGATGTGATTTCTGGGTTATTTAAGATTATTTGTATTTTTATATATATATTATATTTAATATTTTCATGGTTATATGATGTAAATAAAGTATTTTTTGGATTAAACCGTGTATTTTATATTAATTCCCAATGTTTCGATGAAATAACATTTATCTTTGTCAAGGTCAGATTTAAAAATCATTAGATCTAGTGTAGTAACAAGATTGAGTATGAAGTCAGGAACAACCACTCATATATATTTGATAGTTGATTATTCAGACTACATGGATTAACGAAACCTTTATTTTTTTTCACTTTCACCATTAATTGATTTCAAGTTGATTTTAGCAAAAAAAAAAAAAATTGTTATTTTCCCCATAAACCTAAAGATAGAGAACTTTTGGAATACCAGAGTATTTATGAAATTCCATGTTAACCATGCTCAAAAAGCTATGAAGGTCATTCCAATTAATATCAGAATTAAGGAGCATAAAAATGCCTCCAATCAAAAGTTAAATACATTGGCTTTACTTCATATTTCTTTAGATATTGGTCACACACCTGATTTTGATAATGCTAAAATACTTGCTAATTTGGAAAAATATGATTTGAGAACCACGAGAGAGTCTGTTGAAATATTAAAAAGAGCAATTGATTTAAACAAAGTTGACGAAACATAACATATTCCAGCCTGTGGAGACCACTTATTTTATTCTATTATAAACTTAAAATCAATTATTGGTGAAACTGAATAAAATAAACATTTTCTTAATCCACATATTCTGAATGCTCAGCTGCTTCTTGCTCAATCTTATTCTTTACCTCGCACTGAATCTCATTATTTGAGATCTAGCAGTTTTTTATTTAAAAACATGACCTTGACAATGGTGGATGTTATTTCATCGAAACATTGGGAATTAATATAAAATAATACACTGTTTAAAACAAAAAAAATATTTTACATATGTACAACACACTATGACACTTAAAAAAAATATATATATATTTTACATATGTACAACACACACATATATATATTATAATTTAATGTATAAATTAACTTCAAATAACATTTAACATTATAGCCAGACAAAGCATCATTGCTAAATGTGACATCATATTAAAATAACCAATATGATCATTTCATGCTTTACAATATCAATCTTTAACTAGTTATGAAGGTAATATTGGTATATCAATGCAATGTTCAAACTCTGTTTTATCCAAGGCAGCACATTTTAAAATGTGAAGTATGGTAGTCTAATATTATTGCAAATTACTCGGTCAAGATGTGCTCCATTTGATCAGATACCTGGACCATTGGCAATCTAGATATTCATCAAATATTGGTCAGTAAATGGATCTTTAGTTATTCTTAGCTAGACAGTAAAGCAATAATTGACAAACAGTGAAATCTTCATCAATTAGTAATGAGTCACTATTTCTTTATGAAGAGCGGTTGAAGAAGTCTGTCCTACTTTTTACCTACCTATATATATATATATGTATTTCAGAATTTATATATGATTTGAATGCTTCTTTTTTACAATTATCAAAAGTGGCATTTATCACAGAGCCACTTGCTTAAGATTGAAGCTTTAAGGTGACAAGCTATGCTTAATTGGTAAAGCAGATTTTTCTCTTTTGACTTTATATCTATTTTCCTTATTTGAAACCAAGTCAAGAATTTTTTTCCCCATATGTCATAGCATCGGCCAGGACACGAACCCACAACTGTGTGCAACCAACTACTTGCTTGCAAGGCAGCTGCGATGACCTCTCGGCTAACAACGCTTGACAAGTCAATAATTTTTAACTCTTGAATCGGCCACTTTTACATCAGAACTTCTTGGTATTATAAATAGCATTTTCTCATTTAAAGATATGAAGTAACAATTGTTCAAAATGTCTACCAACATGAGCACATTATTTTTGGCACTATTCATATTAATGCTATAGTTAAAAAAACAATGGGGCAAAATTTGATGATACCGTGTTTATGATTTTTGAAGTTAATATTTTTTACTATAACCCAAAAGATTAAAAAAAATCTTATGATGTTAAATTGTTTATGATTTTGACATTTTATAAAGATTTCCTCTTTACCATCTTTTTCTGCCATGGGTATCCCGAAGATAGATGGTGATCATGTGATGTTTAGTGGTTTAAGATAAAATCTTCAGAAGCAAATTAATTGAAAACAAATATTTTTATTTGATCTTGGGTTATCTTTTAGGGGATCCAATATATAAGCACTTTATGCTTGCAAACTAATTATCAATGCACTTTAGAAATATTTTGTTTTAGTTTCAAAAGGGACACGTCTTAGAAATATTTTTGTGTTTTGAATTATTATTATTATTTTTTGAAACGTAAACATTGTATATATAATAGAAAAAATGAATCGATACTTTTACATTTGAAATAAATAAATAAAAAAAGTTCGTCGAGAAATTATAGTAATTTATTCCGAAGTTTAATTAGAATAAATAATTTTATAGGAGATTGTCTTTTTTTATTATTATTGTCAGTTTCAAATTGGGATTTATTTTAAAGTATATATCTACTTGTCTTTCGCTAATGATTATCCTTTAATCTGATGGATTTAGTTATCTTAATGGGTCTGAAGTTCTTTTTGTATTTAGAAAAACATTACACCCTCAACAAATTATAATCTCTATCTTATATACCTGGGATCAATAAGGAAAGTCGAAATATTTTCTAACATTTGTAAGAGCGATGACTGAAAGGAGATATTTTAAGTAGGATTAAGCAGGAAAATAATTTACTTTCTCATTTAGCTATGGTGAGCATGTTTTCTACATTAATTGGGTTAAATGAAGGTCTGTTGGAATGTGGATGTTAAGCCTGTCAGAGAAATTTGAATTCAAATGATTACTTGTTTTACATTACAATACAGAAACATATGTGCTCCATACAGTATTCTATTACATCCTTTTGGATTAAAGATTTCCATTCTCTGAATTAGAAGTTATAATGAGGCTATGGATTTTTTTTTCTGTTAGTGGATGGTTATTTTATTCCAGGATTCGTAATAACATTATTAGCAGTTAAAATCTTTTCTCTTTCTATTGGTCATTGGAGACAAATATTACTAAAATGAATGATTGCCGTTTGTCTTGGAAAAAAAAATCTCCATATTACACATGCTAATAAAGTTTTTTTTTAAACTGTCAACATATTTTGGATTTTTTTCTCTCTCTATATATATGTGTGTGTATGTGTGTTTGATTTATATACTTACTGTATTTTAATTATCAGTCGCCTCCTCCTCTGTATATATATTAACATATGAAACTATTTTACACGATAAGAAATACGGAATCGATTATTTACATGATAAGAAATCGGAGTCGATCATAGTATTATTATGAAAGGATATTTCCTATAAAAATTCCGAGCTTTGAGATGAAGTATAGAACTGGTTAATATAATATGAATGGTTATGATCTGATGTCTTAAGAAGCAGAATGAAGACAATAATGATGATGATTAATTTAGTTATATATGTTAATAGTAAATAGTAGTGACGTAAGATGATATAACTTTCATTTGTCTTCCCATTAAGACACTAGGACTCATCTGTTTATTACATTCACAGTAATTCTGACTTCAATCATTTTTTAAATAAATTTCCGTTAGTTTGTTTATTTGGGTCAAATCTTGTAATATATTTTTAACATATTTCTATCAAACACATATATTTTGAAATTTCGTACGCAATTTAGATATCAATGGCAGTGCATTATTCAGAGTTGTCCCACCTAACAGTCTTTAGCAGACCTCGTTTCAAATCCCATTATAATACTTCATAGATGGTAGTATATTTTTTCAAAATGTTTTCAGGGAAGCATTTAACCTAATAATCTTAGCAGACCTCATTTCAAACCACATTAGTATTCAGGATGGTAGTATATTTTTCCAAAATATGTTTTCAGGGAAGCATTTACAGTTAATTGAAATAGAAAAAAGAAATGTAAGATGAAATCTTAATTTTTTTTGGTTGTTTTAATAAAGCTTCCCTTTTCTAAAACACAGCTTTCACAAACCTGTACTAATATATTGTAAATGATTTTTAATCTATGTGAATTTCATTTCAAATATGAAATATGGCAACATTGTTTTGATTCTCAGTTTTTAAATTTGAGTATGAATAGTATTTTCAAATAGTCAGTTGCAAAATGATAAAAAAGAATAATATATAAAAAAATATTATATACAAATACTTTTATTTAATTTGATAAATAATACACCGAAAAGCAATATATATATATTTACTTACCACCAACATTTTGATTGTTGTATATAAATAACTTGATATAAAAGCATGGGGCATCGATAAACTAATTAATTCAATCACTAAAATGGGTGCCCCATGCTTTTATTTCAAGTTACTTATAACAATTAAAATTGTAGTTGAAATAAAAAAAATATTTTTTTGATTTTTAGTACATCTCAAATTAAATAAAAGTATTTTTTATAAAATATCTTTCATATATATATATTGTTTTTTTTTTTTACATTTTCTGCGTTACTGGTATATTTCTTTTTTTAAAAATCACATGACTATCAGCAGCTTTTAATGATAATGAGTAATTTCTTTAGTTCATTTGAGTTATTGTTTATAATAAAAATAAATTCATTTTAATCTAACTGTAATCAATTTATTTATATTAGTTGTAAAATTAAGAGCGTGCTAATAGCTCTAAACAAGCTTTTTTTTTTTTTTTAATTTATGATAAATGCTACTACAAGAGAAGGCATTCAAATCATTTTTATCTTGGATTGTCTTCATCCCCAGACCGGTTTCGACCTTTGGGTCTCTTCAGTGAGAAGTTGGGACATTAGATCTTAATTTTACATATTTGTCAGTGCAAGCTATATATAAGTCATGTGACATCTGACTTGTTATTATTACTATTATATTAGTTGTATAAATTGCCTTCTTTTGAAGACAAAGGAGCTTGATACTACAAGATACTATGACCAGATAACTATACTCATCATCATTACTGACACTAATCGTTACTTGCCATCTAATTAACACAGTCAAAATTACCATATAAACTTTAATGAATCCTTGATAATATTAAAATGCACACTCTTTCTGTTGAGATAAGGGGTAGGTAAACAATTGTAGTAGAAATAGGATTTGGATTACAAAGCTGTTAGTTAATTATAGTTGATCTTAAATTTTAGTTATCTTGAAATAAATTTTACTAGACTTAATTCGTTATTTGCAAAGCAAATATTATTTTTGCTGAAAGCTAGACATTTTATGTAAAAAGAAGTAGAAGTTTAAGAGTATACTTTTAGAGAATTTAAAATTTTAAAATTCTTACTTATTGTCGTAAAAATTATAAAAATGACAATATGTGGCATAACAATTACAGAATAATAATATATATGTATAAGTTAGGATTATGCTATTTTTGTTGCAGTTAAAACTTTTGGATGGGTAGAATTGTATTATTTTTTTAAATAACTGAAATTATGAAATCATTAGACTTAAATTATTTCAAAGCAGAATCATTGAGTTTTATCTACTCTTAGATATGACATAAATGCAAATATCTTCAAGCTTATGAAGAATTAGTCTATGAATGTATAATATGATTATTTAATATTTAACAATGGTTCATGCAATTTAACAATGTAAGTGGTATTATTTGAATTGTCAATAAAAAGTTATCTAAAAATGATGATTAAGATCTATTGTTTTGCTATTTTAAGAGGAGTGGGAGATAAGGTAAATTTTTGGTTATGAATATATTTTGTAATCTTTAATTTAATATATATATTTAATTTTTTTATTTATTTTTTATTTTGGAATATGTGATATTTATTATTATATATATTTTATTTTAGTGTGCCTTGAAAAAGACTATATGAAATAGTCGAAACGTTGGATTTCTTTATCATCATTATAGTCATATAAAAAGCAAGTTGTAAAAAGGAATTTCTTTTATTTCTATATTTTAAAGTGATAATTTTATAAAGGGTTTTTCATTAGCAAAGTTCATTGTCTTGACTGATAATAATTCTATTTATTACTAGGAGTTAATGATATCAATGTGCTATTATTTTTTTTTATTCTGTAATCATATAATAGTATCAAAGTTGATCTTCATCAGCTAAGAACATTGGATTTCACATATTCATTATTTTCTTCACATTATTGAAGCTAATTATATGAAAATATTAATGCTCTGGGGTTTTGAAATCAAGTCGAGTTGGTTGCAAAGCTAAATAAGTATGATATTATGCACAATAGTTATATATTTTCAGCACTTGAGTTATATGTTATTATAGACACTGATTTTTTGGCAAAAAGATTGTATAATATAAAACAATGCACTGTATGATTCCTTGCTTATATTATCAACATTAATTATAGTAATATACTTCATCACTCTACTCTGGATCTATCAACACAAATGTAAACATAGAGGATTAATTGGTAATGCCAAGTGAATGCTAAAGCTGATTTTTAGCTCTTAGGCATGTAATTAGCAGCCACCTTTATTTCTTTTATATTTTAAAGCTAATGATTTAAATAATCAAAAATTTGAACCCAATCAAACTTGTTTATATAGCTATATAGTTCTGACATTAGGTTAGGGAACTATTTATTTTACTGACCTCATTTATATGCTATCTGAAGTCACTTTTGGACTTATGCAAAAGGATGGTGACTTTTAAATTACCTTTGATATCCATGTTATCTCGTGTTTACATAGGTAGATTTATAATGAGTGTTAGAATGGATTACCAATGTTAATGCAGATATTTTGATACTTCAATTGATGATATATAATTCTTTGGCAAAAAATCAAAAATATCTAAAGTTAGCCTACATCTGAAGTCACTTAAATGTATAGTTATTAATATAGCAACAGACTTATATAGATATTGTAACAGTATAAATACGACAAATATAGGTATGATGATCAAGAGACAGAAACTCTAATAAGTATAAACTGAATCCAGATCTAAAAAGGTTAAAATGACTTTAATGAAAGATTTTGATCATCTGATTCCTTAAATCTATACATCTACAATCCTAAACTGGATATGAAATTAAAGGAATGCTAACTCTGGTGAATGTGAAGATTTTAAAAGCTAATAGCTTAATTATTAATCAGCTAAAATGTATATAGAATAATATTATTTGAACTATACATTAGGGAGTCTCATTTATTTATGTCCCTTAATTAACTAAAATAAGATTTACAATTTTTAATTTAGTTAGAATAATAATTTATTATTTTAGATAATAGTCAATCATAAATGAACTTAAGGAAACACCAGTGAATAAACTCAATATACAATAATTATATAGCTATTAAAACTTATTGTAATGTTAAATGATAGACATATGTTGATAACCAGAGGAAAATCTATATTTATATCCATTTTTCAAGTACATAAAATTTGAGAACTTATTAGGATTTGAAATTATAAATCTAAGTAAGTTATCCAAAATATTAAGTCATTGGTTAATTACAATTTTGAATAATTGTTATGATTTTCCTTTGATTGTGTATGTATTTAAAAATGTTTATTCATAAACAAACATGTATACATTAAATATTCCTTTAAATAAACAAATAAAATTTAAAATGAAGTTAAATAGTTGGTGAACTTGATGAGATACATGATATCCATAATATATTTGTGTACTTTAAAATCCAATGTCTGCTGAGCTATTACACATCTGACGAAGGTTAATGTCCCAAACACTGTTTGAAATTCATTTATAATAGATCATTAATGAAATTTTGTTTGAAAGTATTTAGTTTTTTAATCCAATTCAGTTAGTTATCATAACACAGTGTTCTATAGTTTAAGTTTCTCCCCGACATATATATAATATCCGAAGCTATTAACTATTACTCTACAAGGTATTTATCCTATTTCGCCATTATATTTTATCTCTAGAATGCTAACAGTGCGATTCACTATAATGCAATATGATTCTTAAGGACTGGGATATACATAGGCCTTACACAGATTTATTAACAGACTTTGATGACATAAGTAATAAAATTGTTCCAATATACGTATCATCTAGATGTAGTGGTAGAAGTGTGAAAAATCAAAATTTGATTTTCTGCAATAGAAAAATATCCAATTTTAATCACTAATATTATTTTAGTTTCCTTGATGACTTTATTACCATTATCCATGGGCTCATATTATATTTCCGATGAATGCATATGTATGTATATATATATTACTCAAATCCAAATATGAATATTCGTAGTTTCCAATGAAAGCAAATGAATTCTTCATAACGCAGTATTAATTGCATTTTGATTGATATCGAACCTTAATTCGATTTTAGACTTGCATTTTCCCTTTAACTAATCATCCCATATTGTACTTTATTTTGTTTATGGTCCTTGGCACCATATTGAATTTTTAAAAAACCGACGTGAGACACAATTTTCACAATAACTTCAGTTTTAAAAATATTGGAGCAAAAAGCTTTACGTTGACAAAAACTAGAAAAACTAAGGGAAACAATAAGGCTAAGATAAATAGTGATTACCATTTTAAAAATGAGGAAAAAAGAAATTTCAATATCCGAAATAATTATTACTTTATTGTTTGTTCATAATTTCTAATTTATCATTAATTAAGTTTGAATTACATCTTTATTGATAATTTCTTTGTATTCCTCACAAAATTATTCTAACAATATATAATACTTCTTACCTAAGGTAATTCATAGTTTCAGAATCTCCAAAACTAGTCGCATAAAAATTCATCATTTTATCTCGTATCCCAAAAGTTAACAAATTTCAAGGCATCTATAAGAAAAAGATTCATCCTAATAAAAGATGCAAAACAAATCATTTCCAAAAGGTGGATATGTATTTGTTATCGTAACAATTGGCTTATTGTCTATCTAAAACTACAAATTGTAAGCTTCTGTCTGTATCAATGATAAAATGAGTTTCATCTCATTTTATATTTTTTGTGTGTACCAGCGATATTTATATTCTTTATGCACACCAGTAATGCTATCTTATTATATTTATTGTCCCACTGAGATATAATTTATTTGTATATAGCTCATTTTCTAGTTATGGACTTGAAAATAATTTGATGAAAGATGTAGCAAAACTACTGACTCCACAGCATGGATACCAAGGCATAGGCAAGAATCAGAATTTGATTCTTTGTCTGAATACAATTCCATGTGGTATATACATAACCATTGTGGCTACCATTTGAAATCTCTCTTTATTGGTTTTAAGTGTTTATAAGATTGCCTCAAACTTGGATCAGAGACTCAAAATTACATTGTACATAAACCACCTTTGTTATATTTGAACACAAATTTATATATTGTATAATAAAGTGCATAAATGATTTAATATTATATAATGTATACACTACACAGACACGCCAATACAAATATAAACACTAATAAATTATACCATTTATCAAATAATTAAAAAAAAATACTATTTAAATAAAAGATAAAAATTGAATACTTACAACCCTATATCCTGATTATGTTTCGAAGGCCTTGAAATGCGAATTATCGGCACATTTTTAATCCATTTTAGTAACGTGTCTGGCCGATTAAAAAAATCTACCTTTGTTTTTCCATGCAAACTAATAAACGGAGCAATAAAAAATTCTAATTTTATCAGATTTCAACTTGAAATACACTATTTTAAAGAGATTTTGAAGCAGCAATGAATGCCAGGATTTTTGTTGGTGTCATGTTTGTAGTTTTTATGCAATTTTAAAAAGAAAAAATTTCAATGAATGCTACCACAAGCGGCATTCAACCGCTCAACCCATTAATATATAATTTTATAAGTGCATACATCTCTTCCTTTCTTTTTATAACAATGAAAATTTTATTGAAACAAGTTTTTGAAAATAAATATTTATATATGAAAAGAACACTTCAAAAAGAATGAAATACAAGAGTTTTTCTTTTAACAACTTGGCTTGTCTCATTCTTTTTTCCTAGTGATGTAATTAATATTCATCGCTGTTACTATGCAATTTGCATGAGATATTGCCTTATAAACTTCAAGTGATTATTGTTACAAATAGATTCATTTTAAATATCACATATATTTACACACAAATAGATCCATACATGTCTAAGTGTAAGTTATTCTTTTATTAGTGACTTTTGCAACATATATGTGCAAAAGAAAATAATTTTGTCAAATAGATTTGAACTATGACTTTTGAAAGTGAAATATCATTTTAATCTCTATTGAAGTGAAACCCATTTTCTCTAAAATTGAGTGTTTTAAAAAATATTAAAATAGATTACATATGATTCTTTCAAAATGATAAGAAATCAGAACATTAACTTCTACATTTATTTTTATAACTATTAAAAATGATGTATTATCATATGATGAGATGGAAATTAAGGAAGACATGGACTATGAATGATTTGATATATATATATAAATTTATTCACATATATCTAGAATGTGAGTTGGTGGTACACACCCTAATGTCACAATATATAGTACAAAGAAAATAACATTCACATTTTAGATTGTTGCAACTTTCAGATCATTAACTTGAATAATATAAAAGATGTAAATTTGATTTCTGCTGGATCCATGTAATATATTACCTCTCACCAATAGTTGATTATCTGTTATCTATTGATAACTTATGCCAATATAAAGAACTAATTATTTAAAAGAATTAATTATTGCTTTTAATTATGATGTTAAATGTAATTTTGTGATATCAAAATTATTAAAAGAAAAATGAGCAGTTGATCTTTGATTATATGATTAAGTGATTATTAATTAAAATATCTGCTTTTTAAACACCTCATTACAAATAAGGCTTTAAATAGTGATTTTTAGCAATGATTAGATTCTTTTGTTTTTTTAATAATTTGAATAATAATCTTGCTTCTTTTTAAATGCCAACTATATGGGGGAGGGGCTTTATTTTATAGCTTTGTTGCTGTGGGATCTAGATTCATTATAAAATCATTGTCTTTTGATCCTTATTATACATCTTTCTTCTCATATGTCATAGCATCGGCCGGGACGCGAACCCACAACCGTCTGCAACCAACTACTTGCTTGCAAGGCGGGAGATGTAAGTTATATTGTTAAGAATAGATACAGAAAAAAACATTAGCCATAATTTCAGCTTTAAAAATTAAAACTCAGGCATACATTTAAACGAACTATCTGTAGAAAGGTTATGCAATGCCTTAATGGTGGAAAATTATTGCATAATGTGAATAAACTATGTAAATTGTTAATTTATTATACCCTTTTGCATTATTCGTTATCCGAGATCCTTAAGAAATATTCGTACATATTGTTAATTTTGCATTGCTATAGTTGATTTTTTAATCTATAAATCTCATAATGGTACTTCAATAGATTTTTTAATTTAATATTAAAATTATTTTCATCCTAATTCATAATGTTATTGGTATTGTCCAAGTAAAATATGAATTTTGCTACCATACAGTTGTTAGATATAGTAGTGGAAGATTGTCAAAGAATCTAGAAAATTATAATACTGTTAGTATTAATTTAAATCTCTGCCTAATTCAGGTAATCTTGCTTTATTCAGAATTAATAACATTTATCAGATATATATCTGATTGGACAAATGGCAGTTAATAATCGTTGACACATATTTCAAATATACCATAGATCTGATTTCTAAGAAAAATCATCTAAATTGCTTTGGAATTCTACTACAGTAATTATTCTCTCAAGTAAAGAATGAGAGAAATCCAAAACCTGATTATAAATTAATCTTTTGCTTGAAGTGAATTAGGGGATATTTATTTAAAGCAGCGTTTCCCAACCTGTGGTACACGTACCACTGGTACGCGAGTTGCTGGTACGTGAAAAATAATCAATAATGGCAGACATAAAAAAAAATCAAATCATAAAAATATCATAGAAACGTTTTTTCCTATAATTTATAAAAATTATTTTAATTAATAATATTATACAGTAAAGTTGTTAATATGTACAGTCGATGCGAAAATCCAGCAATCGATATCGTTTTTTTAGAGTGCATTTTTAAATTTAGCCGTTAGCCATTAGTAACTTGAGATATTGCCGCCACTGTTGTCATGGTGCTGCACTCTTGTTCACTTCACCGCGCGGCTTACAAGTGACAGGTTATTGTTTGTGATTGTATCGTCTTTGTTTATTAAAATTCATTGATCGCCATATAACCCGCTTATTCGAATTTAGACAAGAAGGACAGTTTTTTTTTTGAAGACAATTCTTTTGATCTTTCTTCGAAATTGTATGATTTTGGTTGGCTTCATTCAGGTGATTGCATATTTAACTGATATTTTTTTGCAAATAAATAACTTAAATTTGACACCTCAGAACAACTCGATAACGATCTTTAATGTTAATGATAAAATTGAAAATATGATTAAGAAATTAGATTTTTGGAAGCAGTGTATTGAAAACAATCAATCGGAAGTATTCAAAACTACATATTTTTTTGTTTGAAAATAAGGTTAGTCTGTCTCAAGATATACGAGAAAATATAATAGCACATTTAACAGGATTAAAATTGTCTTTAATGGAATATTTTGCAAAACCCGAAAACACAAATGATAAGTGGATTTCAAACCCCTTCTATGAAGAAAATTTAGAAAAAGCTACATCATTATCAATAAATGAGAAAGAAAATTTAATAGAATTATCGACACAATCTAATTAATTTTGGTTAAACATTAAAGATTATGAACAACTTTCTGAGAAAGCTCTTAAATTATTATTACCATTTACTAGTATGAAATTAGTAGAGAAAGAGCTTTTTCTTCATATATTTAAAAAAAAAAAGTATTGAAACAAATTGAATGCAGCTGTAGACTTAAGGGTATACCTCACATCTTTTGAACCAAATTTCAAAAAATTATGTTTTTCGAAACAAGCACAAGGATCTCATTAAATTTATTTTATAAAAATATTTGATTATGATAAAATATATTAATTGGTTTTTTATAATTTTGTGTTTTTATTAAAACCATTTATTAGTAAACGAAATATGACAAAATAGTAGATAAATATGAAACTTTGAACAAACACATATATATATATGTTACAGTGAATTTATATTTTCAGTGAGTTTATAATCGTTTAAGCGTGTTTCAATGTAATTTGTCTCATTGTGATGTGAATACATGGTCACCCTATAATATTTATAATGCAAATAAAATAACACACTCGCAATAAATTTCACAAAATACAATCATTTTTACGAAGTGGTACAATTTAGCGTGATGTATTACCAAGTGGTACGCGAGCCAAAAAAGGTTGGGAAACGCTGATTTAAAGGATTCATTGATGCCATCTCCGATACAATTTTTCCAATTTCATCGTTGATAGATTCTGTAATTTAATTAAAACTAGTTTTATAATTGTAACGATAATTTCAGTTCTTTTAAAACTAATACTCTAATTTTAAGATTGCAAATCAACTATAAATAAACTACCCAATTGTAAATCTAGATTACAAAAGCATAATTTTTGTTTAATATTTTGTTCAAATATTCGGACTTATTAATCTTCATTATTTTACGTTAGACTGTTTTTATTAGATTATTATTCCGACATATTAAAATTATTATGATTTATGGTGCATCTATACTCTTTTGATAATTTTAAGTCATTTAAGCTATAAACGTATTGTCTTTAAAATGTTTTGTCAAACGAGTTTATTTTGAGTATTTGTGACATATAAAAGCTTTCATTTCATTGATACAATAAATGAAATTATAATTTTTTTTAATATTTTAATAAATTAAGGAATTTACAATTGATTTTATAATATGCAACTGAAGAAATGAAATTATTATTATTACTGACAGTGTGTTTTAAAAATTTTTTTTTCCTAATTTCTCCCATTAGATATTTATTGTGCTCAGTTATATTTTATAATAAAATATGTTTTTGTGAGGATTTAAATTTTTTTTTCTTGTAATATCAATTTTTGATGGACACAAGTGTTAATAGTTTTTAAAATACATCCCAAAATGTTCTTCTAAAAATCTCTAAATATATAGATTTGCTTATCATTATTAATAAAACCATTTACCACATTCTAGAACTTCAATACAATAAAAAGTACATTAATATTTCAATTTAAATGTAACTAATTCTAATATGTAGATAGACTACATAAACATTAATACCTTGACATTACGTAATTATATAATTTTGATAGTCTTAAAACATATAATATTGATATTACTAACTTCTCATAAAATTAGTATTATTATAACTGATTTAATGTAATTTATTCAAAGTTGTTGCTTAATTTTAAATCTAAAATCTTTTTAATATTTAAATGAATTTAACTTTAAACATTTTGAATGTCAAATGCGGAGATGTAAAATTTGGATTGTTTCTAATTTTTCTTTTTATATGTGTTTACATCAAAATATTTTATATAGTTAACAAAATATTCTTTGGCTATTAAAGTGAAATATGTAAAATTTAATGAAATCAAATTAAGTTTATTAATTGTTTTGAAGTAAGAATAGTTTTTGATGAACTTAAATATTACTGCTTCAAAATACATCTCATTCTTTTAAAAATCTATAATTCATTGGCAAGCAAAAACGTTATTTTGGTTTCATTAAAATAATTATTAAGATTTTTGATTGTTTTTGATTAGATTCTGTACAATTCTGTAATTTTATTTTTGTTTGAATTAACAATTTAAGAATTTTATTTTTTTTATATTATATTTTGCCTTTTTTTTCCAGATTAATTTTCTTTACATAAATTACATTGCTTTGTTAATTGAATTAATATTTTTTTTTGGTTGATATGGATATGGTTAATTTTGTTGTGCCCCTTGTTCTTAAATAACTGCTTTCTATCCTCTACCTTAAATAATTTTGTCTTTATTAAATTATATTGAGTCCAAAATGACAGCTGAAAACTTCATGAAATGTGCTGTGGAAATATTTTGTTCCCAGCCTCTTTCACACTTAGGGCATATACCTTTTGTAGATAAACATTGATTAGAATAGAATATGTATTGTTTATTGAACTGTAAGTGCACAATACTTTTCAGTATGCACCTATGTATAACACAAACATTTATATGTATATATAAACAAAATTTTAATAATAGTAATATAATTAATTTATATTGCGCTTTACGCAAAAAATTGAAGCTTGTCTAAAATCTTATTAAAGAGTTATATGGCTAAGCACTTTCAGAGAACTTCAGTCTCCATAATCATAGCCTACTTTTAATTGAAGTTTAGCTATGGTTTATGTAAAATTTATGCAAATTTTATAATGACCATTTTCTGGAGATTGCAAAGCATGATTCTTTCCGGTTGTGCAATAAACCGGAAAGAATCGTGCTTTGCAATCTCCAGAAAATGGTCATTATAAAATTTGCATACATTTATATGTATATATAAACAAAATTTTAATAATAGTAATATAATTAATTTATATTGCGCTTTACGCAAAAAATTGAAGCTTGTCTAAAATCTTATTAAAGAGTTATATGGCTAAGCACTTTCAGAGAACTTCAGTCTCCATAATCATAGCCTACTTTTAATTGAAGTTTAGCTATGGTTTATGTAAAATTTATGCAAATTTTATAATGACCATCTTTCCGGTTTATTGCAAAGCATGATTCTTTCCGGTTGTGCAATAAACCGGAAAGAATCGTGCTTTGCAATCTCCAGAAAATGGTCATTATAAAATTTGCATAAATTTTACATAAACCACAGCTAAACTTCAATTAAAAGTCGGCTATGATTATGGAGACTCAAGTTCTCTGAAAGTGCTTAGCCATATAACTCTTTAATAAGATTTTAGACAAGCTTCACTTTTTTGCATAAAGCGCAATATAAATTACTTACTACTCAAAGGTGAAATAGAAAAGTAGTATTTTATTTCAATTAGTAATATAATTAATAAAAAATTGAGAGGGACACATTTATTTATATTTTGTAGTGTGTCAACTTGTGCATTCCCTAAAGCAAGAAAAATAAGAGGAAAAAACTAATTACAAGTATTTTTAAAATAAACTGAGTGTATTTGTTTTTTATTCAATAACTTTTCTTTTAATAGAAATATAATAGTCTAGGCTAATAAGAAATTGCAATCTTTTATTTTGTACATTAGTATTATCTTTAAATATGTTTTAAAATTTTGTAAAACTTCTAACATTAGTCTTAGAATATAATTTATTATGTGAAATATTGCACAGCAAATTTAGGAAGGATAATGAAGAAAGAATAAATGTATGTTAATGAAGGAATAATACATGTATGTGTATTAATAATTTTTATTAATCATGCATTAGACTAGAGATAATCTTATAAGGAATAATATTTCCGTAGTCTAATTTTCACTACATCACTTTCATGCATGGTAAGGACTGCAGTAATTTGCTATCTATATATACTGAACAATGATGTCAGGATATATGTAAGAGATTGTGGTCTAGGCCAATTGATGAGCACTGGTTCAGCATGAAATGTGCATCTTGGGGATCATACATATTTTTCACGTCTTTGGTCACATTTCATGAGTTCATCCTTCTGCAAGGTGTTAAAGATGGATAAAAACCAGTCCCTACCTTATATTAGAGTGGTCTAGTAAAAATTACACTACAGAAATATTATTCTTAATAAATGTATATGTTTCATTATAAACCGAAGAAAGATTGCTAATGTACGTATATCTGTGTACAGCACTCAGACAAAAAAAAAAAGGCTGCTTGAATATAAAATTTGTGAATTTTAATGTTTTTTATTTACTTTTTTTTTTTGTTTATTTATTTGTTTAGTATATAATTGAAGTCTAGGTACAGCCTAACTCACAATTCCACCGTAATGAGAAAAATAAAACTTTTTGTGTTAAATGTATCCCTGTAATAAAGAAAACAAAAGTTATTGATTATCTAAATATTTTTCTCAAGTTGCAGCTATAAATATTAGATTTTTAAACGAGAAATGTATTATATGTCAAAGCGTTGACCGGGAAGCGAACCCAGTCCGGCTGCTTCAAAGGCAACTGCGCTAACCCTAGGCTACCAACGCTTGACTTTTTGTATGATAATTTTTGGATTTTATTAAATAGGGCCAAAAAAAGAAAGAGACTACATTAGATATATATAATACGGTCAAAAGTTAATGAATACATAATGGTATTTTCTTAAATTTAATTGAAAGTGCTTTTTTTTTCTTTTTACTTTTTTAAAAAAAAAATTTATAATATTACTTATAATACTTAAATTTACTTCACCAGTTTTCCCCACAACTCTCAGTACCATCTTATATTGCTGACCCACCTGATCACACACATGATTATTTATCTTTGCAACATGTGTGTGATCAGGTGGGTCAGCGATATAAGATGGCACTGAGAGTTGTGAGTCGTGTGAAAGTTTGAGTTCGAATCCCGCATATATCACATATATAAATGCAGGTGTTAAGTCTGTACAATGTATTCACCAGTCTTTTGTAATTTTTATGCTGAGCTCTAAATACACATCAGTGTCAAATATATTGCTTCACTGATGTGCGTTTAGAGCGGCAGCATAAAAATATTATTTAAAATTAAAAAAAAAATCATATTCTGTTAATTAGCAAAATTTTATTTCATAAAATATTATGTACTTAAAATAGTTATTATTTATATATTTTAGCAACATTTTACCTTTGTAAAGCAAAAATTATTAATAAAATGATATTTAAAAATATATATATTTGGACAGACAATAAATGTAAAGGATATTAAGTATATATATATATCCTGGTATATAGCATATGCAGTTTCATGGCAACTGAGTTGTATAGTAATTAATTATGCATCAGATTATCTTATTATTATTTCTAAAATGAACTTTATTTAAAACTTAAGGTGTACATAAGGCTGAGTTATAATGAAGTGCATAGGTTGACTTCTCTGAGATTAAGCAATGACAATAATGTCATTATAAGACAGCGAGCAGTAATATAGGTGTCAGGGTAATATAGATGTCAGAGCGGAGGGTAAAATTTTTAAAAGGGATGCAACGAGTCAAGTTTAGAGTTCATGAGATTGCTCTCCCTGGACAATAGAAGAGTTCAAAGTGGTATCTCCTTGGTTGTTATTCCAAGGACAGTCACTGAGGGAATTGATTAGATATTGAGACAGTAGTTTTATTCCAAGGTTTAATCACAGCAGAAAACTCCATGAATTTTTATGGCTGGCTTGTGAAATTTTCCATCATTTTTAAATTGGGAGCCTTAGCATATATCCCCAAAGTCATCTGTCTACATCATGTGTTATATAAAGATCGATTGTCTATCCCAAGAGCCGCTGTTGATTTGCATCGTATAATACAGAACTGACTTCAGGCATTGAATTTTGTCTATCTTGTTTCAACAACTTGAGATCCAGTGAAAACCAGGAGCATTAGTGCATAGGCTGATTAACCATTGGTGGCCTTATTCCATGAGCTAATTAATAATTGGTAGTAATGACTTGTAATTAGAAATGATCTATGAAGTGTAGACTTCAATAATGAATAATGTTTTGAGAGTCTACTATATGTGATCTTATTTAAGATAGGTGAGTGATTGCTTGAGAGACATCCTAAGGCAATGTTCAGATGCAGACCAAAATAAATTAACTGTTCAGTGAAGTTATTTACTGGGTAAAGTCTCCGGTTTTAATAACTGCATCCAAACTGCTATAAGTAACACGACTATTGCTTTTTTTATGTATGAAGGAATCAGAATTGGCAACAATCCCCTTAACACCCTCCTTGCAGTTCCCTCCCCAAAGAACTGCAATTTAAGCTCCCACGGACCCACCTACTACTAGATCCTCTCACCCAGACAGCAAAGATGAAATCTTTGGTTTATCACAAAATTTCCAAAACCACAATAATGCCAAAATTGCCAGCTTAAATTGGTAATGGTCCCCTTAACACCTCTTCTCAGTTCTGCCCCACAAAGAACTGTGATTTAGGCTCCCAGGGACAGCCCACTCGGAAAGCAAGGTAAAATGTTGGTCTATAACAAAAGTGCCAAAGCCACAATAAGTAATGTTTCATTTGCTTTCTTATGAATGAGAAAGTCTAAATCAGCAGTAATCCCCTTAACACCCCTCCTCACAACTCCCCCACACCATAGTAGCTGTGATTTAGGCTCCCAGGGACTCTCCCAACCACCAGACTCCCCCACTCAGTCAGAAAGGTCAATCTCTGGGTTACTACAAAAGCACTAAAACCGCGAGAAGTAATGTTATTGTGTTTTCCAACCAACAAGAAAATCCAATTCGGTAACGACCCCCCCCCCCCATCAGCATCCTTCTCCCAGCCCACACCTCCATAAGAACTGGGATTTGGATACCAAGAGACCTTCCCAACATCCAGACTCCCTCACTCAATCAGCAAAGCAAAGTCAAATCCAATTTCTTTTTTAAAAAAGGCAAAATTACCATAGAGATCTCTAGAATAATTAATGGCGGCGATCAAATTTTCCTAATGTTATAAAGAAAGGTTATAATAATCCTTATCAGTTGCATAATCATTAGAGATTGGTAATAATTTACTATTCATAAACACCCTGTAATATTTATTTAATAATAGTTAAAATTGGTTAATATGCAAATATCAGACATAATTTTGTAGCATGATTTCAGTGAGGTACACATACTTTAAAAATAATATATTTTTATAATCCTCATTCAAGGAATATTACATAGTTATTTCCAATAAAAATAATTAAGGATATTTTACATTTTTGCACATTTTAAAATTTACATCTTTTGCAAAAGCATAAATCTTGACATTTGATTCAAGTTATTTTATTTAATATTTTATAATAATTTATTATGAACATTTTTTTTGCAGTCATTTGATATATTCATATTTTTATTATTAATCTAAAAATAGGAGCTTAAGCAAAAATCATAAAGATAATTCTAAATAAATGTACACTAAGATCCATACATAAATGCTTTGAAAAGTACAAAACCATAGTGTTTTTTATATTGACAAATACTTTTATGGTTGAAATGGGAGAAGATCAGTACAATTAGGGTTTGAACCCATTTAAGTTTAGCATCATTTCTATATTTTATTACTATAATTTATGTTTCAACTATTTAATAATAGTGAGAACCCAAAGTTTATGCTAAAAATATAACTTTAAATAGCCTATTCTTACATTGTGCTCGAATTAGTAAATCTAGCAGCAAAATCTGGAGAAAAGGGAGAATAATATCATTCTAAATGTTGTTATATTCTGACTTGTATACTATTACTAACAGTTGAATGTATTTGGAAAGTTTAAATAAAGTGTGCATTGTTCTGAAGGCATTCAATATTTAATATTAGGTGATGGAAATAGTTCGGCATATAATTACTATTAAAATGTCGTGATAAACCTTCAGGTAAACATTAGATAAAAGCAGCAATTTTAAATAGTTCACTGCAAAGAAAAATCTCTCCAGCAGTCACTTATAGGACAATAAAACAAAGGGACACTATTCACCAGGTTTTTCAATTGTTCCAGGTGAGAGTTTGAATAATTTTCAATCCTTGTTTTACCCTACCTAGAAATACTTTTTCATATTTACTGACTAATATTGGATGATTAACTGGTTCGGTTAAAGCTGAAAGAAAAATTCAATGCCTCCTGATGAAAAGTTTATTGCATACTTTAAATCTAGACCATAGATATAAGTGGTAGATATGCTAACTTTGTTTTACAGGAGTCTTTATATATATATTTATTAAATTAAAATGTGATAATAATTTTTAAATTAAAATACATCATTGCTATTGAGGAAAAATACAGTGACATTCTTAAAAAAAGTCCACTAAACAAATACAAATTGACAATATACTGTAATAACTGAAACACAGGCTTATTATATACCTGTGTCTATATATGTAATATATAGGGTATATGAGCACAGATTTTCACACAACCCACCATTCTCCACTCTATCTCATAATACTGATACACTTGAACACATATATGTCGAAAAGATAAATAATCACCAATATACGTATTTCATGCTAAATCAGCAATCATCATTTGGTCCAGATTACCATCTTTACAAATATATGCTATAAGTGCTCAGATATCTATTAAGATAGCCAATCTTCATACTTTAATGGACAGGCTTCAATCTACTCCACACTCCAACTCTTTATGTAAAAATGTTGAATAATCCTGCAGCCATGTAATATACATCAATTCTAAGAAAACTTTCAAAATTTGTCGTGAAATGTGCAGTTGTTTGAAGCTTTGTTATTACAAAATGACAATTCTACAAACTAGGACAAATTCGTTAATCACAGTGAGATCTTCATATATTTAAGAATTCTTGTTTTTTTTTTTTTTAGCATGAGTTAAATAATAACTGTTGCACTAAGAAATTGAAAATGGTCATTGAATGTGCAAAGTAGAAAAAAATAATTAGATTTACAAATTTTAGGTGAAAGCTACAGAAGTGAATATTTTAAGAGAGTTGCGAGTTACCCTAGTTAATTTTATAGGTTAGTGTTTACTTATTGAGCATATCATCATCATCATCCATTATCAATCCACTGCAGAATGAAGGTCTCTCCAAATTTAATCCATCTTCTCCGATCTTTAGCCTCTCTTATCCACATCACCCCTGCACACTTTCTTATTTCATCCATCCATCTCACATGTGGTCTCTTTCTGGGTCTTTTACCAGCTCTTGGAATCCAGTTTAAAATTTCAATTGTCCATCTATTATCATCTCTTCTAGCAATATGTCCAGCCCAACTCCATTTCAATCTTTTAATTTTTTCAATGAGGTCAGTAGCACCTGTTTGTTCTCTTACCCAAACATTGCGTTTTCAATCTCTTCTTGTTACTCCTAACATACATCTCTCCATACTTTTTTGAGTGGTCTGAAGTCTCTGTATTGCTCTTCTATTAAGTGTCCAAGTCTCAGATCCATAAGTAAGAACTGGTAAAACACATTTGTTAAAAACCTTCCTTTTCAAACACATAGGCATATTTCCTTTTAGGATCAAGTTATTTCTACCAAAAGCACTCCAACCAAGTTTAATTCTATGATTAATTTCCTCCATTATGTTTCCATCTGTATTAATAATCTGACCAAGGTATTTGAGAATGTATTCTGCATAATATAGTTCAGTGAGAAGGTGTCTAATTGTAGAAATAAAGATGCTTGAATCAATTTTCAGTTGAGTAAAGTGAAAAACACATCATTCGAATGGAATTTTTATGATCGTGCCATTTGACTGCTTGGGTATTACATACCATTCTAAACTAATATCTATATACAGTCTTTTTTTAATATATTTTGTTGAGACTGTATTCTGATATATACAGATGCATATGTTAAATGTTTGTGAGCACTCCAACCAAGTTTAATTCTATGATTAATTTCCTCCATTATGTTTCCATCTGTATTAATAATCTGACCAAGGTATTTAAGAATGTATTCTGCATAATATAGTTCAGTGAGAAGGTGTCTAATTGTAGAAATAAAGATGCTTGAATCAATTTTCAATTGAGTAAAGTGAAAAACACATCATTCGAATGGAATTTTTATGATCGTGTCATTTGACTGCTTGGGTATTACATACCATTCTAAACTAATATCCATATAGTCTTTTTTTAATATATTTTGTTGAGACTGTATTCTGACATATACAGACTGCATATGTTAAATGTTTGTGACTTCAAAGCTCATACTTTCCCAAAATTGTTATAGCAGTTGCTAGTAAAATAATTATGGATTAAAGTCCTGGGTGGTTTGAAACAGTAGGTAGAGCATCTGACTTGGGATCAGAGGGTTCCAGGATTAATTCCGGCATTTGCAAATCCAGTGCTTAAACTTCTTATGAACTCCCGAGCAGTAAAGCTATATGCCGTCTTTTTTATAGAATTATAGAGAGATGTAAATAGTTTTTAAAAGATTTATATGGTTTTATCATTTTTTAATTATCCTATTATGTATGTACCCACATACTTTTATTTCATAAAGTTATTGATGTGATGTTATAAAATGCCTTCCCCTCCCCATCTCAAATAAGTCATTTTTATTCAATTATTATTTGTTACAAATTTAGTTTAAAATTGTACTTGATAAAAAAGAAAAGAAGCTTTATTTATTAAGAAAAAAAGAGAGAGAGAGAGACGTATGTGCTGCTCTGGTTGAATATAATTAAGTTTATTTATTTGTTTATTTTGTTGTAAATCACCAAATGACATTAAAGAAAGGCAGTTAATGTATTGAAATGATGGTTGTGATTTGTTATTATTCTTAACCCATATTGCTTGTGTTTTATTCTTTTATTTGTTTATGTTGCCGTCTTCGGTAAACGTCTCTGTGTTTTATTTAGCAATTAGTTTAAAAATATTTATCCAGAGGTTTTTTGTTTTTAAAAAGAGACTATTCATTTTAACAAATTTCACAATGATTTTGTTTTCTTTAAGAAAGAAAAAAATGGATTTGAATATGCATATAAGTAAACAAAATTTTATCAAGTAATTAAGATTGAATATTTGTATTTCTAAGTAAAATATTGAGTGAAATAACTTGTGTATTTATGTATTTGTCTTATCAGCTTGTCAATAACTAATAATAGCTATATTGGACGACTTCTCCATCACCTCACAAAGATCTGCTATATATATTTCCATAATAGTCATCCCTATTTCAGGTTTCATTTTCCCCCAAAAGTCTTTGAATGAATCTATATTACAAAATAGTGAACGCCAAAAAATAAGAAAAAATAAATTATTTGTATACTATTTAGAAGATAACATTTTAAATATTTTATAAAATTAAATATTAAGGGAAATCAAAAAGATCACCAGATATACTTTATCTTAATTAGATAAATCTATTACGATAATTTAAAGTTGGTAATTATAAATTTATTTAAACGCACATTGATTACAAGTAATATTCATTAAGGCTGTAGCCTCAAGCACATGCGTATAAAATGCGATAGTAGGGACCTCTACAGGTCTTAAACCACAAGCTTTTAAATTATCGTAATAGATTTCTCACTATAAAATCTTTCCATTGACTCGTTGTAAATCGAAAGATTTCACGAGTATTAATGTGTAATAAGAAATGTGGACTTAATTAGTGAAGTATTGAATAGCTCCACGCTCTCAGATCGAACCGCTTCAGCTTCACCTATTTAAATAGAAAGTACGTTGAAGTAAAGAAGGGTTCCCGTCTTCCAAAGAGTAAGCTTGTGGTTTAAGACCTGTAGAGGTGCTACTATCGCATTTTATATGCATGTGCTTGAGGCTACAGCCTTAATGAATATTACTTAATTAGATAGCTAAGAGAAAATGCACAAAGAAAATTTGAGCACTCTTGTGACAGTTTTGTTAAGGATAAACGAGTTGAGTAAGTTTATTACTTTACAAGCAGTAATTAAAGAAGTAATTTTAGCATACTTGTTGCCCTGATACTATATGTAAAAATGAGATTGATAATGGAGAAAACATCACGAAAGAGGCTAAATTCAGAGAAGGAATGAATTATTGTTCATTTCAGTGACTGTATTTTGAATAGAATCTAATAAAAGAGAAAAGTACACAATAGTCTTTTCTTATTTTTTTTCTTCATATGTCATAGCATCGGCCTGAATCCAGGCAACGGTTTGCAACCAACTGCTTGCTTGCAAGGCGGCTGCGCTGACCTCTCGGCTAACACCGCTTGACTAGTCTCTTCTTATTTATGTCTACTATTTCAGTAATTTGCAGTTTGGAAAAAAATATTACATTTCAAAAATGATAAATTTGGATTTATAAATTTTAAGCATGCTTACTTTTAGAAATGGTTGCCACAAGTTATTTTCCAATCATCTATTTTTTTCATCTCATACTCAAAGTGCATGATCTGTCAGAAAAAAATTTGGTCACTGGTCTGTCTCCATGTGAATTATGGAAATAATATAAAAATAATAAAAAAGGTATTATTTAATTAAAGAAGAAACCTAAAAAAAGAATATAAATAAGAATGAAGATTTGTAATTTAAAATGTAAATAATTATTGTAAAAATTTATATAATTTTTGTTTTTGGTTAATAAAGATTTTATTTAAAATTAAAGGAAAAAGTTGCTTTTTCTCTATTGATTTATTACTATATTAATAGTCTTTTTCATTAATTACATTGTTCTATTTTGCATTAATTTATTTTTGTATGTATCTTAACCAGTCAATTGACTACTACCCAAACTTACATTTTTTTTTTCATATGTCATAGCATCGGCCGGGACGCGAACCCACAACGGTCTGCAACCAACTACTTGCTTGCAAGGCGGCTGTGATGACCTCTCGGCTAACAACACTTGACAGCTTACTTTGCTGTTGGTTCTGTTGGCATTTTTTTATTAAATTTGTTAACAACAACAACAACAACAGAAAACTGCTTAAAGCTATTTTTCAAATTTTGGTTGCCATTCCATTACATAGATGTCAGTAATTAAAAATTGAAATGAGAAGTCAATTAGAGCTTTTTTTAAAGGAGTCTTAAGTTTTTACAATGCATGAATAGCAGTTTTTTTTTTAAATACTAAATTCCTTTATAATATTTCTTGGTCGATAATTATCCAGGTATTGAGAGAAGTTATAGAAAGGACAAATGAATATGAGTTGCCATTATGCTTTGGATTTGTAGATTATGAAAAGGCATTTGATTCTATAAACATTTCTTCAGTGATTAAAGCATTGGATCATCAAGGTATTGTCATATTTTAAAGAATATTTATAAAAATGCAGCAGCAACAATTAGATTACATAATGATACTGGGAAAGTCAACATTGAAAAAGGTGTAAGACAAGGTGACTCCATATCTCCAAAACTTTTTACAGCAGTGCTGCAAGAAGTATTTTGTGGATTAAAATGGGAACCTAAAGGAGTGAAAGTAAATGGAGATTATTTAAGTCATTTAGATTTTGCAGATGATGTAGTTGTTTTTTTAAATAATGCTTTAGGGCTGCAGGAAATGTTGCAGGAGTTATCAGATAAAAGTAGGACTAAAGATAAATATCAAAAAGACTAAAGTAATGTTCAATGGATTTTCTCAAAATATGAAAATAAAGATTGATTATGATGAGTTAGAAGAAGTTAACAGCTATAAATGCCTTGGTCCGATTATTAATACAGATGGAAACATAATGGATGAAATTAATCATAGAATTAAACTTGGTTGGAGTGCTTTTAGTAGAAATAACTTGATACTAAAAGGAAATATGCCTATGTGTTTGAAAAGGAAGGTTTTTAATAAATGTGTTTTACCAGTTCTTACTTATGGATCTGAGACTTGGACATTTAATAGAAGAGCAATACAGAGATTTCAGACCACTCAAAGAAGTATGGAACGATGCATGTTGCGAGTAACAAGAAGAGATCGAAAACGCAATATATGGGTAAGAGACCAAACAGGTGTTACTGAGCTCATTGAAAAAAGTAAAGGATTGAAGTGGAGTTGGGCTGGACATGGACAATTGAAATCTTAAATGTGATTCCCAAAGATTGTAAAAGACCCAGAAAGAGATCACATGTGTAATGGATGGATGAAAAAAAAGTGTGCAGGGGTGATGTGGAGAAGAGAAGCTAAAGATCAGAGAAGATGGATTGAACTTGGAGAGACCTTCATCCTGCAGTGGATTGATAATGGTTGCTGCTGCTGATGAATTATGTTGTGTTTGCATTAAGATTTTATTTTCTTGTAATGGCATTTTATTATAATAAGTCAATATAAATTTATGTGACTTCAAATCAAAACTACCTCTAGCAAAATTTTTTTTTTTCATATTTTTTATTATACATGTATATATGTTATTCTTTTCATAAACAAATTGTAATTCAGTTGAATTATAAACACTAGGTTAGATAAGAAAAGCTTAAGTTTCAATTATGCTAAGCTGCTTTCAATATTTTGGACTGACATCATATTTACAGCAATGACTGGTGGACAGGAGGGTGAGAAGTATGAATATGATATAAATTTATGAAAATTTACATAAATGAATTAAATTGCCCACTTTTTCGAGAGGGGGAAGGACGATTCTTTTTTTATTTGTATAGTGAGAATGATTAGCAATATACCATGTCTTCTTCATTTTGCACTTGGAACCATTTCTCTCGATGCGTACGATAACTGGCTGATGCAAGTTCAAATGTATGACTAAATTTGTTTTGATGCTCCAGAAATATGGATTTTTGGTCTGGATTGTAAAGGTATTGATATTGGGATAATCTTGTTGCTAGACTGGCACATAATTCTGCAAAATATATCACATTGCAACTAGGTTGAATACACACAATTTTATGAACTGTGTGGGGAATATATTTGGCAGGAATCTTGTCTCTGCAATTGTTCCATCAACCTATTTATCAATGGTAGAGTGTGAAGGCTGATGCTATATGAGGCCACAAGTGTGATTTTGCGGATATAAGGGAGTGATATCCAAGGCTTGTTATCAGGTGTTATGTTATAGATCAAGTTCTGATTTTGTTATAAAATTTGTTAAGAATGTTAATGAGTGGTCCTATATTTGAATCCAATGAGGCATAATTCATTAATATATTTTTCAATGTTAAACTTATGGTCTAATTTTCATTTACATAAGTCAAAATTTCTATATAGAAATTTTATGAGACCAGCATATTTGTGTGTGTAGGAAGATATGGATTCAGGATGTATAAAACCTCTGATTTCAATGGGTTTGATTACCGTTTTGAAATTTAATTGACCATTCTTTCTTTGGATGTACACATTGATATATTTTATTCCTTTAGAGGATTTTTCATGTTCTATGGTCCAGGTTATTGCAGATTTCTCTGTGAACTTGTGTTTGATGTTGTTGATTTGGAGTTCTAGAGCACAGATGGAGACATCATCAATGTTCTGCATGTATGAGGGAAACCCAAAACTAACCCAAATTGTTCTCCGGCTTGCACACCTATTGTTGCATATGCCTCAGCTGTTACAAACTTCTTGCAGGGATTCCTCTGTATCAATCTGCCAAAAGACATCACTGTGTGAATTCATGGGGCCATGTAACACATTGAGTTGTAAAGTGCATTTGCATTTTTGTAAAATTATTTTTAATGACCGAAAAGTTTGACATTGTGAATTTCTATTTTTGTTTACAGAAAATGATAAGGAAAAAAGGTGTAATCATTGAAACAGATTAAAAGAAAGCTGATCTCATAAAAACACAAGTTTATGAGTGGTTTAATTGAAATGTTAAATTTACCACATCCCTAAATCGCAAGTGAAATCCAAAATCAAAACAAAGCTGCTTTTTTTTTTGGGATGCAAATGGCATTTTTTTCTCAAATTTAGTTTATAACGGTCAGGCATTTTATCTGTTAGTTCTGAAACATTTACATGATGTAAAACATAAATCATGTTTTATGAAAAAGAAAAGAGTGCCAGCTTCAACCTCACAGTGTCATCTCTCAAAGCCTTGAGTGTGAAACACTTTAATTAAATTAAGCATGGCCCACCTTATCTATTACCTCTATTTGCTCGATCAGAGACATTAAAAGGCATCACTTTGCAAGTACTTCTGGACTACTTTAAAGAATAAAAAACATGTTTATTGTATTGCATCAATGGGATAATCATTTAAAAAAGATTAAATTTATAACATTTAAAAATAAACAATTTTTTATTGTAAAATTCTGGTTATTTTTGGATAATCTTGTGTATATCATCCCAGATGTGTTTTCTACGTAGTAAGAAGTACATTCATTACAATGCAATGATAGCTGGATATTAACATTGAAACTTAAGCTTTTCTTATCTAAGCATTTCTAGAGGGCTTAATATTTTGAAAAATATTTTGGTTATTTGAATGCATGTTTTACATAAATTCATTTTAAAAATGTAGATGTATTGAAAAACTTTTTATTTAGTTAGTAACACATTATTTTTGTCTGTGAGGAAAATTGCTTTTTTCACAATTTGTTTTAGTCTAATACGCTTTTTTATTTTAAAAAAAATCAGCAAAATTGATTGTTGAGATTTCAGATAACTTAAATGTTTTAAATTTATGTTTCTAAGTATTAATTTTTTTAAAAATAGAATCACAATGAAGTTAGGAAAAGGGTTGTCTATGGTTGAATGATTAATGTGTATACTTTTTAAATGAAATTGAATCTTAGCTATAGGTATTATAACATTTAATTTAAAATGACAAGCAGTTAAAAGGGAATGGAGTAATATATACCTACAAGAAAAAAATATATAATTTTGTTTTATTTATGGATAAAAATAATTTGGTCATAAAAAGTATGTAAGTATGCATATATCCACATGTAAGAATAAGTGTAAATAAACACATATCAACATTTAATTATTTTATTATAAAATAAAAATTAATAGCAGTGTTGATTATTAAATTTGGTAATAAATAAAATAATCAGTCTGATAAAGTGTTATTATTTTAAAAGAAAGTATTAATGTTTAAAGTTTTATTTATTATAATTAGTTTATTCATAGAATACTGAGTGTGGGGTTAAATTTTTTTTTTTTTATATTTATTGCATGATGGAGGAAAAGGCGGAAAGGAGTATAGAAAGAGATATATATGAAACTCGCGAACTGTTTATGTAACTGAAAAAAGTTTTATCTCCTAAATCTAAAAAAAAATTAGAACTTATTTATTAGTTTGGGAAAACTATAAACAACATGAAGTGTTAAATAAAAGGAAGGAAAAGGAGAAATATTTTTCTTATTGGCTGGATCTATGAGAGAACTGGATTTTTTTTTTTTTAAAAAATTACAGATTAATGGATCAATTTAAGTTGATGCTTATCTTTCTATGTCATCATCTTATAATTCAGTTCATGATAATTTTTTCATTAAAGCAAAGGATAAAATGCATGGATACACTTACCCAAGTAATCAACTTGTTTCAAGTATGTGTAATGCCATTAGGAGCTTCATTATTGGATCACAAAGTGACCCCCTCCCCAAAAGAAAACAACAGACTTGTTAAACATATTGAACAATTATTTTCTTTTATAGTGCACTTTTCAACCAGCTAAAATAATTCAAATAATTTTTTGTTATTAATTTATTTAAATAGAAAGATTTGAACTTAGGATTTGTTAATGTATATTCGTTCTCCATCCATCTCAAGCAAGCGATACATAAGACTACTTACATTCGAAAAAGATAAATGATTCCCAATATTCGTATTTCGTGCAGAACTAGCACTTATCAGTTGGGCCAGATCATAATCTTTCACACATATTGGAGATCATCTATATTTTTCACATGTATGTGGTTATGTGTATCGGTTGCTTGAGATGGAGTGGAAGACGAATATAGACTGAAAAGCCCTAAAATCCCTCTACTTAAATATATAAGAAACTGCAGTATAAGCAAATTACATATTAATTTATTTTATAGTATATTCTTAATAAGAATATCTTGTTGATAAATAATTTTATTTTAAAAAATATTTAAAGAAATAATGTTTATCAATTTTTTATGCGTGGACATACACACACACATTCAGGTATCTGTGAGTTTTTAAGACAAATAGTTAAAAAAAAAAGTATGCATCTTCATAATTTTGTAGTTGGATATCATTTATAGTTTTTTAAAAAAAATAAATGTGGATAAATATGGAATAAATAAGTATATGCTTATAAATAACCATTTTGAAATACAGTATAGTAAATATATTTTTTTAATGTTGGAATTATAAAATTGTTTCTTGATAAAATAAATAATTTTTATTACTTTTATTTTGATTATTTTGTAGAAGAGTAGTAGAACAACTACAGAAAGAACTGTAACTTATTTTATTGTAGATAAAAAAAAGTTAAAGTTAAGTTAAAGTACATGAAAAAGTTGTACACATCAGGTATTAAATTATTTTATCATTATTTATTTTTTTGTTTTATTATTGATTTAATATGTACTATATTACATTTCATATTAAAGCATAGGATCATCAGGGTATAGACCCAGGATATTATCATATTCTAAAGACCATTTATAAAAATGCAACAGCAACAGTTAGATCACATAATGATAGTAAAAAGATTAACAGGGTGACTTCCATATCTCTAAAAACTATATTTACAGCAGTTTTGCAAGAAGTATTTTGTGGAATAAAATGGGAAGTCAAGGAAATAAATGGATGTTATTGAAGTTATCTAGATTTTGCAGATGATATAATTTTTTTTTTTGTGCAAATAATGCTGTAAAGCTTCAGAAACTGTTGCAAGAGTTATCAGATGAAAGTAGGAAAATAGGATTAAAGATAGATGTTAAAAAGACTAAAGTAGTGATCAATAGATTTTTTCAAAATAAAATTGATCATGGTGAGTTAGAAGTAGTTAACAACTATGAGTATCTTGGTCAGATTATTACCACAGATGGAAACATAATGGATGAAATTAATCATAGAATTAAATTTGGTCGGAATGCTTTCGGTAGAAATAACTTGATATTAAAAGAAAATACGCTTACTTGTTTGAAAAGAAAGGTTTTTAATAAATTTGTGCTACTGGATGTGAGACTTGGACACTTAATAGAAGAGCAGGGCAGAGACTTCAAACCACTCAACAAAGTATGGAAAGAATTAAGTTAGGAGTAACAAGAAAAGATTGAAAATGAAATACATGGGTGAGAGAACAAACAGGTATTACTGATATTAAAAAAAAAATTAAGAGAATGAGATGGAGTTTGTCTGTATATATTGCTAAAAGAGATGATAATAGATAGACAGTTGGAAATCTTAAACTGGATTCCAAGAAATTGTAAAAAAAAAACTTTGAAAGAGACCACATGTGAGATGGATGATGAAATAATGAAGTATGCTGGGATGATATGGAGAAGAGAGGTTGGAGATTGGAGAAGAGGGATGGAACTTGGAGAGCTCTTCATCCTGCATCATTAATTGTCAAAAATGATATATTTCATATAATAAATTATTATTGTTATCGACATGGCAGTCATTGGTCTCAAATTTATTTCTAAAATTATTTTATTTTGAATTTATGATAGATTAATTCATGTTAGTATTGTGATGAATTTATGATATTAATTTATTATACTCTTTTATTTAAAGTTAATATAAAGAGGCAGGGCAAAGTAGCATAATTATGCCACAGGTATCAATCCTGATTTGCATGTTACTCAAAATTGATAAATAGTCGCAAGTTTGGATACATCAATAATAAATTTAATATATTTGAAGATACGGCTATAATGTTGGTATTATTCTAAAATTATATTGTTACAGTTTCATTTGTTTATATTGATATATTTCCCATTGGCTTCCTTGCATGAGCTAGTGAAAAGTCTTACATTCACCGGATTGTTGCAGTTTGTCACCCTTAACGTGGAACCACCATAAATGTTAGATGGTCCAATAAACTATAAATATTCCCTGTAGTGTTACAGTATATATGTTAAAGAATTTTATTACATAAAGTTCTGTAATTATTTATGATTTCAGGTATTCACAGGAAAGTTTGTAAACAGGAAAGGGAATGGGCTACCGTAATGGGATGTTTTTTTCTGAAAATGAGAATAATATTCAATAGACATTCTTTATTCTTGATCAAGATAAGATGTAAAAAAAATAAAATAATTTTCACTCTAAAATAGAAAGCTAAATATCTGTGAAGCAACTTATGTAATAATAAAATATCATCTTGTTAAGAAAATTTATTAGAAAAGTAATAGTAAGAATTGACAAATCAGAGAACCTTAAAGAATTTGAAAACTGAAATGAGATGTCTAGTAATTTGATTAAGTCATTTAAAAATAAATTGACTTGCTTTTAGAAAAAATTAACTTAATTAAGATTATGTCATTGGAATAATTTTTGAATATTAAGAAATTCCTGATTTTTTAAAAAAATAAATAGGACAGAAAAAAATATGAAAGTTGTAATGGATGAGAATTTAATGCTCTCTCTTTAATTAAAATTATAAAATTGAATAAAAAGATTATTTATATGAGGAAGAAAATGATAGCTATAGAATAAGACTCGATGAATATCAATATTTATTGCAAAACGTCTAATTTTTAAGATTAGATTCATTTGCTGCATTCATGAAGGGAGATTATTTGAAACTTATAGTATGCTTTTAATATCGTGAACACAAAGCCTTGCTAATATCCAAAACCAAATGTTTGAGTTTCCCCAAATTTCTTAATGATGAATTTCAAAAGTTAGTTACGAAGGACAAAAATTCATTGAACAAATTTTTATGAAAACCACTATTATTTAAAAGATATGCTTCATTACGATATGAGAGAAGTTAATAATTATAGATATTTTTCCAGCTCTAAAGTTGAAATACTAAAATAAATTGGGTTAAAAGAGTGACAGAAATGGCAAACTATTATCAATAATCAAAGGTTGTTTCTTAGTTACTCTATCTGTCTTGTCGAAAAAAACTTAATTAACATACATACATAGATATAGAATCAAATGAGAATAGAATGGAAATTTTAATGGGCAGAAATTTTAATAATACCAAGACTAAGAACTCATTTTATAAAATAAAAGTTAATTATTAATCATGAAAAAACCAATATGATGAACAATCGAAGTGAATATAGGTATACTGTAAGAGTAATTTAAATTAAAAAATATGTACATTATTGCAAATGTTATGCTTTTTGTTAAACAAAATAATTCAACCATAATGTGAATATTATGTATTAGACTTGGGCGATCTTTTTGAGCAGTGAGCCACATAAGACATACATAATTATAAATCAGACATCATGACTAAAAGAAATATTTTACATATAGCATATTTAGTACAGAAAATACCACAGCAAAACAATTTCTTATTAAAAAAAAAAAATGCATGTCTTTTATGTAACAAAATATTGCTATATTTATGAATTTTAGTGAGAAGCTTAGAGTTAGCAATTTTTAGTTAATTATAAAGAGTATCATATAATATTCAATTAACCAAACACTTTACTACTTTTACAATACTTTATTAGTGATTGGTCAATTGAATATTATATGATATATATTTGACAATGCAATAGGAAACAGTAGTTATTATACTTCTTGAAGATAATTATAAAGAGCTTATATATTTAGTAACAAACATGAGGGGAGATGTATGGAATGCATCATCAATTAAAAAAGTTTTGACATGAATTAACTGATTCCTCTTTTGCAAGTTTATTTTAATGGGTGGTCATTTCCATGAAAAATACAAGAAAACTAACCATTTATTAATTTTAAACTTGGGAGACAAATTTATTTTTCATCGCTGAAAAGTTCATTTCTTTCAGTCTGTAAAAATGTCCAAGTATTTTATTTTGTTTAAGAATACACTGCAATGATAGAATACCATATCGTTACATTCAATACACTGCAATGATAGAATACCATATCTTTGCATTCAATACACTGCAACGATAGAATACCATATCTTTACATTCAATACACTGCAACGATAGAATACCATATCTTTACATTTAATACACTGCAACGATAGAATACCGTATCTTTACATTCAGATTCAAGTTAAAAAATTTTTTTAAGCAGCAATTGATAAATATATGACTTTTTATAAAATTGATGCTTGAAATAATGACATTCTTAACATTTTCATATTATCATTTGAAATAACAAGTTGTAATGTTTGCAAGTTTTACCAATTTGGTACATAAATTTTCTTTAAGGACAATAATAATGAAATGTCGCAAAGTCCTTGAAGGTGGAGTTTATTGAATAATAAAACTACAACATTTTATGTGTTTTCACTTTTAAAGAATATGATAAATTGTCTAGTAGTATGCCTTATGTTTATATTCTTGCTGGATTTTCTGAATTATCAAAAAAAAAAACATTTATAATCAGTGGAAAGAGAAAGCTAACTTTTTAAAATGTCAAAACTTAAGGATTTATTTACAGCAAGCTTCAACTGAAAGAATAAATGGAAGAACAAACAAAGCATAGCTAATTTTAATAATCCTTATCGTACTGGTATAATCATGAATTAATACATATTACAAAAAAATATGGAAAATCATAAACGGACACAGATCAGTACTGGACATTTGAATATGCTGTGCAAAACATTAAGATATAATTCAAATATTAATATTTACTTTAAGGAGTCCTAATTTAGATAGTATTTAATTGATATTAAAAAAAAAAAAATCAAATAATTTGGAATTGCAAGCAAATAGATTGTTTCTTTCAGGTTTATTCTAATGGAAATAGTTTTAACCCATATACACATACTTTTCTGTAACATAATTAGTCATCTTTTAGCCATGAAAATATTGAAATTAACACACACATATATATATTAAAAGTATAATGTATTTTGTTAAAAACCAAATTTTTAAATCTTTTTTTTTTGTATTACTATTAAATATTATAAGTCAAAGTACTATGTTATATAACTTAAAAAAAGATTGTAGAGCTTAGTTTAACTAATGAGACATGATGATTGAAATGCATATTAAAAACCTTTTATATATTTTTCTCCTCATTTACCTCATTACAAACATTTAAAAAAAA
Organism: Epiperipatus broadwayi; assembly: GCA_028023455.1. Taxonomy (NCBI): domain Eukaryota; kingdom Metazoa; phylum Onychophora; class Udeonychophora; order Euonychophora; family Peripatidae; genus Epiperipatus; species Epiperipatus broadwayi. The sequence goes on along the minus strand of JAQFVV010012461.1, from coordinate 4,741,031 downwards.
TAAAAAAATTTTCTCCTATATGAAAAATTGAAAGTACAACTAATAAATTATATTATCGATAAAACAAGATTAGAGATTTTACAATTTATTTTAAAATTTCGAGACAGATTATTATTTTTTTCTAACAATAAAGTATAAATTAAAAAAAAAAAAAAAGCTATTTCAAACATACCCTAGACTATATTAATAATTATAAAGAACGTAATCTTTTATTTGTTAGATTATCACTTTTATCAAATTTATATGTAGTTATGAAATAAGTAAATGTTTTAATTATTATACTGAAGTGAATTAATAAAACCTGCTTTTTAACATATATATATACTTACAAACACCATCAATCATTATTAGTTTAAAGAATAGTTTGCTTTTTATTTTGTGGTCATCTTTTGTTTCGTATATATGCCTGCACACACACAGAAATTATCTGTTTTAAGTTTAGATGCATACATACCTTTTTTTTTTCAAAAACAACAAAAAATACACTGTCAGACTGTAATAAATTGAGCCTTATGTGTATTATTAATAATCCATTTAATTTTTTAAAACAATTTATTCCAACAAATAGATTTGATTATATAAATTGATCAAAATATTGCTAAGCCATTCAATTTAATGGTTCACTTTGTTCACTTCGGCCTATAATTTTTGATCTTATCCCGTATGAAAAAAAATTTTAAAGATCAAAAATCTTTTTCCAAGAACCTATTTATTTCTATTAGTCTGAGTCCTTGTCTGGGATCATTGGAGTTATGAATGGTACAAGAAAGCCATCATAACATTGAAGGGTATAGAAGACCCCTCCTGGGATGTAAGGAAGAGTGACTCACAAAAAGAAAGAAATGGGCAAAATGGAATGTCAGAGTTCTATTTGGGATCATTTACTTATATCTTGTTGTCAATAAATTTTTGTAATCATATAATTTTATTTTTTTATGAAAACTATTCAACCCATCAAAGTATAAAATTTCATATATCATTTTTATACCGATGATTCATTAAAAAAAAAGGAAAACATTTTGTTTTACTATATATATGTTATATGTATCTATACTGACATTTGCTTGTGTGTATATATGTTAATATACACTTGGAAAATTGTAGAGGCCATTGTTTGAAATAAACTTCAGTGTGTTTGCATGTACAAAGTATATATATACATTTGCTAAAGGCTGATGTATCCATTGAAATAGCATCCAGCAGCACATCTAGTTCTAATTTTATGATTCACATTTTCATACTTGTGCATAAAAGAACACTAGAATGGTTTATGCCACCAAGCGTCATAAGATATGAATAGAAGCAAGAGAAATATTCTTTTTTTTTTATACACCAAGTGCTGAGATTGAAAAGGTTAACTGCATACACTATGGCAAATCTCATCATACACCATTTGTCTAGTAAAGTGGAACAAATAAATGGTAATGATAGAAGATTGACAATTGAACATGTAGTTGGGTTCTTAAGTGTGATAGATATGAGTTACCAAAGACCAGAAATAAATAAAAGAGAAACAGAGTATTAAATTTTTTAGAATAGGACTTCCTTGCATTAAAAGAAACGCTGATGTAAGTTCACCGAAGGAGAGTAAAGATAGTTTAGGAAAGTGAAAATGGAACTCTATGGGAAGAAAACTAGTAATAGAATTGATTATAAGCCATCATTGTTGTATTTTAGTTCTACTTATTACAGAGCAGTAAAAAAATAGAGAAATTAAATGTTTTAAACTGGCAATGATCTCAATAAGAAAATTCTCATTTCAGGACTTAGAACTTTCTGGAATGTTATTCATGAGGACTTAATCACAAAATTAGAAAATTTTAAATGGAATTGATAGACAAAGTTCCCAATTTGCCCAGCAAAACTTCAAAAATCATGGAAGTAATCATAAGTGAAGCTGTGAGGGATTCAGGTATCAGTAATATATGAGAAATTATAGCTTCAAATAGTCAAAATGAATCTAGAGATAGTCTTAGCTAACAACTGAAAGGTCAAATTTTGATTCAAAGAAATATGGATTGAAATATAGTCAAATCAGGATTTTAGTGTCTAGACTTTTTAAGACTAACTATATCCTAAATTATGAAAAGGGCCAACTGATTTTTGAGTGGAAATTTGTAAATTTTCTTCTTGTAAAATTATATGACTCAGCAGTACAAATCAAATCAGGAAGTCCTTATCATATAAAATAATTAACAAATGCTAAGGCCTTACTGATTTAATTTTTCTGATATTTTCTGATATAAATGTAGTATAAATTTTGAGTATGTTAGTGTATGAACATATGTTTATGGTATGAATGTATTTCAAATTAAATATTTCCATGGATTGTTATTATAATAAAGAATAGGAATGAGATTATATCCATGTAAACAGAGATCACCATTAACCTTTGATATTACTAAGAAATTATTCTACTAATTGATAATTCCTAAAACTAAACAAGTTTTCTTATTAACTTATAATTGTTCTTTTGTAAGATTTTTTTTGTTGAAGGAAAAGGGGTTCACTTTTATTTCAAACCGAAGTTCTTATATGGATTTAAATGGATTTAAACCATCTTCTGAGTGTAAATCTATATAAGAACTTGGGTGTGAAGTAAAAGATGACACCTTTTGCTTCAACAAAAAACAACAACATATGAGCTATTATAGATTAATGAGAAAACTTGTTTAGCTTTAGGAATTGTTAATTAGTAATAATTGATAATTTATTAGTAACATCAAAGGTTAAAGATGATCTCTGTTTGAATGGATATTATCTCATATATTTTTTATATCAATGGGGCATAATGTATGCATGTATAATTTAATTGAATACATATATATGGTATGTATACATATATATTTAATTACATTTTGATACCCTGTCATTATAACTATTAATGTAAAAAATACTAAAACAAAATTTAAATATAAAATTTAGTAGTAATTAATAAAATTTAATAAGATTTATTGTACCAAGTATACTTTGAATGCTTTCACATCATATTCATGTTTAGTCTGCTGAAAACATTAATTTTTTGGTGATATGAATGCTATTGATTTTTGGTTCATTATATATTCACTTTGTGTAATGAACTATGCCTCTTTTATTTTATGTTTGAAATTGTTTCTTTCTTCACACACAATTTTAATAACAGTTGGATCACAACTATGGCCATGCTCTTTTTTATGATTATGAATGGCAGATGAATTAACAGCCTTGGAATAATCATAGATTTTTTTTATACATTAATAAGTGTTGAATCATCATAGTTCTAAGATTTGCTCTGGTCTCACCATAATATACATATGGCAATCTTTTTGGCTGTAGTTTATAGCATAGACCACATTGGGCCAGTTCATTAATAAAATTTTGTCCTTTGTGCTGTTAATAAACTTGTTGAAATTTATGGGGTACTAATCCAACACTAAATTTATCGATCATAGAAATAATAATAAAAGTTGTATTGCTCTACCATATTTATCATGTACAAGGTAATAAAATAGCACAAATATGCTCTGACAAATTTAATGCCGGATTCAGAACCTCTTAAATTTAATGAAGGCTTATTAACAACACAAAGGATAAAATTTTAACATTAGACCAACCTAATGGGGTCTATGCTGTAACTTTCCTTCAAAATGATTGCCCATATGTATATCATGGGTGAGACCAGAGCAAATCTTAGAACTAGAATAACTCGATATTCATTAATGTATAAAAAATCTAAAGATGAAGCCAAGGTTGTTAATTCATATGTCTTTCATAATCATGAAAGAGAGCACAGCCATAGTCCTGATCCAACTGATAAAATTTTAAACGTAGAAACGATTGCAAATGTAAAATAAAAGAGGCATGATTCATTACACAAAATAAATATATAATGAACTAAAAATTAAATAGCATTCAAATCAGCAAAAAAATTTAATGTTCTCAGTAGCCTAACCATGAATATGATGTGAAAGCGCTCAAAGTATACTTGATACGGTAAATCTTACTAAATTTTATATTTAAAATCTGTTTTAGTATTTTTTACATTAATACATATATATGGAATAAGGTAAAAAATGAGTCAATATATAGGGATATATCATGTTAAGTTGTTTGTTTAAATGATAAACTATTTATGTATTCATGTATTTATATTTATATATCTTATAGTTCTGAAGAAGATTGCTGGTCAATCGAAACTGTTGATTAATTTTAATAAAGTAAACATAACAGTAAGATGAAAGATGGATTTGTTTATAATTTTATTGATGCAATAAGAAGGATAAGTTGATAATACTTCGTAAAGAAGAAAGAATGTTCCATACAACCAGATCTTTGAAAGAAAAGAGGAATACTTCCTACCTTCTGCAAATAATTTTATGTGTAAATGGATAACTATGACTAAAGATTAAGACCGTATTACTTCACATCCAGGAGAATGACCAACCAGAAATTTTTCTACTTTTTTTAGCAGATCATTAAGAGTCCTGGAACTGAACTATATTGCATGGGGAAAAAAAGTCTTATATAGGCTTTTCAAAAATTTCTACAGTTTCTATTCGAGGATGAAATAATTGTAATAACTAATCGTAAAGGTTACTTTGTCACAATTTACTTAACCAGCAGCCAATTAGTTCATTAGAATTTATTTCTTGAAGAATTTATTTTATGAAGCCTTGTATAGTTTCAGAAAGCATAACTTGTTCAGCAACATTAACATGCGTTTGATTCAGTGGAAGATTTAAAAGATATTTTATTGCCTTTGGCAGGATGGCTCAGTTGGTTAGAGCGTTACCTTAAATTTCAATAATCAAGAATCCAAGGACCCAGGTTCGAATCCCCATGCTAGTACTGTCACTGGTCAGGCCAGTGACACCTGAAGAAGAGGGGAGAAAAATACCTCTCAAAACGTTGTGCATATACTAACCTGTTTGCTGTGATATTACTAACAGTTAGTGCATATACTAACCTGTTTGCTGTGATATTACTAACATTTGTTTGCTGTGATATTACTAACAGTTGATGCATATACTAACCTGTTTGCTGTAATATTACTAACAGTTGAATGCATTTGGAATATTTAACTAAAATTAAACTTTTCTAAAGACATTCAACACACATATTAGATGATGGAAATAGTCCAATATAAAAATACAGCTAGAACACCATCATCACAAACCTTCAGAAAAACAATATTGTTGTTTTGTCTGCATATTGTGAATAATTCTAGTTTCTGTGAGAAATTACATTGATATTGATTTAATGATGATATATTACTGTACGAACTGCAAGATCAGAAAGATGTGAGAAGTACCATCAGTCAAAGTGGGGGAAAATATTTTCGTAATCTATACAGGCATTATTGACTTTGGAAAATAGAGCAGCTGTTGTGCAGTCTATTTTATTGGCCTAAGATATATACAAGTGTTGGATCACATGTTGAGAAACTAGGATTTGCATGAAAATCAAACCATGAAAATAATCCTTTCAGATCAGTGTATCCAAAAACAAAGCAAGCAATTTAATGAGATATTTGTTATCAGCTATTATATATACCATCTCTATTCAAAAATGAAATACTTAATGATGTCTTATGATGTGTTTTTCAATAATATGATTGCATGTTCAATTCAAAAGGTAAATATGAAAGGCACGATCCATATCCTATATACATAGTATGTCCCTTTTTTCCCTGGAAACTGAGGGCTTTACTTTTAGGCCACAGTGGGTCTTTTGTGTCGGTCCATCAGTAGCAATGGATCACAAAAACATATGCACACATATTTTAACATCAGTTAGGAAGTTCCACTTCAACACATGTAAATATGTCATGGAGGAACTGAGCTGACTCTTTGTGCTTACATGAGTAGCAGGTGAAGCAGATCATGAACTGAATTATGAATGAACAACAGGATTTGTATCCATATGCTTACAAAAGGATCATTACAAATAATATATGGTAACTCCAATGCACAGGACAATACTAAGAAAGCATATGTTAATTGGATTAGCAAAAATGAAAAAAAGACTTGGAACGATAAGAAAATAATAATCATGAATTTGGTATCCATGGTTAGGTAATTGCCTCATGTTATGTTTAAATGAAGTTGAAATTTTGAAGTCTTTAACAATTAAACTAGATGAATATATAAATGTTTTTTTTTTTTTTAGACATGTACATATTGCAAAATTAAGAAGAATACAATCAAAAGCCCAAATCAAGAAAACTGGATAAAGATAATGACAAAGTGAATGATATATGCATGAAGTGATGGAAACATCAGTTTTGAAAATAATTAAGTGCTGATAGATTTTGGAAACAATATATATCTGCTTGACATAGAAATTTAATTAATATATATAGATTATCTATATTTTGTACGTGATAAAATTTTTGTTACATGCAAATATAAGTTATCAGAAAAAAAAAAAACCATTTGGGGGTGGGGGAGGTGATGGAAAAAAATGATTAGAGATGTAATTAATATTTTATGGATTATTTAATGATATAGATTGGATATGAAATAATAAAAAAATAATAATAATGTTCTTGAGAATTATTAGGATTCATGGACATTTTGGGAAAAAGAATAATGATTTTCAAGACAAATTGTTAATTTATTTATTCCTGAGATGTTGGTGGCCAAGTGGTTAGCACAGCAGCCTTACAAGCAGTTGTTCCAGGGTTCGCTTCCCTGCCGACGCTTTGACACATAAAAAAAAAAACATGAATAATTAATTGCTTGCCATTTATATTTGTTTATACAATTCACATTTCTTTAAAATAAAATAAAAATCAGTGAATGTAGTTTGGAAAAGGAATAGAGATAATGCTTTATTTGCTTCATTAGTTTATTAAGATATAGTCCTGTTTGCATGTTTTCATAAAGATTCAAAAGAAATGGTAAACAATAATGAAAACGAAGGGTAGTACAAAAATTTGAAGAGTAATATAAAAATTTGAATCGAATGAAAACGGAAAAACCAATTGTTTTAAACATTTAGGAACTAAAAGTGAACATAGGATACTAAGTCAGATTTCTAAAAAAAAAAAAAGGAAAATCAATTTAGATTTGAGAAAGAATCTAATGTTTGCGGTATGATATGTTTTGAAATGGAGACATGAACTATGAAAAAAAAAAAACAGTCACAAAAAGTATTAGAGTGAAAATTGAGAATGGGAATACAGTATAGTTTGTAATATAAAGTTAAAAATATTGATTTAAAAATAATTGTTATAAAGGTAATTAAGATAAAAAAATGAGGAATTTGATTCTAGTACTGAGGGATTAGCATTAATACAAACACTGAAAACTTCTATTATCTGGCAAAAGTTATAGTTTTGTTGTTTAATAACTGCTACATAAATAATTTTTGTTGATATGAATACAAGCTTTTTCATACTCTAAAGTTTATATTGTAATAGAAAGAATAAATATATACAGTAAACAAAAATATGTTTAGAAGCAGAGATCACTGATAGTTGTTTTGGTGCCGTAAATGAAGAAGGCACAATAATTTTATGGTAAAAAGGCTATGGTCAAAAGGCTTATGTTTTTGACCTTGAAGAATTAGGGGAATATGAATAACATTTTCAAAAAGTTAGACTTATATTTGAGAAAAATATGATATGTAGGTCATGTCCTTATAACAAGTTTTCTATTTGAAGGCAAGTTGAGAAAATCAAGCATCAGGGTATATCAAACTATAGAATTTGTTCATCACTAATGGTAGTTTGCTAAGCTTAAGTTTTTTTAATATTTTTTTTTTTTTTCAATATTTGAACTAGAACAAAACTATTTATATTTAATACATAATATTTTATATAATAAGAATAGGCAAAGGAATAAAAGTAGCATTTTAATGCTTTTTTTAAAAACTCGGATCAATTAATTTTTATATAAAATGTCAACATTTAGTTTAAACTATCACTTTCTTTTATAGGTAGTTATTGTTAGTAATTCTTAATCAGAAGATAATCAGGCTTCAACGTGTGCTGTTTTATCATGTTACTAATGTTCCAATGTTATAGTGAGTTTGCAGGATACTTTCAAACCCAAATTCAAGATAGATACTTTTAAAAGATAAGAACAGCCCTCTTATCTTTGTACCTTAATGCAATTATATAGGCCAATCTAAAGCATTTCTTGGGTTTGAGAGTATCCTGCATATTCTTTATAGCATTGGTGAGTTAGTGAAATAATTGAACAGCACATTTCGAAGGCTGATAAACTTTCTGATTAAGAATCACTTTCTTTTATATTGCTTTATAGATGTACAGTGAAGTCACAATCTATGAGGTATCAAAATATATGACTTTATTTATTTATATAAATAATAAGATTAATACCCCAACGCTGGATTATTGAGTAAATGGCATATTCTCAATCCAAAGCACAAGATAAAGTCTTTTGAAAAATAAGAATCCGTGTTTTTCAATTTAGGTAAAAAGGATAAGACTCCATTCGTATCTTTTCAAAAGACTTTATCTTGTGGTTTGGATTGAGAGATTGAGAGCATTTCATTTACTCAATAAACCAGTGTTAGAGTGTTAATCTAGTTATTATATAATATGAACTGTTGGGAAAAGTTTATATTTATGTATATACAAACAAACAAACAAAAAAAAGACCCGTAAAATTTGCAAATTTAATACATTTTATGATACTCAAGCGGAGCAGTTTCTACTTCTGAGTGCATTATGTGATCACATTAAAAACAAAAAAAATTGTAAATAAATTTTAAATTATGCCTGGAGATTTTGTTCTTTCTTGGAGCACCATAAACGGTCATATACATTAATGAAATTTCATGGGTTTATGTTGAAAGCATACATATTTTATTTTCCCTTTATTATCCTTTCTGAAATTGATGTGCAGTATTTAGTGTAATAAAATATTTTTCTGAGCATCGTACTAAAAGTTTTACAGAATTTTAGAACATACTTAAAAATATCAAAACAATTAAAGAGATTGTACTTTAGTTATAACAAGACTAGTCTATTCTGTTTCTATAAGAGAAAAAGGTTATTAAAAAAAAGGAATATCAGAGTATATTTAATTGCAATGAAAGTCAGATGTTTCACTATTTAGCGTTTTCCTGAAAGTTTGTGATGTTTAAGAGGGGAGAATAATGTCTCTCGAAATGTTGTGTATATATTAACCTGTGTGCTAAATCTAACGCTTAAATGTATTTGGAATATTTAAATAAAGTTACATATTTCCAAAAACATTCAATACTCATTATTAGATTAGAGAAATAGTTTCACTATTTACTTTATTTAAAGAAAAATATGATACAGTAAATCTCTCCCCCCATATGAAAAATGTATGTTCCCTTGATAGATTATTAATAAATATATACTATTACTGGTTTCTAAAATTTTGTTTGTACTATAATTTAATTTATATATGCATACTATATATATATAAACATCTGTGTTATATATATATATGTTGCAAGTACTTTACATTTGCAGTTAATAAACATACATATTTTATTCTTTATCAACAAAATATAATCTATTATACGTTAAATATGATGTCCGCTAGGAGTGTTTGGATCAAAATTTAGCATATATTGTGGCTCAACTTTGTGTATATATATGTGTGTGTGTTGATTAGAGCCATCTAAATATATATAAAAAAATCTTTACTTTTTGTATGTACAATGGAATTCCTAATTATATATAAAATATATAAGAAATGTATATAATGTTATATCTAAATTACAACATTTAAAATTTCTTCAATATATATATAAATGTAGAACATAAACCGAAGCATGTAAGTTGTATCACACAGTCCATTAAATAAAAAAATATGCCTTAAATAGAAGTATTTATAAAATATGAAATAAAAAAAAGTAATGTATATATATATGAAATAATATTGTAGAATCAACAGGGTAATATATATATATGAATGGAAAACCTAAATTGTTGATGTTTAAAAGAAGATATAAAATTTTACTTCTATAGATTATATGAAATCTTTCAATAAACAAATTACTTTGTTATGTATTGTAATGGATAAATAATTCCATACATAACTTTACTAGAAGGAGCCACTAGGCAATAAATCTCAACTTTATGTAATTAAAAACAAACTTTGATGAAACATGCTGTTAAATTAAGTTTAATGGTATGTTCGGTGTGCCAAGAAATTATATGAAAATAATTACTATACATATCAATTAGGGGATATAGAATCAGTTAAAGTTAAAAATGGGGTGGGACTGAGGCAAGGATGCCCTATGTCACCTATTTTGTTTGTGTTGTATTTGAGTGAAATGGAGAGAGCAATAGAAAGACTACAAAGAGGGATAGAGATACCGTTAATAGGTGGCAAGAGAGTATATACATTGTCGGGCCTTTTTTTGCGGATGATGTCTTTTTGTGTGCAGAAAGAAGAGAAGATATGGAAGTTATGCTGAGGACATGCACAAGGGTGGGTAAAGAGTATGGGGATTAAATTTAGTGAAGAAAAATCAAATATAATGATGGTGAATACTGGGGAAGGAGAAGACAGATTTCTTATTGGGGGATATAAAGTTAAGTGTGGTGAATAGATATAGTTATTTGGGAATCATCTTGAGTAATAAGAAAAATTGCTTGGATGAATGGGAGAAAAAATTGATAAATGAAGCAAAGAAAAGAAAGGAATTGATAAAGAAATTAACAGTGTTTTCATATAATAAATATGATGTAGCTAGAATTGTATGGAAGGGAGTGGCAGTAGCAGGGTTAACTTACGGCAATGATGCGTTATGTGTTAGTAAAGGGGTATTAGATTACTTAGAAAAGTACAAAGGGAAGTAGGAAGACATGCATTAGCTGCAGAGGTGTGGACCACAAAGGAGGCAATTCAAGGAGAAATGGGATGGTCAAGTTTTTATATGAGGGATGCAAAAAGCAAATTGAAAATGTTCGGTAGATTGCAGTTTATGGATAATAAAAGAATAGGCAAAATAGTATTTAATAGGGTTACAAGTAAAGGGCAGGCAACAAGATGGGTGAGAAAGGTAATGCGGTATGCAGAAGATTTGGATCAAGAATTTATGTCAGTATACTTGTACAAAAGGTGGGATGATTGTGTTAGGAGGATTGTTGAGTGTTATAATAGCAAGGAGTAGGATAGAAGAATAGATGCATTAATAAAGAATAGGGAGTTGGTGAGATGGAGAGTAAAACGAGTTTAAATATATATAGAAGTAAACAGAACATTGGGTGTGAGTTAATTTATGATAATAGTAAGGAAAGTAGTTTATTGTTTAAGGCTTGAACGGGATCTTTAGCAATAAGGGAATATACACGTAAATGGAAAAATATGGGTGATTTAGTCTAAGTTGTGTAAGGAAGGCATAGAAAATATTAGGCATCTGTTACTTCAATGTAAACGCTTGGAAGCAGAAAGGGTACAAATAATGAAATTATGGAAGATTAAATATGAACAATGTGATTATACAGAAAGTGAGTTATTGGTTTTTATGCTGGGTTTGGGAAAAGATAAGGGGGATTTAGATATGAAGGTCATGGAGTTGACAAAGATTATGTTGTGGAAATGGGATGGAGCAGATTATGGCAAAACTTAGGGTGGACAATGGAAAGGGAAGGTAAAGTGGCTAACAGGTTTCTCTGGGCATAGCTGTTGAGAGATTCCTGACTCTGTTTAAGGAGAAGACATAGTGCATCACATCACATCACTTTCCAGTAACCAATTGTAATTTAATATTGATAATTATTATAAGAAAATATCAAATAAAGAATTTAAATTAATTTGTCAAGTCACAATTACAACGAAGTATTGGGAAGTTATGAATTGCAAAGTGAAACTATTCCAACTAATAATAAATCTTAAAATAGAAGACAAGTTTACCCAACATGAGTTATATGGGGACACCTATTCATTTGGCATATCAATATTTTGTATTTTATAATTCAAATAATAGTAATAAAAGAAACAAAATAATTTATTATTAAAATTTATTTAAAAAATAAACTAACAATATTGTCATTGTAATAGTTGCCAATATCTAAATTAATTCCTCGAAATCAACAAACACATATATAACCAACAATCTGAGACATTGCCAAAACAAACCAAGCCATCCTTATCTCAGTACCTAGTATCATAGTAATCTATACATTGGGGGCTATAAAATTAAGCAATGGGTGAAATGCTTATTATATATAAGCTTAACTCTACTACAACATTCTAGTAACGGCAAAATAATAACTTCTGAAAACTTCATATATAAAATATTAATTTTTTATGACTGCTATATTAGTTAGAAAATAGAAACATCCATGCTTAAGAAAGTATTCACTGCAAAAATGAAATCATTACAGTACTAACCAATAATATTGAGCTAAACATATCAATATCTCAGTTGCCAATACATATGGCCAATGTACGGTAATAGTCAAATCCCATATATAAAATAAATATTTATTATTATTTAAACAATTAATATTCATAATTATAAATATAATTAAATAACATTTCATACTCTGTATTGAAATAGGATATCTGTAAAATGGAATAAACTTATTTATTATATCTGTATTATTTTTGAACATTAAATTTAAAACATTTTGAAAATATTATTTGCACGTAGCTTTGATAATTATGCACATAATGATTGATCCAGTCTTTAAGAATTGACAATTTAAAAGAATTAATATCAGCATAAAATTATTTATATATTGTAACGTCCACTACTTATTTAGCGTTTTAAACAAGTTAACTACTCGTACTCGGTGACCAAATTACATCCTATCTATTAAATTTGTTTCGTCATACAATTCAGTAAGATTTAATGGACACAATTATTTTTCCTGGTCACACAACTTTTTGACTAATGTAGCTACTAAAATAATGGGATAAAGTAAGCCAGCTTTTAATTTATTTGAAAGGCACCAGAATTCTATATTAGAATCCACTGACAAACATCCCTTTTTTATTTATTTAGCTACGACGAAATTATCTAGAAACTCTGGAGGATTGAGTTTCGATACAGCATTGGCAAGGTAAATTATATTTTCAAATCATAATTAACTTTAATAAATTTATTAATAATCATTAATAACGCACAATGAATAGGGGTATTAGAAATAAAGACTTTTTATTTTAACAAATTAAAATATAAATAATAAAAAACAAAAAACATTATGATTTAATTAATTGGAAAGATGACACACACACTAATCTAGATATGAATTAATTAATAATAAAAAAACAGTTCAATGATTATAGTTCTTAGGTACACAACAGTCTCTTGTAGAATAAAATTTGAAGTCTTGATCGGGATTATTTTGATATCAATTTTTATAATTGTTTGCAAACTTTGTCACAATTACTCTTAACTTACCGGTAAGTTGGTGTGTGTTTTTGGGATTCCGAGCTCCTAAGAATTTCTATCGATCTCCTGCCGGCGTCTTCCATTATTGTTCCGTTCTATAACCGGAGAAAAGGCATGGCTGTTGTGACCCTTTTATTGCAAAAAGTGGTCTTCACAGGGCCCATTTCCATTGCTTGCTTGATGACTGGGTACTGCAAGTGGCGTACCTGTGCAGACATATTCCTGCCACAGGTTATGCTCGCGGGAAAAAGGCATGGTTGTCGTGACCCTTTTATTGCAAAAAGCGGTCTTCCCAAGGCCCGTCTCCATTGCTTGCTTGATGACTGGGTACTGCAAGTGGCATACCTGTGCAGACGTCTATTACTGCCACAGGTTATGCTCGCGGAAACCTCCAGCTTTCAAACACGAAACTAGAAGGTATAGAGAAGACCTAGATCGAGGTTGTCCTCCTTTTATACCCCGATCCAGTTTTGAAACTTCTGCGCATATCTTTTGTTCGTTCTTTTATCAGCATATAAGATAATAATCTACACTTTCTCTTAAATTTAAGTTACAAAGTTTTTTTTTTTAGCATAATTCTGCCATCTTTAATTATTAGAAAGATTTTTCTAATTACAATCTTTTTACTTTTGGAATTTTTACTTTTCTACTTGCAATCTTTTTATTTTTGAAATTCTTTTAATTTATCCGAATCAGTAATTTGCATGTCATTTATTCTTTCCAATTTAACTTTTATTTTTAATTACATAAACAAAATACGAATGACAATTTTAACTTTCATTGTACGTTTTTTTTTAAACAATAAATTATACTAATCAGAAAAAAATCTAAAAATGTTTTTCTTTTAAAAGATCGCTAAATTTACTTTTTTTTTTAGCTTTTAAATATCTTACCGGATGCCAATATATTTGTACCGTATAAACAAATGGTACGATATATATAAAAAAGATTTATTATAAATTAAAATATTTAATAGAGACTTATAAACTATTTTATCACATTAACTCATTTACCAGTAAATAAACTTAAACAGTTTTTTTGCAAATTTATAAATATAGCAGATATAGACGATAGGCCTAAATAAGTTGTAGAAAAAAGTCATAATTTTGGCAGCAGTTATTGATTATAAAGTAATCCTATTTTTGATAAATGAAAACATGAAGAAGTACATTACCCATTTGAGTTTTGGTTCCCAAATTCTTTGGATAAAAATTGCTTATTTATAAGTTCATTTTTGAGAGTTTAAAATCCAATATTTTTTTTTTTAAAATTCAGCAGCTGACGATTTTGTTCACATGATCTCAAACAGTTTTCTTGATAAATCATTCTTGGCTACTTGCCAATAGAAAAGTAAATAAATCTACAGTCAATTTTAAAATTATTTAAAACTATCAATTCTTTAAAATTAATATTTTAAAATTAAACGACTTGAATTTCTTTTTATATTATCATTTAATAAAATCTAGTTTTATTTATTAAATAATATATAATGCCTTTAAATTAATAATTCATTATTTTAAAGGGTCATTGGTGTCCTACTTTTAAATTAATAAAAAAAATAACTTTACATCTACTTAATTTATACAGTAATGAAATATATTCCAAAGGAATATACTATTTCAATATGTGTATATAAAACAGTGCCCCTTATAGTTTCTTAATTGAATACAAATTAATTTCTTTCAATTTTCTATGAGTACATGTTAGTAAAATTAACAGAAATTTACTGTTTGATGTCTCAGCAGATTTAGATATTGCAACCAAGTCTCTGCACAAATTTATGGTACAAAAGCTGAAAATATAGAATTTTTCATGATTTTAGTGTTTCTATTAAAAAAAAAAAATGAGAACCACTTAGTATATAACTATAATTTTTTATTTAATATGGAAAAATTAAGCATCTGGGATAGAAAATATAAAAGATAAGATCCCCTCTCTCCATTCTCAATAAAATGCTTTTAGAAATGAAGAATTAGTGGAGCTTAGAAAGCCTATATATAAGTCATTCTGAAAAGTAGTTTTAAAATTGTTTCAGAACTTTCTATTAATTTAGAAAAAAAGTAAAAGTTATGAAAACATATATATTTTAAGTAATTAGGCAGTTCTTATACACTTATAGTTGTTTTTTTTTTTTTTTTTTATGTGCGTGTGGTATTATATTTTTCAATGATTGTAGATTTTATAATTTTATATTAATTTTTAAAAAGCATTATTATCAATTATAACTATTTAAGAAATTTTCATCATCACTTAATGTTTTAATATAATTGGTCATAAAAAAAAAAATTAGAGAATAATATTCAATTCATAATTAGATTTACTATTTATTATGATTCTTCAAATGCATTTAGTTTGATGTTATCATAATATCTGTTAAATACTTTACATTATTAAATCAAATTTTCAGTTTCCTGAACTGTAATCAGAACAAGTTGTTAATGAAGTCTCAAATTATCGATTTTTTAAATTATATTTTATACAGTGTTACCTTTTTTACGGATTCAAATATAGCTGTTAAATTTAATATTTTTCTGAAACTAGGATCTTTATTTTCGTTCGCATTTTATTATTCAACGATTGTGCCCTAAACTCTCAAAATCGAAATTATATTAAAAGAAAAACAGCAGTATGCTCATTAATTATGTATTATTTATTTTTAAAATATTTAATTAAGCAAAATTGAAATTATTCTCCTAAAGTGTATGTATACTTTCTTATCTACATTATTTTGCCTTTTTTTAATGAGTATATTTAAATTTTATTAAACATTCAGATTTTCTTTTACTTTTTTAATTCAACTGAATTTTCTCTTCCCTTTGCTGTTTATTATTTAGTCATCCCTAGGGCCTAGTTAACCCTTCCCTCAGCGTTGACCCCAAGCTTCCTACTACAAAACTGTTTCCAATTTCTCCACAACAATAGACTTCCATATGTAAAGCTTCTTTTATTCAAGTTTATCAACAGCCAGATAATGAGCTGGCCATTAATTAGATAATTTGATGGAAGAGTAGGGAATAGTAGCTCCCTCCCTAGTGACAGTTTTTTCTTTCTTTCTTTCTTTTTTTTAAAGCAGTTTGTATAAAACTCTTTAGTAAAAGAAAGGTAGAAAAGAAGGGTACAGAGGTCACTCTTCTTTCAACAATTTTTAATATTATATGGTTGGGAATAATTGTTAAATTGTTTGGATAATTACATGAATTAGTATTGGGATAAATTATTTTACATGATTTATTGCTTTTTTTTATTATTATTATATCTGAGTAAAAATAGGCATGTCTTAATAAAAGGAATGTTTTTTTTTTTCCTGTAGTTGATGTTTAGTTTATGGCTTACAGTTTCAAAGCTGCTGTTTTTATATATTAATAATAATTTAGTTATTTAAACTGCAGTAAAACCATTAGAGTACATGTGTTTGGAATTGAACTTGTGGACCTGATTAATTTTGAAACTATTACAACAGTGTCAAAATTATACCTCAAGGACAGTTCCAGAATATTTTTTTTAAAGAAAAAATAAACAAACTTAGAAGCTAATTTTAATTTTAGGGAAACCTATCAAAAATTTATAATAGGTGGAAAGGTGAAGTTTTATAAATTTTCTAACTATTGAGATAGTTTTGTTACTTAATTTATTATATTATGAAAAAATGCGGAATGACCACTTTTTTTCTTATTAAAAATGGATGTCAACAAAATGGAACTTTACTACTCTCCCAATCAAGATAATTTTTTTTTTCTTATTACATTTTATTTTATAAATACTGCGAACTCTCCGACCCATTGAATATGCATATATTGTTTTTGAGTACTCATTATTTTCTTTCTTTGGTTCTGAATTCATAGCAACCAAAACATATGTATCCACTATTATTTTTTGATCATTTATGATTGGCAAGTCATGATGCAATATTATTTGCATAGATAATTGCCTCTTTTTAAAATTTAAAAAACATTTTTTTTATTGAAAAAGTAATAATAATAACAGTCATATCATAATTTCTTTTTTAATAATTCAGAGATCCAATGACTGGTGTTTTTTTTTTTACTTTAGAAAGGAATCGGCTACAAATTTGAAAAGAGATTTTTTTATATTCTGTTTTCAATTTTCTATTTAAAGTTTTAACATTTTCAGTTATAATTGAAGTAGTAAAATTTATTATAAACAAATAAATATCTTTTTGTGAAGCATTGGTGGTCGAGAGGTCAGCGACAGCTGCTTTGCAAGCAATTGTCCCGGGATAGCGAGTTCGCTTCATGGCTGATGCTATGACACGTGAGAAAAAAAATCTTTTTTTTTTATTACCCTTTATAGATTAGTTTGGATTATTTATTTAAAACATCTAATGATAATTCATATATAAAATAGATTCATTTTTTTGTTTTAAAAATATTGGGTTAAATTTATATACATATATATTGATTTAGTTATGGTTAATCGATTGTTTAAGAATATATATACAGTAATTTACCAAAAAAATGATCAAATTTCAAATCAAAACTTGTTCATAATGTTGTCTTTGAATGTAATATATAAAAAATAATAATTCAATAAAAAATTATTTAATCAGACAACTTTTATAATAATATTATATTTAATTTCACCAACCCAGATTTCGTCCCTATACTGGAGCCTTATCAAGAAGTAAATATACTTAAAAATACATTACAATGTGATGTGATGTGATTTCTCCTTAAATGGAGTGAGGAATCTCTCAGCAACTATGCTCAAAGAAACCTGTTAGCCACTTTACCTTCCCCTTCCATTCCTCACCCTAAGCTTTCCCATAATCTGCTCCAACCCATTTCCACAACATAATCTTTGTCAATTGTATGGCCTTTATATCTAAATCCCCCTTATCTTTTCCCAAACCCAGCACAAAAAACAATAACTCACTTTCTGTATAATCACTTTATTCATATTTATTCTCCCATAACTTCATTATTTGTACCCTTTCTGTTTTCAAGCATTTACATTCAATCAACTGATGCCTAATATTTTCTATACCTTCCTTACACAATTTGCATAGTAAATCACCCATATTTTTCCATTTACATGTATATTCTCTTGCTGCTAAAGCCTTAAACAATAAACTACTTTCCTTACTATTATCATAAATTAACTCGCACCCAATGTTCCATTTACTTTTATATATATTAAGCTCTTCTTACCCTCCATACTAGTTCTCCATCTCTCCAACTCCCTATTCTTTATTAATGCATCTATTCCTTTATCCCATTCCTTACCACTATAACACTCAACAATCCTCCTAACACAATCATCCCATCTTTTATACAAGTATACTGATATAAATTCTTTATCCAAATCTTTTGCATACCGCATTACCTTTCTCACCCATCTTGTTACCTGCCCTTTACTTATAACCCAATTAGACACTATTTTGACTGTTCTTTTACTATCTATAAAATGCAACCTACCAAACATTTTCATTTTATTTTTTGCATCTCATATAAAAACTTGACCATCCCATTTCTCCTTGAATTGCCTCTTTTGCTGTCCACACTTCTGCATCTAATGCATGTCTTCCTACTTCCCTTTGTACTTTCTCTAAATAATCTAAAACCCCTTTATTAACATATAATGCATCATTACCATATGTTAACCCTGCTACTGCAACTACCTTCCATACGATTCTAGCTACATCATATTTATTATATGAAAACACTGTTAGTTTCTTTACCAAACTCTTTTCTTTGCTTCATTTACCAATTTTACTTTACATTCATCCAAGCAATTTTCCTAATTACATAAGATGATTCCCAAATACCTATATCTATCCACCACACTTAACTTTATATCCCCCAATAAAAATTCTACATCTTCTCTTTCGCCAGTATTAACTATCATTATATTTGATTTTCCTTCACTAAATTTAATCCCCATCTCTTTATCCATCCTTGTACATGTCCTCAGCATAATTTCCATATCTTCTTTCTGCACACAAAAAGATATTTGCAAAAAAGAGACCCGACAAAGTGCATGTGATGTGATGTACTGTGACTTCTCCTTAAACAGAGTCAGTAATTTCTCAGCAACTATGCCCAAAGAAATCTGTTAGCTACTTTACCTTCCCCTTCCATTCCCCACCCTAAGCTTTCCCATAATCTGCTCCATCCTGTTTCCACAACATAATCTTTGTCAACCCTATGGCCTTTATATCTAAATCCTCATCTTTTCCCAAACTCAGCATAAAAACTAATAACTCACTTTCTGTATAATTACTTTGTTCATACTTATTCTCCCATAACTCCATCATTTGTACCTTTCTTTTCTACAGCAACTCCTCCTACAGGCTTCATTTTATATTACAATATCAGAGATAAAACAAATCTATTTCCTATTCATTACATACATACATAAATAATTATACATAATATTTACACACAAATGTGATCTAAATCATAATCAAACATTTACATTATACAATCGCACATTTATACCTTAATATAATTCATAAATTTCCCAATCTTTCTGTCCTTACATATTTATATAACCATATGTAATATTTTAAACCCAACATAATTAGAATGATAATCATCTATATAAATATATACACAATTTACTCATAACTATACTCAACTTAAATTAAATCTTCCAGCTATCTAACAACACCCATTTTCCAGCCAACTTTCCAGGACCTTTCAAAATTCTCCTGTATATACAAAGTTTCATAACATATCCTCTCACTATACTTTTTTATATTAAGGAGAAAGAAAAAAGAGGTATACTAGATCCAGGTTCATATCAACCATGATCTCAAAAAATCGTAGCAATGAAAGGGTTTAGAGAGAAAAATGATAGGTTAACTTTAGATGCATTAATACAAAAGTTGGGGATTGAAAATGATTATATTAGTATGGAATATAAAAAGAAAGATATAAGTAAATTTTTTTAAAAATAAAGGTGA
Organism: Epiperipatus broadwayi; assembly: GCA_028023455.1. NCBI lineage: Eukaryota > Metazoa > Onychophora > Udeonychophora > Euonychophora > Peripatidae > Epiperipatus > Epiperipatus broadwayi. The sequence goes on along the minus strand of JAQFVV010012461.1, from coordinate 4,720,768 downwards.
AGATAGTATATATTATAATAATAGGAAATTAACTGTAAACAATAAATGGATTTCAATTCCATATTTTGATAGAATATATAAAGAGTTGGTAAGGGAAGAATTACCTGGTAATATTAAAATAAGATGGAAAAACAGTGGGAAATGGATATGTAATATAGAAAATAAAAAAAATGAGAATGGTAGGGCAGGGTAGGGGTATAAGATTATTTGTGAATTTTGTAGCATGATATATATTGGTCAGACAGAAAACTGCGTTAGAAAGGGGTAAAGAACATGATAGGGCAATTAGGAGGAAGGATATGAGATCATGGATTTATGCACATTTTTTGAATACTGGACATAGAATGAGTTGTGAAAAAAACATTCAGTGATTAAGTATGAAAAGAAGTATAGTGAGAGGATATGTTGTGAAACTTTGTATATATAGGAGAATTTTGAAAGGTCCTGTAAAGTTGGCTGGAAAATGGATGTTGTTAGATAGCTGGGAGATTTAATTTAAGTTGAGTATAGTTATGAGTAAATTATGTATATATATTTATATAGATGATTGTCATTCTAATTATGTTGGGTTTAAAATATTAAATATAGTTATATAAGTATGTAAGGAGAGAAAGATTTGGGAAATTTATGAATGATATTAAGGTATAAATGTGTGATTGTATAATGTAAATATTTTATTATGATTTAGATCATGTTTGTGTGTAAATATTATATATAATTATTTACGTATGTAATGAATAGAAAATAAAAGATTTGTTTTATCTCTGATATTGTAATGTAAAATGAAGCCTGTAGGAGGAGTTGCTGTAGAAAAAAAGAATAAGTGTATTTACATCTTGATAAGGCTCCAGTATAGGAGCGAAATCTGGGTTGGTGAAATTAAATATAATATTATTATAAAAATTGTCTGATTAAATAATTTTTATTGAATTATTATTTTTAATGTAATTGAGTAATTTATACATGTATAGTACATATACACAAGATTTATCATTTATTTTCTGTTGTTCTTTGAAAAACATTATAATTCACTTTTCAGCATCGAGAAATGTGCTTCTCTCAAAACTCTCTGTGTATAGTTACAACATTAATTAACTCTTAATACAGGCTCAATGTATTATGTGGGTATTTAATTGGAGATATTCCTTATAAAGTTTGCACTTTAAATTGTTTTTCTGTGCAACCATTAACAATATTTCCTGGTATAGATGCTTATTTGATGTTAGAAAACCGAATTAATGTAATATTGATATATTAATTTTTAAAAAAAAAACATCCAATAGGTGACAGTCAAAACAATTTAATCCAGCTTCCATATGTTTGATGGATTTATTTCTTTGTAATCTGGTTTTGGGAACATTTGCAAAATTATCTTGCAAAGATTTTTGTATTATCAAAAAGAAATAGATTTTTTTGCATAGTTTATTAAAGTTCATAACTATTTTTACACTATAATTGTATAATAATTATTAAAAAATAAAATTATATATAATTACATTTTTATATGTATATGTTTTATTTTTAAAAAATAAATGTTAACAAGTGCTTGCATAAGGTATGATGATACACAAAGGCTAAGTTCTTACAGTAACACCACCAGTGCAAGCCAGAATAATTAATGGATGCAAGATTATAAAATCCATATCTAGTGGCTACTCATCCAACATCCCTAGACCAGTTTCCAGCTTGTGTCTTCCATCAGTGAGGAGCCTTGGATCTGAGAGCACTGCATTCATTGATTACTCTGGCTTGCACTGTTGGTGGTACTGTATGGAGAGTTTAGCCTCTGTGTAAACAGCTCGTGTAAGCATAAGAAATGGCGATCATGTAGGGTTTAGGTTGATGATACCTTGTGAAATTTATCATTAAGGCTTTTATGAACATTATTAGAATCTTTTGAAATATTCTAAAAATTGTAAATGCAAATTTAATATTTAAAGCAGAATTTTCTTTGATATATCATTGCTGTACATAAAGTCCTTTGTTCTAATTCCTGAAACATTTAAAATCTGTACAGTGCAGTGTAGAGAAGTGATTCCCGAGTGATTATTTCAAATTAAAAAAAACGCTAATAAATAACTCGCTATATATGTTCTCAATATTTGCAAAATTCAAATATGATTTTTAGAATGTTTTTCATTTATAAACTTATATTTCAAAGAAAGTCTTTAGTATTAGAATTACATGCAGAATGCTGACAAATTAGAAGGTTAATCCAATTGATAAACTTTAATACCTGAACAAATTAGGAAGTGTCATTAAATTTTCACATCTTTCTAAGAATTATGATTTATTTGTTATATATAAATCAATACCCCAACTTCTTTTTAAATATTGTTTTTATATGACTATTATAAAAAATATAACTATATACCTATGTTTCAACTATTTTACAATATAGTCTTGATCAAGGAAACTGAAAAGTAAAAATATAAATACATAATAATAAATATAGAAAGGGCTTTCATTTGATTAACGGATCAGTTTAATCAATGACCCCATAAATATATCAAGACTGCTTTAACAATGCTTAATGGTAACATATTTGTTTACTGTAAAAAATATATGATATATTTCGTGTAATTTTCAGTCTTACGTATTCTATGAAAACCTGCGTTTAAGTAATTTTTATCAATTCAATCCCTGTATTGGATGGCTAACCTCATGATCTATAAGTAAAGTGTATGGTTTTCATATATGATTCATAATGATTAATCTCTCGATATTTAAAATGTTAAATTAATTCACACAGAAACATTGGAAATGCTCTTCACTTGATAAGATAAAACTCTATAGACTAAATGGCCAAATATGGTTTTAATCATTGTCCACATGTTCATAAATTAAACAAACTTATATGTGTTTGAATTGACTAACACCATCATATATGTGATATACATGATCAGATTAATGTAAATGGGCCACTACTATGATTTCTGGAATGGGAAGTTATATGTCTTCAATTTCTGGTGATAACTAATGTCTTAATGTAATTGATATGAAATTAATTGTTTTTTGTTTATATATACAAGCGTAACCTCTGATTTTGTTGATTGGTCTCCTTTGAGATTGATATGTAAATGTCCTTTTTGTAAATGATTCTTATGGTTTGTGAATAAAATTTCCTTTTGAAAGATAATAATAAATATAAATATCAAATATTCCAAATAATTCTAAAAAATAAAAAATTCTCTATCTATTATAACAACAACAACAATAATGATGTTGATGATAATAATTCAATTCAATTTATTAAGCATGTAACAACAGACTAGTAACAATCCAGTTATTGTGCAGCTTTTACAAACCAAGAATTAATTTATTGTTTTAAAAAATCATGACAATTCAAGTTAGATATATCAACATTCAAAAATATCTTGTTATACAACATGGACATTCTAATCATAGCAGAATTCTTATAAACATTATAATTATATTTTTTAATATAAAATAAATTATTATTTCTAGTTATATTAGGAATTCTATAATAAGCATTATGAACAAATTCTAATACATCAAATTCACATAAACAACTTTTTTTAAAAATATTATATCATTCAATATTCTTTTCATAAGATAATTTCACAATCTAAAGGTAATTCCAAACTTACATACTTAAAGTACTTCTTCATTATATTCTGCAGTCTTTCCTCATAACATTTTGTGTTAGAATCCCAAACAACAGAACAATAATTAATTATAGGTACAATCATTACATAAGATAAATAAATAAATTAATTAATAATAACAATAACAACAACATATGCAGACCTGTTACGTCAATGGAAATGACATACATAGCTCTGACTGCAAACAATAAAAAAATATCAAAAAAGGATACCAGCTTTATAATAAAAGTATCAGACAAAAGAGGATAACAATCCCAAGTAAGAAAAGTGAAGTTTCTTTCATAGATAAAATAAATAATTTGATTTACAAAAGAAATTGTTAACACCAGAGAGAAAAACATGGCATCTGCACAAAAAAGTGACAAGCTGAATAGCACCAAAATAATGCGCAATAAAGTAAAGATAAACAATGCTGCCAAAAACTGCAAATGCTGCAAAGCCAAATGCACAAACAAACAATGCAGAAAATGACTCGACCTAGCACAGACAACTGGATTCAGAAGAACAAATCAAAAAGATATTGATGCACTTAGTTTTAGAAATGAGAACAACCTAGAACCCCCATCAATAATTTGGACTCAAGAGAAATTGCAAATGATTAATACTAATTTAAACAATATGATTCCCAAAAAATTGTTTAACACTTTTACAAAATTTTTCTCAGAAAAATCAATTGTAATATCGGCAACAGACAAAAACCTGATGCTATTACATTCCCTGGAGAATTACTATATGAGGCAACCGCAAAAGGAATATGGGACACAGTATTAAGCATTGGAGACCACCCTAACTAGAGATATCTAGTGATAGAATTCTTTGACGAATATCAAAGAGCCAGATTCCAAGCACAGATCAAAATGCTAGGAAATTAAGCTTTGATAACCATAGATAAGAACTTACAAAACTATGCCACAGGCATTATTAAGAACTCTTACTTTGGGTATAGCATGCAGGACTTTCTGAATATGATACAACCATTCAGTAAAGCAATATATTTAAAACCAATATACCTAAAAGACACACCAATGCCAATATACAGCAATAGTTTTGAATTTAAAGTAAAATTAGATGATTATGTAAACCCAGAAAACATCCCAACACAAATTATTGACCAGGATGCAATACTCTCGCTCTACATATGAATACTAAAGCCACAAGGCTATACATGTGGAAACTGTGGACATCTGGCAACAAACTGTAATACAATTCAAATCACACAAAGCAAAAGTAATACAAACCATGAAATAATGCAAAAGCAAGAACAAGCAATAAAAATACTACAAGTTAATGATCAGACAAACACAAACAAAAGAAAACACCAGGAACTGGAGAATAATATGGATAAAGACACAAATACTAACATGGAACTTTTAGACCTATCAATCCAAAAGATAAGCAAAAATCAAACATTCAACGAAGATGGGAAAAAATAGCGAAAAATCATACATCAAAAGAAAAGAATAAAATTGGTGAGAGTGCTAGAGAAAGGAATGCAAACAAAGAAAAAAATACCAGCAACATTGCTAAGAAAAGTAACCAAATACAGCCAGAATGTGTACCAAGAATAAAAACAACACATGAACAAATATAATGGAAGCAAATAATGCAAACAATGCCAGAGGCAAAAAGATGGCCAGGATGACCACCAAAGGGAAACAAGAAAGCAAAGAAGGTAAAAACAGGAGCTTAATCCAGAAGAGAATATTGAACAAACATACTGCTCAACTGATACTACTGATGAAGAGATGGCACCAGTCTATGAAGATGCCTAAGAACAAATGACAACAATAAGTCAGACCACAAACATGGCCACCTTTATCTCACACAATCACTATGAAAATTAAAATAGCAGCAATTAATGTATGGGATTTAAACTCAACCTCGAAAATCAAATTGAAACAATGGATATAAAGCACATAGCCACACATACTTGGACTACTTAGAAATCAAAATTTATGCCAGATCTCAAACAGATCCAGCAAAACACCTAAACAAAGAAGGTTTCTGTGCATGATCCAGAGACTCCTCAACCCCCTCAGCAGGTACCAGACTCATCATTTCCATGAACTGCCTTTAACATAATTTAAAATATTCTTAGATTCAAACTTATTAATAAAAAGTTTCCAATACAAAATTATAACAATTTAATTTTATACACATGCCTCCACAGGACAATAAGATAATTGTGAATATATTCATTACTAGCCACCACATCAAATCCAAACATAATAATAGACCACAACATGGCATACAAAAAAATTTACAGAGTGATGACTACACAGAATATGGATACCGGTGCCGAGGGCTTTCAGCAAGCAACATAATAACTTTCTACAACAACCATCACTCTTCACTCATTGATCCTTGTTTCTACTCCCCAATGCTGCACCATCTAATCACAATTAAAGTCACACCCTCAACTTTTTCACATTCAGCACAAATAATAACAATAAACTTCAAACAAATTCAAACATCAATACTTTCATTAACAAGAACAATAAGAGTATTACTACAAGTGGCTACATGGAATTCTTATTCCCAGAAACCTATATTATGTTAAATAAAATACAAAAAATGCATCTTAACCCTATACAACAGTACTTGGCATAGGTAAACATACTCTCCTTCAATATTAATCACATAATGAAACAAACACTGCCATCCAAACTACTATCACTGGTGAATGAGCTTCATAGCCAGATACTCATGATTAAGCCATCAAATCACACCCAACAATATATATATATAAGCTCTTGCATGCATATAATAATACGTGCGACGCACTAAAAGACTATCTAAGAGTTAAGAAGAGCAGAATATGTCTCGCATAACTACACCTGGACCAGACAATATATAAAATGGTCACTAGGAAACCCATCCAACATCATAGTCCCAATGGCAATACAGACAAACCAGGGAACATATGCAGGACATAATATAATATTGCCTAGCTTTTCAAACTAAAGTTGCAAGCAGCATAATCATTCAAAAAGCCACTTAATCTGCTTGGTCCAGCAGAAACAAAAACCCCATTTAACACCAAGTATTTTCCTAGCAAAATTGGCAAATATTCCAAACACATGCCACCCACAAAACACCAGCATCCCTCTACTTGTACTAAAACATCTCAGTCAATACACAGCATGATGTCTCTGTAACTTGGCAAATCCTTTGTCACAGAAAATTCAACCTATGGAAGGAGTTTATTCTATCACAATAGTGCCATTCAATAAAAAGGCAAAAAACATTCACCCTCTAAATGATCTTTGCCCAATATCAATGGGTCCACTGCCAATAAGAATAATAGAAAAAATTAACGTTAAAGAAAAAATAGAACCTCACATAACGCCATTAATCTCAAAAACACAGTTTGCCAAGTGAAGCTCATTGACAATCCAGGCAGCATTATTTTTTAAAGCAATTCTAAATTCAGTAAGGCAAAAGAAAAAATATTTGGCCCAATAGCAGTCCAACTCAATGTTGAAGGGTCATATGACTTAATAGACAACCCTACACTCATGCATATGCTGGCAAACACTACAATACCCAAAACTCAATTATACTTAATAGCAAATTTTCTAAATTGGGAAGTCCATGTAACTCTCAACGGAAGAAATTTGCCATCTTTTGTTCCCATGCAATCTATATCACAGAGATCCCCGCTCAGTTCACTACTATTCATACTATATCTTAACCCCCTACTACAAAGAATACAGTAAACATTCACCAGAATACAGATATCTGGTGCCACACAACACATACCATGCATAGCATACATGAATGATATAACAATCTTCCTGTCCTCAAAAAAGCAAATACCCGAATTGCAAAAAATACTACAAGAATACACAAATCAATACAACTAAAATTTAATGCAACCAAGATTACTGCTTGGTCACTATTCATTGGAAAACCATGCCCACATATATACCAAGCAAAAACAAGTGCATTTTTAGGATTCCCATTTCATCTAGGAGTTACAAGTCTGATATGTCACATACAGAATAGAATAAGAGATGAAGCCCAATGCATCATTGATTCATTATCAAAGACTTACCTATCAATATATTCAAAAGTACAACTGATAAATCGAAATATAACAAAAAATTGCATACTACCTACCTATCATATCCTTTTTACAGATAATCAAATCAAAAATCAGATCTATCTGCAAGCAACTTTTATCGTCCAAAATGGTTTAATCAACCCCCTGTAAAAATGGTTTGGGACTACATGATATAGACCCCTTTAACATACAAAAAACTAAGAAACCTGGTAATCACCATAATAGAGCAATTTCCAAAATTTAAATACCTAATACAAATTACTCTGACAGACAGGCCACCTCCAAAACATTTACACATCTCATCGATCATATACCAATATAGAACAACACACAAAATACCCGAGCAATACACAAACAAATACATCTACTGGGAAATTTACATTCATATACCAGGAACAAAACAACAATGCTAGGAATAAACAATAAGAAATTACAGAAGATGGGCACTAGAATCTACATTTTTTGATCTCGTGTTAAAATTTAATCTATATGCAATGCTAACAACCTACTTTTTCTACCACAAAATAATGTATATCACAATAGACCCATTCTGCGGGCTCTGTCACTGTGCAGAAGAAACACTACAAGATCTGATGTACCATTGCATAACAGTAGAGGAAATAAGAAAAATAATGTGTAATACATACCAGCAACTGAATGTCACAATCAAAGAAATCATCATGCATATAAAGGCAAATCAACACCAAAAATAAGAGCAGCAACTTTTGTCCTATATGCCTTCTGGTGCACAAGATGTTCATTTCTGATAGGTAACAACACCAGAAGGCACCCATCCACCTTCCAAAACAAACTAACCACAATTAGAAATAGTGATAAAATCTTAGCAAATCAACAACAATCAATACTGTAGCTAGACAAATGAACACTCATCTTAATTATTAAGCACAGGACTATACTGTAAACAAGGAAAGGCAAAATTTGATACAATTCAGCAATTTAGACTTAGACTTAAAATTCCTGGATGTAATTATTAAAACTAATATTAAGATTTTCATTTAAATTTATGCAATTAATAAAAATCAATGTAATCAAAATTTAACACTAACATTGAAATGTCTGATTAATGTGACCATTATCAAAATTGTACCCCCCCCCTTGATCTACGTAATCTTACATCATCCCATTCAGTCAAATCAAATGACTACCATGTAAGCAAGCGGTATGTATACAAATGTAATCGTGTAAATATAAAGTTCCTCAGAGTCTCTCCGATTTCAATTATTCAAAATAGGGATGACTCTGAGCAAGACTGCAGGACACTTGAAATGTCAGATTGTGTCTATATATACAATAAAAAATGTTTGCCAAAAAGTGTTTGAAGTAAGGTGTAGAAATTGTATCTATAAAAATGTATCCCAACTAGGAGAAATCATTTGTGTATAATTTTTATTACTATCGTATTTAATTATATTTCTATAATAAAAATTTTAAAATTTTATGAGAAATCTGCATTTAACAACTATCCCAACTTGAAGGATTCATTAATTTTTATTTATTGGAATCATATGGAATCCCAAACTTTTGGAATTTTTTATTTAATCCTTTTTTTAAAAAAGAAATATCGGCTTATTATACTGGTATATAAATTTACATATAGTAACAAACTATCCATAATTATAGCAATAAAGTGTAACACCGAATCATTGTTGTTATTTTTAATTATTATAAACCTTAAAATTCGAGCCAATCCTTGTTTGAAGATTTTGTCTGCATTGATTAATTTAGTAATATTATAAGTTCTAGCAGAACTGTATTTATGAAGGCCTAATTTTTGTCTGTCTATTAATAGCTTTTAGTTGCTAATAAATTATACCTAAATTTGATAATTTCTCACTTTTGAAACTGAAAAACCTTTATTTAAATGACTATATATAATTTTTATCGTAGAAAAATAATATATATATATATTAAAAAAAAAAAAAAACCCTGAATAAAATGAATTAGATTTTTCGGGAGGGGGGAGGGTTCCCAGTATGAGATTTGGCACTTCGCAATTAATTTATACATTACTATATTACTTGTTATATATTATTTTTGTAAGTTTTAGTAATTGTAATGTTACTTTAAAATAGGCTAGTAAATGTAGCATTAATACCATGTAATACAGATTTTGAATTTGTCACTATGTTTTTTTTAAACTTTAAAGATAATGAAAATACCCATCATTGATGATTAAATGTTACATCTTGATCATATTATTTTTTTTGTTTTTTTTTAACTTTTAGTTTGTGCCATTCAATATATATATATGCTTTAAGCATTTTTCATTGTTGGGTCACATTGCATGAACAGTTTCAAAATCAACGTAGTTACTTATTGAATCTTTTTCCTCAGAATATTAAATAGTTATTACGCCTCTATATGTACGTATGTTTATATTTCAAGTATTATTTTCGGAATGTAGATTAATTTTTCAAATAATTTTCTTTTTGCGTAAGTTGTATCACTTTATGCAGGTTTACTTTGGTCAGTTATTTTGTTTATAAATGACTGAACATTATTGATAAACTATTTTCACTGGATACTCCTGCTTGGAATATTAATGCCTTATTTATTTAGCTGCTATATATCCTCAGGATTATTGATGAACAGTAGGTTGTAATTGGACTGAGCAGTTTGGGCTAGCATCCACATTCCTCACTGACCACCAATAAAGATTGAATTCCAGCTATTGATTGCATTTCTCTTTTAATGCAATTGGGAGTGGACCACTGCGGACAAAAGTTCTGTCCCAAGCATATTGAACACTTTTATACACGGCAATATTGAGTTCTTATTTTTATAACTTTGTTTCATCGAAATGTCACAGAATTTACTGATTGAAAAAGGGTATATATATATGCATTATTTGTTGCTCTTCAAGAAAATCTGTTAACCTTTTGTAATCCGTAAAGGTCACAGAAGTATATATTTCTAAATGGAATCTTATGATGAGTGCTGATTCAGCACTAAATACGAATATTGGAGATCACTTATCTTTTTCACCTGCGTGTGGTCATGTGTATTGTTGTATGAGATAGAGTAGACAGCTGAAGGGAGTTTGAAAGTCTGTGTTCAAATCCTCTATAATTACATCTAACTCCAAGCGTATATATTATACTTGTATTCAATTTAAAGGAATATTGTACATCCTTTTCTTATCTCTTCAAATGGATTTTATTTTATAATCAAATGATGAAATGTCTTTATTGTCCTAAGGGGTAAAAAAAGCTAATGGGTGTGTATAAAATTGTATGTATAAGTAAAGAATAAAACTAAATTTGATTAAGGATATTACAGTATATATTTCAGTGATTAGTTTAAGGATGAAATCTTCTCAAACGGCTTGTTTTCTAACTGGTAGTTATTTTTCAGGTAAAATAATGTGCAGAAGAAGTTTGAAAATCCCTGATCCCACCAAATACATACACACATTATGAGCTGAATTTATTTTATTAAATATTGAAAACCAGGAGCCTCAGAATAAAGCAAATTGCACCATATAATTAAATGCGGCAAATAAATAATTGTTATACTGTACGAAAAAACTCAGAAAACAAATGTTTAGATTAGTTCCAAAAAATTCATATAAACATAATTTCCAATATAAACTAACAAAACATAATATTAAGTCAAGATTTACTAAACCCAATACTGGGATCAGATATATATTGTACCTTCACTAACTAGAAATATAATAATAGAAAAATAAGACTAGCTCAGATAAAATGATTATGGGCTAAAATACATATAATAAATAGCAAAGATATCCTATGATAGTGTCTACCATTAAACTAGCTCTAACTGATTAATAAATATTAAATGGTTGGTTTTATAAAATTAAATAAATAAAATATTAAGTACAAGCAGTAAAGAATTACATTGAGCAAATATCCCACAGGATACAATCTCAATGGCATAAGAATACTATCACCCCTATTATTTCAAATAATAATAAATTCATAGCATTCAATTTAATATAATGTTACTAAATAAATTCTAATCTCTTTATTAAAACATAACTATAATTATCTCAAGTTCTTTAAAATAACTCTAATCAATTTATAATCTTCTGTAGCTAAGTATGATAAGGGATTTTATATCATCCTCAACTACGACTAATTAATAATAATAACAACAACAATAATAATAATCTTCAATAAATAATTATCAATCTTATGTTCAATGTTATGGTAACTATCAATAATAATAATAACAATAAATAATATAATCTTTTAGCTTTCATGTGGCATCTTAAATAGAATATGTGATATAATCTGAGAATACGTGGCAATGAATAACGTTATAATTCTATGCAATAAATTATATAATTAATTATGACCATAATGATGATGATGATGATGATAATAATAATAATAATAATAATAATAATGTAAAATGAAATTTCTCAAATATATTATATTCTGAAGCATTGTAATTTCTTAAGTAAATTCGTATTATGCAAATATTGTTTTTTTTTTTTGGCATCTGGCGATCATGTATTTGTAATGGTGAATAATCAACACAACACAAAGTTTTATAAAACAAGTTTAACAAAATTTATTATAGACTTTTAACAAAAATTATATACAATATTTACAATTATATTTTAGATAAATTACATACTTCCTCATTAAAAAAAAATAAAATCAACAAGTAAATAAGCCTTTACTCCAACTTATAAACTTTTGCACATTTATTTAAAATAATAATAATACTAAATTCACATATAGTTGAATATAATATCAATTAATTGACATGTTTTAAATGTATAGTTTTCGCAAGTATACACGAAAATATAAAAAAATAAATCACTGAAGTAACATTCATTTTTAAGATATGTTCATAGATTTTATAATAAATTAATCAAACTTCTACTGTGATAGTGCTGATGTTATTCAAAATATTTATCTTAGTTCGTTAAATAAATAAATTGATTTAAATAAAATAATATGACTGACATACTTTTATATACTTTGCTTGGCACTACTCTAAGTAAAACCCTATGTGTGTGTTTTATGTGTGTTTTAAACAAAATAATATTCACAAAATATAAGTACTCATTCTATTTTATGTTGTTTCTTATGGATGTTCTATTCTTTAAAAATATGCATTACCATGTATAATAAAAATATCCAAAAATTATTCAAAAAATCTCATGAATAATTTATTATCTCATATATTTTTTTAAAATAGTTTAATAAAATACGGTAATATTTATGATTTTTTATTACTATAGTTTGCATTTACTGTCAATCTTATTTGTATTTGACTTCAACATAAATCAAAGCAAGAAAAACCCATTATTTTCCTTCATAAATACAATTCTGTACGATGCAATAACTTTTGAAATTAAGATAGCGATACGATATGTAGGCATGAAGAACTAACTAGAGTATAGACTCAATAGTATAAAATATATGGGATAATCTACATGGCAACAATGCATATGAAGAGGTATGACTTCTCTGTCTAATGACCTCCATTATAAAAATAATATCCAGGCTATTTATTCAGCTCCTTCTAACATTTTAAAATATATAATACTAAGAACGACACTGCCCATGAAAAATATATACAAGACACAGGGCTACGTTATCTGTACTTGCATAAACTACTAAGATAATAATATGTTACTTTCTATTCCCCAAAAATCCTACATATAAGCATTTCATTGGTTCCTTTTCATAATCCCAAAGTCACTATCATTTTAAAACTTCATAATAGATTTATCAATCTACATCACAAAATTATCTAACATTACTCTAAACAATAAACAAGATTCACATATGACTTCAATAATCTAAAACTACTATAACAAGAAAAGGTTTATTCACTTCAAAATTCAGCAATAAAATACAAATGATTTTGTTTTCAGATATTAACATCAATATTTTAAAACATTTTAAAGTAGGGTTCCTCCACTAAAGAATTATAGAAAATTATATGTATCAGTAAATTATATTACATTAGTAATATAAAAGAAAAGTATGCACATCTTTTTTTAAAAAAAATCCTAGCTCATATCTCTAGAATAGCAATAAAGTTTTATGTGTAATTAATGCACGCACACATATTCATACGTTCATATGATAAGATAATACTATAAAATATTCCAAACATATTCATATGTTCATATGATAAGGTAATACTATAAAATATTCCAAGCAATTTCTAAAAACAAATATACATAATGTGAAATTATATATTTTACAAAGATTTATCTAGTGATAATTTGCTTGATCACTCTTAGACGTTTTCTGGTCCAATATTTCATATAATAAATATATCAAATAATAATAATATCCATTCATTACTGTCACACTTAGAAAAATGTTTATAAAATTTTTATAAAGAATTAAAATATTACAATATTAATTATGTTAGATTACTAAATATTACAATGTAATTTTCTTACCTACATTAAATAAAAAACTTAATACTATAATTAGTAAACAAAATGATAAATAAAACTATATTTATGAAAACTCCAACCTGTCATAAAATTCAAATAAAAAGTTATTTTCTTCCTCCTAATATTACTTCATTAGAAGACCTTCATAGAAGCTTACTCCCTGACATTTGTTGCTAAGACAACCACTATCCAACACTTGAGAACAAAACACAGCTCTCTTCCTCCTCGACATGGCTGCTTACGAGTAGTAAAAAAGAAAAAAAAAAAGAAGTGAAGTCAACTTTTGTATCTGAAAATATTTCAAAGAATAATCATTAATCCCGTAATTAAAGTATATAAAATACAGTCCTTTATCTGTGGCTTTCCAGGAAAAATAATTATTAAATTAATATCACTTGGGAAAGTTTTAAAATAATCTCCGGAGCTTTCCCATTCACTAGGATCCTACCTGGGCTTTCGATGCATCAGTGACCGCTATATGGATTCATACGTACTTGTACAGAAAATACGCATTTTATATTCCATTAAAATATTTTATTGTAATTTAAATAAACTCAATATAAAGTTATATTTTAGTCAGGATAATTTTATTTTTAATTACCCATTTATTTTCTTTTTGACTAATAATTCTAAAAATCTTTTTTTTTTAAGAATATTAAAATGATTTACAGTCTTTTTTTCTAATGATGACTTGTCATATAAAAATATATTCACAGTACTATCAGTTTTTATATCTTTATCACCACTTCAAGATAAGTTTATAATAAGCTTTTAAAACAATATCTCTTTTAAAATATCTACTGCAACTTTTTTAAAAAATATATTCATTTTAAAATATTAAAAATTAAAGTTTTTACCATATAGCTTTTGCTTTTCACCTATGGTTATCTATCCTTACAATATAATGCATTTAAAATACAAAATTTTCGAATAATTTTTCTAATTTTCTTGACAATGTCCAAAATATTAAAATATATCTTTTTCCAATAATATTTTTAAAATTGTACTTTTATTTGATATCTGTGCTTCCATCCTTACTTTTCTGAAATACATACTCATTTCTGGTATTAAATCCATAGCTACTGTGAAGCTGGCTCAAGCTTTAATAAAATAATTGGTAGGGAATTTTAGAAATTTAACAATGCATAGTTTTAGCTTAGTAAATTTATAGTCCTTTCAATCCTCTCTTTTAAAACAATAATTTTAAGTAGTAAAACTTCAATATTAATAATAAAAAAATAAGTTATTAAGAGAGTTATTTGATTATTAAGCACCCCCTTAACTTATTAAAAGCACACATTTATCACCCCAGAAAATGGCAACATCTACTTTTATACCAAAATAAATTGATAATTTGATTGGCTATTTAGATTTTCAACTGGTGATCTAATTTACATATCTGTCAAGTTTAGATTATTAAAATTTAAAAATAAAATCATGACTCATTAAGTATTATTTAATTCTAAATTAATTTTATACTTCTATTTAAACAAACTAAGCATTTTAAAATAACATTTTAAAAATAATACTTTAGTAATTTATCCAATATTTATTTTCAGTGTGTCTAATTTTAAACTTTATTAACTACATTTGTGTTAAAACCACCCAATTAAATATTTTCTAACAGTTACTTTTATCTTGTGATATACAAATATCTTCAATTTTTAGAACAATTCTAAAGTAATTTTGAAACTATCTTTAGAAAACTTGTAAGCACAAAAGTACGAGTACTTGTGTCACATGAATTTTTAAAAAACAGATAGTATGTAACAATTTTTAATTGCTGTCTGATAACAGAAATAAATTTCTAATTATAAAAAATATTATATTAAAAATAGTAATATAATAATAGAATTTGGAATAATAATTTTGATACTATTTAAGCTGTAACAAATTAAACACATTTGTCTACCATAAAATATTGCATTTAAATAAATAATTTATAACACAAATATTAAATATAATTTTTACTTAAGATTCATTGGTTTATTTAATTATAAGTCATTATTTTAAAATTAACTTTTAGCACTTGTTTAAGAAGACTTTTAATATATAATTTGACTTGGGCCAGTTTTCCCAACCATACAAAAATCATAATATTTAGCTTTACTTTATTACTTTAACAATATTACTGTAGTTTTTATGTATTTACTACTCTCACTTTACTTTAAGAAAGTTTTTAAAATATTACCAACATTATACAGTAGTCATACCATTTAAAATGTATCCTTAATTTAAAATGTTTTTAAAAATTGACTCATTAGACCTATCTGGATCTAGTAGAAAGGGCACAATATATATATAAATTATTTTGAACAATTAAAACTTTAATATTTGACCCAACCAGACACATGCATCTCATTTGCCTGACCACTTTCTATATATCCCTATCTTTTTCAATTGATGAAGTTTTTATAACTAGTCTTTTAAAATAATCATTTTTTCTTTCTTTTTTTAATTATATTACCTTTTACAATATTCTTTAATATGTCTCTCATTACTCTTTTCAGTCAAATTCATATATATATATATTCCTTCATATAAATAAGTATTTTTAACTTTTTCATCTAAGTTATTTTCCACAGATATTTAACAAGATGTAAGAATTCATTCATTGGCATTAATTCTATAAGAATCATTCACAGTTTTCAAACTAACCAAAACCAAGTAGTTCAGTTACCATAGTACTGTTTTAACTTATATTAATAATTTACCATTGCAATGAGTAGATACATATCATCTCACAGAAGTTACTATCTAATGTGTTTCATTTATAAACTATACTAGACTGCAAACAAACAATATATATATATATATTGTAACGATTATACTTCACTGCCTCATTTTTAATCATTGCTGATATAGTCTAAACTTATAGATGATTCTCACATATTCAGAATCAAACAGGTGGTTACAAGAAATAACAAAAACTGGGAATACCTTACCATCAATTTAATGTCTGTCTATATGGATGTTTTTATCAGAGTTTTTACTTCATGTTCATGGAAAAATATGTTTTTTTTTTTTTTTTTAGAGTTTATTGATTTCAAGATATTCTGAGGGAAGAATGTTGACTGTTACAAGTAGGAGTTATTTTAATATTATCTAGAACTAAAATCGTAAACAATTTAGCCTCTTCAGTATAGTTTTTAATTTAGAAGACTTCAACAGAAATTTAAAAAGTTCATTTAAACCATCTCTAGAGAATAACTACATAGAACATTCATAAGACGTTTTAAATAAGAATTATATTAATTAAAGAAAAGAAAAATAAATATTTTTAGAATATGGATATGTAAGTGAATATCAAACATGTAGAATATTTCTTAAAAAAAAATGGTAATGAAAGAACAATTTTGAAAGACAATGATATTTAAAATTTAATTATAATAGAAACACCATATCTTAAATGCTAATAACAAATAAAAAGTACATTTAGTGAGACAAAAATATATAAGAAAGAGCTGTAACCATTCCTTCAAATATATGACATATTAGAATGATTAAAATTGGAGTAAAAATTAGCTAAATGTGAATATGAAATAATGAATGATGATGAGGATGAAATGAAATAAAATATATTTTAATATGTCTATTGTAATTGCAATTTTTAGTTTACAAAAAATGCATAAATTCAAATGAAACATTTCTATAATTGTTGTAAATATGTTTGGTCATTGATTTTTATTGTTGAAACATAAGACATTTGAAATATATTTCAATTCTTTTTTTCTGTGCACAGATAGTGAGTAAATAATCACATAATTTATTGCTCAGTTCATAAAAAGTTTGCATACCACAGTTGTGATGCAATCTATTATTCCAGAACCTGTTATTCTAATAATGCATCAATCCATGCAAAGTATTTTAATGATATAAAGAACATATTAAAATCAATAGTATATCTCATGATAAATTGTGATAAGTCTGGTCTGCAATAAAAAAAACATGACTTTATTGATTGGCAGTTCATAAGGAGTTTGAATGCCAGAACTGTGAGCACCAGAATCCATTCTGAGACCTCCCGCAGTCAATATTTTGTGATATAGTGTAACAGTTAACATGTATTTATCTTTATATATTATTTTGAATGAGTTGAATGGGCAGGCTTTAGTTATCACAATTCTTGTCCTAGCTGAAGGTGAGAATGGTGTTCTGGAGAATGATTATCAAAAAATTGAATGTATGTGTTTGTGATGTGTTATATACCTTAGTTTCTAGCAATCCAATTATGTGTTGCTGAATAATATGAAGCCATTTTTTTTGAGTTGGTAATTTTTTTTCCGCAGAGTTTAATCCTAACATTAATTGGTTCTATTTTTATTAAATTGATTCTACCAAATTAAGTATATGATTATATTATAATACAAGTATTGTAAATGATATTTATTTATGTTAAATGAATAGTCATATTTATGGATATTAGGTCCTCATCCGATTACTCTCAAGATTTATCATTGGTGATTACATTTGAACATGATTCACCTATGGTATGGGAATAAGCTCCTCATCTGAGGTATCTACTGCATCAATATCTGGAGAACTTAGAAATGTCTTATTTAACTTTTTTTTGACATAGTCCAGAGTCTGTGGTATATCCTCTTCTCCTAAGCCTGGATTTTACAATTACTTTTCTACACTCTTCTTGCATGGTGGATGACTTGGTTTGCATTTTTATAGTCAGTGTATCCAAGTCCGTGTGTGACAAACCACCAGGTACTACTGTGTCTATAATTTCTTGTGGAGTCTTATTATTTTGTTTGTTTATTTCATTTATGTCTTTTTGTCATAGAGAAAGCTTTTGAACAGATAATTGGCCATGTCTTTGAATGAAATCATTTGCTAATATATTTTGTGAATTGTTCTGAATGCCATTGATGTTAATATTAATTTTGCCATTGATTAACACTTCTCTCACTGAATATTGTGGCATATTATTTGTATCTTTATTATTCTTTTCACACTGATGTGTTGATGTGGTTCTTATTTCACAATGGCGACACTTAATTTTTGGACGCACACTTATGAAATGACCTTTTTGGCTTATAGTGAAAGCATTGTGGTTGATTCTGTATATTATTAAGGTGCATGGCTTCCTGGTCTGTGATTAGCATAAGGATGTCATTTGGATTGATGTTTTTGTTTAGACACACTTTAAAATGATAATTATTACTCAAGGCCAGCATGAGGGTATCTTTTATGGCTTGAAGCACCATCACTGGTCCCAAAGGTTCCATTATTTTTTTTAAAGTCATTAATATCATAATTTAAGTGTGAGTTTTTTTATAATTCCAGTTACATAATTTTTTGATCTGTTTTAACATATCCTGTGTGCATATTGTTTTTCCAAATCTATTTTTTTGTTCTTTGTCAAAAAAATCCAATAATAATATATCTGGGATATGACTGATTGGCAATCCATAACGTGGAATTCCAAATACTGTTTATGTTAAGTGCTTCATGTAGTAAATTTTTTTGGAAATCTGTAAGAGTATGCAGTAAGGCCTCTATTAGGTTTTCCTCATTTGAGCCTCCTCTATTGCATCGATATGCTTTTGTAATGTATCTGTTAATGTGTCTAATTTGATAAGATCTTTTGATTGTTGAGCTATGAAATCTTGCAGTCTTATTGGTATTTTTGTCAAGCATTGGTGGTCGAGAGGTCAGTGACAGCTGCTTTACAAGCAGTTGTCCTAGGTTAGCGGGTTCGCTTCCCGGCTGATGCTATGACACATGAGAAAAAGCAATAATGTTGAGACTTTCAATACTTCTGTGTATCAGCATAATTTTCATGAGGAGTTCATAGCAGCTGATATTTTTATTTCCACTGTGAATATGGAAGTAAATTTCTCTTATGAAAAGCTTTCAAAATGGCTTACATATTATTATTATTATTTATTTCCATTGCTCAACAACAATTCCATTGTGAGTCCTTATATAATCCATTGGATTGATGAAGTTGAAATTGGTCAAATTATAACTCCTAGTAAATGCAAGGTTCTTTTTCAAAGTGGCACATGTACCCATTTTCAAATTTTATTTCTCTAATTAAACTTATTAAATTTTTTTTTTTGCTATTTTGGTAGAAAAATTTTTAAATATAAAGAAATTGAAAACTGCCATAAACAAAGGAATAGCAGAAAAAGAAAATAATATTACTAAAGATATCAAGCGTTGGTGGCCTAGCGGTTAGCATAGCTGCCTTCCAAGCAGCTGGTCCGGGTTTGCTTCCCGGTCAACGCTTTGACTTAAAAAAAAATCAATATTTACATAATGGAAATTTGTTATTAATACAATCCCATAATATTACTTCTTATCAATCTGTTACTTTGGAGAATAAGAAGTTGAAGAAAATTAACTAGTTAAGTCTACTCACAATACAGAAAGAATTTAAATATGTAAGTAAGTGTATAAATGTTGTATACATATACATAAACAAAGCAAGGAGGTTCATTAGATGCAAGTCTGTAATTTAACATTTTCTTAACATTCTCTTCTTTTTACTGATCTTCTGCCAAATATATAAAATCATTTCCATTTTAAAGCAAAAATTAAAATTCTTTATTAATTAAAGTATATTCATGCTTATAAAAGATAAAAATAAATCAGTTCTAATTATTTTCATGTTATCAATATTTCTTCAGGTTTTTTTTTTCCAATACGTCATAGCATCGTCCAGGAGGCGAACCCACAACCATCTGCAACCAACTACTTGCTTGCAAGGCAGCTGCGATGACCTCTCGGCTAACAACGCTTGACATCTCTTCAGTTGTTGTCCTTGAAAAAAAGAAGAATATTAATGAATCAAATACCAATAATGTAAACTCAAACAATTCATATGTTACGCCATCTCATTTTTAATTAACACCAATGAAATCTTCAAAAAATTTATCAAATGAATAAGATCGGATTGTAAAATAAAAAAAAAAATTGAAAACAAACTTTATCAAAAAGTAACAAAAAAGCAAAAATAAATAATTAAACAAACAATTTTAGTTAATCCACTAGATGGAGCCAAGGACTCCAGTTGACTCTGTTTGTGGCGCCCCATTTTAATTCCTTTTTTCTTAGTTTGGGGACTTAATTTTCTCTAAAACTATTCCTATTGAAAAGAGGAGTTTCTGAGCTATTTTTTCATATACAAGTTATGTCAACATGTTATAACAAGTAAGAATAATTTCAACCTTTATAAAAACGCTGTGCAAATTATATGGCAGCCATTGAAATTTCAAAAGATTTCTACAGAGATTTTTCCTTTTAATGAAAATTCTTTGTTTCACTCAGTTTTTAGCAGAGTGGATGAGAGGGTCTGGTAGTGGGAGCCTAAATCCTAGTTCTGTTGAGTATGGGAGCTGGGATGAGGGTGCTGTGGGGATCATTCCCGATGTTGAACTTCTCATTCATAGGAAAGGAAAAATATTTTTAGCGGGTTTTTTTAGTGTTATTCTTATAAATGATTTTATCCATGTATTATTGCAAAGTAAGCTGCAGTTTGGTCTAATGGTTTTAATTGCAAGTGATCCACCTTAATTAGTTCTATTATTTCCAATGTGGTTATTGATAAGGTTGGTCCTTAGCTGTTCATATGTTTTTTCGTGGAGGATTGGAATGGTTTTCAGCAGAGACAATTTAAAGCTGTTGTTTTCCTTGTTCTCCATAGTTCATCCAAAGTATGCTGGATTGCTCTCTCCTGGGGATATTTGAAGCCATTTCGGAGAACTGAACAGTAGATTGACTTAGCCCGTATTCTATATTATCTCGTGTTTTCCTATTCCTCAACTTATCTACTGCAAATTGGATTATTCAATATTGGACTCCTAAAACGCTATTCATATTTGAGCTCTAGACCTTACAAATAATTCCTAATTATAACCTAGGTTTATTTTTAATAATTAATCGCCTCATGGACTGATGCTTTGAACATTCACAGGTTGATTAATTCTTAGAAATGCCGTGGACAAAAGTACAGTGCATCATTTTAGATCTTCATATTACACCATGTAAATCAAAGTTTACCTTGTAAAGCATGTTGTACCAATAAAGTTTAGTCTTTTATAGCACTGGAAATTCTTTTTATAATAAGCTGAAGAAAATGAAATGCTTATCGCAATACTGCAGCACCAATTGCACTGTACTAATTATAATTTGGAGCTGCAAGAGTGGTTTTTGAAAACACCTTCAAATTATAATTTATTGCCATGAAGGTATAAGCTTGAATTATTATCTTCTAATGATTGTATATGCATATAGATATAATAAACACATCCACACTTCCACAATCTAAGATTCATTAACACATGATGAAGCGTTAATTTTTGAGACTTGAGAATAAATGGAGTAAAGTAGAGCTAGCAAGATATAGCAGTCTATAACAGGCATTTGGCTGTAGTATCTTTAAAATATACATACTATCATTTGTTTCTGAGCATATATATATATACAGTGGAATTAATCTTATTATACATTAAATTCTTTTTTTTTTTTACTAAAATAAAAGTCTTTTTTCTCTGCCTTGCAGCTTCAATTGCATCAGAATTTTAAATGGAAATGAGTTTTATCAAATTCTGGCAAAGTTATTTAATGAGTGATCCTTAATCTTCATTTCATTACTTATATCAAAGTCATTATCAGCATATTTTTTCCCCAAGAATTCTTGCAACTCTAATAAACTTTTATCTCAAAAATTTCTTTAAAAAAGAAAAACATAACAAACTTATAAAATGCCCTACCATATAACTTCGTAACATCTCAAATACTGAAAGCCATTAGTAGTAAACTTTTTTTCGTTTTTTAAAATTACAATTTCTAACATCAATTAATTAATTGAATTATAGAAATTTTAAAAAAGTTGAAAATGGATTTATATTTATTTTTTAATATAAATTTCCAATATTATTAACATCTTTTCCTAAAGATTCTAAACTGATGTAAACTTTTTTTTCTCATGTGTCATAGCATCAGCCGGGAAGCGAATCCGCTAACCCGGGACAACTGCTGACCTCTCGACCAAAAATTTATTTCAAAAGAAATAATTGCTACACATATCTTTCAACATTAGATTTAATATTTCAATCCACATCTTTATATAATTTCTTTAATCAAAATTTTGAATTAATTGTAGGTTTTATTTTGAATATGTTCAAAATCCACAGCTGGGATTCCTAATGGATGATATATATATAATGCCATGTGAAATTTAGCAAATCTATTTTGATCTGCCCTCTAACTGCCATGCTCAATAACTTTTTACAATAAGAAAATGAACTATGAACCACTTCTTACTGTATTTTAAATCTTTTTATTTAAAATTATCCAGAACATATTTTAATGTAAATTGATTTTTAACTGATATATATATATATATAGCACTTAAGTATTAGTCCTTTGGTTATGAAAAATGTGTAAATAATGACAGAATTAAACACGCAATCTTCTAAAAAAGAAATGAATTAATTTTTTAATCACTCTTGTCAAGAATCCCTGCCTATCACACTTTGCATAGAACCTAACGAATATTCCGTTAATGCACCATATTTTGCGCTTTTATTTTTACAATTAAATCTTTTTTATATATATTATATTAATAATTTGTAAGTTTTTAGAAAATATATTTAAGTTTTCAAATGGTTGTACCTAAAAAAATTAACATTTAGAGCAGTTTTATATAAAGTTGTTTCATATATGGTGGCTAGAAGAGTTGTAAAATGGATGGAAGGGAATAATGTAGTGGGGGGAAATGCAAGGAGGTTTTAGATTAGATAGGCATATAGGAGATAGTTTATTTGTAGTTACACAACTTATAGATATGAGTAGGAATTCAGGTAGACAGTTATATATGAGTTTTATAAATATAGAAAATACTTTTTGTTTCGAAAAAAATTCATAAATATAGAAAATACATATGATAGAATAAATAGAAATAGATTATGGGTAAGATTAGGAAATTTGGGAATGGATGAAACTTTAATGGATATTATTAAGAAATTATATGAAAATAATTACTATACATATCAATTAGGGAATATAAAATCAATTAAAGTTAAAAATGGGGTGGGACTAAGGCAAGGATGCCCTATGTCACCTATTTTGTTTTTGTTGTATTTGAGTGAAATGGAAAGAGCAATAGAAAGATTAGGAAGAGGGATAGAGATACCATTAATAGGTGTCAAGGGAGTATATTCTTTGCCAGGTCTTTTTTTGTAGGTGATAACTTTTTGTGTGCAGAAAGAAGAGAAGATATGGAAGTTATGCTGAGGACATGTGCAAGTGTGGGTAAAGAGATGGGATTAAATTTAGTGAAGAAAAGTCAAATATAATGATGATTAATACTGGGGAAAGAGAAGATGTAGAATTTTTATTGGGGGATATAAAGTTAAGTGTGGTGAATAGATATAGTTATTTGGGAATTATTTTAAGTAATCAGAAAAATTGTTTGGATGAATGGGAGAAAAAATTAGTAAATGAAGCAAAGAAAAGAAAGGGATTGATAAAGAAATTAACAGTGTTTTTATATAATAAATATGATGTAGCTAGAATTATATGGGAGTTACAGTAGCAGGGTTAACATATGGTAATGATGCGTTATGTGTTAGTAAAGGGGTATTAGCTTACTTACAAAAAGTACAAAGGGAAGTAGAAAGACATGAATTGGATGCAGATGTATGGGCAGCAAGGGAGGCAATTTAAGGTAAAATGGGATGGTCAAGTTTTTATATGAGAGATGCAGAAAGTAAAATGAAAATGTTTGGTAGATTGCAGTTTATGGATAATAAAAGAATAGCCAAAATAGTATCTAATTGGGTTACGAGTAAAGGACAGGCAACAAGATGGGTGAGAAAGGTTATGCGGTTTGCAAAAGATTTGGATAAAGAATTTATATCGGTATATTTGTACAAAAGATGGAATGATTGTGTTAGGAGGATTGTTGAGTGTTATAGTGGTAAGGTATGGGATAAAAGAATAGATTTATTAATAAGGAATAGGGAGTTAGAGAGATGGAGAACTAGTATGGAGAGTAAAAAGAGTTTAAATATATATAGAAGTAAACAGAACATTAGGTGTGAGTTAATGTATAATAATAGTAAGGAAAGTAATTTATTGTTTAAGGCTTGAACGGGATTTTTAGTAACAAAAGAATATACATATAAATGGAAAAATATGCGTGATTTAGTCTGTAAATCGTGTAAGGAAGGAATAGAAAATATTAGACATCTGTTAATTGAATGTAAATGCTTGGAAGCAGAAAGGGTACAAATAATGAAGTTATGGGAGAATAAATATGAAAAAAGTGATTATACAGAAAGTGGATTATTGGTTTTTATGCTGGGTTTGGGAAAAGATAAGGGGGATTTAGATATAAAGACCATAGAGTTGACAAAAATTATGTTGTGGAAATGGGATGGAGCAGAATATGGGAAAACTTAGAGTGGCAAATGGAAAATAAAGTGGCTAATATGTTTCTCTGGGCATAGCTGCTGAGAGATTTCCGACTCCGTTTAAGGAGAAGTCACAGTGCATCACATCACTTCACATGATCAAAATAATAAACAATCTTTGGCATTACACCCACTGTCTAGATATTGTTCCAGGTATTTTGTCCAGTATATGTAAAAAAAAAATCAAATTTTGTCTAAATATGAAAACCCATAAATTTTCTAGAAATAAGCTATAAAATGGTTCCTGATATTTTGTTCCCAAAATCAATTAGTAAACTAAAAACAATTACAAATACTTACCCATAGTACAGCTACAAAATAGATTACTAAACCAAGGAAATTCTAAAGCACTCATGGACTTCGAGTGCAGATGAAAAGATATAAACATAAATTAATTGAGCAAAACACTGCCTGAATCATGAATAAAGTTATGCAGTATAGGTAAGCTTATATAATTGATATAATATATGTAAATGAGACACAATATGCCAATAAGGTAATTAGATATTCCATTTTTCGGACAGTGGAACCCATGAATCCTTTTTGTTGATGAAAATGTGGATCCTTTGCAATTGCCCAAGCTTCTTTGTACTTCCTATCATCTCTTTCCGAGCATATTGTTCTAACCCTTGATGGAAAATACATGACCTGTGGTGCATTCATGACAGAAAGATCGATTTGTATTCATTCTTTTGTTTAACCCTATTATATAAATATATATGTTGGGTAATTCTCATGGATTAGGAAGGGTTAGAACATGAAGTTTTACAGACCATCTGTTGCACATGATCCACAGGTATCTTGTCTTTAGTATTGTTCACCAAATTATTAAGAGAAGGTGCTAATCCTGTACATGTTAGCGCAAATGTTCCTAAAGTTATTTGCAGTATGTGGGATATAAGGAAGGCTTATCCATATTTTAGGCATACTATTAATGTTTTTAACTTTGTTTATGCTGGTGCAAAATTTCCTGTTTACAGTTATAATGAAGCCCTATTAGATCATTAATGTATGTACTGATGTTTTTTCTATCTGCCTCGTAGTTGCATAGATTTTTGTTTCTGTATAAGAAACATTTAAAGCCAGCCAGTTTGTATTCTATTAGAAATTTTAACATAGGAAGAATAGCTTGGCTTATTTGAAAAGATTTTAGCTTCATTTTAAAGTCAAACTTATTTTTATTTCTCTGGATCAATAGCCCATTCCAGATGCATAAAACACACAAAAAACTACTAGCAAATATTAGTAATTAGCAAATGTTAAAAAGAAACCCCACAATTTACTAGCATAATTAAAACACTACAGATATTATGTTAAATGAAAAAAATAATAATAATTCAGAAACAATATTTAGAGTTTTGCAAATATGAATAATTAGCAAATGACATGATTAAACCAAAGTACGTATTTCTACATGGTGTTTAAAAAGGAAAATGGTGATAAGAAAAAAACAGTAGGTTCACATTGACCTTGTGATGTCACTGGTGGCTCTTTATATTTAAACCCATTTACCTATTTACATATTGGATCTATCTATTTATTGTCCTACATATTAATTTATATATCTATCTATCTACATGCCCATCAATCTATCTTTATCACCCTTTATCTATCTATGTACATACATATCTATTTATCTATGTACATACATATCTATGTATTTATTACATACCTATCTATGTATTTATTACATACCTATCTATCTATTAAACCTGAAATTACTTTTACAGATAATAAATAAATATGAAAATGCATATCAAAAGAAAAAAAACAACACATTTACAGATCTTTTTTATTATAAAAAGTTACACAAAAATGCATAAACTAATAATGACTAATACAAATTATTGATTTAATTTTTAAATGGTTGCTTCTATATTGGTAATTGATTAAATGCAATTTTGTAATTAGGGGAATTGAGTTTTTTATAAATATAATATTCTGGTTATATTTTCTGAACAAGCTATTATGTTACAAGGCGTTTTTACACAACGTTGTATTAATACATTGTACAGGCTTAAACCTGCATTTGTATATGTAATATATGCAGGGTTCGAACTCAGACTTTCACACGACCCACCACTTTCAGTGCCATCTCACATTGTTAACCCACCTGATCACACACACATGTTTGAACGTTCCATCATCAGATTTTCAATGAAATGGAAGGCTAAAGAGTTGTGAGTTGGAATAGCTTTGAAGCCTGTCCATTAAAGTATAAAGATTGGCTATCTTAATATAAAGCTGAGTACTGATTATATATACATGTGTGAGGATAGTAATCTAGACCAACTGGTGATTGCTGGTTTAGCATGAAATACGTATATTGGTGATTATTTATCTTTTCAACATGTGTGTGATCAGGTGGGTCAGCAATATGAGATGGCACTGAGAGTGGTGGGTCATGTGAAAGTCTGAGTTCGAACCCCGCATACAACGTTGTATTGAAACTCATAGGTGAAAATACTACAGAGTTTATCTGACATTGTAAAAATAAAGGAACCCAAGTTGAGATGGACTGTATTAAAAAAAAATACGTGAGATAGTGAAAAGATAAAAAATTGCTGGGATTTATATAAAAAAATAAAAGCTTATAATAGAAACTTAAAATATTGGAGAAGTTTTTTTTTTTTTTTAAGTGTCATAGCATCGGCCGGGACGAGAACCCGCAACCCGGGCACAAACTGCCTGCAAGTACAAGGCAGTCGCGCTGATCTCTCGACCACCAATGCAAGACAATATTGGAGAAGTTTTGACTTTTAATTGACAGATTTTGATAGATTAGAAGAAGGTTCACAGTTTAGGCCAAAGGACAATAAAACAAAGTGCTAACACTTTTTTTTTTTAATGAACGCTTAGTTATTGTATCATATATATTAAATTCACTGCTTATGGACAGAAGAAGGTGCAATTGTCAAGTATAATATTTTGGCGCTATCATCAGGAGTAAGTTGTGAATATTTATTATCATTTTAACAAAATTTATTTTTGCTTCTCCATGTTTAGAGTTACATCATAATATTTATGTAAATATATGTATTGAAAAATAATTTATTTTTAGTTCCATTATTTTTTTTCAGTTGTAATATATATATACGAAGTCAAATGAATGGATAGAAAAAAATCTATCATTTAATCATCAATCTTAATCTATTTAATCTTTTTTTATTACTATTTAAAATTCATTATTTTAATTTAGATTTCATAAATTCTTTCTCAAGTGTAGCAGTACATTTGACTCAAAATACTTTGCCGAAGCACCTGTCATTGAGAGCAATATATCACTATAAAACTTGGACATGTCATGCAGTATTTGATATAAAAAAAAAATGGCAAAATTATGATGAAAAGGCTAATAACTGGAGTTCTATAACTAGAATATAATGGATGGAAATTTGACTTTTTAATATTATTGACTGAAAATGATATTCTTGTCAAGAGAGTTTCAGATTTTTAGTAAAATCAAATTTAGAAAGGAATGACCCATTTGAATCATAAATGTGCCAAATGAAAAATTTCCAGCTTTTATGAAGAGATATATTTATTGATAAAAAAATGTATTGAAAACTGCAAACATAAAAAAAAAAAAAAATGAATCAATTTTCATATATGAAAAATTGGGAGGAAAAAAAACTTATATTAAAAAGTAGGGGGGGAAATTCTTTGTTATTACTCTTTTTATTACCTATTAATCTTATTGACCTTTTTTTTTATATTAATAATAGCTTTAATTTACATATTTTGTTCATCGAAAAAGCTTTATTGTACTATTCCCGTTAAAAAAAATTGATTTCAGTAGAATACGTATACAAGATTGCTTCATGTGTTGGAAATATTGAGCCCCATTACTTTTTGAATAGTTTTTTTTTTTTTTTTTATTGTAGAAAATAATATTAAATATTGCTTAAAAAATACTAAATGTTAATTCCCCCCCCCCCCACACACATATTTTCAATTTTCTTCCCCAGTGCACTAATTTGATAATATAAAAATATTTAGATTTTAACATAGGCTATTATTACGGAATTAAATTATGAAGTCATTTCTGAACAATATATATATATATTAATTTGGAGGTACTTCTACTTTGAATTTTTTTTAAAATGTATTACCTTTTTTTTTTATTGCATCTTTTTTACGTTATAGAATTGTCATAAAGTTATTTTCATTTTATCTGCGCAATGCATATTTACACAATGTTGATATATATCACATTAGGTTGCCTAACCCATGATTCGCTTTTCATTGCGGACCCATTAGTTATAGAAATCTATAAATTCGTTACATCTCTTAGATCACATGTAATTGTAACAGTTACGCTAGTCCTAATTTTGAAATATTACATTTATGCTACCGTATTATTTTATCTCTTAAATACATTATAGCCTAGATAACCTGGACCATAAGCTTTATAGATTTGTGGTTCTATTAAGTTGGGATTTAAACTAGAGGAAAATCAGGAAAATCTTAAATTTTTTTTTTTATCATATTTGACTTTGATGCAAGGCTATTGTTTGATTCCAGGCTATATCTGTGCATAAGTATTGTCCTGTAGGTAACAATAATGGTGTAAGTGGTGATTAATACCATCACTTTACAATATAAAATTGACATACTAATGTTGTATCATGATTAATTTGTATAAAGCTAAATTCTCTTCAAAAACGTGTTTGATTATTCAGAATGCTATTTAACAATAAGATTCTATGAAAACATAACGAAGCTTTTTTTTTTTTAGTCTATCTTTTAGCATAATTTATTTTAGCATCTCACATTTGGAACTAAGTTGTCATTTTTTTTTTTTTAATTCTAAATCAACATGGGTTTTTAAAAGAATAATGATTAAATGTAATTAATTATCTTCTTATTATCATCTGCTTAATCAAGTATTACATATGAAATCAGTCCACCTTATCCAAGCCTTTTGTTGTTTATTTACTGCAGGGGTCCCCAACCCTATGCCTGCGGGCACCACGCCATGGCGCCTGCAGATCATTTTACGTGTACCCGCCATTATCTGAACAAGATAAAAAATTATTTATCTGATGCAAATAAATTTAATTTTTAAATTTTTTTATAAATTATTGTATTGTAATCAAATTGTAGGGCATACTATACTTTTACAGAGTAAAAATATAAACTTTAATTATATGTTAAAATTTTATTTTTGAAATAAATATTTTTTTGTACATTTTGTGTTTATTAACAATATCCAAATGTAAATTTACATTGAAAAAAATAAATGGTGCCCGCCACCTGGCCGGTATTATAGAATGTGCTCTTAAGTGCAAAAAGGTTGGGGACCCCTGATTTACTGTACTCTTTGAATAATTATTTTACTTTTTGTGATTTTACCTATCTTTTCTTTACTTCTACCCTCACAGCTTTTTCAACATATCTTATATTTTATTTCATTCACATATTGGCCCCTATACAATTCTTTTATATTATGATTTTGTTAATAAATAATTTTTATAAATCCACATCTCTAAAGCTATTAATTGTTATTATTAATTTTTAATTATATAATTATTATTATTATTAATTTTTCAATTAAAGTGTTGTATATATATATTACAGAATTATAAACAAAATCTTCATGGATTAATAAATTGTGTGCGGAACATTTAACTTAATAATTATTAATGAATATGATGACGTAATATTTAACTAGTTTTTTTAAAAAATAATGATGATGATATTGATAGTTTATAAGAGTGAATAATAGCTTTGTTCAAAATAAATAAATATTAGTAATAACATACATATTTATATATCAATATAAATTTATATTGATATATTTAAAAAAGAAATAGAAGAGCAATACAGAGACTTCAGACCACTCAAAGGAGTATGGAGAGATGTATGTTGGGAGTAACAAGAAGAGATCGAAAACGCAATGTATGGGTAAGACAACAAACAGGTGTTACTGACCTTATTGAAAAAATTAAAAGATTGAAATGGAGTTGGGCTGGACATATTGCTAGAAGAAATGATAATAGATGGACAATTGAAATTTTAAACTGGATTCCAAGAGATTGTAAAAGACCCAGAAAGAGACCACATGTGAGATGGATGGATGAAATAAGAAAATGTGCAGGGATGTTGTGGAAAAGAGAAGCTAAAGATCGGAGAAGATGGATTAAACTTGGAGAGACCTTCATCCTGCAGTGGATTGATAATGGTTGATGATGATGATTTAAAAAAGAAAAATAGTTTTATGGATCATAGGTATTTTAAAGTTTTATCCCACGCACCTGAATATCTGCATGAGATAATTACATAATAGCTTGATACTCAGTTTGAAATAAAGGTAAATATTGAACTGTTTAAATTTATATAGTTTGCTGTAATTATTTTGATAAAGATTTTTTTTTTATAAAATTGATGGAATACTGATAGATCTGTGATTTTTAATACCTTTCTCTCACTTTTCTTAAACATAAATATTTCCAATTGCATTCTTTTAATAATCTGGTTTATCTTTATCATTTTGATACATGCTGAAAATTTTTCTACTTTTTCACCTGTTTCTTTTAAGATATCTGTAATAATTTCACTACTTCCTGGAATCCTTTCTCTTCTTACTATGCTGAAAGTTAACTCAACAGATTAATAAAAAAATTTATTTTAAACTGTTTTAGCTTCATTTATTACTTATTTGTCTATTCCATATTCTCTATAGCTTCAACCGTTTGTTTTATATATAAATAATTGTAAACTAATACTAGTTGCAATGACAAAAATATATGGAATAGATATCAGGAATTCACCCTAATTGGTTTGTTAAAGGTCTCAAAATAGAATCGAAGCCTTTGTCAAGCATTAGTGGCCTAGCGGTTAGCATAGCTGCCTTCCAAGAAGCTGGCCCAGGTTCGCTTCCCAGTCAATGCATTTGACCTATATATATAAAAAAAGACTTCTACCTCAATTAATGCCATATTCCTTTCTGCAGCCATTTATACTCCAGTGAGCTTGAAGAATCAAGCAAGATCTTTAGATGTAAATTTGTCAAAATATACAATAAAAAACAATCAAAATAATTGTTTATATTGAAGTCCACTATAACAGTGAGTTGCAATTAATCCAATTCACTGATTTAATCATCTGAAAAATATAAAATCAGATATAAAATATATAAAAAATATGATGCAATCTACATAAATTCTAGGAATGTACCCATTGAATATCAGATGATCACCATTTCTCATGCCTGCTCATAACTGTTATTAAAACAGGAAAAACTCTCCATACAGTAATGTCACCCAGTGCAAGTCATGCACAAGCCTTCTGGCATCCATTGATTACTATGGCTTGCACTGAGTGGCACTAGTGTATGGAGAGTTTTGCCTATTTTAATGTACCCATTGGTTAGTACTACATAGCATAAAGCAATAAAAAAAAATAATCTATAAGAATAAAAAAAAAATGGTAAAGCAAAAAATCAACATCAATTTTAATGACAGTAATAAGTATTGACAAATGTAATTAATTATTAATAACAATAAAATTAAGACATATTGTAAATTGTTTTTAAGATAGTCATAAATTATTCCCATTTGGCATTGGATTAAATCTAAGTGAAAATTTACTTGAGAAACAACTGAAACATTTAAAGCGTTTATTGCATTTATTTTTGGCTAAATATATGGAAAATAACATTTCATAAAATGTAAGCACCATAAATTTTGCATTTCACTATTTTCACACCATACAGTTGGATGATGATAATATCATCAGAAGCCATTACTGCTCAATTATTTTCACTTTGTCACATTAAATTTGTGCTATATTGCATTATTTTTTTTCAGGGATTGCTTTGCTTGCGAAAGTGCTCTTGTTTAATAAACTTCTTGGTGTAAATAGATTCTTTTTTGAAATGTATTTTTTGTTCAAATTCTTTAATACACTTATCGCTATAAAACATTTTCATTTGCAAAGTATGAAAAAAGGCATTCATTTGCATTTGATATCAATCCTGTATTCATTTGTTATGGATTGTTTTTTTTTTTTTTTAATTGCTTTTATTTAACACATCCATTTCTTTCTTATGGATTATTTTTTGTATTATTTTGTAATTAAATTCTAAGTGCTAGAAATGTTAAATAAAAACAGCTCCAGCATTTTAAATTTTGAGCTAAGTGCTTTTGATATCTTAGTTATAATATCATATTCATCAGACACCATCATACGTATCAAATGAAATGATTAAGTGCAAAATTATGGAGGCATGGTACATCATCAATAAACCGAACTCCATAGATAAAGCACTTAGAGCTTAATTACAATTTGTTTAGGAAAAGTTTATCAGTTTATATCATTACGTTACTTTGTGCGGTGAAACAAAATCTAGATTCAGTATTCAATATGTATATTTACTTTTATGGATTCATTTCACCAGGAATACACTTTGTATTGCTTTGCTTCCTAAAAAGCTGTTTAGTAAATTCAGCAACAAATATGTACATTTTATTTCTTGTGGATTAGTTGTGGCACCATTCAACAGGTAAATCGTTGAATTTCAACAGATTGCATGCTGCAATATCAAATCTTTTGCAATGTTTTGCAATTGTTTTTATAATTATTACCTTGATGTTAACGACATGCTTGTATTTTCATTTTTTCTTTGTGTGTAATACGTTCATGCTCACAACAGTTTTATATATACATTTATAATTTTAGAATATTATACCAAAACATAGAACCAAATTTTTTATGCTCATCAATCTATATCTTTATCTTATTTCACCTTCTAATTCCAATTTTTTTTTTTTTTTAAATCTTTCTCTCTAGTTTTTGATTTTAAGAATTTATTTATGATCACATATTCAGGAGTTTCAGGATGGGAAAGAGAAAGGTGAATAACTCCATGTGTGTATATGTTTAAAATTTAAAATCAATATATATTAATTAATGTTTAACTGAGGTTTAAAGTTTATATCTGTGCTAGAGATAATCTCTAGTTTAGAAAATGATTAGTAATAATCATTATAATATTTACCTGAGGTGGATGGTGTCAAAGTTGCGAGTGGAATGAGTTTGACACTAGTTGCAAGCAAATAAATTTCCTTTAAATTAAATATCAGAAGATTTTTTTTTCTCTCTGGATATGTTTTAATAATTATCTTTTGCTGAAGAACAATTGAAGAAAGATAAAGACCTGCTGAGTTTTTTGGGGATTAGAATCTGAAGAGTGTCAGAATCGATCCTAGGAACTCCCGATGCCAAGCCAGATGCTCTACCTAATGTTCCAAATCGTGCAATGTAATCACCATATGAAATCTTGTAACTACTTTCTTAAAAGTAGTAGTAAACTTTAATCTTTAGTTAAGTTCTATTTATTAAAAAGTTCGGTTGCTTATCATTACGACATCATTTACTTCAACACTTTATGCTTACTGCAATAAAGTGACATCACAAATAATGTTTATCTACTGAATATATTTATATATAATAAGTCCAAAATGTTGTTTGCTTGAGTTACATTACTTTATTTAAATTTTTCAATTTATTGTAGTATCTTTTTTATTGATATTGAATTGAAGATTTTAAATGCAACGTTAATACTATATATATGTACAACCTTTTATTTTTTTTTATCATTTTAAGTGTTGCCAATTTTTTTTTTTTTCTGGTTTATTTACCTACAAGTGCAAAAATCACTGGAGGCAATAAAAAATTTTAGTTTGGCAAATGTACAAGCCTAATGCCTTTTCTTTTTGAACATTGTTAGTAAAAACTTTTACTTAAAGTAATTTTATTACATACAATATTGGCTTTTCAACTATCAATGTTTTATATTTATAAGTGTTTATAAATCATGCTTCATTCTAGTTAATTTGGGCCACTTACTAATTGCTGTGTCTATATATATATATGTTATATTTAATAATTATATATATATAAAGATAATTCACTATTTTATGATGCAGGTCTAAATTTGAAATACTGGAATTATTTTTAAAGAGCTAACAAGTAATGGCAAATTGCCATTGATAAATTAAAAGAATACTTTACATATGTTACTTGTGTTTGCGACGGCAGAATGCTGTATCTTTCTCCAGTGGGGAGGATGTTTGCTTGGCAGAATGCTGTATATTTCTCCAGTGGGGAGGATGTTTGCATGGCAGAATGCCATAGTTGAGACTTTTTAATATGGCATTCTACCACTGCAAACACTTATTCTCTCCCACACAACACTGGAGAAAACTACAGAATTCTGCTGTCACAAACACTGACAGCAAGTCTAATATATAAGTACCATTAAAAGAAATAATTCAAATTATTTTAATGTCTGGGAGTTCATAGGAACTTTGAGTACTAGAGATGACAGAATTTGGCACCGTTCATGAATCTTAAGCTATAGATTCTGCCACTCTATTTTTGCACTAAATCAAGAAGGGCATCCTGCCTAATGATCAGGAATTTATCATTTGGTCATATTCTATTGACTAATTGATTCAATCTACCATTGGCGGACAACATAACATGCTTCCTTACATTTTAAAATATTAACAAGATTTTTTCTTTTTTAATTTCCAGAAGCTTCATTTCAAAATGTATTTATTGCTGATAATATGATTCTAATAGATTTATTTACTCTTGTTTATAGACTTCAGAACCAAAAGCAAGGATATTCTCTACAATAAAATGGAACTTTCATCTATAAAAAATTCAATGAAATTGTTTTCTTCCTTTTTTAAAAAAAACCTTTTATTTTCATGAATTTATATATATTCCAGTACATTATACACATGTTTCTGACATTTCAATTACTTCCTGGTAGTCATTATCAAGGATCTACATATATATATATATATATATTATTCATCATTATCAATCATTATCATTCAACTGCAGAATGGAAGGCTCTCCAAGTTCAATCCATTTTCTCTGATCTCTAGCATTTCTTTTCCACATGACTCCTGCACACTTCATTATTTCATCCATCTCACATGTGATCTCTTTCTGGATCTTTTTCATTCTCTTGGAATCCAATGTAGGATTTCAACTGTCCATCTATTTTCTCTTCAAACAATATGTCCAACCCAACTCCACTTCACTCTCTTCATTCATTCAATGATGTCAATAACACCTGTTTGTTCTCTTACCCATATATTTTGATCTCTTCTTGTTACTTTTCTTTGAGTAATCTGAAGTCTCTGTTTTGTTCTTCTGTTAAGTGTCAATGTTTCAGATTTGTAATGAATATATATATAATAACATCTTTAGCATCTCCATATACAAGCATATAATGTATAGTTATATTTTTTTATGATATAAATTTTATGTAATTCAATTGTAATAATTTTCTTTTCTGAGCTAAATAAAGCTAAATATTTATTTAAAAAAACTACCTTTTCAGTGTGTATTTTTAGTTTATCAGATATTATATAAATTTTACTGTTATAATTACTTACCTTCCCATATCTTTATTTTTTAAACCAATTTTTTATTTCATTTTACCCAAATGTATGAAACCATTACAAATCCAGCAATAGCAACAATTTCTTATATATTACTATTTATATACTACTATAAATTACTTATAATAAAAACCATTATTTAACAATTTGTTGTATTAAAAAGTGGGTTTTCTTTGTTAATATATAAACATTTTTTAACATTCTTTCCTTATATAATAATAATGATGATGGTTTAAAAAAAAAATGGAAATAAGTAAGTATGTTGAATATAAAAAACCTTTTTAAAAATGAAATATCATTTATATCTTGCTAATTTAATAAAATATGCACATTTTTATTGGTTAATGAATTTGTAAACATATATGCATAAATATTACCAGATCATCAAGAAGTTTGATGATGTTTATTATGAAAGTGTACACATAATTGTCATTTGTTTACATAATTGATTAATATTAAGCAAATCTTAAAGTAGAATATATACATCTAAGAAACATTCACAATGTACATATAATCTCTACTTTAAACACTTTTACAAAATTATTCAGCCTTTTGTACGAATGAAGTATCATCTAATCAAAATTAATTAAATATTTTATTTACCATGAATCTGGCTTCTCTAACTGAAAGCATACTCAGTTATTGTTAATAAATTAAAGATATGGAATAAGCCTTTTCCGTAGGCAACATTAGAAATTTTTTAGGCAACTAATTACAAATAAGATAAGAAAAAGAATAACAACTTTGAATATAATAATTGTAAACTAGAGCAAGAGAATGGGAGGACTATCATCAATTAAAAAGGGTCAAGGTGGAATGTGGTAATTCAAAATATATACAAGTAAGATACAAAAAGAAGGGAATAGCATTTCAGTCAAAAGTTCTTCTGGTCATGTCTGGACTAATTTATTAGAAAGCTAGTGTTATTTCAAAAAGTAATGTTTCAAATCAGACAAGATGTCCAAAAATAATAACTAGATTAAAGATAATAGTTTTATTGCATTAATGGATTCAGGAAGCCAATTTTTTGCCATCGTTTACACATTATATGAAAGATTTTTACAATATAATCTTAGTATTTTCATTTTCCCAGGTGATTGAGATATGAAGATAATTATTATAAAAGAATATGAGCACATTTTCATTAGTAGATACAACTGGTCTACTAATATCGAATTAGTTAATGCAAAATTAAATTTTAACCAATATGACAAAAGATTGAAGCCAAGAGGTCATCGCAGCCTCCTTGCAAGCAAGTAGTTGGTTGCTGACGGTTGTGGGTTCACGTCCCGGCCGATACTATGACGTATAGGAAAAAAAAATTATAAATCATGTTTACTTAGTTATTAAAGATTGCCCCCCCCCCATGTTATTGTGACCACTGGTTTTCTTTTTTCTATCAATAATTAAATGTAAATTATTCAGGAAAGTGTATTACGTGTAATGACAATATTATTTTAGCGAATAAATGCCTGTTTTAAATCCGTTTAATTGTCAAGTAATGGCATCTGATCAAATGGAGATCAGTAATAGTATAAGGATGTCTCATTTTAACATCGGGAAGCAAAATAAATTAAATAGTTTACGTGTTAGTTTTCAATAAATAATTTCATTTTAGCCTAGTATTATATGAGGTCATATATGCACCACATTTTTATGTAAAGCCCCTTCCATATTATGAACAAGAGGTAAAAAACTAAAACTGACACAGATGTTTGATTGAGGTATTAATGAAAAAGGATCTTTTTTCATTTGTTTTAAAGAAAAGAAATATGATTATGATTAGATGCTTAACATGTAAATAGTAAAATAATTGTAGAATATGACATCGATCTCTCTCTAAATTGTTTAGAAAATTATAGTATCTTTAATCTTAAATATATTTATTGAAGTCAAGTGTTGGTAGCCAAGAGGTCAGTGCAGCTGTCTTGCAAGCAAGCAGTTGCTTGCAGACAGTTGTCGCGGGTTCGCTTCCCGGCCGATGCTTTGACATATGGAAAAAATATATATATAATTATTGATAGATGAAATGTTACCCAAAGGTTAATCAGTACTCATTTTATTATGGATGGTATATTTATATATTTAAAAGAATGCCATTTGTTTTTGTTACTATCATTAATCTTTCACTGATTATATCTAGGGATTCCAAGAAGCTCTCTGTTTTTCAAAATAACTTATAACTATCTACATTTTTAATTAAATCTGTGAAATTCATATTTCAGTTGAAGCCTTATGAATCTTAAACCAAGTCAATTCCTTTATATTATAAATGATAATGTAAATCGAGTTCTTGAAGAGTATAGAAATAAAATTCAAACTTTTTAAAAATTAAATACAGTCACTACTTTTGTTATACCAGCATTAATTACCATTATTGATATTTTATTTTTTACCCCTTTTTACCATTAAATAAATAGTCTGCTAAATATGATGACATAGAGATTTTTTGAAAAACTTTTTTCCACATTGTGGTTTTAGGGATTTTCATAAATAGGGGTATACCTAATGTTCTATCATTTCCCATGTAAAATTCTTGAGGTGAAAGACTTTTTTTCATATTTGTAGTTTTAGGGATATTGATAAATAGGGTTACACCAAATATACTATCATTTGTCAAGTAAATTCCTTGATCTAAATTCTCTTCCAGATATATAAAAATGGAAAATATTGAAGTAAAAACTGAACTCCAATGGCACAAGACTCCTAAAAACCAAAATACTTTATCACCCTAAATATCTTAAGAAAGATAATAAAAAAATAAAGTGACAGGAAATTAGTAAGAATACAAACAGCCTTTGATGAGCTATCATGATTATATCTAACAAAGTAGCTGGCCATACTCTTGGGGTTGAGCTTTTCTTATTCATAACTAAATCTCATGTCTGGAAATTATTACAATATTATTCAGAGAAAGCATGACACTAATCTGATTAAGCACTTGACATTATATATAGATTCTAACCTGTAACTATGTGTATCCTCACTTCCAGATAATATATGATATGAAATAAAACGGGTTCTAGCTCAGTTAATAATTAATAAATAAAATATTCAGCATTAAAATTAAATATTCCACTAGCTCAAATTTAAAATTCGAATAAGGTTCAATTTATAAAAATAAATTAAATAAATATTTAATTTTTATATGAGACTTGAAGTGAAAATACAGGTGACAAGATAGATTACATTGAGCCAATATCCCACAGGATACTACCTCAATGGCATAAGAACACTATCCCCCCTTTTATTACTATTTCAAATAACAAACTCATAGTATTCTTACGACTTTAATAACTTCTACTCACTAAAATTAAACTAATAATTAAGTCTTAATCTTCTATTTATAATAATCTAGCTCAAATAAAATAATCTCAGGTTCATAAAGTTTATTCTAGGTTAATAAAATACGGTAGTAAAATATGAAAAGGGATTTTATGTCATAATCTACTACACTTAAACTAATAATAATAAATAATAATAATAATATTCTTCATTGTTTAATTACTACTGGATATCTTTTCTTTTCGTTATATTTTATTACCATAATAAAATAATAAAATAATATAATATGATCTTATATCTTCATGTAATGATATAATAAATACGTGGTAGCATTTTAATAATCTGACAAACAAAATATGTGTGGCAACTGATAGCATATAATTTAATATAATATTGTGATAACTGATTTATGACCAATAAAATAATGTAAGATTATGATTATTTAATTATAATGAATACCAATAAAATATTTAAAATTCTTAAAATAATTCTCTATTTATCTTTTGTGCAAAATTATATATTTGTTTCAATTATTATGCATATATCGTGATTTCATGCAGCGATGTGGAGA
Source organism: Epiperipatus broadwayi (assembly GCA_028023455.1). Lineage (NCBI taxonomy): Eukaryota > Metazoa > Onychophora > Udeonychophora > Euonychophora > Peripatidae > Epiperipatus > Epiperipatus broadwayi. Next base: position 4,679,941 of record JAQFVV010012461.1, on the reverse strand, counting down.
AATAAATAACTCGGACACAAAATTTTTGAAATAACAAAATTTAACAATGTTTATTACTAACAACAAATAAATAAACAATTTATTTACACTATTTACAGTGGATATCCTTAACTTTTTTACTTTACAGTTTGATCTACCGGGCTATAAAAAAAAAAAAAAATTATATTTCAATTATATCTTTATTTAGATTTAGGACAAAATTAAAAAAAAAAATGTTACTATTTGGTTTCTCATTATGGTTAACTTATTACAAATATATTTATCTACTTTATTAGCAACAGCATTTTATCCTTAATATTATTAAACTATCTTATTTTAAAAAATTCATACTTAGAAAACATTCTATAGAAAACAAATTTTATAATGAGTATGGATTTCTCAAAATATTAAAAAAAAATTTCATCTTGCAAAGTCAAAGATGTTACACAAAATATTATCCAAAATTCAGTACTAGATTTTAGTATTTATCACACAATGTTTACTAATCATAATATATTCTTCTTTAAGCCTTACTTTAGTATGATATAAGTGTAATCATCAATATATTTCTGTTAATCAATAAACAAAAAATATACTATGCATATTGTTTACATAATTTACTTTGTACTATTGTATTTTAAAAATATGCAATACTTATTTTTCTCTTTAAAAAAATAATACTAAAGCATTTAAAATTATTATCACTTTAAAGAAAATATCTTTGTTTAGATACCTTATTTTAAAAAAAGTTTATATTTCATTTCCGAAATAAAATTCAAAATATATTCTATGATTCTTTTCTTTCCTTAGGATACTTTGGATCTTCAATTTTAAGTTATAACGTCCTATTCCTTCTAAGCAAATAAACCAATCTTATACAAAACGATAGCATAACCTAAGTTCTAAATTATTTATCATTTCTCTTAAACATATCTTACTGAACGATGCAGTTATATGAAATAAAGATAGCGAAAACAGATGCATAGGATTAAGGAAAAAAGCTAGAGTATTACTCTTGACATATCTCAAAATCATGGTACAGTGCGAAGAGGTATGACATTTACCTGCCTAATATCCTCTAGAACAGGGACGATGTTAAAGCTATTTCTTCAGCTTTATTAGAACATCAAATATTTAAAGAAATATAAACACTGTCCAAATAAAATGTGTATCAGTCATAGGGCTTTGTTAACTATGCTGATATTCACATAAAGACTAAATATTATTTCCATTCCTAATAACATCCTATTTCTTAAAACATCATCTTGGTTTCCTGTTCACTAAGTACTTCCAAGCCACTATCTCAACATTATTTCTCAAGATTTTCCACATCTTACATCGATAAATAACTATCTGCATTTACAAAACAATAAATAAAATTCATTAATAGTTAAACAATCTTACTATCCCATAAGAAAAGTTGCTTACTTCATTGCTCTGTATGTTTAATCATATACAATCTACTTAGACAATATTTGAATATCCAATAACATGAAAATTTTAAAAGAATCACATAATTATTTGTTATGTTGGATTATATCACTAATAAAAATAAAAAAAATCGTCGTATGCATATTTTCAAATCAATCCTATCTCATAATGTTTTTTTAAAATGTTGTATGAAATGCGGTACATATAAGTAAAAAAACTTTTACACTTCATTCTTCCAATTTATGGATGATCTAAAGAAAACAAAAAAAAATATACATTATAAATTATCAATAGTTATTATTATTACCAATAACCTTTATCTAGTCATCGTGTTCAGTAGGCTTCCTTTATCCACTTGAGCATTGCAGATATAAAAAAAAATTCACACCCATACACTTTCTATTAAAATATTTTTAGCTAAATTATTAGATTGTTATATTATAAAATTTTAATATTAATAAATTAATGTTTTTATGTTTTTCCTAATCTTATATAAAAATTTAGATTTAAACTAGGTTAACAAAATAAAAGGAATCAAAACTATAATTACATATTTTCTTGACGATAGTTCCTGATAAGTCCAAAATGTTTATCATTTTCTCTAGAGTTTTTAAAAATGTTCTCCTCCAAGCGCTTTAAAGTTTTAAAATAAAAATAATTATTAATCCATTTAGTAAATTTATAGAAAATAATCCTTGGTTTTAGTATTTAGGACGATAATTATTAAATCATAATATTAATTAATCCCGTGAAGTTTTTTTAAGTATTTTCTCTGCCGGCGTATCCATGCATATTCCATCTAATTTAGCTTTAGTTATCCGATAAACTTTTAAGTACTATTTGTATTTTTATGGATCCATCTTTTATTCAACTATATGTTCACTTTTTTATATAAGTTTCCTTCTTAGTACGTTTAAACTTTCGTTTGGTATTTTTATATATCACTTAAAAAAAAAAAAGTTACCTTCAGAAAGGATATAACATTTACTCCTTTTGATATAATATTATATAAAATAATTCATGCAGTATACAATTGTCTTATTACTATTTAAAAAATAAATCTTGGATAGGCTTATAAATAATAGTGCGTCTCCAATTTTTTATTAGACTCCGTATGATGTCCGAGCTGTGGTTTTTTATGTACCAAAACAGTTCTTCGGTGAAATATTAATAAAGCTGTATCAGTAAATATTCCAAATATTTTTTCAGCATTACAACTTATATCCATTTTTTATTGCGAAGTTTAGGCTAAATTTTTTAGATAAAATACGACTGGTAAGTACTTTAAAAATTAGAAAATCATTTCCACGAAGTTTCTAAATATATAATTTTTTTCTAAACTTTCCTTTTGCAAAATACTTCTTTAAAATTATCAATTAGTTTTTGCAAAATAAACGATAAGAAAGTACCAAAAAAAAAAAAAAATTGACTAAAATAAAAATTTAAAAAAATATTATCTTTTTGATAGTTATAATTTACCTTTCTCCGGTTTCAATACATTATTAATCTCTCCTATTCCTATTGGTTAATTCTTACTTTAGCTTGAGAACAAATTTACATATTTTCAATTTCAAGTAGAATTGAATTTCAAAATTAGAAATTATGACGTAATGAACTTAAAATATTATTTAAAATACCACTTTTAATTCAATTATAACTTTATTTAAATTATTTAATTTTTTAAAATAACTTTTAAAATAACATTTAATAACTTATTCCATTTCTTAATATTCAATTTATCTATTTTTATTTAAATAAAATATTTAATTTTTATTATATCTGTATTTGTCTTTATTACATAAAACATTACATACGATAGTTAACTTAATATTTATTATTATTTGCTTTTATGATAGGCAATAATTCTATCCAATTCTATAATATAACTTTTAAAATATTTTAAACCTCGTTACTTTAAATACAAACAAGCACGTGTGTGACAGTATATAGTATACAAGTCACATGATCAATAACTTTGACAGATGATTTTTTTTAATCTATTTCTCTGCCTAGATTTATATAATTGATACACTTATTATATTATATAATATAATTATAAAATTTGGAAGAACAATTTAGAAAATATAGAATTAAATATAATTTTCACCATCATAAAGTTTATTTTTAAAATATACTATATTAATTTTGACTATTAAATATGATTATAAATTTAAACATAGCATTTATTAAATTATCAGTTTTAAACTATTAAAATCGAACTTATTAAATATACTTTTAATTTTTATAGCTGTGTTATTTAATATGGCCAGCTTTTACAACCATATGAAACAATATTTTAAACTTTACTTAACTACTTTTTAAATGATTCGCTATAATTTTATATACCGCGCGTATTTTCTTTAGCTTTAAATTGTACTTTAAAAATATAATCAACAAACTATAATTAATGTATTAAAAGAACATATTCTAAAATTTAAAATTTTTAGTAATTGACTGTTATAAACTATTACTGACCTATAGAAAAGGGCACAATATATAACTGAAAAATATTTTATATTATAATAAATTCAATACAAACATTTTTTTTTTTTTGGCAATAGAATATGAGAAAGTGTTGCTAAAAGAAACATATTTGTATTAAATATACCTTTATCTTTCTTAGCACTTGGCCTTTATGCGGGGATTCACAGTAGCGATCATCATCAATTTGTATCTACTATGTCGATTTACAATCGATTAATCACTACAATGATCATAAACAAAATATTTTGGTGGCTATTTTATAAGATTGATGACATTATGGTATATCATTCAAAAGCAAAACAGCAACTTTCATACTGAAACTATACTGTACAAAGTTTATTAATAATACAAAATACAGTACATAATATTAGTGTTATATATAGTGTTTTCATTATAGACTTAAAATGTGATTAATGAATGCACATTATTTTATTTTCATCCTGCGTCTTTGCAAGACAATCTGTTCAATAATGATATATCCAAAGTAAGGATTTTCATCATTAATGATTACAAAGCTTCCAAAAAAGTGCTTCATTTCAGTATAATAATCAAAATCATATTTTAATGACGTACGACAACCAAATACATTAATATCGTATTAAATTCTAAAATGTGTACATTAGTTTAAAAACTATATACTGTATTTATTCACTTTTATGGATTAAAATTTTTACTAACAGTTCTTTACTTATGGCCAAAATAACGTTCATCGTATTGTAATTTAGTTATTGTAATTGTTATTTTGAAAAAAAAAAAAAATCATAATAATGAACCTTGATCAAAAATTACCAAATCTAAATTAGAAATAACATAAATGATTTCATAATAATGAACTTTGTATGGCCAAAAATTACTAAGTCTTAATTAAAAAAATATTAAAGCATCTTATAATGTTATCGTGGATTTATAAAAATTAAGAATGAAAAAAAAATGAAAATTTTATTCAGTATAAAACTGTTAAAAAACTTATGCAAAATTGCGTAAACATAAACTGAAAAAGATTCATACCTTTAATATTTTGTTAAATAGTTCGATGGCACATAATCGAAAAATTTTTAAGTCACTTCAAAGAACAAGTCTACCGAAATTTAATAAAATGCGACACTTCAAAATGCAACACTGCGTGACAAAAAAAAAAAATCACTACTCGCTTATGTATTTAGATTCTGTATAAAGTGGTTTTTATTTAGACCTGTATAGTACGTATTGTAAAAAAAAAAAAAAAGCCTTAAATATTGATTACAATATGTAAACACAGAATGCATTAGATATATATTTTTTCTTTTTTAATACATCAGTAGGTTTTTTTAAAAGTAGTTTTGACAATGTGCAGTATGCTAATTTTATTACTCTTATACTAATGATAAATAATGAGTCTTTATGTTCAATTAAATAAATAAGTTGCTGTTAAACATTGTTTTAAAGTTCTAAATAATTTCATGCTAGTAATATAATATAGTAGTACATGTTTAAAAAGAATAAAACTTCAGTACGCATTTGTTTTTCTGCGAACACAAAAAATTGTTAGATGCTAGTTTAGTTTCACTTTCTCGGTCTGTTTTGCTGTACTTTTGGACCGTGAAATTACATTTTTTTTAAAAGCGATATTAAAGTTTTTTTTAAGATTCTATTTAAAGTCATGTTAGCAAATAATATGACCATGAAAAAATATAAATGTTGAGTTGGAAACCATATTGGATAACAACGATCGGTAAATGCATCTTTACACCAATTTTTTTTTTTTATTACATATATATTTTAAGTGAATACCGGCATATACACACTAGATAGTTTACACAAGCATATAACATACGTTAAAAGTTTAAATTATATATATATATATACTTGATAAGTTATTTTTTTAACATAATATTCCCAATTTATAGTGTAATTTTTCAGTTGGAGTAACCAACCAATTTTTTCCCGAAAGACAACCATTATAAATGCTTATTCTACATACTTTATTCTTGCTTAACAATGAGCTTTGGGAGACTAATTGCCCTAGCTAAGTGTGGTAAAGGTGTAATACAATATTTCTTAATGAATAATCTTTTTCGGTTTTTATTTATTTATCTGCAAGATTATATTTATTTCCATTTTACAATTTTATGTATATAAACAATGGGAGTAAATCACCGTCCGACAGGTTATGATTTAAAAGCACTCTAAATGTTGGACAAAGAATCATATATCTCAGTGCATATCGCCAGCTGAAAATTCAAATGCAAAATGTTTAAATCGCCCTCCTGTATATGTGTTTTCAGCAACACCTGTGAATAAATATGAAGTCTGAACTGTTTGAAGTTCAGACTTAGTATTTATTTATAGAGGGTGTCACTGAAACATTACATTTGGGAGAGTGATTTGAATATTTTATATATATGTATGTAATCCATTTATGATATAAACAGTTAATAGAAAAAAAAAAGTAATGTTAAAGTTGTTTTCTGGCTTTACTGTCATTCATCTATTAAAATGCATTGCTTTTTCTTTATATTGGATGATTTTCATTAGTTTATTATAAGTTATTAGTAAGCAATTGCACGATCACAGCTATTGTGGTTAATATTTTTTGTTAATGGGTATATGTATAAACAATATGTATGAATTTTATGAATTAGGAATCTTTTATTCATGTATCTATGACTTTGAATAAGTCACTAATTCACTATCATATAATAACATTCCACATGTCAAACTGAATTTTAGATTAATATCATCTTTCCAAAAATTATAAATGAGTTGACTGTCAATGATAAAACTTTAATTGCATTTGAAATATGTATATATAATATTGAATATGGAAAAATGAAAAATGAAGCAGTGGAAATTTAAGATTATTTGCCCTTTCTCTCTAAATTCACTTTATTTATAGAAACTCTTTCTAAAACCAAATAATTCAAGTCAAGACTATTAATGAATATTTAATTTTTCATTAATAGATTAAATTATAAAGTTTTTATTAAGAGCATTTATTTTTGCATAACTTAACACTAACTGATTTGCATCAACACTAGAGACATCTCTTTTCTAATTCCAGAAGCCATAATTTAAAAGTTAGGAATGAAACCAATGATTATTAAATGATATTTCAATCAAAATGCTTTATCTGGTTTCTAACTATGTATTTTTTTATTTATAGAAGGTATCTTTTATTCTAATCCTACAATTTAAATCCAGTGATTTTAAAATTTAACAAACACTCTTAGGTATGAACCTAAGTCAAACCCATATAACTCTGAACCAAGATTATCATCTACTTTAATGATTTCAGTTTTATTTTTTATAAAATAAATTGTGATTACTAAAAATAATTTCATGGTTAGTTAATCTACTTTGATTGATGGTCTTATTTTGCTATATTCTGTAACATCAACAATCATATTGCAAACTTGTGTTCTTTTATTCCTAGAAAAATTGAAAATAAAAAGATAATTACAATTTGAAAAAGAGCCATTATAATTAATATAGCCTAAGTCATGAGATGATAGCTAGAGTAAGGAGATTAATTAGGATTTTATTTTGTGTTTTACCCTGATTTAGAATATAGAAGTTATATAATTGTAAAGAGATTTTTTCTTATCACTGGAGGTAAAGAAAGTATAGAAAACATGATAATGGATTATTGATTACAAGAGGATGTGAAAGAAACTCATATATCAAGTGCAAATTGGTCTTAATTGGGGAAATTTTAAGACTTGGGATTCTTAATATTTGAGAGTACATTTATCAGATAAACTTTTTTATTGATATTTGCATTTGACAGATTTGACATTAACACAATTTGATTATGCAAACATACAGTTAACAAATTATGATATAGGTTAATGATTTAATCTCTGTAAAAGTTATTCGGAAACAGATATATATGAGACAAGGTATTAATTCAGGAATTATTTTTAGTAAATCCATATGAGCATACTAAGTTAAGTTTAATGACTGTTTAACAGTTATTTTGACTGCACAAATATTCGTGAAATTAGAAGGTATTTGAAATTAATGAGTATGATCAATTTATGTATATTAACTAAGCAATAGAAAACTAGAATCAAATGATTTCATTTGATTATCGTCAATGATAGTTTGCCATTACTTATCACCTCTTTTTCTAACATTTTAATTTTAAAACTTCATAATTTTTTTTTTATAGTGTATTAGTATTGTGTATATGTAATGAATATGTTAGTATTGTCTTTTTCGTTTGTTTTTTAGTTATATATTTGAGTTTATGTGTGGCTTGTCTTAACTGAAAAAGCCCTGTTTGAATCTTAATGTATTTTAGGAATCATTAGCATATTTCTTTCTAATATATATGTTAACCGCATGTTTGAAATACAAGAATATCATTAATTATAATGTAAGGTCTAGAAATATATGTGCGTGTATTAAGAGGCATTTAATGTTTCACTATTTCTAAATTGTAATGTTCCAGTGTAAATGTCAGTAAGTATATGAAGGTAGAGCATATTATGAGCTACATTTCAGTCACTGTTTTGAAACTACGTGATACCTTGGGTAGCATGTATTAGATATTTAAGGCTGAAGGATTTCTTTCAACAACTATGAGTCTGATGTTCAATATAGGTGTAATACAATATTGTCTGTATTGGAAGATGTACAAGATAAGTTTTGTTGGTAACTGGAAGGAATTTCTGACATATATAACAGTCTAAATGAAAAACAAATAGAGGTATTAGCAACCTTTGAAGATGACTGGTGTAATTTCGTAGGAATTTGACGATAGAATTTGGTTCAAGGCCCTTGAGGAAAATTTATATTTTGTGAATTTAATGATTATGATTTAGTTCAATAAGTATAATAATGATAGTGAATTCTCAACACTAAAAAATTTATACTACATATAATCCATTATGAAATAAACGTAACATCCAACTCCTTTATACAGGTGTCATTAGCATTTTTACATTTTATAATAAAATAATATTGATTGTAAGTATAAAAATTAAATATTGTTGACGGAAATAATTGTTAATTTGAATTATAGAATTTATTTTGTGTATTGTTTTCATAAAATTTAAATAAATATTAATATATACATTGTTTGACATATTGTGTACACATTTTAAAAACTCTACGTAATTATGTAGATTTAAAATTTGCATAAATAAAATTTTATATTTATAAATAAAAAGTTTAATATGATGGTAAATAATTTTTGTAATTTGTTCATCTTTTAAACAACAATAAAAATAATAATAGTTATAACAAATTAAATTATTTAATTACGTTATCTGTTCTTAGCTATTATTGATTTTTTTTTCATGATTTATCAATTTCAATATGTTACTTTTTCCTCTTTTATCTTTCATTACTTTTTATTTCTTTTTAATTTTAAACTTATATATAATATAGGGGATTTGAACACTGACCTTCAAGCTCTCTTCAGCTTTCCACTCTAGCTTATATAATCGATACACATGACCACACACGTGAAAAAAAAAAAGATCTATCTCTTTCACATGTGTGTGGTCATTTGTATCTGTTATTTAAGATCGAATGGATAGCTGAAAGGAGCTTGTAGGTCTGCGTTTAAATCCCCTATATTACATCTAAACTCCAAGTATATTAATTATACTAGTGTTTAAATATTATCGTAAAATTCCTAGATTGTCATATTTTTTTTCTCAGTGATTAAAGTTTATTCATAAAAAAAAAAAACAACAATACACACACACACAGATACAATGTCAGATTTCTGAATCTTTTTTTATACCTCAGTACTGTGCTTTACAACCGGTGTATTTTTTAAAAATTAATTTAGACCACATAGTAAATGTATATTACATGATATTAATTATCTTCAGGCATTATGCTTTGCTTTGAAAAGTAGGATAGAGTAGGTGAAAAGTAATTGTTACTAATGGTTGAAAAGTACCGTTTGCTAGTTGATTATTATTATTATTATTTTTTTCATGGGTCAAAGCATCGGCCGGGAAGCGAACCCGCAAACCCGGGACAACTACTTGTAAGGCGGCTGTGCTGACCACTCTGAAAAAGAGCATATTAAATTAGATAAAAAAAAAAAACAGATTACTTACACTACAGGTTAGTTTCACGTTGGTGCAGCAAAGTACGTGATATTAATCACAGAAAAAAAATAAAGATAAAAGAATTAACTAACAAAGCATTGTAAGAATAACTAATTAAATTTAAGTAACAGATGTAATAATGATTACAGAACCATATTGGTATCATTTTAGGTAGATAAATGTATAATGATGATATCTCTCTTTTTTACTGATTTATATTGCAAAGAGTACTTTTGTCACCACTTGAATGTGCTTAAGCGCATATACTTCGCTTTCTTAAATCTAAGTATTCATGGTTAAACTACTACATTGTATCTCCGGGAGCAAAATGCAATGGAATAATTAAATTATTAGAACACCACTATAACTTCAATTATTGGAATATATATTGCAACACAACCTTATCCTACTTCACAGACACACACCATGACTTTAAAAGCCCATTGAAACATGATTCTTTATTCCTGTACTTGAGCAAGTACTTCTAGCACATATTAAGTTGACATTACTGATGTAGAATGGAATGTTGAATAAAGAATCACAATGCTTTTAAGGTAACAAAAACAAATACTTTTATGAGAATGTTAAATCAGAAAATCAGTACTAATACAAACAAGCATTTCTACATTAATGTACATTAATAACCTAATAAACCCGTCAACTCTTAAATTGAATTATATTAGAATTAGATATAACATATTAAATTTTTTATATATTTGTTTTGACTATATTTAAAATTATGTTTTTTTTTCCATATGTCAAAGCATCGCGAACCCGCAACAACTGTCTGCAAGCTGCAAGGCAGCTGCACTGACCTCTCGGGTACCAACTTGTTTTATCGCCAAATGATAGTCACTATCAAAATTCTATTTTTTTAAGCATACAATAATCAATACACTAATTTTTGGGTAAGCACAAAAATTTAAGTGGTAAATTGTCAATGGCAAAAAAAATCCCTTCTCTGGTCTTCAGTGAAATTGTAATTTAAGCTCCTGCACACAATAAATAAAATATTAAAGTACAAAATAAATATATTAAAAATTCTATAAAAATTGATAAATGTAACTATACAAAAATAATTAAATATATAATTTGAATATGAGCTCACTATTTTAATCTAATCAATATTAATAAGTTCTTAAAATTCGGTTACAAAATATATAGAAACAGTCACACTTATAGAGTTCCATTAATTAGATGCAATTTATATAAATTTGCATACATTTTGGGATTATGGATCCATCAGTTTTATTTTTGATTATGCAAATTTTTTTTTATTTGTTTTTGCATCTTCTTGGTATAGAATTTTGGGGTTTCGTTTCCTTCTCAGCATGTAAATATTTCACTTTTAAACATCCTTTATTGAGTTTCTATAGGCTTGCGATTCTACTTGGGTAATTTAAAAGTCTGTCAAGAATCTGGGGATGCGAACTTCATGGCAGGTTAAAAAGAATTATATTGATGGATTGAGATTTCTAGCAATTCACTCATAGTTGGCTGCATATTGCAGATGTTATATTAATAAAGGAATATTTTAGACTTTAATATAGCTTATCAGATTTTCTTAGATTCATTCATCTGTTTGTTAATCTGTTGCTATTATGTTTTTATCATTAACGACATTCACAAACATGACTAGTGTAGATTCATTATGCAATGTTTTATTACTTAACCATTGACTGCCTTTTCTATTTGAACCCTTCATTTATGTACCTTTTCTCTAATAGTAAAATAATGCTAATGGAAAACACTTTTATGTAAATACTTTTAATTAACTTCCCTTTTCTTCTCATTACCTTAAAAAACCTTCTCTCTATTTCAGAGTTTTTTCTAAGTGGATTGTTTTTCAGTTAGCCATTTTTATTATTGGAGAATTAGGATATAGTTTTACTTAACATGATTGAAGTTTTAACTTTTAAAGTGAAATTATTTTGGTTGTTATAAATTCTTTCTTTATTTTAAAAAAAAATATCAACACATTATTACATATGTATTACTAATTTTATATGAATCATTTATGCTACCGAAAGCTACAATATTGTAGTGTATTTTTTATTTGACACCTTAAAATGTTTTTCTTATTTAAAATCTTTACGTATAATTGGTTTACTTCTTTCCATATAAAATAATCTTTAAGTTCTTATAATAGCTTGGAGATTAGCTTGCTATGTTGTCTCATTTTGTAATTTTTTTTCCTTTTACTATGCTTCTTTATCGAGCTATCTCACTCTTACTTTACTTGTGTAAAAATCCATAAAATAGTTTATCCAGTTATTTTACCAGCTCTCTGTCATATTAACATTTATTTCATTCTTTCTTAGGTCTTGGATTGTAATACATATTTTTTTTCTTTTTTTCCCATATGTCAAAGCGTTGACCGGGAAGCGAACCCGGGACAGCTGCTTGGAAGGTAGCTATGCTAACCACTAAGCCACCAATGCTTGACTTGTAATAGAAAGCTTACATTTTCCCACTTTTAAAATAAATACGTGATAGGGCATTGTCCTACCATCATGTTATACGCCATGATTTTTTAAAAATAATAACACAATTAACACCTTTATTCCCCTATAACATGTGTTATTTATAACGCTTTGATTTGATATTCTGAATTTGAAAATATTGTAATTTAAATTTTATTTTTTTTCTAAATGCAAAAGTTTTCTGTCCATTCATTCATAAATCTAGTTATCTATTTATTATTAGAACTTGCTAATTTTTGCATTAATAGCAATTATTTGATCATTTTTAATATATTTATATTAGTATGACTAAACAATAGACATCAGGCATCTGGATATCAAGTTTTGTCACTGAGCATAAGCCTTTAAGATCTGTCTATAGAATTTCTCTATATAAATATTTTGTGTCTATGATATACTTTTTTTCTCACATAATGAGTCAACCTCTTTTCGATCTTCTTATATCTTTTCATATTTTTTTTTTTTCATAGAATTTTTTTTATATTTATTATATATCCTTTTGGAATCTTCAGATGTCTTATTAATTTTTAGAACTAATGCGGCTATAGTTTTATGTTTGAGATTGAATTCTTTTGTTTATTTATTTTATTTCCAACCTACATTGACCTCTATTTTGTTGTGTAATTTGCAATTTTTATAGCATTTAGAATCAAAACTCATAAATTGTTTGAATACATTAATTACAATTATGTATTGAGAAAATTGAAAAGAGGAATTGAATTGGGCATATGTGTTGGAACAAATTGTAAAGGATGGGTTGAAGGAATTGTGAAGAGGAAGATAGAATTATGACTTAATTGCAGTTGTTCTCATTTGTTTATCACTTTTTTATATTGATTTAAAACTGCAAACAAAATCTTCACTTGCGTCTTTTGTTGATGGTGGTGAAAGTAATTAATTATAATTAAATGTTTATGAGCAATTTATTTGTGAAACCATTATGCTTCCTTGTCAATGTAAATAGCATATAATTTTCCAAGAAATATTTTAGGTTTCAAAATATGAGTTGATATCTAATAATGAATAATATTTTTGGTAGTGTAATTTTCGCACTACTCTTATACAAGGTAGGGACTGATTTCTATCCATTTTTAACACCTTTTAGAGGGATGTAATCACAAACATATGACCATAGACACTTGAAAAGAGTCTATGATCCCCAAAATGCACATTTCATGCTGAATCAGCACTCATCAGTTGGCCCAGACCACAATTTCTTACACATATCTTTTATTATTGTTCATTATATATAGGGAAAAAATTACTAGTTTAATTGATGTGTCAAATGTACTGCCCTCATAACTTTGACACAAATCATTTAATGAAAGGGTATTAATAATTTTTATTAGTCATTTATTAGACTAAAGATTATCCAGTAATGAATAATATTTCTGGTTCAGCACAAAATGTGCATCTTGGGGATTATAGATAGTTTTCACATGGCTTTGATAATTACTTTTTCCCACAAGGTGTAAAAGTGGATGTAAACTTGCCCCTATCTTGCGTGAGAGTGTTCTGAAAATTACAATACAGAAATATTATTCATTATTGGATAATATTTAGCCTAATAAATGACTAATAAAAATTATTAATATACTTTCATTAAATGAAATTGTTAGGGCAGCACATTTGGCACTTGAATTAAACTGTAGTAATCTATCTATCTATTTACCTACCTATCTACCTATCTACCTACCTATCTATCTATCTATCTATCTTACTTTCTTTCTTACTTTCCTCTCTCTTTCCTTTCCTCTTTCTTTCTTTCTTTCTCTCTTCTTTCTTTCTTTCTTTTCTCTTTCTTTCTTTCTTTCTTTCTCTCTATCTATCTATCTATCTATCTATCTATCTATCTATCTATCTATCTATCTATCTATCTATCTGTCTGTCTGTCTGTCTGTCTGTCTGTCTGTCATGTCTGTCCGTCCGTCCATCCAGCCACCCATCCATCCACCCATCCATCCATCTATCATGAACAATATTAAAGATAGATATGAGATTGTGGTCTGGGCCAACTGATGAGTGCTGGTTCAGCATGAAATATGGATCTTGGGGATCAGAGATCTTTTCACATGTCTTTGGTCATATGTTTGTAATTACATCCCTACGAAAGGTGTTAAAAGTGGATAGAAACCAGTCCTTGTCTTGTGTGAGTGTGGTGTGAAAATCACACTACAGAAATATTATTCATTATTGGATAATCTTTAGCTTAATAAATGACTTATAAAAAATTATTAATATAGTTTCATTAAATGATTTGTGTCAAAGTTGTGAGTGCAGCACCTTGAACATTATCAATTAATTTTCTATCTATACATATAATGAACAACGATAAAGATAGATGTAAGAGGTTGTGGTCTCGGCCAACTGATGAGTGCTAGTTCAGCACGAAATATGCATCTTGGTGATCATAAATCTTTTTCACATGTCTTCCATCATATGTTTGTGATTACATCCCTCCACAAGATGTTAAAAGCAGATAGAAACCTGCCTTTATTTTGCATTAAAGTGGTGTGGAAATTACACTACAGAAATATTTATTCTTATTGAGTAGTCTTTAGTCTAATAAATGACTACTACAAATTATTTATATGAGCTGGTATCTGTTTTAGATTCTACTTTAAAACAGATAAAATTTTCTGTAAATCTTGCCTTTCAAATTTCAATATATTTCATAAAGCTATTGAAAGAGCATAATTTTATATTTTTCTTTTGATTCATGTAATTAATTATATTGCTTAATATGAGTAGTTTTGTATTTTCTTTCATCCAATTGTTAACTCTATATCATTAAAAATATCAGCCTACGTCTATGATATTATTAGACTTAGAAAGCATTTCTTTTTGTTGCATATACTCTTGGCTGAACATTATGTTTTTTTGTTTTTTTTTCATTTAACATTAAGAAGAGCTATTAAAATGGAATATTTTAATACCAACTACCATATCATATTTTATCCACTGAAATTAATTTTATCAGGCAAGATCTACTTTTTTTCTTTCTATTCACTATACTTTCTTAAAAAGCAATTTAAATTTATATTAACTATTATTTATCTTCAGGTCACATAAATCTAAAGATTCTTTAATAATGCATTGGCAATAATATGCTTCCATATATAATTCATTGCAGAAAATCTTTTCGTGTTTTTTCATGTAGATAAAACCATAATCAATAAATTAATCAAGTAATCATTCGAACTTGCGATATATTTAATGCATTTGACAGAATGGCAGACTCTAAAGCTTAAGATCCACGAATGGGCTCAACTTAGTCATTTTTGGTGATCGAATTCCATATTAACTCCTCAAGCAATATCATCATCAACCATTATCAATCCACTGCAGGATGAATGTCTCTCCAAGTTCAATCCATCTTCTCCGATCTTTAGCTTCTCTTCTCCACATCACCCCTGCACACTTTCTTATTTCATCCATCCATCTCACATGTGGTCTCTTTACCGTACGATATTTATTTTTTATGCAAAACAAATTATATCACATATATATTAATGAATGATATTATTCATTATTGGATAATCTCTAATCTAATGAATGGCTAATAAAATTATTGATATATGTATGTGTTTATTTCTTTTTTAAAGTAATTGGTTACCCACTGGGGGTGTGTGTGTGTGTGTTAATGTATCAATAATTACAGTAACTTTAAGTCTTTAACACTTTTTCAAAAAGATAATGCAAAAATTATCTCATTAACTGTTCTAATAAAATAATTCCATAATGAATATTATACGAAAATTTGAAAAGTCTCCTATTTAATCAAACTGACCATGAATATATTCAATGAGACGTACAAAGTGAATAAACAAATATTTTAGCCCGATCTGCAATCCATCACTCGATTCTCTAAATGAGATTTTTTGATTGGTTACTGTCGGACACATGATAGTCTATTTGCTTATCTCAATATTATCATCTGATTATTCGTTCTAAGGGAGAATATGTCAAGAATTTATATACGATTGCTGGTTGCACAGTTTAATACCTTTGCTTTGTATAAATTATTTTTTTTATAAATTATAGGTAAATATTTTCTCTCTTTAAAAAAACCCAAAATAAAGTAAAATAAAATCTATGATGATTCTTTTAAAGTTGCTAGGCATCTATCTTTTGGTTATACCTATGAATTGGGAAATTCTGATTCTTGAGTGCATTTCTATTTTATATTTTTTAGTGGTTTTAGAAATGCTTTGTTTGTGCGTGCATACATATAAATAGAGAAAGGGGAGGGAAAGAACAAATTAGACTGTTTGTCTAAGATTTTTTAAAAGATAAAAGTTATTATTCAAACTTTTTATCTTCAAGCTGTTAATAATTTTTTTTAAATAAGAAAGAACTACATGTATATACAGTACACATTTTCAATCTAGTTTATTTTAATTTCATTAAGTGTCAATTTCTCCGCCCATTTTTTTTTTTTAAAAAGACTTCCCTTTGAACATATTGTAGAGAATCATTTATTTTATAGTAATCAGAAGATTTTTGATTGACTTTCTTGTCTCATTTTTAAAACTATTGATTTCTATCATTCCCCTTGTATTTTTTTTTAGAAATTTCCCCCTCCCAATCTAATTTCATATCTGAACTTTTTCTTTTTTCATTAGTGTTGATACTTTATTTTTGATTGACGATTCGATAGCAGTGGGAGGATTGAGAATGAAGTTAATATCTATATCTTTCCCCACATCTCCAGCTAGTCTGTAAAAAAAGAGAAGAAAACATGGCCAGATTTTACTTTTACCAATTAAGGGACCTTATTCAGTCAATCTAAATGAATGCTGATTATAAAATAAAACTGATGGGGTGGTTCCTATTTTAATAACTTCTAGTCTACTAAATTCATTTACATTAATTTTTCAGAATTTACTCCCTCCTAGAGAAAAGAGTGAAAGAGAGAAAACGGTTTCATTTTAACGTCACACACATCTATACGTGGATTAATGTCATATATAAAATAATTTATTTATATTGATTTCTCATTAGAATTCAAAAACTTTTAACAAATTGTATGAATATATAAAAGATACATATATGTTTTTAAAAGATAAGAATATAATATATATTCTAGCTATTAAGTATTCCATTTATTACTTGCCAGCTATATTTTTAAATGCAATTATATACATGTATACAGGTTGAAGCTCATTAATACACACAAACTCCTAAAGGCCACGTGTTATTCAAAAGAGAAACTTTTTTTTTTTTAAATAAAAAATATTTTGTATTAAGTGGTTTCATATAAATGATATTTCACCTCTGAATATATATTTCACAACATACATCATTGCATTAAATAGTTTATTTGGTTCTTATAATTTCTATAACAAAAATCTTAGATTTTTCTCTAGACTTGTGACTTGTAGAGTATTTTTATCTTGAAAGTGTCTGTATTCTCATTTCATTTCTCTTGTAATTTTTTAAAATAATTTTGCATGGTTATGAAATCATCATTGAAATTTACTCTTTATAGTCTTTTTGTTATTTAGCTTTCCATGTTTACTTTGTGTTTTAAACTACAATAGTGATTGATATTGCTAGAATTTTTGCGCACTTATGCAAAATTTTATGAAAGGCACATTATGGTTTTTGATATGCCCCTGTAGATTTGCCAGTTTTTTCTTCTGGCATTCTTTTATTTTTCCATGCAAAGTAGAATATGATTTTGTTACTGCTTAAGAAATTCTTCATCAATTCTACATTATTAATAGAATGCATTGTTTGATACTCGGAAAACCTTTGAGCATTTATTCTTTTTTTTAACCGAGCTTCATTTGTTCTGTGAGTAATTTTCTCAGCTCTCTGGGAGTGAATTGGAGGTTTTAGTTGCAAACCTTTAGGAATTATCCCTTCAGATATACATTTACATAAGAAAGTTAAATGATTTTCTACTTTGGTCAACTTTAGATATAATTTTTCATAATGTCTAAAGTTTGATAAAATATTGGGTCCATATCGAATACTTAGCGCTTTCCTGAAGATTTGTGATGATGGTATTTCTTGTATTTATATATTGGACTATTTCAATATCTAGTATAAGTATTGAATGTCTTTAGAAAAAATTTAACTTTATTTAAATATTAAATACACTCAACTGTTAGTAATCGCACACAGATTAGTATGTGCACAATGTTTCGAGAGTTACTCACCTCTCTTCTTGAGGTAAGCCTTAGATTCTTAAGAATTGAATTTTAGGATAATGCTCTAACCAACTGAGCTATCCTCCCAAAGTTAACAGTCAGAATTTTCATATGCTTATCTATGAGGTTTCTCCTGATTTCTCCATTTTCCCCTAAAATCAAAGTGGTATTTGAAATATTTGAATAAAATTAAATTTTTCTAAAGACATTCCTTATATTAGATGATGGAAATAGTCCAATATATAAATATAATATATCTTAGTACTTTTTTGAATATTCAAAAATACCCAACATTCACAACTCAATCAGTCTAATCAAGAAAATAAACTCTAAAACACTACCAATGGTTTCACTGCTACAAGCAGACTTCTCACTGTCTGCTTGTAGCAGTGTAACCATTGGTGTGTTTTAGAGTTTATTTTCTTGGCTAGTCTGGTTGAGTTGTGAATTTGAGGTAATTTTGGATTATTTATTGACTAGTTTAGTTTTATGCTTTTAATGTTTATATTTTTTGAATATATATAAAATAAAAGGATTAATTACTAAGATTCTATTATGCATATGCATTACTTTGATTTTCCTCACAATAACTATCCAGTGAATTACAAGTATGAAGTTATTTTAAAAATTGAATGTGGACATTTTTTTAAAAAAATATCCATCTATAAAAAGTTTCAGAAATACCCAGAACTTTTTTTTTCTTTATTTTTCTTAGTAAAAGGCATATTTTCATATATATATATATTGCTTTAACTCCCCCCATATATACTTTAATGCAATTTTTTTTTTAATGATTTCTTTATTTTCCTGACAGTTTTGACTGTCCTCCAGCCTTCATCAGATCGATCTTAATTTCCTATACCTTTTTTTAAAAAAAAAAGTCAGTTATTTTAAAAGGTAGAGGAAATTAAGATGGCTCTGATGAAGACTGTAGGATAGTCAAAACTGTCAGGAAAATAAGGAAATCATTAAAAAAAAATTTTGCATTAAAGTGTATATGAGGGGAGTTAAAATAATATATATATGAATATATGAAGAAATGCAAAGAAAGTAAAAGGAGAAAAATAACAATATACTTCTAAAAATCATATTTAATTATATATTTATAGTAATACTATTTTTATGAACTTTCAGAGATAGTTTTTTTTTTTTACTTTAACATAGTTCCACTTTTTATTAGTTTCCAGCTTCACCTGTGATTTTACCTGGTCATAATTCTGTTTTTGTAATGTTTTAAATACAAGTATATTTTACATAGTTGGAATCTGGATGTAATATAGGGATTTGAAAGCAGACTTTCAAGCTCCCTTCAGCCATCCACTCTATCTCATACAACCTATACACATGACTGCACATATGGAAAAAAAACAATCTCCAATATATGTATGAACAAGAACTAATCAGTTGGTTCAGCATGAAGTACATATATTGGAGATCATTTATCTTTTTCACATGTGTGTGTCATGTATATCAATCAGTTCTATGAGATAGAGTGGATGGCTGAAAGGTTGAAATTCTGTATTGTAGCTTCCCAAAATTGATTAAATACTGTCTGTTGTTTATTTTGATTATTTATAGTGATCAACTTGAAAAGTGAGTAACTCTGTGTGTGTGTGTTTAAATTTTAAAAAAATTAGATTAATCTTTAACTGAGGTTTAAAGTTGATGTCTGTGCTAGAGATAAACTCTAGTTTAATAAATGATTAGTGATAATTATTACTGCATCTATCTGAGGTGGATGATGTCAAAATTGTGGGTGGACCAAGTTTGATATTTGTAAATCATAATGTAACAATTTACTATAGATAAATACTCTTCATATATAGAGATATGTATGAGAGATGGTGACCTGGGCCAACTGATGAATGCTGGTTCAGCATGCAATGCATCTTGGGGGTTATTTGTTTTTATTGTATCTTTATTTTTATGATTTTAAAAAGAATATGTGGAAGTATGAAGGTTGTTTAATATATTTATATGTTTAACTTAAATGCAAAAATCATTACAGAGCTCTATTTTTATTTTGTCATGCAACAGTAGTATATAAGATCATTAATAGGATTTATTTAAATACCCAATATATTAATTAATACATTGATGATTTTATCTTACAATTATCGCCTAAATTCCAAATAACTTTTTCATCCAATGTTAAAATTGACTATCAGATTTAAATGTACACCTGGGTCTCATTTTATGCGGTAGATAGGTTCCTCAGAAAACACGCACAAAAGAAATCGCATAAAAATAAATGTGACTTATCTTGAAAAATGGGGGATAGGTTCCCGTAATTTCCAGAAATTGGCATAAAAACAAAGCAATAAGGAAAAATTACTTTAAAATTCGCATTAAAAAAATAAGGAAATAAAGTATGACTAATAAAAAATTTCAAATATATGAAAAAAATTAATATAAGACAAACTTTTTTTACTTTTTTATTAACTACAGTATTTAATTTTACATTTTTTCATAAATATTTTAATTATTACTGCTACTTTACAATATGTGTTTGTTTGTGAACTAGTAAGAAATCAGATTCGTGACGTTTGTACAACTAGCACCACTTTCAGTCTTGTGCTGTTTCTATATTAAAAAAATGAGATCGCAATCAAAACAAGATTAGACATTATCATTCGAAAGATTATTTTCAGTTTATAAAATCAATAAAATCATTATTTATTTTAAAAATATTTATTTCTGTTAATATCTAACAAAATACGTTTTAAAAGTTTAAAATTTTTGAATATTTATTGCGATATTTTTATACGTATGTATAAATCTATTATTATTATTTACTCATTAGTATAAGTAGGTTATTTACATAGAAGCTAAGATTCTAAATACAGCTTATGGCCATATTAACGTAAGTTGCTAATATAACGTTTTATTTTTGAAAGAAAAAAAAAGTATTTAAAGTCCAAATAAGTTATTAATAATTTAAATTTCTTGATATCTAATAAATATAGTGAAATATGAAGGACATTAAGAAGAAACATGAATTGCATAACTTCAAAATCGCATTAAAATAATCCGCATAAAATGAGACCCAGCTGTATTCCCAAATACGCGATAAACTAAATTCATAAAACAAAATCTTTATCAACATGTTACACGTTTTCATTAAATAATGAGCAGAATCTTTCCCAAAAGGTAAGCTCTATTAATAGCAGTGATCTACTCTAGTTTTCCTGCACTCATATAGGCTTTAGAGTAAAGTGGGTTTCAGTAGAATATTGCTATTGATACGATGGTATTATACATTTAGTAAATATAGCACTGTCATCTAATGCAAACAATAATTTATAGTAAAATATTTCATTTTATAGTATAGTGCATTGGTTTTCTGTCTAGAAGTTCATATTTAGACAAAACTCGAAGATTTTTCCCAGTTTGGAAAACTTTCTTATTATCATTTGGGAAACATAATAGTGGTATTCATGATTTGGGAAAGTACTTCGCTGTGTTTCTTTAATCATGTCATTACTTAGAGTTGATGTATAATATTAATTAGAACAAATGGTTTGGAGAAGCAGATTTAATCTATGGTATAAGTATTCTTTATGTAAAAAAAAACAATCTTTTAAGACGACAATGTTTTTTTTTCCTCACATGTCATAGCATCGGTGGGGAAGCGAACCCGCTAACCTGGGACAACTGCTTGTAAGGCAGCCGTGCTGACCTCTCGACCACCAACGCTTGACAGATGACAATGTTTTAATACAAAAAAATACTCATTTGTTAAACATAAGATTTATTTCTAATGAATTTCTGTCATCTTCCTTAAACAGTGATTGCGAAGTCATTAATTTCCATGATATCTTTAGATAACTTATTGCTTTCTCAACTCCACCTCACATAAAATAAAAGCATGTTTTAAAAATGCAAATGATGGATGTTAATAAAAATAAGGCAGAGCTGTTACTTCATCCAGTCTTGCACATGTCTGTGTTGAGTGATATATAATATCCATTTATATATATATATATTTACTTTACATAAATGCTACAGGTGATTTTAATGATTATGAAATAGCATGCATATTATCGTTGCTTATATCTATTCATGTTATATTTTTATTAATTACTTTAAAAAAAAAAAAAAAAAAAGAACATATATTTGTCATGAACTACAAAAATTTGCACAGAAGAGCTTTAAAGATAATATATGTGATCTTAGTTGTGATTTTTTTTTGTTCTTTGCATGGAATTAAAATGATTGTCCCTTTTTTTTAGTGGCTACTATCTGAGCTAGATGACAAACATGTGGGTGGAGTAAGTTTGATGCTTGCATTTCAAATGTAACAATTTACTTTTAATAAATACTGTACATATAATAATATATATGAGAAGTAGTGACCTAGCCCAACTGATGAGAGCTGGTTCAGTTGGAAATGCATCTTGGGGGTTATTTATCTTTTATTGTAGCTATTCATATGATTTGAAAAGAAAGTGTGGACATATGGTTTAATATGTTTATAAAGATATTACACATTGGACAGAGAAATGTGAATAACTCCATCTATGTGTGTTTAATTAAACAAAATATATTAATCTTTAACTGAGGTTTAAAGTTCATATCTGGCCTATGGACAATCTCCACTTTCTGGGGTGTTTGGTGTCAAAGTTGTGGGTGCAGTAATTTTGAAACTTGTAATTCAAAATGTAACGGCTAATAAGCAACTATCTCATAAAAAACAACAACACTTGTTTACAACAATTTGTAATCCAGAGTAAATAAAGTATTGGAAATTTTATATAACTGCATTAAATGACCTGTTTTTTTAGAAAATTGTCTTTAAATTTGATAAATGATTTTTTTTTAATGTTAACTGAAACATTTAATGGCATATCTTTTTTTTTAGCTTTTGAATTGTAAAGAAATTTTAGATTTTTAAAGTCTACATTATCAATCATTCAGATCAATTTTTATATTTTTAGTGTTCAGTTGTATGACATATATTATATATTTGCTTATTTGTTAATTTCTTTGCACACTGGTTGGCAGATGATGATAATTAGGCAATACAATGAGCAATCCATAGCTTTAGTAAAATGGTAGAAGGATCTAAAAATGATATTTAGTAGAGTAACATAATTATTTTAAAAAACAAATCGATTAAATGGAATTCATTCAAGTATAGATGTGCACAAAGATGATATGACCTTTTGAGCAATATACATGTCTTTTTTAACAACCTATAACATTATTAGCCCACCACTGCTGCAACCCATATATGATCCTGGTATACATTTTCAATTGCGTTAATTTTATATAATTTGTTAGATTGAATAGCTAACCATCTCAATATCTTCCTAAGTCTATCTGTTTTGCAAAAATTAACTTAGTTTGAATTTAGCTCGTGTAGTGTAAATTTTATTCAGTTTTAGCAGTATTTCATACTGCTTGTCATCTGAATGGCTGTAAATTTCTTTGTCTTTTGCAAATGATCACTTTTTAAACTTTTTTAGACAAATATTATTATAACTAAACAAATTTATTTCATTACAATAATTGATTGTAAAAAAAATGCTTATGGTTTTATTGCTTGGGAGTCATAAAAAGTTTGAGCGCCACATCTGCGGATGCTGTAATCGATCCTGGGATTGCCCAATACCAAATCAGATGCACTGCCAACTATGCCAAACCACTCAGGGCAAAAAGCTAATGGCTTTATTGCTTGGGAATTCATAAGAAGTTTGAGTACCAGATCGAGTGCCAAAATCGATCCTGCGAGATCCCAATCACAAGTTGGCCTCTCTACCAACTGCCCCAAATGAATTCAGGATTACTGACTGTAAGAATGTGACCGTCTGATTCCAGTTAGAAGTTATTCTAAACAAAAGTAATTTTATTTTTCCATTTTTGTGATTTTATGATTGTATATATATATATATTATACTAATGTTTTAAAAATTATTGTAAATAATACTTATAATAAAATTTTAAAAAAATCAAATTTGGAAGATTAATTATATAAAATAATTAGTTCTTAGGAGTGGTTTGAGATACTGGTTGAAGCATTTACATTACTATACCACATTGTAGAGATCGAAAACGCAATGTATGGGTAAGAGAACAAACAGTTCTCATTGACCTCATTGAAAAAATTTAAAGACTGAAGTGGAGTTGGACTGGACATATTGCTAGAAGAGATTATAATAGGTGGACAATTGAAATCTTAAACTGGATTCCAAGAGATTGTAAAAGACCTAGAAAGAGACCACACATGAGATGGATGGATGAAATAAAGTGTGCAGGGGTGATGATGTGGAGAAGAGAAGCTAAAGATCAGAGAGACCTTCATCCTAAAATCGATTGATAATGGCCGATGATGATATCTTGTAGCCATTGTGGTTTAACATCAATGATAATTTGGCATTGCTTGCCACCTCTCTATATAATTGTTCGACTTTTTCAATATTTGCAGACTTTTTTACATTATTAACATGTACAAACTATATTTTTTAATGAGTTGTTTTGAAATGAAATATATTGTTGGAGTATAATCTATTCTCTCATTCATTACAATGAGGTTTATACATACTGTGTATATATTTGTTTTTATTGACTTTCCTATTAGATGTTTTTATGAAATTGAAATAATGTAAATAAATGTTTTATCATTATTTCTATCCTACAAAAGACACGAATTCACTCTGAATTATATTCTAAGTAAGAATATTTGAAGAGTGTGAATTTCTCTTTGGTTTTTAGTTGTTGTCTGATTCCTACTTGAAGATACCATTACGCAAGTATTTCAGCATAAAGAAATTGTTTTATTAAAAAGTAACTTTTATGTAGATTATTTGTTTTATAAAAATTATAAAATTATACACTTTAACTCAAATTACTGTAATTATAAATATATGATAACTAAGGAGAAAAGAAGCTTCCTTACAATTGTTAAATGTATTCTTTTGGTTTTTTTGGTGCAAGTGGAAAATTTACTGTTACATTTGTGACTTTAGTGTACCTGCTCTAGAAATGTGGCATTCACAGTTGAAAATGCATTATTTTTTTTGTATAAATTTTACTTTTTTAAGTTTAAAAGAAATGTGCTTGAGAGAGGGGAAAATTGGGCTGACTCAGTGGAGGGATACAATGAGTATACAAGAGAGGGCTCACTAAGGTTGACCCCATATGCCAAATTTGCAAAAGGGAAGAAGAGACCATAGGGCACATACCTTACGTATGTCAAGGACTGAGTATCCATAGAAAAGTAGTAAATGTTTGTATGAAAACAAATAAACACACCATTGCATTCCTCAAGGACCGCATTAAAAAAGGAATACCACCCACTTATAAGAATCTCAACATTCCTGGCCTTTTCCATTTGGAAAATTAGATGTAAACTAATTCTTGGACAATCACAAAATAACCCGAAAGAATTATTAATAAACTTTATTAAGGAAATAAAAAAAGGGACAAATCAATAGCGCCAAGGGAAATATTTAAGGCCACATTGTAATTGTTTGATTTACTAGACAGCAGTTAACCTGTTTTGGAATCTCATCTCGGATTAGCCGAAGATATAGATATAAGAACTAATAATATAGATATCAGATCTTACATTGAAAACATTTATAACCATTGAGTACAATGTAAAACCTTAGATTTATAAAGGTAATCCTTTAATGAAAAAAAAAAAAAAAAACATACAAAGAGAACTATATACTGTATATATTTGCAAAAATATCTTTTTGATATAATCTTAGATATGCATATATTTGTAAAGAGATCACTTATTTAGCTTTTAATTAGATAACCTAAATATACCATTATCCTGAATCATTCCAATCTACCTCTAAATGCTTCATTTATAATATTTGCATTTTAATAAATACATAAATGATTATTAGTCACTTTTTTTAATAGTCCAGATATTATTAAATTTTTAAAAATCTTAAATGTAGACTGTAGATTCATTTAAAATGAAATATTCATATATATATATATGTATGTATGTAGGCGTATGTTGTTAATACCGATAGTAAATAAGTATATATAAGTGTATACTTGAGCTCTGAGTGAACAAAAAATTACTACCTATTGATGGACAACTTCTTTCATATTTTAATTGGTCTGTATTTAAATAGCATATACAATGGCTGTATGAGCAATAATTGTTCAAGAGATCTAATCCCATTGGGGTTTTAAGTGTTTTTACCCTCTAATTGTGACTCTAATGCTTTTTCAGATTATGTTATAAACTTAGTTTTGTTTCCTGCTTGCATATTATATGGTTCTCAGATAGTTTTTCATTTTTGTTGAAGTGAATTGAAAATTTCTTTAAAGGAACCTTGAATTTTTATATATTGGATTTATTATGCCTCCTGATCTCTTCTTTTGGTTAATTTACCAAAGAACATTTGTAGGTTTACAGATTCCAGCAATCATTTGGATTTGAGTGAATATTTCCCGTTAGTAATATGCTTTTAACTTGTTCTGTGTTCATCAAGAAAAATAGGGTGTATGGCACTAAAAAAAATCACATATATTATGATTTCATAATTAATCGTTCTTTAAATTCTAACTCCATGTTTTTTGTTGTATATCATTTCATAATGCTGATGGCAAAAGATGTGTTTCCTGCATTAACTTTTATTATCTCTGCAATCCAAAACAAAATTTAGGTTTCTTAGAAAAAAAGAGTTAGCTTTTTGTTACCATCACAGCTCTGCACCAATCAAATTTCAGTTTTATAATGATTAGGAAGTTATTTCCGACAAATGGTCTAGATCGAGAACAAATCTTGTTAAATCTTCAAAAATTAAAATTTGAATTATGGTGATATTTATTAGTTATCCAGCGATATTTTGAAACTTTCTATTTTTTTTCACCGTTAGTCTAAGCAAACATACACGCACACACACACTACTACTACTTCCGTACTGGTGGATTTTTTTTTTTTTTACTAAATAGGATAATGGCAGAAGCAGCAAAACCACAGTAGGAATTTGTTGATGTCTGGAACATTTGTTAGGTCGAAACACATAAACATATTTTTCAAAATAGTATTAATTTTGAATTTAGTATCTTTTTTAGGTGCCTGCTCACTTTTGTAAACCAAAATAAATAATCGAAGTCTTTTGGCTGAAATCCTAAAATTTAAACTTATAGATTAAATTAATTTTAGTTGTATTTGTATATATTTAAATTTTTTAAATTAATTCCAAAATATTGCAAATCTTAATCATTTGCATAAATATATTCACTGTTAATTTTATTAAATGCATTGACCTCAGTTTATATTTAACAAGAACTGTATTATATTGGTTAAAGGGTTCTTGTTTAAGATAAACTTATAATTACAATATACAATATATATATATATTTTAATGACTTTCTTTAATATGTTAATTAAAAGCATTATAATGATAATTATTATTTCTTTTTTGTTTTTAGTTAAATTTCATTATTTTTAAGTAAAAACTATTTCGAAAACATTCTCTCTGCTAAGCGTGTAATTTCAAACACTAGGGAATATGAATTATATTCTTATAACTTTTAGTTTCAAACTGTAAATAGCGTTCTTTTTTTTTTTTAGTCTTTCTTATTAAATTCTTCTTGCATGCAGTTTCTGATTATAAATGATTTAAGTACTGGCTTTGGATTTTACTTGACTAGCAGATTGAATAGATGTCCAGTTTGTGGTCATTTACTAAAGTTGAGGATTAAAGGGTTTTATACTCTGGTCAGGATGGGAATTAAAGCTTGACCTGTGGTCAAAAACAAGATTACAAGGAGCAGATAGGCCAGATGCATCTTGGTATATATTAACTGGAAAGCTTTAACCTGGATCTCTGTTAGGATTTTTTTTAAAAGTTAAATCTTTTCTTTCTTAATTTTTATTTCTCTTGCATTGTTTCCTGGCATTGCTGATAAACAAAAAAAAAACTTTTTATTTAAAAAAAGAAAAAATAACATTTTTTTAAACCTAAATATAAAATTTTTAACTTTATATGTATTTGAAATATAAGTAAATTATTATTTCTTAATCACAATTAATAATTATATGTAAATATTAAACAAGTAAACTGTAGTTTAAAAATAAACAATTATAATTGAAACTGGACGTCTTTCCTGGTTTATGTTTTTTTTATTTGATAATTATTTTGTGTAATCTTATTTTATATTACACACGCACATACGTACATACCGTACAGAAAGTACAAATAAAATACGTTTTTATATGAAAAAAAAATTAATGTAAATTTATTTATTGGATTATAATTAGTCTATTCATGCACTGTATTGAATGTTTTTATGTAAGTAAATAGAGGGATTTGAATGTAGGAGTTTTAAGTCTCCGTCTCCATCTCAAACAACCCACACACATGTGAAAAAGACCTGCTTCAATCTTTTCACCCTTCCAAGTATTTTACCATCAATTTCATTGAAAAACCAACAAAGGAACGCTTAAAGCCCTTTGCTGGATTTAATGCTGGAATCATACCTATGTAGACATTACGTCAAACTAACTCTTTATATTATCAAAAAGTTGGAAAGGTGAGAAGATTAAAGAATTGCTATCTTAATATCAGCAAATCACTGATTATATATATGTGTGGGATATTATATATATATGTGAGATATTATCATGCCCAATGATGAATACTGGGTCTTCACAAAGTATGTATATTGCAGATTTTTTATCTTTTTCACATGTATGTAGTGATGGGTGTCAGTTGTTTCAGATAGAGTGAAGGTGAATATAGACAGGAATCCTAAGTTCAAATCCCTCTATTTATTTATTGGATTATAGTAGATTTATTTATTGCAATTTGTGTCAATAATTTACAAACAATTTACACCAAAATATTAAGTGATCAATTTGCCAAATGTTTTATTTTTGCCTCACATCAAATTCTTATTATTTGTTTATTTGATTGTTGTAATCAGTTTTCTGCTAGCCCCGCCGTCCATTGATATTATTCTCAGAATATCAATGCAAGAAATGCCTTATTTCTAATTATATTGAGTTTTTTTCTTTCAATATGAGATATAAAACCATGAGCTAAACGTTTGCAATGATTGGAATAGGAATGAATATCTTCTTAGAGATGATATGGGATTTGAGTTGATGACGTTTGCTTCCGTTTTTTTTTTTTTTAAATTTAATGGCAGTTGAGGTAGATTAAGAAATTAACCAAAGTACTTCTGCGAATTGAAAGACTGTATATAATAGTTTATTATTGTTATATTTATTATTTTTATTGTTGTGTATATATATCAACATATTTATCATTATTGTTTTATCTTTATTATTTTCTTTTCTCTCTCTCTTTTTTTTAATGTCATGCTTTTTGAAGACAATTTGATTTTTAGACAATTTAGATAGTTTTTACATATTCATAATTTCTTTGAAAAAACTGTTAAGAATACTTTAATTTCAGATTTAATTTTTAGTAAGGTAGCAGTGAAGCCATACATTTAGTCCTTGTAGCTATATAATATCTCCCAACTACGTGAATCAGACTGAATTATATTACAACTATATTTGTGTTTAATAATTAGTATCATCTGACCAACTCAAATTATCTTGAATTTGTATTATGTAAGTAAAACTGGCTAAATATGTGCCTGACTATCTGAAAGAAAAAAATTTAAAGTTTGCTTATAGTATGAAAAAAAAGAGGTTCAGTCAGATCCTAAGTCATGGTATACATATTTACTGTTAGTAGAATCATGCAAAATTTTCATAGCAATAGAACAATTATCAGTTAAGATTAAATTTAGTCAGCTAAAGCAAAAGATTTCTTTGTCTATAATCAAATTTTAAATAGTACTTATTGTACATATTTATACATGATGATAATAAAACCTGATGTCAATGTGCAGTACATATTAATATTTGAAAACCAGGCACTCTTCATAAACCTGGAGCTTAATTGTAAATATAGGGATTTGAACTCAGACTTTCAAGCACTCATCAGTTGGTCCAGATTATCATCTCCCACACACATATATAATCAGTGCTCAGTTTATATTAAGATAACAAATCTTCACACTTTAATGGACAGGCTTCAATCCACTCCAACCTCCAACTTTTCAGCCATCTATGTTGTTGAAAATCTGATGATGGTAATCCAAATCCCATGGTGATGCCAACATTATTGCCAAGCCCATGTTGACCTGAAGTCATGTGTGGAAGATGATAATCTGAACCAACTGATGAGTGCTGGTTTAGTACGAAATACTGAAGCAGTCAATCTTTGTTTAAGATTGAGCTTCATGTTTTCACCTACTAACCTGTGTTTAAACCCTATATCCCATTCCGCTCCTTTTGTCGTGTATACATATTTTATGTATACATTTGAGATGCACACCTAAATTATAAAATTTTAACTTTTAAATTAACATTTTTATTATTATTAATTTTATGATTATTAATTCTTTTTATTAAAATATATAGGTGCAGCTCAAATATATATATATAGGAGCAAAATACTAACAAAATATTGATTTTTGTAAATATTTATTATACGTCATTTTTAAACTTTTTCCTTTTAAAGTACTTTTTTTATTAAAATGTATATTTAATAAAAACCAAGATGGAAGATGCTACAGTTAATTGTCTAAAAATAATTAAAGGGTTGGAAACACTATTGTTTTAATCTGGGGAAGGTATTTTAATTAAAGTTTTTACTTAAAATGGGGATTAAGATTAAAGATTTTCTTTTATAAACATTTTGTCAAATCTATTTCTAATCTGGAAATAGATTTGAATTTATTTTTGGACGTTATCTTACAGTTGCATCTTCAAAAACAATCAATAAAGAAAAAGTAAGAATTTTAAGATCAGAGATTAGATTGTAAAGCTGAAACTAAGTGATTAAAAGCATTCCAAAAACACCTGGGCAGAGTATAAAATGGTTGAATTTTGAGACAGGATACATTAGTTACTCTAGTGAAAACTGATTGTTAACATCGCTGTGAAACTAAAAATGATGTAGTGTAAATCCACCACCCTTCTCGGCCCTGTTGGGTCATCATCTTCTGCGGCTGTATCATTCTGCTGCCCAAGAGTGAAATAAAAGCCTGACCTAAGAACTTTAATGCTAATAGAAGCTTGCTGCCACTGAAGAACTTGCATTTCAATTGCCGTGCACATGCAATATTTTAAATTGAACTTTTAAAATTGCAAGGTAACTTTTCAAGCTATCACCTCAAACTAAATCTAGCCTAACTAATCTATCAAGATTTCTTCTAATGTATTATTTAACTTTGTTTTTGTTTTAATATGTAATTTGCTCTTAAGTAATTCCTATAAATTTAATTCTCTCTCATATGCTCTTAACTTTCCTTAACTTTGGTGCGGTCATTTATGTATATGTATTTGTTATTTGATTTATATATCTTCTTGCTTATTATTAATATGCCAATTTCCAGCAACCTGGTGAACTTAATTTCTAAAATCCTTTTTGTTTTTCAATTAAATCTCCATTAATTAAGGTTTTTAATGTTCCCTCAAAATATATTATATGATATATGTTCGCCAGATTGTTTTTATGAGCCAACATTTTATTTATTTTAATATAAAAAAATATATTTGTTTAACTCTGGACTTTCTACCCAGGGTGAATCCAGAACTCAAGCTAATTAACGCTTTGAAACCTTATTTATTTTATAAATGTTATTCAATTCTGAAAAGGTGACCGATTAGTTTTTTTTCATAACTGCTAGTTTTATTTTTACTTACTCTTAAAATATCAAATACGGTACTTATATATTGGGAAGGGGGTAAATCTTAATGTTTCTTTTACTAGAGAAAATCTTAAAGTATAATTTATTTAGGGAAATCTCTCTCTCTCTCTATATATATATATTCTAGTGGCATAGCAAATTAATTATATAAATTATGGCATTCAAACAAGAGACATTTATTTTAAAGCAGTAAATCTTATTCAGTGTCATTAGTGACATTTATCCATACTGCATTACTGACATTCAGCCTATCTTCGTGAATTATATATATATTACATGCTTCTAATCTAATCTGGGGGTTACGACAAGATCAAACCCATAGATTTCTCATTATATCCACTTATTCCATATAAAATGCATCTGGCAGTGATTCTGTAAGTTTGGCACATGCTATGCATATCTACTTTCTTCATATAAAAAGCCTCTGGTGGTGATCCTTAAGTCTGGCACATTATTCACTTTCTTCGTATCAAAGGCCTGCACATCGGCAATGACCACGGCATGCCTATCCACTTCGTTTTCATCCAGAAGTACGACTTTTCCTGTTATTTTAGGCTATTATGTTCTTTGTATTATTATTTCTTTTGCTTCATGACCCAGTTTTAATGCTCTAATATTAAGTGCGCTCTGCTCAAAATATATATATAAATGCCAAATATTACTAGCTAGATTAATTACTAATATTATGTTAGTTTTATTATACAATCCCATCATCGTATTTTGTTATTTATCTATTTAAGAGTATTTGCCTTGGGAAAAAATAAAGCATTCTTCTTACCAGCACTATTTAGCAGAAGTTTCATTAAATATTTTGTCATATAATCAAATGTCATTTTCAAATATGTTTTTCAAATGTATTTTATTTACTTTCACGACCTCAGTGGCATGAAAATAGTTTGTATTGTATCTGTAATGAATCTCAGAACGCTCCCCGAAGTAATATGTTAGTCACCATGTTTCAGAACCATAAATCAAAGTGTTGTTGGCAATATTTTGTAAGTCTTTGTAATAGTTGATTGGCATCTTAGTATTGGACCCACCAAAGATGTGTGCTTATTTATCATATATTATATAGCTAATAAAGAACATATGAGAAAGAATAGCGTGGATGACACTATGTAATCATCTACCGCTTGCTCATTCACACACATACTAATGTATGAAATCAATTTATAAATGTAGGTAAATAATTTGTCATTATAGTAAAGTAATATTTATTGTCTAACTTATTTGAGTAGTTCGAATTCCTTTTTCTCCACTTCCACACATATAGCTAAGCGTATATATATTTTAGTTAAGTCATACTTAATAGATGCCTCGGCCAGATTAAAATTAATTCTCATGTGCCATCATTGTTATGTTATCCATTAGGTGTTTGATCTGGGGCTTAGAGAATGGATTCGAATCCATGCTGGTCCTTGACCTAGATCTCTGGCTTGACTGGGTTTGATGTACATTTTGTGAGTTCCAGCTCATGTTAGATGGATAAACATGTTTTGACTGGTACAATACGTATATTGATGATTATTTATCTTTTCTACATGTGTGTGGTCATGTGTATCAGTTGTATGAGATAGTGTGGATAATTGGTGGGTGCTTGAAAGTCTGAGTTCAAATCCCTATAATACATATTAATGTAGAGTGCATTGATGTATTTCAAAATAAATGTATATGAATACATTGAATAATATGATTTTGAAAAATGAGTCTAATTAATAGTTCAGTCTATAGTTACATAAGAAAAAAAAACATTTCATTTAGTTTACTATAGTGCTAGGGGGGGGGTATTAAATAGAAGATGATTATAAAACATTGTTTCCAAATAAAAACATACATTTTACATGCTAGTATCCATTCATCCAGTTTTTTATACTGAATATTGTTTAAAAACTTATTTTTTAAGTATTGTAAGTCCTGAGCCTATTGAGAAATTGCTTGTATTTGTTTTAAATATTTGTATTGTATGAAAATATGTAATGTGTCAAGTCTACTTTGGGCCATCAGTTTTATAATATCAGGATATAATATAAATAACATGCTAATAGCTCTAAACAAGCTTATTTTATTGTTATTCTTATTATTTTTTCCCCAATAAATGCCACCATTCAAAATCTCTATTTAGAATTATCCCCATCCCAAAACTGGTTTTAAGCTAATGGCTCTCATCAAGGAGTAGCTAGGACATCCAGACACCAGATCCAAAATACAAAGTCAAGCCCAGCATTTATCTAATACTTAACTATTAAGTAGAAAATCTGGAATGATCAGACATCAAATCCAGCTCTCTAACTCAAATAGCCATATGGGACTGAATTAAATTAAGATACACCATATATTAATAGCCTTAGCAATCTAACATAGTCAAAGCTTCAACAGCCAAATTCAAGTCATACATCACGTGACTTATATAGCTTGTATTTACACGTAATATAAAGAGCATGCTAATAGCTCTAACAAGCTTATTTTATTATTATTATTATTATTATCGTTATCATCATTATCATATTATTATTATTTTTTCCAGTTTTATTTTATATAGAAATAATGTAATTTATTTTATATGATGACAGCATTATGAATTTGACAGATCATATACAGAAGACAACTAACTATGCATACACACACATTTTACTATATTATAGTCTTGACTCATTGCAGAATGTTAGATCATGGTGGTCATTATTGTAATCAAGATTTTGAATTTCAGAGAATGAAAGAAATACAGTGAACTGTGAACTACATTATATTTTCTTCCAAGCCCCCCTCACATTTAAAAGTATATAGCATATAATAGCTTATAGTTTGCAAATAAACCTTGATTAGAATAGAATATGTATTGTTTGTTGAACTGCAAATGTATGGTACTTTTCAAGTCGCACATATATGTATCACAGGTGCTTTTATATGTATAGTATGCATATACAAATAGTATAGACAAAATTTTAAATAATAATATAGTTATTAATAATAAATTGAGGAGATACATTTATATATATTTTATGCAGTGTGCATTCATTATGTATTCGCAGAAGTAATAAAAATAAGAACAAAAAAAACAAGCATTGTTAGCCGAGAGGTCATAGCAGTCACCTTGCAAGCAAGTAGTTGGTTGCAGACGATTGTGGGTTCGACTCCTGGCCCATGCTATGACATATGGAAAAAAAAACTACCATAATTTTTAAAATAAATAGTGAAATGTCTGACTTTTGTAGCTATTAAATACACTCTGAGTATGTCAATAACTTTTTCCTCTTATAGGAACATCATAGAGTAGTCTTTTTAGCAAAAAATTACAAGCTCTCTAATTATTTTAATTTTGATAAATCAGCATTAACTTTAAGGATGTTCTAAAATTTTGTAAAACTTTTAGCATTATTCTTAGATGATATTTTATTAAGCAAAATGCTTCATATGAAATTCAGAAAGAGTAATAAAGGAATAATAAAGTAAATTATGGGAAAGAAAAAAAAGAAAATAGAAATAAAGATAAATGGGTCAATAATAAATGAATACCAGTACCTTGTTATAAAGTTGTATATAAGATTTTAGGAAAAGAGAAATTGAATGAGAATAAGAAGTGATTGGAAGAATAGTAAATCAGAAAAAATGTTTATCAAATGTGAAGAGAGAATAATAAAGAAAGTAAAACAGGATTAGTAGACAAAATAATTTTCAGGAATTGTAAAAGATATATATATATAGGGGTCAAACAGGGAATACAGCTATAGAAAGGAAATGGAGCATAATAGAGCTATTGATAGGAAGGATATTAATTTATGACCATATACTCGTTATATAAATACTGGTCATAGAATGGGATATATTGAAGATATGGAAGTTATAAAATGTTAAAGATTATAATAGAAGGAAATATGAGACAGTATACATTCAGGAGAATATGAGAAAATGTGTTAATTTAGTTAAAGGGCCTGCAAGGTTGATTAGTAAATGGGTATAAAAAGGTAATTGGACAATTTAATATATGTTTATAATTTGTTTTTTTTTCTCTGTTTTTTTGTAAGTTAATATATATGATATATGTAAATAATTAGTTAATTATGGGTAAATACAGTATTATTTGCAGATGTGGTATTAGAAATATATGAAAAATGAGATATAATTTAGTTTAATGTATAAAGTAATAATTTACTAAGGCTGTAACCTTAGAAATAAGCGTCTGAAAAATATGAAGGTAAGGACCTCTATAGGTCTTAATGTATAAAGTATATGTATATAATTAATTCAATAGCGTTTATGTAAAGTAGTATATAATTTAAGGTGTATAATATATGTATTTAATTATTTAATTGTGGTTAATTGGTTTTTATTTATTGTATAAAAGTAATATATATATATATATATAAACAAAGAAGAGGGGAGGAATATATTTATATGTAAATAGGCTATATGATTATATAGAATGATTACGTAAAATGAATGTTATAGGGAGTATTGATAGATATAAGGGTCCGGTCATGTGATTGTATTAGAGAAGTGTATTAGAAAAGGTCCTAATATAGGGCGAAAATCGGTACAATAATAAAGAAAATATTTATTTTTATATAGTTGTTTTATTTCTGTTGTGTTGGAATCTATTAATTATTTGAAAACAGCATTACGGGCAAGTTTATGTTTGACCATTGTTAAGGGCTAAATTAAATTATATATATTTAAAAAAATTTTCCCCAAATATTTGGTCTTTTTATTTGGGCTCATAATATTTTTATAAACGATTTACTTGCATATTAAACAAATAACTTAAAAACAAATAATTGTGTCATACATGTATATTTAAAATGAGTTTTCAAGCAGAATACTAACATATGATTGTGAACTTCAAAACAGTAGCCGGTTAAATTCTCATTTGATGTCCAAGTGTCTGCTTTATTCAGAAACAAAACAAACTATTTTTTGTTTTATTTTCAAAGATGGCGTCATCGAAATTATTTTGATTTTGAAGAATAATTGCAAAATAATTTATTCATATCGTTACAGGAAAATGAAACTTATATTTTAAAATGGAATCGGTTTAGAAATCTGTTTTATTGATTTTATGTGTGCTTATTTTGCAGTTTGTCAGTAATTAATAGTTATTTTAAAAAAATAATGATTTAAATTCATTTAAAAACATGTTAGGAAATCACTATATGAAAGCTCAAAAAGTAAGTGAATAAAATGATTTCAATCAGCTTACGAGTACTGTATTCTGCTTTAAGAGAAATAATCAAAGTTGATATTTTCCTAAAATGCCTTTTAATTATAATAAAATGCTTATAATCAAGTCTGAATCAATAAAAGTTTTTGTTATAATGTATGCTACAAACCTTGCACTACATATTAAATTAGACTAGATATTATTAGTTCAGATACAGCTTTTAAGTTAAGTTAAAGATTAATATTTTTTTTTATTATAAATGATGCATCTCATTATTTTAAGTATCTTTTTATTCACACTATTATCTAGTACTGTTAAATATATTATAAGTATATGAAAACTTTTCTGTTTAATATGACTCTCTTTCAAACAATTGAAAAAAGATGTCATAGAAGAGCAAACTGATCCACAAGATACATTTCTGATAACTTAATAACTTCATCAGATTACCTAGATCACCAAACTGTTTCATGTGAACTCAACATTGTTCCATATTTATCCTTCGTGCTTTGTTATAACTTAATCTATAAATATTCAACTTATTATGGATTAGATTTTACTAAAAGTCTTGAATTAGTGCCTTATTTATTACAATTTTAAATAGTACAGAAATGTTTTTGATGCATTTTAATCACAGTTTTTGAGATATTTCTGCATATTTGTTTGACTCAAGAGTGGTAAGGACTTTATGATAGCAGATAGTAATGCATTTGGTTGACCTATCCATGATGTGAAGTTTAAATTTGGATCAATCATGGAAATGTTTTAGTAATGTGAATTAAACATTGTTTTTTTCAGCTAAGTGGCTTATAGAGTTGTTCAAGTAATATGATTGGATATTTAGCTAGTTTTAGCTGTAGGACAAATATATCAAGATAATCATGGTGGGTTAGATGAATGCTGATACAGTGACTATTAGTCAAAAAGATTCATAAGATCGTGCAGCTTTTAATATCACTGAGATAAGCATCAAACATTAACATATATGGAACCGAATGTTTATTTATACCTTTTTAAAATTGATGTATATATATATATAACATAAATGTTTTTAAAATTATGGATATTAAATACAATTAATTTGCTATTCAAGCATCTTTTATACACATGTATTCAGTATGTTAGTGTTTTTTTTAAATAATTTATTTTAAATAACATGAGTTTTTCTGTGCTTCAGACTATAGTAACCAGAAGTATTACATAAGATGCACATTGATCGTAATGGTATTTATTTTAATTTTTTTTATATAAAAGATCAATAAAACTAATCGGAGGAGAGGGGAGACAATTCATTATTGATATTTCTTTGCTTAATTCATAATAAATTTATGTGATTAGTTGATAAAACATCCCACATTTTAAAACTTCATAATTCATAAATTTAAATTTGGTTGATTATTTCAAAGCATAGTACAATACTTCTTTGTTAAATGTATACTGACTGATCTTGTAAAAAAAATTATGCCTGATATATACATGTGAATGTAGTCATACTTTGATAAAAAACAAAAACAGCCTTTTTAATTGATATCCTGTTACAAAGCATAGGCATCTTTATAAGACATAGTCTTACAAATGCACAACAAAGTAAAAGATCCTCTTTAACCAAGTTTGTCAATTAAAGATTGATTTTTACTTTGAATGATTTCGATCTTTGTTTTATCTCTGGCTACAAATAGTTAGTCATACATTTATTGACTAATATTAAATGGTTAGTTAGATTAGTCTTGAGCTAGCTACTGGAGAGAAAACTTAAGACTTTTGAAAAGAATATCACTCTGCCTAGTTTTGAATCCCAATTGTAAGTGTGGAAGGCAATTGTGCTACTTTGCAATCAAATTTCTAAATAATAAGTAAATTTTCCCACTAAGAATTTTGGTAATTTTATGTACATGAACTAAAGTAATTAACAAAGTACCATTTAAATGAATAGAAAAATAACATCTGTAAACATCCTGATCTAAATCTCATTGTAAATATGGCAATATTAACATTACTTTATCCAAAGTTTTTATATTTTTGACTTGGTTATAAATTGAATACATTTGAATAATGCACCTGATAGATCTATAAATTAAACAATATATTGTAATAGAATTAATATGTGTGTATGCTAGCTAACCTTTGTATAGCCTCACTGGTTTGAATGGCATTTGTAACTGATTGGATGTGACAGGGCCATGATAGGGTGATCCTGATCAATTACAGCCTGCAAATTGCAGCGACATTTGCAACAAATTGAAAATGTGCAATGGGAAATAATAACTCTAACATAGCCTGAAGAAAAACATAGCACAGACATTGATCACCCTATGTAACAATGAAAATGAGCCCTGAAGTTGGACATCATTTGAAACTGAATAAATTGTAAATTAAAGAAAAATGATTATAATTTTATAATGCCCATAAATAATAGTATCATTCATAACAGAAAAAACATAATATACTAGACTAAACAAATGCTAATGAATAAATATAATCATTCAGTATTTAAAATATTCATTTATCTAATCACATATCCGATTGTTAATTATACCAAAGCAAAACAGTGAAGACAATTTTTATTACAGCATCATAAGTTCAAACAGCATTTTGAATAAATAGAAAACAAATAAAATTATCATTTAAAATATCCTAAATATAAACTGTATTTAAAATAAATTAAAATAAAGTAGTTAAATCAAATATCATGGTCTCAAAAGCATGATATATACTTAAGATAGATTTCACTTATAATCGAATGAAACCAATAATGAATCATTAAACAACTAAACTCTAATATACTTAACTAATCATTCATTGCTTATATATATATTATTTATTGGATTTATAAGTCTTTTTTTGTTTTTATATATATAAACTCACACTAAAATTTAACATTATTTATATCTAAATAAAATACTTTGTAAGTTTACAATATCTATAATATTTAAATAAATATACAACCCAATAATTAATTTTAAATCCCAATTAAATGAAATAATAAATGATACCAACTTAGCCATGCTATATTCTTATATTGATTTTGCTCTTACTAATTCATAAGCTAGTTATAATAAAATGAAATACTCAATAATGATAATAATATCAAAGAACTTATTACATAATCTTAAATCTATAATGTCCAATCATACCAATATATAAAAGAAACTAGATTTCTATTTAATATTTATTCAAGTACAATAATAACTAATCATATCAATTTATTTTTAATTTCATGTAGCTAGATTACTAAAACTCTATGTTATAACCCAATCAAGACATAAAATAAAAATTACTAGTATTTACTATAATCAATTATGAATATTAAAATTTAATATTTAAAGTGGATTTATTATTTACGTCAATTAAATTTAAAATATAATCAAAACAAAATATTCTGATTTGT
This sequence comes from Epiperipatus broadwayi, assembly GCA_028023455.1. Classification (NCBI taxonomy): domain Eukaryota; kingdom Metazoa; phylum Onychophora; class Udeonychophora; order Euonychophora; family Peripatidae; genus Epiperipatus; species Epiperipatus broadwayi. The sequence continues at coordinate 4,639,106 of JAQFVV010012461.1, read as the reverse complement.
AGCAGAATAGAATAACTATCAGCTTTATAATTGAATAAGATTAGGGTCTTATTAGTTAACTATGAACTTAATTCAATACTTATTCAATTAATAACAATTTAAATAAAATAAATACTTGACTCCTATTTCCTTTATTTACCTTCAATAAATATTATTTTATCCTCACTAATTATCAAATCAATACCTATAAAATTTCTATTTTATTATAATTGTTACTTGTAATTAACAAATTAATTACAGCAACTTCTAATAATTCATTAAATATCCAATATCAAATTTAATAATTTATTACCATACCAAGTTTATACTTAGTTACATAATATCCACTGAATTCAATACAAAGAAAATGATATCCCTCTTGAATGCTATTAATCAATGAATTTATATTGCACAATTGAACAATAATCAGACACGTTTGTTTGTTTTAAGTTAAATTAAAATTTATTAGTAAATGAATATCAATTATATAATAAAAATATGAGTACTGTTCTATTAGCTTGTTGATACCGCTTGATGACATTGTTTCTATGAAAACGCACATAAATATAACATTACTGAGACCACCATGTTATGTGTGAAATAATAATAAGAATAATTGTACAGGATAACACAATTCATTTATTTTCCTTAATAAATTACTGTAATTCCCTTTATAATTTCTTTTTGTCTCTGGATATAACTACGAGAAATTTTTTTACACTCAGACTCGTGTTAATGTAATTGATTGATTTCCTTAATAAATTACTGACAAATTTATTCAATAACAAATTTATAATGATAAATTTAAACCTTTAACAAATGCCTACAAATTTCATCTTAGTCCTGCAATGTAGGGGTGGTATGCCTTTTCACATCCGCAAGAATTAAAACATCAATTAACAGACATTATTGCAAATATTCTATTCTAGTAGAATTCCCTGTTCATGCCAGTGCAAAGCGCTAGCAAAATCCCCTCTCCCCACAAACTTTAAAAAGTCTACTATCATTGCTTGACAAATAACTAACTAGATAGTGGTGGAAGAAATGAGAATGCTTTAATTATTGAACTGTATTTGATTCTTTTTTTTGGTCATTTTTGAAAAGGAAAATTAATCTTTATTTATTCAAATAGCTATCTTTGAAAGAATATGTGACTAGGGTATGTTGGATAACATTAATGGCACACCTATTAATAATGATTAATAATTTCCAATTCAATTTTTTTTTTTAATTAAGAAATGTATTCTTTTTACAATTTTTTTCTTGTCTCTGGATATAACTATGAGAAATTTTACAGTCAGTCATTTTAATTCTCATAGGTGTTCTTGTGAACCATGACTTTTTTTCAGGAGAATAGTGAAATTGTGGTTTCCCGTAACATTTTTTAATTATTTACATCTTACATATTGGGCTCGGAAGCAGAGTAATGGGCTTATAATTATTATTTTTTAATACTATATTAGGTAAGTTGTACCATAATTACTTTTGAACGGAGATTGCAATAGTTTTGCAAACTTTAGATCCACCCACCCTGAAATCGTAGGGTAACGAAGTGTTAACATTGCTAAAAGATAGTATTGTGTGCATTCGCACAAACTGAACAAGACAAAGCAAGCCATTAGTTACAGCAGAAAAAAAGTTGTGGCTATTTGGCTTGACTGTTGCCCACTAAACGGGATATTTATATGCATTTGGATGGGATCAACACCATCAAGTGGTTTCAACACGCCAAAATATGTATATGGTGAATAGATTGTAAACAATATAAATAGTTATGATCTAATAGTATACAGAATAGCTCAATTGACATTAATTTCATATTTAAGTATCTACTGTAAACTAAATATAAAACACATTTATGTATCACAGTTATGTTGTGGAATGTTATACTTTCTGAAATACAAGGGAGTTCAAGATATATTTTCTTTTTTATACTTCATAAAAAAGTATAGTTTATCGAAATAATCTACTTATGTGTTGATATAAATTTAAGAAAACAAAATAAATACCTTATTATGATAATCCTTTTTGAGTTCCTAATATAAGTGATATATCTGAACTTAATTTATAATCACTAAATAAAAAAATGAATATTTAAAATTAAAATAATAGTTACCATGCTGCACAATATAAGTTTCAACTTAGGAAAATTTATTTCTCTTATATTTAGGTATGTGAATGGATTACTATTTAACCTAAAATTATATACTATTTATCAACAAATACTATACATTTTAAATGAAGAGAAACAAAAAGTATATAGTAATAATAATGATAAATATAAACGAACTGAATGATAGTTTTTAAATATGTATTTCCAGAATAACATCATAGTCCTGATATCTATCAAACCACAATTCAACAGTATATCATTGTTTCAATGAATATATAAATATTCAAGAACATTTTGTCAATTCTGGTATTTTGTATATATATATCCAGATTATTCTTCAAAATCGTTATTGTTGGTTTATATGACCTTACAAGCACACAAACACTAGTTTGTATCCATGATGATATGAAGAAAAATCCTTTTATGAGCAAATATTTATCTCAAAATATTATGAACGAATAGATGCTAGCTTTATCCAGAATGATATAACAGAAAATTAACTGATTCATATCTTTAATAAAATGTTTATGATTCTTGTACACATTCTGACATTTCTAGTATTTATACTGTGTTATTAAAGTATAGGTAACATAACATCCATTTTAAAGGGTAGAAATCTTCAGATGGGTTATAATGCAATGAAACATTTTTGGTTACTTTTTGTTTTTATAATAAATTGCCATTCCTCATAAATCTTTGACAAGCTACTCAGTTCACGGGCAGATAATATTGCCTTTTTTTACCTCTGCATTTTGTCCAGTTAACTTAAAATAAATAAAAGAAAATCATATAAAGAAATTTAGATGTGCTTCTATTGAAACGAAAACAGGAGAGAGAGAGAGAGAGAGAGAGAGAGAGAGAGAGAGAGAGAGAGAGAGAGAGGGAGGGAGGGAGGGAGGGAGGGAGAGAGAGAGAGAGAGAGAGCTGTTTTTCTGATTCAGTCCTCTGTATAACTTTTCCCATTTACATCATAAAAAATTATGGTTAAGCTCCAAGTTAACTCTCATGAATTTAAAACAGTGTCTCTCTAATAAAAAACAGTATTATACAACAAATAAAAGTAAATATTTTTAGAATTATTATATACAAAAAAAAAATACATTTGTATTATACAACAAATAAAAGTAAATATTTTTAGAATTATTATATACAAAAAAAAAATTTACATTTCACAACACAAATACTATTTTCATTCTAACATAAATTAAACAATCTACACCACATTTTCAATATATTACATTAAAGATCAGCTTGTCAAGCTACTGTGCATGCGCTTTTTACAAGCGTTAATAATAAATGAATACTTTGACTCCCAATACAAGATATAGTATTTAGGAAAGAATAAAATGAATCCACTTATTCTATCCAACCCAAATGCTTATATATGGGCAAATCTATAAAATAAATGCTTATTTAAATATATTACATTGAAAAAATATTTTTATACATATTTTTTTAGTATAATATACAAATAAGAGTAATTGTATTTGAAATATAAACATTTTGTATTGTTTATTATTTACTATTGTGAATGCAGTAACAAAAGAAATATATAACAAAGAATAATAATTTTATCCGAACATATCCACATATTTATTTTTCTTTTTAAAATGAATAAAATCAATTTACAATCTTACACAATACAATTAATAATCAATTTTATATCAATATTATTTTTCAATGCTTCATAAGTTAATATATCCACCATCAAAATCAAACGAATAAAAAATTATGACTCATTTTACCACATACTGAGACTCATCTCAAATTTCAGTAGGTACAATATATATATAGCCAAGAGATCTTGATTAGATATAAGTGCATGGAGATGCGAGTTAAGAGAAGCTTGAAAATTGTTTACCGGGAAGATATGTCTTCGCAGATGCATCACTATGATTATGATATTGAATGCATGCTTAACCATTTACATTACGTGGATAAAAAAAATCCCATCCTGAGGGAGTTTGTATATCTCATTTTCCGATAAACAATTTTCAAGATATTCTTATCTTGTGCCTCCAAGCGATTATATGTAATTACTAATGCATAAGGAAAGTTAAAAACACATATAGGATTAAAAAGATCTTGATGCAAAACCATTTCTGTACAATACAGAATAAGTAATTTCAGGAAACTAATGTAATGTTTTATAGTTAAGAAATAATAATGGTAAATAATATGCCTGAAATTCTCTTCTAATACTATTTAGTAAATCTAATAGATTAATTGTATCTTTTATCATTGATAATATTGTGAACTTGTATTAATCAGATCAAGATTCACTACTAATCTACATCTTATAATATCTTAATTGATTGCACATCACTTCTTGATATATGTTGTCTTAGTGGATCTGTTTTTATTGTTTGTTTAATCTTATTCGATAAGTGAACATTTATTCTTGATCTTTATATGTTTTTTTGTTACGATAAATTATTATGAAGTATTGGATAATCTATATTCTTTCACATAATTAGAATAGATCTAGTCTGGGTTCAAATTCCCTCTAATTACATCTAGTTTAAGTATGTATACTATACTTAAGTATTAATTTCATTCTGTATGTTAATGTTTATTCTTGACCTATTTATATATTTATAACAATCGATTATTATGAAACATTGGATAATCTATATTTTTTCTTACAATAAGAATGAATTGTTTATTTAATCTTATTCTATACGTGAATGTTTATTTTTGACTTATTTTTATAACAGTCAATTATTATGAAACATTGGATAATCTATATTCTTTCATACAATAAGAAGACCAATCAAAAATAAATAAATATTTATATGGCTTTTTTTGCCAAATTATGCATCTCTTGTTAGTGTCCAGTTAGATTGTTAAAAAGTATAATAAAAAAAAAATTTTTTTTTAATAAGTCGTAGTGGACAATAGTACTAGTGACTGATTAATTGCAAGGGAATTCATAACAGGTGAGCTATAATCCATGAACCTTGTTGTTTGGAGTTCATCACTCTATGAATGCACTAAATTACAGAAGTATGATATTATTAATCAGTGAAGCAGTTAATGAATTATACTGATCCATACCATAATTAGGAGATATTCATTGATTATAATTTGGTGTAAAAAGTAAGAGACAGGAAACTGAATTAGGTATCAGGAGGAAGCCTTTTGAATTTTTTGTAACATTGTCTTATATAAACAGTTCAAAACAAAGCAAAACTCTCCATACAGTAGTGCCATCTTGTGCTAACAAGAGCAATCAATGGATGCCAGAAGGTTTGTGCATAAAATCCCTATCTAGTGCCTACTCATCCAATATCCCCAGACTAGTTTCTGGCTTATGAGATAATGATCATGTGATTGTCTTATATAGTTAGTATATTGGTACAGTGGCAAACTCTGCACCAAATATCCCATGTTCAATTCTCAGCTGAGTAATATTGATAAAAAAAACATTCAATTTCATCCGTTGAAAAGAAATGTTGAATCTTATAATAGAGTGCTCAAAGGTCACATGACCTTTCTAAACAACTGACTATATTTAGAAATACTACTGTTGAGTTTAAATGCATATTTTTTGACTGAATAATTTAAACTTTGATTAATGAATAATTTGTTTGTCTATGTGCCAGTTTAGTATTAGCATATTTTTATTTATTTATTACTCTATAGTGAATAAGTGATATCAATTAATGTGAAGGCAACAATTTGAAGTTATTTTCAGCTTTGACTTTGGATAATTTATCATAATGTTTAAAAGCGTAATATTTAAGATCTTACCACAATTTTTTCATATTTTAATATCTAAGTGGTTTGCAATTTGATATGTATAAGGCAATTTGCGTTGTATATTATTTTGATATGCTATTAGATGTTTTGCAACTAGCTTATAGGAGTTGTTTGCATATTCTGAAAAATGCATCCTGGAGGAGGTGATTGGTGATAATTTTGACGTGATGTCAATGTTGATGTCTAAAACGGAAATTTATAGGCTGCACAATTTAAACTTTGGTTGATCTTAAGACTGATATTTAATATAAATGAAGATTGGTAAACAGTTATGAATACAGACATAATTCATCACTAACTATTAGAAGCTTTGAATGATCAGTGATAATCTATCATATCTATGGACTGAGTTACTAATCAACTATGTATGTATGTGTTAAGATAATTATTTCTGTAATAGTTTTAACAAGGCTGTAAACCTTAGCAATGAGCGTCTGAAAAAATCGTCACTAGGGACCTCTGTAGGTCTTTAAAACACATGCTTACGCTATGAAGAAAAGAGATAATTATTTCTGTTAATTTAAAAAAATAAATAAATAAATAAATGCATTATAAAATTAATATGTTGAAGAGAAATTCAAATTTACAATTGTTTATTGTTTATATTAGCTAAGAACTTGAGATATTGAAGACTTAACAAGCCTGTCTTCTCTTTTATTTTAATGAAGAACTATTATGCTTTGTTTTATGTAATTATCAACTAATCTGATTGTGAATGATAAACTAAATTGTTTATCAAATGAAAAATGTCACTAACCTTTGATAGAATCTTTGGTCAACAAGTGTAATTAAATAAACTCTTTAAATGCCTGACTAAAAGTTTTGTGAACTTTTTCATTGTTTGTATATATATCTAAATTTCTGTGTATTCTGATTATGAAAGGAGTTCATTATTTTAATATATAGTTTTAAACATTAAACATTGTATAATTTAATTCTACATATGGTAAAGTGAATAAATCATGTGCATAGTTAATTACTTTCATCTGCATGAATAACAACAATCTATTCCATATTGCTATTCTAAATACTGTTATTATGATAGTATGAATAGTAAATAGAACCAGATGATGGTGTCAATTAGTTGTATTGTTATTGGATTTTCTGTCTATTTGTCTTCATTAGCGAAGAGCACTGGATTAATTATATCCCCCCAAAAGCCGCCTTTACTTTTGTTATCCTATTTATTCTTGATAGCTTTAAAGTAGGATAGTGTAGAGAGGTAGAGAGGATAACTGTTGCTAAAACTAATGCTAAATATTAGCTAGGAGAATCATGCCAAGTCTTGTTTGGAAAATTATTTTTATTATTATTAGGTTGCATTAAACTATACTTAATATCTAAACCACCGTTGATAACTTTATAGCCGTTTTGCAAGCCTATTGTTTTATTAAAACTTGAAAACATAATTTAAAATTATGAAATAAATGTGGTATTTTACATAAATGTTTTGTAAAAAGCTTTTTTTTATGTGTAATCTAACATCATTTAGTTTACTGTTCATAGAAATTACAATATAAATAATATTTGTTTGGAATTTTATTTCACGGTTTTTTTATTCTATTTAAATATGTTTTAAAAATATTTTAAAGATTTAGAAATAGGAATTAAATAAATTAAATAAGATTTCATTAAAAAAAGAATTATTAGTTAAAGTTTAATTTTTTATCACTTATTATTTTTATTTTTAATTGTCCATTATTATATCTAAAAGTTGTTTGACCAAAATTCAAAAATTAGTATATTTATGCATAAATTTAATTATTATAATTATTCATTACAGTTCTTTTCTTTATTAATTAATTATACAGCTTTCATATTTCATATTAGTAATTGATTGATTATATTATATTTACAGAAAAGTTCATTATTTTGTTATACGTTTGAATTTATTAAAAATGTTTTATAAAATGATAAATTTCACATTTGATAGATCTTATTTTTATTTTTTACTTTAGTGATGATGATCTAAATTGGATTTTTAGACGAATGCTTTTTTATTTTTTAATAATGGTAATTTGTCAAAGAATCTTTTAACTTATATGTATTTTATTTTTTAAGTTTATCATAGATGTACATAAATTAATAAGTATTCTAAGTTATGGTTCATTAACAATTAAAATTAAACTTTATTTAAAAAGTAAACAAAAATTTTATTTTTTAATAATGGTAATTTGTCAAAGAATCTTTTAACTTATATGTATTTTATTTTTTAAGTTTATCATAGATGTACATAAATTAATAAGTATTCTAAGTTATGGTTCATTAACAATTAAAATTAAACTTTATTTAAAAAGTAAACAAAAATTTGATTGTATAAAACAAAAGCCATGGAGATACAGACATTATTAGACAAAAAAAACAAAACACTTAATTTGTATGGATGGAATTACATTAATGAAATATATTTATTTACTTCAAAGACATTTCATTCACTATCAAAATGGATACAGAAATAATATTAATTAGTGTGACATTCTTTTCTTATGTCAAATGCGTTGACCGGGAAACGAACCCGGGCCAGCTGCTTGGAAGGCAGCTATGCTAACCATTAGGCCACCAATGCTTGACTAGTGTGACATTCTTTAACATGAAATATTAACTAATAACACAGTCAAAAGATACTCAGCAAATGATAATAATAATAAAAACTGTATTACATTTTCTTACTTAGACGTTCAAAACGTTTATATATATAAATTACAGAGAACACAAGAAAAGAGAATATTTTTTTCAAATTATGAAATATTAACTAATATGTAAGATGTTTGTAGTTTTTTAGGTTATGCAGGAGTTTTTTTTTTTAAAGTGTCATAGCATCGGCCGGGACGCGAACCCGCAACCCGGGCAACTGCCTGCAAGTGCAAGGCAGTCGCGCTGATCTCTCGACCACCAATGCAAGTCAGGTTATGCAGGAGTTCTTATACATTTTTTAAAAGATATCAGTGATCATTCCTATACTTCAAACGTATGGTCATAAATATTGGGGAAAATATTTTAATTATTTCTGGTCTGAATTTTGACCAAACCATTCTCTTGAGTTAGCTGACCATCTCATTATATAAATTATATAATGCCATTTATCGTTGGTCAAGTATTATTTTAATGTCCATTGTATAAATTTATTTAATAATTGTGAGCACTCTTTGACAACAACAAACATAATAAATATTTAAATTATTACTAATCATTTGTTTTAGCTTAGAAATTGTTATATATAGGGGGTTTGAACTCAGACTTCCACACCACCCTCAACCATTTTTTAGAAATTGTTGTATTTGTTTTAATCTTAATTATAGTCTTTCATTTTTTAAAAATAAAAATTGTCAAGCATTGGTGGTCGAGAGGTCAGCGACAGCTGTCTTACAAGCAGTTTTCCCGGGTTAGTGGGGTTCGCTTCCCGGTTGATGCTATGACACATAAGAAAAAAAATAAAATAAAAATTAAACTGATCTCTTAATATTTATATATATGAATTTATTTTCTTTCTAATCATTCACCTTTTTATATACTCCTACTTTTTTTTTTTGTTAAAGTTTTCTCCCTCTTGTCCAAAATTTTATACTTTAAAACTTTGATAATCACCTTTACATTTCAAACATACAATTGTAATAATATAAAAAGCATATGAATGACTACTGATTATACATTTTGTTTAAACTGGTTACATTTGGAATTTGTGAGATTCCTTGGACTATTTTGTAAGAAACTGGTTCAGTATAGGAGTAATTTTCTTATATATTGTCCCGGATAGCCAAATGAATATATGTCACAAGAGAGTGGCACCAGGCTTCTTTTCATGTAGAAAATTTATTTTAGGTGACCAGACATTAACTAATGGTGATTATATAACTATTCCTGGTACTTTGGTATTATTTCTGCTATGACATATTACTCTGGTGATGTTTTCATTCAGTAATATTTAACCAAAGTTTCCATTTATAATATCATGCCAACCAAGGATCCTCACATGAGTCACATAAACTGAATCTTTCCTTTCCATTTTAGAATTAATGGTTTACTTCACTATAGTGCCCCCCTCCCACAATATAATACATCTCTTGCATCATTTGTAAGTAATACAGTTTTATATTTGAAAATAGATTAACTCTTATTTTGACTGTTAATAGTCTCTGCCTTAAGTCTTATGCGATGTTATATTGTTAAGACTACTAATATATGGTGTGGCTGAAGATCTCTCAGCCCCATATAGCTATTTGAGTTGGATAGCTGGGTTTGAAGACATGTAGGTGTCTGAAAATTTCAGATTTCTCACTCAATAGATAACTTTTAGATAAATGCTGAACTTTGGATTGGTATTTTTAGATCTAGTAGCTAAAGTTACCCTAGTGCCTCTCTGAGGAGTGCCAAAGCACGAAATGATGGTCAGAGGTTGGGGGGGGGTTCCTGACAGATATTTTAAATGTATTCTCTGATTAAGCATTTATCACAAAGCTTGTTGAGCAATTGGCAATGTTCATTGTTTATATCTTACAAGCTTAAGAGAATTGGGTCATGTGATCTATGACTTATTTTGACTATTAACTTTATATATTTGTGTTTTCTTTTTCTTTTTTTTTGCTAAAACTTTGTGTTTTTTTTTTTAAATATTTAAAATATAATGTTGAACTTACAGCAAATATCTCACATTGTTTGTAATTTTTAAACATTTTAAAAAATACAGTGTTGTAAGTCGTTATATTTGTGGTTTTTGGATAAACTTCATATACATGAGTTATTTTTAAAAAGTTATTTAGAATATAAGATGAAACTTACAATTCACTACTTTTAGATAAAAGATACATCTTTATCTTACAGTTGGCCATTTTGTTGTTGTTGTTGTTTTTTCTTTAGGTTAAAAAGAATAACAGAAATCTAAAACTTTGTTACAACTCTCTGTTTAAAAAACGTTTCAGGTTTTTTTTTCATGTTTCTTTCTTTTTTCATAATGAATATGTTTCCATCATTGGAATGTTTTACATTTGAAGTTTGTGATTACACATGGAATATGATGGCACAAAGTGCCATAGTATGCCAGGAGGAGGAAGGATGACTTAGATGACACATAAAAGGCACAATTCACAAGTACCTGTTTTATTTAGTATCATAATTACTTTCTTTTTTTTCTGCAATGAATATGTCTCCATTATTTTTTTTAGATTTGAACTTACATATAACATGTGCTTTAACATATTACTACTGATGTTGTATTATTCTAAGTTTGCAATATATTTAAAATAATGCCTCCAAGGCATCTGTGGACAAATTTTAAGGATTAAGTTTGTCCACACATTTCTTGGAGACATTATTTTAAATATATCATGAATTTAGAATGATATGTCATCAGAGTAATATGTCATAGCAGGATTAATATCACAGTAGATTATTACTGCTAGATCAGACAGAAAAAGATTCTTATTCTAATAAACATTCGATAGACAGATAACAGTAAACAAATGCTAAGTAAATTGAACTATTAATAACTTTATAATGTAATAAATAATAGAAAAATTAATAATAAACATAAAATTCATTTATGGATGTTTTAAAATTGAGTACCATACAATTTAAGTAGACACTCTCGACAGTTAATTTATTACCCTCTCCTCTTTCAACTTACTCATACAATACTGAAGTAGTCTAAGAAATGGTCCTCTTACAATAGATGTGTGTGTAAACATTGACAAAACTTATATTATCATTAAAATATTTGTATATCTGATTATGCAATCAGCCCATGCATATAAACACTCCACTAAAGCTCGTGTATAGCCAGACCCACTCTACTAGAAAAGCATGTTGGAAAAATAAGGATCATAATTAATACATATAAAAAGAGTCACAGGAAGATGTTTCTAAGTTTGCCTGCGCAAAAACAACAAAGACTGCAATTCAATGGATAGATAACTTAGGTTAAAAGAAGATTATTTAAATATGAGCTTGGCAGAAATGTTGCTGACCAGAGACTATGAAGGATTTTCCAATATATAGTGAATTATATAACAGGCATGGAAACAGTTTCAAAGCTTGCCCATGCAAAAATAATAAAGTCCGTGATTCAAGCAGTAGGCAACTCAGGTTAAAAGAGATAATATATAAAATGAGACTGGTAGAAACTTAGCTGACCAAAGGCTAAGTAAAAGGCCCTACAGATAAATAAATAACGAGTGGTAATTATAAATGAATCAATTTTATGTTACACACCCAAGCAAAACATAACTTCCATTTATTCACTATAATAAAATATTACATACAAGTCATTTGATACTTTTAGTAAATCTAAAGTTTATTATATATATACACACACATATAAAAATAACTGTTTATATAATTTTTAAAAGAATTATAATTTTAAAACATTAAGAACTGTTATTTAAAAGGGATGTTAATTTATTAGTTTTTAGTATTTAAGACATCTTTCATTTGCTAAAAAAAACCTTTAAAATTCTAATACTTGCAAAAGGGAGGGGATGATCTGATAGCTTTATTATAACAATAAGCTAATTTTAAAACTAAGATTTTATTTTGAAAAAGAAAAAAAATAGGCTTGATTTAATAAGTACCCATAAAGCAATCAATATCAAAATTAATGCTTCCGTACCAGAATTAAATAAAGGTACCAATACAAAATTGTATATCAATATAATTAAATTAAAGATAATTCGAATATATAAGTACGCATACTAACACCTAGTATAATAGAAATTTAACCACCCTTGGTCTGCTGAAATATAAAATAGAGTTCATGTTATTGTAAGTTTGTTAGTAAACAGGTAAAACTCTCCATGATCTTGTGAAGTTTGTTAGTGTTGTAAACTTTTGCTTTCAGTAAATTATTTAGAGGAGTATGTGCTCTTTTGTCCATTACTTTCTTTGGTTTTGTTTCTGGGTATGGGTTAGTTGAGAAGAGGCTTCAATGTTGAGGTTGACACTTTCATATCAGCTTCCCTAGAAATTTAATTCATGCTGCAGAATGAAGATAATGCTTAGAGTCAGAAGCTCTTTTGGAAAATACTAGCCATGCATACTATTGAAGACTGTAACTGGATAGGTTGATATGTTCATTTTTAGCAATTTATCCTTCTAACAACAAGTGGCACACACATACAGCCATATGCCAGTAATTAATTGTGGAATACTAATGAAGACTTAATGGCAAAGAGCTAACTAGTGACAATTTATGAGTGGAATGTGTAGAGTAGAATCAAGAATAGTATGAATACTTTTGGCAAGCTTTTATAAGGTTCATTCTCCATTGTTCTCCACAGAAATTTCTTAGAATCTTATTGATTAATATAAGAATATTTTCAGATAAGCCAGCATTTCTTCTTTAATTAATAAATTTCTAGCTAATTGCTGCTATTACAAGATTTCTACCTAGACAGTGTTTAATTTTAGATTCTTTATCAGCAAAGATCAAAAGCAATTTTGCAGATTAAGCATTGTTTTAAAATATTTAAAAATACATTTTAGAAGCAGAAGAAAAATTCACTGTAAAGTTTGTTTTTCTTATTTTTTTAAAATAAATTATTACTTCTAATATCAATCTAACAAATAATAAAATGCTTGGCATATTCATATGTGTGCAATACCCATATTACACTCCCCATAACGCAAGTTCAATGAAAAATTACAAATTAATTGAAAAATAAAATTTCACTGAACCCACAGATATGCATACATATATTTTTGAGACCTGGCAAAATATGTCCCATCTATACACCTATATATTTTAAGTGTAAGTTTGACCGCTAAAACAAATTACTACGATATTGAATGAATATCAGAGAAGAAAATTGATTAATAGACAGAAAAGAGTCATGTACACCTGGGTCTCTTTTTACGTGGACTTATTTAACACGATTTTGAAGTTACGCGATTCGTGTTTCATCGGAAGTCGATTTCCGATAATGCGCTATTACTTTAAATAATAAATTTCACGCACTTACATTATATTGAAAGTAATAGCACATTATTGGAATTCGACTTTTAGCTTAGTAATTTCAATATTTTCAGTGCTTTATAATAGTAAGATTTTATGCAATAATGAAATTAAAATCATGATTTCCACATTTTATGTATACACACATTAAATTTTACAAGATTATAATATAAATTTGTTCAAACATTGTGCATGTTAATTTTGCATTTTAAATCACATTCTGTTTTTGATTTTTAAAAAAGAACGTAATCAATTATTATTTTCTTATTAATGACACTAATCATTAACGTGCTCTTAAATTCCAACAAGAGCTAAATGGTTATATGTCTGGATATCGTGAGCTTCGTAAACAATTAATAAAATCATCTTTCAAAGATTAATTACTAATTACGTTGTCACCAGAAAATCATAATAATTAAAACGTGTATAAAAAAATGTAAATTACTGTACTGTAAATTATGCATAAAAATATATTATTTTGAATAAAATTAAATATTATAGTTAAAAAAAGTTTGTCTTGTATCAATTTTTTTCAAATTTGAAATTTTTTATTAGTCATATTTTATTTCCTTATTTTTTTTTTTTTGCGCAAATTTTAAAGTAATTTTATGTTGGTGCTTTGCTTTTACGCAAATTTTGAAAAATCACAGACCGCATCCCCCCTTTTTCAATGTAAGTTACGTCTATTTTTGCGTGATTTCGTTTGCGCGTGTTTTCTGAGGAACCTATCTATCGCGTAAAACGAGACCCAGGTGTATATACAAATAGTAAACAATATATTTTATTTCTAACCTAACTCTTGCAAAGTAAATGCCTATAATGGACTTCTACCTTTTTTTGTTAAATGGAGGTTGCCTTGACAACAGGTTGAGATTGTTGTTTGTTATTAATGTTGGGATTGTCTAAGTGTTGACTGGCTTTAATGATTACTTATAAACCCATTTAGCCTTGAGCATTATTTTACTTATTACTTAATATTTTTAAGCCAATAAGCTAATGCACATGCACTTCGTAGATGTAACTATATAAATGAATACTTCCACTTTTTCAAACACAAGATAATGTCTTTGGGAAAAGATAGAATGAATCCATCTCTCTTTTCAACCCAAATGTTTATATATGGGCAAATCTTAAGTGTTTGGAAATGAGAGCATGAAGATATTAATTGATCACTTTAAATTACTTTATTACTATGTGAATGAATGACACTTGTGAAATTTCTAGAATTTACAGTAAGTCATTCCTATTAAATTAAAGATATGTAAACAAGACATTTGTTTTATATAGCGCAATGTTTCAATAACTGTAATATTAATAAGCCAATAAGCTAATGTACATGCACTTTGTAGATGTAACTATATAAATGAATACTCCTACTTTTTCAAACACAAGATAAAGTCTTCAGGAAAAGATAGAATGAATCCATCTATCTTTTCAACCCAAATGTTTATATATGGGCATATCTTAAGTGTTTGGAAATGGGAGCGTGAAGATATTAATTAATCACTTTAAAACATTGCGCTATATAAAATAAATGTCTTGTTTATTACTTAAATAATATTTTGGTTGCAATTTGAAAATTATGATTGATGTTTGTAATGTTATAATTGACTATATATTAGTCTGCATTCAGAACGGGTTATATTTATTTGTATAAGGAGGTTTAGTAAAACTTCTTTGTATCAGAAATTTCTATTTCTATGGTCGTTGCAATCTTTAAGGTCTATGTAAATATATTGGATCATAAATAAAGGTAGGTTTCCACCTTTATTATTAAATGGCAGTTGCCTTGACAACAGTTGAGACTATTGATTATTATTGATATTGGGATTGTCTAAGTTTTGATTGATTTTAATAATGTATATTAAATGCATGGGCGATAGTCATGATTCCTGTGAGCTTATGTGGTAGTATGGGCTAACTGAAAGGTCTTATTAGCCAATATATATATATATTATGAATTATTTACATTTTTTTTTTCATAATATTTCAGCCATATATATGATTTTAGAGTACTCACTGGAAATTTCCATTATATATTGACATATCTAAAATATTTGGGGAAACAAAAAATGTTCAGTGAAGGTTTTATGGGGGGGGGGGATCAAACTATATATATATGGTTAAAATGTTTAGGGAAATGATATCAAATTAAATCAAATTTACTTTTTAAAATAATTTCTCAGAATTAGATAGAAAAAATGCTTAGTGCTGAAGTTTAAGATAGTAAAAATATATTATATAAAATCAGTTATTTTAACAATCTAAAAAAAGCTAAAGAAATATTTTTCTTTTTATCACTGAAATATATATATATTAACTTCTTTGTCTTAATGTATACTTGAATAATTAGGCAATAGGGTCAATCACATGATAAAAATTTGACAATTAGTATCGATTCCTCTGACTATTATCCATCAACACAATGTGTTTCAATTATATCGATATGTAAAGCTATGTTCTAATGTTTACTGACTGTATTATATTATTAAAATGTTTAATGACATGTTAAAAAACAAAAAAACAAAAATGCCATATATAACAGCTATATAAAATATGTATATTAATAATTATACATAAAAGCCTTTTTCAGCACAATTTTTATGCCTTATCAAATGTTGAACATCTATTTAAAAACTTAACCCATTATTACACTCACAATGTTATCTACAATTTTGTAATAGAAGTAAAAATAACACCAATAACTAATAAAATAAAACATGAATAAAACAAAATACAATTATGATGCAGCAATCTGGATTGTTAGAAATTCAGCAAAAATTGAAACAATATTTATAACAATGTACCAATATTTGGTAAACTGAAAATAACCCAGAAACAATTGAACAATGTACAAAATAAATAAAAACAGAATGCTTTATATACATTCGTAACTACTTCCTTATATATTCTTTCTTTCGTTTTTAATTGACCAGTTATTAACTAGATTTATTGAAGTTTTATTAATATTCATACAATTATTTATGTTATGCACAATATGTATTTTATATAATTGTTTTAGTAATATAATTTAAAAATTTAGTATTTTTATAGTATCTATTTTATGTCCATATGTTGAGTAGCAAATGTATGAAGATTTATCATCTCTCCTATTAATTGCATTGTATTTTCCTGAATGTCCATAATAAATCAAATTGCAATTGTCACAGTTAATTTTGTATACAATTCCTTTGTGTGTTTTATTATTAATTTTTTCAAACTTTTACTATTTGATCATCCATATTTATGTTTATTAATATAATTGTTATTTTTTAATAATGTATTATAAATTTGGGGGTGATATGAAAGTTTGGTCCATTTTTTATCCAAACTTTTGTAAACATCATCATTATAATGAATCTACATAGATATGTTTATATTTAATTTTAATATTTGTAGGGTTATATCCGTAATCTTTATTTGAAAATTAGCTATAATTTTATCTGTAACATTTATAATTTCTATATTTAAAAAATTTAATGACTACCATTTTTTGTATCCAATCTTGTTGTGAATCTCTAGAAATAAGCTTTCTTAATTTATTTTTTTTAATAAAATGTTTTAATATAATTGTATTCTTACCTATGTAAATTTCTACCTCTAAATATTTAACTTTATCTTCAAATTCTACTTTATAAATTTAATATTATTGAAATTATTATAAACATTATTCATAGATTTTTTATATCAATTATTGTAAGTATAGGGGATTTGAACTCAGATTTTCAAGCACCTTTCAACTATCCACACTATCTCATACAACTGCTACACATGACCACATACATGTAGAAAAGATAATCACCAATATATGTATTTTGTGCTAAACCAGCACTCATCAGTTGGTTCAGATTATTATCTCCCACACATATATATAATCAGTGCTCAGTGGATTGAAGCCTGTCCATTAAAGTATGAAGATTTGCTATCTTAATGTAAACTGAGCACTGATTATATATGTGTGTGAGATGATAATCTGGACCAACTGATGAGTGCTGGTTTAGGACAAAATACATAAATTGGTGATTATTTATCTTTTCTACATGTATGTGGTCATGTGTATCAGTTGTATGAGATAGTGTGGATAGTTGAAGGGTGCTTGAAAATCTGAGTTCATATCCCCTATACTTACAATTAAGCTCCCAGGTTTGTGAAGAGTGCCTGGTTTTCAAATATTTATATACCAATTATTGAAATATCATCTACATATCTAGAATAATATATTATTTCTTGATTAATTATTCCTCTTTTTAGTTGTAATATTTCCTAATTCATTTATAAATATCGATGACATTAAGCCACTAGTTGCAAACTCCATAATCTATTCTTTATTTATATTCCAAAATTCATTATTGTATTTAAAATATATGCTATTATCTGTGTTAATGTTATTCAGATTTTATTTTATTGTTAATTTTACTTCTGCATTGTATGTGCAACAATAGATGTTAATTGGAAATAAATGTCCAACATTTGATGAGGACATAAAATCATATGCAGGAAAATGTTTTTTTATATGTAATTATTTTATGCAGCTACTTACTATATACAATGGTTTTGTTATTATTTTTTGTAATTTATATGGGGAAAAAACAGCCTAATGGACTTCCTTTATTTCAATTTTTGATTGTAATGAAATTTGTATTTGAGAAAAGTTTGAAAAGTGAAGTA
Organism: Epiperipatus broadwayi; assembly: GCA_028023455.1. Lineage (NCBI taxonomy): Eukaryota > Metazoa > Onychophora > Udeonychophora > Euonychophora > Peripatidae > Epiperipatus > Epiperipatus broadwayi. The sequence goes on along the minus strand of JAQFVV010012461.1, from coordinate 4,620,642 downwards.
AATAAGAAAAAGAATTAAGTTGCTATTAGAATTTCTGCTTTTGGAATGAGGAAACTGATTATCCTATATAGAATCTGAACAAGTATTTATTTAAGTTTTATAGTTGTTCTATTTTTGAGAACTGTATTAACTGAAACACAGGCTTAATATATACCATGTGTCTATATATGTAATATAGGGTATATGAGCACAGATTTTCACATGACCCACCACTCTCCATTCTATCTAATAACACTGATACACTCAAGCACATATATGCTGAAAAGATAAATAATCACCAATATACGTATTTCATGCTAAGCCAGCAATCATCAGTTGGTCCAGATTACCATCTCCCACACGTATATACTATAAGTGCTCAGATATATATTAAGATAGACAATCTTCATACTTTAATGGACTGGCTCCAATCTACTACACACTCCAACTCTTCAACCGTCCATCCAATTGAAAATCTGATGATGGAATGCTTGAAGACCACCCTAAGGCCGAGATTCTAGTCATACCCTTGTTGACCCAAGGTCAATCTGAACCCCACATGTACAGGACATAATCCATTAAATACATATGCAAGGATGGGCAGACATCTCTACAATGTAATAACTGAAACACAGGCTTAATATATACCATGTGTCTATATATGTAATATAGGGTATATGAGCACAGACTTTCATATGACCCACCACTCTCCACTCTATCTAATAACACTGATACACTCAAGCACATATATGCTGAAAAGATAAATAATCACCAATATACGTATTTCATGCTAAACCAGCAATCATCAGTTGGTCCAGAGTATCATCTCCCACACATATATACTATAAGTGCTCAGATATATATTAAGATAGACAATCTTCATACTTTAATGGACTGGCTCCAATCTACTACACTCTCCAACTCTTCAACCGTCCATCCAATTGAAAATCTGATGATGGAATGCTCGAAGGCCACCCTAAGGCCGAGATTCTAGTCACACCCATGTTGACCCAAGGTCAATCTGAACCCACATGTACAGGACATAATCCATTAAATACATATGCAAGGATGGGCAGACATCTCTACAATGTAATAACTGAAACACAGGCTGAAAGTCTGTGCTCATATACCCTATATTACATATATAGACACATGGTATATATTAAGCCTGGGTTTCAGTTATTACATTGTAGAGATGTCTGCCCATCCTTGCATAAGTATTTAATGGATTATGTCCTGTACATGTGGGGTTCAGATTGACCTTGGGTCAACATGGGTGTGTCTAGAATCTCGGCCTTAGGGTGGCCTTCGAGCATTCCATCATCAGATTTTCAATTGGATGGATGGTTGAAGAGTTGGAGTGTGTAGTAGATTGGAGCCAGTCCATTAAAGTATGAAGATTGTCTATCTTAATATATATCTGAGCACTTATAGTATATATGTGTGGGAGATGATAATCTGGACCAACTGATGATTGCTGGTTTAGCATGAAATACGTTTATTGGTGATTATTTATCTTTTCAGCATATATGTGCTTTAGTATATCAGTGTTATTAGATAGAGTGGAGAGTGGTGGGTCATGTGAAAGTCTGTGCTCAGAACTGTATTATGAATTGTTGAAAGAAAAACAAATACAAGATTATATGTTTATAAATAAGTGTAATCATTTTTAGAACAGTCATAGGTTATGAATAATTATGTTCTTATCTGATTTTTTTCCAAGCTTTTAACATTCTAATAGATATTCACACTTTTATTGATTTGCAAAGCAAATTATAACATCATACATTTCATTTTTTTTTTCATTATACACTTCTTTGAAGTTTCAAAGTGCTCACAATACTTGATTAAATTTTTTAATATTATAATCATCTTAATTGATTTTGTTGTATATAGGAAATATGCCTATGTGTTTGAAAAGAAAGGTTTTTAATAAATGTGTTTTACCAATTCTTACTTATGGATCTGAGACTTGGACACTTAATAGAAGAGCAATACAGAGACTTCGGGCCACTCAAAGAAGTATGCAGAAATGCATGTTAGGAGTAACAAGAAGAGATCGGAAATGCAATATATGGATATGAGAACAAACGTGTTATTGACCTCATTGAAAAAATTAAAAGATTGAAGTGGAGTTTGGCTGGACATATTGCTAGAAGAGGTGATAAACTGGATTCCAAGAGATTCTACAAGACCCAGAAAGAGACCACATGTGGAATGGATGAATGAAATAAGAATGTGTGCAGATGTGATGTGGAGAAGAGAAGCTAAAGATCGGGGATGGTTTGAACTTGGAGAGACCTTCATCCTGCAGTGGATTGATAATGATTGATGTTGATGATGTATATTTAACAGACTGTGTATTTATAAACACATATGTATGTATATATCTGAAATTTGTAAATGATTTGTATGCACATATGTATGTAATATTGTCCTTTTTGGTCTTAGAGTTTCAATAACAAATTCAGCAAGACCTAAAAGTTCCATGTTTCAGTTATTGTATTACAATTTTATCATTTTCTTAAAATGTGATACCTTATAGATGCTCTTCATTAAGTAGTGGAAATAACAGTAATTTTTTTTTTTTTTTTTACTTTACTGAAAGTCCTTTTTGTGAAACAAAATCTAGCTGGTCACAATATTGGTAAAGCTATTAATATGTTGCTTCTTGTGTTTTTATTATTTGTCAGGTTTGGTGACCTCTATAAAATCTGTATGAAATTTATTAAGATTAAAGAGATGAAAAAAAAAAATTAAGGCTATTTATTTATTGTGTGCGTGTTTGCAAATGGTATAGTTTTAATCAATATTATTAATTGTTGACTCGAAACAAATGCAGGCTTTAACTATTTAAAAATAATAATTGATCTCAATTTTATAATTCGTAGATTGATTTATAAAAAAACAATTATTTTAAAGCAACTATTGTATTTTAATCTTTTTGCCATATTCAAATATTAATTTGAAATGTTTCGTCTGCTAATATGCATGTACATTTTACTAGTAATTGCACATTCATTAAAGCAACATTAAAAATGACATTAGAACGCTAATCAGAAACATTTTATGTATACTATATATATATTGTTTTTATGTTAAAAAAAAAAAAAAACATTTATTGGGAAGCACCTTTGTATTATAATTGTAGACAATTTTTTTTTTTTTTCATGTCATAGCATTGGCCGGGAGGCGAACCCGCAACAACCGTCTGCATCCAACTGCTTGCTTGCAAGGCACCTGCGCTGACCTCTCGGCTAACAACGCTTGACAATTGTAGATAATTTTTTTCTTTAAATAATTTTATAATATTCTTCGTAAAGACAAAAAAATATATATTTGCTAAATCCTATCCAAGTCCGTTTTTTGTAAGACATTAAATTTACAATTCAGAAGAGATTATTCAGTTCAGTTTGCTTTGATTTATATTGAAGAATATTTTATTATTAATAAAGATTTTGTTTAAAATGAGCGTAAATGGTTTCCTATAATACATAGTCATGATAAATGTATATATTTCAACATATCTTTGCAAGTCATATACGTCCTAGTACCTTTTTTAAAAATGTTTTTATATATTTAAGATCTAGATATTTAATCATTTCATTTTCTTTATATTGAAACATATTTATTAATTTCAAGTTCATTTTTTTTTTTTTTACAAAATACTATAATAATTAAAAGTCTGTTCAACCATTGCAATTTTCATTTGAATTTTTTCTCACTACCTATGACATAATTTTACTATCTTCGCATATATATTGTAACCTAGTGTTATTGACACTTGATTTATTTAGCATCGTTTCCACAGGAAAACAATGCTATCCTTTTCTAGAAAATAAAAAAATAAAATAGTAATAATATTAAGTGATTACTAAAATATGCTATTTACTCACTGTAACGTGTTTTAAGCAAATAATTAAAAAATTTAGTAATTTGATGTCATTTTGAAGAAGAGTATGAATAATTTAATTAAAATATTAACAATAAGAGCCATTTTAATATAGTATAAAAGCACATATTATAAACAGTAATTGATTTTGGATGGGTAGAGGGGGAGAGTAGATGAGTATCTTATCATACAGCACAATAACTTCTGGTAATTTTTAAATTATTTTAGATAATAATGTATACAGAAATATACACCACTAATAAACATTGTTAATTGAATGAATTTATTATTTTTCATTATTTGTCAAATTACTTTGTAATTTGTTTAAATCATATGGAAAAATATATGACTGTAATAAGTTTTTTTTTTCCTTTCTTTTGTTTATGGTATAATTAAATGATTATTTTTCTGTAAGAGGTCGCTAAAAAAAGACCGCCAAATTTTGAGGAAAGTTTAGTCTGACATTAGTTTTACAAGGAGAAAGCAGTACTGAAATTCGGTAACAAATTTTTTATTATTTTTTATTGCAGAAATAAATATAAGTCAAGTAAATTTTTAATAATATCATGTGTTGCTAATCCTATTTGATAAGATATTCTGTTTTCTGTGGCCATCTACCTATTTTAAAGCTTTTTATACGCAAAAATATACTATCGTATGCTAAAGTTCAAAATGACAGTATTGACTACAGTAATCACGGAAAGCGTCATTATATTTAATTTAAGCTATATAAGTAATTTCCAGGAAATAAACAATTATTTGTTAACTTTACCTTATTTAATAATCTTTTCATGGTATAAAAGAAAAATTATAATTAAAAGACATATTATAAAAGCCAAGGAAAGTTAACTATAAAATTTCACGCTCTTTCTAAAAGAAATTGTCTGCTTTGAAAATAATGTAAGTTCCCCACGTTAAAATAAGTTTTATTCACTGAAAATTATCTAAAAATAATATTAATGATCAATGATATTTACTTATGCACCTGTATATTTTTTAAAAAGAAAATATAAATTTTCTCAAGGCAAATATCGGAAAATTTGTATGTGTGCATTTTACGGAGAATTCCTTAATAAAGACAAATTACAATTCCTAGAGTAGGAATAAAAACTACAAACATTAGTGACTTAATTATAACTATAATATAATATGTTATATTATACATCAACTGGAGTCATTAAAACTTTATATCTACGTAAGTCAGCTGCAGTCCTTATAATAATATTATTTTGGAAAATTCGCGCATTAGTTTAATTCCTAAGCCAGCTAGCTAAAAATGATACGTATCGCCAATAGTAAAAAGAAAAGAATTGTATATGTGATCGTCAATCGTCAAATATTCGTCATGTTAAAATATGTATTGTTTTCTTGGATCCCAAAATTATATCAGTTAATTCAAGGAAGAGTTAACATCCAACACTGCTATGTTTTCTTTGCTTAATTTATTAAATGCACCAGAATGGAGGCAACTTTTATATAAATGAAATAATAAAATGTGTTTCTTATTTTAAATTTTGCTTCGTGAACTACGAATGGATCAAGTTCTTCATCTAGATAAATTGCCCAACGGAAAAACATTTTTCTAGTGAAATAATAAGCACTTGTTAAGTAATGATTTTTTTTTTTACCAATTTGTAAAATTATGTGTATTTTTTTTTATCAACAGGTTAAAGGCTGTATAGTCAAGTAGTATTTAAATGACCTTGTAATCATAAAGGTATGTTTTCCTATAATTATTCTAGGTTAAATTTATATTTGACATGGAAATTTTTTTTTATAAAATGTGTTTACTTATGATATGCAATTATGGGGATAAATTTATATGTTAGATGCGTAAAAGAAGAAAAATTCAGATACTTAATAGGTAAAATATCTAGTTAAAATTATCAGAAGTAATTAAAGAGAAGTGCTATACAATATATTACTTATTTAAAGTTGAAACAAATTTATACTATGTTAATTGCGGAACTTATTCCCAATTATTTTTTATTAACGCATTCACTTAATTTAGTTCAAGATACTAGACTACCAATTACTTGTTGAATGTTTCTTTGGCAAAGGTGAAAATTATTATGTTTGATTCTGTGTTATCCATTGATTTCAGACGTTGATCTAAGTATACCCCGGAACATAAATTTAGTGTAATTAGTGTATTTGCTTGTCTTGCCCCGATATAGCATCAGTATATGATTAATATTCGCATTAGTAATAACTGTAATGTCTTTATTTTGTGGGATGGAAAATGATCTCCCCAAAAGCTTTAATTTCCATGAGGGCAATAGATAAATCTAGAATTCGGGTATGTTTATAACCCAAGTGATCGCTTCTCAGAGTTAGGACGATCAGTAATTTATATCGTATTTAGTGTATTTCATTCATTAAAATCCCAGGAGAGGATTATAATTGGTGTGTGTTCCTATTATGCCCAAGTAAGAGGCAAGGACCCACCAAACTATTTTAATGTAGTAGTTAACTCTACAGACCTTCGGTGTTATTTCATATTCCTCATGCGAAAATAGAGATAATTCCACCACGGAAGGTGTTGAATATTGTGTTTTGTTTAGAAAGTTATGGCAAGATAACGGGTATATTGGAGGTTAATTCCTCACGATCCATTTAGTATAAATAGCGTGCTAGTATATATGATCAATGTCTGGATTGTGCGGTGGAATAGTGCTGGTAATCCACACATAAGTCAATGGAGAGAGTAAGTTTAAAATAGCGTGATTTAAAAATTTTTTATTTGCCAATGGAGGGTTCAAATACTAGGTTTAATTCGGGTTAATGATTAATTAGCACTCACAATATAACATACTGAGGAGTACAATGTGTATAACAACTTCAGTTATTATTACGGTAAATATTAAAAATAATAAGTGTAACTTCTGATAAATAACCCATAAATTATAATAAGTTATTTAAATAAATACTATCATTTAATTAAAGATATGATAATAAAAATCGTTTGTACGCATTGCCTAGAATCAGATTATTTTTATTTTAAAACAAATAGTTAGTTAATAAAGTTAAGCGGCCTTTCATATAAGATACGCTAAATGGATGAGTCGATGTATCGATAATAATATTTATTTTTTTTTATATTCAATTTGCATAAATGTAAAAAGACGATGAAGAAGTAGTTCGAATCCAAGTCTAAAAGTATAGACGAATTAATGTTAATTATATTTTGTTTTCTCCATATGGGATCGAATAAATTGTATATGTTTGTTTATTATGTTAATCATAAAGGATAGTTTTGTTAAACTGTAATAATAAATTATAATCTTGTTAAAATTTAATAATAAATTATAGTCTTGTTACAAGTTGTTTTGAGTCATTTTTCTTGTGTGCTAAATAAAAGTGTATTTGCATAATACTTGCAATACTTTTCTTGAGTCCGAAATCATTTATGAAATCTTAATTTCAATACACCAGATAGACAATTATAAGCAGATCAGAATATTTCAGTATATTTTAATGTAATAAGAATTATTTGTGGAATGGAAAACTTCAGACCAAGACATTTTATTTTATATGTGTGTAAAATCACTTTATTCCCAAACTAGTCGCTTTTGGTTGCACATTTTTTGTACACACTTAAGTGAAGTGTCTAAGTAATAAATCTTAGTTAAATTATTGTGTTGTCATGGAGGATGGAAGGACACAAAAGCACCCTTGTCTTTTCATCATTCCGACTGAGATTCTGGATAAAAGGGCTTTATTATTCCAAATTATGTGTTGTTATTGAATATGGTTATCATCTCGTTAAATATTATAATAGTTGATATGTGGATGAAGACACCTGGAATTTAAATAAGGTAAATGTTTCCTATAGCCGACCAGAATGTCAGTCATATGCGACAACACAATACTGCCGAGCATTTTATTAAATATCACAGAGAACCCTGAGATTAGTGTCATTGTTGTTATAAGTGCTCTTAAATTAAGAATTGATCAAATATGATCAACATTACAAGCGTGGCATGGCTTAAGAGATTGAAACTTCTAATTGTATAATAACAAAATATTGAGATCATATTGGCAAATTAATGAATGTTTTATTTTAGTCAGTAATATTAACAATGACATGAAATCATCATCATCATTGTCGAACAGTGCAAGTACTTACAGCTCGGAGATGTGTTTTGGATAGAGAAAGAATGTTAGGTTATTCTAAATTTTCTTTTTAAATTTATTTTATTAATGATAATTTTTTTTTTATTCTATCTCTGTCTGAACTGCATATCGCTGTAGCTGAATTATTATAACTAACCAAACGTCGAGCTATATTAGGTAAATTAGGCTTTGCGAATTCTCTTTATTAAATTCGCTCTTTTATTTTAATAGAAGTCGATTCAAATATTTTGATAGGTTAGAATATATATCATGTGTAAAAGCATCAGCCGAGAAGTGAACCCGGGACAACTGCTTGTAAGGCAGCTGTGCTAACCACTCGGCCACCAACGCTTGACTTCTTCGTAAATATTTAAATGAAATTTAATCAGGTCTGCAAGTCTCCCCATTAATACATTCACCCCCCCCCCAATCATTATGGCTTTAGATTTATTATTAGTATTATTACTTTATCTAAAATTAATTGTAAATTTGGTCATTTCTCATCATTGTGTATAATCAGCAACTTTGCTTTTATTCCAAAATTCTCAATTTTTTTTTTTAAATTTCACCATTGCTTTTTATAATCGATTCTTATTAAAAAAAAAAGAAAAAACTAATCTATAGTAGCAGTATCATTAATCCAGCAACTTATAATCTGGTATTTACTTTAGTCTGGAAAAAATTACAAGAAGACTCTTCAAATTTTAGGCTTCATTATTTTAGCTTGAATTGTAATTTATTTAATTAAGATTATGAGTTATGAGTGTACGCATTTAAAAATTAAAAAATAAACAATTCAATAAATAAATTAATATATACACGTTTTAAAATAAAATGAAAAAAAAAAAGCATTTGAAATGAACTTCATATTTCTATTTTATTAATTGTCATTTCTATGTTTATATTTAATTTGTGATTTTTCTCTGTTTATATTAGAAAATAGCAATGATTTTTACAATACAGAGAGGGAATTAACCGGTAAATTATTGCTTGATTATAATATAAAAATATGGTAAAATCAATAGATTACTGTTATTATTGCAAAAGTTAATATTTACGTTTAAATAAAGTGAAACAAAACTCTCCAAATTGTTAAATAATAATAATAATTATTACTACTACTAACTACTACTACTACTACTACTACTACTACTACTACTACTACTGCTGCTGCTGCTGCTGCTGCTGCTGCTGCTATTGCTACTGCAATAATAATAATAATAATAATAATAATAATAATAATAATAATAATAATAATAATAATAATAATAATAATAATAATAATAATAATAATAATAATAATAATTTATATGTAAACATAAATAGCTGTAGAAAGGAGTTTTCTGTTAATTGAAAGGAGATTCATTTCTCTTTGAGACATTAAATAGAAATCTGTCCAACTCGGCTTAGCAAGACAAATTTCTATTTTCCACTCCATATGTGCTTGTCATTGCAATTATTATAACTATTTGTTTATTCATATAATAAATGAATGTGGAAGAATACAGTAGTAGTAATACTGCTATTTAAAAAAGATAGTAAAGAGCAGATTAGAAATTACAGACCTGTCAATCTTTTATCAGTCCTATATAAAATCTTTATCAAAATAATTGCAACTTTTCTACAGTGATTTTAACCAATAAGAATAATTTGTTTGATTTAAAAGTTGTGGCTCACATCTAAGTATTGAGAAAAGTTATAGAATTGACATATGAATGGGAGTTGCCATTATATTTTGGATTTGTAGATTATGAAAAGGTATTTGATTTTATAAACAATGAATGAAAAGCATTGGGTCATCAAGATTCCACAAATTTTTGTCAACAGTTTTAGAACTATCTTCTAGAGTAAATAGGGAAATTAAAGGAATGGAAGTAAATGGAGATTTAGATAGTCATATAGATTTCATAGTCGCTGTGGTTGTTTTTCCAAATAATGCTTCAGAATTTCAGAAAAATTTATAAAAACTATTAGATGAAAGTAGGATTAAAGATAAATGTTAAAAGAACTAAAATAATGTTTAATGGGTTTTCGCTGAAGAAAACAGAGATTGGTAATCATGAATTTGAAGAAGTAACATGGTGGATGAAATTAACCATAGAATTAAACTTAAATGGAGACTTTTTGATTGAAATAATTTAATATTAAATGGAAATATGCTATTTTCTTGTAATGAAGGTTTTAAATTGATTTCTTTTAAATGTTTTCACTTACAGATCTGGGCCATTGACATTTAACAGAAGATCAGTAGAAAGGCTTTAGATCCTTCAATGAAATTTAAAAAGTATGTTGGGAATAAGAAGAAAAGAAGGAAATGCATGGATGAGAAAACAAACAGGTATCATTAACATCATTGTAAGAATTAAACTGAAATGAAGTTGACCTGGACATATTGCTAAAGGAGATGATAACAAATAGGTCTTTGAAGTTTTAAATTTGGTCCCAAGAGAGACCACATGTGAGATGGATGGATGAAATAAAGAAGTTAACTGATGTATTGTGAAGAAAAGAAAATGGAGATTAGATAGACTTGGAAAGAACTTTATTCTGCATGGATTGATAATGGTTGAGAATGATGCTGATAGACTTTATGTGGTTTTTGTTTATTCATTAAATATTAAAAATATTACTTATTTAGTATTGACAATTATATTTTTCAAGTTTACAGAAGCGCATGAATGTTTTAAAGACCTGGAAGTTTATGTTAAGAGGATATGAGACGTACTGTTGAATTATAACATTTTTTTTAACCACATAAAATCACTGATGTAGTAAAGCTAGGAACCATGAAGACCAAATTCACATTATTGTATTTATATTTAAAATGCTTTCTTTCTGATCTCTCAATAATACTTTAATTTCAAAAAAATAATAAATCACTTTTTATTATATGTAAGATTTTTCTTTACAGGAATGGAGAACATTGAAAGCAAAACTGTTTAGCAATTTCTACCAAATTTATTTGTCATTATTGTCATCATCATCATCATCAATCATTATCAATCCACTGCAGGATGAAGGTCTCTCCAAGTTCAAACCATATTCTCCACTCTTTAGCTTCTCTTCTCCACATTAATCCTGAACACTTTTTATTTCATCCATCCATCTCACATGTGATCTCTTTCTGGGTCTTTTATAATCTCTTGGAATCCAGTTTAAGATTTAAATTGTCCATCTATTATCATCTCTTCTAGCAATATGTCCAGCCCAACTCCACTTTAGTCTTTTAATTTTTTCAATGAGGTCAGTAACACCTGTTTGTTCTCCTAGCCATATATTGCATTTTCAATCTCTTGTTACTACCATCTCTCCATACTTCTTTGAGTGGTTTGAAGTCTCTATATTGCTCTTCTATTAAGTGTCCATGTCTCAGATCCATAAATAAGAACTGGTAAAACATTTATTAAAAACCTTCCTTTTCAAACACATAGGCATATTTCCTTCTAGTATCATTATTGTACAATCTACTTAATAAGTGCAATTTTATTTAGTTCACGTTTTGTTCAATCAATATTATTAAAAGGTAGTTTTTTAATTACAAAACAATCTTTTCAGCATATTTAGATATATTAATAATTTGTAGACTTTGTCTCCAGCAATTGATTGACACTTAACAATTCTGATTTTTTTAAATTTTATTTAATTACAAATTAAATCAAGTGACTTACAAATAAATATGTAATATTAAGAAACAAAAACTCTTTACAAATGTTTTGAATAATAATCAAAAAGCTATTAGAAGATCTGTCAGCTCTTGGATATTCATGGGAATACTTTAGGAAAATCGTTTTCATTGTCATGGAAAGTTCATATTTCTTTTTTAAGTGTCATAGCATCAGCCAGGCTGCAAACCCGCAACCCAGCCAACTGCCTGCAAGTGCAAGGCAGTCATGCTGACCTCTCAACCACCAATGCAAGACAAAAGTTTATGTTTCTTTAGATTCTAATTCACCTTCTACCTGTAGATCAATTCCTCTCAATGTGCTGCTTCAGTTTTCATTAATGAAATATTTTTTTTCATATTGTAAGAATAGTTTTATACTCATTTACAACATTTTAATAAATGTCTTATTGTATTGGCTATTGAAAATATAATTATGAATTTACTAGAAATTTTACACGATACATTAAAAGCTTCTAATTTGACTTGAACTCCAGGTTGTGTGTGCATGTAAGGCTCATTTATATTTAGGATAGTATATTTTTATTGATTTGATATATATATATACTACTATATTCATTGAAAGCAGTCACCACTTAAACCAGACCAGTAATAATTAACAATCTCAATCTCTGTTGTCAAGGCAACTCCTAACCACACCAATAATAATTAACAATCTCAATCTGTTGTCAAGGTAACTCCTAACCAGACCAATAATAATTAACAATCTCAATCTGTTGTCAAGGCAACTCTTAACCAGACCAATAATAATTAACAATCTCAATCTGTTGTCAAGGTAACTCCTAACCAGACCAATAATAATTAACAATCTCAATCTGTTGTCAAGGCAACTCCTAACCAGACCAATAATAATTAACAATCTCAATCTGTTGTCAAGGCAACTCCTAACCAGACCAATAATAATTAACAATCTCAATCTGTTGTCAAGGCAACTCTTTTTAACAATAAAGATGGAATCCCTTAGCCCTTTTTAACAACAGTGATGACTGTTTTCGATTAATTTACATTTATTGATCTATGCAGTCTTGTGCACTATTAGATATATACTATATTATAAAATAATAAATAAATAATTACAAAAGTTCACAACTGTCCAAAAGTCAGAATATATATATAGAATGCATTCCCTAATATTGATAAATGCACCATGACAATTTTAGGGGAAATAATTTAAGTTGTTAAATTTCTAATAATTTATTTATAGAATATTTAGTCCTAAAGATATTTATGTGCTGTAATTTAATTTATCGTATCTTTATTTATTTTATTTTTTAATTTTTTTTTTTTTTTTAAGTGTCATAGCATCGGCCGGGACGCGAACCCGCAACCCGGGCAACTGCCTGCTAGTGCAAGGCAGTCGCACTGACCTCTCGACCACCAATGCAAAACTATTTTTTAATTTTTGTTGCATAAATAAGTTCTGTACGTATATTCTCTAAATAATAATAATAATAATAATAATAATAATAATAATAATAATAATAATAATAATAATAATAATAATAATAATAATAATAATAATAATAATAATAATAATAATAATAATAATAATAATAATAATAATAATAATAATAATAATAATAATAATAATAATAATAATAATAATAATAATAATAATAATAATAATAATAATAATAATAATAATAATAATAATAATAATAATAATAATAATAATAATAATAATAATAATAATAATAATAATAATAATAATAATAATAATAATAATAATAATAATAATAATAATAATAATAATAATAATAATAATAATAATAATAATAATAATAATAATAATAATAATAATAATAATAATAATAATAATAATAATAATAATAATAATAATAATAATAATAATAATAATAATAATAATAATGTCATAATTAAATTGTCTTAAATAAATACTGATAAGTAAGAAAATGAATGCTTAATTATTGGAAATGTAGCTTAAAAGGTTATAAGAATTTACAACTTTTCTAATTTAAGCATGATTTTTAAATAAAGAAATATTTCCCTTGCAAAGCTTATATCTAATACTGAAATTATTATTTTTTATGTTTAAAGTTATTTAAATCTTTCAGATATTTTGATAACAGATTAAGCAGTGTAATTTGACTATTAATATTGTTCTAATATGTAATCTTTTATAAAAATATTCACTGATTAGAAGGAATATGATTCATCGGTAAAGATTTAAGCCTCCATTTAATACCTTTTTAAATTCTTTTTTTTATTATTTAAAAAAATATTATTTATTTTATATAAGCATGCAATTTTTTTGCAATTGGGCATTTGTTGGTAGTTAATGTTTCTATATATATATATATGAATATGATAAATTGTTTGCTTATCATAAAATCGTAATAATTATAATATATTCTGTTAATTTTTGTATATGAATCAATTAATAAAATTAAGAAAAGTATATGACAACAGATAAATTATTTAATAATAATAAAAAAGGCTTCTTTTGGCAATATTTGAATATATCATGTAATGCAATCTGTTAGAACATAATTGATTCCAGAAGGTCATTCATTATATCATCCATTTATTGTAGCTTACACTAAAATGTTTGTATTTGAAAAATTTAATAAAGTTTAAAATTTGTCTATACATTCAACAGTTAATGACAGATGATGGAAATAGTCCAAATATTATCACGTCCTTTTTAATAGTTTTATTTTTCTAGCTTTACATTAACGTATATCTTAAATCTCACTAATTGATGATCACTTGTGTTGGATCTATTAAGATGATTAAAATCTTGAAATATATATTTTCTGTTAATCAAAATATAATCCAATTTTTTTTTTGTATCTTTAATTGAATGCTTTCATGTTCATTTTCATTTTTTTTTTTTTTTTAAAAAAAAATCATTATATATTTCTGCAAAAGTTCTCATTCTCTTTCATTTCTGTCTCCCTAACCAAATTTACCCATCACACTTTCATATTTCAATCATTTTCCAATTTCTGCATTTATTTTGATAGTTCACTATGATAATTTTAGCTGCTTTACAAGCAGTTGACCTGGGTTAGTGGGTCACCCCCCCCGGCTGATGCTATGACACATGAGAAAAAAAAAGTCTTATAAATTTATATAAAAAGTCTCTATTTCCTCATCACAATGAGAAAGAGTATAAACTTGAAGTATCTGCATTTGCTATCTTCCATTAATTTGAATAAGTAATCTTGTCATTCTATCTCATATAGATAAACTCCATTCATTTTTGCTTCCAATATTTATATCTTTATTGCAAAGTAGATATCCACTTTTCATGATCTCTTCACTTTTTTTTCTAATGTCATAAAGTCCAGTGATATCTTATTTCATATTAGAAGTTTCTTTCAGTTCATGTAATCTTCTTTCTTGTGAAACTGATTTGTAGTTGCATTCACTTAAAAGTCATTTTTGAATGACAAAATCAGCTAGTCGATGAATTTTTAGCATCTTCTGATCTCTGTTGCCAATCACTGTTTTGGTTGATGACTTTTTAATTTCTTGCGAATAAGCATTATAATTTTATTTTGTCTCAAGACTCAACTGATGTTTTAGTTTTAAATTGTCGGATAGCTGAAAATAAAGACCATAGTGGTTCTTGATCTTAAACTCAGTGGTAAAAAGCTAATATACTTACCATACTTTTTTTTTTTCCATGTATCATAGCATCGGCCGGGACGCGAACCCACAACCGTCTGCAACCAACTACTTGCTTGCATGGCGGCTGCGCTACCTCTCGGCTAACAACGCAAGACGTACTTACCATACTTGGTTGAAGTATGTTGCTGAGCCGACTATTTATATTTTTTTATATAAAACTCAATCACATGTTAATAATAATTGCAATGATAGGATCATGTGAAAAGAAGATTAAGAATTTGTCTTGCTTACTTTCTTTACTATCTCAAAGAGGAATCAATAGGTCTTACTGTCAATTAACAACAAATTCCTCTCCACATCCTAATCTGACATGCACACCCATATATATGATAATTATGGGCAAATATACTTTGTTTTAAAATATAATTGAATTTGTAGGAAAAAGAGAAATACAGATCGAAGGTGTTTATGAGAAAAGTCATATTTATATAAGGTCTTAATAAGGTTCTTTATTTAGTTCAAGTATTGGTGTTATTGTAATGATACTGATAAGTAACTTCACTTATGTATGAACCCGAAAATAGTAGTGATATCTTTCTCGTGCGATCTGTTTTAACGCAACATTCGTGGGCATATTGAGAGAGAAAAGTAAACTGAGAAATGATCGATATTTTGTTAAGGATGGAAATGAAAGTAAGATTGGTCATTAATACTAAATCATCCATGCACTTTACTACTGTTACACAAGGCCTTATTTATCACTCTTTTTTACAGTTTACAGTTTCGATTGCCCCAGCAATCTTCTTCAGAACTACAACATAATACAAACATGAATATAAATATACATGAACGTATAATTTAGATTGTTCATTGTGACAATAGCTGTACATAATGAGAATGAGACAAATAAGAAACAGATGAAAAGGAAGTAAAATTAAAGTGATGAAATTAGTTTAGAATGAAAATTGTGGGGAAAGATGATTTGATTTAAGCATTTTACTCAATATTTGGTTTTATATATTTGGAAACTATAATCAATTGACAGACGGAAACAATCCTTTAGTAGTTTAGAGTGAAAAATGCATTATCTAAACAGGGTTTTAATAAAGATAGACGTTTTTTTTTATTCTTTTATCATTGGGAATAAGCAGGAGAGGTAAAAAAAAAATTAATTTTTTTTGTTTGGTATATAGCTTTGTAGGAAGAATTCAGAAAAGTGAGGAGAAAAGAGTAGAATCCTTAGAGATATGAATTTAGTGAAGAACTAAAAAATATAATTTAGAAAGGTAATGTTTTTACTATTGGAGTTGGTAAGAGAAAGACATATTATTCTTAAGCAAAATTAGCATTTATTTATTTATTTAGAGGTAGATAAATTATGAAAGATATGCTAGAAAGATTACGAGGAAAAAAGAAGATACAGAGTAATTAACAGTGATATTGGATGAGTGCTGTAGGTATTTGATAAGCAGAATAGGATTAAAAAATTTAAGGTAGTCCGATTTAATTTATTTTGTAGATAAAAACTCGGTTGTATTATTTAAACATCCATATCATCATCATCATCATCAACCATTATCAATCCACTGCAGGATGAAAGTCTCTCTAAGTTCAATCCATCTTTTCCTATCTTTAGCTTCTCTTTTCCACATCACCACTGCACACTTTCTTATTTCATCCATCCATCTCACATGTGGTCCATTTCTGGGTCTTTTACAATTTCTTGGAACCCAGTTTATTAACATCCATATACAGGATATTTATCTTCAAAACATTTATTTTAACATTATCACTTTTTTAAATAAAATATAAATTGAATTACACATTGCAAGGTAATTACGATAATTTTTACTTTTAAAGCAATATTAAGTTAAACATCAGAACAAACATGCACCATTTTTTAAAATTCAAACTTGAAATATATGTTAATTATGTAAATTGTCTGTATATTTCTTATAAATAATTATTGCGTATTGAATAATTTTTAATAATAAGCATTCAAAAATAAATTCCATGCATCAATCCACTGTTTTTATATTCATGCAGCTTCCACATATGTTAGAATTATCTATCCTAAGATGATTTTGCACAAGGTATTTTGTGGTTGTTAAAGAGCCGAAGACACCAAAATGTATGGGTGCTGAATTGAGTTCAGACCCATATGACTATATAAGCTACTGAGGTTAGATTGAAAATATTGTGTTTTCAATTTCATTCTCATATTTTCGTAGTTAAGTAGAGTTAAAAGGTGGCTGCTGGAGGGTTGAATTAGATCCTAAGATCTAGGTGCAGTGCTCTCAGATCCAAGGCTCCTCACTGACGAAGGCCACAAGCCAGAAACTAGTCTGGGGATATTGGATGAGTCGGCACTAGATAGGGATTTTATGCACAAGCCTTCTGGCATCCATTGATTACTCTTGTTGGCACAAGATGGCACTACTGTATGGAAAATTTTGCTTTGTTTTATTTTGCAAATACTTTACTGGCCTCTCCAAAATGAAATTGCATTTGTCAGTTCCGTATTTTTATATTTGTCTTCACGAAACAGTCACTTTTTGAACTTTCCCAATCCACGTCTATTTAGTTTCTTACCAAATGTTGTTTTATCACTGTAATTTCGAGTCTTTGTATGCTACGATTATCATTTGGTTTTGCAAAAAATGTACCAAATTTCTAACCTCTTCAAAAATCCACCATTATATAAAAAGGCTGAATACAAGTGAAACAGCCAGAAGCAAAAACAATATATATATATTTCCATATGTCAAAACATCGGCTGGGAAGAGAACCCGCAACAACTGTCTGCAAGCAACTGCGCTGACCTCTCGGCTACCATCGCTTGACAGCAAAAACAATATTTATGAATAAATAGGGTAGGGATTAACACATTATTGGCAATAACCCTTCGTGGTTTGACGCAGTTGGTAAAGCGTCCGACGGAATCGGAAGATCCCCGGATCGATTCTGCCACTCGCAATTCGGGCTCAAGCTTCTCCATATATATTTGCATAAGGATATATATATATAGGGAAAGAGAAAATGTGTGTATATATAAAGACACAGATATATATATATATGCATTATATGTGTGTACATGTAGGCATCATTATAAAAAAATAGTTATTGCTGTATTATGCATGCCTGTATTGTGTCTCGTAAACACATAAAACTATCATTATAAGTATGGAAAATATAAAAATATAGAGGGGGTGGGGTAGTAGCAGTGTTTCATTTTCTGAAAATAGCCAGATTAAAAAAAGAGTGAAAACAAAATGATTGAATCCAGATAATTTTTATCAAATTGGATGACCAAAGCTAAGCCTATCCTATGAGAGGTAAATGTGTGAACACAAGTCATCTGGAACTGAAGACCATATCATAAGCTGGGATTAATGGACAGGCGTTTTTTTTTTTTTTTTAAAAACATAATGAGGACTCTATTTACTCTGGGAATAAAGGTTGCCATGGTAATAGAGAGATTTGAAAGAAAGTTCTATCATCAAAAATTGGTGCAGCAAAAATAATAAAAAGTCTATACTGTTGTAACTTAATAGTAGCTGCTGAGAAATAGCCTTTTATTTTTTTCTAATCTGTATATGAACTTTATTATGAAGCGTTACATTTTTACTATAAATTTTAAAATTGTACCCCACCCCCTTTTATATATATAAGTATACAAAAGCCTATAACCATATAAGAAATTAGTCAAATGTCAATAATTATATTACGGTTATTATGTTTATTTAAATTGAGAAGGCTTCACACGTATTCAGGCATTAAGTAGTGCCTGAATATATATAAACTAATGTTAGATAAATAATATACGATGATATATAAAAAATCGTATTCATTATGTAATAAAATTTCTCCATCTTTTTAACGCATTATTTATTTTAAAAGTTAATTTATAATTCAAAATATTTATACCTATTAAAGTTATATTAAAAATATATATATCGTCCCGGCCGATGCTATGACATATGAAAGAATATATACAATAAATATATGAAGCGAAGTTTGCATATTCCTTTGATGTGTGATTTTGTGAGCTAGTTTTTAAGAAAAGGATAAGGGGGGAAAAGATCTAATCAAAGATTGAGTTATATCTAGAGTGACGAATTTAAAAAAAAATAAAAAAATCAAAGTTAGGATATTTGCTATTCCTTATGTTCTAAACCTTCCCATGGATATTTAAAATCATGGATAATAGCGAAGTGAATGTATTATTTATAAGTTTAATGTTACAATTATAATTGTTTTCTCTTTTCAATATAATTGTAATTTTAAATAAATGTTAAGACATTTAAACCAGAAAAGGCATACATCAGTTTTGAGCGAAATGAAATAAAAAAGAATTAAAGAATCTTTATTATTGAAAATTTATTATTATGAAGCAATAGTACAGGCTTACACCTGCATTTATATATGTAATATATGCGGGATTCGAACTCAGACTTTCACACGACTCACAACTCTCAGTGTCATCTTATATTGCTGACCCACCTGATCACACACATGTTGAAAAGATAAATAATCACTAATATTCGTATTTCATGCTAAACCAGCACTCATCAGTTGGTCCAGAAGATTGGCTATCTTAATATAAAACTGAGTATTGATTGTATATGTGTGGAGATGGTAATCTGGACCAACTGATGAGTGCTGGTTTAGCATAAAATACGTTGGTGATTATTTATCTTTTTAACGTGTGTGATCAGGTGGGTCAGCAATATAAGATGGCACTGAGACTTGTGGGTCATGTGAAAGTCTGCATTCCGAAGCAATTAACTTATTTAAAAGTTCTTTTAATATCAAGGGTGGATGGGAAGTAAATGGATTTGTGGGTAATGTTTAGTATAAATACAGTGTTGTTTTGTAGTTCTATACACTTGAGAAGTCTGCTTGTAGCAGTGAAACCATTGGTTGTGTTTGTGATTTTATTTTTTCTTGGCTAGTCTGGTTGAGTTTTGGATTTGGGGCAATTTTAATTAATCAATTTAAAATATCTTTTATTCATGCTGAGCATGCATGCATACTTTCAATACTTTAGTATCATAATCATAGCTTTTTTATTTTCATCTTATTGCATTTTGGTATAATATGTACTTGCTTGCTATTTGTAAAATTTACATAAAGTTAAATTTATTGTTTTTTATACAAATTTGTTTAAATGTTTTCAGAAAAGCTACTTTTTAGTCAGAGGGATGCTGGCTTTTTTATTTTATTTATAGTGCATTTGTCCTTGGCTATTGCCCATGCCTCCTTAATCTTTCTCTTTGTATTATCTATCTCAGTGTATACAAGATCAACTTTGGAGAGATCAAATTCATGGTCTGACTCATGTTCTAAAAATATTGGTGAGTTCTCATTATCTGCCCTGTTATACAAGTAGTTGTGCTTGGCTAGTCTTATGGATAGATTTGTTCGTTTTCCCATAATATGAGTTAAACAACCTGTATCTTTGCAGTTAATTTTATATACTATTTGATGCACATGAAATAGTCTATAAAATTAAATGCAAAAATATGAATTGTTTAATCTTATAAATTATGGAGAAACAAGAGTTTAGTCCCAAGACTGACTCAGCTGTCTAACAGGACAGAAGGAAGTAACAAATGAATTTGATCTCTCCCAAATGGATATTGTGTGCACTGAGAGAGATAATAAAAAGAGAAAGATTAAGGAGGTGTGGACAATAGACAAGGACAAGTGTGCTATATATAAAAAAGAAGTCAGCATCCGCTTGTCAAAAAATGTGGCTTTTCTGAAATATTTACATAAATTTGTATAATTATAAATTTTATTAAACGCTCACTATTATTTCAGTAATAGTTTTAACAAGGCTGTAAACCTTAGCAATGAGCGTCTGAAAAAATCGTCACTAGGGACCTCTGTAGGTCTTTTAAAACACATGCTTACGCTATCACCTACAGAGGTCCCTAGTGACGATTTTTTCAGACGCTCATTGCTAAGGTTTACAGCCTTGTTAAAACTATTACTATAAATTTGTATAAAAAACAAGAAATTTAACTTTATGTAAATTTTATAAATAGCAAGCAAGTACATATAATAAAATGCAACAACAGTAAAATAAAAAAAGCTATGATTATGACCCTTAAGGTACTGAAAGCATGCTAAGCATGAATTAAAGATATTTTTAAACATGTCTTAAAATTTATTTGCAACCTTAATGTAAATACACACACCCGCAATAAAAGTTTAATTTTAAAATTATATGTATTACGATATGAATAAAAATAATTAACAAAAAGGATTATGCATTTATGGAAAAGTTGTATGGTTGTACCCCATATCTATCCTTTAGTTTTAAAACATAGCATGATTATTAAATTTCATGGACATTAGCAAACCATCTGTGTTTTTAAACAACATATGTAATACAGACGTTTTCAATATATATGCATATTATGACAACATCAAAATAATGATCATAATGATGATAGTGAGGGAATTTATGAGAGGTAGATGATTCACACACACATATATATATATATTGGATGGAATCTAGAAAATTTCAATCTCATTAATGGTTATAGAAATTCTATACATGTCTAAAAGAAGCCAAGAAGTATTTCCTTTTTAATTGCATATCTATACAACCATTCGTTATTTTCAATAAATGTTTAATGTCATTTCTTGCAAAGGATTTTTTGATAACAGTTTTATATAGAATCAATAATTTCTGTTGCAATATATTAATGTCTACAAGGAACTTTTTTTTCTTTCTTTTTCATGTTCTCCACCCATAGATATTATGCTTTTCCAGTCTTCATCAAATACTTATTATGACTTGTAGAATGATTTTAATGGTGGTTTCAGAAGCACATGTAATCCTAGCATAAATTTCTTTTCCTTTTTATTTTATTTTGAGAAATGGCATAACAGTTTTATTATACAACTTTTGTTGGTGGTCGAGTGGTCAGCACAGCTGCCTTACTGGCAGTTGTACCGGGTTTTCAGGTTCGCTACTGGCTGATGCTTTGACATTTCATTTTATCATAGAAAACCGTACTTCAGTCTTCAAAATTTTAGACTTTTAAACATTGTTTCTAGCATTAATTTTGAGCTTTGAGCTTACTGTAATAAAAACATGACTAAAATATTTTATGAGACTAAGTCTGAGACTGAGAAAATGTTGCATGACAAAAAATTATGGCTGCCGTTATACAGGCGAATAATATACAAGCACAAATTTTAAGAATTTTTAATTAATCTACACATTTCTAATTTTTTAATTTTTTATTAAATGGTTTTTTTTTTTTTTTTTTGGGAAATGTGATTTATTAATACTATTACTCATTGGATAATGATAGAAAGACTTTACAGTAATAAATCTAGAGGGAAAGGGAATAACCACATCTGATAGAGGGTGTAAGATGACGAAATGGCTAACAGAGATAGGTAGGTGTCTATATGAAATTTATCATTTTAAATTTTAAGAAAATTTCTAATTTTTTTTTTATTTAATATTTTTTGCAAACCATGGATTAAGGAAACCATGAATGGAAAGGCCATGCTATTAAGGGCTATTATACATTTTAATGTTTTTATTTTTGGTTTGGATATCTCGAATGACCCTGCAAATAATGCATCCTGTGAAATTCTTCTTAGAGTTTTGTTTTACAATATACTGCCTTTTAATTATTTTTTGGCAGAAAAAATTAAGGAAAGTATGCCATCACCTAATTTTTTTTTTTTGCATATTTTTTAAAATTATATATTCGTGAGGTTTTTAAAAAAATTCTGGATTAAGCAAATCGAACATCAAATACTTCTGGTTGGTTAAATTAAGATTTGCACAATGATGCAAATCTTAGAAGATTACTAGAATTGTGATTATCTTTGTTATTTTTTTAAAGCTTAGGTACAAATTTAGTTTACTTATTTTTTTATATCTTTAGCAATCAAAGTGTTGTACATATTTTTTTATTTATAATTATTATAAATAAGGACTAACTCCTCTGAGCATGTGCTTTTATCGACTTTAAAAATGTAACTGTACTCTTATGCTTAAAGTTTATTTCTATATAATCCAGTCTTTGCTTGCTCTGCTTTAATCAGGGCTTCAATCTATTGGAAGGAGTTTGTTCTTATTTATAATATTACGTACGTACATATGTCCGCTATATACATAACAGATTATTATTTATTCTGTATAGTAAAAGTTCTTTGTAGTGTTTCCACCCGGGAATTATTTTTGCTTTTCAAATTTACATGAAAGTTAGAGCTAGAAAGTTGATGTTACATTAATTGCCATCAAACAAAAATTATTTCAGCAATGTAGAGGTTACACTACTTTGATTTGTTTACATCACGTTTGTTTTTGCTTTTTATGTTTATATTAATTTTATGCTTTTAAAAGTTTGTTTATAATTTTCGCTAGTTAAAGTCTATTTATGCATTTCAAATTTAGATTAAAAATGAATATGGCTTTATTGCTTAGGAATTCATAAGAAGTTTGTGCACCAGAATCGATTTGGGATCTCCCAATCACAAGTTGGATGCTCTACCAACTGCACCAAATCACGCAAACCCACACAAAGTCAAATTTACATGTAAAACTAGAATGAGAAAGCTTATAGTAAATGGAACATTTTTTCCCCTGTAGTACAACAATTAAATGAATATTTCATTGCTGTCATGAAAGAGTATTTGTGTCACTTTGTAACAACTTTACGCGATATCAAATCATCATGTAAATTTTATAATCACTTCAATTTGTTTACATGAAGAGAGATTGCTTCTGCTTTTTATATGAGTAAGATTTTTTATGCTATTAAAAATTTGTTTATAGTTTTTACTAAGACAGGACTATGCTTTTAACTTTATGTTATGTGTAGATTTATATTTTTGATTTCGTATCACCCCCCCCCCCCATTTAAATGATGTTGATATGTAAGTAAATTAATACACTATACAGGCTTACACACACCTGCACATATATAATGTAATATATAAGGGATTCGAACTCAGACTTTCATATGACCCTCAACTCTCCATGCCATCTCATATATATATATATATTTTTGCCATATAATATACTATTTTAAACAAATATTCCGTTACATGAATAACAATCCAATGTGAGACCTAATTGTCTTCACTCAATATATATATATATCTTTTATAAAATATATAAATATAAACTAACTAAAGAAAGTATTAAAATAATTAAAAATTTATTAAACGCACATTGATTACATAAGTAATATTTACTGAGGCTATAACCTCGAAAAAATGCGTGTAAAATGCGATAGTAGGGACCTCTACAGGTGTTTAACCACAAGCTGTAGAGATCCCTACTATCACATTTTACACGCATATTCTCGCAGTTATAGCCTCAGTAAGTATTACTAAAAGAATTAAAGTAATTTTATACACAAGTATATATATATATCTTTTGTTGGAGTTTTTTGTTGAAGTTTTACTTTAACAAAAGAGCTATTACAGGTTAATGAGAAAATATGTTTAGCCACAGGGTTTGTCAATTACTAGTAATTGTTATTTTCTTGGCAACATCAAAAGTAAAAAGTTATCTCTGTTTAAATGGTTATTATCTCCTCATTTCTATTCTTTATTATAATAACAATGGCTTGGAAATATTTAATTTAGTGGTACTTACATATTAATCTGGCAGTGAGGAAAGTTACCGAACAAATAAATGTATATATAAAGACCAAATTAAACACATTTACAATTTTTTAAAAAGAAAATGAAATAATTTTCTAAGGGAAATATTCAATAATATTCCAATGAGATTAAAGTTATTAGTCAAAATGTTGGTTTTGCTGCTAATTTTACAGTCATGATATAACACTTTGGTCTGCAGTTCGACAAACAATAGTGATGTTTCATTCAGGATTTTCATTAGAGACTAGGCATTGAATGTGGTTTGAGGTAAGAAGGTTCACCACCACAGTAATGCTAGGAAACAACATTTTTTTGCAAATGGTCATAATTGTGGGTTAAATATATGAATATATATATATATAGGTAATAGATTGTTAAATGTTTACTTGTTGGAAGATCATTTCTCACAAAAATTGTAAAGCTATGTTTGTTTCATTTCCACTATATAAAGTTATAGGTGGCTATTTTTCAAAATAAAAAATCTTTATAAGTTTAGGTGGTGGAAGTTAATTTTTCATAAAAATAAAAATGCATATTAGTAGTCAATTGTATCATTTTCAGTAAATAAAGTTATAGATTGGCATTTTTCCAAATAAATATTGCCGGACTAATACATACGTGAAATCTTACCGCCAGATTAATACGTAAGTATCAAATATATATATTGCTTTTCAAATAAATATTGTAACTGATATAATTATGTTGCAATATATATATCAAATATATTTTCATGTTTTTTCATGTATAACTAACTATATTGTTAGTTTTTGATGTTTTGATGACATCACAATTAATTGTTTAAGTTAACAATGTCTGAATCCAAAGAAATTGGGATTAATATTAAAATTAGATTAAATTAAATTAACCTTTAAAAAAATTATAGTAAAATTAACCAATAAAGAAATACCTTAATGTATTGATGGCAATCATACTATAATTTTGAAGTAAATAACTTTCAAATATTAATAGTGGAATAGTTCTGCCAATTTATATATGTTTAAAACTAATATTGCTTATATAAAATTCAACATTTCCCCCCACTTTTTTTGGAATTTGAATCATTGCTATCTTGAGAAAGATAATTATTGTGTTACTGAATTATAGAATTTTTGCCTGGGTCCTAATGTTCCTTGAAATGTTGGCATACTACAAACTTGTTTGTCAATTTTTTAATATAGTTACAATGCTTGCAAATGATAATAGATGTGACACCGCTCCAGATTTTTTAAATATGGATGTACATGTATGTGTATAATTATAATTGCACATGTTAATTAGTGGTTACTCTTGATAGTAATAAAAATGGCTTATCAAGTATAACCATTTGCATATATATATGATCACTAGATGGAGCTTTACCAATAGCTCCTAACAAGCTTTTGTTTACATAAACACTGAGAGAGATAGAATGCAATATCTCTTTTGTTGTCTCCAACCTTTAGACCATGGTTTCAAGCTAGTTGGCTCACCTCAGTAAAGGATAGGAAGACTAGAAACTAGATCTAGTTTCTAGTCTTCCTACTTTTTACTGAGGTGAGCCAACTAGCTCGAAATCATGGTCTAGATCTAGTTTCTAGTCTTCCTACCCTTTACTGAGGTGAGCCAACTAGCTCAAAACCATGGTTTAAAGGTTGGAGACAACGAAAGAGATATTGAATTCTATCTCTCTCAGTGTTTATGTAAACAAAAGCTTGTTAGGAGCTATTGGTAAAGCTCCATCTATTGATCATAAAATGCAGGCTAAGAGCAAGTTACGAAATTTATAACTTGTTTTGTTTATCATATATATATATACACAGTGCATTGTCAAAGCAACAACATATTTCAACCATACAAATGACATATTTGATTGTCATTACTTTTTCAATGTTTTGTTTCTATATCTTTTTTTATAAACTATAGCAACCTCATTCATATCATAACTACTGCTTCTTACATAAAGAAAATCGCAAAAAAAAAAGAAAAGAAAGAAAAATTATTAAATTATTCAGTCTAGAAAAACTACTTAAGCATTATTATATTATTGAAAGTTAAATGTATGGATTCACACTCGTGATTTGTTTCTACCTAAGTGACCTCTTAGGTAAGAGATATTAGTTTCCTTATACTAGTGACCACCTTTTGATGTTTTGGATCTACATATTGAATTATGAGCTAACTGCAACTGCTTGTAACATGTAGTGGTTAGTAATCTTGAAGAATTAGAATCACCAATTGAAAAAATTCGTAAAAAACAAACTTCAGTATTTTTATCTAAAGGCAGAAGGACATTCAATATGACCCACACAGAATTATCTGAATTTTTTCTATGACTTCTTGTTTTTTAATTGAACATGAATATCAGATTTTGTTTCAGCAAACCTCTCAATATATTTTTTTAATACAGTTATGATTTTAAGAAAAAAAATCATATAATTATGATAACATATTTACTTATTGTAATTATAATCTACTAGTACTCGGAGAAAACTTTATGAGTGCCTTTTTAAAGTGAGAAAATTTTAAAGATAATTAATTTGTGTAGATGCTGTATATAGTTTTCATATGTTAAATTTGTAATTACTATGACATTTAATGCTTTAAAATTTTATTTATTTTATTTTAGTAAGGTGGTAGATAAAATATATCTTTTTTTTTTTTTTGTTCATATGTCAAAGCGTCAGCTGGGAAGTGAACTCGGGACAACTGCTTGTAAGGCAGCTATGCTAACCACTAGGCCACCAACGCTTGACTAAAATATATCTTTTATATGTTTTTTTAGCCTTTTTATATTTTGCAAAAATTATTGGCAAAAATGATTTTCAAATTAAGAAAGGTTTCTGATATTTATTATTAACCATAATCATCACTTATTTATTTATCTTTTTTTTTTTTGGTAATGCTTTCCATATATATGACTTGAATTAATTGTAATGATTGAAAAAATGTTCTGTCTAATTACGTTCTTTCAATAAAAAGACAAACAAAGTAAAATATAATTTTTTTTGGTACTTAGGGATTAGTCCTAAAATTAAAAGTTTAGATGCTTAAACCGTTTAAATTAAATAGTTGTTTTAATAAAATTGGTTTTTTTATTATTTCTTATGGAGATCTTCTGTTTATTTTCAGTAATGGATTGATTTCCTTAGCTTATATTAAATTATATTAAGAAAATAAATAATCATTTACATTTCTCAGGCTCAAAAAATGTCCACGTGTGATAGATGACAATAAAAATTGACATTTAAACGATCTCTTATCGGCATGACTCCACCTACACTTTAAAAGATAATAATCCTTAGTGTGATAAAAACAAATTCAGAGTTTTGAAATGTCTGATGAGAATCATTATTATAAGTTTTAACATGAGATTCTAAACTTTTAAGTTCTTTAAAATGAACACTGATATCCACACTAACACTTAAGCACCATTATTGTTATTGAGAATTTGAAGTTTTTTTCTAATCATCTTATAAATTTTATGTTAATGGTAATGTTATTGTAAATAATTCACAAGAGTTTAGTTGTAATGTATTTGTGTTACAAATTCTTTTTTTTTATGAATCACTTTGCTCCTGTGTGATAAGTGAAAAGTTCCAGGATTATTTCTCAGGTTAACCAAATAGAATTGTTAGATACTCATTCTGCACCTTGGATGTTCGAATGTCATATGACTTTTGGGGTAATCAATCATTTATTTTATTATTTATATTCCTTGAGTTTATTTGCAGTGAAGATGATTGTAGCCCTGTGGTAATAAGTATAACAGGAAAGAACTTTGTCATCATATTGTTTCTGAATTGATGTGTTCAGTTCCAACTGACAGTTGTCTAATCATTTGCAAGGCCTGCTTTGGTTTTTCTTGCATATGTAACAATACTTTTTTAGTATATTAATTGATATAATTAAATAAATACTTCTTTTGTGATACACTTTTAACAGTGCTACTTTTTATTCTTATGCTGACAAAACCATATTACAGTTTCAATTGACAAGCAATCTTTTTCAGAGTTATAACATATAAATAGAAATGAGCACATAACTATATAATATATATTATCTAAACGATACATAAGTAAAAATAAATTACATTTTATAATTTGATCCCTATCCATTAATACATTTAGTGTATATTCTCTCTATATAAATGCAAAACTGCCTAATTATATATATATATAATTAAAGGGAATTTGAACCCAGACATTCAAGCTCCCTCCAGTCATCCATTCTGTAAATGTACTAATACACATATCCACATGCATGTGAAAAAGTTCATCATCATATTTTCAGTGATATGGATGGCCGAAGAGTTTGAGAGTGAAGAGGATTCATGCTTGTTCATTAAAGGGTATAGATTTGCTATCTTAATATAAACCGAACACTGGTTATATATTTGTGTGGAAGATGATCCAGATCAATTGATGAGTGCTGGTTCAGCATGAAATACATATATTGGAGATCATTTATCTTTGTCATATGCATGAGGTCATGGGTATCAGTTATATTGGCTAAAATGGATGGCTGTAGGAAGCTTGAAAGTCTGGATTCAAATTCCCTTTAATTACATCTAGGTTAAGTGTATACACTAATTGTATTTCAATACTATATGAACTCATAATATTATTTCCAGGAGCTTATGTATAATAAAAATATAATAGCTAAATAACTGATGTTTCAGTACAATAACAAGTACTTTCCTGATGTTTCAGTAGAATAACAAGTACTTTCCTCAGAGTTCCTTCTTTGTATTGAAACGTCAGCTATTTAGCTATTATATTTTTATTAGGCAGAAGCTCCCGGAAATGATACTACGAATTCATCTTTTATTCATGAGAATATTAGAATTAATATATGTTATATATGTAAATTCATACATTTAATATATACTTTGTATTTATTTGTTTTCTTTGGATTTTAGTGTTAATATTGAAATTGGAAAAAATGCTTTTTATAAATTTGTCAACAAAAGTCTAGGTTTAAATATAATTATACACCATATACTTGACAGTAAGGATATATTTTTAAATAATGACTTTATAAAAAATAACAAATTTAATGCAATTTTTATGTCTATTTTCATAGTTAATGAAATATTAAACTCATATTGATTGTTAAAAAGTAAAAATATTCTAAATATTATAAAATTTGCATATATATATAGTTTAATATGATACATTAAAGGTTAAGTAATTAAAGTGAAAGGCTGAAACCTTCTCGCATGCGCATTTAGAATGTTTATATAACAGCCAATCAGGTGTAATAATGACTGTAGGTAGCGCTCAAGTCGCAACACGAGACAGAAATTTTATTAAAGGTTAAGAAAAGGTCTTGTTGATATGAGCCCAATAGATTATCATTTAAACTGTTTAAAAAGTTTTTATAAATCAGTATTATTTTATTTTTGAGTATGACATATGAAGGATTAAAAACTATTTTTTTTATGTAAATTAATAATACATCTTAATCATATAATGAGCTTCATTGTTTTATGCTAAAAATCATATGGTCAGTTACTTGGAGACCATATGATATTCTATTTATGGGAACAAACTGAGATTTTTATTTATTTAATATAGCTTTTTATTTAATATACTAGAATTAATTAACAAGTTCATTTGCTCTAAAAAAATTTTTACTATAATAAACTGTTAAAAAATGAATAAGCATAATCAATTGATATTATTTGCATTATATTTTTTTTAGCTAGATACTCTTCCATTTTCTGCCTAAGAAGTTATTATGCATGCAGTCATAACCATAATTAATTTTATTTATTCAAAATTTAAATATAAACCAAGATCAAATTAAAAACTTCACTATCAATGGTTTCCTTGCAACGACAGGCTTCTCAAGTATGAAAAATGATGCAAAAGCAACACATGCATGCACACACACTATTATAACTTTTCACAATTAAAACTTAATTCAATTGTCTTTAATATTAAAATAAATTTTTAATAAATTAATGGCTTTAAGATTCAAAATATTTTATTCGAAGGGTTTTTTTAATTTTCTTTTTTTTCAGTATTGTCAAAGAAGATAACTGAATTTGCTTAAATACAGTCTTATAGTTTGTATTTCTCTCATGAGTATATAATGCAGAATTAAAATATTTTTTATTTAGTCTACATTTGTGAGCTTTAACTCTTTTATTTAAACTCAAATCACTCTGATCTATACATTATATTGATCTGGTTTAATTTTTGGTATTTAGTGTAATATATAACATATAAAGTTATCAGTAGATAAATTTAATCTTTATTGATACATTATTTTCTTTTTCTGTATGTGTGAGTCTATTATTTTAATAATTTTTATTAGTCATTCATTAGACTAGAGATTATCCACTTAGTGAATATGATTTCTGTAGTGTAATTTTCACCTACATTATTTTCACACAAGGTATGGACTGGTTTTTATTCACTTTTAATATATGACTAAGGATATGTGAAAAAAATGTATGATCCCTAAGATGCACATTTCGTGCTGAACCAGTACTTATCAGTTGGTCCAGACCACAATTTCTTACACATATCTTTATCATTGTTCAGTATATTTATAAATAGTATATTATTACAGTTTAATTGATAAGTGTCAAACATGCTGTCCTCACAACTTTAACACAAGTCACTTAATGAAAGTATTTTAATAATTTTTATTAGTCATTCATTAGTCTAGAGATTATCCAATGATGAATAATCTTTCTGAAGTGAAATTTTCATCACACCACTCACACGCAATGTGGGGACTGATTTGTATTCACTTTTAACACCTTGTGGAGAGGTATAATCATGAATATATGACCAAACATATGTGAAAATAAATGTATAATCCTCAAAATGCACATTTTGTGCTGGACCAGCACTCATTAGTTGGCCCAGATCTGCTTGAAAGTATTAAGATATTTTTTTCCAGTGCCTAATCTTAATGATTATTTTGATATAAATGTTGAACTACTTTACTAATGAAAAATAGTAATTAATTTATTGAGTGCACAGAAAGCATATGTAAATACTTTAAACAGGCTTTAACCTGTGTTCAAGGTGCTTTAAAATTCGCAATAATCAAGCATATTTTGCTGATAGAGGGACCGTCCAAACCATGACACAAGATAGTGACTTATAAAGATAAGAGTGGCCATCTTATCTTTAACCTAAATGCTCACTTATATAGGCAAAGGTCCCTCTATCAGCAAAATATGCTTGATTATTGCGAATTTTAAAGCGCATTGAACATAGGTTAAAGCCTGTTTAAAGTATTTACTAATGAAATTGATTTGGGATGGTGAATAACCTTCGCCATATTTAGAAAGAGAAACTTTGAGATATAGAATATTAATAAATAAATAAAAAAAAACTACCTGCTCAGACAATTCCAGATGTAGAAGGTAAAAATCAGTGAATAGTATTCTGTAGCATCTGTTCGAATTTATTCATATCTCATACGATTATTTAGTGATATACATGATAAGTTTTGAGAAATGTCTTTTGCATTTGTAAATGGATTGGAGTACTTCATAGAATTGACTAATTTTATGATAATGCCTAATTAATTGCTTTTTGAGAAGATAAGTATATACTAGAGATCTGAATTATACTAGAGATATTCTGAATTACAGCATTTTGTGCAAGAAAGTATTTATGCATTATAATCCAATTTATTGTTTTAGAAATGATTTTTATTTAAGTATTAAGATTTGAATCTTCTAAAATAGGGATAGGGAGATTTTTTTCAGGGTAAGGACTATATAATTTCTTCTAGTGTTGCAGTTTGCCACTTATACATTACATTATAATTGTAATAATTACAAATATTATTTAGTTTATTGTCAAAAAAATTATTATGTAACAAAAAATCAGTATAAAGTGTAAATTCTAAGCAGAAGCAGGAAAATTTATTAAGTTGTTGAAGATTTGCATTGCATGCTTTTTAAGTGTGTGTGTATGATTTTAAAATTATATTCTTTGGCAGATTTTATTTTCTTCACAGATAAAGAAAATATAGTATTTATATTTTCAGTCACTTGTTTTGTATCAAAATTGCCAAATGGATAACTCTAAAAGGTAACTATTGGCTCTAATTTTATAGATTCTTGGAAACATCTCTGAAATTTGGAGTGAAGAGTTATTATTTCCTCATAATATTTATTCTTGTTGAATGTACTTCCACTTTTTGACACTTAATCAGAAATATTTTTGACATTTTTCTGATTCATTCTTCATCAACTGGGCAGATAATAGCTTTAATTTATTTTAAAAAGTATTAACATATCCAATTATTTCACTGTTTGTTTTATTTCTTCCTTGCAATTGTAAATTCAGTTTGTTAAGATGGGTAATTATTTCAACAACCAAAACAAAATCCATTAACTGAATAACATCACTAAGTTCATCCTATCTCTTAACTTTAAAAATCTTTCACCTCCTATAACAGGCTCTTTAAGTTTTTGTAAAAATAGTCCTCAACCAATGAACAACTGTTGATATAATAATTCACTATACTCATATTTATTTTCTTTAGTCCGATGCGAAACATTCTTTTCTGAAATTTTTTTAACCTTAAATGGACTTCACAATTTTCATGCAGATTTCCTAATATTGCACATATTTAACATTTTAGAACATAGAACCTAAATAATAGTGTAATAAAAAAAATAAATATGGGATATTATTATTTTTGGTCCGTGCAGTTCATCGATTGTTCCAATCATTGGTGGTGCCCCATCGTTTGTCATCGATTCATCTTTATAAAATGGTCCCCCCTCTAAATATATATTTTTTAAAAATGCAGGAAACATCATCAGCTTATGTTTTTTCTTTAAAGATGATATTGTTAATAATTTCTCTTTCACATTCATATTATTACAAAACTTTCCTATAAAAATACAAAACTGATGAATATCAAATACGTCAAGAGATTAATCAAACTACAATAAAAAACACATGTAGTTAATCATATTTTGAACTAGTTGTTCAGTCAGATCAGAATTTATAATTTCTGTATGATGCGTGACAGTTCTTAGAAAAGCTATAAATCTTTAATTGTGGAAATAATTTGAAAGAATCAAATAATGAATTGTTGACTTCAAGAAAAGCTTCTATTATCATTTCTCTGATTGTGAAAGATTTATTATCTGTTTTGCCACATAGATGGCACAAAATTATGCAACTGTTGCAGTTTCAGATTTAATAATGAATTTAATAAAATATAATTGTTAGCTGGTTAATTGTGATTTAACTTCTTTTAACGTTTTTTTCTCATATGTCAAGCCGTCGGCCGGGCATGAACCCGGGACAACTGCTTGGAAAGCAGCTGCGCTAACCTCTCGGCTACCAATGCTTGACAACTTCTTTTAACTTTAGTTTGCATAATTTGCTTTTTAATGGAAAAAAATATCAAAATTTTGCTTGCATGGTTTTAAAATGTCTTGACATTTCCTTTTTTTTTTTGAAGTGAGATGCTTGCATGATATATATATATATATATCACATTTTGCATTCACCATTGTGAAGGAAACTCGTTTTTCCCATTCTGTATTAAAAATTATGTCTTTCTTTTCTTAGCAC
Source organism: Epiperipatus broadwayi (assembly GCA_028023455.1). NCBI lineage: Eukaryota > Metazoa > Onychophora > Udeonychophora > Euonychophora > Peripatidae > Epiperipatus > Epiperipatus broadwayi. Next base: position 4,586,180 of record JAQFVV010012461.1, on the reverse strand, counting down.
TTATTTAAGGCATTACATTCTTCTTTTAAAATATGATGAAATAATATTTTTTTGTATGAAAAATTACTTAAATCTTTGCACCTGCCATGACAAAAAAATCAGTTTTGTGGCTGACTGAATGTTATTCAATGCTGCCCATTGCACAAGTTTACATTGTGCATGCAATTTATAGCGAACATATTTGAGCTGATGAATTTGTAATTGACACATGCAACATTATACATCTCAAATAAAGGCAAGTGTTTTGAGTGCCACATTCATTGGCTAGCTTATCTGATTTTTCACAGCTCACTTCAATTACGAAAAGCCAATTCTCACCTATAGTAATGTTCAAAAAAAATACATGTTTTTTTTTTTTTTATGTAAAGTTATCTAACCTAGTATAATGTAATATCAGTCACTAACTTTTCTAAATTTCAGATGATTATTCTAAAATTTCTTGGTAAGCTAATGGTAGCCCACAATTGATGTTTTGTCCACCTTATCTCTAAAATGATCACCCTAAAATTTGTTTGGCTTTGGGCTTAAATTTTATGGATTTTTTTTTAGATGAAAAACATGGGTATTTTTAAATTGATTTCAATTTGCTTGCTTGATTGAATTTATATATATATTTGATCAATTATATATATATGGTTTAATTTTTTATTATTTTTAAAAAAACAATAGTCATTTATATATTTATTTTTATAAATAATATGCATATAACCATTTTTCAGACATTGATATAAATGTAGTCATTTTATAATCAAATATGTGCATGCTTGAGTATAATTTCATTATAAGCAGAAAATTGTTCTCTTATTCAGAATTAATTTTTTTAATAGAAAGTGTTTGAGATAACAGCTTTAAAAAGTAATAGTAAATGAATTAATTAAAAACTTTTTTAGATATACTGATCTCAAAAGGCACCAATTTTCCTCTTTTTTTAAAAGTAATGACATTATTTTTTCACGCTTAAGCATAAATTTTATCTAATACATTACTGCTTACTTCATTTAAAGTTATTATAATATTCTTCAAAAAAGCTAAGGCAAAAAAAAAGTGATATTCTTTGTTCTCTAGCAATGTAAACAAACTTGAAAGGTTCAAGGCAGCAGTAGTTTCAAGTGTTAAAAATTAATTTATATATATATACACTGTATCAATAAACTTATAAGTTATTAATCTTTGCCATAAGAGCCTACTTAGCAGCAGATGGTAGCATTTGAGGATTTGTTTAAAATAACTTTTTTTTTTTAAAATTTAACGACACTCAAAATTTTTAGTGTTGTTAAAAATTTTATTTATGAAAAGTAAATAATAATAAGTCATAAATAAATCTGTCTAAAGTGTAATATAAAGTACGTATGAGATATTAACTTACAACTTTAAAGCATTTTTGGTTTTACAATTGTCATTATTTATAAGCATAGTATATAGCAATGACATTCATCAATACAAATTTCAATTTTAGAATGGATATGAATGTAATTCAGCTTTTATCAAAGATGTCACCCATGAGGTGAAATAGCTGCTTTTTCTATATCTGAGTGAAGTAATTCTGGTTTTACTGCCGTAAACATATTATTAAAGTATGACGCATACCACCCTTTCTTTAAAGGAAGTGTTTTATTTTTGATTGGAAGACATTTGGTGCAGAAATGATAACAAGTAGTAATCAGTTGCATTTGACCAGATCTAATGGTGTGGTAATAACATCCTCATCGTACTGAATTTAAAACTGAACTTTGACATAGTAATTTATTAGTAATCTCAATCCATTAATAATTGTTCCACTTACTATTATAGTTTTAAAAATTGTTTTTAGTATGGCTGTAAAGCCTATTGATTGTGGCCAAGCCTGATTAGAAATTAGGCTATTGGGAGTAAAATTTATATGATTATTTATTTAACTTCCAAATCAAATATCCCATGAGATTTTTTATTTTCTTAGTGGAATAATTCTGGTAATTAGCATGCTATTTAAAGCAGAATAATGATTATTCATATCTCAAATAATCATACATTCTTATCTAAATCATTGGAGACACTTGCAACATGTAAATAAAAAATACAATGTTTAACCTGTGTGACTGTTAAGTTTATATTATTTTTGCACCTTATTTATGATTATGTGAAAATAAATATTCTTGTTCGCTTGCGTGTGTAGCATAATTGTCCTCAAAGCTGTGTATTGTTACCAAACACAAATGAAAATGAACGAGATTAGCACTTTCGAAGGGTCCAGCCTTCATAATCATAGCTTAACTGCTAATACTATATTAGCAGTTAATCTATGATTATGAAGGCTGGACCCTTCGAAAGTGCTAAGCTTATTCATTTTTATTTATGTATTAGCAGTTAAGTTATGATTATGAAGGCTGGACCCTTCGAAAGTGCTAAGCTCATGTGTTTTTATTTATGGGTTTGGTAACAATACACAGCTTTGAGGACAATTGCACTACACACACAAGCGAATTAGAATATATATATATTTCCCCAAAGTAGAAAATTTATTTGACTTAATTGAAAATAAATATTATAAAATGTTGATTTGTAATAGGCTTTATTATATATAAAAATATCATTCATTCTAGGTATAAAAAAAAGTCAAACATTTAGAAAGTTGGAGAAATGTTTATTTAAAGATACATATTTTTGCAAAAAAAGCCTTTTTTTATTGAAGGATATTTTTTTTTGAATGAGCATGTATAAAACTGAAACAATTTAAACGTTAAAAAAATAGACATTATAAGATTTAGATCACAAATAGAAAAAGTTTTATGTGCTAATGATTTAAAAAGAGCAAAGTTCCTCTTTCCATTTTTTCATACCATTCTATTTGATTAAATTTATAAAAAAGATAAGAGATGGACTAGAACAGTTTATTCTCTCATTTAATGCAAAATAGCAGAAAGTGAAGTATGATTATTTTTTAAATATTTGTTTATATTTAAAGTAAAATAATATTAAAAAAAGATTTTTTAAAATAATGCTTTTTATGTAAACAGTTGACTAAAAAGTCAAATAATAACAAAGTAATCCAATTAAGAAATAAATTGTCATTTTATTAAATAATTTGAGGCCTTTTTGATTTTTATGCCTTTAAATGCTTTAATGAAATGACACGTCAAATTATTTTAGTTGGCTGTTTACATAAATACATTATTTTTAAAAAAGTGTTTTTTTAATATTAATTTATTTTTTTACTTTTTTGTTATAAATAAAACATATAATTTCAATCCAAATAAAATAATTTTCTTCACCAGACTCTTTTAAACATCTTTTTTAATTGTATTGATTTGGAAAATGGGGGGGGGGGACAACGACATGATTTTCTAACCTTTTTTTTTACACATTTATTATTTTTTTCACAAAATATTTATGAAATATTAATTACTTTAGCAGAATAATTCAGATTTTAGTGGAAAATATTTACTTTTTATTCAGTAAATAAATCAATATCAACAAAATTTTACTCTATAAATGTAATAATTCATTGGCTCAGTTGTTAAGGACCTTCCTAGAAAAGGTAAGGATGTGAGTTAGAGTACTAAATGGGGACAGATTTTGTTTCATTGTTAAAAATTCAAAAATGTAGATATCCTGCCAAACATAGACAGGACAAGTTAATATAAAAAAACCTTTAAAATTAAGTATATTGGAGCCATAATATGTACTATATTTTGTTGCCAGTTTACCTCATGTATATTTTGCATTATATATAATTAATAGCTCACTTTTTACTAATAAGCATCAATTACAATAGGATATGTATTGTTTACTTAACTGCAAGTGTTTCACATGCACATATCTATACAACACAGATGCTTTTTTATGTCTTTAGTATGATTATAGTAAAAATAAAATTAAAGTATAATAAAATTATTAATAACAAAGTGAGGCAGCACACACAGTAAATTTGTATGTAAAATTTATTAAAAAATGTATTTATTTATTCTTTGAAAGTAAAGTCAATATAATCAATCAATAAAAAGTTTATTATCATCACTGGATGTTACCCATTGTTTTCACTGTTTCCTAATAATAATACAAATTCAACTTTTAATGATATAACGAGTTCATTTTTTCTACTTATTTGGAATGATGCTTTCTTTTAGCAATTATTTCAAGCCATATGAATGTGTATTTGGCTGTGTGCATGGATATATAATTATGCAAATGGTTAAAACAGTAAATATTAAATTCATAGTTACACAGCACATCAATTACCTGAAGTAGTTTAATCATGCAGGGGTTCTAAGAGTCAAAATGTCTGACTTATCAAATCTACATGAGAATACTAACTTATGTGAAAAAAAGATTCAACTACATAAGTTTATTAGTTATTATAATTTGAAATGTGATGCGTAATAAAAGTAATTGACAGAATGAATTTTTTATTACTAAATAAAATTAAGTGATATATTCTCATACCTCAGGTAGTATTCTAGATATTAACCAACTAAACAAAACTAGTTCTCAATTACATTAATTTAAAAATATATACAATTAAATAAATAAGATTATAGATAAATTAAAACAAATTACTTTAAAAGTTTTATTAAATGAGTTTTTTTTTTTATATTTGAAACCATGATATATGCTGCATCTTACATCATTTCAGTTAAATGCTATCCAAAAAATTAAAAAAAAGCTCCTGTGATTTATAAATGGAATTTATCAGCAACTGACCTATATAAATGTGGCAAATACAAACTATGAATAACATAATTAATGACTGTTGAATTTATGGTTTCAGCAGCAGAAATGAAGGACTTAATATAATCATTAGTGAATCTATCTCCTGGTTGTAATCTTTACACCTTCCTTTATGATATCTTGCTGATAGTTAAACTGCCTAAAAAAAGAAAAATCTTACATTGAATAATAATAAGGAAACTCATGATATCTACATTTTCCCATATCATTCATCGTACATTATGTAAAAAAATGTAATTAATAGAGGATGCATAGAAAGAATATGAGGAATTATAAATTATATATGTTAGAATCAGAAAAGATGTATTTTAAGATTGTAATGTTATTGATAGATTCAACACAGAATGTGATTATCAGTTAGTGAGATATAAGATATATATTAATGCAAAACTAAAGAAATGAAAATTATTAAAAAAAAATTAATAGTTGATATTCCTAACCTTCAGAAATATTCCACTGAATTTAGGATTCGAACAGACTTTGAAAATGATTTAGAATTAATATGAAATCAATGAGAAGATTTATGATAATCTATTAACCTTTAAAGCACAAATTATATAATTGGCCAAATGAGTTAAAAATTAAAACTTTTAATTGGCCAACTCACAACTTTAACAAAATCAATTGTTAAAATAGATTCATCTTTTAATAATATAAATACATTAGTTTCATTTGTAAAAAGTATATTAATAATTTGTCAGATTATGAAAGTAAACGAAAGTCTTTTCAAAAATAAAATTTGATTTATAATTTAAAAAATATTCAATTGCGGTGAAATAAAAGTAACCGCTATTTGACCAACCAAAAACATTTCTGACGTAATAGTTTTTTTTTTCACTTTTACGTTATGATAAATTTGTAGCAATAAATAAATAATTCTTGGTAACATCTTAACTATTTTTCTAAAATAATTTGATTTTTAGTATTATTTCATCAATAATAATTTGTAATTCAATTCAAATTATGTTTAAAATGTTGTAAACATTCGTTTATCATTTTCGAAATAAAACACAAAATGACCGTAACTTTTTACTTTTTGGCAGCCATTTTCCTTTCTGACAGAAGTTTGACAGCCGATAAGATTCAAGAAAAGGTGGTGAGAAGGTGGTGCTTTGGTTTTGTTTGACATATATGGTCATTTTTATTGATTTTTTTACTTGTAAAATAATTCTGAAGAGGGCACCATCTTACAGAACTTTTGATTTTCTTTTCGATGACGTATAATATGTATACGTGGGCTAAAAAGTAGCCGATTTAGAGTGACGTCAAATATTTTTGTTTTTTTATGAGTTAGATAGTCAAACGGTTAACCTTTTAACCGCTAATTATATTATTGGCCTGAATGAGTTAAAAATCAAGACTTTTAATTGGCCAAGACAAAGTCAATTGTCAAAATATATTCATCCTTTTAATATCATATTCACTTTAGATTCGTTTGTAAAAAGTATATTAATAATTTGTCAGGTTATGAAAGTGAATGAAAGTTCTTTCAAAAATAAATTTCTATTTGTTTATTGTAGAAATATTTCATAGCGGCAAAATTAAAAGCTAAACTTAGTAACGAATAAAAAGAGTTTGCTGATGTAAATGTTTTTTTTTTCAGTTTTACGTTACGAAAAAGTAAATATTTTTTTTGCTAAAAATTAAATATTTTTACTAAAATCTTAATTTTTTTTTAAAAAATAATTTAGTTTTTAGCATTATTTTACTTAAATAATTCATAATTTCTAAAAAAAAAATACTTTATAATGGTCTAAAACACTGATTTATCATTTTCGAATTGAAAATCTTAGCAGTCTTCTTTGATTAGGCAGTTTCTTTGTCCTTGCCAGCCAATCAGAATGTCTTTGATGGCTGAGAGCCAATCACCGACAAGCTTCCTTCTTTGTTTAAGTTTACCGACAGTTTTATTGATTTTTTACTTGTAAAATAATTCAGAAGATGGCAGCATCTTACAGAACTTTTAAAAACCTAATGAATGACTGTAAAACGGCTATCCTAGCATTAAAAATAACGGAATTAGAGTGACGTCAATCGTCGACAAAGGGTCTCGTAAGCATCATCAGAAAGGTTAAATATGAACAAATTATTGTTAAGACTTTGTAAAGCAACAAAACTGTTTTAAAATTCTATTTATAATTACTAAAATATTACACACACACAAACTGCTACAGTCATAATAGATGAGTTTCTTTTTTCTGTCAATTATAACTTCCAGTTTTATATTATTACAATCCTCTTGACTTCTTTAAAATCAAACATTTTTTTAATAATTCTTAAATCTGAGATTACAATAAATATTTTCCTCTTATAATAAATATTTGTAAAATATTTTACAAAATAATCATAAGTATATAGAATCTGTGGAAAAAAATCCAATTTTTCATTTCAAAATGTAAGAAACAGTGCTAACAACTCTTGAAAGCATTTTTGAGGAATGAGAATAAAGAATCCACCAATCAGCACTATCATCAGCCTGTTTGTATTAGGTTCTCTGTATAATATTGACATCTTCAGATTTTTTTCACAAACTAATAAATCAATACATATTTTATATCCAATATCTGCTGTCAAATAAATACAAAACCAACAAATAAATGCTACTGATAAGCACAGGAGACTGAATTTAAGATAAAATGATTGAAACACCATCGAACAATGTATCCTAGACAAGTTACAAGTCAGACAGTTAAATAACATTATTACGCACTCTTCCGATTATTTGATGCACCTTTAGCATAGAGACATTTGGTATGCAGATTTGCCAATAATTTTTCTATTTCTTCATCTATTTCTTTTAAAACCATTTCCCAGAGCTTATTTCCTTCTCTTCAATTAAAATATTTGGCAATTCAGAAAATGTAGTAATTGTAAATGATATTTTGTTTTCTTATTATTTATTAAAATATAATTATTTACCCAATTCTTCCATATACTTTATATTTTCTCTCTTTTGTTACTGCTGAAACGATTTTATTTCCAAAATCAAGATGTTCTCTAACATTTTGAGACTTTCTTCTTTGTAACTCTTTTTTTTTTTTAAATGTACATATTCCTTCTTTTCTTCATAAATTTATTGGTAAATTATTGTCTTTTTTTTCCTACCAGCTACTTTTCTTGCAGTACTTAAAAAAATAAAATTAAAACAAATTTCATTGCGTCATAAATTTTTTTTATTTGGTTGTTATGAAAGGACAATAGCCATTGTTCTTATTACATATTTCATTTTATTACTTTTTTTTTGTATTTCCAATAGTGAAATATTTTCAATAATCTTTTTCATCTGTGAGTGTATATTTGTCCTAAATAAAGGAAAAAAATATGGAAATACAATGTAGAATAATAGTTTAGTTATTAAATGAAAACTTTACATATATAATCAAAACAGTCACTAGGAACTATCAGACAAGGGCTCATAATAATAATGAAAAGATTAAGAATAGTGATAAAGAAGATATCAAAAATTATAAACCTACCAGTGTTCTATCAGTTTCATACAAATCTTTATTATGATAATTACGATTTGGCTACTGTAAATGTTAGATGGAACCAATTTATAAAAAACAATCTGCAGTTAAAAGTGGTTTTAACAGAATGGATCACATCCAATTATGAAGAGAACTTATAGAAAAATCCAAGGAATATTTGTTCCCATTAATTATTCTTTGGGTTTGTAGATTATGGAAAGACATTTAATTCTATAAACATTTCCTCATGGGCTAACACTTTGGATCATCAAGATACATTTGCTCAAGTGTTGCTGTTTTTTAAAGAAATGTGAATGCTTAGTTGAGAAAGCTAAGTGAAACTAGTCTGGTTTGTGTTTGGTTAGATATTTGAAGGTTATTGAATGGAAGTGGATGAGTAAAGTGATGATTTTGGTTTTTCTGATAGAAAATACAGTCAACTTACTTATTAGCAGACTCACCCAAAACACAGTCTATAATGAATGTTTCTAGAAGTTTTGATTTTTTGTAGAGAAAAATTAAAATAATTTGCATCAAATGCTTATTAGATATTTTAATTCTATCACTAATTGATAAAAGTGTTATCTGGTGTTTCTAATTTAAACAATTATTATATCTTGTCTACTGTTTCAATAAAAAAAATAAAAACTTTTATAAACAATTTTTATGATAATTTTGAAATGCCTGGCTCATTCTCAATAATAGTATGGTTCCAATAGGTTAATATATATATATATATATACTGTATTACATTGGATGTGACACTTGAATAAATAATTTTTATAAATGTGGACTTGGATTAGTTAAGGATGAATAGCCTTGTTTTATATTATATAGTTATTGCAATTACCCTTATGTTCCTAACCTTCCATGAGAAAATCTGGGATAGAATAGTTTGCTGATGAACAATTTTATGTTAAGGAAAATGGGAGGGTGGGGAGGGGGTTAAAGCAATAAAATTAAATAAATAAATAAATATATTCATAATAAACAATGAGGATTGCCAATTCTTCAACAAGCTTTGAGATAAATGCTTAGCCAGAGAAAGTATTTAAAATATCTTTGTTAGGAACCCCTCCCCAAACCCCTGACCATGGTTTTGTGCTTTGGCACTCCTCAGAGAGGTGTCAGGGTAGATTCAGACCCCTCTCCGAGGAGTGCCAAAGCATGAAACCATGGTCAGGAGTTTGGGGAGGGGTTCCTGACAAAGATATTTTAAATGCTTTCTCTGGCTAAGCATTTATCTCAAAGCTTGTTGAGGACTTGGCAATCCTCATTGTTTATAACTTACAAGCTTAGGAGAATAGGGTCATGTGATCTATGACTCTTATTTTGAATATTCATAATAGTTTTATTTTTTGTTCTGAAATTACTGGGTTTTAAAAATAAAACTATGTAGAAGTTTGTTTAACATTATTTACAAATGATTTTAAAACGTGCTGATTCTACTGCTAATTCTAACAAAGTGACTTGCATTTAATGTTTTAACTCAGAATTTGTCAGCCCCATACCTTTATGAAGGTAAAACAACTTTAAAAAAGCAATAGCCTTTCTAGAATTTTTTTATAAAACAGTAAAGAAACAGACATTCATTATAAAAATGAATTGCCGATTAATATTTTTTTGTAATCTGTTTTTTGATAATCTTTAGTTAAGAGTATTGAAATACTCATTCATTGATCACTAATTATCTGGTTACATAATCTGGCTGCCTGAAAGAAAAATCTAGGAAATTCTCAGGTATTGAAAAAAATTAAATTTTTCACCTGAATTTGCATCCTAAATCATGGCATAGTTAATAATTGTTCTAATCACTACTTTACCATTTTCTATCGTATAAAAAAACTTGATTGAATATATATATATCTTTTTTCCAGTTTAATCAGTAATTTATTAATTTTAGATAAGATGAAAGTTATTTAAAAATAGAGATATTAGAAAGAAAAGAAAATCAAATTGTTGTTTGTTTAAGTCAATCCAGTGTTCTCATTAATTAGATCATTCTGTTAGACATCTGGCATAGATGTTGCTCTAAAAAAAATTATCTAAATATCTCTGAAAAGGAAAAAAAAAAAAGAAGATAAATAATGTAGATAAATTCAAAAAAATGAAAATTGAGATTTTCTAATTTTGTGTGTAAACATTTCATCACCTTTATATTTTTTGCATATTAATTGTTTCTGAATATACACCCAGAGCAGTTTTCAGGAAAAAAATAATCTTTTTTTTAAACATATATGTATACACATATTATATGTAAAACTTATTTAAAGAACAAAGAAAAAAATAAGCAATAATTTGAGCTCCAAATTTTTATTTTTTATATATCTCAGAATCGGTGGTTTTTTTTTTTTAAAAAAAATGAATTAATGAAATTATAAACAAAAAATAATCAGGATAATATTTACGATTATATTTTTTATGTTTATGATAAGTGTTTTATGTATAATCCATACACCTGTAATTATATAAATTAAATGCATCAATCATGATATAAAAACCAAATCACCTCAAACGTTAAGAAATTTTCCACTACGCCCTCTGTGAAATAAATGTCAAAACAGCTAATTCAGATAGCAGTATTCACTGAAATATTTATGTGTAATAACATAAAGTACCATATACATTGTTATGTTTGTTTGTATTAACTAATTTCATCTGTGAAATTATTATATACATCATAAGTTATTATATTAGGTGATGTCAAAAAAACATTGACTCATCATGATTTTATGAATGACATTTTTGTAGAACATACAGTAGCACCACTCATTGCAAACTTAGAGTACTCAATGGATGCAGGAAGGTTTGTGCATAAAATCCCTACCTAGTGCCTACTCATTCAATATCCCCAGACTGGTTTCTGGCTTGTGGCCTTCGTCAGTGAGGAGCCTGGAGAGTTTTACCTCTGTTTAAACAGCTTGTATAAGCATAAAGAATAGTGATCATGTGACATTTGTGTAGATTAATCTATCACCTGTTTAGTTTTTCAGGCTTCTCAAAGATGCTATTCATTATCATGATGATGAAATCCATCAAATTTATTGCTGGATTGTCCTTATCTTTTTTTGTCATCAACTTTTATGCGATAACTTTTATGAGCAGCACATTTTTTCAGTGAACTGGATTATCCTATAATACTATGAAAATATACCAATTTGAATAGATTATTTATATGGCAACTGAAAGGTCAGTTCTAGTGGGATCAAATATCCACTTGATTCATTTTTTTTTGTCATTGTTCTCTTATGGTATATTTTCAAAAGTGTTGCTCAACAGCTTGTAAGATATAAACAATGAGCATTTGCCAATTTCTCAACAAGCATTTATCACAAAGCTTGTTGAGCAATTGGCAAATGCTCATTGTTTCTATCTTATAAGCTTAAGAGAATTGGGTCATGTGATCTATGACTTATTTTGACTATTTATAGTCTCTGCCTTAAGTCGTATGCGATGTTATATTGCTAACACTACTAATATATGGTATGGCTGAAAATCTCTCAGCCCCATCTGAAAAATTCATATTTTCCACTGAATAGATAACTTTTAGATAAATGCCGGCTTTGGGTTGGTATTTTTAGATCTAGTGTCTGAAGCTACCCTAGTGCCTCTGAGGAGTGCCAAAGCACAAAACCATGGTCAGGGGTTAAAGGGGGGGGGTTCTGACAGAGATATTTTAAATGTTCCTCAACAGAATTCAAAAGCATCAATATTTTTAATACTTTCCTTTTTCAATGTTCAACGTTTATATCCATAGAGTTACAGAAAATCCTCTGTTCAAATTTTATTCCTACATCTAAAAATATTTTCAGACTTCATTACAATTAAACCAGGGGTCACCAGTAATAAATGTGTTAATTGTTTTTCCTTTGCTGTAGATTAATAATCCAAGGAAACCAGAGTCAAAGACATTGCTACTTTTAACATTAATTTTCATATCAGCAGCTATTTCTCTCATTTTTATTTTTGATTTATTTCAATTAATCTTAAAAGAAACTTTTCATTCATTTCTTTAATGTTTTTGATTAGATATGTTGAGATCTTCACGGTATTTTACTTGAAATAGGATTGCTGATGTTTCTTCCACCAATGTTGAATTTATGTTTATCTTTGTTTAATGTTATTTCCCATACACAGTTTAAAAAGAAGTAACAACATGCAAACCTGTTGACCCTTTTTATTTTTGCTAGTTCAAAACAGAATCTTTCATTATTGTATGCTTTAATTATAGTTTCCAGTCTCATATAGAAATTTCTCATAACAATTTTTCAAAAACTACTTTATAATGCAGCTTTAGTGAACTGAATTATTAAACATATAACAAATGAAGCACGTGCAATTTTATTTTATTTTATTTTTTGGTCTTTTCAATTATCGGTACACATCATCAATCTTTTTTGAAAACCACATTGTAAATCTGCAATCCCCCACCCCAAATAGGCTCTAATCTATGTTGGTTGATTTTCAGCATAATTTCAAATGCGTATGTTGAATAATTAGTGTATAATAATAACACCACAGTTGTTAAAATTACATCTTTGATATAGAAATATAAATTGATATTTCTATCTGTAAGGTTTCCAGATTAATTGGAATAATTTGGCTAGCAGTTTTCTGCTTTTTTTTCTTTCAATATTTTGCATAAATTTTTGATATATTGCCATTTATTTCAGAACTCATATTTTGGCAATGATTTCAAGGCTAATCTAATTGCACCATTCATTATTGAGAGTTCTTTGTGGTGTACCTCATCAAAAATATTTTAATTCTATTTCTTTTCTGTATTTTTTAATATTAAAATGTTTAGTCTCAAGATATTTTATAATTGTTAGATGGATTATTTATTAATATGTACTATGTATGCATGTAGTATGTAAAATGAAATAGAAAATCATATAACATTACTAGTTGAAAAAAAAAAAAAAGAAAAACAACAAAATTTTACAAAAATTCTTCCATGACCATTTCAAACAAAAAAACTGGTAGTCTATTTGTTTTAAGCCAATAAACATCACATGACCACCACTTCTTATGCTTGTGTATAACTGTTGTTAAAACAGGCAAAACTCACTATATGTATTGTCACACACAGCAAGCTAGAGTAATCAATGGATGCCAGAAGACTTGTGCATAAAAATACCCATCTAGTGCCTACTCATCCAATATCCCCAGACTAGTTTCTGGCTTGTGACCTTTGTCAGTGAAGAACCTTGGATCTGAGAGCACTGCACCTAGATCTTAGGATCTAATGCAACCCTCCAGCAGCCACCTTTTATCTCCACTTAACTACAAAACTATGAGTCTTAAACTGAAAACACCCTAATGTTTTCAATCCAATCCCATTAGCTTATATAGTCATGGGTCTGAACTCAGTTCAGTACCCATACATTTTGGTGTCTTTGGTTCTTTAATAACCTTAGCCACCACTATCCTATTAGGCAGGTTTGGTTTTAAGCCAATAAACATCACATGACCACCACCTCTTATGCTTGTGTATAACTGTTGTTAAAACAGGCAAAAACTCACTATACGTATTGCCACACACAGCAAGCTAGAGTAATCTATTTGTTAATAGATGAAACCATAGTCGTGGAAAAATTTAGATAAAATTTTGTTGTTTTTTGTCCAGTATCGTAATGTTATATGATTTTCTATTTTATTTATCATTACTATTATTGCAATAGGCAGTATAAAATATAATATGCAGTATTACTAATATTTATATGATTGTTTATACATTCAATAAGTATTTGTTTCATTTTTATTCCCAATTCTAACTCAGTGTAAACATGTAAGAAAAGATAACATTTAACAAATATTCATATGCTTTACATGCTTTCAACTATTACATAGTCATACTCATTACAATATTAATTTGCTAGGAGTATTAAAAAGATAAGGTGGTAAATACCACCTATTATAATACTTTTCACTCACAGAAAATTAATGTTGCTATGATTTATCACTATATTATATATAATATTTTTCAATCAGTAAATTAATACTGTTACGATTATGACTACGTAATAGTTGAAATCATGCTAAACATATGTATTTTTGTTAAATATAATCTTTTCTTACGAAACATGGACAGATGGAAAACGTGTTTACATTGTGTTATGGTTGCTTTAGAATAAATGCACTTGCTATAAATTAAAAATATTTTTATTTTAACCATACCTAAAAATGTATAAAGCACCGAAATTACTAATCATTGAATGATATAGCTATAATTTACCAAATATATAAAGCTTTGAATTCGGTAATAACTAATTTATTAACATCACAATTATCTCTATGCATATCATATATTAATCTAATTATTAGTGTTTCACGAACAATTATTACGGGCTGGAGAAGGGAGGCAGCGAAACTCATATTTATTAACTCAGTAGAGTGGTTACTTCTATTACAATTTATTATTATTATTTTATTTTATATATTTGTGTAGATAAAGTATGTATGCTACATTTTATTAATGCATATATATATATATGCGTCTTGTTTCTCTCTCTCTTTTTTTTTTTTTTAAGTAAATAGACTTTTTATTTCTAAACAGAATTTTTTAAATTTCATTTTGTATATTGTAAGATTTTAGATGTAACTTGCAATGGTGGAAAATTACTTGGAAGCCAGGAAAAGTTATTTTGATTTTATTAAAGTAATTTGTCACAATAATTGTTTTGTAATAAAAGTATGTATTTTTTATTCTGCGTATTCATTGAAAACTTTTTGATTGATTTTTTTTTCTTTTCCCCAGGACATTTTTAGTGCTTTACAAAGGAAATGATGTATTTGAGACTATAATGAATAAGTAACTCTATACTTTTTTTTTTTATAAAAAAAAACTGAATTCAAATTTAAATTATTTTAAATGAATGTTTCATTTATGCCTATCATATCCTCTATGAATTCCTATCTCATCCTTGTTATCTTTCCTGTGTGCTGGGTATCTGGAAAATGTCAGTGACAGTCCTTCATCTTTCCAGAGCTCTTCATCTGTTTACCTTTTTGATTAAAAAGTCCCAGTCAGAGTGTTTATTGCTCATAAAAAATTTATCATGTCCCCAATTGGAGCCAAGGAAAAGAAGAAAAAAAAAGCCAACTCATTTTTCTCCCTTTTATAAATTGAAAATGTAAGACCTCATTTCATGCTTGCCTGGTAGTGTGACCTTGTATCGTAATCAGTGAGATTAAGGTCTCTTCCACTGTTTACTTTTTTTTTCACTCTTTTCCTCTTCATTTATTAGAGCTTTTTTAATTGCACTTCATTTTGTGTGAACTGGAAAAGCATTGATCCAAAGTATATTTATGTAAAAAAAAAAAATCTTTTTTTTATCTGTTGTATAAGTATCTTTACTTTTTCATTTATACATTTTATAAAGAAAACCCAAATCTGAATAAATAGTTAGTAGACTGTGTTATATTTAGAATAAAAAGGAGTGGTTCCGTATTTTCGGAGATATTTACATTTTTTTTTTTTTTAGATGTTTAAAAATATATTAAATTATTGATAAAGCGATACATGCAACCGTACTACAAATGTATGTGTGTAGAGATGTAATCATTCACATTCAAGCACACATTTTTTGCACGCATATATAGTCTTTGATAATGCATATTTTCATTATTATATGAAAAAGATAAAGGAAAATATGGACTTATGCTCATGGCTGTATGATGTCTTATATCAGGAGTAGCTGTGCGCGGGTTGGCGCAGTTGGTAGAAGGTCCGGCATGGAATCGAGGGGTCCCAGGATGGATTCTGGGACGAACTTTTTATGAACTCCCGAGCAATAAAGCCATAAAAACTTTTTTTCCATCAGGAGCAAATGTATGTGCGAACAAGGGTATCTTAAGTTCTCCAACGTAAAGCAGAATGTAATTAAGCAAAAAAACTATTTCAACCAAATGATGACATTTGAGTTTTGTTTTATAATAATTCCTTCGTTTTTCAATCTCTTAACATAGTTTGTTCTAACATCTTAATTTTTGAGTATTTTCATAAATTTTAATGAACTTTTATACATCATTGAGATTTATAAGACTACATTTTATGACAATCTTTTTTTTAATTGTCCGTTCATTTATGCTCATTTGATTTACAGTATCACAACTGAACATTACCATTTGAAATACTGGCATTCTTATACCTGGAACTTAATTGTAAATATGGGGAATTTGAATTCAGACTTTCAAGAAACCAACTATTCCCACTATCTCATACTACTGATACACATGACCTCACACATGCAGAAAAGATAAATAATCACCAATATACGTATTTCGTGCTGAACCAGCACTCCATCAGTTGGTCCAGATCTTTTCATTTGCTACCTTAATATAAACTGAGAACTGATTTTATATATGTGTGTGGCAGATGATAATATGGACCAACTGCTGAGTGCTGGTTCAGCACAAAATACGTATATTGGTGATTATTTATCTTTTCTGCATGTGTGTGGACATATTGTAGCAGTAGTATGAGTTAATCTGGATAGTTGAAGGTTGCTTCAAAATCAGAGTTCAAATCCCCTATATTTATAATACCATTTGTGAATCGATACTAAATTGGATAGTTAATTGGTTGATCCTGGATTAGCTACCTAAGCTCAAAACTTGTTGAGATATTCTTGACTATCTGAAATATTTTAAATCTTCATCTGAATTTAAACAATGGCTCATGATTATGGTAGTTGAATACAGTAATGATTACATTTCAAAGTGCTTTTTATTGCTGTATGGTATAACCTTAATATGAGATTTAGAATTAATTTTGTTATGGATGTAACAAGTGACAGTATTCTAGTCATATTGCTTAGTCTCTTTTTCCTAATGATTATATAGATGTACTATTAAAGAAGAATGGCCAGAAAAATTACAATGTAGTTTTAAATATCAACATTTATAACATTTTTGATATACTTTTAAATATATTCGATGTTTAAAATAAGTTTTTTTAAATTTGAAAATAGGTTTTTTATTTCAGTAAGTAAGTAGTTTGTTTTTTTAAAAAACAAACTAAAACGTTCACCTGATGTCTGATCTGTTTAATAATTTTTAATTCTGCCCTGCGTAGTTTGATGTAGTTGGCAGAGCGTACTGCTTGGGATTAGGAGGTCCCAGGGTCAATTCTAGAACTTGTAAGCCTAGTGCTAAAACTTATTTATGTATTCCCAAGAAATAAAACCATATGCCTTTTATATATATTTTAATTCTAATATTAAGTAGTTTTCAATGGATCAGCTCTAAACAATAATTTTTTTTTTAAAAAAAATCATTTAAAAAATAAATAATGGAAAAAAACAAACAAATTGTAATTTTTAAAGAATCCTTAGTATTATATTTGTCCATTAAAACATTTTTTTATCATTTCGGGGAGGGGGGTAGATATATTAGAATATCTTGTTAGTTTATTTTATGTTTATTATATCTTGTTAGTTTACATATCGGAATCAAGACTTAAATGATAAAAACGTATTGAAAGGACTAGTCATGTTTTACTAATCTTGTGCATTTATATTTTCCCCATATATTAGTTCAGTATCAGGATTGCCAAAACACTATAAGAGACACTCATTTTTAAATGATACTTCTATGCATTCTTTCTACTTTTTTTAACGCACAGATAGATTTCAATGTACTATTATCAAAGTGAGTAGAATATAACTTCTATTTACTTGTGAACGTTTCAGATTAAAATATTAAGGTGTCACAAATCACCAATTCTTTTCCTTCCACAAGCTATTAAAGTAGAAACATTTCTGTTTATGACAGTACAACCTAGTTTAAGCTATAGTAATCAGTGGATGCCAGCTCTGTGCATTTAACTAACTCCAATATCTTTAGACTAGTTTCTGGCTTATGGGTGTCATCAATAAGGAACCTTGTATCTGAGAGCAATACACATAGACCTTGGGATCTATTGCACACCTCTAGCAGTTACCTTTTACCTATTTAATCAGCAAAAAGCAATGAGCCTAAACTAAAACAATAATATTTTTAGTTCAAGCTAATTGGACTGTATAATTATTCAGATCTGAACCTGGTTCATTGTCTTTACTCTTTTCATAATCATAGTCAACAATATCCATTGACTAGGATTGGTATTAAACCATCACATAAACACCATTTCTTTTTCTCACAGAAGCTATTAAAATAGTAGCAACTTTCTCCATGTAATAGTGCCATTTAGTTGAAGCAATAATAATCTGTAGGTGAGAGAAAGTTTGTGAATTTAAATCCCATCTAGTACCTGCTCATTCAATACCCCTAGAGTAACTGCATCATTGAGAAGCTTTGGATCTGAGTAGCAACTTTCTCCGTACAATAATGCCATTTAATGCACAGTATTTCCCAGTAAAATATGGTAATGCTATGGATATATTTTATCAAGAACTTGTATCAACTCCAAGTACCCATAGCTAGTTTTTCAAGAAAATTATTCTAGAAAATATTTTAGATCTAACTTAATATAAATGAGGAAAATAAGTTAGGATAGGGTCAAATATTGCTTCTGAATAACATGATATACAAATGTATTTAAGTCTATCATTGCACAAACTTATATTTTGATTGTGATGTTTCACCTATTACTAAGAAGAAAAACTGAGCATACCATTATAATTAGATTAGAAATAAAAACCCAATCTTTGAAAGATTTTTAAACTTTCCCTGGTGGCATTTTAAGAGACTTTTTTTTCTGGATGGTATTTCTTTCATGAATTCAAAGCAATATTACCAGCATAGATGAATTTCCTGTGTCTGGAAAGTCATTGATGAAATATTAAATAAATTAGATGAGAAACAACACTGTGGTAGATAATTCTGTGAAATTTTCTCTTTCCATTTAGAGTAAACCACCAAACATCACATGATAACAATCTCTTATTGTTATTAAACAGGCAAAATTGTTCATACAGTAGTGCCACTTAGTGCAAGCCAGAGTAATCAATGGATGCCAGAAGGCTTGTGCATAAAATCCCTATCTAGTGTCTACTCATCCAATATCCCCAGGCTAGTTTTTGGCTTATGGCCTTCATCAGTGAGGAGCCTTGGATCTGAGAGCACTTTACCTAGATCTTAGTCCACAAGCCTGAAACTAGTCTGGGGATATTGGATGAGTAGGCACTAGTTAGGGATTTTATGCCCAAGCCTTCTGGCATCCATTGATTACTCTGGCTTGCACTGAGTGGTACTACTGTATGGAGAGTGTCCATTTAAAGTCATTTGAATTTTTCTGTTAGGAGCATTTTGATAAGAAAATTAATGTTGTTTTTTTATATTTTAAGAACTTTAGAAATTTTAAGTTATTTTTTCAGACAGAATCATAATTGAAGTTAGATATTTTAGGTTATTTTTTCAGACAGAATCATAATTGAAGTTAGATCAATAAAAAAGGTACCATTTTAAAATTTATTTTGAAAGTCCATTTGAGTTGTTAAAGATAAGACTCACCTTTTTTCTGACCGTTGCTTGATTTGTAGATAGGTGGCTCTTAACAACGATCATTTCTTGGTAATATGATTCTTTTAAACATCTTATTAAGGCAAATAGTATTAATAATAATGGATGATTTATTTTCATGGTCATTAGATTTATTTGGCTTTAAGAGTGCTATAGTGCATGCTTTAGGGATAATTTCTACAAAAATAGTATTTCTGAATAGTTTGAATACTTATGATTTGGCCGTTGGTCCTAAATTTTTTGGAAATTTTGGAACTATGTTATTTGTTATTCAGTCCTTTTTTTTTTTTGCTTTAAGAAAATCAAAAGTGAATTCATATTCATCAACATCCACTGGTTTTATTAGATTGTTAGTAGATGAATGTGGTTGAAAGAGAAACTTCAATTCTACTTTAGTATTGATCTGATGAAAGAAAAACAATTAGAAATTTATCCAGAAGCAAAATGGAGTGGTTAAGAAAATGAAATTATAGTTACAAAATACAAACAGGAGGAGTCCATTGACCACATTCTGGATCAATGTGGTTCGTGGACTTATCTCCGGAATATAGCATTAGATCAAATAAATGGCAATGATCCCGCTAACATTTCTCTTAAGGCAGCAGTTAAAAAGGGTCATTTCGGAACAATAAAACTGTCCACTTTCATTAACTTTTCAATTTGGATTGCCAGATGTAGCATGGTATTTGATCATGGCTGTGATGACTCGATGGTTAATCGATTTTTCAAGTCCCTTTATAAGATAAAAAATGAGGATAAATAAACTTGTCAGCCTTGGCTGGCTGACCAGACCTGGATCCATATGAGGCTATAGACTTGATTCATGCAATTCCTAAGCCTAAGACGACCTGATTTTTTCCCCCCATCTACTGAATGAATAATATATCCCATTTTTGCATACCATATTTATATGTATTCATTGAGACTTTGTTATTGATCTAATTTTATGCTATCATTGATTTCTCTTGTATCTACTCTAAGATGTAAATAAAGTTTTAATTTTGAAAGTAGTTATAAAATATATATTTTAACAAGGACTTATATAAAAAAAAATTAGAACTATGAATAGGAAAATCAATATAGATATGAATACATACAGTATGATGAAATAAATATATGACAAATATTTGCATAATGAAGAAAATAAAGTAAGTAGATATTGATAAAAGATCATAACTTTTCATATGAGAATTTTAAAAAAAAGATAACTATAATCTACATTAATTTGTGTTAAAAATCTTAATTATTAAGATTAATAAAATCCTTTTATGGAATAGAATTCCATTTAAAATGTTGACAGAATTTGGAAATTAATTACAAAGGTGATTTAAGCATTACATTAAAAGAAATTTTTTATTTAAATGTAAATATTAATTTAATGAATAATATTTTTGTAGTGTAATTTTCACTGCACCACTCTTACACAAGATAGGGATTGGTTTCTGTCCACTTTTGACACATTGTAGAGGCATATAATCATAAACATATGACCAAAATCATGTGAAAAGATGTTTGATTTCCAAGATGCACATTTCATGCTGAACCATCACTCATCAGTTGGCCCAGATCACAATCTCTTAGATATATTTTTATCAATGTTCAGTATATGTACATAGTCAATTTCTACAGTTTAATTGATGTGTGAAACTTATTGACCTCACAACTTTGACACATACCACTTGTTGGATGTATATTAATAATTTTTATTAATTATATATTAGGATAGAGATTATCCACTTAAGGAATATTTCTGTAGTATAATTTTTACTACACCACCCTCACATAAGGTACAGACTAGTTTCTATCTGGAGAGTGTTGTTTTGTTTTGAATTGTTCTATCTGATTATGACACCTTATAGAAGGTGTAATCATAAATTTACAACCAAAGACATGTTAAAAAGATTATGATCTCCATGCCTCACCCAAGATATTGGATCCCCATGGCATGGGAATCGTACATTTTTTTACATGTTTTTAGTGATATGTTTACGATTAGCACCCCTTCACAAGATGTTAAATGCAGACCGAAGCCAGTCCTACTTTGTGTGAGGGTTGGTGTAGCGAAAATTACACGATAGAAATATTTTTCATTAATTCTTAAAACACTCGTTGACTCGAGTTTGGTTGAAAATATTACCAGTTAATAAATATAAACTAATAAATATCACTGAGCCAGCTCGCAGCACTGTATATCTGGAAGTAATCTGTTGAAAGTTGGCTAAGTGTTAGTTTATATTTATTAACTGTTTTTTTTTCAGCCAAACTCTAAGTCAACGAGTGTTTAAGAATCATATAGTTTACTGAAAAGAGTCAATAAGTTGAGATTAATTATTCAGTAAGTGGATAATTTCCAGTCTAATGAATGGCTAATAGAAATTGTTAGATGTTAATTTATTTTTATTACAATACAGAAGTATTATTCATTAATTCTTAAACACTCATACTGACTTCGAATTTGGTCGGAAAGGTAACCAATTAATAAATGTATACTAATTGAAGTCTCTTTAATACATTGCACAGGCTTAAACCTGCATTTATATATGTAATATATGTGGGGTTCGAATTCAGACTTTCACACAACCCACCACTCTCAGTGCCATCTCATATTGCTGACCTACCTGATCACACACATGTTGAAAAGATAAATAATCACCAATATACGTATTTTATGCTAAACCAGCAATCATCAGTTGGTCTAGATTACTATCCTCACACTTATATATAATCAGTACTCAGCTTTATATTAAGATAGCCAATATTTATACTTTAATGGACAGGCTTCAAACTATTCCAACTCACCACTCTTCAGCCTTCCATTTCATTGAAAATCTGATGATGGAACGTTCAAAGCCCAGCTTCCACTCAATGAAATAAATTCTTATACATAGTTTTTTAACAGTTGTAGTTCTCTCTCAATATGAGTAAGGTTTTTAAATAACGTTTCTGCTCTGTGTGGTTGAAATCAGTGATAAAATGGTAGAATCTTGAACTCAAGATCATTGGATATTCTGGCCCATATTGTTACTTCTAGTGTTCAAACATTTTACAAACTAGCGAGCCATAGCCATTTGATTATTGTATATTACTTTGGTTGAGAAAATAAAATTTCCAAAAGCATTTTCACAAATATATTTATTTTACTTAGTGAAATAAGTTATTTAATGTTTAGTAGAGTCTATTACTGTAATAAGAGGGATTTGAACCTAGGATTTTCATTTTATATTCATCCTCCACTCCCTCTCAAATAACTGATACACATGATCACACACGTGAAAAAGATAAATGATTTACAATATACATATTTCGTGCTGAACCAGTGCTCGTAAGTTGGGCCAGATCATAATCTCCCCCACATGTATACAATCAGTGCTTGGCTTATATTAAGGTAGCAATTCTTCAAACTTTAATAGACAGGCTTCAATCTTCTTACCCTTCCACCAATTTACCCAACTATTTCATTCAAAGTGGAATGCTCAAAACCTGTTCATTAAAGTTTAAGGAATTTCTATCTTAATATAAGTTGAGAACTGATTGTATATATGTGTGGGAAATTATGATCTGGCCCAACGGATGAGTAATGAATGGTTCACCATAAAATATGTATATTGGGGATCATTTATCATTTTCACAAGTGTTATCGATTGTTTGAGATTGAGTAGAAGATGAATATAGAGTGAAAATTCTAAGTTCAAATCCCTCTAGTTACTATAGTAAACATTCAACATATTGAATGAATAGGCTAATTAGAGTCTACTATATTATTTCAAAATTTATAGGTTATAATTTGACATAAATAATATTTTTAAATAGATTCTCTCCTTTATTAGATATCAATTTATGTTGCCATATGTATTGGTATATATTACATAAAATTTATTAATGCATTAGTCTTACTCCCATTAACTTCAGTTTACCACCTTGTATCAAATGTGTGATTTTATTAATAATCAATGAGTCATGTATGGAAACAAAATCTAAACATACATGATGTGCTTGTAAATAATCTTATATATGCAGTATATTTTAACAGGGATTTTACTCGTTAATATAGTTTTAAATATTAAAGTACTATAAATAATATTAAAAAAGGGTAAGTAATAGTCTATTACTACTCATCAACAGAAACCGATTATTACTGTCTGTTAATAGCAGGCTATGCCTATCTTTTTCAATATTACCTCTACCTACAGCACACTATTGTAGTTTACATTCATAACACAACATATCATAATAGGGTCTTTAGTTAGTGTATCATTTTAAATTCAGCATTCATGAATCTAAAGGACATTGGTTTAATTCTCATACTGTTACTGTTCGGGCCAGCAACACCTAAAGAAGAAAAATCAGTATCATTTAAAATTTTATGATATTTATCACAGTTGAATGTCTAAGAAAGTAAGCATATAATCCAAAACTAAATATAACACTTAAAATTAAAAGATAGAAATAGTTTAAGATATAATTACATATTATGGATTTGTTAATGTGTTACGGGAGACTTAAAGTCATTGGAGATAGTATCCGGTTTCATTCAAAATAAAATGGACATAATCCTTTAAAACAAACTATCAGGAAAATGATCATGCAATATGTTTATTGCAGGAGCATGAAAGGAATGTATTGATTCTCTTACTTTTTAACCATTTGAAAACATCAAAGGCAGTACCATATGGACACAAATTGTTTATAATGGTATATAAATACATGGTATTATTATTTTTATTACTATTATTAAATATCAAGTTGACAAATTTCTGGCTATCATACACATTCAATTTCTTAAGAATATCTTATTTGTTTAGTTTTTCAGGTGAAGGAACATTCATTATTATAATTGTAGAGTTCATCTTATTGTCGGCCATTTGCATTATTCACGATCTTTCCAAACGATATACACTTTTCTAAATAATTATGATATGATTAAAATAGAATAATTTCTGCTGGATCATTTGTGAATAAAAACAAACTTATGTCTAATTTGATCATATATATACATTAATTTTTTTCTTTTTGCTATTCAGGATATTATCAGAAATCTGCCAGTATTTCTATTTAAATACATCAATCACTGTCCTAATAAACATCGTAATTTAAATAATTAAAAGAGACAAAACTTTCCATATAGGAATGCCACCTAGTGCAAACCAGATTAATCAATGGGTGTAAGAAGATTTAGGACATAAAATCCCTATCTAGTGCCCACTCATCCAATATCCTATTACTGCTACTACTTTGTGGAAAGTTTTGTCTCTGTTTTAACAGCTTGTGTAAGATAGGAAATAGTGATCACATGATAGTAGTTTAATTTAAATAATTCTGATTTCATTTTTAAGGAGATACCATTATAGGTTTTTTTTCATTGCAACTACATAATATAATTTATTTTAATTAGTGGGTTCGTTCATGTTGAAGTATCTATAAAGTTAAACAAAAAAAATAATCACTTATATACATATGTTATTAATTTTGTAAACTTGCTATTGAGCTTGTCTTTCTAATCATAGTGTATTGGATTGCCATAATCTTATTTATTTCCAATCTGTTTTTTTCTTTATTTTCAACTATACTTATGATGATAGCAAAGTTGATGATATTTCTTTCAACCTTGAATTCATATTTGTCTTTATCCAATCAGTGTTTCCTCATTATATGTTCATTACATAATTAGAATTATTAGGATGATTGCTGATTTTAAACCAGGGTTTCATTACAGTTCTGTTAATTGCAAGTCTATGCAGTAAAGAATTCATACTTAAGGCAAGCTCATATTCTATTTTTTAAAAAATCTTCCTTTTTTTATTATTTAATTAACTCAAATATTATAGACTCAAATATTATTGAGTCTAGTGATTTTTTTTAAACATGCATTTTATTTTCAGTATATAATATATTGAATTAAATATAAGGAGATTATAATAACATAAACAGAGATAACTTGTGCCTTTTGTTGCCAGGAAACTATCAATTACTACTAATTCACAATTCTCCTAAGGCTAAACAAGTGTTGATGCTAATTTAGAGTGCACTCTCTGCCATTTTGAAATTCTAAAGACAGCCCCAAACCACTGCTGACATATCTTAATGGTAAATGACATTAAATAATCCACATGTCGTCACTTGAGTGTACCAGCAGTGGTTTGGGGCAATCCTTAGAATTCAAAATGGCGGAGAACACACACTAAATCAGTATTCAAGTGTTCTCCATTAACCTATAATAATTCTTTTGTAGGGTATTTTTAATTTGAAATAGGCATTTTAATTTCTTCTAATTTATTGCCTGTAGTTAAATTTAAATAATAAAAATAAATGACATTTAAGTTTTAAAGTTAATTCTATGTGTTAGTACCAGCCATATGGTGTGTTTTTGATTAATAATTGTTTGTGTGATTCTTTTAATAAGAAATTGAGATCTCTTGTAATAACTGTAGGATTAGATCAATGTAACTTTGCTTTTTTTTTTTTTAATTGCCCTTTTTTCATTTTCTAATAATTTTACAATTTTACTTTCATAAAAAAATTTGAAAGGTTGAAGCTTATTATTTATTATTGAATAAATAAACAAAGTTGAGGAAAGAGAGGAGAATTTTATCCCTTTGGTGAGGTTGAATTTAATTTATTGACATGTTAAATGTCTCAGGGTCAGTCAAAATAGATTATCACGGTAAGTACTTACGTATTAGTCCGATGATGAAATTTTAGTCTTCCTTATTTATGATTGTGAAATCTTTGGTAGTACATTTTATTTAGTTAAATACGAAAATATAACTTTCAAAGATTTAAAAAATCATTTTTAATATAGTTGAAATAACAACTCCACTTCCTGTATTAATGTCAGTTTATCTAATGGCGAAAGATGGCTAAGTAAGTCAGTGATAGCTAGAAATTAATAATGAATATATAGTAGTTATGACAATACACCAGAGATCTTCAACAACTTATTTTTGAAAGTGAAATTTACTTTCTTAATTAAATACTATGAAATATCTAGCAATCAGATAATGATTTTAATGAAGACTAAAATTTCACCGCCGATAGTAGGTACCATTATCATTCAATAAAAAAATTAGTTGGATTAATTTACAACAATATAGTTACAAAACATGGTGTTCCAAGCTTTTTTGTTTTAGAATAAAATATATAAGTTTATGATGTTCATGAGTATAAAAGAAAAACTGAAACCTATTGAGATATTTATGCATTTTTAAAAAGAAAATGAGTACTGTAAGGTTTAATATAACAAATTATTTTGTTCTAACTCATTTTGTTATATCATCCATTTATTGCAGTTTTATATCAAGATACTTATATTTATTTAAGTATAAACTGTTTGCTTAGGGGAAAGTTCCATTCAAAACAGTCATTTAAATAGAAAAAAATATAATGCAAAATCAAAATATTACAAATAAAATTAATTACTATAGATACTGTACAATTAGATTTTAATAGAAATAAAACTAAAACATTGTTAGCCGAGAGGTCAGGGCAGCCGCCTTGCAAGCAAGCAGTTGGTTGCAGACGGTTGTTGCAGGTTCGCCTCCCTCCCGATACTATGACATATGGAAAAAAACTAAAACTTTTTAAAGCATAAATATAAAAATAAATTTATCCAATAAAAATTCACAAAACATTGATTTAGTTATATCATTAGTAGCTTTTCTATGTTATTATTTTAAAACACCTTTTTTTTTTAGATGCTGTGTTTTAAATCTGTTTTCTGCATCATAATGAAAATTAAAATTAATCTTCTAAAAGATAAATAAATACTGTACTTCTATCTTATATTTGAAATAAGAAAAAAACAACAACATGATCATTGTTACTGACAGAGATACTAAAAACGTGTATAATCTTAATAAATGCCTAGTATTTTTGACCTAAGTCTTTATTTAAGGCAAAAAACTATATATAAAAACTAATCGATAAATGTTGAAATGGCTATTATCTAGACCAGGATGAACTAATAGGAAAACTAGTCAATTTAGAGTTTACAGCATAAGGTGTACTTTTGATTAATCTAAAGCAAAAAAAAAAAAAATTCATAATAAAAATCACTTTATTTCATTTCCTTGCTTGGAAGTCTTTTTTTCCATGGCATTAATTATCTTTTTAATTACGCTTCCTAAGAAAGACCCCGAGACATCTTGCACATACTTTTCATGGAATTAATAATCTTAATAACTAAGCTTTCCAGAAAGACCCTGAAACATCTTGCTCATGCTTTTCATGACATTAACCATCTTTCTAACTAAGCTGTCCATAAAGGTGCTGAGACATCTTGTTCATGCTTTTCATGGCATTCACCAATTTTTAAACTAAGCTTTCCAGAAAGATCATGCTCATGCTTTTCATGGCATTAACCATCTTTCTAACTAAGCTTTCCAGAAAAGGCCTGAGAGATCTTGCTCGTGCTTTTCATGGCATTAACCATTTTTTAAACTAAGCTTTCCAGAAAGAACCTGAGACATCTTACTCATACTTTTCATGGCATTATCCATCTTTATAACTAAGCTTTCCAGAAAAGGCCCGAGATATCTATCCCATGCATGTCCTATGCCACCTTGTGGATTTTACTGAAGCATTTTCATTAGTGGACAGTTTTACAGCTTTTTTATTTGGATTTTTTTTTGATGGTTAGTTATGATTTCTGTCTCACTGAAAATTAAAAACAATTTTCTAAAAACAGAACAAATTTACTCTAAAAAAAGAAGAAAAAAAACATTTTACAATTGTTTTCTCACTTGGGATTTTTTTACTTCATGGTATCAATTCGTTTTCAGAAACACATTGGCCAAAATAAATTGTATATGCATGTTGCTGTGTTAAGCCATGAAGTTATCATAGTATTTTTATTCATTGCATATTTACCATCTTTCCATTTGGATTTTTTTTTTTTTTCATGACAACAGTAATCAGTTTTCTAAATCATATTTCAGATTTATGATGATAAAATTATTATATATGTGCAGAAGAATAATTAAAATTGATATTAATTATAGTATATTTCCATTGCTAAAGATGCAGTCAGCAAACTAAATTGATAATTTAAGCTTGTTGTAGTATTTGTGTTTATTATCCTAAATTAATTTAGTGAGAAAAAATATTTTTGTTGTATAATGTGTTAATCTATAAGCCTTCATTGCAGCAGATCTCATTGTAACCAAACTGAAAACTTACACAATTGATAATGTTGAAGCACAGACATTTTGGATATATATATATAAACAATAAATATATTATACTGAACAATTATGAGATCAAATAGCATATCTTCATTTTTTAGAAGATGCATACTTTCGCTACAATTATTTTTAGGCTGTATTCGATAAAAAGTGAATTAAATTAAACTTTGGATAATGTTTTGTATGTGTTACAATTTTTTGCTATTATTGTTAACTAAAAGTATATGTAGAGGTAATTGTTTCTTAAAACAATACTAGTATAAATTTTATCAATATAGGATGTTATAAGTAATAATTCTATAATATTATTTAACATAACTTTTAGCATTTTATCTAATAGTTATTAATTTAGTCAACAACTTTAGCCAAATTATCTATTTTTTTCCCTTTTGCTATTTAAATTATTGTTTTTAAAAAATAATACAGCGGGGCTGCAAACTACACTCTTTATTCCAAGTTGACCCCACATATAATGCAAATAGTGTATAATAGCTCATCTTTTGTTGATAAACATTGATTAAAATAGAACGCATATTATTTACAGTACAAGAAGTGCACATTTTAATACATGTATACATATAAAAACAGATGCTTTAAGTGTA
Organism: Epiperipatus broadwayi; assembly: GCA_028023455.1. NCBI lineage: Eukaryota > Metazoa > Onychophora > Udeonychophora > Euonychophora > Peripatidae > Epiperipatus > Epiperipatus broadwayi. Next base: position 4,556,762 of record JAQFVV010012461.1, on the reverse strand, counting down.
TAATGTGAGTAAATAAATTAAAAATTACAGACAAAATAATAATAATATAGTAATGTAGTTATTAATAATAGAGAGCACATTTATATATATGTATTTACAGACCTGTATGTGAATGTTCAATAAATTGATTAGAAAATAATATTGCAATGAAATTTACTTTTCATTATTTTTTTGTTTTATGAAATGGACAACGGAAGTTTGGATCGTTTATCTTCTGAAGCTGTTTATTGAAAGATATTGAAATTTCTGGAATACATATGACTCCAGAATGAGAAGTTGATGGAACATTGTTTTGTTTTGATATTTTTTTTAAAAAAAATATTGTGATGAGAAGTTTTTTTTTTTAAAAGTTATCAAAATCATCTTGCAATAATTGTAATATTTCAGTGATTTGCTATTTAAGAAGATTATGTTCCATCATGGGATCAATTTCCATAATTGTATTCATTAGATTCTATGCAGCCAGTCTTTACTTGTGCTAAATTGTTTGGCATTGTATTCCAGATTCTTGGCTAAATTTTTGGTAAAGAATTAATGCTTTCTGATGCAATATAAGATCTTCAACAAGAGCATTCTCATGATTCATGCCATTTAGCCATAAATTTGAGGCTCTATCTATTTTGACCAAAAAATTGTTCCTTACTTTTCTTACAACTTTGGCTGTTTTAGGAGCCTAAGCATCAATAGCACAAATTTGCTTTTCTCTCTTTATTATTTCTCTAATAGATTTTTTTTTATATACAAACAGCCCACTTCTGAATAAGACTTCTTTTCCTTTTTTACTAAATTTTCACTTTCTCCATTAACAAAAGTATTTTACGATATATTTTTGAATTATCACTTATGATTCTAAAACAATATGGTATTTTATTAAAGATATACTATACAGAAAAAAAAAAACTTTTTGAAGGAAAAAAAATGCTAGGAAAAAGATCGGTCCATGTGCTTTTAACCATACTACTGAATTGAACAGGTATAATATTTAAATCATGTATTCCCATTTGAGAATGCGATATTTAGTGAGAAAAAATGGCTGCCATTGTGACAAGATTTATAAAATTTAATAAGTTCCCAAATTTCATCTTTTTATTATTTATTTGTTTACTTTTTTTTTATATTTATATTTGTTTTGTGATAGTATATAATTGAAGACATGTATTTAGATATCATGTAGTTTGCGACTCCACTATATGTTTTATTTTTTTTGTATTGAAAATTAAAGAAAGATGTCAATTATTTATTATTTATTCAAAGAAACTTTGAAACATGCTAATTTATTTATGAAAGGAGAGTCTTCTATTTATAGGGTCTAAGAATCAAAAAGGGAAAATATTTATTAGCAATGTGTTTAAATTGACCAATTAATGTTAGAGAAATATGCTATTGAGGCACATGTGAATTTTCTGTATTTATTATTAAAATTTTGTTTTAATATTGGCACACATACAAACAGAAAAAAATGAATAAAATGTAAAAGTAAATAAATATCTATGATTAATTAAAGATAGAAAGAAAAATGAATATTTTTTTTTAGAAAATATATTTATGAAAGCACATAATTTATTATTTATGTCCTTATATTATCCATTTACGTACATTTGAAAGTGTAGCATGAAAGGTAACTGTAACATTTTTTTTATTATCTCAAGGTGATAGATTATTAAGGATTTGTAGTTTCTTTTATTGTGACCTCATTATTCAATGTTTTTTTCTCTTATAAGTGGCATTTAATTTAAAATAATGTGTTTAACAGGGGAGGGGGGAATGAAATCTTCATTTTTTAGCCAATTTTTATTAGAAATATATATACACAATAACAATATTATCATAAAAAAATAATTTTACCAATAAAAAAATAGTACAAATGTTATTGATATAAAATAGTTCATGTTAGCTGTCATAAGATATGTTTTAAATATTTTCTATATAAGTATCACATACTTATTAAAAACAAACATTTAATAATTTAGCATTAAAAAATTAAACTAAAAATATACTAAATTTTCTTTCAACATCATAGCTGCCAAAATCGATTTTATATTGCACAAAGAGATCTGTTTTCTCCTGATTAAAAATGATTTTTTCCCAATATATCTAGTGTAATTAAAACTAAAATGCACATTTTAATGTTAAATAACAAACATCATGAAAGCAAGTTAACCTTAGTGAATGAGTTTTGCTTGTACTAAACCCATGAGAAAGATTTAATGCAGTGGTACACAGGCATGCTAATTAACAGTACATCTGGGTCTTGTTTTATGCGGATTATTTTAATGCGATTTTGAAGTTATGCGATTCAAATTTCTTCTTAATATCTTTCATATTTCACTATATTTATTAGATATCAAGAAATTTAAATTATTAATAACTTATTTTGACTTGAAATACTTTTTTTTCCAAAATATAATGTTATATTAGCAGCTAACATCAATATGGCCTGAAGCTGTATTTAGAATCTTAGCTTCTATGTAAATAACCTACTTATACTTATGTATAAAATTATTGCAATAAATATTCAATAATTTTAAACTTTTAAAATGTATTTTGTTATATATAACAGAAATAATTTTTTAGATTGTTAAAATAAATAATGAAGATTTTATTGATTTTTTAAACTGAAAATAGTCTTTCTAATGATAATGTATAATCTTTTTGTTTTGATTGCGATCTCATTTTTTTAATATAGAAACAGAAAACCATTAACACAGCACACTAAAAGTCGTGCTAGTTGTACATCACACCAGGAATCTGATTTCTTATCAGTTCACAAACGAACGCATATTGTCAAATAGCAATAATGATTAAAAATATGTATGAAAAAATGTAAAATTAAATACTGTAGTTATTTGTCTTGTATTAATTTTTTTCAAATATTTGAAATTTTTAATTTGTCATACATTTTTTTAATGCAAATTTTAAAGTAATTTTTCCTTGTTGCTTTGCTTTTATACAATTTCTGAAAATTACTGGAACATATCCCCATTTTTCAAGGTATGTTAAGTCTATTTTTGTGGAATTTCTTTTGTGAGCATTTTCTGAGGAACCTATCTACCACATAAAACAAGACCCAGGTGTATATGAGAAATTAAATAACTTGGAAAGCAAAATAATATAAGTAATTATTTTTTTTATATGCTTGTTGTATTAATTCTTTAACCGCCTCTTACAAGGCATCTCGTCGACATCTGACGTCACTCTAATTCTGCTAGTTTTAATGGTAGAATATTCGTTTGACAGTTATTGATTAGGTTTTTAAAAGTTCTGTAAGATGGTGCCCTCTTCCTAATTATTTTACAAGTAAAAAATCAAAAAAACCGCATTTAAAACTAAACAAAGAAGAACCTTGTCGGTGATTGGCTGTCAGTCGGCTCTCAGCCGAAAAAGACATTCTGATTGGCTGGAAAGAACAAAGAAACCGCCTGATCAAAGAAAATAAAGAAAAACGCTGAGATTTTCATTTCGAATGTAATTTAAGTATTAAAAAAATATAAAATGAGAAATTAAAATAGTTTTTTAAAAAATATACTAAAAAAACAAAATTATTTTCGAAAAAATTGAAAATTTTAGTAAAAATATTTAAGATTTAGCAAAAAGAAATCTTTACTTTTCCATAATGTAAAATTGAAAAAAAGCGTTTGCGCCAGCACTTTTTTGTTTAGACATTCGCTTTATATTTGCCGAAATTGAATATATTTTATAATAAATAAATAGTAATTTATTTTTGAAAGAACTTTCGTTCTCTTTCATAACCTGAAAAATTAGTAATATACTTTTTATAAACATATCTTGAGTTGAATTTAATATTATAGGCGAATATGTTTTAACAATAGGCTTTGTCTTCAGTTTGTGAGTTGGCCAATTAAAAGATTTGATTTTTACCTCATACAACCAATAATATAATTAGCGGTCAAAGGGTTAAACAGTCATGCAGTTATTTAATTAAACACAAAATTTGTATGTTTTCATTTTTATTGAGAATGTTTTAAGCATTTCATATTTTCTAAAACAGATGATATATGTTAATAATATATCCATTTATTAACTATTAACTTATAATTTTTTATTATTTCTTGTATTTTTTAAAAAAATATTATTAGGAATTATGGCATATGATTACACAATTATAGTAATGATTGCAAATGTGTGAAGAGGAGAAGGGATATAAAATTGAATGAATAAATGAAAACCTGATATTAAATATAATATGATTATTAAATAAGGTCTGATAATAATTATAGGATAAGGATGAATTTTAAAAAGAGTGTAATTTGAAGAATCTGCATTAATATGAAAAATAATATTTGTTAAAGTTTATCATGTTTTTTTAATTTCATAAACATTTAGTCTATATGAATTTTTTACTTGCTAATAATTATATATGCTGTTATTGATATTCTTATTTTTGTAATAAAAATAATAGAATGAAAGGTGAATTGAAGAAATCATCTATTTAATCTTTTTGTTTAATCTTAATGTATTATGTAATTATTAACACTTTGTGAACATTTATCATAATTTTGGTGATTGGAATGTGAAATGGATTTGAGATACATTAAATTTAATTAAATATCATAACAATGTGTGTATTATTTAGTGTTAAGATCATATTGGGTTCACAATATCCTGCTAGGAAGTTCTGATATCCATTTTACTTGCGTCTATGCTCTGTATTTGCTTATATATATATATATACATACACATAGTATTATTTTCAGGAGCTTTCGTGTAAATATATATATATATAATAGCTAAATAACTGACATTTCAGTACAATAACAAGTACTTTTCTCAGAGCTTCTTCTTTCTCAAATCATAAGAATGTGTGTGATGAGATTTAAAAGGTCTAAGAGCATAAATAAAAAAATGTGAATTAATGAAAATTAATAATATTTAGAAAATGCTATTGGAGAATAAAATATTTTTTTAAAACTTCTCAATCAATAGAATTTAGGCATGAAGAGAAAATAACAAAAGAAAAAAATAATGATTTTAAATCTCACCACATACATTCGTATGATTTGAGAAAGAAGCAGCTCTGAGAAAAGTTTTTGTTATTGTACTGAAACATCAGCTATTTAGCTATTATATATTTTTATTACACAGAAGCTCTCAGAAATAATACTATGAATTCATTTATCCATGAAAAAGTTAGAATTAATATATATATTGTTTTTTGTTAATAAACATAATTCATTAAAAATTGCAATTTTGGATAATCTTTTTGATTGATTTTAAATACCTTAAATCTTTTTGTTGTCCTGTACGTAATGTTATTTTCCATTACTTTTCATCTTCATCATTCATCATGTAATGTTATATACAACTTACATTAGCAAGTCACATATACTCATATATATGTTTTGCGAATGATTAATTTCTAGGCATATTTTTGCAAGTGGGAGGGGGATGGGCACTACCCATCTCTGAAATATTTGAAGTATATATTCAAAACATAATTGAATGAAAGTTAATAAAGTATAATAAAAAGAATCAATTCGTAATGAAGATTAAGATGTTCATAGTATTATTTTTCACAGTGAAGATATTTATATTGCTTAAAGTAGAGGTATTTTTGATGAAGATGAATCATTGAAACAAAAATGACAGTGGAATTAGCAAATTAAGACAAATGAAACGAGAAACTGTTGTTATTGTTTAAGAGAAAATGAAGATGCTGAGTTAAAAATAAATTATCAGTAAAGCAAATCTAATCATTTTTATTTTTATTTAAAAAAAAAAAACGAGAAACGAAACTTTGAATTTCTGTTTAATGTTAATTTATTTTTTTATTATAAACTTTTAAAATCTTTTTTTTTTCCAACTTGAGAAAGTGAATAATATGTGTTTACAAACTACAACTTTTTTTTAAAAAAAATCTGTCTCTTGCTGAGTTGTGAGCCATTATTCTTCTGCAGAAGTTATTAGGAAGAAATTCTTTTTCAGAGCACTTCCACTGTTTTAAACTCAATTTTAAGATTAAAACGCAATTTTTATTAAGTTAATTTAATCTCAAGCACAGATATATGAAGGACTTTGTGGATAGTGGTTTATTTGCCATGCTCTAACTTAAGGTTCGTATCTGGGCTGAATTAAATGTTCATTTTTTTTTTTCCAGGCTATAGTAAATCGTTTTTTTAATTTCTTTTAGGAAGCCAATTCATTTTTAACTTCATTAGTAATCCAGAACTGATCTATAAATAGAGAGAAATTATTTTTTTTTCTCATGTGTCATAGCATCAGCCGGGAAGCGAACCCGCCAACCCGGGACAACTACGCTGACCTCTCGACCACCAATGCTTGACTATTTTTAGATAGAAAGCAAGACAAATTGAGAAGTTTTTCAAACTCTTATCTTAACAATTCAAGTCTGATAATTTCTCTTTTGCAGATTCTCAGTGGCAAAGGTGACTGCTACTTAAATGCTATTTTATTCTTTGGTATACACAATTGATACTTCTTTACCCAAAATATAGATTTTTTTTTTCTATTCGTTTATATTTGTAATTCAAATTTGTTCATCTGTATAATGAGGTGGTTTCTTTCTTCCTATAAAAATTTGAGTGCATTTTCAGTTAAGTTTATCATAACTGTAGCAGATAAAGAGCACCCAGCATTAAATTATAAAGAAGAAAGAAATCACTTTGCTATGCAAATGATTAAACGTATGCAAATTTGAATTAATTAAATATAAATATATTATTTCATCTGGAAGCAGTGCCATTAACTTCAAAATATGCATGATTTGTCAATATGAAAACTTTTGATTATCAGTGGAAGTTTTTTGGTATTACATTATCATTAAAAAATTGTATTTCCTAGCAATGAAGATTAATATGAAGATACAGGAATTTCCCATATTTCTAAGCAACATTCTTGGGAATATACAATGAATGTTTCTTTGGGACTAGTTTTTTTTTATAAAACTTTTATCATCATCATCAACCATTATCAATCCACTGCAGGATGAATGTCTCTCCAAGTTCAATCCATCTTTTCCTATCGTTAACTTCTCTTCTCCACAACACCCCCTGCACATGTTCTTATTTCATCCATCCATCCCACATGTGGTCTCTTTCTGGGTCTTTTACAATCTCTTGGAATCCAGATTAAAATTTCAATTGTCCATCTATTATCATCTCTTCTAGCAATATGTCCAGCCCAACTCCACTTCAGACTTTTAATTTTTTCAATGAGGTTAGTAACACCTGTTTGTTCTCTTACCCATACATTGCATTTTCGATCTCTTCTTGTTTCTCCAAACATGCATCTTTCCATACTTCTTTGAGTGGTCTGAATATATCTTGCAATATGTAGATTGAAATAGTTTTTTTTTTTATTATTATATTACCTTAAAGGAAATTTTCCATTTAGGAAACTAGTTAACAAATAATAAGCTAGAGCTATCAAAAAGAATTATAATTTGCCTATTATTGAATTAATAGTATTTTTATTAGTCTTAATATTATTAGTATTAATTTATTATTAATTATATATAAAAATTCATACTTTCTATCATTTAAAATTTTGTTAATTTATCACTGGATCATTAATATCCACTTACTTCTGATATCTTAATTACCTCCTATGGTCTTTATCAAAAGACTACCTACATATACCAAAGACTCCTATGCAGCATTTTTGATTGTCGTAAACCTAGGAATACTTTTTTCCTTCAGCCATAAAAAATTTACTTATTTAATGTTTATGAGAAGAAAAAGTGTTTTAAATACAATTTAAAATGATAAAAATTTATCAGTGTTGAATTCATACATGATGTCTGTCTGGTAGTGATATTATTCTCTTTAATTTTTTAAAAATGGGAATTAATAGGCCTGCGATCATCCTGTATTAAATTTTCCATATGAAAAGTAGAATTCTGATAGGTAAAAGCTAGCAATACTTAGTCAAAATAAGAGTCATAGATCACATGACCCTATACTCTTAAGCTTGTAAGTTATATGGTATGGCAGAAGATCTCTCAGCCTCATATAGCTATTTGAGTTGGATAGCTGGGTTTGAAGACGTATAGGTGTCTGAAAATTTTAGATTTTCCATTGAATAGATAACTTTTAGTTAAATGCTTGGCTTTGGGTTAGTGTTTTTAGATCTAGTGTCTGAACCTACCCTAGCACCTCTCTGAGGAGTGCCAAAGCACGAAACCATGGTCAGGGGTTTGGGGAGGGATTCCTGACAGAGATATTTTATATGCTTTCTCTAGCTAAGCATTTATCACAAAGCTTGTTGAGGAATTGGCAATCCTCATTGTTTTTAGCAATACTTAGTTTAAAAAAATAATTAGTGAATATTTATGAGAGGAAAGGTTGGTAAATAAGATTAACATCTATAAATTGATATTAAATTAAATAAACCAATGTGGAATTCATAAAAAAAAGATAGTTCATTATATATGATATTATCAATAATAGTTTTTTTCATTATTGAGTTTACTTTGTTTGATGATATTTTAAACTAAAATTAACAAAAAAAAAAAAAAATTAAATCAATAGCTCTGTGATATTCTGTGTAAAACTGTCCATCTTATGATCAACTTCGAAACGTCTTGTGTATAGCAAGAATAGGTAATAACGTTAGCATTTTATTGGTTGTAGGCTTACAATTACTTACATTTTTTGTATTCATCTTTTAAAAAATTAATTACTTAATATTTAAGTGAGAGGGAAATATTGCAATAGATAAATATCATTAGCATCTATGTAGCTATTATCTTTATAGTTTATATCTTGAAAATTAAAAAGCAATTATAACTCATATAAGTCAAAGCTTACTACTTCAATTTCTTTAATATGAAACATCTTTATATTTATTTCAGAGCAAATTGATAGAAAAGTGTTTGTAAAATAAAATTGATAGATCAGCATTTAATATTTTTTCAACAGTTAATAAATCATATTAAAGTTTTCAAAAACATCATTATTATTTATACTTTCCATTCTGTAGCGTAATATATATATATGTATATATTCCCATGTTTTCCTGAAAGTTTGTGATGATGGTATTTTAATTGTATTTATATATTGGACTACTTCCGTCATCTAATATGAGCATTGAATGTTTTTAGAAAAAAAATAACTTTATTTAAATATTCCAAATATATTCAACTGTATCCTATGTGCTATTACTACTAGTTTTTTTTTTTTTAAAAAAGATTTATTTAAACAATTGATACATATTTATACAATGATGATTACAAGAATACCAAGCAATGTCCACAGCTAAATGAGAAGTGAATACATACATGATTGTTGAATCAATACTTCAGTAGAATTCTAGATTGGTCCATACTTTGTCCCAGTTGAACAATTATGCATGCCTCTTTGAGCATTGAAAAGCACATCAAAATTTATAATGAGTATAAGTTTAAAATCAAGATGTGAAGCAAAGGCTAAGTGGGTTGGGAGAACACTGACAAGGACAGTGATTCGCTCCCAATCCATCAGTCTGAGCCTAAGCATCTTGAGATCTGTCCATCACTTTTTTATAAGTTAAGCCATTCAGTTCATGATTAAATATGTTAACTTTTATTGTTGAGGTAGATGGTGTGATCAATCCGCTAATTGGTAGTCATTAGATAGTCTGGTAGAGTTGTCATATATGACTGAACTCATTTTGGTATTGCATTGATGAGGTGAGACTCAAATTTGATCATTGATATCTTTGCAATAATCAGTGAACTAACATGGATGAATGTATTTGGAATATTTAAATAAAGTTAATTTTTTCTAAAGACATTCAATACTCATATTAAATAATGGAAATAGCCCAATAATATAAATTGTCTTGTTTTACATGTTTTTTTTCCATTCTTTCCTCATTTTTTAATTAATTTAATTTAAATTTCACCATGTGTCAAAAAATATAAGTTGATTCCTAAGGATTATTATTTTTCTTTTCCGAGTAAATTTTAAGTTTATTTATATAAATGGGGGGGGGGGGTATAAGTAGACAAAAATATGAAAGTCATATGAAAATGAAAAATATAATCCTTAGAAGTTATACATTTTTTTGACGAACATATATATTTTCACCTCAGTGTATCTTTCATCCTAGCTCAATCATATCACCACCATATATCACCCCTGAAATCAGATCAACCTATTTCACTTTGGATGCATTTTTTTAAAACACCCATTTCACTTTTTTTTATTGAATAAGACATACATAGCTCATATTGTAATTTCATGTACAATTTTTTTTTTTTTTTTGGATAGATTTTTAATTTCATATATTTATATTTCAAACTTTTATTTCATCATATTTGATCAAACCCATATGAAAAAGATAAATGATTCCCAAGATGTGCATTTTGTGCTGAATCAACACTCATCAGTTGACCCCGATAACAATCTCATACACATATTTTCATCATTTCTTTAGGATTTTATAGTTAGCAATTTACTATAGTTTGCTTACAAGTGTCAAACTTTCTGAACTCACAACTTTGCCACAAACTACTTTATAAACTTATAATAATATTTATTACTGATCATTCATTAAACTAGAAGTTATCTCTAGTCCAGATATACATTTTAATTTTCACTTAATTAATAATATGTGTATAGTGATATAGAGATATCAACACCTGAGTTTCCTGGCACATATTGATAGTTTTGATAACTTTCACTATATCATTCTCTTCCAAGACAGGGACTAGATTTTATCACAAACATATATATATATTTGGATGAAATATTGACTAGATTTTATCACAAACATATATATATATTTGGATGAAATATTGATTACTATTATTATATCAATTGAAAAGAGAGGAATAAAATAAGAAGAAAGGGCATTTAAAAAATAGAGATTGTAAATAATTATATTTTTGAAATTTTAATAAATTTATTAATACCTTGGTCAGATTATTAATAAAGATGGAAACATAATAGATGAAATTAATCATAGAATTAAACTTGGTTGGAGTGCTTTTGGTAGAAATAACTTGATACTAAAAGGAAATATGCCTATGTGTTTGAAAAGGAAGATTTTTAATAAATGTGTTTTACTAGTTCTTACTTATGGATCTGAGACTTGGATACTTAATAAAAGAGCAATACAGAAACTTCAGACCACTCATAAAGAAGTATGGAGAGATTCATGTTGGGAGTAACAAAAAGAGATCGAAAACACATTATATGAATAAGAGAACAAACAAGTGTTACTGACCTCATTGAAAAAATTAAAAGTGAAGTGGAGTTGGGATGGACATATTGCTAGAAGAGATGATAATAGATTGACAATTGAAATCTTAAACTGGATTTCAAGAGATTGTGAAAGACCCAGAAAGAGACCACATGTGAGATGGATGGATGAAATAAGACAGTGTGCAGGGGTGATGTGGAGAAGAGAAGCTAAAAATCGGAGATGGATTGAACTTGGAAAAACCTTCATCCTGCAGTGGATTGACAATGGTTGATGATGATGAATGCTAATGTGACTTTTAATTCAAAACCAGTTTGAATTATTAGCATCCATATTATTATATTTAGGATTTTCTACCCTTTTTATGCAATGTTTGAAAAGAAATGTGTAATAACATATTTTTCATAGACATTATGATTATGTCATTGTTCCAATATATATATATTGAAGATGTTTTTTAAAACTGTAAAAATTAAAAAAAACAAACATTTCTATTAGATTTTTATTTTATTTTATTAAAAGGTCAAATGAAAATTATATTTACATAGATGAGTGGAATTGATAATTTCTATTATGCAAATTAAAACAGTATTTGAGCAATAGCTATTCTTACTCATGATATTAAAATTTACCAAGTATTCATCTTAATTTTCAATCATTTTAAGATTTTAATTTTGGATTAATTATTTTTTCAGCATTGGCAGGAAACATTTTTAGTGTCTTAAGGGAATTTATTACTCATTTCTATTGTGCATCCCAATTTTATGATCATCATTTGTATATTTTTCATTTAATTTCAAAAAGTGAGGAAGAGTCACCTGCCAACATAATCTCATATTGTTTATTTAAAAAAAAAAAGATCATAAATTTATTTTTAACACATACATACATACAAAAGAGACAGAAAGAGTGAAAAAAATTAACACATGGTTCAAAGGTTTTATGTCTTTAATTTCTTCATTAATTCTTATCTGCAATGATAATGATATACAACATTTTATCTTATAAATCTTAATGAAGCATTTAAAATATTTCTCTCTTTTTATTAGATAAAAATGTGAAATGTAAATACAATTTTTATGTTCGTATCTACATAGATGTGTGTTTTGAATATAAGTGAATTCATTGGTAGAGCAGTAGGCTGAAAAGTTGAAACATTCTGAAATGATTCCCAGCTGAGGAGAATGAAAAAATATACATCTTAGTTTCGGCACTTCATCGGAACTCTTTGAGCTTAACCTGCTGCTTGGATGTTACATAATCTCTTGATCAACTTAAACGATTATTTATTTTTATTTCAATGACTGGAAATATGTTTATATAAATATTTGCATACGTTTGCGCATATTTATGCTAGTGTTAGTATATACACATGTACATTTTGTATTAAATCATATATTTATAAATATATCCTATGTGAAAAAAATATATGTATACAATAAATTGGCCGAAACATTTCTATCGTTGGCTAATGAAAAGGTTTGTTATATGTATTTATTTTTATTAAATGTAGCTAAGCATGCTTTCATCTTGGAAAGCCAGATTTATAGCAATCGTGGGTTGGCTAGATATGCTGCGACATAGCTAACTAATCCATGAGTACTTTGAATATGGCCTTCTAAGCCGAAAGCGTGATCAACTACATTTAACAAAAATAAATACATATAATAAATCTTTTTTAAAGCCAACATTAGAAATATTTTGGCCAATTTATTGCAAGCAAGAATGAAAAGGATAACGAATTATATGTATATGGTGTATGTGTGGGTGACGAGTCAATATATATATATGAGAAAAATTGAACTTGCTCTATCCTTTACTTATATATATGTAAATAAACCATATAATATATACAGTAGATAATATGTAAGAATATATTCTACTGGAATATGTAGACGACTGTCAACTATTATGATAATATACATGCAAATATGCTAATATCTATGATAATTAGTGACTAGTTTTGTTTGTGTTTATACACATGCTGATATACTTATGTATATGCTAATATTCATTGTAGATTTGTTTTGACAAAGATATGCTATATCATGAGTAAAATAACAAATAGTTAAGATTTATTACTGTAATAGTTAACAATTGTCTACATACTCTGGTAGAATATATTCTTATATCTATCTATCTCTGAATTATAATGGATAAATACGAAATTTTAATTTGTTTTATAAGTTAATTTAGAAAGTGAGTAGATGCTCTCCAATTAAGAATTATCTTGAGAGTGAATCGCTATTTTTTTTTTTTAAATAGAGCCAAAAATAATTTGTGATTATTGAATGTTTTTTGATTAAATATGGATGGATTTATTACATTTGTTGAGAAATCAAAAGTCTAGAGTACGGAGAAGTAATAAATCTGAAATCAAATATATCCACTTGGTTTTATTATGTGGATTTGGATGTCACAAATCTTATTTTTTTAATACTTTCCTGACCATGTGCATCCTCTTTTGGGAGTCTTTTAAAATGTATTATATATTTTTAAAAAAAGTTTTTGTTCCCCTATTCTCTATGTCCAATCAAAATATATATATATATTTTAGAAATACATATTTCGTTGAAAGAATTAAAAAACTTTATAATTCATAATCCAACTTTTATCATTATTTTAAATCTTTTATGATGGCTGTAGTTTTTTTTTTTTTCATATGTCATATTATCGGCCGGGACGCGAACCCACAACCGTCTGCAACCAACTACTTGCTTGCAAGGCATATAAAATAAGTATATATTATAATCTAGCTCTTTTGTCATGAACTAGCACAGTTGTTCTCAATCTTTGTAGAATTGCGGGACACATTTTTTATGTGGAACTCTAACATACAAAAATTTCAAAATTATAAAATAATTACTTGGTGACACATTAATAACATCAAATTGTCAAAAGAAACTATAAAATTTTTTATAGGAGATTTAAAATTTTAAAGCACCATGTATAGGAAAGACAGTATTAAGGAAGGAAATAAAATAAGTTGCTTGTTGTAGTTACATGAAAACATTAGTTTTATTATTATCATTATATTTAAAGAACCATTGAAAACAAATTAATTATTATCATTATATTTAAAGAACCACTGAAAACAATTTTTTTTTTTTTTTAATAAACTACAGAATAAATATAATGTGAAATGTGTGCTTGATATTTCTCACAAATTTCTGAAATATTTGGACGAATGAATGACAAGGCCACTCACATTTCCTGCTCTAAGTTTTCAAGTCTTTCGCACCTTTATGTTGACTAGTGATGAAAAATCTAATTCATGAACATAAAGTGTAGAAAGAGCGATAAAACATCTACACTTTTTTTTGATATAGTAGGATATTTTTTTTAACAGAAATCTAAAATTCTTCGAGAGTCCTTTCTGAATATTTTAAATGCACCGCGATCTGAAGACAGCGATATTACTTTGTTTTGTTTACACAGAGGCCAAACTCTCCATCCAGTAGCACCACTCAGTGCAAGCCAGAGTAATCAATGGATGCAAGAAGGTTTGTGCATAAAATTCCTATCCAGTTCTTATTTATCCAATATCCCCAGACTAGTTTTTAACTTTCATCAGCGATGAGCCTTGGATACTGAGTTGCGCTATTGTATGGACAGTTTAGTCTCTGTGTAAACAGTTTGTGTAAGCATAAAGAATGGTGATCATGTGTTGTTTAGTAATTTGTCTTGTTCATTCCCATTTTGTATCCAGAAATGTACTAATTAAATTTATTTATTGCACTAAAAATGCAATACCCCAATAAAAAATAATAATTATTTATTTTAAAATAAATCAAATAATAGTCTGTGGTCAGTTCAATTACAGATATTATTACATCTTGACCATTTGAATGTAACAAACAATATAAATTCAGATCATTCGAACAATGACATATATGCGTCGCAACATAAAACTGACTATGCTGCATACAGGCAACCATGGCAAGTAGATACAGCCAGTGACACAAACAATGCATGACTATAATAACTCAGAACTATTGTTATTTCTACAGGTTTTTTTCTACAGAAAAACATGATGCAGATTCACGGAACACCAGTTTTCTGCAGAACATGCTTTGGGAACCACTGAACTAGCAGCATAATGCATTAATTTGAGTGAAGGACTGATTAAGATTAAAATTGAAATGGTAAAAGTTTTAAATGGCCAATTATTTAGTTGGAACATTATCATGAAACCATCTAAGTTTATAATTTTTATATTTTCTATAAATTATTTTTTTTTTTTATTAATATATTCTATTCTGCCAAAGTTAAAATAATTGAAAAACCCAGTAATTGATTCTGAATTAGAGTCTATTCTTAGATGATCATTGATTTTAGTTTTGTTATTTGTAATTCTTCAAAAATATATTTTAAGGATAAGTTTGCATCTCTGTTGGCATATACATCCAGGACATTGGATTGCAAAATTTTTTGTAACATATAATTTTTACACGGCACACAACTTTATTACAATCTTGTATCAGACAAACAAATTTGAAGAAAATGAAATGCCTATTTGATTGGATGCACATTTCTCAGATTTTATTTATAATAAAAAAAGTACTGCTGATGATATAAGGCAGGCAATTAACCACACATTATATATATATATATATATATATGTGTGTGTGTGTGTGTAATTGAAACATCAACTATGAAGATAGAATGATACCAATCTATCTTTTAGCTTTATTGTTATATAAGCTTAGTTTTTTTAATGCAGTTTTAAACTATAGGGAGAATTAGGTCTATTATGTTAATTTATCAAGAATCAGTCTTAGTTTTAACAACCTCTGAATATTAAATGAAAAATCAGTTTTAATAATATAATAAATAATCACAACTTTAAATATTTCATCAAATGATCACCATCAAGGTCACAAGCCAGAAACTAGTCTGGGGATATTGGATGAATAGGCACTAGATGGGGATTTTATGCACAAGCCTTCTGGCATCTATTGATTACTCTGGTTGGCACAGGGTGGCACTGCTGTATGGAGAGTTTTGCCTGTTTAACTTTAAATATATGTAATTGAAATGGGAGAACTGCCTCCCACTAAATTGTGTAACATCAACTGTGTAAATATATATATATATATTTCACAATGATGGCAGTTACAAAACCATTATGTTGTTTTTCTAATATACTATTCTTTAAAATAATAATAATTTACTAAGGCTGTAACCTTAGAAATAAGCGTCTGAAAAATACGAAGGTAGGGAACACTATAGGTCTTACGCTATGAAGAAAAGAGAGAATGAAATATATTCAATTTATAGACAACAAAATACTTAAAATATATAAATAAATTTATTAATATCTAATCGATTTTCGTTCAAAAATGAACCTTATCAAGATATTATAACAACTGAAAAAATTCACGTGATTTAAAATATCTTAACACATCATCTACAGGTCAAACTTCTAAATAAAGATGTTTTTATATTTTCCAATTTTTATTTAATGACCATTTTCCACCTAATTTTACCGACCCTTGTACTAAATTCATACGTTTTTCTTTATTTTCATGTATATACAATGTTTCATATACTTTTCTTTCTTTATAATTTTTACAATATTTGATGACTTCAATACTTTCTTCACAATTCATAATGTGTCCTGTTTCTAAAAAATGGCAAAATGGACCTGATTTATTATCTTTTCTATTTATAGCTCTGTCATGCTCTTTACCCCTTTCTATCTTACTTTTTGCTGACTGACCTATGTATATCATCTTGCATCTTTTACAAATAATTTTATAAACTATTCCTATCCTATCATTCTTATCATTCCTTATTTTAGAATTACTTACTAGTTTTTTTAAAGATTTACTATTTTTCCATCCAATACCTATATTAAGATTTATTTTTTTCTTTTCTATCATTTAGAATTTCATATACATCCTTAGAATATGGAATAGAAATCCATTTCTTATTTTTTCTTTCATTTTTATTGCTAACTTTTTTATACCTATTTTCATTTATTAAAATATTTCTTACAATTTTACTATTATAACCATATTCAATGTATTCATCTTGGATTTTCAATTTTTGCTCCATTGCATCTTTATCATTTAATATATATATATATATATAATCATTCCTAAGATTTCAAACTCAGGATCATCAACAAAACGTCTGTGATTATTAAGGTCAAGAAAGAAAGTATTGGCTTTTAATCTCAAAATATAAATTTAAAAATATAATATAAGCAACTTACAAAATTTTCACAAGGTTTATATAAAATAGGTGCAAATAGTTTATAATGGGTAAACAGATATCCAATTCTAATTTTATAATAAAAAATGTGTTTGCTTTCTAGTTTTTGCAAGTAGGTTAATTAAAATAATTAACAAATTCTTTTGCTAATTAGACTGCTTCCATTATGTAATATTAATTGTGAAAAAATTCAAACTTTATTTAAACTTTAAAATTTTTAGAAATGCAAAGAGGTTAGTATATAACCCAATGTGTCAAGTGGTATTATTCTTCTTTCTCCATCAGGTATTGCCAGTCGGACCAGTGATATTATTAGAATGGGAATCAAATCTAGGATCTTTAAATTCATGAATAATGGTTTTACGGTGGTGCTTTAAGGTTATTCAGTCAAAGGCAACAGCCAATAAAATTTTTACACCTTTCTCCATGAGGTTGCTTTTCTTCACTTTTTCTTAAGAAAAAAGTTAATAAATGGTATTTCATACATTACGAATTATGACATTAGATTGATTTATGATATCATTTGAGCATCTTCTTTAAATTTTCTTCTTTGTACTTTTACCTCCCTGCCCAATATTTAGATTTTTTTTTTCCAATCAAGAAAATGTTTATTGGTACATAGATGGTCTGTTACTTTACATTATTAGTCTATTTCCTTTCTAATCATTATTTTGCACTCTTTTAATTTCTTTTCAATGGCATGACTGGTTTCACTGATACACATCCATTCTATATTCATATGGTAATTTGTAAACACAGTTTTTGTTTTTTAGCATTTCAACTTTAGTTTTTGTAGAGATTAGAATTCTTCTTTGGGAAACTGTTGTGATATTATATTGATTACAGATTTTTCTTAGTTTGTAGGCTATTCTTTATATGTATGTATATACTACAGTACCTTATTTTTGTTTTGAGGTTTCTTTTTATTGTCTATTTAAGGTATTCTTAATGACATCTGATGGATAAGCAGTCTTCAAGAAAAGTCTTTCTCAGTATCATTGGATTCTTTTTTTACTCGATTCCATATTTTTATAGAATTTTCCATATTTTATGATCTATCATGACTGACTATATGGGCCAAATATTTTCCTACATGTGTGGATTTTCCGTAAACTTTGGTTTTGATTTTGCCATGAGGGAATGCCGATTTTTATTTTTGTCTGATTCTATTGTGAAATTTAATGTGAATAGGAAATGTTATTGGTATGTCAAGAATGTTTGTAATATTACTGCTTTATCATGTGGCCATATAGTAAATATATCGACAAAGCAAAGCCAGACTTTGGGTGACTATGGATCATTGCATGTGGCTCTGTTTCGTGTTCTTCCATATAAATGTTTACAATTAGGGGTGACAGTGATGAACCCATAACTATTTCTTGATTTTTTGCAAGAATTCTGAGTTCTATTGAAAGTATGTTGTTGTTATGCCTAATGAATGAAATGAAAGTCTTGTTCTGGCTTGGAAGCTATTATGGCTACTTAATCTTTTCCTTACGTAGATAATACTTTATCATGTTACCTTTTTGAATAAGCTTTCCATATCAATGCTTACTAATATGTCCCTTCAATTTTCATGTTTTTTATTAATTCCACAAGGTTCTTAAAATTCCTGATGAAGGATTATGTTTGCATGCCAAAGAAGTAAGAACATCGACAAGTTTTTACAAAGTGATTTTCTAAAACTAACAAGTCGTAGATTTTAGATAGATCACAAAGATGGGAGCTTTTGCTGAAATATGATGTTAATTTTTTTTTACCTCATCAGTGCAATATTTGTGATGCTTTCTGAGCTATGCTTTTAACTTTGGTTTTGAGGGTAGTATAGAATTTTTTACCTTTTTTTGTATTGGTCTGCTGTGAATAGCTTGTATTTTGTATTGCAATCAGTAGTGTCCATTATAACTGTAGTATTGTCTTTGTCAGCAGGAAGAATGATTATGGATTTGTCTTTAGTATGATAAATTGAATAGTTTTGCTGTTATTATAGGAAATGTTTGATTTAACGTTTTGGTATATCTGAAGTATTCTTTTTATTCTGTATTATAAATCTTGTTTTTTCTAGAGGCAATTTTTGAGTGTGTTGGCAAAGTTTGGTTTCTCTTTAGAACATAAATTTCATCATCTGTTAGATGTTTAGAAATAATGATTTTTAACAGATCAAGTTGGTAGGTTATTTAATCCATTAAGACATTTGATATGCATCTGTCGGTTTACCAATTTCCTTTTTTTTTATCATGCAATTTAGAATATGATTTTCTTACTGCTTGAAAAACTTTAATGAAATCTTTATCGTAACATATACTGAAATTTCTGTCCTAGGAAAAAGTTCTTAACTTTGCCTTCATGCCTTATAACATTCATTTATTATACATATGGCAGCAACTGAGGAAGTCATTCAAAAATAGTCTTAGAAGATGCAGCAGAATCACAGTAGAGAAGAACACTTTAGATGCATCAAATATCCAAAACAAATATTTCCGACAATAACATGAAAGCTATTAAATCTCTCAAACTAGACAAATCCATAATCAGTCTCTCTACTGTTGAAGACAAATAATGACATTCCTGATTACAATAGTAAAATAAGAGAGCTTTTCATAGCAGGGTATTAGAAAACGGTGGTAAAAAATCCTATACTAGCTACAGAAATAAAATTACAAGCATTATCCAGAAAGTTTCATTGATATTTCATCAAGTCAGAAGACAGAAATTTAACATATTTCATGAAAATATCACATCATTTTGAACTATCTAAAATCCATAAGGACCATGTTCCATTAAGATCTTTCATTAGTTGTAGGAATTCACATTGTCAGAACTTGTTCTAGGTTTTTAGGTTTCTGGCATAATAGATAGTTCTTTATCAAGAATTCTAAGCACTATTTATAGTTAATCAATACGTGAATGTTGAAAGAACCAGCATATTTGTAAGCATTGTTGCAGAAAGTTTATTTACAAATGTATCTTGTAATGAAGCATTATCTATTATAAGAAAAAGGATTAAATGATAGTAACAGTTTATAAGACAAAATTATCTCAGTTGATAGTATAAAGGAATTCTTAACACTCTCTATAACACCAACAAACTGAAAAAAGTTATTATGAGTTTGCTACTGTCAATCTGGAAAAACTTGAAATCACAACCATAACCAGCTGACTTTGCTAAGTCAGTGATACAATTGTTGTTTGACACATGGTAAATCATTATTACAAACATTCTATTCAGACTTTGATAAAATATTCCCCTCAATTAAACTTAGAACGAGAGCAAGAAGAAAAATGATATTCTTAGATGTTCTTGTAACAAGTCACTCTCATGACAAAATCAAAACAACATTTTACAGAAAATGTGCATGTCCAGGAAAATATTTAGCATATACATCCAATCATCACAGAAACACATCATCATATAAAGATCAAAAGAAGTTTGTTCAGAAATCAGTGATGTGGAAAAAGGACGTATATAGAATAAACTTTCATCAGCTGTTACTAATAAAATCTTAAATGGACAATAAAAAGATATATCAAAAGAAAAAAAATAGCTCTATGTACTGTACTGCACCCATACATACCAAGAATAACAGAAATTAAAGAAAAAAATGTTGTATTTATATTGTCTTTGACCAGATGGCTCAATTGGTTAGAGTGTTACTTTAAATTTCAATACTTGAGAATCTATGTCCAGGTTCGATCCCATACTAGTACTGTCACTGGTCAGGCCAGCAACACCAGAAGAAGAGGGGAGAATAATACATCTCAAAACATTGTGCATATACGAACCTGTTTGATGTGATATTACTGATAGTTGAATGTAATTGGAGTATTTAAATAAAGTTACATTTTTCTAAAGAGATTCAATACTTATATTAGATAATGGAAATAGTCCAAACAATAAATACAAGCGTTGGTGGTCGAGTGGTCAGCACAGCTGCCTTACAAGCAGTTGTCCCGGGTTAGCGGATTCGGTTATCAGGTTCGCTTCCCGGCCGATGCTATAACACATGAAAAAAAAAAAAGTCAGTAAGTCATTAAGCTTTTTTTATATTATTGTTAAGATGCACATATATATATATTTAAAAAAAGAAAACTTCAGTTTAAAATTTTCCCTTCCTCCTAAATATAATGAAAAGTTTTTAAAAATATGTTTTAGATTATTTTTATAAAATATATTTCATATTTATATTTGGTTTGGATAATAGTTATTTAAGTTTTTTTTTTTTTAATAGATAATTTGGGAGCAGCAGGAGGTACAAGTAAGTAAATTTTATTTTTTATTTGTAACTTTTTTAATCCATTATTGTTAGAGGGGATTTGAACACAGATGTCAAGCTCCGTTCGCTCATCTCCATTTTATATAATTGATACACATAACCACGTGCATATCTCAAATGTACATATTTCATATTATTTGCATCAACAAGGGGCTTTAAGCATTCCATTATCATATTTTTAATGATATTATGGATGGTTGAAGACTTAGGGAGTGAAGAGGATTGAAACCTGTCTATTAAAATTTGAAGATTTGCTATCCTAATATATGTGTGGGAGATGTTGATCTGGACCAACTGATGAGTGCTGGTTTAGCATGAAATACATATATTGGAGATCATTTATCTTTTATTACATGTATGTGGTCATGTGTATAGAGTATATGAGATGGGATGAATGACTGAAGGGAAATTTGAAAGTCTCTGTTCAAATCATTTCTGATTACCTCTAGCTTAAGTATCTACACTATACTTGTATTAAAATATTCCATAATTTTTTTGTAATAAATATGCATAGATTTTACTAGATTTTATTTTTCTTATACACTCATATTTGGATGTTCACATTCGTGGCTGATAAGATGGAAGATTAGTGTAAGATACAAGTGCATATATTTGTTCTTGTAATTATGCTGAGTGGTTTTATTTTGTAAACTGCCATTTTTACATCTTATTTGTTTATGTAATGGCAAAATAAATATTTTCTACACAATTTGGCATATTGATGACTTTTGGTTATCCAATTTTGTTCTCCATTAAATTTTAGCACATGCAATTTGAAACTGATAATATTGCTTTGAGATAATATTGTATCTCTAATTTAGTTCTCAGTATTTGTTTTTATCATGCTTTAAGTATTTGGGGATGTGAATATTTGGTAATAATTATTAGTAGAAATATAGAATTTGAAGTAAGGCTTGCAAGATGACCCATCAAATCTGGTGACACTCGTATCATGGTCTGTATGAAGTTCATTACATGAAAGCTGCTTCTCACAGATTATAGCTTTTTTTTTTTTACCAGCATTTTAAGATGAGATAATGCATCAATGATGTAATTAATATTCTTTCAAGTTTTTTGATAGTGACATTTGAATAATACAGAGAATTCACTTTAATTGTGAACACAATTTATTTTCACTTATTTTGGAATATGCTACTATGCATTTATAAATTATCTAAATCAAATGCTGGTTCATTTGGTTTCCCAACCAACGGCTTGATCATCCTATGTTTAACTCCATCGAGAGAGTATTTTCTGTCATCCTCCACCTTATGTTATATTTGTGTCACAACATATAGATGATAAATCACTCAAAAGTGATTTACCTTTAAATGTGTCATAAGTAGATCTGGCAGATAATGTGATGATGACTGCTTAGGGAACTAAATGTATAAAAAAGTAATACATGTACATTAAGTGTAATATGAGAATAGAAAGTAGCAAGGATTAAATAAGTTAAGTAAATAAAACAAAATTATAATAAAGCAAGTCAAAAAAAAAAAAAATCAACATAGCAGGTGACTTAAATAAAATTATAAGTAGTAACCAATATGCTAGATTGTAATAAGAAGTGTCATCCAAGATTACAAAGAAAGCTACATCAAGGAGGTAATGGTTAAATTACAATAAAAAGAAATAAGTATAGTAGTATACATGATAACAAAATCTATAGTGAGAATGCAAGTGCAAAACATGGAAACCGAGGAGTTGAAGTTAGCAGAATAGGTTGAATAAAACCAGGAGTCAATCAAAAAGCATTATAGGAGAACATTGAAGTAATGCAACTTAATTAAAGATCACATGTTCTTAAAACAAATGATATAATGTACAACTTGCCATGATGATGAACGTGTTTAAAGAAATATCCACATGGGTGAAAAAGTCAGCCAGAAACTATTCAAATAAATGAAAGGTTTGTGAGAATATTTATGTCGAAGATATATGAAGACATCCAGAGCCAAATATTCATCAAAATAGGCAACATATTGAACAAATATGAAAAGAACCAGATCCAAATGGATGATACTCTGATCTAGATATATAGAAAAATGCACAACTCATCTAAAAAGTTTAAAGATGATAATCAGAACCAAATGAAAGAGCTATCAACAACAAAAAAAAGATAACATGGAAAATATAAAGAAGGGATTGGAAGAAAATCTGAATTATAAAGTGAAAGAAGTAACAGAAAAAGTAAAGCAGAAAAATGAAAAGGGGATGGAAAGTGAGATCATCTAAAATGGAAATTTTAAGAAGGATTAACTGGAGTTCAATAATGGTTTACTAATATTGAAGAGATGCACAAGAATATCAGAAGGTGGCATCATGACAGGCAGTGATGTATAAGAACATATAGTATCTAAACTGAAAAAAACAGTGACTTATCAGAGGGAAGTCAATCTTTTAGGAAGTCTAACTGCAATTCCCATTAAAGCTAAATATTGTGAAAGCATTAAACAATACCATCAACCTGAATAACAATATGGGCGAAAAGAGTTATAATATGAGCATACTATAATATATGTTGACTTCCCAAAGATCCATAGTTAAATAAAGATTCCTTGATATTAATCAGTGTATCTGAGGTATTTATCTGTTTAAGATTGTAGAATTACATGTGTAAGCTAGTCAAGTTAACCTTTTAAAAAATGATGGATTAAGCTATGAGAGAATGCTCATCTTATGGAGTTGATGCACTATCAGAGAATTTCTTGGTTTATGTCTTCAAGCTGTTCAAATAAACTTTGGCTTACTAATTTAAAATTTTTTGATATTAGTTGATACATCTTAGGAACCATAGAAAGGCATATGATATTGTAATGTTGATTCACAATCTTGTTGTGTGTGCAAATTCTTGAAGGATATTCATATTAGTGGCATTGTTAACCAACAATTTAGAAATTGATGTAATCATTCATATTTTTCTTGACATAACTGAGAGTCTCACAACAGGATTTTATGTGAAATGGAAGGAACCAATTGTCCAATAGCAAGAAGGAGAAGTAGTATGTTAGTCAAAGAAACCAGCAATAATTAATGAAACTGACAACCCTTATTTTTTACAATTTGTGAAATAAAGCGTGGCATAAACATTTGATAAATAGTGGTTGCCACCTCATTGTATACAAAGGTCCAAAAAGGATTAAACAGTCATAAGACAAGGTAACTAGCTTAAATCAGCATGACAAAAATTAAAAGACAAATAGAAACAAAATTGGTCCTAAGAAGTTATTTGGTGAGCAGAAGTATAACAACTCTATGTTGGTCACATTCCGTGGGATGGTATTGTGTTGCCCATGGAACTGGTCACAATATTACTGGAAAGTTTTGTTTAAATAAGCATAAAAATAGATAGGATTTTAAGTAATAACATTTTTATATTACGGCAGCACAGTTATAAAAATTAAATAAAATCTACACAAACAAATATTCATTTGTCTTATTTAAGTATACCTCTAAAAATATATTCATCTGAGACAAAGCTATGATGTTGAATAATCTTTATTATTCACTTATTCAGAGCATCTTGATTTTGTCAAATGACTTTCAGAATTGTTCAAAGCTGAAAATGTAATGTTTTTTTATTATTTTTATATTTGCTAATTAGTGCAAATGATACGAAATGTGTTTATGAAAACTTTTTATAAAAAGTCTATCGTTACTGTTGTGAACAGATAACAGGTGAGATGGTTTTTATGAGTATATACACTCTTAATTTGTAATGGTGAGTTTAGTCAATTGAAATTGCTTTACTTATATCTTTAAAGGCATCTAACTGATGGGAAGAATTGTAAAATATGGTTGAATTAATTATAAAATTCATTTCATACAGTTGTAAAGTAAAAATGCTAAATGTGCAAAATATTTACACAATTGTATTTTTCATTTGTGTCCACATTTAAAACTATAAAAAAAATCATAATAAAAGTACTAAGAAATTAAATTTTTTAAAAAATAAGTAAAAAGGATTAATGTTTTTGAAAACATTCTATGCAGGTGGGCAGATTAATTTCTGAGTTGCGAAAAATGTGTTTATTTCTTAAACAGAAAAACTGATTTCTCAGAAGCTACAAAAGGCATTGTAAAGACTGTTAGTTCACATCAAAATAGATGTTAGTAACCACTCAATTGGGTCATGACCTTCAACTTCCCATTATCAAGAGTGTGAAGTCAGATAATTAAAATAGAATATTAGTAACATTTGTTGGCTAATCGTAAAAGTAATCCTGTTACTAAGATCTACCTCAGCCCATTATTTTTCAGTCATATGGTACGTATGAGATAAGGATGACCTGCCCTCCAGGCCAAGAAATATATTAACTTGTTTTCTCGACTTTACTTATTTATTGCCTGAATATTTTCCCTAATAACTAACACCTATCAGTACCAAAAAAGTTTCAAACTAACTTGCTACTTAATGATATTTAAGTCATTTCATGGAGTCAAACACAATTACAGCTTAGAAACCAACTGAATTAAAAATTTATAGTAAATCTTCAAACTCAAAAAGAGAAGCTTATCAGCTAAATAGCTATTAAGGCATTTCATATTTAACTTATATATAAATGTATCTGATAATATATCTATGCAGTTTTAAGTGATTTAATTCCAGTAATTTAAATTTAAATATTTCTACTATAAAAAGGCCTCAGAATTATAGATTGTTAAAAGGAGGTTGCCTTGATAACAGTTTGAAATTGTTGACTGTTATTGATATTGGGATTGTCTAAGTATTGACTGGTTTTTAATGATATATATATATATATGACAGTGGTGTGTTTTTGTCATTATTCATAATGCTACTCACTTTAATAAATGTTATTTACTGATTAATCCAGGTTGTTCTCATTTTAGTCCTATTCTTGAATATAGAAATGTTTTCATATGATAAAAAATTAATATTTTCAGAGTCTACACTTTCTGTGAGCTAATATTGCTGTTGTAATGGGTGAATATTAGAAGTGTGGAACAAAGTCAAACTAAGTTCTAGATGATAAGTTAAGATATGAAACTTATACGCCACTTTGGCCAATACAAATCAAAGCTATCTCAGAATCATAGTTTTGCCAGCATTTTACAGTTAGATGATGTATCTAGAAATGTAACTAGCAAATGTAACAAGTAGTCATCTTTGAATGAAGATATCTGAATAGTACAAGGACTCGGTTTGATAATCATCATTAATGTAAAAAACATATATATGCTGCCATGAATTCTAATCAAAATTTTGTTTTTGAAATTACTATAAAGTTTAAATAACTTTGTCCTACCTATTTGTATTTGTAAATACTAAGTTGCAACACGTACATTCATGGTTAGTATTTAATCTGAAGATATAGAGTTTATGTGGATCACTTGAGCATTTATTTATGTTGATATGCTAATTTTTTTATTTATGCAAATATAAATTATTCAAGTCAGTTCTTGTTACATTTTTTCCTGTGTGAAATCATCTTGAGAGTCATTCCACAGGACAGTGTGTGTTGTCACTCTCCACCTTCTGTCACAATATTTGTGAATAATATTTATATCTATACATATTCTATATGAAATAATAGATATGTGTGTAGTTCTATATAAAATATGGTGTAATTTTAAAGCAATATTGCTTTATATGTTAACTTATTTTTGTTTTAAATAAGCATTAATCTTTTTTTTTTTTTTTTTTGTATTCGCATTCATGTTTTTTCTTTTTTTTAAGAATTTGTATACATATAAAATTGGTTTTGAAAATGAGAAATAAGGCTAAGGTAAATAGATATTATAACAACATTAAAAACCATGAGGTTTTTATGATAAAATTGAACATTAGCAGAGAAAAATTTGTGCGGATATTAAATTTAACCTGAATTGTCTCAATTTAAAATTTATTACTTCCAATAAGTTTGTCTTTTTATAACCTGTATTTAGAGTAGGATGTAGTTTAACTGCATCAATAAGTTATGACATAATATAAGAAAACTGTCATCGCTAGAATCACTTTTGTTTAATTAATACATATTTGGGGTTTATGGTTTTTAACAATTTAAGAATACAGTAATCACAATTTATAAGTTCTTTTAATAAGGTGGTACTTTTTAATTCTCCATCTTTTTTTTCTCTTTTACTGCTACGTATATGGTTTTTGTTTTATTATTTAAATAGTTTATCAAAATATTTTTTATTATATTGATTTTGTATTTTTGCTTTTTATCTTCAATTATTTACAATTTATGTATGCACATATAAACTTTATACGTGCTATTTCTAAAAAGATTTCTAATAGTGACAATATTAGTTAACTCTTAAAAAAATATTTGAGTATTTCCGTTTCCCATTACTTATATATTTATTAACATTATGACTAATTTTGAAATAATTTACTAGGTAACTTTACGCACGCACTGCTATATATAATAGCTTTAGCTAATAACATCAAAAGAGAAATGCGTTATTTTGGATTCAGAGCTAATTATTAATTCAGGAATTCTATTCTTTTGTTTATATTCAATTATTACAAATTACGTGTACATTTATAATTCACCATCTATACATATCTAATACACAAACTTATGGGCTTGCAATATTCATAAACATAATGTATATCAAATAAATACTTAGTATCGAACAAATAAAGTATAAAATATTTTTCACTTAAGTCATTAGGAGGGGGGGGGTGAGTTACACCAGTTTTGCAATCTGATCAAAATTACAAGTGACCATTTACATTTTTACAATTGGCCTGGTTCTATTATTTGAGCATAAATTATGATTTAAGTAAGAAATGTTTTTTTTTATTTATTTATTTTTAACTGATACCTTCGTATAAAAAAAGACAAAACAAATAAACATCCTACAGTTAACAACTTTACACATTTTAAAATAATAAAAACATAGCTCAAGTAAATACCTATAAATAACACGATTTTATTTTAGTTTGCCCAACTATTTTATATAATTTGTACTTTTTCATTGGGGGGGGGGGGTACATTAGTTGATTGAATACTTTGTGTATTACGGAAAATTAATAAAAAAATTACTGCAATATGTAAAAAAAAACAGAATACATTTTAATTTTTTTTATTTCATATGTCATAGCATCGGCCGGGAGGCGAACCCACAACCGTCTGCAAACAACTGATTATATTCAATAATTAAAAATACATTTTAATTTTTGAATATAATCCAATAAAGGAATGAAAAAAAAAACAACAGTTAATTACCAAGTAAGCTAATATGTAGTTTATTGAGAAGGGGAAACACTATATAAAATACAGGCTCGATGTAAAAAATAATTATTACTATACAGATCTTATATAAAATGTACACTCACTAGATCTTAAATTTAATAATTAGTATATTATTTAATAATTGATAAACTAAATTATTACACAGAGGCTAAACTCTCCATATAGTAGTGCCACTCAGTGCAAGCCAGAGTAATCAATGAATGCAAGGTTTGTGCATAAATTCCTATCTAGTGCTTACTTGTCCAATATCCCTAGACTAGTTTCTCGCTTGTGGCATTCATCAGTGATGAGTCTTGGATCTGAGAGTACTGCACCTAGACCTTTTTGCATTTCACTGATTACTCTGGCTTGCCCTGAGTCACACTACTGTATGTAAAAGTTTAGTCTTTGTGTAAACAGTTTGTGCAACCATAAAGAGTGGTGATCATGTAATGTTTAGTGGTTTGAAACTAAATTGTTAATGAATAATTTAATAAAATAAAGGTCATGGGGGGGGGTGAATTTATTATTATTACTAAGATGATATATTAATATAAAAAAATGTGTTCAATTTCAAAATGTATTGATGATACCTTTCCAGTAGAAAAAATATATAATAATATTGTATTATAATTTATATTTGATATTTATTTGTATTTTTAATAGAATATAAAAACGCTCTAAAGACATGGAAAATTTATAATGGGAAGTGCATTGTTGAATTATTTCTATAAAATCCTCTTAATCGAATAAAACCATTAATCTGAGAACAGTAAAACCAAAATGTCAGACCAGTCATTTAAACTTGTCTAATTGAATTTTAAAAAATGTTCTAGAAAGTAGAATTACAAAGGAGATACAAATTAAAATGAAAAAATTAAAACTGAAATACAACAGTTACTTTATATTCAATGATTAAAATGCTTGTATTTGTGCAAATAAATGTGAAAGAATTAGAATATTAACCTTTTAACCGCTAATTTTATTATTGGTTGTATCAGATAAAAATCAAATCTTTTAATTGGCCAACTCACAAACTGAAGACAAAGCCTATTGTTAAAACATATTCGCCTATAATATTAAATTCAACTCAGATATGTTTATAAAAAGTATATTATTAATTTTTCAGGTTATGAAGAGAACGAAAGTTCTTTCAAAAATAAATTGCTATTTATTTATTCTAAAATATTCAATATCGGCAACATAAAAGCTATAATATAAACAAAAAGATCGACTTTTACGTTATAGAAAAGTAAATATTTCTTTTTACTACATCTTCAATATTTTTACTTAAATCTTCAATATTTTTCGAAAATAATTTTGTTTTTTTATTATTCTCTCTGAAAATAATTTTAATTTCTCAAAATATTCTTTTATAATAATTTAAATCGTATTCGAAATGAAAATCTCAGCGTTTTTCTTTATTTTCTTTGATCAGGCAGTTTCTTTGTTCTTTCTAGCCAATCAGAATGTCTTTTTCGGCTGAGAGCATGCTAAGAACCAATCACAAATAATGTTCCTTCTTTGTTTAGGTTTAAATGCGTTTTTTTTTATTTTTTACTTGTAAAATAAATCGGAAGATGGCACCATCTTACAGAACTTTTAAAAACGAATTCAATACGTGTTTAACGAATATTTTTGTATAAAAACTGGCTGAGTTAGAGTGATGTCAGATGTCGACGAGGAGCCTCGTAAGAGGCGGGGAAAGAGTTAGTGACTTATCTGTTGAATATATCTGTTACACATCAGGTAAAAGGAACTAATATATTTTAAAGAATCAGTTTTCTATATATTCCTGAAAAGAAAAGAAAATTAACAAAGACTATTGAGAGTATACTGGAATTTTTTTTATTTGAAAATAGTAATTTAAGACAGTGGTCTTCAATCTTTTCACACATGCGGACCGGCAAAAATAAGGCTAAGGTTTCGTGAACCAGCAAAAATAAGGATAAGGTTTCGCGGACTGGCAAAAATAAGGATAAGGTTTCACAGACCGGCAGAAGTCTATAGATAAATTTTCTTAAAGATGTAAACTGCTTAGCCTTAGATGAGCATAATTGTTATAACTGACCAAAATAACACCCTAGTTACTGTGTATAGTAATGGTGTTGCTTACCTTCACATGTTGAACACTCTTTCTCGAGTTGCATACTGTTACAGAAAACAGTACAATAACAATCATTCTCATTAATGTGCCTGCATTACTACATTTATTATTTTATTGTTAAAACATGCAAGAATAAAATGTTATTCACCTGAATGTTGGAAAATATCACAGCTAGTGTAATTACATGACAATGATTATGATAAATGTAATATCTGTATTTAATGTTAAATATACAAGATGAAGTTATAATATATATATATGGAGTTTGTATTTTGAATGCTTTTAGAAAAATAATAAAAAATTTAATTCTACTCCCCTCCCCATAAATATCTGTGATAACTAGAAAAACAAATTATTTTATGTATGATTGATTATATTTTGTTTTTGTTCTGTTGCTTTTTTTTTTTAATTGGATAAAAATGAGATGGAAAAATAAGTAAAAATTGTTTATATTAATTAAAAGTTTAAACTCTTTTTATTTTGTTATTACAAACTTTCCTGCCAGTCTACCGCAGACTGGCAGAAAACTTCTACGGCCTGGCACATATCTTGGGACCAAGGGTTGAAGACCACTGATTTAAAGTTTGCCTCAGAATTTGTTATAATGCATCTCTAAGTAGTATTAATATCTCAAGTTGCAAAAAAAAATTAATTACAAGCCTCTTTGCATGTTGGAAAAACATTTAAAGCAAACAAATTTACTTGAATTTCTAGTGAAAAACATTTTATAAAAACTACAAATATTTAAAGATCTAGAATCGCTATTAGAGATGACAAAAAAATTTCAACTACCTGAAGAATAAATGGGAATTCTTAATAATAATACTGAGATTATTTATAATTATTTAGTTAATCTATTTTGATTGAAAATCATAAAAGTATGATTTATTTTTTGACAAATCTTTCTAACATTACTTCTTTTCAGTCAACTGAAGATATCTATTTCTGTTTCCGACCATGATTCTAAATGAAAATGGAAACAGAATTTTAGAGGGGGGGGGATATGTCTTTTACCTCTCCAAAAGTACAATAAATTGGACAAGTAATTGAATGTAAATTAGCAGTTAACGATTTTTAGTATTCTTCTGACCAATTGTTTCTTGTTGCATTGGGAAAAAATCTAAACTGAAGTTTTATTTTTTTATTTTTACTACTCTATTATATTACGTGAAATTATTTAGAATAAAAAAAAATAATAACTTATTTAATTGATCATAAATTAGATTTGTTATTTATCATTAGGATAAGAGTAACAAAATTAGCATAGTGCACGTTGTCAAAATTACTTTAAAAAAATTAGACACACTGGAGTATTAAAAAAGAAAAAAAAAGTATCTAATGCATTCTGTGTTTGCACATTGGAATCAATATTTAAGTTTTTTTATACAATAAGTATTATGCAGATCTAAATAAAGACCATTTTATATGATATATAAATATTACGCTAGCTGTGGAAATTTTTTTTGTCATAAGATGTCACAATTTATTACATGTGGTAGACATGTTCTTTGAAATGACTTAAAAAATGTTCGATTGCTGCAGTCAAATTATTTAAATAAATATTAAAGGTAAGATTTTTTTTCAGTTTATCTGTATGCAATATATTTTTTTAACAGTTTTATGCTGAATAAAATTTTCATTTTTTTTTCATTCTTCATTTTTATGCATGCGGTATTGGTGGCCTAGCGGTTAGCATAGCTGCCTTCCAAGCAGCTGGCCCGATTTCACTTCCCAGTCAATGCAGTTGACATATGAAAGATTGTTATTTTTAATTTAGATTTAATAATTTTTGATCATACAAAGTTCATTATTATGAAATTATTTGTTATTTTAAATTTAGTTATTTTTGATCATACAAAATCCATTATTATGAAATCTTATTTTTTCTTCAAAATAACAATTATGATAACTTAATTACAACCCGTAAAAGTGAGTAAATACAGTGTACAGTCTTTAAACTAATGTATACATTTTATAATTTAATATGATATTAATCTATTTGGTTGATATATGTCATTAAAATATGATTTTGATTATTACACTAAATGAAACACTTTTGGGGGGCTTTGTAATCATTAACGATGAAAATCTTTACTTTGGATATATCATTAATGAACTGATTATTTTGGAAAGACCCTGGATGAAAATTAAATAACATATTGTACATTCATTAATTGTATGTTAAGTTTATAATCAAATATTATATACAACATTAATATTATATACTGCATTGTGTATTATGAATAAACTCTACTGTTCACTTTCAATATGAAAATCACTATTTTGGTTTTGGACGACGTAGTGTTAATAACTAGCCTATGATGTCATCAATCTTATAAAATGGCCGCCAAAAAAAAAAAAAGATCATTATAGTGAATAATCGACTGTAAATCAAAATAATGGGTACAAATTGATGATGATCGCTATTGTGAATCTTTGCATGAAGGACATGCACTAAGCGAGGTATTGGTGTATTAATATATATAAAATAAACTTGTTCATCTCTGGTTTAAACATATTTATATCACATTTTAAATCTATTTTACCCTAATAACTCTTTTTTTTTTTTTTTTAGCAAAAAAATTTCTTTGATTCCATTTGAATTATAAATTATTCCTATTATATTTTCTTTTTTGGGCGTATGAGAATAGATTTCTCTTTAATTAAAAACTATTTAAACAATATTTGTTTTGAAAGCAAAACAATCTGGAAAAAATAAAATAAAAACACTATACATCCTTTTTTTTTAAAAGCGAAATTTAAGAAATAAAATGATAATTGAATTCATTTATGTAAATCATGCTGTAGGAGATCATTTTAAATGTACATTTACTGAAAAGGATATAAAAATATCGCAAAATCTGTTTCGTTTTGAAAAAAAAAAAAATCGAATAAAACATTCATTTAATCCTTTCTTTGCTCAAATACAATCTTCATTTATTATTTTTAAAAATAAAAAGTAAACAAATTATTCGTCAATGGATCAGCTATTATAAATGTCAATTTACTATTTTAAAATGCTTCTCTCATAAAATCAATGTAATATAAGAAAATTATACAGCTGAGGATAATAATCATTTTTGACCTTTGCAAATCTGAGTGTCTATAAAATAAACAACATATAATAATGCTATCAATAATTATTACTGGAAGACAAACAAATATATTCTTTTTGAAAAAAAAACAGAAATCATTTACAATAAACAAAAATTAAAATCTATTTATCAGTCTGCGATTATTTCTCCTACAGCAAATCAATTCTTAAAATTTAAAACTTCTAAAATAAAACAAGGGGCGGGGGAGGTGCTTAAATTTTTTATTAATTGTTAATTTCATGAGCACATACTAATATTTAACTCTTCTTGTATTACTAAAATATCTTTCGTATTAAAAAAAAAGGCTTGTGGTTTTATTGTTCCGGATTTCATAAGAAGTTCGAACGCCAGACCTACGAGTGCTAGAATCGATCCTGGGACCTCCCGATCTTAATTTGTTTATAATTATTGATATTGTGATATCTTGAGGAATCTAATTATAGAAGTATGTTTCATTTAATCCAATGACCTTTAATATGATTGATAACTCAGTCTGACCTTTTTGTTTAACAGCCACTACTCAGGTATTCTTCCCATAATTTAATTTAAGCTACAATGCTTTTCGTTTATTAGTTACAAGATTTATATTTGAATCGTTTCTTAATTATTTAATACATTTGGATCGTTTGATCAACTTTATTAAGTTACAATGAATATTGGAATATTTGATATTTTAATATACAATTGATTTCTCTTTAATAATATTGTTCTCGTTAATAATGTTACAATATATATAAAGATAAAAAGAAGAAAAAGATAGAAATGTAGACTATTATAGTAGTAATTAATAACAAAGAGCTATAATTATTAAAATAATAAATAGACTCTCTAAAAAGTAAAAATTGTAATTTTATTGATAATTATTGTGAAATTATTTAAATTATTTTACTTGCTGGTTGTGTTGCATTTATTCAGACAAATAGTGTTTTTCAGCTAGTCTACATTCTTAATTTTCTATTATTTTTCTAATTATATATTGATAAGTATCAAAATTATAATATTGTTCTGGTAGTCAGAGAATAAAAAAAATAGAGAGATAAAAATTTGCATTACGATTAAAAAATGAGAAGTGAAAGATGATTTTTTTATAGTAAAATCAGTAGGATGAAATGAATATATTACATAAAAATGGCAAAAAAGAGAAGGAAATACACAAAGAAAGAACCGGGCAATTCATGATATAAACTCTAATTTATAAATCAGTTTAGAGCAAGTTTGGAAAACATATTATAACAGAGGCAAAACTGTCCATATAGTAGCATCACTCAGTGCAAGCCAGAGTAGTCACTGGATGCAAGAAGGTTTGTGCACTGAGTTATACTACTGTATGAAAAGTTTTGCCTCTGTTTTAACAGCATGAGCAAGCATAAGAAATGGTTATCATGTGATGTTTAGTAGTTTAAAACATATTATAGTTAGAATATATAATTAGTAGCAGCATTAAGAATGTTTGCACATTGCATATCTCATATCGGACCTATTGAAATCACAATTTAGTAGTGATAGAATTGAAGTAAATTTTAAGTATATAAGAAATGAATAATTAATAAATTCATCGTCATCATTTTTAACTATGATAAATTTTCTCCAATCCATAATCTTTTTTTTCACATTACCCAATAAATTTCCTTATTTATCCATTCATTGCACACATAATTCTTTTTAGGTTTTTTTCATTCAGTTTAAAATTTCAACTGTTTATTTATTTTATCTAGCAGTATATCCAGCCATACTTCATTTTAGGCTCTTAATTTTTTCAATGGTGTTAGTCATGCCTGTTTATTCTCACTCAATGATTTTGCTTTCAATCCCTTTTTACTATTCTTAACATACAATTCTCCATAGTTTATTGAGTGGTCTGAAGTTTTTGTAAGTGTCCAAGAGTCAGATTTATAGGAAGAACTAGTAAAACACACTTATTAAAAACCTTTTTTTCTTCAAACATGTATATTCCCTTTTAATATAAGGTATTTCTACTAAAGGTACTCAATCCAAGCTTAATTCTATGATTAATTTCTTTTACTATGTTTCTATCAATATTAATAGTCTAATCAAGGTGTATCTTCTTGTCATTAATTTTTTATGAATATGGATGATAAAATAAATGATCAATTTTTAGTGCAAGCCAATCTGTGAGAAATCTTAGTAACAATTTATTTATAAATAAATAAATGAAAAATTATTCTAACATCAATTAAATGTTAAGCATTGAATTCATGATAATCCACTCCACATCATTGTGTTTTCCTGGTTTGAAATAAAAAAATGTAAAGGAAATATTTTATATATTATATATAAACACTTTAATAATTAAGTACATCATATATTTGTAAAAAAAAATAAAAAATCTTATAACTGAAAAAATAAACGATTTATCAAATCTAACACAGTCATGTTTGGAATGTTTAAAATGGGCTACTAAATAACTTGCCATTTCTATTCTTATTATAAAAGAATAATATTTACTCAGGCTATAACCTCAAGAATATGCGCGTAAAAATGCGATAGTAGAGACCTCTACAGGTCTTAACCACAAGCTTACATTTTAAAAGAAAAGAGATGAACCCTTCTTTACTTTAACCTACCTTCTATATAAATAGGTGAAGCTGAAGCGGTTAGATGTGTGAGCATGAAGCTATTCAATACTTCACTGATTAAGTCCACATTTCTTATTACACATTAATACTCGCGAAATCTTTCGATTTGCAACGAGTCAATGGAAAGATCTTATAGTTAGAAATCTATTATGATAATTTAAAGTTGTATTTATAAATTTATTTAAACGCACATTGATTATGTAAGTAATATTTACTAAGACTGTAACCTCAAGAATATGCGCGTATAAAAGAATAAATAAATGATTTGTGTGGTCTAATAGAGACAGTTCTAAAATTTTCGGCATAAATGATTTATTCATAAATTAATAATCAATATTTAGCAATGAGTAGATGAATAATTTATTTTAATGCAAACATATATAGAACTCTCTACAGGATAAAAGTATGTTATGAAACACTCTGGAGAAATGAAACTTGGAAGTAATAATACGCAACTGAAATTATTTATTTATTTATAAATAAATAAATAAATGAATCGATATGTATGATTTGTATATGAACAAAGTCTGTATTTATTGTGTTGATCATATAACAAATGAAAGTATGAAATATTGGGTGATTCCGTTTTAAAATGTCTGAAATATCAATTTTCCAAGGCTAAGTTTTCTGACCACAAGATAATTATATTATTGTAATGTATTTTATTTTCTATTGCCTGAAAATAAATGTGTGTTTTTTTAATGCATTGCAAATATTAATGAAACAATTTTGAAAACAATTCTCAAAAGTAATGTCTTATGTATTGTTTTTTTCTTTTATGGATAAATATTTAGTTTTCTAGTACATAGCTGTTTTTTATTCCTTTATAAAACTATTCATGATTCGCAACAACAGAAAAACAAAACATATTTACAAAATAATTTGAAGTTAATGCCTTTAAAGAAACCTCAAAGAATGAGAAAGTCAATTGTTGACGCATCATTTTATGAACTAAAGCAAATATCACGAGTTATAAATATTTAATTTCTGTGTTTCTGGTTGACATCTTCCAAAATGGGAGATGGGGTTCTCTTATTACTTGCTAAACAGTTATTTTAATAAGCAAATTTATATTGACTTACAACTATGGGATTATATGAATTTTTATATTTAAATACAGATTAACTTTTGTCTTTTTAAATGCAAGCTGAGGTTACTTTAGCATTTGATGAATCTAATTTCAACTAATTATTATTATTATTTTTTTTTACTATTGTCATTAGTTAGTTCCCCACTTTTTAAAGATAATTACATAATTATAGTGAAGAGCTTCATCAAGAGGTGGGACTTTGATTTTATATTTTTAATTAGCTATTTTATGCAAATTGTTTATTGAAACAACAATATTATACAATAGGAACTCTAGTAAAACAAAGTTCCAATAAATATTTTGGTAATGTGCACTCTTTTTAATTAAACATTTTAATATGCAAATTATGCAAATGACATAAATTTTATCATTAAACACCCTTAATGATAGATTATACTCATTTACATAATTTGCATAATAGAATATTAAATTTCACATTAAAATGCAGGAAACTTCAGAAAAAAAAGTATTTTTTTTTCTCTTTTAATAACTTCTTTTTAACTACAATGAATTTTAATTAAAGTTATTTATGAACGAGTTTTGTGGCTATAAAAAAGATGGGGGAAAAGACACAATGAAGCCGCATAAGATTGGATATTTATTTGTTCAAAACTTTAATTTCTTGAAATTGTTTCCGTATACAGAATGCGAAACTACATTTTAAGCATCTTTATTTATTTTCAAATTATGTTTTAAAAAAAGAATTTATTAATTTGCTGTTTTATTCACATTTTATCTATATTCAAATACAGTAATTATTTATTTAATCGTTTACCTTTACTTTCAGAAACCTTTTCCACCAAACTATACTGGGAAAACATTTGGTACTGTTAGAAAAAAAAAATGTTCATGTAAAATTATTAAGATTTTTCACTTTTTTGTAATTCTCTAAACAGAAAATTTGGTGGATAACTTTAAATTTTTGTTAAATAAAAATATACATCTTATATTCTGTTTACTTTTTCCAAGTAAGTGTAAGCTAGCTTTTATAATTTTTCAATCAATTTTTGTTTTGTATAATAAAACGTGTTTTATTATACGAAATAAAATAATATGTATGTGCATGTGTATATATATTAAGATGTTAAGTACTCATCTGATGGTAATGATCTATAGCAATAAAGGTTTTCACAAATAGCATAGCTGACAATGAAATGAAAATGGTATCAAAAGTTATATTTAAAACATATAAAACAAAAGATCTCCAAAATAGAGCTATTGTAGGTTAATGAAAAAAACTTGCTTATCTGCAGGAATTGTCAATTAGCAGTAATTGATAATTTCTTGCTAACACTAAAGGTTAAAGTTTATCTCTATTTACATGGATATTATCTACCCATTTCTATTCATTATTAACATATATGTATAAATGGTTGTAAAATATATACTAAGTGCATATGTATCATAGCTGTTTTAAAATACTCTTGTTAGGAAATCTGGTACTTACATATTAGACCTGCTGTGCCATTTCACATCTGTGTTGTTCTGCTGATAAATTTCTAACCTTGCGGTCTCGTCAAATAAATCTTGTGATCCCATTAAGTAATGTGAACACCGGAACTTTTGACAAACTTAAGTGATAAATTTATTCATAAAAATAATAAAAACATTATGATACTAAATAAAAACAGATAATTGTGAGTTTTTGGTTCAGTGTGGCTGTTGAAGGATAGAACAGAGGCAATCCTGATGGAAGCGATCAAACAAAATGTGAAAAAGAGCTCGAGAATTTATTCAGATTGCTGGAAAGCATATAAAACTGAGGAACTATGATCTGATAGTATTTCCATTCATATTTGGCAGGATTTATGTGATGGAAACTGCACAGAGAAGATTATACTTTCATTTGCATTCTGGACAATATTAAAAAAATCATTCTACCACATTGATTCCATTTTGATAAAACTTTACTATTTTTTTTTAACAAAATAAATGTAGTTAGATGCATTTATCAATGAAGATCACATGCAGATGTTATATTGCATAAAGACATGTGGTTTAACTCTCCATTTTGTTATAGCTTGAGCCAGACATAGGGGTTTTTTATCTGTCCATTTTGTAATTTTTTTTTATTTGCTTTACTGACCATGTTGTAATATTTAACACAGTATTATGCTGTTGCACATGTGCTTTGAAGATTTTAACTATAAATGAATGAATACTAACACTCAACCACATGATAAAGTCTTTGGAAAAGATAGAATGGCCATCTATCTTTTCGAACCCAAACGCTTTTGTATGGGTGAATCTTAAGTGTTTGAAAGTGAAAGCGTGAATATATTAAATAATCACTTTAAATTACTATTACATGCTTGAATGAAAGACGCCAATGAAATTTACTAGAATTTACGATACGTCATTCTTATTTGATATTAAATGTATGTAGATAAATCATTTTTTATAGTGCGATGTTTGTAAACTGTGTTAAATATTACAGTTTACAAACATCGCACTATAAAAACTGATTTATTTGACCATGTTGTAGTAAATATACATATTATTTTGGATTTGTAAGTATTGTGCTTAAAATTTGGCAATTGCTACCTGCTACCAAAGAGGATGTATTTAAAATGAAGTAATATTGTTCAGAGGTCTTCTGCAGAGAGGCACACGATTGTTTGATCATGACAATTCCTGTTATATATATACATGGTAAGAATGTTTTGATTTTAAGCAAGTGAATGGATATAGTAGTATTTTTTTTATTAACTTTGTTTTAGTGTCCAATTTTTATTTTTTTGGTAGAGTTAATAATGTACATATTATTTTTTAATTTTAAGTAAAATTTGGGAATTGCTGAATACTATATTTTTCTCTACTGGGTGTGTGTTTTGAATGTCATAGTACAAACTGATATCTATTCATTTTTATTTAGTATTGTAATGTGTTTTTATTACCCCTATATACAAATTTATACTTTTTGTATTGTTAAAATTGTGCTTTTTCAGGTTTACATATTAGTCTGGGGGATTAATGTTATGGATTAGAACTGCTGTGACATTTCATACATGTATTAATCTGCCAACAACTGTCTAAATCTTGTGAAAATGTTATGAAATAACATATAGAAAGGGTCAATTTTTCTAAATTTTTTGCTACGTTTGTCAGAGATTCCATTATACACATTATTCGTCAAGATTCCAAAATTAGAAAATTATCAATGGACTGATACATATGTTAAATGTCTCTGCATGTCTAATACCTAAGTATCGGAAATCTTTAATAAACAATAATTAGTTTAATTAATTCAAATAAAAAAAAAAATAGGAGGTAATGTGTATAAAAAAATAAATTAAAGACAAAGTTTATTTTTAAACTTTATTATGGAATAATACTTGTATTTGAACAAAGGAAAACATCAATGAATGAAAAACAAAGTATTAAATAGAAGTAAAAAAAATACACAGAGACATAAAAGAGAAACAAAAATAATGTGCATGTTGAATGTAGAAGATAAAGATGAAAGCCAGTTTAAAGCTGCTTTGAACTTTGAAGTAGAAATTTTTTGATAATCATTTAGAATCTTGCCTGTATAATGATAAAAAATAAATGTACTGCACATAGTGAATGAAGGAATGCTTAGGTCATCTACATAACTGGTTGGAGCTTTTTCCAAAATTGCTAACGTTTTTCAACCTACAAGTAATGCTATTTTTTGATATTTATATATTGATCTTGAATTTTGTATATTAGTTATTCTGCATATTATTAAGTTTGCTTTTTGCAGATATAACTCATTGTAACGTCAATTATAATATGTGCTACTACGTAAATTCATGTTATAATTGCATTAGTAAATGTTTAATATATATCATTTATTTACTACTTATGAAAATTCCATTTAAGTACACTTGGCGTTGATTTGTATTTCATTTCCATGGTATACCAAATTCAGCAATTATAAATCCTGAAAATGCATATTAATTTAGAAATTAATATGTTGCTGATAATCTTCTTACCATTATAAATATATATATATATATAATGTTATAATATTTAATGGATATGAGGATAATTTGAACTGCTTCTATCATTTTTATATTCATAGTCATTTATTTAATTATTGTTGCGTGTTTCAAAAATATCACAGTGAGTAAATTTATAAGTTATTTGAATTTTTTATTATCTTTTGTGTATATATATATTAAAATATTTACATTTATTCCTTTGATTCCTATAATAGACTTTATTTTGAAATTAATTTTATAAACTTAAGATTTTGAATTTTTTTAGCTATAGACACGAAACTTAAGAATTTGTTCATTATGTTAAAGTTAATTCCCATATCGACAATCAAGTGAACAGTTACGTTATATTTTTTCCTAAAATTTAGCTTTTTGCATTTATACATATCCCAAAATGATATTTGCATATATGTTTGTTTTTTGGTATATTTGACACATTTGTTTAATATTTAATATATATTTGGGAGAAAATGTGTCGGTAGTTTCTACTTTGTTTCATTTAATCTTAATATTTGTTAATCATTTGGGATTTTGTTTTTTCTAAGTCAGAATTCTGAGAATATTGCAAAGGTATATGTGATTGTGAATGATTGGTTATCTGTGTTATGTCTCTGTCAGCATTATGATGTTATCAACTATAAAAGAAATGAGTTATATTGTTTTACAGACTAAAATAAAAGCTGGTAATATTATTTGGGAATGACATCAACACCAAACTAGAAGTCCAAACAAATTATGATGTTTCAAATATAACATATCACTGTTTTTTTTTTTGTTTGTGATAATGCATATGAAAAAGCTGAACTTAACAGCCCCTATTGAGTAATATCCAACTTCAGGTATGTCCTTGAGAAAAGAGTGAACATTCCTGTACTCACAAATTTTGCATTCTTTTCAAATACCCTCAATAAGGGGTATCACCTACAGATATCTCCACAA
The DNA here is from genome assembly GCA_028023455.1 of Epiperipatus broadwayi. NCBI lineage: Eukaryota > Metazoa > Onychophora > Udeonychophora > Euonychophora > Peripatidae > Epiperipatus > Epiperipatus broadwayi. The sequence continues at coordinate 4,514,105 of JAQFVV010012461.1, read as the reverse complement.
TCCACTGTGCAGAGTCAGCCCCTCTAATAATATATTTTCAGGACTTATTGCTGCAGTGCTTCCATTGCAGGTTGAGGGATCACCTTGTCAGGGATTGTCCCTTGAGGATATGCCCGAATTATAAGCTTAGGAAGACTAAATTACATATCTACATTTCTGGATCTACATAAGAGAAGCAACACTTTATATCAAATCAAGAAGAAAGTAAACAGTCACAACCAATTAAACCGGAGTTATCACAGCATTCAGAACAAATGATTCACACCATTCCACAGTCATTGGAGAAAACTCCCTGGGTATCTACGAATTTTGGCACAGACTCAGATTCTGACATGATGTTAATAGTGTCTGCAGTCATGACTACTGCCAAAAGTAAGAGAAAGGCCAGCAATCAAAAAAGGAATGCCAGAAACTCCCTTTGCAACTCAGTAGTTCAAAAGACATAAAAATTGAGTAAGAGCTCCCTGGATGCTGATTCGCTGGACAGGAATATAAAAGGAAAGCAGTACAAGGTCAGCATTTATAATAAAGAGTCAATTGTGCCCCAGTATTTACCTGGATCTGATCGTATGAAGGAGAATTCCTCTCAGATGTTAATGTTAAAGAACAAGGAATTCATAGATCAGATAATGATCCTTTTGTAGGTTCCTGAAGCAGAGGAAGCACAAACTGATGAACATCTTCATGACAAGGATTTAGATCATAAGAAATGTGAAATTGACAAATTGAATCTAGAGCAGGACAATCTAGAAAACACAGGTCTTGATGAGCTAGATGAAACAGATTTCGGTGTTTACTTTGTCCAAGATTGACACCTAGTGATCAATGATAAATATAAAGGTAGATGGGGACAGAACAGATTTGCATTATGGTTGTGACTTGTCATCACTTCGGCTATAAAAGTTGAAGATATTAAATGTGAGTCACAGCAGAGTTATCTAAGAATTTTAATCAAAGATAGGATAATTATGGAAGAAACACTTCAGCATGCAAATTATCTGAGAGGACTAAGTGGTCTACTACATCTCAGAGAAGGGCCTGGACAGTGGGCATTTCACTGATGCCAGCCATGGGATGCATGTGGACAGAGTTTTTTTACAGACTCTTACTGTTTGGACTTGCAAGTCTTTGGCAATTTCATCCATTAGAATCTAGGTTTGAAATAGAAATAACTCGCTTTTTGGGTTCTTAAGTGTATTGTGACATGGGTCTATGGTCAATAGTCAATCATTGAATGGATTTGGGTGACTGATGAAAATGACTATTAATATTTATCATTTGGTTGTAACTTAGTGTGATTACTAATATCATAAGTATATCATTGTATATCATATCATGTGAGCATGTCAGTTTAAAAATTTATTACGAGATAATGAAGTTCTATGGTGTAAAATTACATTAAAATCAAAAATATGCATTGTGAATCATAGATAAATTTAGTTTATCACTGTATGTAAACATGTAAATTCAAAGTCTAATAAAAAAAAAGTTGTCAAGCATTGGTGGTCGAGAGGTCAGCGACAGCTGCTTTACAAGCAGTTGTCCCGGGTTAGCGGGTTCGCTTCCCGGCTGATGCCATGACACATGACAGAAAAAAAAAAAAAGCAGATCTTAACAGAACATTTGTTTTATTTACCTTTTTTTTGTTATACTTTTTAAATATAAATAATTTTCTATTATAAAAAAAAAACAATGTTTATTAGGAATATTAACTTATGGTCATTTCTAAGAAGAAAAAAATGAAATGAATAACGCAATTCAAATTGAAATTCGTGGGTATTTTTTAGTTTTTTGTCATTTAATTATATTAAAATTTTACAAAATATAACAAAAAATATATATTAAAATTTGAATAGGTAAGAGGAATTGTAATTTATGAAAGGGGGGTATCATACCTTGTGTTCATGGTAGCTATTTTATGTAAGCAGTTTTGTAGTGGGTTAAGCTTCATTGATTTGAATATTTTGCTAAAATTAGATAAAATCCCCCACAATAGTAGATGGAAGAATGTTGGACTCATAAAATAAGATAATTTTTGCTATTTTTTTTCCAAAACAGAATCTTTAATTATAATGATGTGTTTTTTATTGATTATATTATGCATCTTGGGTAGAATCTATGTTGAGTCAGTAACGAGTGGTTTCGTTGATTGCTTTTGTTTCTTCAGTAGTGCTGCCATTATGAGTTGTGGATATCAAATTAGTTGCATTTGGTCAGTCTTTTATATATTTTGTCATAGGGTTTTAATATGTATTATATGAGATCATTGAATTGTTGGTAACATTTGGCATGGCACAATGAGTTAAAATTTTGCATTTACTGTTTTTTATCACGATAGTTCATTATATAAATTGTTGAATTTTATTAATGCAGGATATTTCCTGGATTGAAACAATTATAGTTGCACACAATATACTGATATTTTAGATTAATTCTATCACAAATATATCAAGAAGATCATGACCATATGTAAAATTAATCAATGATTAATTATTTGTAAGGTCAGTATTTCTTTAAAAATATAAGAGCTTCTTGTTAGATGATAGGGTGTTACTTTTTGTCATCATATACATTTAGCGTATTAAAAATATTATAAAACCAGTGTGACACAATCACCATTCCCAATGCTTTCACAAGATTTTAATAACAGCAGCCAACTCTTATTAAACCTCTAAACATCACATGATCACCATTTCTTATGCTTGCTCTCAGATTCAAGACTCCTCACTGATGAAAGCCACAAGCTAGAAACTAGTCTGTCGATATTGCATGAGTAGGCACTAGATAGGGATTTTATGCACAAGCCTTCTGGCATCCATTGATTACTCTGACTTGCACTGAGTGGCACTACTGTATGGAGAGTTTGCCTGTTTTAATAACAGCCAACTCTTCATACAGTTGTGTCACTAGTGAAAACCTTAGTAATCAATGGATTAAAAATATTATTAATACAGTATAATGATGCTATGTTGATTTTGTATTGTGGAGCAGCCATGTGATTGTAAGTAATTTTATTTAACATTTTTGGATGAATTATGCATTTATGGATTAGTTAAATACATACTTTGTGATATGAATGGTTATTAAATTCTTGCAGATATTTGTTAGATATTTAAACATGAGACATTAGAATGATTGTGATGAAACCCCAATAAATTTTATAACCGATTGTCCTGAAGTAATGTTTAATGTTTTTGGGTGTCATTTGCTTTTCATGTATTTTTTAAACATTTAAATATCAAGTCATCTCAAACGTTAAGAAATTTTCAGAACGTTTGAGGTGATTTGATATTTATTGCAGATAGCAGTTTGCACTGGAAATATTTTCATCTGAACATTTAAATAGTGTAAAACTTTTTTATATTGAAGTCAGTGGAACTGAACAGCTTTGAATTAATCAAATTTTTTTTAATTCAAAAGCCAAATGAACTAAAAATCAATTTGGATTTACAAAATATCATAATAATAATTTTTATTTTTTTAACGTGAGATTTTTTTTTTTACAGCTTTATTCTGTTCTTAATATTTTTTGTTTTTAGTAAGTCGATTCTGTAATTACTTCATAATAAATTTTAAATATTTTTAGAAAATTAAAAATCTTTTTTTATTATGTACAAATAATGGAAAGAAATTTTTTTATATACATCTCATGCATCTTTCTCTTTTTTGATCCATCAATATTGCTTTAATGAAAGCCAGTATTTTAATATCATTCTATGTACAATGTATATATTAAAACAGGCAAAACTCTCCATACAGTAGTGCCATTCAGTGCAAACCAGAGTAATCAATGGATGCCAAAAGGCTTGTGCATAAAATCCCTATCTAGGGCCTTGTTTTAATAACAGTTATGAAAAAACCTAAGAAATGGTGATCATGTAATGTACATATTATATGAATCTCTTTTAAAATAGTTTTTTTTTAAAGTATATTTTATCCAGATTATAATGATTTAATTTTGTTTAAATAAAAATACGGATCCAAGGTTTTGTGTTTATTTTTAAAATACATAAACAACACACTTTGGAGAAAATATAATCTTTTGTTACATCAACTTGTTTTTTACTTTTTTTATTTTAAAACAGATCTCAATTAATACCTACTGGAAAGCAGTACGATCATCAAAATAAGTTTGAATTCAAAAATTGTGAAATTAAAAATGATTTTTCATTAGCCATATCAAATTGTTTTGATTAACATCAGACATTTTTTGTACAATTAAATTGAACTGAAACAAAACACTTTTAAATGCCTTTTAATTAAACAAAATTAAACGGATAAAATTCTAGTATACATGTAATTTAAGTTTCAAATTAATGCACTGTTTATATCATTTTACATCAGTCAAATCACAATGTAGACTATTTGCATATATTTTCTCACCTGCCAGAAACCAGTACTCTAACCATAATGTAGATCATTCTAAAATATCAGACCCCAGAGTAAAAATATTCCATTGTTCTCTTCTAAAATATGTGGGAGAAACAAGCTTGCATACAATATTATTTTATATAGAAAATAGTCACTGATTGTTCTCTTTTCTTTATCTACCACTCTTCGAATGCAGAAAATATAAAATTCTTTGCTGATTTTTACTTCTAATTTCACAGATATCGTTAATTCCTAATTTTTAATCTTGGATTTGAAAATCACCATTCTATTTACTATAGGAATTGACAAGATATTATCCATAAATCAATTCGGAAACAAAAAGATCACAAAATGCCTTGAAATTTCATAAATTATTCATTTTAAAATTGATTCGTAGTCACAAGCAGAAAGCTCAAAATCTTACCTGTTTTTATTTTCTGATCTAAAAATATTTTGTTGAATTTATATATGTTAATAATGCTCAAAGCTCGATATACTTGACAGCGGTCAACAATTAAACGGTATCAATAACAATCAACTATTTCAATCGGTTGTTATGGCAACTTCCTATTTACAATAAAGGTGGATACCCGCCTTTATCCATGATCCAGTATGTTTATGTAGACACTAAAGATTGCAACTTGACTAAAGAGAGTGAGATTATTAATTCAAAGAAGTCTGAATAAACCTCATTAAACAGATATAAGCTACTCTGTCAGCAGACATAACTTACAAATTACACTGAAACTATCTATTATTTAAATAATAAAGTTAGTGAGGTTCAAGGTTAAATAGGTTTACAAATGTAAATAGCTGAATTAATCCCACTCTCTTTATTCAAGTTGTAATGTTTAGAGCCTGTATAAACATATTGGGCCATAGATAAACAGGGATATCGACTTTTTTGGTAAATAGGATGTTGCCTTGTACAGATTTAGATTGTTTGTTATTGCTATGGTACTGTTTAAGTGTATATCATGGCAGTCAAATTACGCAAAATGTTTTGATACTAAATTTATAATTTTAATATCATAGATGTTTTAGACAGAATACTGTTCTGAGTAATTGATTTCAAAGTGTAATGTATTTATATAAATAGAATTTATTTATTGAATGGGGTATTGTAATAAAAATATAATTTTTTCGTACACCGTTTTCAAAAAAGTTCAGGTAGTCTTTAGAAAAGGTTTTTAAAACTATCTTTAATAAACAAAGTACATGATTGCAACACTATATATGCACTATATACATTGCTGAGCAGAAATCTGAAATGTTTAGAATATTTTTATTTTTCTGGTTATCTTTTGGTAACGTGTTTCCTTAATTTATTCACTTTTCACGATCATCATTTATAGTGCAATTAAAAAAAAAAAAAAGAAGACAGATGATAGCCATCACTGCAAAACTGAATCATTGCACTGAAATAATACTACGGTATGGATCACAGTTCTAACCTGAAGAGGGAGATTTCTATATGAGTAAATAATTTTTTTAGACATATGGTACTCATAAATGGGAGATTCATTCTCATCCCCATTATTAATGAAATATTATATACTATGGACATAATATATTACACCACCAATAGCGATTTGATGAATAATAATAGAGGAGAGAGAGGTGTATGTAAATATAGATTGTTATATTTGAATCTTAAATTATCCACTTCAATATATATATAAATTGAGTGGAAATATTGCTGATATGGATATATTCAAGCAGGTATACATACTGTATAAGATTACAGAAATTGATCAAAGTAATGGAATTTGAAAAAAGAAGATAAGTATTGGTAGGCAGAAGAAAGGTTTCAGTATATAATGAATGTATAGTATTTAGGTTGCAAATATGAGTTACATGGTATCTGTTTATATATATATGGAAAATGTTTATCTTTGAGAATATCCCTTGTGAAGTTGAAAAATAAAAGTATAATAATTATTGTTTTTATTATTATTAATAAATTCCCTATAATTTATTAAGAGAACTATATCTGGTTTAATAAATGATTTTTATGAGTAAATGATGCATTAAATCTGAATAATGGGGGATAGTAATATCCAGATTTTTAATTTTTTTAAGGTAATTAAGTTAATCATAAAAATATAAAGTGAGATGACAGTTTTATTTTAAATGCCCCTAAAGATGCTGAAATAAGCTATTTATTATAATTTTTAAAAAGAAATATTGAATAATATAATATTCTCTTCATATAAATTCAATAAAATATATTCTCCTTTTTTTCTTTTAAAAAAACTTTATTTCTCATTAAACCATATCTATATTCTTCTTTAATATTTTTTAGAATATGTATATATTTAAAAGGAAAAGGAATATTTATTATTGTTAAATTTTTTTTTTTAATAATGATGATATTTGAAATAAATATTAAATACATTTTAAAGTTGATTAAATTGCATAGATTTTTTTATTTATAATTTTATGTGGATTTGGAAAGGATTATAATATTACCATAACATTTGAAGCTATTTTACTTATATAAGAATCTGGAATTGAGATTTCCACATTTATGTATCTATCATGTGATGTACTAGAAATTATGAAGCTGATCTAAAATTATTGATAAAAATGATACATTGTTCAAGCAATATATATATAAATTCTATTTGGATAGTTTGCCATGTAAAAAGCCTTAAATTCTTAATATTTTAAATAATTTATATTGAAGCTGTAGTAAGATATAATAAAAGAAGTATAATAACTACTCTTTCTTATTGCATTGCCAAATGTATACCATATAATATACTTAATTTTCCATTCACTTTACTACTGTAACACAATGCTTTATTTACCACCCTTTTTTACAGTTTACAGTTTTGATTACCCCAGCAATCTTCTTCAGAACTTTATATCACTTTAGAGGCTAGGAGATATAAGTTCTGAAGAAGATTGCTGGGGCAATCGAAACTGTAAACTAAAAAAGGATGGTAAATAAAGCATTGTGTAACAATAGTAAAGAGAATGAACAATTTAGTATTATAAGGTATAATAAAATTTATCATTATTAATAAAGAAATTATTATTGAAGTATATTAATCCCGGTATTCACTAAAAATGAATTTTGCATTTATAAGAAAAGTAAATTTCTTTAAAGGAATTTAATGTTGGAAAATAATATATATTAAATAAAACTGAAAACAATTTAATTACTTGGCCAAAGTTTGAAAAATAAAAAAAAAATTCTATTTTTTTTTATTTTTAAGAATGAACTTTATCATACTAATAAGGATTTTTAATTTGTTGAAAAATGCTGATAATTAATTTATTAATTTGTTAGTTCTTCAGCTTCCATATATCATTTTTGAAAACTTATTTTTTTTGATAGTTATTTTTTATGGAAGTGTTTTATGAACAACTAATTGACCCATTTAGCATCCATCAATGCTAATATGATGGATGGTTTTAAAATAAGATCCTCCAGTTATTTTCATTTAGACTGGATTTATCTTTTCATTCATAAGTAATCTGAATATATATTAATTTTGTAAAAGACATTTTTCTCATTTCTCTGTCAGACTTTTGAGTGTATGGAATTTTTGATATTGAAAGAGTCAACTTTAAAAAAATCAGAATTATATTAGATTTTTATGTAAATGAGTTTTAATAAAAATGATAATCATAAGAATTTATAATCTAAAGTTTTGAGTATCTGTTGCTATATATATATTAAAACTTTATTCAATTTTAGAGTTTGAAAATGTTTTTGAGTATTAAAATATGATTGCTTTCTAAATTATTAATTATCGATTTAAAAATAAAATGACCAAAGACTTATGAAAATAGTTATAAAAACAAATTAAGTCTCTGTTAAAATTTTAAATTTAATTTTAAGTAGCTCTCAAATTTTTTTATATATCTGCAATAAAAATGATTTAACGTTTTTTTTTTTTATATATAAAAAAAATGTAAAAAGTTTATATAATTTTTGTTAAATCAAGTTTTAGAAAAAAAAGTTTGTTTTATATGAAAAATTTATAAAAAAGTTTGTATTTTCTAAACATAGAATAAAAATGTATATATAATGGGAAAGTATCGGATTATTTTTATCGTCTTTAATGTCATAATATATACATAATTGTTGTTAAACATTAAATCACCCCACATGGTTAAGAAATCCAGTACCGCCCTCTGGGAACTAATATATAAATACATTAGAGTTCTTATTTCAAAATAGCCAGCTCAAAATGATAGCTATTTTGAAATACGAACTCTAATGTATCTGTATATTAGTTCACAGAGGGCGGTACTGGATTTCTTAACCATGTGGGGTGATTTAATGTTTAATATTTGTATATTTATTTCAATATAGTGTTATGCACTAGGATTATAATTGTTATTATATATTACTTATAAATAACATTAAATTTTTAATGGTTCACAAAACAAGAACTATTATTTTGCATGAAAATGAGGAATCAGTGAAATGATTTTCAGCATATTCATGGTTGATTTCATTGTAGAATCCATAAGATGAATATCAGATAATCTACATTTGAAAATCATAGTCCATTGTTCATCCAAGCTCACTGTTATCAAAATTGTGAAATGAGCATTACATAGTTGTTTGATTCATTGTTACTCAATTTTATGATGAAATTAAATTATTTGATTTTAATTTAAAACTGACATGAAATGGCATTTGCCTGAAAGAAATGATATGGCTGTGATTGAAGTAGATCTGTTCAAAAATAATTATTTTTCATCTATATATTTTTGTTAATTTTACTATTCTTTTATATTGTCAATGTGATATACTAACTCTGATTCATTGTGATGATATCAAATTTTGCATTTTTCTGAGATTGAGTAATATTAAATTTTAATATTTCATTTTTCAAGTTTTATTTCATTTTTGAATTAATATTTATATTTAATTTTCACAATGAAAACTTTTAGTAAATTTTTAATAGGAAACAATTAAAAATTTTGTTTAAGTTTTTTTCTCACCTTAGATTACATTTTTTGTTTATTAATGAGTAAACAAAGCAAATTATCTAATTTTTTTTTTTCGAATAAAGAATAAATTCTCAAGAAACTAATTTTGATAATAAAATTTTTATTATATCTAATACTTTAAGCAAAAGAGTAGTGAGTGATTTATTATGAATATTAAGAAAAGTATATGAATTATGGTTTTACCGTTATATAGGAAGAACTAGTGTAATTTAATTCAATGTCTTATCTGGGAAATATATAGGCCTACTTTTCAGTCAAAGTTAATAAATTAATGAGACATTTGAAAACTTATCATAGATAATGGAAAAATAAATCTCCAGATTTCTTTTTAAGAAAACCCAATGAATCAAAAACCAATATTGACAACATTTCTTTGGTGGACAAAAAATTCTTGAAATTATTTTATTTGCACTATTAAAGGGTAGAATGTATATACTATTAGAGAATTGTTATTTAAGGCTTTCAAATGACACTTTTAAGTCTATTCTATGAAAAATCAATTTATCTGATGATATTAAAGTACAGTTGCTGGGAAAAAAAACCGAAATCTCAGTAGTATGCAATTTAATTAGTTGAATCACGAAAACGTATCAAACATTGCAGTAATAGAATTTACATTAGATATATCGATTTTACAAGTAAAGTTATAGAGGAAAAAATACTATGCCCTTTGAAACAAGGATTTTTAGGAATATCAGAAAAAAATTTGAAAAATATTAGTTTGTATTTCCAAACAAAAAAAAATATTTCTTTATATAGGAATTTGTGTAGAAAAGCATAGGGGTTTAGTATATAATACATAAAGAAAATTATTAATCCATATTTAGTAACAACTGATTGTTTTCTTTATTGGGAACAATGAGATATTAAATATTTAAGTTACATGTGATTTTAAAATAGAGTTTATATATAGTGATTCAAATTTGGAAAAAAGCACAGTAAATAGCCGTATTTTTAACATAGTATATGGAGAAATGGGATCAGCTCATACACAGATATTGTTACCTTCTCACATAAGATGCTTTCAAGAGGAATGTTCTGAAATGATGAGTTAAACTTTGAGTGAAAATTGAAATATTTTTAGTTGATTAGAAGTCAACATCATGTGAATATTTTAAAAATAATTTGTTGATTGTTAAGATAATTGCCTAATTAGTTGGCATCGTTTCATTCACAGGTGATTTAAATTTTGGTAATGTAAGTATGTCAGACCAATCTTTTTATTCATTACAATAAATAAAATGGAAGATTTTGCTTAAAAACATGACTTTTTTAAAATAAAATTAAAAAAAATTGTTTCAATATGTTTTCATCAACTCAAAAGGAAATTCTTAATATATGCCAAGTTATAAGAAATCATTTATTGAAATATATGAATAATAAGACCTTTGCAACAATGTTAACAAAATAATTTTACTATCAGAAATTGAATTATCAAAGGCCACAAATTTGGAAATAAAATGGAAAGATAACTAGCATAATTTACCTAAATTTTGGCTGACAAATGGAAAAGAATATTAAACTCTGAGTGAAAAAGCAATACAATTATTTCCAGTTGTAACAATTTATTTGGTTTAAAATGGATTTTCAATATTTGTTATGAAAAAATCAGTCCAGAATAGCATTAACTAATGCTACTACTTGAAGGTAAGTAAACAATAATGCTATTAAATATTATATTTGTAATTAGAGGGATTTGAACTCTGGATTTTTTCAGTCTATTGATCCTTCACTTCATCTCAAACAACCGATGCACATGACCATACACATGTGAAAAAGATATGTGACCCCCAATATATGTATTTTGTGGAAAATCAGCACTCATCAGTTGGGGCAGATCATAATCTCCCATTATATATACAATCAGTGCTCAGTTTATATTAAGATATCAATTCGTCAAACTTTAATGGCAGACTTCAATCTTCTCACCCTTCCAACTATTCAACCATCCATTTAATTGAAAAACTGACGATTGAACACTCACAACCTTTATTGAGTTTGATATTGTAGTCGTACTCATGTAGACATTGTGTCAATCTAACTCCTCTTATTATAGATCATTACTTATCCTTATATATTAATAGGACAGAGATGGGCTGAATTTATAATTTAATATATTACCCAAGCAATATATAATTCCAAGGCTATGTGTAATTTGCTTATATTGACTGTTTCTTATATTTGGAGAGGGATTTGAAGTCAAGATTTTTCATTCTATTTATCCTCTACTCCATGGTCATGTTTATCAGTTGCTTGAAATGGAGGGAAGGATGAATAGACTGAAAAATTCTGTGTTCAAATCCTTGTAATTACATATATAAGAAACATTGGGTATAAGGAAATTACATACTGCCTTATAATGAAATATCTTGCATTATTTGTTCATAGTTCAATATGATTGAAACTATTTCAGTGATTTTTATAATTTTTCTTAATTAAATTTAAATAATAAAACACGAATTTGACATTCATTTGAATCACTCAATAAGATATGGTTGAGTATTACTTTCACATGTCAAAACTATTATCAAATATGCATAATTTTATTTATTTACATAATATATAAATGACTTCAGACTATCAGGTTTTCTAAACCATAGATTATTTTGTGTTTTCCTGGAGATGTTTGTGATGATGCCATTTTAGTTGTATTTATATGTCGAACCATTTTTATAATCTAATATCAAATATTGAATACAAATATTGGATAATATAATTTTGTTCTTTTCTTATGTATTGTTTTCTACTTTTACATATCATACGATTTACAACTTTCTTAAACACTTTAACAATACTATTTTCATATCAAAACTTTATTCTAACAGTTTCGACTGCCCTGCAGTCATCATCAGATTGCATGGCAGTCAAAACTATTAGAATAATGTTTTGGTATAAAAATAGTATTGTTAAAGTGTTTAAGAAAGTTGTAAATGGTATGATATGCAAATATTGGATAGAGAGGAAAAGTCACAAATAAGAAAATTCAAAGAAGCTGCTCACATGACAAGGGCAAATAACCCCATAAGTCAACCTAATGTGACTATATATAATGTCTGGAAACTACTAATTAGATTTACTTTTAGGGAAAACTTGAGAAATCTGGAAGAATCTCAGATAAATATGTGAAATTTTTATTGACTGTTGCCTTTTGGCAGGAAGGCTCAGTCGGTTAGAGTGTTACCTTAAAATTTAATATTCAAGAATCTAAACATCCAGATTTGATTCCCATGCTAATGCTGTTAGTTGTCAGGCCAACAACATCCGAAGAAGAGAGAATAATACTGCTCAAACTGTGTATATATTAACCTGCATGCTATTATTAAACAGTTGAATGTAATTGAGAATTTAAATAAAATTTAAGTTTTTCCAGACATTCAAAATTTAATATTAGATGATGGAAATGGTCCAATGTATAAATGCATATTATACATATTTGGGACATGGTATATGTCAAGAAATATGTTAGGTTACCTGGCATGGCAAGAAATGTTAAGAAAATCAAGGTTGCAGTGTAATGGAGAATGAAATTGAAATTGATGTATGTTATGATACTTTCAGTATCTTTAATTGAATGTAAATATTGTATTTAATTAAGTTATATAAAAATTTAATTGGGAAAAGAAATTCACAACTTCTTTATATAAAGGTAAATAGGAAATAGGTTGCAGAATGAAATTTATTGTCAACTGAAACCAAGATCCTTTAATTCCTCTTCAAGGTGTTAAAGGAACCAAGAAGGCCAAATTCTTCATGTCCACTTTATATAAACATGTTATTGCAGCTGTTATTATATATATGATCATTTATATAGCAAATGATAGGGACTACTAGTAGGGACTACTCATCAATATTTATCAGCATATTGAGGCTTATTTGAGTTTATCACAAGGAAATATCATAGTTTCCCTTTCAGTCATGTCTGTGCGAATGATGCCTTTAATATTTGCTTGCATTTATGATAATCGAACACTAAATTATGATTATTCCCAGAAAATTGTAGAGTCATCAGCGTAGGCAGCAGTTAGACATCAAAAATGAAGGATTCTAAGATCTTCTGGTTGCTGTTCTAGACTGCCATTCAATGATAATCTTACTTCAATGCTTACAACTGTAGATTATTTTCAAGTGAATGAAGATTATGTAAATTGAATGAAGAATATCTAATATTAAATGGAGCACTGTTAGACTTTATGATCCTAAAAAGATGATTTAAAAAATGGATATATATATATATTGTAATGGATAATGTGGTTAGACATAGTTAGTGTAACACTTGTTAGGAGGTGTCACTATGTAAAAAAAAATCTAGATATCTTATTTCAAATTATATAATATTCAAAAACTAACAAGAATGGACTATAGAGAAAGAAAATTAAGTTTACTAACAACGTCACACAAACACTCAGTCCCACTAATCATACAATGCGATTTTTTCTTTAATAGTCCATTAGATACAGAGGTCATAACTTATCATAATCACAAAGAAATCAAATCATATGTCACATGACCTAATTTAACAAGCTTGTATTACAAATGTTATATATAGAGCTCGCAAATAAGCTCTTAACAAGCTTTGCAGAATATTCACAACCCCAGATCAGTTTCTGCTACTAGCTTCCTCAGTGAGGCTTGAATATTCTAGCACCGCACTGAGGAAGCCAGTAGCAGAAACCGGTCTGGGGTTGGGGATATTCAGCAAAGCTTGTTAAGAGCCTATTTGTGAGCTCTATATATAACTATTCTATCATATAAATGTATTACATCTGTGGATACCTTTAAGTAAACTACTCAGTATATACAAATAAGGAAATAAACTTAATATGCATTTATAAAATAAAACTATACAGTAGTGCCACCCAGTGCAAGCCATAGTAGTCAATGGATACTAGAAGGTTTGTGCATAAAATCTCTATCTAATATCTACTTATTGTGAAAAGTTTAGAATATTTTCTTTTTCTTTCAAAAATGTCAACCAATCTAACTCGTACACGTCATGACTATCAAGAAAGTTATTCTTGGCCATGCTCCAACAAAATGATAGATTACTGTGTAGTTTATAATTAAAACATTTAATAAAATAATAAATATCAGTTTTTTACCAATCGATATTTTATATATAACAAAATTGATTTTAGTAAAACGTTTTATATAATTACATGTAAAACTCCAAGGATTTAAATTATATATACCTGTATTCAATCAATTATAAACAAGCTAACTTTTAAATTATAATCTTATCAAATTAACTTTATGACAGAGTTTTCAGGATTTATTAAATGCAATGGACGATATGAAATGCTGTTAAGCCTCGACCTGTTTCCATTATAATCGGGAGGCAAAGATTTTTATTTAGGTATATAATGTTTTAATTAGATCAAATATTTTAAAATTGTCATGGAAGGTTTTAATACTAAAATTGGAAAACAATTTAAAGATGAAAGTGTTACTGGATAAAATGGATTTATTATAAAAAGCAGAAATCAGGGAAAAAAGACTTGTGGTATTTGTTGGAAAAATTTTATTTGAGAAAGATTTAAAGCAGAAATTGATACAGAGTCATCCAAGTGAAGGTTGTGCAGAATTGGATCATATTTTGAAAGTATATAAAGTATATACTTCAAAACGATAATGTGTTTAATATATTCAACACAGAAAGTGATTATCAGTTAATGAAATGTAAAATATTATGCAAAAAACGGTAGTAATAATTGATATTTTTAACATTCAGAAATATTCCCATGAATTTCTGCTAAAGTATGCAAATTAGTTTAAAGTAATAATTAGGCTTACAGATAGATGATTAAAAAATATAGTTCTAGTAAATTTTTAGCTGAGACAAGACAATGCATGATGAAAAGAAAGGATTTAAAAACATTTTTAAATGATCTATTTATAACAGTTCTATATCTGGAATGTTATAAAATAGTACAAAAAAAAAAAGAATTAATGACCATATAAGGAAACAGTTGCAATTCGGTAAAGAAAGATATAAAAAAAAACAGCGTTTTGATATTAAAAGAAAAGTTCTTTCAGCAATAAGAAGTAAAGGTTACTACTACTAAAAAGGATGATATGAAGTTTGTGGAAAAGCTATATTGTAATAAAGAACAAATCTACAAAATCACCCTTTTTTTTATTTTGCTGTAATATCTTATATAAATACAATTTATCCAAACCCACTTCTAACACTTTTTAGCAAAACCATTTATTTGTACATATATACATACACCTATATTGCGACTGTCCTGCAGTCTTCTTCAGAGCTATATGTATAAATAAGTGTTTTTGCGAAAAAGTGTTCAAAGTGGTTTGGATAAATTGTATTTATATAAGAACAAATCTTCATACAACTTCTTTTAAATTGTCAAGGATTTCAAGCGAAGATGTGAGATGTGCAGTTAAACTCACGAAGACTGTAAAGCTCTGAGAAATGACAGAATTATTATTCATATCTAAAAAAAAGATGTAGGAATAGACAGATTACAGTTGAAGCTATATACCAAATGTCTAAATGATAAATTGGTATTATATGAGTGAAAAAAAGTTGCAATATTGCTATACAAGAAAGGTAATATCAGTATTTGATCACTTCTGTACTATATGTATGCAACTAATCTACAGAGAACCTTGATTTCAAGTCAACTAAAAGAATGATCTGGATTTAAAAGTGGCTTTAGAACAGTACATCATATCCATATATTAAAAAGGATTATAGAAAGGAACAGTAAATACAAAGTGTCATTTTAATCATTCGACTGTTTGAGCATTTCTATGGCAATATAAGCTTTAGAATGTCGAGATATTCACACAAGAATAGTTTCAAATTTTGAAGAATATTAAAATGTAACAGCAATAGTTATATTATATGGTAAAACTAATAAGATTGATATTGATAATGGTATAAGATAAACTGATTACATAATTCTGAAACTTTTTGTAAACAGTTGTATGGAAACTGTTTTGTAGATTAAAATAGGAGTAATGGGGGGGGGGGGATAAATGGAGATTATTTTAATTTAAATTTTGCAGATAATTTGGTTATTTTTGCAAATAATGTTTTAGACCATCAAGTAATATTGTAAAAGTTATCAGAGGAAAGTAAAACATTAGGACTACAGATAAATACTAAATAGACTAAAGCAAGGTTTTTTTCAAATTGGTAGAAAATGATGACTGATAATAGTGTATTAGAAGTTAATAATCTACAATTTTTTCGTCAAATTATTAATTAATATAGATAAAAACATAATGGATCAAATTATTCAATTAAATTTGGACGGAATGCTTTTTTGTAGAAATACGTTATTATTATAAAAAGGAAGTATATTTTTCTTTGAAAAAATAATTTTTAATAGATGATGTGTTGAACTCGTTTTTGCGTGTGGATCTAAGACTTTGATGCTTAACAGAAGAGCTACATAGAGACTTTATAGCATACAATGAATTATGGGGGGATGTATGGTAGGAGCAATAATGTTGAATTGTTGATGAAATGCATCAGTGAAAAACAAACAGTTATAACTGACAAATTGGAATGGAACTGGTCTGGTCATATGTCCAAAAGAAATGACAGTAGATTTATAACTGAAATCTTAAATTGCATTAGAAGAGATAATAAAAGGTCTTAGAAAGAGTGTATGAGTGAGATTGATAAGAAAATTCGCTAAAGTGATGAGGAAAAGAGAAGCTATGAATTGGTGAAATTGGAATAAATTTATAGAGACTGTTTTTGCAATGAATTGGGGAAAAAGACAAGGTAGACAAATAGATAAAACAGCCTTTAAATAGATTGCTGTAGGGAAAATATCGTTTCAGCAAGCTATCATACAGAAATAGTGAAAAAAATATATATTCACTAGGCTTACCATTTGATATGTTCATTTATCAATTATTATTGTATAGGTAGTTAGATTTATTATCGGCCATCTACATAAAATAAAAATTCTAGCCTAATTATAATTGGAATCCAAACAAGTTATAAACTTTTGGTCCAAACAGATATATTATCAGTGGATCATGATGTCTCTTTCTTATATATATTTATATATATGTATGTGTCTGTAATATAGAATGTACCAGAACTCTTAATGATTGATGTGTTGCAAGAGAAAGCATTTACAATCTCTAGCTAGAATTATCCTTATCCTCAAACTGACCTGTTTAGAGCTTTTGGCTAACCTCAGTGAGGAGCTATGGTATTCAGACACTAGATCTAAAATACCAAATCAAAAGCCTGCACTTATCGAATACGTAACTATTCAGTAGAAAATGTGAAATTTTCATATGCGTAAATGACTTTAAATCCAGATACCTAACTTAAATAGCTGTATGGATCTGAAAACACTTCAGCCTCACCTCATATTAATAACCTCAGCGATATAACATTGCCAAAGCCTCGAGAGCAAAATTATAATAATCAGTAAAGCAAGTCGTATATCACGTGACTTATTTTAAGCTTGTATTACAGATATGTAATATAGGGAGCATACCAATAGCTCTAACAAGCTCTTATTAATAAATGTCACAAGAGAAAGCATTTAAAATCTATCTAGAATTATCCCCATTCTCTGACCAATCAGTTTCAAGCTTTTGGCTCACTTGAATAAGGAGCTAGGGCATTCAGACACTAGATTTAAAATACCAATTCAAAAGCCAGCACTTATTTAATATGTAACTATTAAGTAGAAAATCTGAAATGTTCACACACATAAATGTCTTTAAATCCAGCTATCTAACTTAAATAGCTATATGGGTCTGAAAACATTTCAGCTTCACCATATATAATTTTGCCCTTGAAGCTTTGACAATGTTGTATTGCTGAGGCTATTAATATATGGTGAGGCTGAAGTGTTTTCAGACCCATATAGTTATTTAAAAAATTTTAAATTTTCTCTTTAATAGTAGATCAAGTGTCTGAATGTCCTACCTCCACTGAAGTGAGCAAAAGCTTGAAACCAATTGGTCTGAGGATAGGGATAATTCTAGATAGAGATTTTAAATGCTTTCTCTTATGGCACTTATAAGAGCTTGTTAGAGCTACTGGTATATTACATATGTTATACAAGCTTAAAACAAGTCATGTGATATATGACTTGATTTATTGATTATTATAATTTTGCCAGGCTTTGGTGATGTTATATTGCTGACACTATTAATATATGGTGAGGCTGAAATGTTTTCAGACCCATATAGCTGGGTTTAAAGACATTTACGTGTCTGAAAATTTCAGATTTTTTTTACTTAATAGTTACATATTAGATAAGTGCTGGCTTTTGCGTTGATATTTTAGATCTAGTGTCTGAATGTCCTATCTCCTCACTGCCAAAAGCTCGAAACCAATTGGTCCAAGTATAGGGATAATTCTAAATAGAGATTTTAAATACTTTGTCTTGCAATACTTATCAATAAGAGCTTGTTAGATCTACTGGCATGCTCCCTATATTACATATATGTAATACAAGCTTAAAACAAGTCATGCAATATATGACTTGCTTTATTGATTTATATATATATTAAATTTAGCATAAAAGTCACCATGAAAATTTGTACACAGATACACAATGTTTTTTAGTTTCACGTATGATTAAAAATTTAAAAGTATCATGTTGTTCCAGAGTATTTATTTCAATAAAACCCCACACGATCACCATTTCCTATGTTTTCACAAGTTGTTAAAACAGTGGCAGACTTTCCATACATTAGTGCTGCTACCTAGTGCAAGCTTAAGTAATCAATGGATGCAAGAAGTTTCGTGCATAAAATCTTTATTTATTGCTATTTATTTAATATCACCAGACTGATTTCTAGCTTATGACATGGGATATAAGATGAGTAGGCACTAGATGAAAGTTTTGATGCACAAACTTTCTAGCATTCATTGATTACTATGACTTGCACTGGGTGACACTACCGTGTGAAGAGTTTGCTATTATTTTAGTATTTATTTCAATAATTTTCTTCTGATTTGATAACTGTAATAAGGTCGTTATATTAGTTTAATAAAATAATTTCATTATTAACTTACATTTGCAAGACTTTATGAAATTATGTTCAGTCGAGGATGGAATTAAACATGGGAAAAAAATCAGTATGTAAAAATTAAGGAAAATTTTTCAACTGAATTGTATTATAAGGCGAAGCTCACCCGAAACGTAAATTCTAAATCTGATATAGTATAAAATAATAATTCTGATTTGCAAAATAGTTTCAAAAATACTATTAAATATTAATTACAGTTGAAATTGTAACACTATGAAATATTATTAAAAAGAATGTTTTTTTTTTGTTTCAAGCTTGAAAATTCGCTAACTCTTTTGCTGTAAATTGGAACTTTATTACACAAAAAAAATTCTTTACTAATTTTAAATAAGGGTAATTTACTTTTTGAATGCCATGTATCTACTACATTCTCAAAATTAATTTATTACATGAGGCTAAGACTTCAAGATGTTTCATAATTAATAATTGTGAATTCTATCACTTCAATACAATGTAATTATATGCAAATCTAGTTAAATCTAAGTGTATATCACATGTTGGATTGATAGACTATTGGAATATATATATATATAATAATATTATTATTCGATGTCTATTTTTAAAGCAATATACGTAATTATATAACTGAATATTTGTAAATACAGTAACTAAATAATTAAAAATTTTATCCACTTAGGAGCGCTTTGGACTATCCCAGTAATCTTTGTCAACTAAAGCTTTGAAATGCTAACTTTCCCACAATTCCGTAATCTTAACGTTTGCTGCTTGCCTGTTAATTAAGTCATGTTTATATTTGTATATTAGCATAGCTTCCTTTATTTTTCTTTTATTGTTATTTTTTTCAATTTGCAATATTTTTACATTGTTAAAATTGAAATATATATATACATGAAGTGTTTAGACCACTTAATTATTATATTTAGAATCTTAAAAATAAGTTTGTTAATTTTTGTGTGAGATTTCCTTTGGGAAAATTCACATCCATAAAAAATCAGGAAAGAAAACAATTAGTCTTGCAAAATTTTTACAAATTCTTAAAATGGATTACAAAACATGTAATTCATCTTGTTATTCAGTTCTATATATGGATAAAAACGTTCCCAACATACTTAGAAATCAATATTCGTTTACATAACCATTTAAATGTGGGTTTGCATAGTTTTTTTTTTTTTTTGTGATCATCTAATAAATTAACAAAAACAATGTAATACTTATAATATGCTTTAAACATATATAGGTGAAGTTAATAAAAATTTTCACAAATAACATTTAGCTTAGCGCTTTCGGAGTATGTTTACTCCATATTCGTAGCCATTATTATGTGTAAACATAATGAATGCAAATTTATGCAAATCATTATCATGTCCATTTTTTTGATATTGTAAAGGTGGCATCCCTTTGATTGATGGTATTTGGATCATTCACAATGAAATGCACTTATTATTTTTTTTTGGTGTCCTTTCTTTGCAAACAATTTCAGCACTGGAAGGTTCAAATTTATAATTAAATGTTTTTTGGTGTTCTGCAAATATTGAATTGCCTTAATTTTTGTTTACCACTCTATTGGCATAACCTTCCAGCACCAAAATTGTTTGCAAAGAAAGAAATGACACCAAAAGAAAAATAAAGACAGCGTATTTCATTGCGAACAATTCAAACGCCATCAATCAAAGGAATGCCTGCTTTACAACATCGAAAAAATGGACAGGATAATGATTTGCATAAATTTGCATGCATTACATTTACACATAATAATGGCTATGAATATGGAATAAACATACTCCGAAAGTGCTAAGCTAAACATTATTTGTGAAAATTTTTATTAAGCGTATTATAAGTATTACGATCAATTGGCGGAGTAAATTATTCATTACAAAAACAATGTAAATAAATTAAATTGATTTTAACTACATATATTATTCACATTTCTATATTGATTTTGTTTTAAAATCATAGATTTTTTTTACATATTTGCAATATATATATATAGTAGTGAACATTGAATTTTATTTGAAGGCAGATAGAAAAAAAATGTCAATAGTATACTTTAACTGAATTATGATATATAATATCCTGCACATTTTGGCACAGTTGGAAGTGCATCTGACTTGGGATCAAGAGGAGATCCCAGAATTGATTCCGAAGTTTGCAGTTCTGGTGCTCAACTTCTTATGAATTCCCAAGCAATGAAGGCATGTGCCCCCTTTTTTAATAATATATAATCTTGAGAGAGAATTTGTCTATGTTTGACTCTTCCTTAACGACATATTTTAACATAATTTCTGTTCATTATTTGTCTATTTCCATATTTAATATAAAATACATTGCAACATTTTAAACAAATACCAAAAATCATTTCATAATGTAAATTCTTTTGAAGAACAGTCTTAAAAGTTTACAATTTAGTTTCTCAAAAATGTTCATATATTTTAATAGCTTTGTTACTATATAACCTATCATATATATAAAAATTAGGATAGTAAAATCTACTAGTGTTTAAGTATTTTCTTTACTGCCGGCAACAGCTTGATCCTCTGCTGCAGTTCATTCTACATACTGGGTTGAATTTCTCAAAATGTTTATACAACAGCTTCAGAACTTAATACAGTGTTTTAAAAAGTAAAAACGATTCATGGACTTCAGCATATGGATAAAGTTCATGAAAGTGGGGGAGGGAGGGTAATTATATATTTTAAACCATGAGCAAGAGAATGCATTGTTTTTTTTGGGTCTTGATTAGGATTTTTAAAAATTATTTTATCAAATTATTTATTAAAATAAATGAATATATCTATGTATGAATTTTTTTTTTTAAAAAAAAAAACATTTAAAAGTACTTTAATATAATCATCCATCGCGCGTGTGGAACATAAAAAGTGAAAGAATAACATAGCAATAACAGTGGCATTTATCTAGTCTTTAAAATTGCCACTATATATATAAATACTGGTAACACCTGTCTTTTGAAGAGTTTATTTGTTATATAACTCATTGGAAGATTCAGTTACTTTCTATTTCAGTTACATATATTGAAATAATGTATATTTTACTAGTAAATTTTACATTTTGAAGTTCAGCAGTTATTTATAATTACCCCCCTCATTTGAAAAATTCTTCCTTTTAAATGTCATTTAATTTTTTTTCTAAAAGTCGATCATTTCCAATCTTCATTTTCTTTTCTTTTTTCCTACAGTAACTTCTTTTATATTATAATTTAAAAAAAAACAAACAAGGAAGTATTGACCAATGATTAGATGGGATAGCTAGGCTGATTATAGGCTGCCCATCTTTTGAGAAAAATCCTTAGCTTAACATGAAATTAAAAAAAAAAAAAATTGAAGTGTCACTTGGATTTGAATTTCTTATTAGAAACCTGGCTCATAGATATATTCATCTCTATATCATGGGACATATATATTCACCCATGTTATATATGTATTCATATGTTTGTAGAGGCTTTTTGAAAAGACACTTTCTATTTTTAACATTTGTTATTCGTAAAATGCGCTGATGTTACAATTTGAATGTAAGCTATATATAGTCTGTATATACTTGTAAATTGAAGGATGACTTTTTTACGGTTTTCTTAAGAAATCAGCAGAAACTTTTGCTAAAAAAGGTCTCTGATCTTATTGTGTAAATTACACTGCTCCTTATCAATATTTTTTTGTTAAAAAATGCACAAATTTTTTTAAATATACAAATTCTTACAATAAGGCTTTGATTTATAACTATTATTTAAGACTTCATGACATTCTTGAATACTTTTTTTTTTTTCCTATAACCAACTTTCATTTTGAATCATTAATGTTATAAGCTTATGTGCATAACTTCCTATTTTTTTGTCATCTATTATATTATTGTAACCAACATTCAGGTACAGTCTTTTTCACTGTTTTCTCCAGAAGTGAACCAATTCTGCGCAAGAGTTGGGTATGTACACTGCTAAGCCCAAAGCTTAGGGACACCATTAATTTCTCTGTCAGTTGTGTATGGATTTTATATTAAGAACTGCAAATTTGTCATCTTGTGATTTTTTCCATTTCTTGACAATCAGTATTGATTACCAAATTTCATACTGTATTTTGATGAAAGCTTAGATCTTTTTATTTTCAGTATATAAACCAGGGGTGGGGAACCTTTTTGCCAAGAGCCATTTGGATATTTATATCATTAGCAGGATATATAAAATTATTGATTTAAAAATTTGCTTGCAATATTTGATCAAATATTTGATTAATTTATCCCAAATCATTAGGAGTGGACAATATTTTCAATTAGCAGGATAATTTCAACTTACCCTTTTTAAATGAGGGCCATAATGTTTTTATGTATTAAAAATAAAGTAACCTCATTATTCACCACATGATCACCATTTCTTATGCTTGCTTATAACTGTTATTAAAATGGGCAAAACTCTCAGATCCAAGGCTCCTCACTGACGAAGGCCATGAGCCAGAAACTAGTATGAGGATATTGGATGAGTAGGCATTAGATGGGGATTTTATGCATCCATTGATTACTCTGGCTAGAAGAGTGGCAATACTGTATGGAGAGTTTTGCCTACTTAATGGAGAGTTTTGCCTGTTTAACCTCATTATTGTTAATTACTGTTCCACAAAGACAGTTTTTCCAATTTGCTTTGTAACTATTCTTTGTGACATATTGATATTCTTAAATTTCTTTTTTTATGAAATGGGCAAATTAATTCTACAGCAGTTAGGATGTAGTCATTTATAAACTCCTTCAGAAAATGGTTCAAAGTTTTTTCTTTTTAATAATAATAATAATAATGATGATGATGATGATGATGATGATGATGATGACAATAACAACTGCTACTACTATTACTATATAATAATAATAATAAGACAATTTGTTCACTATCAAGTTAAAGAGCTCTAGTTTTCCATGCTCCAATAAGAAGACAATTTGTTCACTATCAAGTTAAAGAGCTCTAGTTTTCCATTCTCCAAAAGTACTCAAAACCTAAGTTTGACAATGTAAAAACCATATCCCAATATATCTTTTTAAATTTTCAATGAGTTAATAATTGTGTGTTACATTTTTAATTAAAAATTTCAATTAAAATCAAGTTACCCAACAATAATGTTAGAAAAAGGTGACAAAGCCATTACATGACCAGATGCTTCCCGCCAATATTAGCAGCACAGAGTTTCAGTCTAAAGTTCAGTCAAACATAAGTTTATTTTTAATTCTATGGGAGCAAATTCCGATCTTTGTTGGGGAAAAAAAAATTCCAATTGCAAATTTCCCAGCAAGCAATTCATTTGTCAACAGACAAGTTAACAAGCTCCACTGTTTATAATTATAAAGAAGTCAAAACTTTAGGCTAACAAGAAAAAAAACTAATTTTATACATCTTTTGCAATTTCCAATCAGTTGATAACTTATTTCCAATTTTCTCTTTAAATTTTTCATTCAAATCTTCAACCAACATCAAGTTACTAGATAATTTGAAAAAAAAAACATAAGTCACTTTCAATAGCAATGCTGAGCCTAACTGCCTATACAGATTTACCATCTCTCTATGTCTGGACCCTCTAATCATGAATTTCACACTTAAATCACACCAAAAGCTTCACTCAGCCTCTATCTCTAACAAAGCCTGACACAGAGTCTGACCAACCTATGACAAACTCCAACTCAACAATAGCAACCAGTTATAACAACTGTACCAGCAGCTCACTCTGGAAATACTCATAGATCTTATGCTTAAACCTTATCAAAAGCCTTATCAGCCTCCACTATTAACGGACAGATAAAGTGAGAGTCTAACCAACCTACCACAAACTCCAACTTAACACTTGCAACCAGTTCTTGCATAGCTGTCACCCCCCCTGGAACACATCTATTCGAATACATCAGAAAGCAGGCTTGGTGGCATTATACCAATTATGAAAGCAATCCTGCTATATCTTCCTTCCACACCAACACCCTTCCCAACTCACATTGCTAATGAAGCCAAGAAGAAAATCCAGTCACTCGTAGATCCAGCATCCTAAATAATCAAAAATAATACCTTGATCTTATATCAATGTGGATGTATCCAGGCAGCTCAACCACATAGAACTAAACTTGGTTTGCATCTATAGATATAGCAGTTCAGAATATAGAAAATTTATGTAATATTGTGTAAATCAATGGAATAACTTTTATATATGTAAATCTACAATTACAGATTGCCCATGTAACCATAGCTATCCAAGCTATGTAAAACCCTTGTAACTAATCCATAGCATATAAAAATTATTGTAATCTTATGTAAATAAATAAATCAATTTGTACACACATACACCTACAACTTCAGATTGCCCATGTAACCACAGCAATTCATGCCATGTAAAACCCTTGTAATTAATTCACAGCATGAAAAAATTCTGGTAATCTCATGTAAATCAACAAATCAACTTTTACATACGTAAGTCTACGTCTACAGATTGCCTATGTAACCACAGCAATCCAAACTATGTAAAACCTTTTAACGAATCCACTGTATGTAAAAATTTATGCAATCCTGTGTAAATCAATTTTTATATATGTAATTTTACAACTACAGATAGCCCATGTAAGCTATGTAAAACCATTGTAACTCTCTAAGGCAAATAAAGTTTATCTTTGAAATATAATAAGAAGAAGAAAAGGAAGAAGTGGAAGAGGAGGAAGAGGAAGAAGAAGAAGCCACTGCCACAAAGGTCCATTTGTTCACAACCAAGTGAGCATGCTCTAGTTTTTCATGCTCCAAAGGGTACTCAAAGTTTAAACCTGGCAAGATAAAAACCTTATCCTGTTATACCTTTTTCAATTTCCAATGAGTTGATAATTGTTTAATACTTTTATGTTAAATTTTTCATTCAAAAATTCAATTAAAAATCAAGTTACCCATTGATAATTTTGTAAAACAATGTGGTGACAAAGTAATCACATGTCCAGATGCTTACCGCCAACATTACCAATACAGATTTTCAAAATCCAAAGTTCAGTCAAACATAAGCCAATTTTTAATTTTATTATTGCAAAGCCTGATTTTTGTTTGGAAAAAAAAATCAGTTACAAATTTCTTCACAAGCAATTCACTTACTGAAGCAAGTTAACTAGCTTTGTTTTTTTAATGCTTAAAAAGAATTCAAAATCTTAGTCTAATGCAAGATAATATACCTTTAATCAGTTGATTACTTAATTCCAACTTTGGGTTACATTTTTTATTCAAACTTCCAATTGAAATCAAGATACCTAATGATAATTTAAAAAAAAAAGCCATCACATGACCAGTGTTTGCCCTTCATTAATACCAGCATAGAGTTTCAAAGTCCAAAGGTCAGTAAGTCATACACTTATTTTTAACATTAATATAGCAATCTCTGATCTTTGTTTAGTAATAGAAATTCGATTTAAAGTTCCCAGCAATTAGTTCATTTGCTTACAACTGAGTTAACAAGCTCTGGCTGTTTATGCTTATAAAGTAGTCAAAATCTTAGGCTAGAAAAAAACAAAACTTTATATACTTTTTTCAATTTCCAATCAGTTGATAACTGATTTCCAATTTTGTGTTAAATTTTTCATTTAAATCTTTAACTATCATCAAGTAAGTGGATAATTTCAAAAAAATATTTCTAATAGCAATGCTGAGCCTAACTATCTACCTAGATTTTGTCTGAACACTAGCCATGAATCTCACACTTAAATCATATTGAAAAGCCTCATTTGGCCACTACCTCTAACACAGCCAGACCCAGAGTCTGACCAATTGACTGCAAACTCCAATTCAACAGTTGCAACCAATTCAAACGTAGCTGTACCACCAGCCCCTTCTGGATATCATGACACTATGCATGGATCTCATTCTTAAACTTCATCAAAAGCCTTACTCAGCTCCCACTTCTAGTGGACAGCTAGACCCAGAGTCTGACCAGCTTACCACAAAGTCCATCTTAACAATTCTAACATAGCTGTAGTACCACCCTCTGCAGCACTCATCTATTCAAATGTATCAGAAAATAGGCATGGCAATCCCACCAGGCCTCACATCAACATCCTCCGCAACCCACATTGCCAATGAAACCAAGAGGAAGCCTAGTCACCCAAAGAAGCTCCCCTAAAAAATAAAAATACTGACATTGATCTCACACCAGGCAAGATTCACATATAATTGTCACACTACCATGGAAATTTCTAGTGCTCACCTATGTTACTAAGGTAAATCAACCACATATAGAATGAAACCTGGATTGCATCTGTAGATACAGCAGTCCAAAACATATAAAATTTATGTAATCTTGTGTAAACCAATAAAACAACTTTTGCATATGTAAAACTACAACTACAGATTACCCATGTAACCACAGCAATCTAAGCTATGTAAAACCCTTACAACTAATCCATAGCATAAATAAATAAATCAACTTTTACATACATAAACCTACATCTATTGCCTATTAAACCACAGCAATTCAAACCAGGTAAAATCCTTATAACTAATCCACAGCATGACAATTTTTTTGTAATCTCATGTAAATCAATAAATCAACTTATATATATGTAAACCTATATCTATGGATTCCCCATGTAACCACAGCAATCCAAGCTATGTAAACTCGTGTAATCCTTTAAGACATATATTGAAACATAATAATGATAATAATAATAACAACAACAACAACATAAAAGATGGATCAACATTGTAAAACCACATGACTCTGCTTTCTTGAAACAAAAATATACAGCAGCTCGCATATAGATTCTTACAAACATGGTTTTTGTGCCTGTTCTCAGGATGCCTCATCACCATCAGGAGGTATTGGCATGCTTAGTGCTACCACTAGTATATTTTCATCATTTAAAATTAACTCAAACACTAATTGCCAACCCCATCACAGCAATCAACATAATTTTTGTCTATATTCCTTTAGGTCTCTCCATCATATCATATACCATTCTCACAATAACACTTTGTTAGCATCAACTTCTTATCCAACTACCTTAATGGGTGATTTTAACATGAATTATAATACATTTGCATCTAAATGACTTCACCAGCTAGCCCTACCACTTATGAGTGGTGAAGGGTTTTTCCTTTAAATTCAATCTCATTTCATAATAGGACAATTTGCAGCACTAATTGATTTGTGCTTTTACTCACCAATGCTTCACCATCTAATTGAAATAACTCTAAATCCTTCTCCATTTTCCGATCACTCAGCACAGATATTCACACTAAATCTAACAGGTAATTGAAATAACTCTAAATATTCTCCAATCACTCAGCACAGATACTCACACTAAATCTAACAGATAAACAATCCACTAGAAAAAAACAATGCATATACTCCTTCCAACATCAACAACAGAGTTTTTATTTTTGAAAACATGATCCAATCTGAAAGTATTTAGCATTCATTAATATACATACTATCATTTGATATCAATCATTTAACACAAACTTCATCTTCTAGCAAAAGCAGATGAAATACACAAGTGGATGACCATGTGCCAACCAGTACAAAACTCTCAACAAAATATGTACAAACTCACACAAATATCTAACAATACATGCAATAAACTTAAAGAATACTTAACTGAAAAAAAGAGAAAATCTGCCTTTGATACATGGTCTAGAGGTTACATTCGTTGGGTCCTCGGACTTCCCCCCAATATTGAGAGTTCCCATGGCAATACAAGTTGAAGGAATCACAGAAAAGACTCCAGGAACAACAAATATTTACACCACATAACTATTTGGACCACTAGAAACAGACGTTCCACTTAACTCTGGCCAGTTTGCAGCCAAACTTGCCACTATCAACATCACGTCACCCCAGAATAAACAGCATCCCTAAGTTTGTTTTCTTACATTTAAGCCAATTTACTACACAATATATATGCAATCTAGCCAACTACTTGTGACGGAAAATTTACTACTCCAAAGAACTAAATACCATAGCCATCGTACCTTTTAATAAAAAAAAAAATTCCCATATCAACACTCAACAACTTTTGCCCTATTTCTATGGAGCCATTAGGCATTAAGATCATGGAAAAAGTCATTAAAGACCAACTTGAACAACATATATGCCCACTAATCACATCCAGACAGGCTGCACTACTTTTCAAAACAATCATGACTACAATGAAAAAACAAAAAAAGTATGCACCAATTGCAGTCCAATTAGATATCGAGGCTGCTTTCGATTCCGTGCCAATAAAAATACTACAGGCCATGTATTCGAACCCAATTCTGCCCAAATAATTTGTACAGAGAGGAGTGATGCCAAAAGAAAAGTTAAAGAAGCTTTTTGCATAGCAAATGATCTCAGTGCCATTAATAGAAGATAGGCATGATTTGCTCTCTCCAAACAATGGATTAACTAATTAAAAAATTCAAACTCATTTGCATATGTGTACAATAAATCACAACAGTCTTTATTCACAAAGCTATGAGCATGAGATTCGAACCTTAAATCTTGAAAGCACTAAGCAGACCTATTACACATTATAGTATAATTATAGCTTCATTAACGCATGTGAAAAAAGTTGCATATTTATAATTACTACTAAATAACCTAGTTAATACCACCATCCCTCTTACACTACTCTACGTAATTGGTAATCTTTTTTTTAATAGACAGATTCACATCACACTGAATGGTAGAAAATCACCAACATTCACATCCACCCAAGTTCTCTCCTTTTCACCTTTTATATTGCTTCACTCATAAGAAAAATACATCAAAAAATACCAGGAATTTAAATCCCACACTCAACAGTATATTCCATCCGTATATAGCATACATGAATGGCATCATCATCTTTCTAACATATCGAAAACAGTTTCCAATATTACAAAAAATACTAGATGAATACACTTCTAACTTTAACCTATGATTCAACCTCAATAAAACAGCTGCCTGGTTTATATACACAACCAAGCCTTATGCAAAAATCTTTCAAGACAAATCTACTATTCTTGGTTTTCCATTTTATATGTGGACTAGCACAATGAGACAAAACATACAAAACAATCTACTAGATACTCCAACAAAAATCACAACCTCTCTTTCAAAGGCCTACCTCTCTATTTACTCCAAAGTCCAATTATTTAACATGCTTTTTATTACCAAAATTACCTACTTTTCTCCCATAATAAAATTTTCTAAACATTTCACCTCGAAAATATCATCGCTTTGCACCAAGCTACTATGGAGGCGAAAAGCTGTTATCCATAGAAATATTGGGGGTTAAATCTAAGAATTACTGGTCAAATATTTCACCTGATATTGATTTTTTGTGTAGCAATATTCAAACTTACCAATCACTTCAAATTGTTATTAAAATCTCTTATTCAATTTTTGTTCTAATTATTATTAATGAGTTTGTGTTTATATTTCATGTTTTTTTGTAATGTTTGTAATTTTTTAAAGTATTTTGTATTATAATGAAAATATAAAAATGAAAGTTATTCAAATATACTAAATATAAATATAACAAAATTATATAATAATAGTGTATCCCTCTATTAAGAATTCTTTTTTCTGGAGTCATTAATATTTATTTCTAGATATTCTAGGGAAACCTTTATATCATGGAGTTTGAGAAGCACTGCTCTAGTACACTATCTAACAAGATAAATAAATACATTAAAATTATAATATTTTAAAATTCCTACAATTTTCAATAATACAAAACAGCTTTATTTTACAAATGTATCATTTTGTTAATAAACAATTCTGCTATTAGAGATGAATTTTTAAATTTTAATATTTTATTGTAAGAAAGAGGAATTTAATTTATGTTATGATTCAAATTTATATGAATTATTATATAAGCTTTCATTTTTTTTTGCAGTTAAACTATCTTCCTTTGATCGGATATGAAGTGTTTGATGAGGATAATTATTAGTTTTCACATATTAAAACAGGCAAACCTCACTATACATATTGCCACACACAATAAGCAAGAGTAATCAATGGATTCCAGAAGGCTTGTGCATAAAATCCCCATCTAGTGCCTACTCATCCAATATACTCAGACTAGCTTCTGGCTTGTGGCCTTCATCAGGCTCCTCACTGATGAAGGCCACAAGCCAGAAACTAATCGGGGATATTGGATGAGTAGGCACTAGATGGGGATTTTATGCACAAGCCTTCTGGCATCCATTGATTACTCTAGCTTGCTGTGTGTGGCAATATGTATAGTGAATTTTGCCTGTTTTAACAACAGTTATACACAAGCATAAGAAGTGGTGGTCATGTGATGTTTTTTGACATATTGTTAAATAATTTTTTGTTATTGTTTTTATGAAAACAGAAGTCTGTATTATTCAGAAGTTTTAATTTAGTTTCAGTTGATGTATTATAAGTAGATGTTAAGCATATAAAACGTTTGTGTACCACACATTATTCCAAAGATGGCACGGTATGTGGAGTATGGTATTACTATAAAAAGATTGAATATGAATGGAAAATTGAAGTATGTAATGAGATTTATTATTTTTATTATTATGTGTCTTCTAGTGAATATACATTTGAGTGTGAAGAGAGATAATTGATTAAGTACTAAAGATTCAAACACTACTTCCAATTCTGTGTACAGTTCATTGGCAGTGATAATTATTCTTTCAACTCAAAATGTCAAAAGTGTCAAGCTCAATTCCACTAATGTTAGTTATTCTAAAATTGTCATATAAGCAATAATAAAGTATATTGTACCTTTAACATCAAGTATACAATCCTATATATGCCATGCATATTTGTTATCTGGTCATTACTTTTATACATAGGGATCATTGTGATTGATTTGGTGACTACTCCGAAATGGGAAATTTTCAAGCCAATGCAGTTAATTTGACTGTTTCTCTTATTAGATTGATCCATAGGTTTGTTGCTATATATATATATATATAATACCCAGATCAGATTATTAATACAGATCCATAGGTTTGTTGCTATATATATATATATATAATACCCAGATCAGATTATTAATACAGATGGTTAATTATGGAACTAAACTTGATTGGAGTGCTTTTGGTAGAAATAACAATATTAAAAAGAACTATGCCTATGTGTTTGAAAATAAAAGTTTTTAATAAATGTGTTTTTTTAGTTCTTAATTTTGAACCTGAAATTTAACACTTAAGAGAAGAGCAATATGGACAGTTGAGACTACTCAATAAAGTGTGAAAAGATGCATGGAGTAACAAGAAGGGATTGAAAACAAAATACATGGGTAAGAGAACAAACATATATTAACCTTAAAAGTCTGAAGTGTAGCTGGTCTGGACATATCAAAATATGGTAATAGATGGACAGGGGAAATCTTAAATGAGATTCTCAGAGATTATACAATATTTAGAAGAGAGCACATGTGATGGATAGATGAAATAAGGAAGTTTGCTGATGTGGTGTGGAGAAGAGAGACTAGAGATTGGAGAAAGTGAATAAAATTTGGTGAAATCATCCATCCTACAGGGATAGATAATGATTGAAAATGATTTTTCAATGTGAAGACAATAATATTTAAGTACTGAAAGTTATAATATTCATACACTTAATGATATGGTTGGACAGAGAATACTGAAGTGCAAATCAGCATTTTTTATGATGATCATGTTGTGAAACTGCATAAGATATATTGTATTTGTTCCATATTTACCATGTCTCACAAATGATCAGAAGCTACACAAACATTTATGAAGCTATATTAGAAAAATGATATGAATGCAATTGGATACCATTGTTGATATTTTCTGGAAGATGGGGGTCCTCATATGGAAAATCCTTAAATTATGAGGATTTTGCCTTTTTTTTTTGCCTAGTTGTTAAAGTTGTACTTTCAAATATTAACATTTAAAATAACATTTAAATCTTTTAAATTAATTGTTGTGTGTCATTGATTTTCTCATTAATTACGAGAAAGGTGTATTTTACGGAAAATATATTTTATAAAATCAATTGTAGAGATTACTGAAAAAAAATTAATATTTTAACAGGAAAAATAAAAAAGATTGAATTATAAAACTATTTTCAATAAATGTTTGATAATTATCTCTGGCAAATTTTCCCAATATTTCATTATCAATCAGACTCTTTTCAAATAAGATCTGGCTACTGAACCAAAAATTTTTTGACAGAAAGGTTGTCTAGATTTTCTGATGCAGCTTCAGAATTATTTATCATGCACTTATAGGCATAAATAAATAATCTGAAGGTTGACCCAAATAATTGAAATCAATGAAGAGTCAGGACCTATCAAAGCTGGCAAAATCATTGCTGTTCAAATATTTCAAAATAAAGTAGTTTCATTTTCAAGTAACTCGAGGACAAAAATATTAATATCTTTATGACTGACCCCAAATTTATTTCATATTAACCATTTTACATAAATATTATCAATATATGTGTGTGTATAGTATATATATTGACAGTATTTATATACAATTATTACTTATTTTAAATTACGTTTTAATAATAAAAAAGAACAAACCTCTGTCCTTTTTAAATCAAACGCACTTTTTTATATCATCATGATTTAAAGTGTTATCTGTTAATGAATCCCAACGTTTATTCTAAAATTTGCACTCTTTATTGAATTAGGATCTTCTCTCTACGGGGATCGTGATTGATAAAAAAAGACATCTACTTACTGCCTAAATTTGTGAACTAATTCTCTTCCAACCGAGTTCAAACATTCAATCTTAATTTCATGGTTCTTTATGCTTACCAACGTTCAGCTGAACTATAGTTGAGATGAAATCACTTTTTTCATTAACACAAACGAGAGTTTTTTTACTTTTATCATATAATGTTTATTTATTTATATGTTTTATTCTTGACATTCGGCATCTCTTGTCCAAAGAATGTTATTTATTTCTTTTTACAAATTAAGTCCACACATTTTCTTCATTTTTTTTTTTGTTTTGTTACATTTCTTTTCTAATCACACTTTCTTGGCTTTATCTGTTAAAACATCTCAATCTATCTACAGATTCTTTTGTATTAATATTTTGCTATTTTCTTTTTTCTTTTATCATTTCATTTTGTTGATTAAAATATTTGAGCATTTCATCATCAGATTTTCAATAACATAGATGGCTGAAGAGAGTGGAAAAAAATTGAAGCCTGCCCATTAAAGTTTGAAGATTTGCTATCTTAATGTAAACTGAGTACTGATTATATATGTGTGTGGTAGATGATGATCTGAACCAACTGATGAGTGCTGTTTTAGCATGAAATATGTGTACTGGAGGTCATTTATTTTTTTCACTTGTGGATAGCTGAAGGGAGCTATATGTGTGGGTATTGATAATCTGGACCAACTGATGAGCTGGTTCAGCACAAATACGTATATTGGAGATCATTTATCTTTTTCACAAGTATGTGATCATAATTATCGGTTATATAAGATGGAGGGAATAGCTTAAGAGAGCTTGAAAGTATGTGTTCAAATACCCTCTAATTATTTCCTTTTCTCAAATTTATTATCAGTGCTTCAGGTTTTTTTCTTTTTTTTTTTTTTATAAATTTTTACTTAATATTTTACCAGACAATGATTATTAATAGATAATGTGGTTTCAGCTTGCACTCGATTACAACGAGTTTATAAGAATGATATACTTAAAGAAAAGAGAATATTTAGAATTAATGCTTATTTTTATAATTAAATTATATTATAGCAGAAATTTATTTGTTTATAAAAACATAATAAGAAAATGTATGTAATTTAGGTATACATATTTCTAATGAAATAAAATTAATATAATGAGTAATGATAGTCGTGATATCTAGTAGAAATTTAAATGAAATTATGCCATTATTAATTTAAAAAAGTAAGTTACATTATTGGAAGGGAATTGAGGAATTGAATTGGTTTATAGATCAACTCTGGTCTAACAAAATGATGTGGTTTCATTTAAATTTCGTTATACATTGCAATTGTCATTTTGTGATACAATCAAGTACATCGCTTCTCATGGTGCCATATTGTCTACTTATCCCAATTTGTTAGAACAATTAATTTGGGGAAATTGTTGACATATATGTGTACTTATATTTTACGTTGTGCATTATTTCAACATTTTTCGCCATGTTTGCATGGCACTGATTAAAGCTAATTTTGTAATTTATTGATTTCTCAATAAAGGTTATTGTTATTATAAGTCACAAGTACTAAATTAAAGTTAAGGGTAGTGTTCTAAAATAAGTATTCAAGATTTGCAATATATACAAAATCTTGAATACTAATGAGGGAGTATGTTTTTGATAATTGACCATTGAAAAGCCTTGTTTATGGATGAAATTTTGATTCTGTAAAGTATGTTGCATAATTTTTTAGTTTAATAAATATTAAAACAGAGACAAAAAATCTCCATACATTGTTGCCACCCAGTGCTAACCAGAGCAATCAATGGATGCAAGAATGTTTGTGCATAAAATCTCTATCTAAGGATTACTCATCCAATATCCCCAGACTAGTTTCTCACTTGGGGCTTTCATCAGTGAGGAGTCTTGGATTTGATAGCACTGCACCTAAATCTTAGGATCTAATACAACCCTCCAGCCACCATCTTTTTTTTAAAATAATTATATGTGGCAATAGATAGGAATTTTATGCATAAACCTTCTTGCATCCATTGATTACTTTGAGTTGCACTAGGTAGTGCTAACTGTATGGAGAGTTTTGCCTCTGTTTTAACAGCTGGTGTAAGCATAAGGAATGGTAGTCATTTGATTTATTAGTAAGAATTCATTAAAATTTTTATTAGACATTGGTGAATCATGAAAGTGTTTTCTATTTAGATAGCAATGGAAGTAAGATTATTTAGATCATATGCAATTAACAATTTCTTTTCATCACATGATCACCATCTCTTATACTAGCACAAACAAGGCAAAACTCTCTATACAGTAGTGCCACTCTGTGCCAACCAGAGTAATCAATGGATGCCAGAAGGCTTGTGCATAAAATCCCTATCTAATGCCTACTCATCCAATATCCCCAGACTAGTTTCTGGCTTGTGGCCTTCGTCAGTGAGGAGCTTTGGATCTGAGAGCACTGCACCTAGATCTGTAGTTTGTTGTATAAATAATACAAACCATTAAAGTGCTTTCTGGTAAGATGATGATAAAACTAAGATTCTTGATTTATATTATTTATTCATTAAGTTTAATATCTAATAGTTATGCTGTAGGAATTAGTCATACAAATTAAACCCGAATATGTTAACATAATTTATAAATTTGATTTCCCCCAAAAAATCATTTTTAACAAACTTGCAACAGTGGCCCCTTTCTTATATTACTGTCAGTTTATTAGTCAAACAAAAGATACCCATTTCTATCTGACCCATCTGTCCTTAAGTGATAAATAAGTCAAGCATTAATATCTCGTAAAGGTAAAAGTTGATATTAATTGCAATTTTTTTATTAATAATTACAAAAATTGCTACTAACATGAAGTTTCACTCTACCAAAATATTAATGCTCTATTCATTAATCATTTAGGAATGTGGGTATCAGATCAAAGTGGCCATCATTTGTGTGACCAATAACACTGATATTGATACAAAAAAGCGGGCATCATTCTTTCGCAAGTGTGTTAAAAAGTGATTATTTGGGAATCTGATGGGAATTATTATAGTAATGTATTCGGAATTTGTTGCTCCATGAATAGGACATTCGAAACTGTAAGTAAAATTAGGAAGGAAATATATAAAAAAAAGATGCATTTAAAGTATATAAGAGGAGATGATAAAAAAGTTTAATAAGATTACATTCTCAGTGTTACATATCTAATAGCTGTGATTAATTTATGTGCTTATTAAAATTGTGTGTATATATATATTGTGACAGTCAGTTTTAAATGACTGCCACAAAGTTGACTGCAAGCATTAGTTGCAGTCCAAACAAATGTACGTATTATAATAAAAGGAGTGGTCTGTGCAAGTATATTTTCTCTGTTGCTTACACACACACTATATTTAAAATAAATAGGATGAATGGTGATAATACGCCTATAAATAAACAAATGCGGACACCACATATAAATATGTATTTTGCTGTTAATAAATGCTATATGTTTTTTATTTATGATATGAATAAATATGGCAGAGGGTTAAAGAAATTCTTATGGGAAACTGAAATGTATTCGCAAATAACCCAACAGTAAACATATTTTATTTTGATTTTATTTTATTTTAGATTCTCAAATGTTGTATTTTTTTTTTCTGTTGCTTGTTGAATATTCTTTTTGGAAAACTCAAAAACAATTTTTATGTGACAACAAGTATACAGTTTTATAATTTTTTTTTTACAACTTAATGTTCATGACCGCAGGCAAGCCAATGACCTCTTTCTTTTATCCTATAATGTTTTTGGAAAACAAGTGTAGAAATTGTTTTTCTGAAGGTTTGTGATGATGGTGTTCTAGCTGTATTTTTACATTGGACTATTTCCATCATCTAATATGTGTGTTGAATGTCTTTAGAAAAGTTTAATTTTTAGTTAAAAGAACATAAATTGGTGAGACCAGCTGTCCCATTCAAAAGCGCTTGCAAGAACATAAACTGATGATTAGAAGAGAGAAAACAGATGTGTCTAAGGTAGCAGACCTACGTTCAATTGGGAAAATACAAAAATATTGGATAAAGAAGAAAAGGTACAAAGAAGAAAATTTAAAGAAGCTGCTCACATGACAATGGCAAAAAATCCCATAAGCCAACCTAGTGTGACTATACATAATGTATGGAAATCACTAATCAACTTTGCTGTAAGGAAAAAGTGGAGAAATCAGGAGGAACCTCATAGATAAGTATATGAAATTACTACATACTGTTGCCTTTGGCAGGATGGCTCAGTTGGTTAGAGCGTTACCTTAAATTTCAATAATCAAGAATCTAAGGACCCAGGTTTGAATCCCATGCTAGTACTGTCACTGGTCAGGCCAGCAACACCTGAACAAGAGGGGAGAAAAATACCTCTCGAAATGTTGTGCGTATACTAACCTGTTTGCTGTGATATTACTAACAGTTAGTGCATATACTAACCTGTTTGCTGTGATATTATTATCATTTGTTTGCTGTGATATTACTAACAGTTGGTGCATATACTAACCTGTTTGCTGTGATATTACTAACAGTTGAATGCATTTGGAATATTTAACTAAAAATTAAACTTTTCTAAAGACATTCAACACACATATTAGATGATGGAAATAGTCCAATATAAAAATACAGCAAGTGTAGAAATTGTATCAGTGGTTATTCGGCTTGACACCTATTCAAAATTATTTAATTAGATAAATGTAATTTTACTTTATTGTTTAAAGAAATCAAGGGATTGGAATTTAAATGGTTTGAGAAATTCTGAAATTAATTAAAAGATAGCTAAAATTAAATCCATTGTTTGGAATTGTTTAATTAAAAACAGAAATGTAAAAGCAATAACTTGTGGAGGGGATGAGAGAATACACCCTGTAATGGGGGGATATATAAAGGCTGGTCAGGTGAAATTTAATTAGTTAGCTGGGTTACATTGGTTGATACTCACACGGGCACTCTTACCTGTTAGCAGTATAGTTTCCGGAGTGTACAGACAAAAGGAAAAGAAAAAGAATTAGGAGTGTAAAAACTATTTATTCGGAATGCTGAACGTATTTTTAAAAGAATCAGACCAAGAAATATGATATTCATTGACTGAAAAAGAAAAATACAATTGAAATTTAACCTAATGTTGTATATCGCTAAGGAAATGGAATCCGGATTTATTCGTGATTCAGCAATGGATATGGAGTAGAAAACCAAGTTCGGTACATTCGCACAGCTCAGAGTCCTACATAGCCATCCAGTGATGTGACTTTCTATTTCTGAAAGTGTAGCTGCTATGGACAATTTGCACAGCAGATATATATCGCCTTCAAAATCATAGCCCGGAGAAGAACGAAGACTTCGGGAAGTATTATTTATGTTTTTATATTTTTTTATGTCTTATTATGAATAATTCGTCATTTGACTTAAATTGCTATTATTAAATGAGCCAATGAATTGCGTAATTCAGTCATAAATATTTTGTTTGTAATTTTAATGTAAAGCTTCACGTAATTCATTGGAGTATCTAAATAAATTATAAAAGAATCGATAAAGTAAATATGAAATATTTCAAAATAGTTAAATAGAAATAATTGGGTGGTTTGGTCATTGGATGTATGTGTTTCGCTTTGAAATAATAGAAAATTTATTCCATCCGCTAAGTGCAGGATTGTTTTTATAAGGAAGAAAAGTATGTAAGACAGTGTTCCAAATAAATATTATTGTCCGCCACGTGCAGGACTCAGATTATGGAACACTTAAGATTCTACTATCATTAACTCGTGGCTAACTCATTTTTTTTTTTTATTATGAAACACGTACATACCATGGCCAATACACATTGTTTTATAAGAAATTTTGTTTTGAGTTTAAAGTGTAAGCAGGGGAGAATTTCAGACCATTCCTTTCCCATTCATGAAACTTTAAAATTTATTATACACTTGAATTTTAATTACTATCGTTTATGTGTGTGTTGATTATTTTGTAAATATTTATATAATCATAGAGGGCTTAATAAATTTAATATCTAATTTTAAAGTACGGAGTTGTGCTGTGTATTTGATAATGATATTAGTGTTTGACCTTTTCTGTTAACGAAGCAACAAACCACCATCCCAAGATCATGAGTTGATTGAACTAGTCAGGGATTAAACTTACCGGGATCGGGAATCATTCGTTAGGCATTCACTTTCTATTGATTTTTTTATAAGAGATTATAGCTCTTGACTTATTACATGATCATATCCCTTAGGCAGGGGAGCAATCTCTTTCTTAAGGTGGCGCATAAAGGTTGCAGTAAATGAATCTTTCAAAGGTATGATTATAGTAATGTATATTTTGGATGCCTTTGAATATTTCTTAATTGCTGCTCGATCTCAGAAAACACATTTCATGCTCAATGCGGTTAGAGAGAGGCAGCGGCCATTACAATATATATATATAAACTTAATTTATCGTTTAATAGGTGTAATAGAGTTTTCTGTAATAACATTCACTTCAAATATTAAAAGAAATTCCAATGAATATTTTGTGTATGTATTGAGTCATAGGTTAGAATCACTAATAGTTGTGCACTGATATAAAATGTATTCTTTTGTAATAACATGAGCTGCATTAGTTATATTAATGGTAGGGTAGAATTTTATGGATATTATTTCTCTCTGACACATAAATTAAGCAATAGAGCAATACTTTATCATCATCATAAGAAGTAGTTTGTTGTGGCTCATTTTTTAACATATTTTATTATAGTATTTCAATTTTATAACTATACCATAAATTTTAATTAGCATGATACATTGCTTCATATTGGATAATACAAAATTCTTTGCCTATATCATAAATGTTAATTTCAAAAATATTTTAATGTTTATTTCATCTAATGCAATGTTTTTCTTCTTTAATCAATGTTATATTGTTTCACAAAATGTTTGATTATTTAAAAAAATTCAAAGATACTACTTTTTTTGGTTCTGTTTTTACCCGTAGAAAAATTAATACATTTGTTACATTTATTATTACTATATACAAGCTGTTCTCGACATTCATACCTAATTGCTTCCTGTAATATGTTGAAATGTACGAAAATAGAGCAATGTTTAAAAAAAAACATCAGAAAGTGGTCTTAAAATATTTAATTTTTAATGAGATGTATTAGCATATACGGGCGATCCTCAATTTTTTTTACATTGTTAGTGAAATAATGGAAGTGATAGAAATAAGTTAAAAATATTTAAAAGTTTAGTTATACAAATGTAGAATAACACAGACACACACACACGTATTAAAAATATAAAACTGTATCCAAAAGAAATCAGTAAAAAATAAGAATGAAATACAAGATTATGTCAAGCGTTGTTTGAGGTCAGCGCAGCCGCCTTGCAAGCAAGCAGTTGGTTGTTGTAGGTTCACCTCTCGGCCGATACTATGACATATGAAAAAAAAAAGATTATTATTTATAAAATTATTAAAAATGTATAAGGATATATAGTTAGTTATTGGGTTTATTAAAAAAATTGTATGGTAAAAATATTTATAAGTAAATAGTTTCGCTTATTTTTCAGAAAGTTTAAAATTCAATACTCTTTTCTTTGGGTTTATTGCGATTATGTAAATGAAGTGACATGTTAATTATTTGAAAATATTTTAAAATTTGCATATGCTTTTTTACTCCTATTTATAATTACATTTTAGATTTTATGTTTTCTGAAGCAGGGTTTACTGTATGAGAAGTTGAGTGCTGTGATCACTGATGATAGACGAACCAAAACCCTGTTAAGTTTTTATGTGATTGATAAAAAGAATTCCCTAAGAATAAAAGTAATCGAAAGATATCTCAAATTAATAAAAATAAATTGATTACAATTTTAAAAATAAAATTAATAATACTATATTTACAATCTAAAATTATATAAAAATGTAAATTATTCTATACATATATGTATATGCGTATTGATAATTGCGATATAATAGATGCTCAAATAAGAACAAAAACTCAAATTTACAGTACATAAATAATACTCTTAATTAGTATCTGGTGTTTTCTTTATGAATTTAGCAAGCGATAGTTGAACTGTACTCCTCTTTTTCTTTTCCTGCTAAAAAATTCCACTGTCCGTTGTAGGAAATAGCGAATTGTATGAAAGTAGAATGTACCAAAGTAAAGGACTGCTTGTATTTCATATTCTACAGGTATAAAATATTCTGAAATATCTATTTATATCAGACAGTTCTGCTGTTTTTACTAATATATTAGCATTATTAAATTGACATGACTACGTAAATTGCACTTTGGTTACAGTATTAATTATTTTGCTTATATGTAATTATATTGATTGGTACTATTTGTTTAAAAGCTGTTAATATTTGTATTATTATTTGTTTAACTTTGTTTATTTTGATGTATTTATGAAGAATTTTATATCTTCACTTTCACATTAATTTATACATGTGTTTAGTTTATGTATATTGCTTCTTATTAGCGAAGATGAAGATCTTTATATGTTCCTTTTTTTTCTTCTGAAAATATTCTATTTTGACTAATGCAAAGTTAATCTATTTCTTAAATGTTACATTGCTTTGGAAAGAATTTAGATAATTTTTATTTTCGTACTGAATTGTATTTATTTTTAATAAAGTTTCACATAAATCAATATAAATGCACATATATATAATAAAACTTATTCACATATATTTATTTAGAAAATATATAGAACATTATTTATACATATTACTTTCAAATAGATAAAATCATCTCATAAAAGACAGATAACCTGAAGCTATATGTTCTTACATTATTATTTTTTTCTTTTGACATTACAATTATATCATCTCAGATGTGTAGTTGACCCTTAATTTCTGTTTAAAGTAATTCATTACTTCACTAATCGATGTGTTCACACTTCTTGGCATAATACCCGAACTAAAAATGTGACTTCAGACCTTATAAATGAAAAATTACTTTGATCATCTTTTCACAATTGATATATTGTTTTAACAATTGTCATTATGAACTCATCATAAATGAAATGTAATTAACGGTTGAGCTGAAATTGAAGATATTAATTTATATGTACACATACTTACTTAAATATAGGTATCTGATAGGAGATCAAATAGTTTAAAAATCATTTTGAGTGATGGGGGTGGGGTAGTACAACATACTTTTACAGAAATATTATTTGAGGCCAGACTCAAAATTCCTTTAGTTATTCACTCTATCTTATACAACCGACTCACATGATCACATACAGGCAAAAGAGATAAATGATCTCCAATATATGTATTTCATCCATAACCAGCACTCATCAGTTGGTCCATATCATCTCTCACACATATGTGTAACCAATGCTCAGTTTACAATACGATAGCATATCTTCAAACATTAATGGACAAGCTTCAACCTTCTCCATTCTCCAACTCTTCAGCTATCCATATCATTGAAAATCTGTTGATGGCATGTTCAAAATCCTTGAGATTGAAGCCTCTCCATTAAAGTTTGAAGATATGCTGTCTTAATATGTACTGAGCACTTATTATATGTATGTATGTGGGAGATAATAATGTGGACCAACTGATGAGTGCTAATTGAGCACAAACTACATATGTTGGAGATCATTTACCTTTTTTGCATATATGTGGTTATGTGTGCCAGTTATATAAGATTGAGTGGATGACTAAAGAGAGCTTTAAAGTCTGGGTTCAATTCCCCTCTAATTACATCTAGCATAAAAGTATATTGAATATACCTGTATTTAAATAATAGAAATATCTGAGAACTAAATTTTTAAAACTCATTCTGTAAATGGTATCACATGATCACCATCTCTTATACTAGCACTGATGAAGGCCATAAGCCAGAAACTAGTCTGGGGATATTGGATGAGTAGGCACTAGATGGGGATTTTATGCACAAGCCTTCTGGCATCCATTGATTACTATGGTTGGCACAGGGTGGCACTACTGTAAAGGGTAATTGGCCACTTTCATTTCTTGTTTAGAATTTAGTCAAAAAATTTAAAGATGATTAAACAAGACTGCCCCAATAAATCATACTCTATTAGTGAGTTGTAACTCCTAATTCTATACAAGATCTGCTTATCCAAAAAATATCCATTTATGATTAAGTTTATCTAGAAAATATATATATTGTTTTACTTAAGTTTCTTTAAATTTTTTAATTGATTTACTCATGCATCGTTTTTAAAAAGAAATAAAACAATCATGGTTAATTTTTATGTGACTTGTTTTTTACAATATTTGAATATAATAGGTAAGTTACACATCTGTTTAATTCTAATATCTTATAAGAGTGTTTTGATTTTGTTACAATTAGACAATAGATTAATGATTGTAAAGAAAGATAGTAGGAATTGTTGTCATGCAGCAAAAATATATGGTAGATTTCATGGGATTTTTTATTCCAGAGATAAATAAATAAATAAATAATTAGGTGAATCATTGAGTGTTCCTTTGTTAACCATGATATTAGAATTAGATGTAGAATAGTTCTTTATATCATATTTCTAAAGACATGCTATACTTTTATATTCTGTTACTTAAGCAATCAAATATTTAAAAGCATTAATCTGTTCAGTAATTTTCTTTTCAATTCGTAATTTATTTCCATTGTTTTAATTTTAGTTATATTCATTTTCACTCAAAATTTTCTACAATTCTTTTAATCCTACACAATATTTTATTAAAAATTAGAATGAGGATTGTAGTGGCAAAACAGGTTTTTCTTGAGAACTCATAGG
Organism: Epiperipatus broadwayi; assembly: GCA_028023455.1. Classification (NCBI taxonomy): domain Eukaryota; kingdom Metazoa; phylum Onychophora; class Udeonychophora; order Euonychophora; family Peripatidae; genus Epiperipatus; species Epiperipatus broadwayi. The sequence goes on along the minus strand of JAQFVV010012461.1, from coordinate 4,469,399 downwards.
AGCTTAGTTTTTTTTAAAATTCATTTAAAAGTCCATTATTATAATTATTTAAATACATCTGGACAAAAATAATGGAAAGAGCTATATTTTTGCATTGTAAAAGGAATCGGAAATATTTTTAATGAATTATAATGAATTATAATTTGAGTTATATATACAATTAACTTTAAATGAAACCTGTTCTACTGTATATTTCATCACTATTATTAGTGTTGCAATGTGAATTTAAACCATGCTCTCTGTAATAAAACCATATTTTCAAAGAATATTTGCTTCTAAACCTCAATGTTGAATTATATTTTTTCAAAATGAATGAATAGAAGTGAATTTAATGCTATAACATTTATCAGCACCTTACGTGGTTTTTAAAAAAATATTTCACAAAACTGAATGGCCATTAATATGTTTGTATGCTCATGTTTTAAAGAAATTTTATATAGAAATAATTCTGAATACTTTGCATCTGATATTTTAATTTGCCGTATTATCAACAAATGAGAGCATTTTATGTATTTTCAGAATTATATCATGATAGCTAATGAAAACATCAGGATGAAGGACTTTAATAATTTAAATTTTGGTAAACTGGGCATAATAATGAATGATAATTTTATGTTTTTATGTAATTATGTATTTTTATTCAATTATATGCATTCCTAGTTGTTAGTTGTAATATCCAGAATTTCACAGCATTTACTATTTATTAATATATTATTTTAATATTATATCATTATTAAATGTATTGCTTTGTCCCCTGTGATGAGTAATTTATCTATCTGAATGAAGTTGTTTATGCAAAATCAGTGAAGATGTATATTCTTATTTTATTGATTATTTCAGGCCATATATTATTAAGCCAGGTTTGGCAAAAATAATTTTATTACTTTTATACATTACTTAATAATTATTATATTTGTTAGGAAATTGTAGTAATGGTCTCTTGTTTATTATTCATGCTTACCTTGACATATTTTGTAAGAGATTTAGCTGTGTCTCTTTCTTGATATTATTTTCTTAGGACATGTATTTTATAGAGATTGTATCATTGTCTCTCTTAAGATGGTATTTTTCCATGAGCAGGATATAGTTTTAAGGTTTCATATTTTGCATAAATGCTTTGTTAGAAGCAGTTTCTATTGATCCTAATATTTATGATAGTCCATTCTCATTTTTTCTGTATGTTAAGAGATAAAAGTTCTCGCATAGTTATCCTCAAAATGAAAGTACTCTTTTGAGTTCATCCCATCATTAAGTTCATTACCTTATTTACATTTTCTCAGAAAGTATCATATTTTGTGTGTAGCTAAATGTGATGTACCATATGATTTCATTATTATTATGGCAATTGATATTGTTATATGTTTGTGAAGAATTATTTCTTCTTCAGTTGCACTTTTGACTACTGAGTGTAGATTAGAGATTGTTCTGTGTACAGATCTGTTTAGTTATGCATTGTCAGCATTACAGAATATAAAACCAATAGTTCTTTTACTTAATTTTTTTAACATTGTAATTATAGGCCTAAATAAGCTATATACATCATCTTAAGCATTGAGCCATTGCTAGATTGGTAAGACATAACTGATGTATTCATTGTTGGAGCAATATTATAGTGTGATTGGTATGCAAAAATGTTGAATTCTTGTAATAATGCTTAAGTTAATAAAAGATTTTATCAGTCAGATAAATGCATAACTTATCCATAATAATACTTATGTTAGAAAGCTTATATAAATCAGCCAAGTTAAAATAGTTAATTACAATTTAATGTATAAATTATTTGTTTATTACCAGATTTCTAAAAGTATCATTATTGAATTGTTCTTGTTGTATAAATAAATGTTATATTTTATTGTTAAATTTTTGTGTTCGATTTTAATATCATCTCAATGACATATGACTTGTCCAGAATTAATGATACAATTACATTTGATTGTAGTTGTTTAAAGTATATGTACATAATGCAAAGATAATTATTTTGTTATAATGGTCTATAGATGTGAAGAATGCATCTAAACAATAGAATATTTATTCATTTTTTAAAAATCTTTAATGATCACAATAATTCAATCTTAATTATTAAAAGAAAATTGCTTTTGTAATAAAATTATCTGCTTATTCATTATCCATCATAAATTTGAACTCTTAAATTATTTATTCTAACTTTATGAGAAAAAGTCGGTAAGAGTTGTTAATAGGATACACTCTGAGTGGCCATAAAATGCCTTATCTAATGCTATCCTAGGATATTATTTTATTTTAAATTAAGAGTTTCTATGTATTTTACTTTAATTAAAATATTTTCTTTTAAAATGTGTTATTATTATTATTATCATCATCATCATCATCATTATTATTATTAATATTATCATCATCATCATCATTATTATTATTATCATCATCATCATCATCATTATTATTATCATCATCAGCATCATCATTATCATCATCATCATCATCATCAGCATCATTATTTTTATTATTATTATAAATTAAATAGACATTATCCTAGTAATGAGAGTATGTTTCCTCATATTTTCACTTGGATGGCATTCGTTGTTTAATAAGTCATAAATAAATGAGTGAAGATCTTAATATTAGAAATATCTAATAAAGAACCCTGATATCCTATTATTGTAATTAATGAACAAAAATAAATTGTTTTAGCAAAAGAAATTATTTTGAAAAATAAAGAGACACAAATAAAACTTAAGAAACATTGTTATTTCTTATCAGGAGTTATCATGAGAAGAGTGAGATGTGTAATTATATTAGAGGGGGGTATAAAAATATATTAGGGGAAAATGTTATAACCTAACTGCTCTTTGGTATGTGCTTTCAATATTAAAACAATTATATTTTGATAGAGTGAGATGATAGTTCTCTTTCTCTTAAAATTTATTAACTGAATTAGCATATTTATAATGTCTAATTATTATTATCCTTACTCTTATAGCTCATTTTATTATAGTATATATCATATATATGAGAACCATATAATACTAAATTATCCATGCACTTTACTACTGTTACACAATGCTTTATTTATCACCCTGTTTCACAGTTTACAGTTTCGATTGCCCCAGCAATCTTCTTCAGAACTTTTATATCTCCTAACTTCAACTGCTAAAAATCAACAGTAACGGTAGTAAAGTACATGGATGATTTAGTATTATATGATATACATTTGGCAATGCAATAAGAAAGATTAGTTATTATATGAGAATTGCTGTTTATTATAAATGAATAATTAAATGATTAGTGAAATTCTAGTGTAGAAAATGTTGAGTTGTGTAGAATATTTAAGTTAAATAAGTAATAAATAATTTATTTACTTAACATGAATGATTTTGAAATTATTAAGAACTGACTTCTTGATAATTCATTAATTTTTTTTAGTTAGTGATTCAAAAAGTAAATTGAAATAAAGATACCCTGTCATAATGATCAAATGATTTATTTATTTATATAAATGGAAGTTGTAATTATAAATTTATTTAAATGCGCATTAATATATTAAGTAATATTTACTAAGGCTTTAACCTCGATAATATGCGTCTTCACAGCGTAAGCTTGTGGTTAAGACCTGTAGATGTCCCTACCTTCGCATTTTTCAGACACATATTATCGAGGTTAAAGCCTTAGTAAATATTACTAAATAAATGGAAGTATTTATTTATAAATAAATAATTTTATGAAGTAATAAACAAATGGCATGTTTTATTGCGTAAATAATACAGGATGGTTTAAAAATAACTATAAAATAAGTTATCTCTGATTATAAACAGATAAGTCAGTGGAAGTATTAGTCAATTTTGTCTATAAATATTTATTTTTTTGATGTCAAGATAATTTTATTACTATTTACGTTGACTATTGCCAATAAACAAATATTCACTTTTGTGATGCATAAGTTTTTTTTTTGTCATTTTTATATCGATGAGACATCATATTTCAGGAACACATTTTTATTTGCAGTTCCTAATATATAGTGATTTTTCAAATTCTTTGAATACAAAGTTAACAACAAATGCAAAATAAACCATAGTTGGCATCCAGAAGATATCATATGGATCAACGTATTATCCATTTAACTTCATTGTTACTATTATATTTAAAGATGATCCAAGTTTTTAGGTTTTTAAAAATGCGTTTAGTTTTTTAATTGTGAATCTGTTTGTTTGTTTAGGTTAAATTTTGTAATCAAATTTTAACATACTTCTATCAAATAGATTACCATCAAATTTTGCATACATTCGAAATCAATTTCAATATGACAAAATATTTCAAGGGTGTTAATCATTTGTCCAGGGTAACAATTTTGGAAAACTAAATTTCAAATGTTATCGGTTCTGTAAGTTTTCAGTGATGTCAATGAGAAAGTGATTTTTTTTTTAAACAAAAGCCTACACTAAGAGGCTTTAAAGTTAATTAAAATAGAAATAAAAACAAATCTTAAATTAATAATTTTTATTAGTCATTCATTACAGTGGAATTATTCAATAATGAATAATATTTCTGTAGTGTAATTTTCACTACATCACTCTCAAATCAGGTAGGGATTGGTTTCTAACCAAAAAAGTGGATAGAAACCAGTCCCTACCTGGTGTGAGAGTGGTGTAGTGAAAATTACACTACGGAAAGAAAATCTTAAATTCGCTTTGACTGTAAAAGTTCCTTTGTTTTAAATGGATGAAATTTTGTTTTTGATTTAAATTTTTGTTTTCTAAAAAATGCTTTCTTCATAAAAAATAATAATATTGGAATAGATTTTTAATGCACATGAATTTCCTATCAAATATTACAGAGATTGGATTATTGTTTTATTCTTTGATTTAAAATTTGAGTGTATAAATACTAAAAAAATAATGTGTAATAAATATACTAAATGCTTTTATTTACTGCATACTAAAAAGCTAAAAATAATTGTTTTCTCCAACCACAATTTTGATTTTTATATTTAACTTGAAATAAAAATGGAGCATCCAAAAATTTATTAATTTAATCATTAACTTTTACAACTAGTGATTGAATTAATTCATTTCTGGACACACCACACTTTTATTTCAAGTTAAATATAAAAATACAAGTTGTGATTAAAGAAGACAGTTATTTTTGGCTTTTTAATGTGTAGTAAGTGTTGCAAGGTTAACAAATATCTTATTAAAAATAAGAAATGAAAATTTTTATTTGTGATAGTCTTTACATAAAATATAATTTCTATACTATCTTCACTATTAGTATAATGTATAGTCTCCCATTAGTTGGAGTTATGTACTGATGATTCAAAAATAACTGGTAAAAAAATAAAATCTCTGCATTTATCCTTGAATTTATGGCTGGCAATGTGTACTTAAGTAAAAATCAAGAAGCATTGAAAATAATTTATTTAGCAATATATGTGTGTATTATTTAATGACAAAAATTTTGATAAGAAATAAATTATACATAAATGCAAATTCATTAATGAAATTTCAAAAATAAAACCATTCACAGCAGCAAGTCTATCAAATAAAAGCAAGTACAATGAGCCAAAAAGCATATCATTTAGGGAGTGACGCAAAGCATGCACATTGTAAAATGCAAATAGACCAAAGCATAATTTTTTAAGTTGCAGTCAGCCTCGTTTCATGTGTCATTATTTTTTATTATATCGTAAGACAGTGTTATAACATTTAAACATAAAGTAATCTATCGAATTTTGTTCAATGATGTAGCTTTATTTTACAACGATTAAAGTTCTCTGCATCGTGTATTGCATTAAAATATTGATCAAGAAAGTTTATTATGAAATAATATGCAATGGAGAGAGAACATTATGTCGGCCATGGTTCTGCCATGTGTGAAAAAAGAAGCAAAACTTAAAAAAAAATCCATTTTTACAGAGTTCATAGAAAGGATGGGAGTCAACTTGATAAATGAGGATTGGTAATTGATTTTTATCTTTGCTCTCTTTTATTTAGTAAATATTTTGTGCTTGCTTTTATTTGAGATGCTTATTGATATAATAAAAGAAAGAAAACTTTGTAAAGTTCATAGAAAGGACTTGATTAATCAAGATTGGTAATAGGTTCAATTATTCTTGTTCTGTTTTATTTAATAAACATTTTTATACTTGCTTTTATTTAATATGCTTACTACTGTGTTTGATTTTATTTTCAGAAGTTTATTGCGAATTTACATTAGCTCTATATTTACATTTGATTTCTTATAGATTTTTTATATTTAAAATATTTATTATCACTGACTCTTTGTTGTTTTTTTGTTAAATATTTAATAGAGTTTATAGTCACCTTTATTTGATAGATTTACTGCTATAAATCCTTTCATTTTGGGGATTTTATTTATAGACCCGAGTACCCGACCTATAAAAAGGCCATCATTTTTTTTAATCGTTTGCTTTAACAAATTATTTTTAAGATTTAACATAAATTAAATAAAAGATTGTAATATTATGTAAATAAATGTGAGAAATGTATCTAGCCTGAGAAGCCAACATTTTTGTAATAGTTTTTTTTTTAATTGGTTGCTTTAACAAAAAAAATTTTTTTTTAAAGATTTAACGTATGTTAAACAAAAGATTTTAATATTATATAAATAAATGTGAGAAATGTATCTCTAAAGGCCATTGTTTTTGTAGTCTTAATTGGTTGTTTTGTTAATTTTTTTTTGTAAGATTTAACGTAAATTAAACTCAAGATTTTCATATTATATAAATAAATGTGAGAAATTCACAATTGAAAAATTGGGGAAAAAATGTTTGGAACAACATGGCCTGTTTGTTATACACTTCAGAAATGTATCTGGAAAGGTATTAATAAAGCTAATTAAAATATTTAAATACACCTGTTATATTTGTCATGCGAATTTGAAATGTAATAGCTTTTTTAATTGGTTGTGAATTTAACATATGATAGTGTTATGGACAAACATTCACACAGATTATATAGATTTACATTTCTGAATATATTTTATTTTTATCAATATATATATATTGTAAGATGTCTTACCACCCTACCAAAACCATTAAAATAACCCTTATCTAATTCAAACCCAAGACCCACAAAACAACATTCTCTACATTTAATAGAATGCAAACTAAATGTATAATGAGAATGCAAATCAAATAAAATTTATTACCAAAAGATGAAATTGCTCATAAGCATTGTAGGTGAGAAACAATTTATTGTTTTCATAAATAAACATTTATTTTTTTAAATGCATAATCTAAAGTAAATCACAAATTCTAGACACTAATATCTACTTTTGTTAAGAACCTCTCATCAATTGTTATGTAATTTACACACATTACATCAATACAAGGAAAGATGTTCAAGTTTAGGTGTAAATAAGAAAGTAAAAAAAAATAAAATAAAATTTTTGTTATTAATTTATCATATATATATAAACTATAACAAATGATGTAAATTATTAATCAAATGTGTGAAAATGAACCTGCTGTTTGAAAACATCAATTTCACATTCAAATAGAATAACCTCATTTTGGTGATTAGCAAAAGATATAAAAAAATGGCCTTCTTCTCAAAAATCAGGTCTCATCGGCTAACCAAGATATATAATTTTTGTGTGCAATAATCGAACTTGCAGTTCGAGCAGAAAATTCTATCACCATCAAAGTAAAAGCATTAAATGAAAATAGCTTATAGGATATGAGTAAAGCTAAATTAAAAACATACAGATCTAAACTCAGATAATTAAGGGATTCTAAATTAAAAAATCTCAAAAACAGCTTTAAACTATTCAATATTTCAAGAACATTTCCAAGTTTAAACCAGAGAATAGATCAACTCTAACTTAAGATTACCAACAGCAAACATCTTGTTTTTCAACCAATTCAGTGACTTGTATTAACTACTAAACCAGGTGGGGGAAAATTGCTCTGATTCTATATTTCAAATCTGAAATTTTATTTTGGCTGCTCTCTCACTACTTCAGCAAACTGGCCCTTCGAGAAGAGAAGCACAGTACCACAGTCGATGAAACACCAGTGGGACCTATAACCAGATCGAGGCTATACAAATTATAATCTACAGTCACATTTCCAGCTATAGCATTTCTTGGCTGCTAGATTCAACCCCTGACATCCAAAGCATTTTATTTGTTTTGAGGCTTCACCTCAGGTACCAGCTAACCACAGGTCATATAGTCACCATGTCCGGACAACAGGTATACAGCCTAGCACTTGATATACTCCCAAGCTAGCTCCTTTGTTTAATTGTGAAGGTGATTTTTAACACACTTGCTCAATACTTATAATTAATTATAACTTAACCTATTAGTGATGCAGTTATGAGAGAAAATCAATCCGACAACAATTATGCAAACAAATATTTTATTTACTCACACTCATAATTAAAACACATTATAATAAAATTCATACATACACAAACACATAGCTTTAATATAATAAGAATTTATGGAAATAATATTAAAGATTACTTTGGCTGGAGTTATTAAAGTTTGTTAAAATCTTTCATTCAAATAAATGTTCAAGTTTTTAGAATGGGATAATGAGGGTTATATTTACCTAGGATTTTTCAGATAGCACGTCACACTCTCATGGATACAGTCCCTTGCTTATTTCCTGATTTGTCAATTACCAACCACTTGGCCTTTCCTTTCCATTGATGGCTTTGCTTCATATTGGTTTTCCAGTTAATGATGAAGGAGAGATTTTCACTAGTTCATAGATCACAAGACAGGTATGAGTTCCAGGTGGAAAGCATCTGATGGTATTAAGGACTGGGATCGAAGGCTAGCCATACACTTCAGTTGTTGTTAAGCACTGCATGCTGCTAGGTCAGTCTTTAGTTAATATTAGTAGATGCACTCAAATGCTAGAAACATTGATGCCTTTTCACCATATTCTCTTCAAGTCTTTATAAGACAGAAATGTTGACTGATAATTTTGTGGCATCTGAAGTAATCTGACTGGCAATAATAATGATAATGCATTAATGAATGAATTTCTCACAGTTTCTATTTATCATCCTTTGATCTGGTTTAATTAATTTTATATATTCTTAATTAATTTTATATTCCATTTTAATATGATTTCTTGCTTAGATTAATCTTATATTTCAATAAGATAATGCCCATAGTCTTTTCCTTTGTTTTTTTAATGAGTACAAATGGGAGTTATTCTTTTTTCTTTTCTTTGTTAGTCAAATAATCTTTAATGAATTGCAAATTTAAAAGTTTTCTTTTTACAAATTACATTTTTAATTCAATTTCATTTTTACATTTTTCTCGCTTTTTTTAGATTTAAAAAAGGGAAGAGCTAGTTTCAACTTTTTACTTAGGATTAATACCCCCCCCCCTTTTCCTACTCACTCTTTAATATTAAAACTCTTATTATTTTTTTCTTAAACCATAACATGATGCAATACTTTATTTTTGTAAGTTTGAATTTTTTTTTAAAAAACTTTTTAAAACATATTATAATTTGTATTTCATAATAACCACTTTTCTTTCTTTTAAAATTAAATTTGATTATTTATTAATAAATGATTTCATATGTACCAGCAGAATGTATGTGTGTTTTAAACCCATACATTCATTGACCATACACTACATTTTTAGAAACACATACATCCATGCAGTGCTAAGTGTGAAGTTACATGGGGGGGGGGACTGTAACTGACAAAACCAAATTTAATTCAACATAGCATCCATTCATCTATGCTGCAAACATCATCAGTGTTATTATTTAGATATAAAGCTACAAACTCAGCAGCTCAAAGCAGGCCATACAAAGAGAAATTCTGATCACGATCAGATGTGTTCTAGAACACTCAAATCCTACCAACTGAAATATGAACTGAATCAAAGTGGGCACTCTTTTTAGGACATTTTTCTTATGGAATCATAATTGATCTTAGATTGATGTCATAATTTATATTTATTTTATGTATAATTTTTTTTTCTTCTTTCCTTTATATCAGAAAAGGCAAAAGCATTAATAGCTTTATATTAAATTAAAATAAAATATAAGCTCTGGTGTGAACTTTCTTGTTGATAAATTTAATCATCAACAGGGGAGATGTAAGATTTTACCTTATTATACATTAAATGCTAACACTTGACACTGTTATATATTTTTTTGTTGTTGTTACTAATCATGTCATCATTTATTTATTTGTTTTCAGTATATATGATTAATAATCTCTAGTGTGGATGGTCTTTCCTATCTTTGTAGTAACCGACCACAATAGAAGGGGGATCCCATACTACCACCACATTATTGTTATGGACTCATCAATACATTTATTGGAGATAATAAATCACAATTTTGATTAAGTTTAAATTAGCAAGCAAGCATAAACTTAAATAATAATAAGTTATAATTTAATTTTTATTAGTATGGATATTGGATGATTATTCTTTGAAGGGAAATGGAGTCGATTAATGATATTAGCCATAATAATCAAAGATCATTTATCGATATCTAAACAAATTATTTATTTTTGTTAAAATCTCATTGTCTAAACTATGTTAATTGTAAATAAATCTGTTAAATATATGATTTTAAATTAGAGACTGTCATTTATATTTTTTCTATATTCATTCTCAATTTATCACGTACTCACACAATATAAATAGTGATATTGATATACTCTGAAATGGATTGTCTCCCTAAGTTCGAATTCTGGGATTAATGGAAGTTAAAGGTGGAGAAAAGAGATGAGTATACAGGTAGATTTTTGACATATATTTGTGTGTTGATATATCACTTTCCAGGAATGAGATCGGAATAGGGGTGAGTTTGTGTATTTAGAAATCCTAGATACTCTTTATCACCCACTATGATGACCTATGAAGCCTACTGTCATGAAAGGTCAGAAGTCATTTCGTTACAATGTAATTTATATACTTTTTTGCTAAATAAATTATTTTCATTGTTAAATATATTATTTTCCTGATTTTATTTATTATATACTAGTAGTTTTAAAGTTGTTTTATTTTTTATTTAGTTGTTTTTTGGGTCATTAGTAAATAGTATGGCGTGTAACTAATGGGTAGATAGTACAGTATACGCAATGTATGGGTAAGAGAACAAACAGGTGTTACTGACCTCATTGAAAAAATTAAAAGACTGAAGTGGAGTTGGGCTGGACATATTGCTAGAAGAGATGATAATAGATGGACAATTGAAATTTTAAACTGGATTCCAAAAGATTGTAAAAGACCCAGAAAGAGACCACATGTGAGATGGATGGATGAAATAAGGAAAGAAGCTAAAGGTCGGAAAAGATGGATTGAACTTGGAGAGACTTTCATCCTGCAGTGGATTGATAATGGTTGATGATGATGATGACTAGTAGCCAAAATCTTTCAATCTTAAAACGTTATTATTCGCAGTTAAAACATTTTGCAAAAATTATGAAGTGTGTGGTTTGGTGCAGTTGGTAGAGTGTTGATGTGGAATCAGGAGGTCTTAGGTTCGATTCTGGCGCTTGCAGGTCTGATGTTCAAACTTCTTATGAATTCTTGAACAATAAAGCTATATGCCTTTCATTATATATTTGCAAAAGACTACTTTTCAGTAGATTTTTTTTTTCATTAATGCTTGGCTCGTTTATTTTTATATCAAAGATACAGTTATATTTTTTTGTGAATTTCTAAGATATGAGCTTTTTTTTTAATTGCACTTCTATCTACTGCAAATTGATTAGTGAAACAAAAACATATTTGACTTTTTTTGAAATGAAAATGATATATAAACTATTATTGTTTTATAGAAAACTGTTTTGCAAGTTACTTTATTATTATTATGCAAAAAAAAAAAAAATCAGTAAATTTTATTTACCTATAAGAGAAAGACAGACAGACAGATAGATAGATGGATGGATGGGTGGATGGATAGATCGATCGATTCGATCAAAAATATATAGATAAGTAGATAGATCAATTTGATCAAAAAAATATATAGATAAATTGATAGACAGATATACAGATAGACAGACAGAGCCATAAAAAAATTTTGATTTGATAGTAGAATATTGCCATATCATTTATCTGCAGTTTTAATTTAGTAAAATTTTTCAGTTTCTCCTACTGAATAAGTTTTTCTTGTTAATTGTAATAGTATTTGTTTTGATTTATTATTATTCCTAAATTTTGTATTTTAGAAATGCCACTGAAGTGCAATTCGTTTCTGATATATATATATATGACAATATGTACTTTTATTTTACTAGTCAATTAGTAAATTAATAAATATACCAAAGAACAATATCCATTTAGTTGATATTTTGAAATAATATAATGCCATTATTAATTTATTAATTTTGTATTCGGTCTTATTTTTAAAAGATTGCAAATTTAATGTAAACGTAGGCATAAATATTTTTCTCTTTTATGCAGAACATTCCATCATATAATGATAATGATTTTATAAAAAAAAAAAAAAGAATTATATTTGCAAAAACTAAATGGCAATTTGTTTAGTAAGACTCAATTGCAAATTTAAGCATCATATTTATTACATATACACTGTCCGCTATGAAAAAGTTATTGGTGAAAACTAATACTCTGCTAAAGACAAATCTGGCACTGTTGAAATTTTGAAAGTAATAAACTTTAGTAAACGACAATCATAAACAACACATGCACACTTTCATGAGAAAAATGTGTCAGCGTTTATTACTGCGGCAATATCCCAGTTTTATGGCCTCTATATATATATAATGGGATAATGATAGAACGCAACATTAGACACAGGTCATAGGAGCAAGGCCGTTTCAAGATATTCATTAAATAGACAATAAAATTTTGATGCTGTATTAAAATGAATATAAATATTTTTAACTTTTACTTATTCTTTTTTATCATTGGTGTATTTTTAAACATACAAACAAAGCTAAAAAGAAAGACTATTAAAATAAAATAATACTGTAAAGAAGTTCTTCAGAATGATTACTTGCATTATTATTATATTTGTCCGCTTTAATTGAATTTATTATCAAATATCTCTGTAAGTATGATCTCAGCATGTGATACATATTATATGTTGACTGCAGAAGTAGTTTAACAGGTAATAAATAAAATAAGTGACACTGATTGGTTGAATATTAACGTACATACTCTAGTTTAATTTTAAATAGTGTGACAGCCACATTATTTCTACAATATTTTATTTTTTTCTGTTAAATTATTTTTTTGAAGTAGTTTTTCACCTGTCTGATGTCATTTAATAAGATTATTTGTTAATGTCTTAACAAGTATTTTTTTTTTAAAAAAGCTTCTGATTTCAAGTATATGGAATTTGTCTCATTCTACATATTTTTAAAAAAAATGATCAAAGTTTTATTCTTCTACTCTGTAAGTTTTTAAATTATAAAATGGAAATATGTAACAATTTACTCTAGATAAATGCTTTGCATATATGAGAGATAGTGAATTGGGCCAGCTGATGAGTGCTGGTTCAGCACGAAATGCATCGTGGGGGTCATTTGTCTTTTATTATATCTTTATTTATACGAATTTAAAAAGAATGGAGAAGTATGGGCGTGTTTATTATATCTATAATCAATTGTATTGTCTTATGCATATAAATAAAACTGACAAAGATTAATAAACAAAACACCTTCATTTGACATGTTTTATTGCTCTTTTCAACGTAACCTGTATTGTAACGAATGCTTACAGGCCATCATACTATTTTCAATTAGAATTACCTTCTTGTCACTACTCTTTTTTTTTTACTGTACTTCTTTTTATACAAGTATTATACCCATTATATTTTGATTTGGAACAATATTATATTTTCAATATTGTTTATTTTGTACACAAAAAGTTTTATCTATGTAGAATCTAGAATCATATATTTAATATTAAAAAAATCATTTGCATTGATGAAAATATGTATGTGAAATTAAGATGGTAATTCTTTTTATATTTGAGACATTTCTTTACGAAATAACCAGTTAATTCATTCACATCTCAGATGTAAAAAGTACATATTGGGTAATGTGTATATAAAATAAAGATATTATTGTTGAACATTTATAAAACGTTTGTTAAAAATTTTAGTATTGAATACAGTCTTTACTACTATATTTTTGATTCTTACATAGAATCCCTGCTGGAAACTTGCCAACCATTTTATTTTAAAATCACCCATTTTCAAGGGCTTCCAATACCTGATATAAACAACATGGTTAATTCTAAGTTGTTGTATTCAATATTTCATTTTATTTATTATTTATTGAATCGAAGCACGTAAGTACAAAGGGTTATAATTAAAAATTGGTACTTTGGAATTAGCGCTGCCATGATGTAATTATCCAGACATAATTATTCTAACTTTGTGAATTATTCTAGGGTTTTTATAATAATTTTGCTGGTAAAGTCTGCAATGGCAAAAATGCCATTATTTTCACCAGTGGAGGAGGGAGGGTGTTTGCTACTAGAGAAAGCTATAGTTTTAACTTTTTAATATGGCATTCTGCCATTGATAGAATAATTATGGCTTGTTTTGTCATTGGAAGATTCTAAATATTTATCATATTTTGAATAATTAAACGGCAAAAAAAGGAACAATAAAAACTGGCAATAATTCTAGAGACATACCAATGAATGTTAATTGCAGCCACATGTTAAACTATTCGCCATCTATTAAGTGTTCACCATAAGCTAATGTTTGGTCATTAAAATATATTCAAATTTTTTAAAATTAACATTGAATTTAGAATACATTTGTTAATTTTTTTTTTTTTAACTTAAGAGGCAACACATGTTCAATAAATTAACTTTGAGGGAAAAAATGTGAACAAATTCTTCACTTCTGAAAATGTATTATTTAAAATAAAATGGGTGGAAAGCTTCCAGAAAGGATTCTGTGTAAGTACCTTTTTTTTTTTTTTCAGATTAAAACAAAGAATTAAATCAATTTTTCAAAACTCTTACTATACCAAGGGAATGAAAATGAAAATGTCTTTTTCTGGATAGAACTGTAATGTTATCAAAATATAATTTGCTGAATATGATTAAAAGTCCAATATATTTAATTTTACAGAAGTATTTTAAATTTATGATAATGATTCATTATTGTAATTTGTTTTTAAACCATTCAATCTTTCAACGATAACTGCAGTTAATTACTAGAAAGAAACATTTTGCAAATGGGAATTCTACCTCCAGAATCCCCCCCCCCCAAAAAAAAAAGGACAGAATGACAAACAATAAAAAGTATAGTCATCACAGTGGTCAATTTTACAATGACCATAAAAGCAATCCATGAAATATAAATTTGTCCACATATATGAGGTAGGACAATTTAATTCCCAGAATGCAACTTCGTAGAATATACATATGGATGTTTACATTAGTGATACTGTCTTCTTCAAAGGAGTCCACTTGTGCATTTATACACTGATTAAAATGGTGTTCCATTTCTGGAAGCACATCTGGAACTCATTTTCAGCAATACTATTGAGCAGCTGTATCACATTGCTTTGTATATCAATTACAGTAGAAAAATCTTCATCCTTCCAGCACAATTATTATTTTTGGAAATAACCAAAAGTCACCGGGAGCTAAGTCAGGTGAATAGGAAGGATGGTCTAGTTTTTATAATTGATTTTTTGGCCAATGCATAGATGTTTATTGTCTTTTGAATAGCTAATTAACAACTAGCTATATCAGGTTTAAATTTACATGTGTTAGCTTAAATATGTTCAAACGCGAATGTCCAATACGCATGTGATTTAGATACAGTTTGATCATATGCGAAACCACATAGCCTTTCTTGGAATTAAATTGTGACATCTTGTATAATTAATCTCATTATTTGGCATTTTGCATTGTTGTCTTTTAATTTCTTTTGAATGAGATTTTACTTTCAAAATTCTCAGTTCTATCTTTTTATATTACAACATCTTTTAAATAATTTATTTAAACTGATATATATATATATAAGTTGATAAACTTTTCTTACATGAATTGTAATTAATTCTAAGTGCTAGGAATGCTAAATAAGAAAAGCTTCAGTCTAGACATGTCTTAAATTTTGAGCTAAGCATGATATAACTAAGATATCGAAAGTGCTTAGGTTAAATTTTAAGATAAGTCTACTCTAAAGCTTTTTTGTTTAGCATTCCTAACACTTAGAATTGATTAAACCAATTATGTCTATCACATGAAAATCATACTCAAGTTTTTTTTGCAAAATATTTTTAGAAAATCTGTTACATTCACTTTACTTGACTAATTCAATGAAGATGTGACTTTACAATAATATAGGATCTACTGAATTGAAGAATATGCCAATTAATCTCATGATCTTGCTAGTATATCTTTAGAATCTTTTACAGAATTCAAAAATATATATCTTTTTGCCTTTATGTCATGTGAATTGAGAGTTCATATTTCATTTCCATAAAATAAATTGAGCAAAATAATTATATATAATTAATTTAGTTTAAATACAGCTGCATCTCAATATTTAATTCCATCTTTTTATTTAAAAACTCATCCAAACATTTAAATTTACTTACCTTCTCAAGTTGCTGATCATTGAATATAAGTGTTATTGATTTTTAAAAAACCATAATTAGCTATTGGAGAAGTTAAATAATTGATATTAAAAAAAAAAAAAAACTCAATGAAAATCTTTATAGGTTGCAGTCAAAATTTTAATACCTTTTTGTAGATCGTCTTTTGAATTGGAAATTTATGCAGCCAGCAGCCTATTGTAAATATAGGTGATAAGAAGATGTTATGCTTTTGGGTTTACTAGTATTAAATTAAGAATTTCACTTTCAAATCTAACCTACATCCTATACTGATGTCTGCTTTATGAAGCTGGTTTTAAACTATTTACAGATAGACCCAATTTTGTTTAACACAAATTTTATTTTAAATATCCTAGATTTTTCCATCAGAAGTAACTTTTCTTCTCCTTCTGCCATGATGAGGCTGTATAACATGAATAAACTCAAACATTGTCATAATCAATTAGTTCATATGTCTGGACAAAATCTACAAAAGTAAAATATAAATCTTTTTTTTATTTTTGCTTTTGATATCTTTTTTGCATTGGACAGATTTAAAAAAAAATTATTGAGTCTATAGTAACTATTCATCCATAACTGGAAGCAAGCTATTCCACAAAATCCTTGAAAGTATCTTTGATTTGATGAAGGAGTTGATAGATATTCTACAAAAATTATTTGCAATCTTATCTATCCATTTTATTTTTTATAAATCGAAACAACAAGAGTATGAAGCAATACAATTTCATGACTCCATATATTTCTAAAAAAAATTCAGTAGTTTTGAGGTTAACATTCATTACAATATTTTAAAACTTTTCTGGATACTTCATTGGGAACTGCAAGCTTCACATTTTTAAAATTACTAAGTAAGTTGTTTTCATTTCATTAAGCTAGTGATTTTGATCCACGTTGAAATGAGTAGGTGGATGTTATTAAAAGTTGCCATTTCAATTCATGTATACTTCTTCAAAAAGTAATTAAAATATGTTCTTTTTTATTTCAAAATATAATCATTTAATCTATAAAACTGTAGATCCACTAAGGTTATGATATTGTTTTCAGGCCTATACTTTGAAAAGAACACAGTCAGCCACCATTTTAATCTTCCATTCATTTTTAAATAAGAGTAGACTTTTTCTTCACTATTGGCAAATAATCAGTAGTTTATCCGTTGGTAAAGCATTCATTTGACAGTCATTTTTAATTCTTTTTTTAATATTAAGAAGTGAATTTAAAAATGTTAAGATTTTGAGTCCAGGAGAATCTTCTTTGTATGGTTAAATAGAACTGACAAGATTTTTTTTTTTTTTAAATTTCTGACTTTTAACTTGATAATAATAATAAAAAAAATGAATCAAAGATAGCTGCCAAATGGAAAAATGCTTTGATTCCAATTTAAATCCCAAGTCCTCATTGGTAAAGGCAAAAACCAGAGAGCAGTTTGAAGATGAAATTACATTAGTATCCAATATATAAACTAGGCAAAACTCTCCATACATAAGAGATGGTGATCATGTGATTCTTAATTGTATCCAATATATTATTCTGCTAAGTAAGAAATGTTGCATGTTTTATGTGAATAAAAGCATGAATAATAAAATCATTATTAAAACAGGATTCTTATCTTTAATGAATCTAATTTAAATATCAATACTACTATTTCCATTCTCTACCATTTGGGATTAATAATTTTTTCTTTACATTTTGTGTGTAATTTTTCTAACATTTTAAATATATTTCATAGAAATTTTTCACAGATCTTATGACATATTTGTTGTTTTTATTTGGAATATATTACATCTTAATTAATCTTATCATTATTGTCTGAGTTGCTTTGTTTTACTGCTTTATTATTTATACCAGACATGTACCCAACCTATGTAAAGCTCATTTTTGTAATATTTTCTTTTTAATTCGTTGTTTTAACATTTAAAAAAAAAGATTTAATGCACTTTGAACAAAAGATTTTAATATTATGTAAACAAATGTGAGAATTTTACCCAGCCTGAAAGACTGTCTTTACCTGTTACCCTTCGAATAAAAAATATTCAGAAATGTAACCAGCCTACCCCAGCCTGAAAGGTCATTGTTTTTGTAATATATTTTTTAAATTGATTGCTTTAATAATTTTTTTTAAAAGATTTAATGTAAATTAAACAAAAGATTTTAATATTATATAAATAAATGTGAGAAATGTACCTGGCCTGGAAAGCCATCATCATTATATGTCATATTAAAAAAAAAATTCGGAGGTCAAACCAAAGCATTATGGTCAAACAAAAATATATTCAGATAACAGAAAAGGTATGGATTTTATATATATAGATAGGTAATTTTTATGTATATAGGATTCTTCCAAACTCTTAATGATGTTATTTCCCATTTTAATAGTTATGCCAATTTTTTATTGTTCTTATTTTGACTTCCATTCATGAAGGAAATATTTTATATATTAGTGAGACTTTTATTGTTTTCTGTAGCTTATATACAGTATATTCACAATTATGGAGAGTTTTGCTCTGTTTTGAATTGTTGTCATATATTATCACTGAATTATTGTGTACCATTTTATAGATTTCCTCAAGGTCAGTTCTTTTAATGTGTTGTTTTAATCTTTTTATATTCTTTTGTTCTGCCAATATATTATATTGGTGTTTTTTTTTTTTTTGTTCCTAGTATTTGTTTTTTTTTTTTTTAATTGATATCATTAAAACTGAATCATCATGAAAAATTTTTAATATGTTAAACTGATTTATAAATTTCAGCTAAACTTTATTTGAATATTTTTGGAAATTAAGATTATTGTCTGTTTGTTGTTAATAATACTTTAATATAATATTCAAATATATCCTTCCATTTTTAGCCAAAGATTTTAAAATGTTTAAAATAATTAGAAATGAAAAAGATCTTATACTATTATAAATCGAAATGTAGAAATAAGCATTTATTATTAAACATTATGAATTAATACATTTTAAATATTAATTAAATTCTGCCTAACACTATACTAGTAATTACAAATAAAATAAAAATTTATATAACATTACAATATTAGCTAAAAAAACTGAACTTTATTAAAATTCTCCCACATCCATGGTTTCATCTATTAAAAGATAGACCTTTTCAGGTGAAATTGAACTAAACATACCACATATCTAAACCAAAAAAAATAGCCTTCCCATCATTCACTTCAAAACCCAACTTTCTTTAACAGCAAAAGATCTCAGATTCAAAATATTTTATGAAAAAAGTGAATTGAAAAGAAGAGTAAATTTTGATGATGAAATATTTTGAATCAGATGCCATTAATCTCATGAAGACATCCTTTGATATTAAAAAAAAGTAGGGTTTTAAATAGAATGATGAGAAAGCTATTTTGTTCAGTATATGTAGGTGCTATGTTTAATTGAATTTCACTTTAAAAGGACTAAGAGATGAAACCATGGTTGTGGGAGAATTTTGGTAAAGTTTCATTTTTATGGCTAGTATTGTAACATTATATGAATTTTTATTTTATTTGAAATATTGTATAAATAATAATACATTTGTTTTCAGATATTATAAATAAGAGAATTTAGCAGTATAGTGATAAAGATTCTCTCTATCATACTTACAATCTAGATTTGAATCCAGATGTAGTAAAACTATAAGTTTTTCAGTAATTTTTAAACCATCTACTATTGGATCAGTATATGTATCTCTGCTTGAATCTTATCGCCTTGACAACCCTATTAAGAAATATGCTCTTCTTCACTACTTCTGTACGTGGAATTGTTGGAGAGGTCTTTGTCCTGAAGTGGAGTGGTTATATTTGGAATAAACTTAGTCATAACCAAGAAACTAGCCAGAAACTATTCTGGCGATATTGGATGAGTAGGCACTAGATGGGAATTTTTTACACAAGCCTTCTGGTATCCATTGATTACTCTGGCTTGCACTGAGTGGCAATACATATAGAGAGTTTTGCCTGTTTTAATAAGAGTTATAAGCAAGCATAAGAAATCGTGATCATGTCATAACCTTATATAAAAGTTTAAGCTTTTCATTTATTAAGGAAAATATGTAGTTTTATTTTCCTTTTTTGATAAAAAGAAAAATTGATTTTCATTGATTTATTTTTATAAGAAACCTGTAAATCTTGATATAAATATAATTACAGGATTCTTTAAAACCGTTATTCTATCTTAGAATTCATTCATCTATGATAGCTAGATAATATTTCTTATAAATAATTTTTTATGGTTTCATCAAAATCTTTTTCTTATTTACTGCACAATTAGCAAATTCTTTTATATAACTATTTCTTTATTAGTAATAATGAGGTTAATAATTGGAAAGGAATAATTTCTTTTTGCCCATTTATGTTTTTGGTGTAATTTCTTTTGTTTTTAAACAAACTAATTAAAAGATATTTTTACATTTGCAATGATACGCATATTTTAAGTACAATAAATTGTCAACTCCATATATGAAAGTTTTTAAATATGACTTATGGCTATACCTCTCATGTTGTTAAGCGTTTTTAATTAAAATACAAATAAGGACAATATTGGTGAACTTGTACTTAAAAACGTGCTTTGAATGTGTGACGTATTTTTTTTTTTTGTTTTCATCTTTTTAGGAGATCTTATCTGAAAACCAACATCAATATATATATATATTAATTTAAAATTAAAAAATAAAAACATTTAAAGTGGTTTTTTTAATAATGATATTATAATCCTTCAGTGAATAAATAGATTATTTGAGGAAGAAATGTACTAAAATAGCATACATTAAAAGCATAAAAGCTAAACTAGTCAATAAATAATTAAAATTACCCAAATCCAAAACTCAAGTAAACTAGCCAAGAAAATAAAATTACAACACAACCAATGCTTTCACTGCTACAAGCAGACTTCTCAAGTGTAAAGAACTACAAAACAACAACATATTTATATTAAACATTACCCACAATTGAATTGTGAAAAATTGTGGGTAATGTTTAATATAAATATGTTGTTGTTTTGTAGTTCTTTACACTTGAGAAGTCTGCTTGTAGCAGTGAAATTATTGGTTGTGGTGTAGATTTTATTTTTTTGGCTAGTTTGGTTGAGTTTTGGATTTGGGGTAATTTTGATTTTTAATAGCATAGTATAAATATGAGAAAGTAAACAAAATTGTGAATATTCAAATACTTGAAAGTCAAAAATAGAAAAATTCTATTTAATAAATAGCATTGTTGATATTAATATCTAGGATTTATAAAGATTGTTGATGATGATGGAAAAAAAGTGGTTGCTTGTTAACTTCATATCATACAATATTAAATCATCTATGTTCTTTATTAATGTTTAGAATAATTTTTTTACAACTCACTAGACAGTTTTTATTGCCACAGAAATCTTTTTCAGAACTTCTACTTATTACTGGGGCAATTGAAACTGTCTAGTGACTTGTAAAAAAAGCATTGTAAACAGTAATAAAGAATGTAGATGATTTAATATTATATGGATTTGGCAGTGCAATAATAAATATAAAGTTATAATTTCATATTATAAGACACCAAGTATATTGAACATATTTTGACTCATCTGATCACGTTACAGAAAAATTTAATAGCTCTTCCTATTAAGTAAAAATGTTTTCAAAGGCTGTCTGTAAAAAAAAAAAAAAAAAACAACTAATTTATAACATTATGTATATATGAAAAATGTTTTAGAATTGTTCAAGAGAGCACAGCCTCACTCAACAATAAATACATTGATGTTTCATGGAGAAATTATTGATGATGTCAAATTTTATATAGAGTGGCTTTAAATGGTTTTACTTTGTGACACTTCTGTGGGAAGAGAAATCTCTTTTGTTTGAGCATCTTTCTGTTCAATCGAAAAATTATAAAATCATCCTATTCTGCCTAGAAAACAATACACAGTAATACATTGATGGAACCATTGTTGTTTGATTGATTATATATCCCAATATGTGGCAGTTGTTGATAAAAGAAATATTACTTTGCAAAATGATTGAAGGTATTGCTCCACCATAAAAAAATTCAATTTTTTTAAAACAAAAATAAAATAATTTGGGAAAACTGTTTTAACCTCTTTACTGATAGAAGTCAATCAATATCCCGAACGATTGATATGATATTAATGCAGTTGTGATCTATTGCATTGTTCCACAATCCATTTTTGAAACGGAGATAGTGAAGAGTTATCTGCATTTTTCCAGGTCATAACAGGTGTAATTAATAAACATCACATGATCACCATCTCTTATACTAGCACATAATTGTTTTCAATTTCATTCTCATGCTTTTGTAGTTAAATAGAGATAAAAGGTGGCTGCTGGAGGGTTGCATTAGAAACTGGTCTGGGGATATTGGATGAGTAGGTATTAGATAGAGATTTTATGCACAAACCTAGCATCCATTGGTTACTCTGGTTGGCACAGGGTGGCGCTACTGTATGAAGAATTTTGCCTTGTTTAATGTAATTAATAAACTTTTACATCAGAGCAAGCCTTTGTAAAATAATGTGAAGATAGTGCACTGCATATGATATTTTTCATTATTTTGCAACACTTTTTGTCTTTTTTGTGTGACCTTCTCGTTGTTTGTTTTGCTTTTTTCTAGTAAAGTATGTTTTGTCATATGTGACAATTTATACAAGATCATTTCTATTCCAAATAAAAGTTGCCATATAATCTAATCAAATAGCTCTATGTATATTATTTATTCTACCCATGGTATTTTTATTTTTCATACCTCAATTTAAAAGCACAATATTTTTTTTATAATTGTCCCTTGAGTTCAATTCTAATACCCAAGAGAAATATAGAAAATATGGTTTCATAATTGTGTTTTAGTTTTTAAAAATATGTCCTTCATCTCAAAACCTTTCAGATTTTTTATCACACTTCTGCTTAATGTTAGCTGTGATAAATCTTTTGACTACTAGGTTTTTTTTCATTTTCAATGACAGATGAAGCAAGGAGGCCAAATCACAAATTTTAAAATCAGTGACTATCTCTTATGATAATAATTTATTTTTATATTTGGTCATTTCCATTATATTCTGTTTTTTAAATTTTTTATTGTTTCCAGGTCTTTTATATTTTCAAATTTGAGTATACCATGATCAGCATTTTAATAGCTATTCTAGAAATTCTGGAATTTTGATTTGATTTCAACTATATTGGGTTTCCCATCATGTAATCAGAATACATGTTTAATAGATAGTATGTTAGGATATAATTTATTTACTACCTTTCCAGAATGAAAATGATAGTCTCTTAAGGAATTTATTGCTCTAAAATTGAAAGTAATATCAAGTATATGTAAGTTCATTTTTCTTCCATGTTTTAGATTGTTTTATTGTTGAGTCTAAATTGGTTTATAGTGTTGATGTGTATCCTCTTGGCAGCAAGCTATGTCTGTTTCTGTAATAATTTTCTTTGTTTTCTGTGGAGTATGCTTTGAAGCGTTCTTATGGTGGCTGTTGTATGTGAAATAGATTCCATGTCTCCTCGTATCTTAGTTGGGTAGCTAGAGTTTCATCTCTTTTTTTCATTTTTGAAAGCTTTTGTAAAAAGAATGTGTTTTGATCCCATTGTGAGATATAAAAAATGATAGTTTTTACTGCATTTTGTTTTTTAAAACAATTTCTAGTTCTAATTAGAGATTCTTTTGTAGGAACAAGTGGGATTTTTCAATGTATAATTTTTTCTACGAACATTCTGTAATTTAGCATGTCATGGAGCTGATATTGATTGAGATCACAATTTAAGAGTAATGAAATTAAGATTATATTTTAAATGAATTCGATCTGAGCCAAGGAATAAATGAAATATTGTAAGAAGATATTAAAATTGAATTATAAAGTAAATCCAAATAGAAATTGAGAGTTACTCAAGAAAGATGTAAAGAAGCCAAACATTTTATATTTCTATAGAGTGAAAAAAGAAAACAATATAAATGCCAGGTAATTGTATTGAACGATTAATGATAAACTAAGATGGGAAACTAATAATAGTAGAAAAGAGTAGTTACAATTGCTAAATAAAAAAAAGTTTGATTTAATATATAATAGAGGAAAATTGTTTAGATGGAAAGAAAAAGTGACAAAAAGTTAAAGAATTTGAATAACTAAATGTTAAATTGTTAGAAAAAAAGATCTGTATAAAAGATGGAAGAATATGCATAACTGGTTTATGTCATAGAAATAAGTAGATTTTAACAGCAATCTGAAAGAAGAAAATCAGATAAATAAAGTTGAAAATAGATTGTACAGTAATGTAAAATGAGATTAATTGATGCTTGTAATGTTATTTATGTCTCAGGAGACAATGTAAATTAATAATATATAAAAATATATAGCAAGGAATCCTTTTTATATAATACTAATAAAGTTGATTCAATGCTTTTAAAACAATTACAATAATTGGAAGTCTAGAATTAACACATTTTTAATACAATAAATATAACACACTTCAAGATCATATTTTACTATTATATGGTCATACGAGAGAAGAAATAGATATAGGAAAAAGTCATTGGCAGGGATACTATCTTCTGTTTTGGTTAATTTTTATTTACATGATTTTCTTTGCTTGACTATGCACCTTTTTTGCATACGTTTATCCATAAGCATAACAAAGCTGTTTCTTTTAATTATAGTGTTCACCAATGAAAGTGCATTCAACTGTATGAAAAGAAAGAAACTACTTTATTATACATACAAACAAATATATACTAAAGAGTTAGATGAATTAATTAACTTACACTTCTTAAAGGAATATGCAGTTAGCACCGAAGAAAGTAGAATTATGTGACAAATCCATTTACTTCTGTTTCTAATCACGACTCAATCCTTTTTTCTTTTCAAAAATATACAGTACATATAGCCATATAATTCTATAATTAAAAATCACTTCTTTTCTTTTCAAAAACTTTATTTGATGTATATATATATATATATATCCACTTATTTCCAACGTTTCGACTATCTTTACTCTATAGTCATTTTCAAGGATCTAGAAAAAACATTACATTATAAACAAACTTCACATAATAAAAACAAAAATAATCAAAAACAATATAAAGCATATAAACCCCATAAAATTTTAAAAATAAATAAAATACATTAAAATCAATTAAATTAAAAACACAAAACATACACCACACTTACTTGACTCCCTTCTCAAAAAACTTTCCCTTTTTACATTTTTTATCCAAAAAACCAATTGTTACAATAAAAAACTTATTTCCTTTTTCTTTCTTATATACTTCAAAAATGAATTTATTTCCAAAAATAATTCTTTATTCATGTCTTATCCAATTCTATTTAAAACAGGTTTATATCTTTTTATATATAAACTCTCTTTTACCATTCTTTCTTTATACAATCTAACCCCCTCCAACATTTTAATCTTAAAATCTGTATGTCCAATTTCCTTACTATGTATATTTACATTAGAATTCCTATCTCTCAAATGCTGTTTCAATCTTGTCTCTAATTTGTTCTTTGTTGTACCAATATATGATACATCTTTATTCTCTTTTTTACAATCCAAACATTCTATTTTATAAATACCATTCATGTTTTCAACATTCCTATTTCTTATCATATTACCTAAATTACATTTCCTTTTATATACTGGTTTCAACAATAAACCACATTCCTTACCATATTTCTTATTCATATCCCTCATTATCTTTTTAATCTTAAAAAAAAGTACTTTTTGACACTTTATACCCACTATACATAAATTCCTTCTTTTTTCTTTCTTTTTTCTCAATTTCCTCTCAATTTTGTCTATATTCTTTTTTCCACATAATTTATTAATAATCTTAATTGGATAATCATTTTTTATTGCCTCATTTTTTATACACTCCATTTCCTCCCTAAATAACCCCTCCTCTGAACATAGATTAATTCCTCTAACTATTCTATTATTAACAATATTAATCCTATGTATGTATTCAATATCTGATTCCCAATTACTCAATAATCCATAAAAAAAAAGAAAAAAAGAAGGAATTTATGTATAGTGGGTATAAAGTGTCAAAAAGTACTTTTTTTAAGATTAAAAAGATAATGAGGGATATGAATAAGAAATATGGTAAGGAATGTGGTTTATTGTTGAAACCAGTATATAAAAGGAAATGTAATTTAGGTAATATGATAAGAAATAGGAATGTTGAAAACATGAATGGTATTTATAAAATAGAATGTTTGGATTGTAAAAAAGAGAATAAAGATGTATCATATATTGGTACAACAAAGAACAAATTAGAGACAAGATTGAAACAGCATTTGAGAGATAGGAATTCTAATGTAAATATACATAGTAAGGAAATTGGACATACAGATTTTAAGATTAAAATGTTGGAGGGGGTTAGATTGTATAAAGAAAGAATGGTAAAAGAGAGTTTATATATAAAAAGATATAAACCTGTTTTAAATAGAATTGGATAAGACATGAATAAAGAATTATTTTTGGAAATAAATTCATTTTTGAAGTATATAAGAAAGAAAAAGGAAATAAGTTTTTTATTGTAACAATTGGTTTTTTGGATAAAATATGTAAAAAGGGAAAGTTTTTTGAGAAGGGAGTCAAGTAAGTGTGGTGTATGTTTTGTGTTTTTAATTTAATTGATTTTAATGTATTTTATTTATTTTTAGAATTTATGGGGTTTATATGCTTTATATTGTTTTTGATTATTTTTGTTTTTATTATGTGAAGTTTGTTTATAATGTAATGTTTTTTCTAGATCCTTGAAAATGACTATAGAGTAAAGATAGTCGAAACGTTGGAAATAAGTGGATATATATATATACATCAAATAAAGTTTTTGAAAAGAAAAGAAGTGATTTTAAATTATAGAATTATATAGAATTATGTGTATTAGATTTTCTATTGATGTTCTAATGTTTGCTGAAAAAGATGTTGCAATGGCCAAATGTTAAATGGTATTAATATATGAATAAAGTTTATAGAAAGTTTGGAACGAAAGTGAATCCAAGCAAAATTATTATGTATTTTTAAGAATATAAAAGATTGCGAATTGTAAGTGCACATGCCACTGTATAGAGCAAATCATTCCTTTTAGATAATCTGAAGTTGGCAAACTTTTAATGCAAAATGTGATGTAGAATTAATGTTGAGAATTGCAATAGATGAAGAGGCTTTGAATAAAGCTAATAGATTCTTCTGAGGCCTATTGAAGATGGCGGGTGGGGGAAGTGATAAGAGGCTTTGAATAATGCTAATGAGGTCTATTGTAGAATTAAAGTTGAGAATTGCAATAGATGAAGAGGCTTTGAATAAAGCTAATAGATTGTTCTGAGGCCTATTGAAGATGGTGGTGGGGGAGGCGATAAGAGGCTTTGAGACCTATTGAAGATGGGGAGGGGGTAATATTTTGTTTGGAATGTAGTTTTATTAAAGAGAAAAAGAGTCTTAGAAAAGATTATAAGTTTTAGTGACATGGATATGGAAGAAAGTTGATTGAGAATTTAAGTTGGAAAGATAAGATTATTAATATGTAAGCATTAAATGGTGTAGATTTAACTATATATATTGTGGAGATAAAATAATGAGTGAGAAATTATTTTGAAATGTTCTTAGAAATAAAAGAATAACGAAATACATATTAGAAGTAACATCTACGGGGTTATAATATTGAAAGAGCTATGAAAAATAAGGTTAGATAATCTTTAGAGACAATCTCTGATTTATTTAAATGATTGGTGAAAATCATTACTGTATTTATCTAGAATGGATGATGTCAAAGTTGTGGGTGGAGTAAATTTGACACTTGTAAATCGAAATGTAAATCTTTTGATAGTTTGCACTTTTCAAAAGAAAAATTAAAGCATAAGCATATATGAAAATAAAAGCTTGGGTTGATATATAGGATCTGCCTTTTGGAAAATAACTGATAATGATTGGCAACAAACTATAAGTTTGTCAACAACTATAAGTTTGTAAAAGATTTTTAAATATAATTACAAATTTAAAAAAATTATAGATAAATATTGTTTAATAAAAATTAAATAGTATATTATTTAATTTTTTTTTTTTTTTTTTACAATAAGGGAGAGGGGTTAAAAAGCTATTTGTTGTCTGATAATAATGAGATAAGAATAAAGTATATATAAAATTCCTATTTGATCTGTCATCTGAATGATGAATTTATGTTTGTAAGGCTGTATCATGTGAATTCACAACCAATTAAAAAAAACTATTACAATTTGTCTACATTGCAAAGAATGTTTTATATGAAAGAAGTAATTCTACCATTAATAGTTATGTATAGGGTACATGAGCACAGACTTTCACATGACCCACCACTCTGCACTCTATCCCATAACACTGATACATTTGAACACATATATGTTGAAAGGATAAATAATCACCAATATATGTATTTTATGCTAAACCAGCAATCGTCACTTGGTCCAGATTATCATCTCTACACATATATGCAATAAGTGCTCAGATATATATTAAGATAGCCAATCTTCATACTTTAATGGACAGATTTTAATCCACTCCACACTCCAACTCTTCAACTGTCCATCCAATTGAAAATCTGATGATGGAAGGCTCAAAGGCCACCCTGCATTAATAGTTATCTGTAACACTGTCAAATTCACATATCAAATATAACAGGTATATTTAAAATTTTCATTTAGAAACTTAATTTGATTATTAGTATTTTATTCAAAGCAAGTAAATCTGCAAAATGCTAAAAAATGTGTTAAAGCAACCAATTAAATAAACTATTACAAAAACAATGGCCTTTCAGGTAGGCTACATTTCTCACATTTATTTTTATAATATTAAAATATTTTGTTTAATTTATGAAGAATATTTATGCGAATAAAGGAATTCCACCATTAATAAACCATAATACAAAAATTACGGCCTTTCAGGCTGATACATTTATCACATTTATTTATATTATTATTATTATTATTATAATAATAATAATAATAATAATAATAATAATAATAATAATAATAATAATAATAATAATAATAATAATAATAATAATAATAATAATGCACTAAACTACTATGGGGACGCAAAGCCGTTGCAATATCCGCTAAATCTCTTAGCAAATCTACAGAAAACAATGGCTTAGGACTTCACACTATTTACACATTCCATATACAGAAATCAATCAACATATTAGCATCAACAATAAGACAATTCCCTAAACTAAAATGTTTGCTCACAATTACACCAACGGATACTCTACTTCCAAATTCACAGTATTTATCTTCACTAATACAAAGTGTCACAACAATATCTATTCAAATTAACATAGAAGCAACATATAAATATTTATACTGGCAAATTTACAAACTATTATACCCAGAAAATCCTGGAGACACACAAACAACAATGCTTGGAATTACCAATTATCAATTATTGAAAAAATTCAAAAAATGGTCATTAGAACCAAAATATTTTGATTTTATATTAAAAATAAACCTTTATGCACTACCAACATCATATTTCCTTCGATACAGACGCCTATATAAAAACATTGATCCTTTTTGCAATCTTGGCCACACAGCAGAAGAGACACAACAGCATATATTCTATTCAAGCACAAGTTTATCCAATATACGCAAATTGTTAATAGAAACTTACCAAAGGAAAAATATATCATTAATAAACATATTTCAATCTTTTAAAAAAAACTCTACCCCAACAATACGAGCAATAACTTTTTTACTATATGCATACTGGTGCACAAGATGCTCATTTACATTTGGTAACAATACAAGAAGACATCCAGCAGCATTTACAAAAAAACTTCAACAAATAAAAGAGCGGGATTACAAAATTAGTGCTCCAGACATTGCAGCAGCAACATGGTCACTCATAAGACAGTTATCAAACCTATAACAGAATAACCATCAAACAGATTATTTAAAATGTAAAATACAATTGATTTTAAAATTTAGAACTTGTTCCAAAGTCCTATGATTGCCTATGTACCAGAATGCAATCATCTGTTGTAAAGAATCTATGTAACATTTGTTTAATAAAATTCTTTGAAACATCATCATCATCATCATCATCATCATAATAATAATAATAATAATAATAATAATAATAATAATAATAATAATAATAATAATAAAAAGTCTTTTGTTTAATTTACATTAAATGTAAAAGAATTAATTTGTTAAAACAACTAATTAAAAAAAAAGATGGCCTTTCTAAAGGCTCGGCACATTTGTTACATAAAGACGTTATCCCAAACTTTCCTTTTGTCAGTCCGTAAAGTGATGAAAGTTCTAAGAGTATGATTTGATATTCAAATATATATAGAACAAATGAAATATATGAATAATATAAGTTGTAGTGCAATAAATGCCCCTCTTTATGTAATCAGGGGTAACATTGCTGGATTTAATAGCTTTGTCTTTTTTTATAATTTTTTTATCCATCAGTAAAAATGATCTTAATTTGATCATTTGAATAAAATTGCTGGTCTCAACCTGGTTAACTTGAAGTTTGGACATCACTTGATGTTTTAGACCATTGGTGACACAATGTGTTTTATTACTACAATAATTGAAAGTTAATCAGAACATAATTGTGTATATACATTCTTCCATACACTCTATGAATGCACTATCTATTTATTTAATTATCTATCTGGATTTCTGTATGTAATATGAATGTGGTTATATTCTTCATATATATTGTAACCAATAAAAAGAGTAAATGCAGCATTCACTCACACCAATATAATATGGCAAACCGTCTGTAACTCACAGTTGACTAGTTCTAAACAAATCCAACTGGGCAAGGGGTTGTACAAATCTCAGGTTACTTTCATCTAATACACAATCAATTCTGATCATCAAACATAAACAATAAAATTTAATTTGATCTAAGTTCAGGGATCTTATAGTAATAAAGATTATCCAAACAAATAGGTCAAATTATACTCTTTATATCTCAGGTTCCAAATCCTATTAGTGAATGTATCTTAGAGAATAAGATAATATTATCCAGTCTTCAGATAATATCTTAACACAATAAAATAATATTTTAATTAATAAGCAATGATGAGACTTTAATATTTAACAATGACTCTTCTTTTAAAACCACCATCTAGAATTACATTTATGATGATATAAGTAGGAAAGGGTTTTTTTTTCATATCCATATATTACATTAAAGGATTTCTGATAATCCAGCTTAAAATAAAGATAAAATAATCTTAGCCCAGGATGTCTTTTAAACACCGACAACATAAACACTAATAAATAAAGTGACTTTAAAATATATGATTGGTACTCTTATATTTCAAAACAATATAATATTCATGAGTGGTTGAGATTCACTGATAATGCAGATGATGACATAGATATAAAGATTGACTTTAATACTTAAAGCAATATTTTATTAACACTATAAAGTTTAACATCTATGAAAAATTTATAAATTTAATATGAAAATAATTGACAATAAATGAAAATACAATCAGAAAGCTATATTGTATGCCTTGAATAGAGAAAGCACCCACATTTTATTTATTAACTCGCCTTTTTTTTAATATAACATAGTATGGAACAACGACAGCTAATGGATTGATAAATGAATCCTACTATCAATATTATAACCCCGAATTTGTTGAAGATGCATAATTTCATATGCCAGATACTATAATTAACTGAGTTTTTAAACCTGAAATATTTTATTATGGTTTTTAAACACATCAGATGTATAGTAGCAAAATACTTAACTACTCTAATGACACCAAGAACAAAATAAAAACATGGTAGGTATTACATATGACTTTAACATTACACATGACTTTTAACATTCAAGAGCCAAAATAAAGACGTGATTGGTAGATATAATAGGCAAATGATGGGATAAACTCAAATTTCACATTTGTCTACAAGTGTAAATAAATTATTAGAGACTTACTGCTAATCTCAACAACTGAGTAAAATAAACCATCATAAAAACTTGCCAAAAGCACGTCAACTAGTTACATGTCTTCTTGGCCATTCTTTATTTCAAAAATTATAACATCTCTAAGACAGTATGACAATAGGTTTTGACACACAGACTATCTCATATAATAGTAATAAAAAATGATGTGAAAACCTGATAAAATGTAGAGTATTATAACAAAACAATTACTAGCCATATGAATTATGGTCGAACAAGGAAATAAGAAAACAGAGATTTACTTCAGTGATTTATTTATCCATTTATTAACTCATTCTAAGAATTTCCACACTTTAAGTACCTATTTTATTTAATTACATTACAATGCAAAAACATACTTTGTGAACCATCAAAACATCACATGATAGCTATTTCATATGCTTAAACAGGCTGTTAATAACAATAGCAAACTCTCCATACAGTAGTGCCACCAAGGGCAAGCTTTTGTAATCAATGACTGCAGAAAAGTTTTTGCATAAAATCCCTATCTAGTGCCTACTCATCCAATATTCCCAGACTAGTTTCTAGCTTCTGGTTTCAGTGAGGAACCTTGGGGTTTGAGAGCAGAACACTTTGGTCTTAGGATATAATGCAATCCTCTAGCAGCCACTTTTTACCTATTTGATTAACTATAAAGCTAGGATCCCCCAAGATAAAAACAATAATGTTTGCATTCCAAAATCATTTGCATGTATAGTCATATATAGATCTGAACTCAGCTCAGCATCTATATATTTTGGTGTCTTTAGTTTATCAAAAACCCCAGTCAACATTAACCTATAGGCAGGATAGGTATAAAATCTTCAAAACATCACATGATCACCATTTCATATGCTAATACAGGCTAATAACAACAATAAACTCTGCATACAGTAGTGCCTCCAAGTGCTAGCCTTTGTAATCATTGGATGCAGGAAGATTTGTGCATAAAGTCTTTTTCTAGTGCATACTCATCCAATATCACCAGACAAATTTCTAGATAGCAGCTTTTATCAGCAAAGATCCTTGGATTTGAGAACACTACTACTAGATTTTTGGATCTAATACAGGAAACTAATCAGGGATATTAGATGAGTAGGCACTAGATAGGGATTTTATACACAAACCCTACATCCATTGGTTACAAAGGTTTCACTTAGTGGCACTACTGTATGGAGAGTTTGCTTTTGTTATTAGCAGCCTGTGTAAGCATATGAAATAGTGATTATGTGCCTATTCTGTCTTTAGGGTAATGGTGACCAGGGTTTCTGAAAAACTAAAGATAGCAAAATATATAGATGCTGAATTGAGTTCAGATCTATATAACTATATAAGCAAATGCATTTGGATTGAAAACATTGTGTTTTCAAATCCTAAGATGAAGATGCTGTGCTCTCAAATCCAAGGCTTCTCACGGATGAAGCCATAAGCTAGAAACTAGTCTGGGGATATTAGATGAGTATGCACTAAATAGGGATTTTATGCACAAATCTTCTTGCATCTATTGATTATAAAGGCTTGCACATTGTGGTGCTAACACTCAAATAGTATAAGTTATACAGACATTTTAACAACAAGTAAGCTTAATAAAAAATATAAATAAAGTTAAATCTAAAATATATATTTTGTATAGTTTTTTTACCACTTGAAAATTCCTTACAGTTATGAAATCATTCCAGTGCCATTCTCTGCAGCACTATAGTTCAAATATTGATTCCATAAAAGTATAGATTATTTTAATAAAATAATCTGAATGTTTAAATAGCACATTTTGAAAGTAAGTAGACAAAATCTGAAGTAGTTGAGGTAAATATTGACATGAAGTAAACCATTCAGAGTCAAATCACATACTATTAATTAAGCAATACACAGTTTTTAATATTTTTTTTTTTTTTGGAGCATATACAAACTTTGAAGTGATGAAAATTTCATAGCAAACACAATATTAATTTTATAAGTAACGAAGAACACAACATTATAACAAACAATATTTGATGTTTATATTTCCTTCGGAGCAATGTAACACTTAAAAAACAATGTATTAAGAGCACCATATAAAATTTATAAACCACAAATAAGCACAGTATTAGTTTTTTGGGGAGCAATATGAAGTTTATATAATACTATGTAGATTTGAAAAGTATATAATTATCAATAAAGAAAGTCATGTATAACATGACAGTGCTTTTGTAAGCTTGTATTTACAAAAATGAAATATAGAGAGTGTATCAATAGCTCAAACAAGCTTTTAATTTATAAGTGCAGTAAGAGAAAATAGTTAAAAATCTCTATCTGAAATACTCTTATCCCCAGACCAATTTGTTTTGAGATTATGGCTCACCTCAGTGAGGAGCTAGAATATTCAAACACTAGATCCAAAATATTAACTCAAAACCCAGCACTTATTTTATATGTCAGTCCCTTATAGCTATTTAAGTTGGATAGATGGAGTAAAGGATATTCTCATGTCTGAAAACTTCAGAGTTTCTATTTAAATATTATGTATAAAATAAGTGCTGGATTTTGAGTTGATATTGTAGATCTAGTGTCTGAACATTCTAGCTTTTCACTGAGGTGAGCCACAAGTTTGAAACCAATTGGTCTGGGGATAAGAGTATTTCAGAGAGAGATTTTAAATATTTTCTCTTACCACATTTATCAATTAAGAGCTTGTTTGAGCTATTGGTACACTCTCTGTATTTCATTTAAAAAGTAGTATTTTTTTCATTTTTCCACAGTAAGTAAAAATATTTAAATGAGATTTATATAACACTATATTCAGGTAAAGTACTATATATTTTGTAGACTCCATATTTAATTCAAAGTAATATAAATAGTTTGAAAGCATTAAAATGTTGATAAAACACATTGATTTTATTTATCACAGTTAGTAAAAGCATATTTCAGTTTGGGTAGTCATTTTATTTTATAATAAGTAAAAATATTCCAATAATAAGTAATAGATTTCAAAGCATATTTTTATCTAATGATAAAATTACACAATTAAATATTAATATTTTAATAACATTCAAAATGATAGACAATTCCCGGGAATGATATTATTTCTATTTTATAATTTTAGAAATCAACTTAAACATTTTGTTTATTTTTTTTTTAATTACCACAATGTCATTGGTCATGAATGTTATTTTTTAAAAATTATTATTTCCGTAATAAAGTACATGCATTTGAAATTATCATAGTTATAATCTTACAGCATCTTTCATTACTTGACCTTCAAGTTCAAGTAAAGTTCTAATTCTATTATCAAACAAAGTTAAGCTTATGAGAGTATTGATAAATTATGTCTATTATCAGCTGTAGAATAGCATTGGCAAAAAAGACATTTGTGAAGAGAAAGAAGATATTTTGTGGACATTTGGAAAGAGAATTAAGGAAGAGATTAATCCAATGTTATGTGTTGAGTGTATTAATGTATGGATGGGAGACATGGACGTTGAGTAATAGAATTAAGAAATGATTGGAAGTCTTTGAGATGTGGACATGGGGAAGAATGGAAAAAATCAGTTGGATGAGTAAAATAACAAATGAGGAAGTTTTGAAAAGAGTAAATGTGGAAAGAAGATTGATTGAGAAGAAAAAGAAAGAGAAACTAGATTGGACATATATTAAGAAGAAATTATAGTTTAATGAAAGATGTTTTGGAGGGAATGGTGAGTGGAAATAAAAAGGATGGAAGAGATTGAAATTATTGGGTGATATGACATGGGAAGACTTATGTGGAATTGAAGATATGGGCAAAGGAGAGAATGGAATGGATGAATTGATGATGTGACTACTCTCTGGACGTGTCTATTGGATAGAATACTATTGATTGATTGATCGACCAGCTGTAGAAAATAACTTCACAAAACTATTTAATAAATAAGCACAGTTCTGGTATTCAAAATATTAATAACTTTAACTGCAGTTAAATTTTCAGCACTGATAAGTAAAAGATTGAAAGTTAATTAATAGTTCATAGGAATACAATTCCATATACCCCTGTGAGACTTCCTGGCTTGATAAAGCTATGGCATAGCTTATTTCTTTTAATATCAAGTTTTAAGAATTTCCTTCAGTGTATATGTTGAAATATTGTAGACATTATATAATGTGATGGTTGGGTCCATAACAGGAGTCAAGCAGATATAAACTTAGTCTTTCATGACTTAAATTGGAAAAATAATAAAATATATATAATAGGACATTGTGGAAAAGTGATGAAATGAATTAGGTACACTTGGTCAGAACTTAAATAGGGTGTCAGATGATAGATAACTAATTTATAGTTGATAATTAGGGTGTTAATTAACTAATCAATTTATGCTACCTAATTCAGTTGTCAATTTGGATATTCTAAAAATAACTTTTTTAAATTAGTCTGTCTTGAATTTTCAGACAAAACATTAATATTACATCATTCTTTTATAAATTATAATTATTTTGCAATAAATTAAAACATTTCCATTTATTCAACCTTTTAAAAGTTTTTTAAATTAAAACAATGTTTTAGAAAAAAAATAATAGAAATTTTTTTTTTTTTTTTATAAAAAAACAAACAAACAAACAAACTTTATTAATCCAGAAAAAATAAATAAATAAATACATAGTATTGTATAATAAAATCAATTGGCAAATTAAAGATCAATAGGCAGATTCTGCAAAGTATTAACTATTAAATAAAAAAAGTAGATTAAAAGGTCAATTATATATTTCTTTTCTAAAGAAAGGTAATTGATAATATCCAACCTGGTCTTTAAATGTCAATTAGATCCCATGTGCTATTGAATAATGCTTGTGATGATATTCGATTGTCTCTTTCTTTTATCGTTCTGATTTTCCTAATTAGAATCTTCAGAGGATCTGTACAATTGGAATTGAAGAGAATATCACATCGAGTTAGCCATAAACTATATATGAAAAAAGTGGCACTTCTAATATCGGCAAAAACTCCCGCTTTAATTCCTTGTATCAATGAGCCTTTATGTTTATAAATTAAGCTAATAAATGTTCTACAGACTTGCAAATAACTGCATACACCAAAAGTGTATTCAATCGTGTCTTCATCTCTGCGACATAAACCACATAGGCCATCAATTGAAGTAAATCCATGGTTTCTTGTTAAAAAGCTACAAGTGGGTAGTGCAATCAAAATATTTTGGTTCCAGACCCCACCATCTGAACTTTTTCAGCAGATTAAATGTTGTCATGTTAAGGCTTGAATTAATTTGCACTATTGCTTCATTAATGAGACAATGAGCCTCCCAGTATTGAACTTTTTGTGATTTTGCGGATTAGGAATTAGGTTCATTTTTTAAATTTCAAATAATAACTCAGCCAACCAGCAATTCATTGCTGGAGGTGGGGTGTCTGTGGGATCAACATCAACTAAATGAAATTCTTGAGTGGTAATATGATTCAGTCTCGAAAATAAATATTATAATTTTAAACAACATTTGATATTAATTCTTTTGAATAAAGAACTTGAAATGTAATCAAATTTCTTTAAACTTTTATTTTTAACCAAGTACAAGCCACACGACCCTCACAGATAAGAGACTTAAAATATTAGATATGCAATTTTAAACTTTTTTTTTCCATATGTCATAGCATCGGCTGGGAGGCGAACCCGCAACAACCATCCACAACCAACTGCTTGCTTGCAAGGCGGCTGTGCTGACCATATATTTTAAAATAAATTACAACTAACTTCAAAACCTTATAGATTAGTCTAGAATATTTATTTAGAACAACTTCAAAATGAATTATAATTAATTACTTATTTATTAAAATAAATAAAGCATTATTAAATTATTTAATTATTTGTTGGTTTAAAACTACAGCGACTTATTTAATAAAATTTTATTTAAAATTATTCCTAATGCATAATTGCATTTTTAAGTGACAAGAAAGTTAAACTTTAATAAAATATTAAATTAATTGGTTTTAAAATATTTATAATTATAAGTTAGATAACCTTATACTTTTAAAATATGAAATTCTTTATTTAAGCTTGACGTAAGGGAATATGGTATAACAATGGTTTTTATAACTAATATTTGATTTGTAAATATATGCATTTAAATGCTATTTTAAGAAATGCATATTCACTAAAGCTTGCTTTCAAGGGCACTATATGTTTCATATTCATAGCATTAAGATTTGCAGAAGTTGGTGCATATGCAATGAGTTTATGTAAATATATGTAAATTATATCACCCATTTCTTCAACAGGGAGAAACAGGATTCCTTCCTATACATGGTGTTAGGGTTGTTGGCTATATGTCATGCCTCTTTAATTTTTTGCTTGGTTTCATTTCACTCAATTCATGTGATGTTGGTGACTGTATGCTTGAATTTATGGTCCATTGGGTTTTGGTGATCAAGGAAGATTAGACTTATGTTTAGGATTGTGTATGGCTTTTTTCTAGATATTTGTGTAAGAGATTCTTGTTGAGAAGCATGTATGTGATTTACCATGGTAGTTAGTGCTGCATCCTTCTTGGGGGCATGCAATTTTATATACAGTGTGCAGAATTTAACTGTTATGGTGTATATCTTTGGAATTATTTATCAGTCTATTTGTTGTGGGAGGAGTGTGATAGCTTAGTAGGTTTGTGAGCAAATTTTATTTAGATTTTTGGCTACACAGTAACTCTAAAAAGGAGCTACAAACAATTCTGAACATAGTCTATCTTCTTCAATCACCAAAACGCAATGGGCCATACATTTGAGCTCACAGTTACCAACTTCACATATATCAAGCAAAATAATGCCAAGTAAAAAATTAGAAGCATGACATATGGCAACAACTCTAATACCATGAATACGAAGGAATACTGCTTCTCCCTGATAATGAAATGTGCAATATAATTTACATATATTTACACAAACTCACTGCCTATATATCTATATATACACTTACTTATGAAAATGTTAATGCTATGAATATGGGTACATACATCACTCTCAAAAGCAGTAAGCTTCAATAAATTGACATTTGTTAATAGCTTTTCTTAGGATAGCGCTTTGGCATAAAAAAAGTTTATTATTATTTTTAAGCTAATACATGGATAAATTAGATGATTTATTATGTTTGATATGCCTAATGACTTATATATAGAAAATAAACTATATAAAATTTATTTTTTAATATACCATCACAATGCATAAATATAAATTATGAATGCAGAACATAAAGTTTCAATATGTATTGAGACAATATAACATAGTATAATGATCAGGAAAATCTTGATATTTGGAGTCTTATGTATCTGCCATACAGGGCGCCACCAGGCCATTCGAACCTGGAAAATTTATATAGTAGGCAGATACTTATTGTTAAGATCCAACTTTACCCTATATTGATCGTTAGCCCCAGTCACTAGCTCGTGCAGCAGCAGAGATAATGTATACTTTATTTTTAAATAAAGATAATAAAAAATCAGAATAAGCCACTGCCAGATTAACAATACACAGAAACATTTATTTTGCACATATATAAAATTCAAAATTATTTATATTTATATAACTTTTACTTAAGAATTTGATTTACTTTTTAATTTTTTTTACTTCATAAGTTCGCACAGATGAATTTATTAATATTTTATTAAAGTGTCGAGTATGGATAGACTACATAGATTGCACTCGAAAAAGAAAATATTCTATATCTCTTATTTAACCCTAGGCCAAACGTTCGCAATCAAACTAACGCCAATCTACCTGATATATCGATGTATTCAATGCAGCATGAATACAACAGCACAATACTGTACTGTCAGGAAGGTACATCTGAACAGCACAGTTATATAGAAGAAATTGTCTCTCATCCAGTACAGTTCTGTTTGGTGAGAAGAACAATAAAAAAAAAACTCCATAGGAAGGGATTGCGATCCTTTTTGCTGACTTATGATGCCATTCCATAGGTAAAGGGGGTGATCCATGGTGCAGGAAATACCATCTGTCTCCGATGGTCAATAAGAAATGGGTCTTATTTTGCCCAAGTGCGGCGTATAGTATGATCCTGCATGTAGCAGATCTTCATGCTACATTTACTAATTACACCAATACATCCAATCCATTGACCCAATTTAACTGCGAAACAAATAACCTAAGATTTACCCTCCCTTAAACTAATATAAATTTACGAATCTATGCAGCCATTCACGCCCGATTTAAATTTAACATTTATTAAAAGTTTAGCTTAACAGAAAAAAAAATCATAATAAACACTTAAAAGAACAGAAAAAATAAATTAATGGAAATGATTTTTTTTTAAAAAAATACATTCAATAAAAATAATTATTAATAAATGATTTAGTTTGGTCAGATAGGAATTTCTATTTCTATTTAAATACTGGGAAAGTTTTGTAGTTAAAGTTCATTAGTTATAGAATTCTTACGGTTTTAAAGAGAAAAAGTCCATACTTTCTAGTTGCTTGTAATTGGGATCCAGTGTTGTTTCTAATTTCGTAGGTCCTTTGCTGCAGCTGGTATAGTTCTTTGCATGCTTTTATTGCAGGACCCTGATGTTCTGCAGTCCGCAATCTAGGAATATGATATTTCATTTCTTTTTTTTAGAAAAACTGAAGGGATTGAAAGTGCATCTTTTCAATCCCTTCTCCTTCAACTCTCCCGGACTTAACACATATAGCACACATAATAATTTATTTTTAATCTTTTCCTTTTTTATATTAAAATTGTGGATTGACCGGATGTGATGTCATAATGATGATTATTCTTTCGCTGCCATTACAATATTGAATGGTTACTGTTAATGGTGCGTATGTAGAGAAAAAAAGGAATGTACATATAAAAGTTACATATATAAATATTAATCACATTCTTCATTTTAAATATAGGGGATTTGAATTCAGACTTCCAAGCACCCACCAACTATCCACACTATCTCATACAACTGATATACATGACCACATACATGTAGAAAAGATAAATAATCACCAATATATGTATTTCATGCTAAACCAGCATTCATCAGTTGGTCCAGATTATCATCTCCGATATATATATAAAATCAATGCTCAGTTTATATTAAGATAGCAAATCCTCACATGGACATGCTTCAATCTACTCCAATCTCCAACTTTTCAGCCATCCATATCATTGAAAATCTGGTGATGGAAAGTTCAAATCCCATGCTGATGCCAATATAAACTTTTTACTTTTTCTTTACAATTTGACAATACTATGAAGGGGACAGAATTGAAATCTTGTCAACTATTGTTCTGATTGACTGTGCTTGAATACCAAATATTTATAGTATGTAATATTTTAAATGTGTTTGTCTGTAGAACTTTTGCCAATTAGGTGG
The DNA here is from genome assembly GCA_028023455.1 of Epiperipatus broadwayi. Lineage (NCBI taxonomy): Eukaryota > Metazoa > Onychophora > Udeonychophora > Euonychophora > Peripatidae > Epiperipatus > Epiperipatus broadwayi. The sequence continues at coordinate 4,427,588 of JAQFVV010012461.1, read as the reverse complement.
ACCTAAATATTATTATTAACAGGCTCACACAAATACATTGGTAATCTCACTTAATAAAAGATTGTAAGAGGGAGACATGATTTCTTAATTTGTTCTTATGATAATATTTTTTAATGCTTTATGCAGCACAATAATTTTTTCTAAAGACTTTAGCACCTGAATTCTTTTTTCAGCTATGTCTTTCTAATGAAAAGAGTGCACTTATGTAAAAGATGTTTTTGAGATAATTTTCATTTATAATATCAATGGAATCTATCTTTTTTATGAAAACTCTGCTTAAGTTCAATATAAAATCCCATATTTAAGAAATAGTAAAACCAGAATCTTTACGTGTCACAGTTAAAGAATATAATTTCCTTAAATACCACAGGTTTTATACCAAAATTGATGCCCATTGTACCACAGGGAAGAGGAAACGCAACAGCACCTATTCCGCACCTGCACAGCTCTGACAAATACCTGAGAAAGTTTGATTAACACATATAGACAAAATAATAGCACACTTGATAACCTAATAGAAACTCTCAGTAAAGGTTCAATACCAGCAGCCCATGTAGCAACTTTTTGTTTATATATTTTTGAAACAACACCAGAAGGCACCCAGCACATAATCCAATAAGCTCGAACAGCTGAACGTCAGAGATGGCAAAATTCCACACCCAGATATTTTTGCTGCTACATGGTCACTATCAAAAATCTGAGCCAGAGAATAACCTCAAACAACCGAATGACTTTTGCTGTAACAAGAACTATTTTTTTTGTCACATATCTCATTTTCAACAATCTTTTTAAACACTACATCATAGTTCAAAAATATGTTTAATTCAATCAAAAGTATTTTAAACTGATGAACTAAACCCTCTAACAATGAAAATAGAACCATAGGCAAATACACAGTTTACAAGTTTACATTTATCAGACACCTGCCTAACAATTTATTTGAACTGTACCAATAATATCTATCTGTTTGTTCTGAAGCTATATAGTTTTCAATCATGTATTTTTAATAACGTAAATCTTACGAACAATAAAGTTTGATTATATATAATATTGAATTTTAAAAATCTTCCACATTTCACTTTTCAGCAAAAAAACTTAATATTGATTACAGTTTCTACTGTACCATGCAGTCTTCATCAGACCTACACAATTTGAATACACATAAAAATACAACCATTAAAATACATTATTTTATATAAAATTATTAAACTGTAATCAACATTAAAATTTTTTTTTGCTGAAAAGTGAAATGTGGAAATTTTGAAATTCAATATTATATATGAAGACAGCAAAAACAGAGGAGGAAGAAAAGAATTTAGAAGGACTATATAATAACATATAATTGCCATTCTATTTTTAGATTATTACACATGGTGCTTAAAAATCATTTCCATATAATAAATTTTCAAAACAACAGGTCAGTAAACAATTAATTTTACTGGAATAAGAAATGATTATAACAAAATATCTGGTAAGAAGAATTAATTATCAATATAGTTATAAATGTAAGAGTTAAAATAGTAAAGTTCTTTTATTTGGTTTAATATCCTCAAATGCCCTACATAGATGGATACAGTGATAGAATGTTCTATTCTGGAGCAAAAGGTTCTTAGAATCAGTTTCGGTCCTTCCGGCACTCAAACTTTATTTGAACTCGAGACCAATAAAGCCATTAGATTATTTAATTATCAGTTCAAATTAAAACTTCTATATCAAGCGTATATACCATTTTGATGACTGCTCCCTAAACTTGACTATAATTTGTTCAAAGACAACTGCCATGACAATGGAAAACAGTGTTGAGACTAGAACAAACACCAATTTAATACCAGTTTTTTTCTTTTATTTCCAATGTTCAGATTTTTTTGCTATTATTAATAATGCTCATTCTTATATCATCATTGTGTAAAAGCCATAAATTTCCATGCATAACATTCTATTTTCCAATATTGACACCATGTTTTCAAATACTTCAACTAAATCAATGAAAACTATATATATATATAAATGTATTTTCTCACTAGATGATTTTTTTTTTGTTCGCATTTTCTAGCTATATAAAAAAAATATCCATAATGCTTTTGATTCCTTAAAACTACATCCAGTCTGATAAACTCTTACAACATATTCAATGAAAACTCTGAAAGTAAGTTTTTTTTGTAGTAGATAATAATATTCCATGATAATTATTGTAGACTTTGCATGTTTTTATAAATTGGAACAAAAAAAGGATGGTTACCATCAGGGACACAACTGTGTGGCTTCATGTCTTTAAATAAGTCAATAGTGTTGAAGGCTAACATATCACTGTCATACTTTAAAACTTCTCCTGATATCTCAAGGATTTGCAAGTCTTGCACTTTTAAGATCACATAAAATAGTTTTAGCTTCATTAAGATGGGTATCTATGTACAGATCTAAAAATGTAGTTCAATTGATAAGAATATTTTAAAAGAAGATTGTCGAAATACTCCCTTCATTGTTAGAGATATTATAATTATTATATAAAAGTGTGGTACCTATTGATTTAGTTAGATTGTATTATTTTTCAAACCCATACCTTTAGATTCAACATATGAAATAAAATAAAAATGTAAAGTGACCATAGGCAATCAATAGTTGAATCATCTTTGCAGTTTTAATCTATCACTTATTCTTAATATTATTTGTTAGTCATTATTCCTATATTGTTAATGAATTTTCACATTCATTTTATTGTTCCACCAAGCAGAGAATACAACTTGTTTCATTCCAAATAATATTATCATTATCAGAGAACTAGTTGGTTTATTTTGGGTGAATCTAAGAATTGTCATCTACAATGCATTCTTTTAGACAATTCTGTGCAACAGTAACTTTATTGGCTTGAAAATACCAGTTGTAAGCTTTAGTATTTCACTACTGCTAAAACTGCTTGAACAGTAAAATAGGAATATCTGATGTTTCAGCGATGTGGTAAATCTCATTATTGATTTCATCTTGGAGCGTATTAATTTGTCATCTTTCTAGAAGTTTACAAAGAATACCATTACTGTAGATTTTTTTACAATTTTAGGAAGTAAAGTTGTCCATATGTTGTGCAAAAATTCTCAGTAACAGTAGACAACTAAATTTCTTACTTATGATGTAATTATTCCTAAAATTTTTCTCTTTTGTTGTTTTTGATGCAATGTAACTATCGAATGAATGAATAACAACCTTTTCTCTCAGAACTTTCAAAATGAGCATGGATAGGATTTGATAAAATCAATTTTCCCAAGTAATTTTGACTATAGAAGGTAATAAGTTAAAACTTCTCTGCATATTCAATATACATACATGCTCCTTTTATTGAATAAATTATTCTTCCAAAAAATTATAATCTGACTGCCTGTTTAATTTTTTTGTTTTTCGGCATTTCAAAAAGAGAAGTTATATTTTTTAACTTAGTATCATAGCTGTGAGTGCCACTCTATTAATATTTTGAATAGTTTACCTCAAGCTGGCATATTTTATATGTATATTTCGAGGAAAAAACTCAAATGATTTCTTTTATTATTATCAGTATTACTTCCATTATTGTTATTGATATTTCAATTATTATAGCTTTTTAATTGAACAGTTCACTAAGTAACAATTTAGGAACATGTTGTGAGAAACCATTTTTACTGTGCCTACCTTGAATTCTTCTTTATTTATGAAAGACAAAGGGATTCCTAAATAAGATTTCCATGTATACAATCATTTGCCAAATGAAACTTTTGTCCCAAATCTAATTGTAAGCAAGTTGTTATTGACCGAATTGCCTAAGGATTCCTAGCCGATTAAAATTATTCCCATCGTCGCTGTTTTAATGCTAGAGGATTTGCATATTTTATGTATTCATAGATTTTTGCATATTCCTATAATTGTTTAATAGCATAAACTTATAATGATCAGGTTATACATCATTTTAATTTACTGAAATTTAGTTATGTAAACAAACAAAAAATCAGAACGAAAATATCACAGAATGAAGATAGAATATTGATTGGATTAAAAGCATTACTCAACATTTAACGATGTATACCAAATTCTATAAAACTGAAGATATTTATAGTTTGCCACTACATACTATTAGGACACATTTAATTCTCATATCTAATAATCATTTCATTTTCTGTCAGTAATTTGATTTTGACTTCTTTCAAATATTTGTATGTACATCAGCTACTATTACTCTATTTAGAATAAAGAATATATATAATATAAATAAAATGTCTATTAATGAAAACAAAATTGTAATTATAATAAAAATAATAATTTTAACAGTAACAAACTATTATAAACAATCCTTAAATCCGCAGTACTCTCGGTTAATTCCGCAGAAGTACTTTCGGTTAATTTCTTAAACCTGGGGCAGGTTTGAGAAATTAAGGGAAAGTACTTCTGTGGATTTAAGGATTGTTTATAATAGTTTGTTACCGTTAAAATTATTTTTATTATAATCTCGGCCTCAGAGTGGCCTTTGAGCATTCCATCATCAGATTTTCAATTGGATGGACGGTTGAAGAGTTGGAGTGTGGAATAGATTGAAGCCTGTCCATTAAAGTATGAGGATTGGCTATCTTAATATATATATATCTGAGCACTTATGGCATATATAGGTAGAGATGGTAATCTGGACCAACTGATGATTGCTGGTTTAGCATGAAATACATATATTGGTGATTATTTATCTTTTCCAAATATATGTGTTAGACTGTATCAGTGTTATGAGATAGTGTGGAGAGTGGTGGGTCGTGTGAAAGTCTGTGCTCACATACCCTATATATATAATAGAATTGTGACTGAAGCTTTCAGTTAGTTATATAAAGTAAATAAACTCTCCAAAAGGCATATGATATCATTTGTCTTTTAGTGTTTATTCTTATATATGCTTGGTTTATCCACATAATTTAAATGAGTGAATTCATTCTATAGATTATATATATTTATAGAATAAGTGATAAAAACCACCACCAAAGCTTTAGTTTAAACAACCTCAAAATATGAAATGAAAATTCAGTTTTAATACCTTAAATAATAAATAACTCAGATTATATGTAATTGAACAGGAAGTACCTGAAAGCTACCAATCAGCTATATAATGCAAATAAACTCTGGCGATTATTGTCATTTATTCTACAAAGGTATATAATCAATAGATTGAATTCATTCCCTCATTTAAAATTATGTAAATAAGCTAAGTATATGCTAAGTATGGCGAGTTTATTTACATTATATAACTCATTGGAAGATTAAGTTTCTTCCTGTTCAGTTATATATATATGATCTAGTAATTTATTGTTTACAGATAATAATAGAATTGTATGTTTTCAATGACTAAAGATTTTCCATCATTTTTCCATCTCAATTTTATTGTTCCCTCTTTTATTATTGTTGTTGCTGTTATTACTTACATTTAGCTACCCCATTATTTTAGTTTTACTGAATTCATTCACTTTTTGTCTGTTAATCTATTTTCACAATGTATTTTAAATCAATCCATTCATTCAGGTCTTTTTTTAAAAAATTGATATTGTATTTGTTTTTCAATCCAGTCTTCGCAACCAATTTGTTATTTGTTTTCTGACTTATTTATTTCATTAAAATGCAGTTTTCTGTAGTTGGTCTTAGAGAGAGTCATTATTTGACAAGTTCATGTTTAGATCCAGCCAAAAGTTTGTTTGAGTAACTAAAAGGATTCTCTTTCAAAAGAACTTTATTACTATGAATATTTACATTAAAGAGAGTTAAAAGAGAAAGAAATACATTGATGGTAACTTTGGGTAGAGGGGTTATGTGCCAAAATAGGGACTAAACTAGATGCGAAGCTCAATCTGGATCAATAGGGATAATGATGTACAAACAGTTTACAAGTTTCGATGTATACTGTATGGACTTGTAGCATGAATGATGATCATGAAGTCTACACTCATTGCGAACCAAAGCTGCAAATAAAAGGATCCTAAGCAGATTTTTCGAGAAACTGCCTTGTCCGCATACATCCAATATTGTATGATATGTTGGAATTTAACCGGAGGATAAAAGGTGGGAAGCAGACTAATAAAAACTTATGATCCAATAGTAGAATCTTATAATTAGTGCCCACTTTTCCAGAATTTCTCAACAGGTGGCTTTTTTTTTGCTTCAGTAGGCATTAAGTTCATTAAAACTTTTTAAGTGAATTTATTATAATGTTAAATTAATTCTGTTGTTAAATCTCACACTTATTTCAACGGTGAAAATTATTACTATTATAAATTATCACTATTCTTTATATGGTTAATTAAAGCTTTCACTTTGGTCCCCAAGTGAATTAATTAGTTTTACTTTTTTGTAAATGGTATGCTGTAAATTAATATTATGATTATGGTTATTGATAAGATCCATCACTGATGGCTACTTAAAAGATGTATAAATGAACATTTATCACAGTGTGTGGTACCTTCATTTTTTCATTGTGAAGGAAATAGTGAAATTTAACGCTTAAAATAGTTATACATATATGAGAGAAAGAGAACAGACAGACAGAGAGAAGTGCAAAAGTAAAAAAAAAAAACAAACAAATGATGTCGTTATAAATATAGATGTTTTTATTTAATATTACATTTTTAAATATATATATTGCACAATTGGATTTTGTCTTTTATCGTTTAGACTGATGATTTATTGGTGTTAATAAGATTCTGTAGACCAATATTTATTATTTTAATCAAGTATTTAATTCATTCTTTGTAATCCTCTTTTATTTTAACAAACTAATTTATAATATTTTATCAATTTATTTCAATCAGTGTGCATTTCTTTATTTTATACAATGGCTGATCGTGAAGCTAAGTGGTTTGATGTAAAAAGTGTAAAACCCTATCAAAGTTTCATGGCTTTCTTTTCTCCTAACTGGCTTGTATTTAGTAGTGTTGCAAACCTAACACTCTTAGTGCTGCTTCAGCATGGGTTGCACTGGAGAAGTGGGAATTTGAAAGTTGCCTGTGTAAATGAATTTAAGCATGACCTCTGACTTTAGTAATGAAAGAATTTCATTATTGTCCCCCGGGCCACGACCTTACGCCATCTGTACAATCCCATGAGCACCTGGTTCATCACTAATGACTCCCCAGGTTTACATTGTAATATTATGGCAGTCTCTGACATAAATCAAAAGTGTGATCTCTCTATTATTGATGTCTATGTTAGTTTGAACATGTTTGGAGGTGATTTTTAAAAATCAAAAACTGAAAATGTTTTTTTTTCTTTTTCCAATTGATTATTGCTGTGATGTATGTTTTCAGACTTCTTGATCAAGAATTTTAACTAGTTGATTCTTTCTCTCCCCTTCCCTCTACTAATGGCGCTTACCTTTTCAAAATGTGTTCACTGGGAATAGTCAAATAGAATGGGTTGCTGTTCAATAAAATTTATGCTACCTCCTCCTTTTTTGCATTTTTTTTATTGAACAAAATATTTTTAGGTTTTTAAAATGCAGTACAATAGTTTAAAAACAGTTATTTAATTCGATTGAAACGTTTATTTATATTAATGTTGCCATTATAATGTAATGTTTATTATGTGCAATTTATATTATTGATATTAAAAATACTATTGCTAGTTATTTTTTGTCATTTAATGAACTATTTTTTTATTATTTGTAAACATTTTTTCTTCCTCTGGTCTTTTTCGGTTGGGTGTATGAGGATATACGTGAAAGCACACACATAACACATAAAATCGCACTTACTATAATATGCAAAGTGCTTTAACATATACACATAACTTAATTTTTTTAAGCAAGTATTGATAAATATTTAAATAAGATGAATATTAATTTTCAAGACAAGAGTGGATACAAACTCATAGCATTGTCAAAAATATTTAATTTTGGTAGTGTATATTTTCTTCATGTTAGATTCAGCACTTAAATATGGTAATCAGATTTGGTAAATACTTTCCATCTTATTGTGACAATAATATATGCATCTACCACTCTATATGATTGACACTTTTATAGAATATTCACGTTTTCACCATCAATAAGTTGATAATAAAATGGTTAAGAAGTGATACGAAAAATGTATTTATCAGTTGTGCAAGCTGTAAATGCAAATATTGTAAAGTTTCACAGATTAGAATACACCTATGTTCAGTATTTGGACATTTAAAAAAATGTTTGTAGCCTCCGTTAATATACATTGCTTCATTTCATTATTAAACATTTGTGTGATGATTCTATATTTTTTTTCCCAAAAGTTTATTTAAGGCAAAATATTGAATCTGTATCTCTACTCTATCTTGAAAATTAAAAAAAAAAAATCTTAAAATTTATTCAACTTAGATTAGCTTATAATTCAATTATTATGTTTGCATATAGTGATATAAAATATTTCCCTGCCGGAAGTTTGCCAGCCATTTTATTTTAAATAATTCATTTTTCAGGGGTTTCCAATACATGGTATAAATAATATGGCTGAGTATTGTATTCAATATTTACTTTTTTGTTTATTTAATAAAACGATAAATAAAAGAAACACAAAAGTCCAAAGTGTTGTAATTAAAAAAAAATTAAATGTAAATTCAGTACACCAGCTGTAAACTAATCTCACTGCACTCACAAACAATATTTTGGAGCCATCTAACAACATTTCTTTCCAAACCCATCATTGCATTTCTATTCTCGCATAAAGGTCATACCCATATCATACACTTTTCAGGCAGGCACTATTCTGTATTTTTGAAAATATCCCATTGTATCTTGTTCTATTGATAAAAGATTCCAAATTTTAATTATATTTCAAAAAGAATAATATATAAGGGGTTTGAACTCAGACTTTCATGCAACCCTCAGCCAACCATGCTATCTCATACTGCTGATATACTTTATCACGCACATGTTGAAAAGATAAATAATCACCAATATACATATTTTATGCTAAACCAGCATTCAACAATTGGTCCAGATTATCATCTCCACACATATGTACAATCAAAGCTCAGCTAAAATTAATATAGCTAATCTTCATACTTTAATGGACAGGGTTCAAACCACTCCACCCCACAATTCTTGCTCAAAGCCTACCTTAGTGCCAACCTTCTCATCCTACCCATGTTGACCACAAGTCATTCTGACCCCTCATGTACAGGACATAATCCATTTACATACATATATGAGGGATGGGCAGACCTTAATGCACTTTATTTTGAAATATAATTTTTTTCCCCTTACAGTACAGGTTTTTTTCATAAGGCAAAAAAAGAATGTTAAAAAAAATAATGATAATTTTAACCATGTGTTAACATTTGGATATTATGTTGTGAATGGAAGTTATTAAAAAATGTATTCAATTTTTTTAAAAATTAACATTCAATTTAGAATATATTTGTCAATATTTTTTAAAGTTAAGAAGTTATACATATTCGAGAAAAAAAAATTTAAACAATTTTCAGGGTGGAAGTATTTGTTTATATATATTTTTCCCTCAAAATTATTGTCTTGAACATGTATAGCTTTTTAACTTTAAAAAATATTAACAAGTGCATTCTAAATTGAATATTAATTTTAAAAAATTTGAATACATTTTTTAATAACTTCCATTCACAACATAACATCCAAATGTTAACACATGGTTAAAACCATCATTATTTTTTTTAACATTCGTTAATATGTGGTGATTTTTTGAACATTCCATTTTTGATTTCTTATTTTTGGAAATGTGATTAACATTTGGAATCTTTCACAACAGAACAAGCTGCAGTGGAATATTTTCAAAATTACAGAATAGTGCCTGCCCGAAAATTGTATGATAATGGGCCTGATATGACATTTTATGTGTGAATGGAAATGCAATGGCTTATTTGGAAAAGTACATGGTTAGATGGCTCCAAAATATCATTTGTGAGTGCACTGAGATTAATTTACAGTTGGTGTAAGTGAATTTACATTAAAAAAAATAATTACAACACTTTAGACTTTTGTGTTTTTTTTTATTTATCATTTTAATAAATAAATAAAAAAGTAAATATTGAATGTGTTGGAACCCTCCGAAAATGGATTATTTAAAATATAATGGCTGCCAAGGCTTCCAGCAGGCATACTACATAAGTACCAATATTTCTTTATGCATTAATATTTTAAATTAAAACATTTCCAATCAGGAAAAGCTACATGTTTAATTATTTACTTCAAATTATCATTTTTATTATTATTTGAAATTTCAAATTATAGAAATAGAATTGCCATAATTCCTTTTTCTTTTTTTTTTTTGGTTCTAAGTATGTTTAAATTCTTTTTATTTTCTAAAACAATAATAGTCACTAGTAGAAAATATTCTTAGTGTGATTAATATTTGATTAATGTAAATTATAATAATACCTTTAAATCAGTTGGAAAGTTTGCTTATAAATATTGTAGCCTATAATCCAGTGTTTAACATCGATTAAAGAACAGTGTATAAGTTCACATTATTTTAATATATATTTTTAAAAGTTATTAACATCACATGATCACCATTTCTTATGCTTGCATATAACTGTTATTAACACAGGCAAAATTCTCCATATCATAGTGCCACTCAGTGTAATCATTGGATGCCAGAAGCCTTGTGCATAAAATCCTCATCTAGTGCCTACTCATCCAATACCCTCTGACTAGTTTCTGGCTTATGGTATTGGATCTGACAGCACTGCACCTAGATCTTAGGATCTAACGCAGCCCTCCAGCAGTCACCTTTTATCTCTATTTATCTACAAAACTATGAGAATAAAATTGAAAACAATATTTTCAATCTAAGCTCAATAGCTTATATAGTCATATGGGGCTGAACTCAGTTCAGTACTCATACATCTTGGTGTTTTTGGCTCTTTAACAACCATAGCCACCATTATCCTATTAGATAGGATTGGTGTTAAACCACTAAACATCACATGATCACCATTTCTTATGCTTGCACATAACTGTTATTAACACAGGCAAAGGGCACTGAGTGGCACTATTGTATGGAGAGTTTTTCCTGTGTTAATAACAGTTATGTGCAAGCATAAGAAATGGTGATCATGTAATATTTAGTGGTTTAACACCAATCCTGCCTAATAGGATAGTGGTGGCTATGGTTGTTAAAGAGCCAAAGACACCAAAATGTAAAAATAATGAAGGAAGTGGAAATATTATTACTTACTATTATAAATACAATAAAATAGTAAAATGTCATATAATTTGAAATGGGAAAACTCAAAAGCCTGATAAACAAGAATGCACTAAAATTTTGAGTTCATAATTTTCCATTATTTTCTCAAAACTATTTTGATTTTAGACTTTGGGTAAACCAACCTTGTTCATAGCATTATCGTACTGAACAACCATTGCCAATACAGAAAACAATTTAGATTTAGAATATGAAAAAATTTCTCACTTCAAGAGGCAGTCAAAAGATTACTAAAAAGATTCTAAGACACATATTTATATAAAAACAATGTTTATATTCTACCTCTTTCAAGATATGTCTTTCAGAAAAGCATATCTGTTCATATTATATTTATGTAAAATATTAAATATTTCATATTATTCAATATTATTTATTATTAATAAAAGATAAATCATTGTAGATCTTGTTTACCAATTGGCAAAAGTAATCAGTAATGAAGCTATTACAAAATTCTAATAAGGAAGGCAATTCACGATCTGTTACATTTATCCAATTATGCATACTTTTATCTTTAGTAGCATACATGTTAGTTTCGTCAATAATTTTATTATATAATTTTTTTTATCGAAAAACATATAAAAAAGTCTAAAATAGAATATTCACCAGTTGTGGGAAACTTCAAACCTGGAATCTTGGTAAAATTCTCTACATATATTGGTTTAGTGACTACGTTTGAAGGCACATTACTGCTAGATGAAGGGCTGCTAACATCCGGAGACATAATACTAGATGAAGGGTCTGGTCTGCTGCTATCGGACTGAGATACATTTTTGGCTTTTTTTAATTTTTTGGCTGGTAATGGGGTTTCTTCCGATGATGAAATGAAATATTCTCGATCGCTATATGAAATAGTTTTGTCAGAGTTGAGAGCCTTGAATCAGCAAACTCATCTATGCTGGTAGAATCCGTTTTTGAATCCATTTTTTCTGTCTAGTTTTCTTCCATGCTTTTTCCTCCATACAATCTAAAAAACTGAGAAAAAAATAATAATTGACCTTACTCGGAAAAAAATTCTTAAAAAATTCATTTTTTGTCCAAGTAAAATATTGTGACTACCTACAGAAAGAGAAGAAATAGGTGCAGAGAACTATGGCATACACGCATGCATAGTCCTCTTAGTTTTTCTGTAATTTCAAAATGAAAACCAAATTTCAACTAATGATCTACGACATACACATAAGGCATACTTATGACTCAAGCAGTTAAACTACTTCTAATCATCACAAATATAAACATTAAGTTATTGATGTTTAAGCACTTGGAGACACCGAGTAAGAAAGGCTTAACATTGAAACAGTCTTAATGTAGCATGCTTTCAATATTTGTGTCACAATATTATAATCATAGCAGTGAATGAATAAAATGTGGGCAGAAGGTGTGATCTAAGTATCATGTAAATTGTATGCAAATAAACTTACCTGCCCCACTTTTTAGAAAAGGGAAAGCAGGATTTTATTTATTTATAGCATTGACATCGTTAGGGATATGCCAAGCCTCTTCTATTTTTTGTTTTACATCCTTTTCTATACATTACAGTCATGGCTGCCATAGGTTCAAAGTTATGACCAAATTGGTTTTTGTGCACAAGAAATATGGATTTTGGCCTTCTGCCCACAATTTATTCATTCATTGCTATGAATATAATATGATAAAGATATTGAAAGCATGCTAAGCATATATTAAGACTGTTTTGCAGTTAAGATTTTCTTACTCAGCATCTCTAAGCACTTAAACCTTAGTTACAATTGCTTAAGAAAAGTAAACTAACGAATTGAGCATTAAGTTACTAGTTAGATAAAAAAAATTAAATTAGAAAATTGAATTTTCTGGATAATTTTGTTTTTTGGAATGAACAATTTAATAATGACTGTAACAAATACATCTAGCACATCATTGTCCTGAATAAATCTGCTCTTGGTGCGTTCATTTAAAATACAGGTGAGATTTCTTAATAAAGTGAGAAAGTAAGTTTATTTAGTGTTAATGTTGATTGTAAAAATTGAATGTTGTGAAACAGTTATAGAAGGATGATAGGTGCTTTTGAAATATTATGATGTTGAAGATTAGTTAGAATTTTCTGCAGAGCAAAAAATACTGGTGGTTTAAGTATCAATGACTTCAAGTCTTAACAGCTCACCTGAAGTTAAATTACTAATTGAGAAATCACATTTTAGATATTTTACTAGAACTGATTAACATGATCTAATTCATGGCAAAAGAAAATTAGGACAATCACTATGATATGAATGAATGGTATATTAGAAATAATAGTGATAGGACTTAAATAACTATCATCTTTTTTTTTTTTTCAGGAGTCTCCATTAATTTAGTGAATCATAACAACAACCTCATTCTTTTTTGTTATTATTTTAACTATTAAGTGGTTTTAAAACGTATATTTTTAAAAAATAATTTTTAATAATTAAACTAATTTAATTCTTTTATTCACAAAATTATCAATTTTTCCCATAAATTTTTGAACTAAACATAATTATATATTAGAAACCCAACTTACTTAGTTTTTGTTCTTTTTTCTCTTCAAAAATGCTGAGTTATATAAACATATATATACAATAAAAATATTGTAGCACATCTTATTTATATATTAGCTTTAAGATCACCAATTATAAAATAATAATCCAATCCTCTCACACTGCAGGTTTTGCCAGGTTTAAAGATCTACTGTCAAACACATTAATATATGAACCAGAGTTTTGTGTATGTTAAGCTAATCTTTTGTGTTCAAAATACAAACATATTAACATATGACTGTATTTACATAAGGTATTTAAATCAATAATGCAACATTAAATACCCACCATTCAAGGCAGAAATAATTACGGTTCATTTTCAATCTTAACAGGAATTGGTAAATAGTATACACTGTTAGATTAAATATATAAAGATTATAACTGCAGGTAGAATATATGTAACTAAACAATAATCAGAGCCATATGCAATAGACAATCTCTGTAGTTTGTTTGATATATTCTAGTCGTAGTTTTGTTTATTTGAAAGCTTATGATTATAACATTTTGGTTATAATTATGGCCTATTTTCATCTGGTTTTAATTGTTTGTTTTTTTTTAAAATTTAATCCTGGTTTAACTTTTTAAATACTTTCAAATGTTAATAATTATATACCAGTAAATATGTAGCATAATCTTTCAAGGAATATTCTCTTTTTTTTTGTTTTAGATCTTGTTGATCTAACCAGTGTCAACCCTAGTTTGGGAATCAAATCAGTGATTTTTAAATTTATGAATACTGAATTTAATGTGATGCTTTAACTAGCTAGATTATTTTGTTATAAATCTTTATTTTTGACAAAATGAAAAAAATATACATTTATTTATAAGAATCAATAGAAATTTTATGTATTCTTCTGAGAATCTTTTTTTTTTTTAAAAGGCAGGAATAATGAGTGGTCCAAACATTATGCATTATCACACTAGGTTGACTTATGGAGTTTTAGCTTTTGTTACATGAGCAACACATTTTGACTTTCTACTTTCTCTTCTTTGCCACTATTGTTGTTGTAGTTGTTTTGCATTTGAACTTATATTAAATATATCTGTTATTACTTTTGGGTTTGTAATCATTTTTCATTGGTGCTTTGGGTTTATTAATATATGTCGTTTCACGTTAGCATGTTATTTCTTATATGTTGTTTTTGTTTTTCAGCATTCAAGTATAGGCTTTGTAGATGTTATTACTTACTTTGTGGTATAGTTCTGTGGGGTATCCCAATTCAACAGAAATAGAAGACAATCTAAATAAACTGTGTAATCAATCTAATATGAGAAGGGTTTCCAAATTGTTATATGTATATTTAAGCAATTTATAAGGCTTTAAATGCATAGTAGGTAAATAATAATGTTTCAAGAATATTGTATGCTCTTATATATTGTAACCTGCATGAACTAGGATGCTGCCCTGTCACAAATGCTGGAATCAAAGGTTATACAAACAGGCATCATAATACCTATGGATTTTCCACAGAGTATGAATCCTCTTATAGACAACATAATAATTAAAATTATTAATATACAAGGCTCTCTTATATTAATTAAATCTCATCGCAGGTTTTATTTTTACTTAATTTAAAATATAAATTATTTTACAATTTTTAAAAATCTCATCTTAGGTTCTAAAATGTCTTTATCTCAGGGTTCAAATTCAAAATGCATTTGAAACAAGAAAAACTCTTAAAATGTGATAAGTGTTATTCAAGCTATACATTAAACATTTTATATTCATCTCTTCATTTTATCCTTGACATTAGCATTTTAAGAAAGCAGAAATGAAACTACATAATAATAGTGTATGTAAATAGTTAAATAATATATGGCTAACATATTGAAACATTTCTAAATATTTTAAAATTCTTCAAATATGACTATTTCATTTCTACCAACTATAAAACACATAATTACGATATCTTCTGATGCAACTTTTGATAAGCAATAACATGGAATTATGAAAAAGGCTTAATCCTGTATGTCTTTTCAAAGTTTTGTTCCTGTACTCATATTATATTTACTATGTAATATTATTTTTCCCATGTTTTTAGGCAGAGTCGGCCATTATCTCAGTTATTTCTTATATTAAAGTCTTTAGTTCGTTTTATGGCTTAATTCACATTAGTAAGACTGCACATGACTTGTAATTTAGCAGATTTATTGATGAAGGTAATTTTGTCTCTTATTTGGAAAATAAATGTTAACACTATTTTATAATGTTATATGATATTCTGTGCTGGTGGTTTAATCTTCAGAATTATCATTAGCATTGTTTTAATATTCTTTATATTATTCTGTGCTGGTGATCTAATTTGCAGAATAATCATTTGCCATTTTTTATATTCTTTATATTCATTTCTGCGCTGGTGGTTAATCTGTGGAACATTCTGTGATTATGCTTGGTGCTCTGTTGATGGTTAGAAAACCCATGGGGCACTTAATGCTTTGTTATTCCTTTGCATGAATGAATACATCCATAGGGATATCATTGCTCTTTGTTGCATAGATGTATGTTTGAGCAGAGTCTCCATACATTATGGTGTTTGCATTGTTTCCCTTGTCTTTAAGTTGATTCTTGTGTGTTCAGTTATTGGCCATAAAAGGGCATTTGATTGAATTATCTTCATAATTTACTACAGGTCAATTATATGATATTCCCAGTTGAGTTGAGATTCAAATTTTCTCTTTGATTCATTGTCTCATTATGGCCAACTTTCACAGGTTTATCAATACCAATGGTTGTTATCATTATTATAAATCTGGAGTATAGGTGCATTGGTTCTGATATTGACATATTGGAGAAGTTATTGACTAGGTGTTTGAACCCATCCTCTCCTATAAGGGGCTGAAATTAAATCCATTTGTGAAAAAATCTTATATTTATTTATTTATTTATATAAGTACATGTGATGGTCTTTTATTTTATTTATTTATTTATCTAATTCATGCACATTATCCATGTATTGAAACAAGTGATGTTCTTTTATTTTATTTATTTAGTATTAAATTTTGTAATTTAACCTGATTATATCATTGCTATTTGTCATACATAAAAACCAGAAAATCCGAAGTATTAAATAGACCATATATATTACAGCAGTGGAGTTGGTCTGGACATATTGCTAGAAGAGATGATAATAGATGGACAATTTAAATCTTAAACTGGGTTTCAAGAGATTGTAAAAGACCCAGAAAGAGACCACATGTAAGATGGATGAATGAAATAAGAAAGTGTGCAGGGGTGATGTGGAAAAGAGAAGCTAAAGATCAGAGAAAATGGATTGAACTTGGAGAGACCTTCATCCTGCACTGGATTGATAATGGTTGTTGATGATGATGTTGATGATGATGATGATGATAATGATATTGTCCATGATAATGCATGCAAGTTTTATTGAAATTGTGAGAGAATATTTTAATGCGTTTGTTCTTGGGTAGTTAGTAATGTACAGGGTATAATAAAATCTCATTTACCTCCTACACCACATCCGCTTTGCTTTGTTGATTCTAGAATATAATCCAGAATTTGTTACTTCTATTGATGTTTGCAATATTAGGACCTAGATTAATGAGTAAGTTTGCTAGCCAATATTATAATGGAACCTATTTTCTAATATTATAATTTATGATTTAGTTATTACAATAAGAGTCTCATTGCTATTGACTTAATTATTAATTTCAATTGATAATGAAAGAACCTAAATCAAATATTCTACATGCCATTTCTGTACTAAAATCCTGACTATATCTGAGCTACAGCTAATCATGTTATGAGGCTGACTATAACTTTTTCCTGTCTTGTTAAATGGTCTATATTCACCATGTGATAGTTGGTATTAATATAATGGATCATGCATTTAATCCTGGAAGAGTAATATTTAGTAGTTTTTAGATCATACTATCTTCTTCGTGGTCGGGCATAAGGTCTCACATAAATAAAAAATCCTAAATTAGGGTTTTAAAGTGTAGTTTTTAAGATACAGTCATTAATGAGAATGATAATTAGATAAATAGTCACACAATTTATTTTGAGTAATTTAATGTACCTTTGTATACTGCTGATGGGTCTTTGCAGTGCACCCTGGCCATGACCGAATTATACTGTAACAGTTTTGTGTTCTATCATTAATTCTGCCTCTTACGATCTGGGTGGACTTTTCGGTTACTATATATATATATGTATATGAAAATATGTCAGTGCTTTGAATCATGCCGTTTACTTTATATTTATTCACAGAGGGTGTTGCTAAAAAAGATAACATTTGGAAGGTTGATTTGAATTATATAGAGATGAATTATTACCATAACTTATGTAATTGAGTAAAATTTGTCCATAAAGTCTATAGAAACAAGAGTTCTAGATTAAATGAACCTGTATGTGTATGCATATATATATATATGTCATTTCATATAATTAAAAATTTCTTAATCTTTATAACTTAAATGTGTTTTAGCTTAGTAATATATAAACATCACAAGCATAAAGCTAAACTAGTCAATAAATAATTAAAATTACCCCAAATTCAAAACTCAACCAGACTAGCCAAAAAAAAAAAAAAAAAAAAAAAACTAAATTAAAACACAACCAAAGGTATTACTGCTACAAGCAGACTTGTCAAGTGTAAATAATTACAAAAACAACGCCATATATATATATATATATATATATTTTAAACATTACCCACAAATCCATTTACTTCCCATCCACCCTTAATATTAAAAGAACTCTTAAATAAGTTAATTGCTTCAGAATAATAACTTTTCAATAATAAAGATTTTTTAATTCTTCTTTTTATTTCATTTCTCTCAAAGAAGACAACCTTAGCTTCATCAAAATTAATAGTGTGACCTGTATCTTTTTCATGGACATACAAAGCAGAAAAAGATACAGGCCACACTGTTAATTTTGATGAAGCTAAGATTGTCTTCTTTAAGAGAAATCAAATAAAAAGAAGAATTAAAGAATTTTTATTATTGAAAATTTATTATTCTGAAGCAATTAACTTATTTAAGAGTTCTTTTAATATTAAGGGTGGATGAGAAGTAAATGGATTTGTGGGTAATGTTTAATATATATATATGGTGGTGTTTTTGTAGTTCTTTACACTTGAGAAGTCTGCTTGTAGCAGTAATACCCCTTTAGTTTTTTTTGACTAGTACGGTTGAGTTTTGTATTTGGGATAATTTTAATTAGTAATATATATATATATTGTTTAAAAGTCAATTTTTAGAAACATGATTTATAGTTGAAATGATGTTATATTTAAACTGATTTAAATAATTATTATACTGTTGCAGATTTATTGTTTTTGAGAGTAATTAATAATTATACTATGCAAATAATAATATATTTACTGAATAAAATAGTTACAAAATATAAATAATTTATATTCCATCATATATAATGTTCTGTTTCATAGTTTTCAATAGAGATTTTTTTATTGTCATTTCTAGGTTTTATCTATGAAAGAGCATGATAAAAGAAAATATATTCTTTTTTTTTTTTTTAATGAATGCTCTATAACAATTTTAAAAAATAAATTAATTAATATTTAATTTTATTTATCAAGTCTATTTTGAAGCAGGTAAACAAAATTTTCTGATGAAAGAGAGTCACATTGTTAGGTTTAGAAAACATCCACCTAAGGTATATACAGAGGTATAAAGTATACTGTAAATTGATAACACTATTTATTTGTAATTTGATTAAAATTTACATTTGTAATAGTCCTATATTTAACATGAATATTATATACATTAATCAAATAAAATCTTTATTGAAGTAAATTATTATTTTCAATAAAAATAATATCTTCCTTTTGGTTATATATTTATTTAATTTATAAACTGTCAATTTATACTATTTTGTAATCAATAACTGTAAATCTAGGAAATCTTTTGGATATTACTGTATGCAATTCTTATCATTACATTTGACTATGTTTTTTACCTTCTTTAAAATCTTCAATAAAAAATACTTTCAAAAAATGAAATCACTTATAAATCTGTTTTCATGTCAATTATATATCAATATGTATTAAATTGTAAATGCACTTAAATGCTTTTTTAAATCTTTTTCCAAAGTAAATTAGATTTGATCTATTAAACTAATAATTTAAACAGTCTTCTACTCGTGCCAAAAGATAAAAATAATACACGGTATTAATCAAATTTGTGAGTTGTTTTGTTGTTGTTTTTGAAGTAATTGTAAAGTATTATCTGAAATTGGTTACAAAAAAATAATAACAGAAAAGCACTCTCTTTAAAGAAATATTATTAACACAATATAAGTGTCCAATATATCGAGTTTGCATCTTAATGTTGGAAATTTGTGTGTAAATGTGTGTCTTAGTATATGTATATACCGTATTTACGGCAGTGTCAGCATTTAGATAGCAGTAGCTATGTTGGTTAATATTTTATTGTTCAAAGCAATTTTCTGTTTATAAAACATATATAGTTCTTGTATAATCTAGTGCAGGCAGACTGGTATTAACTATTTGAGTTTGGATTTAACGAATAATTCTGGAAAATAGTTTTGTTGATACTAAACTTGAAACAGAATATTTAGAAAGGTTTCAAAAAAAAAAACATCAACGCTTTACACCTCAAACAATATTGGTTAAAATGAAGTTAAATATAATGACAGGGGCGTGGGGTGGGGGGGGGGGGGGGGGTTGTTACACAATTTAAAAAAAAGTGTAGTGAGTATTCTTTCAACAGGAAAACAATAAATTGAAGTCTATGGTCTAATTAATTCTAAGAGTGAAAATTGTCTTTAGTTAGACAATTAATAAGCATTATCATATAGGGCTTTTGGTAGGTGCTCATTTAAAAAAAAACGTGAAAGTGGTTTTGGCAGAAGAAGAGATATCAATAACAAAGAAGAATAGATTGCATTATAGATGCTAGAATCTTATTTACTAATTTGGTCCTCTTTTATAATGTGATTTAACTATTACAATAGACCATGAACTAACAGGTCTATGACCAATTAAAAACAAAAGCTAATTTCTCACTAGCTGAACAGAAATCTTACACAATGTTTCATTTTTATCCTTGAACATTATATGATCTCCTGATTATGGTTATTTATAATGCCATACACCCAGGTCTTGTTTTATGCGGATTTTTTTAATGCAATTTTGAAGTTATGCGATTCATGTTTCTTCTTAATATATTTGTATGTGGTTTACTTTTATGCAGTAAAAATTATTAGATCAGAAGTTGAGCTCCAATAATGCACTATTACTTTAAATAATATAAATTTTGCACACTCACGTCATATTTAAAGTAATAATGCATTATCGGAGTTCGACCTCCATCTTATAATTTCAATATTTTCAGCGCTTTATAATAGTACTGCAATAGATTTTATGCAATAAAGAAATTCATAATTCACTTAAAATCAGGATTTTCCCATTTTATTTACACACATTAAACTTTACAAGATTATAATGTAAATCTGTTCACACATTATAGATGCCTATACTATGGATGTTGTTGTTTTTGCATTTTAAATCTCATTCTATTTTTGCTTTTTAAAAAAGAGTACGTAATCAATTAATCATTTAGTGTCCGCAAGTTTATTTTTAAAATGTGAGTAACAGCGGTGGGCACAATTAAATTTAACAATTAAAAATTAAAATCTCATTTTTAATTATAATTAACAATTTAAAAATTACTTAACTTGATCTGAAATTAATGTGATGTGAAACAATGAAATGTGATTTTTAAACGGAATTGAAAATTAAAAAATTAAAGACAAAAATAAGAATTTAATTTTTAATTGTTAGTTTTAATTAAATTTTGCCCAACAATGGTGAGTAGATGTCTTTTTATTATCATAAGTCTAAGTTCTTATTTTAAACTTTTAGTTTACCCTAATGGAGAGGAAAAAACACCCAAGAAAATGAATTTCTTTGGAAACAAAAATTTCAATTTTAGATCGCTTAGCAAAATGGGAAGGATCAACAGCAATTGAAAAACATTTTAGTTTGGGTGAGTGTACTATAAGAGCAATTTAAAAAATGAAGTTGGCACTAGTTATATTTTCTTTTCTGACGAATCTGATATCTTACCAGTTCACAAACGAACTTGCATATCGTCAAATAGTAATAATGATTAAAATACTGTACATGTATGAAAAAATGTAAAATACTGTAAATTATGCATAAAAATATATTGTTTTGAATAAAATTGAATACTGTAGTTAATAAAAAAAATTATAAAAAGCTTGTTTTGTATCAATCTTTTTCAAATTTGAAATTTTTTATTAGTCATATTTTATTTTCTTATTTTTTTTTTTTATATGAATTTTAAAGTATGTTGCTTTGCTTTTATGCGATTTTTGAAAATTACAGTCTGTATCCCCCATTTTTCAAGGTAAGTTAAGTCTATTTTTGTGTGATTTTTTTTGTGAGTGTTTTCTGAGGAACCTATCTACCACATAAAACGAGACCCAGGTGTATATGAATTTTTGTCCTTTGGAGTTGAATACAATATCGAGAACTAAAAATCCATAGACTATAGATTAATACTGTTCACTTCAGATGATCAAGTGTCATGGGAATTTTCAAATAACAAACAGTTTAATTATTTTATATTTTAATGCAGGGGATTGAAGATTACATTATGATATTACAATGGTCAGGTTCAAGCCCTGTTCATTGCATCTTTCAGTTTAACCACCAAACCCATCTGTGCTGGGTTCAAACTGTATTAAAATGAATATTTTAATAAATAAACGTATAAACCTTTCTATCACAGCTGGGTGTGCAGCATTATATATGCACATATGAATAAACGCTGTACATATATAGGCTAATAGTTATTACAGCGAATATAATGTTAAATCATTTATTTATAAAATATAAAATTTAATGTTGTAATTTTTAAACAGTAGAGATGTTAATTTATTAAATTTAATAAATATAAATTCGTATGTGGATGTATAATTCATCTTATATAATATATATAGAGTGGCGTGATTTTGTTTTTGTAAAAGAGCAAAAGTTTTCAGTTAGAAATAAAAGGTTAGCGATAAACAGATTTGTATTTAAGTCCACCGCACCTGGGATTAAGTCAAATAGAAAGTTGATAATTAATATACTAAATTTATTTATAGCAAAAATAATCATTTAAAAATCGCTGTAGCAAAACTATTTTGACACCTAAAGTAGGATTTGCGGCATCTTGGAAGCCTAAATAAAAGTATGTTTGATTAAATTGAGAAATCTTACATTTTAGTGTAATATTTTAGATAGGGTTAATGGGTTTCCAGGCAGGGCAGGTTTTTTTCTAGTAAAAGTATAAATAGGGTCAATTTTAAGCTTGTAGAGGGAGGTCATTACTTTTGGAAGGGTGTCATTATGCTGAATCCATGTCAGATCGATCTTTGAAAAATCTGACGGGAGAAAGGTGACGGCTGCCTCTAACCCAATGAAAGAATGGTGCAATCACTGCTAGCCGATGCTTTAACCACTGGAGCTGCCACAAGAAACCGTCCAGCTATGCCCGCTCAAGAAGACTATACTGCCTGGAAGCCAACACCTGCTTCTACAGATCGGCAACTAATTAATCGGTAACGCTAATCCATATTTTCAGAGCTCTGTATTAACAAACTATTCCTAAATTAAAATTTTCCATTTCAAAGTTTAAAGCTAGCAATCTATAAAAAAATTTGTAATTTTTTTTTTAAACTCCTATAAATGCTTATTGTAAATTCTCGTTTGAGTAAATATTATTTCATTTCTATAACTTGTTTATATCTTAATTCAACTAAACGTAACCTTCGCTCATGTCTTTATCTATCACTGTGCTGTGCCTATAATATTTCTTTACTGTTATTCTTATTTATATGCCAATGCATCGAAGCAGCGAGCATTTAAACGTAATAAATATGCGGAGCTATAATTGCAAATATCTTCCCCATAGCTATTTTCTCAATTAGATTATCAGTGCTCGCTGGTTCGAATTCCTATAATTTTATTTAATTTTAAATGTAGTGTAGCCTGTTATTGAATTTTATCTTATTGAGATTAACATAATGTGCTGGTCTTAGTAATATGAAAGTATATTCAGAAATTATATGGCCATTCGATCAATATACTTTCCCCTCCCCTGTAATAAATTATATATATATAGATTGAAACCTATAAACCAGAGTTTATTATATTTTATTTATCCCTCTAATATCGCTTGATTTTATATAGCGTTATTAGAATTGGCTAATGACAATAATACTGATTGGGCTATTGCCCTAATTTTGTAATAATTAATATCATACTTTCGTTTGGCGGATAGATACCTTAAATTCATGTTCTATGTTTAACGTTTTGCTGCATCTTCTTAAGATGGGACTTCGGGAAAGGCCATCCCATCTTACCTTCTTTTGGGGCGCACACTAGTAAGACCGGGTGTAATAATTCCCGGCAGTCATGTTAGCCACCCCGACCTTTTAGCAGCAGGACGCTCGGCTCCAGGGTATACTGGTGTTTGTCACGAAAACCTTTGACTCCAATCTATCCACAGGTCGCTCTATTATTGTAATTTGCTGGTGCTGTAGTGTGTCGGTGATCTTGTTATAGCCAATTCTGAGTCCCATCATTTAATTAATGATTCAGTATTAAACTGAAATTTATATCTGGTTCTGGGTTCACTCTTTATTCTGAGCTGAATTATACGCTCATATTTTACTAAAGTAATAATGTCGAAATAGATATTTCGTTTGAAATATTTGTTCCAATGTTTAAATAAAATATTTGAAAGAAAAGGATAGTAAATATTTTGCCTAAGACTGGTACAGCAAATTTATAATAGCAGCTACCACTTTCAATAGTAATTGGAAGAATCTTATTTAGGCACAGCTTAGTGATTATTTAAATGTATTTTCATATTAATAATTAAAAGATTTGATGAGGAGAAATGTCAAATCCTCACATTACAAAGCCTGCGTGCTTTTCCCACATTGAATTATATTTTGTTTGATTAATAAATATATGTTAAATTTATTCTGGTTTCGTATTATTTCTCATACCTATTTCAATCCAATTCACTCTTAGTTAGTTATATATGTGATATAACTATGTGCATTAATTATCATTTATGAAAGTTATCTTTAATTTCGTGCTGGTAGTGATTAAACTTAGTTAATATATATATTTAAGTCCCGAGTTTCATGCCTCTCCCTGCCCTATGCCGGCCATGAAAGATAGATATACTACGTGTAACTTCGTGTGGTCATTCGTAGGGTCTTGAATCGGGGAGTATAGGCAAACGAGTTGAAGTTTGATCGGATTTGGGACAACACAATCCTGGTCTGGTCAGCTTTGGTCTCTTTGTCTGGATTCTAGATTCTGTTACGCGGATGTACAAAACTTGACTGTTACAATATAATGGTATAGTAATGATCAAATTTCAATGTTAAAATTTGTCCGTTTTAATTTTAATGATATATAATATATAGGGTATATGAGCACAGACTTTCACATGACCCATCACTCTCCACTCTATCTCATAACACTGATACACTTAAACACATGTATATCAAAAAGATAAATAATCACCAATATACATATTTCATGCTAAACCAGCAATCATCAGTTGGTCCAGATTATCATCTCCACACATATATACTATAAGTGCTCAGATATATATGATGTAGACAATCCTCATACTTTAATGGACAAGCTTCAATCTATTCCACCCTCCAACTCTTCAACCATCCATCCAATTGAAAAATCTGAATAGTAATATCTAAAGTAGGTTAATGTGATTTAATATGTTTAATATAACTCCACAATCACTATCTTATCTTTGTTGCCGATGAAGTTTGTATAGAAAGGAAAGTTGGTCTTCTAAAGCAGGAAGCACATCTTTTGATTTGAAAGAAATTTTCACATCCAATACAAATGTGACTATATGTTATTCAGGCAATATTTTGTAAAAATAAATAGGAATAAATAAATTTCACTAGAAAAAAAATGAGGTTTTTTGAAAATGTTCAAGTATCTATTCAAATTTCTTAATAATTTTCTTAGTCATTCGTGAGACCAGAGGTTTTCCAATAATGATTAATATTTCTGTAGTGTAATTTTAGCTACACCACTCTTACACAAGATAGAGACTAGTTTTTTTTATCCTTTTTCACATGTCTTTCGTCATAAGTTTATGATTATATCCTTCCGCAAGGTGTTAAAAGCATATAGAAACCAGTCCCTACTTTGTGTGAGAGGGGATGTAGTTAAAATTACACTACAGAAATATTATCTATTGAAGGTTGTTTTATAATCTTCAAATATATCTTTGTATTATATTTAGAACAGGTGTTTGGAGAATCAAACTATCAATCTCACCAGAATAAATTCTGATACAGCTATGGAGATTGTGATGAATAACAATACCATTTTCACATGCAATGTGAGAGAAGTGATGAATTGATAAGTTTGAAAATAGTTTGACAAATTTGAATCTAATTTTAGTTATTTATTTATGTGTGTGTGTGTTTAATAAACGAAAGATTGATAATTCCATTCAATATTCATAGAATAAAATCTAGTCTTTAATTTATTGCACACAAATTTATATATCAAGAAAGCATATCATTCTTTCAGACATGTTATATATTTTGTTCTAAACCAGAGTTGCTGGCTTTGGGTTGGTATTTTTAGATCTCATGTCTGAACCTATCCTGGCACCTCTCTGAGGAGTGCTAAAGCACAAAATCATGGTCAGGGGTTTGGGGGGGGGTTCCTGACAGAGATATTTTACATGCTTTTCTCTGGCTAAGCATTTATCACAAAGCTTGTTGAGGAATTGGCAATCCTCATTGTTTATAACTTACAAGCTTAAGAGAATAGGGTCATGTGATATATGACTCTTATTTTGACTATTTAGAGTTCTTACTGTTTCAAAACTTAACATAAAAGCACAATGAATATATATAGAAGTGATTCTGTATTGTGTTTATATTGATCATGCAATATTTTAACCAAAAACTGCGAATATTGTACAAACACACACAAATTTAAATATGTTAAAGAGCATACAGTTGATTTATCTTTCAGTGTTACAATCAATTGCTATATGATCTATTTTTTCATATCAAAATAAAGATATTGGTAGCACTTTAGAATTCTTGTGTCAATTAAACTCGTTAAAATTATTGAAATATGATATGGAATATTTTGTCATGAAGGTTGACTGTATCTATAACTTAAGAATCTGTTGAGGATGGCAGATAGTTATGTATGGGAGATAGATAGTTATGTCAAATGTATGAAATATATTTAATATATGCCAATATATTAATGGAGTATTATTCCTTATTGTGTAGTTAATGTATTTTGACTAACTTTTATAGAGATTTTAATAAATTCACATAGACTTTTTCTGAAATATAATGAGTTCTTGAAAAAAAAAAAATCCTATTGCTAAGAAATGCTACAACAGCACTTTTTGTAATGAATGGAGATATTATAAGTGAATGTAGAGAAATATCAATGGCCACAATAACATGAATATTTGCATAACATTTTCAGGACATTTCAGCTTTGTTTGAAACTTCAAACATAATTTTTGTTATAGTTTGTAAAATTCGGTTATCAATTTTTTTTTAAATGATACCTTCTGGTATATATATAGCTTTAGCTATAACTTGGCAAAATAATGAAGAGACTAAGTAATATAGATATTAAGGAAGGTTGTGTATGCTTTTAAAATGCGTAAGATTTATACAAAGTTGGATTATAGTTTTCATAAGGAAAATATTATTTAAGTTTTTTAAATTAATGTGTAAAGTATATAAACGTTATATAAATTAAGTTTATAATATTTTTACATTTGATTCTATTTATATTTTTTCTATTTAAATGGTAATGATAGACAAAACTTTGCAGTAGAGTTTTGATCTATATTCTTAAAATGTATTTTAAAATGAAATAGATTTTTAACTATTTACATTTGTTCTAGCATGTTCTATTGTATTTTACCATGTAAATAATAATACTAAGAAGGAGTTGTTGGTCGTATTGTTGGTATTAAGTAAAGGGAATCTGAGTTTGCAAGATATAAAGAGAGGTTGGGCTTAAATAGGATGAAATGATCATCTTGCTTAACTTGACCATTAAACAGTCCTATTACGGATGCACATTGAGACACTCCCCCAATAATCAAACAGTTTTATAAAGACTTTAGAATGAAACTTTGTATAACATCGATTTCTGGAGACTAGTTTCACTAGAAATTTTAAATGACATTTTAGTTTCTTTGACTGTGAGCTATTTAGCTGCTATCTATACTTTCTTTTTTTTTTTTTTTTTGCAATATATT
This sequence comes from Epiperipatus broadwayi, assembly GCA_028023455.1. Taxonomy (NCBI): domain Eukaryota; kingdom Metazoa; phylum Onychophora; class Udeonychophora; order Euonychophora; family Peripatidae; genus Epiperipatus; species Epiperipatus broadwayi. The sequence goes on along the minus strand of JAQFVV010012461.1, from coordinate 4,399,540 downwards.
TCTTTTATTAATCTTGTTATTCTTTGCTACTTTTCCTTTAGCAAAGTGTTTTTGCTTTAATTCCTAAGTTTTTTTTTCTTCCAATTTTTGTCTAATACAACATATGTTGTTTTCTTCAAATGATAAAATATTTTAGCTAGTTTTTTGCTTGTAATTTACTTTTTAATGTCTTTGTTTTAATTTTTTCGAAGTGTCACTAGGCTGTACTAGAATGTTTTTCTAATTTTTAATTTCTTTGAATTTCATTTTTTATTATTTTTTTGACAGTTTTACTGCTGTTGAATCTTATTTATGAAACCATATTATATATTTGTAAAATTTGTAGTAAAATATGACAAATATCATAAAAAAATATTAAATAATTTTGACAAACTGTGAAGAAGAAAAACGATAAACAATCCTCCTTTACAAACCTTATTCAGTATGTCTACCATTACTTTTATTTTGTGAATTGAAATGTTTTATTCAGTCAGTGATATCAGGAGTAATGGTTTTGACAGATAATCATGAAGTTTGGTTTTGGGAATCTTTTGTAAAGAAGGAAGACAGCAACATGATTTGAGATATTTGAAGGTTCTGTAGTTCATTGTATATAGATTTTTATTTTTTTTTCATAAAATTTAAAACAAATCTACTAACTTGATTTATTCTTGATTTGTGGTCTGGATTTCCTCAACATTAATTTTCTATGATGAGAATTATTTGGTTTCACCCCCCTTCTCCCATATACATTACAATATGGGTAAAAATTTGAAAATATACATTAGGATACTGATTTTGAAAGATGTCCTATAAATATTATTTGGATTAACAGCAAAAGTAAAGCTACTAGTATTCATGAAGTAGATCAGGGGTCCCCAACCCTATGCCCGCGGGCACCATGGCGCCCGCAGACCATTTTATGTGTGCCCGACGCTATCCGAACACGATAAAAAATTATTTATCTGATACAAATAAATTTAATTTTTGATTTTTTTTATGAATTATTGTATTATATTGTAATCAAATTGTAGGGCATATTATACTTTTACAGCGTAAAAATATAAACGTCAATTATTTGTTAAAATTTAATTTTTGAAATAAATATTTTTTTGTACATTATGTGTATTATTAACAATATCCAACTATAAATTTACATGTGATGTGATGTGATGAACTGTGGCTTCTCCGTAAACGAAGTCAAGAATATCTCAGCAATTATGTCCAGATAAAAAAATAAATGGTGCCCGCCACCTAGCTGAAAAAATAAATGGTGCCCGCCACCTGGCCGGTATTATGGAATGTGCTCTTAAGTGCAAAAAGGTTGGGGACCCCTGAAGTAGATGATATAATAATGATTATCAGAACTGTATAGTAGATTAAAGAAATGAAGCGAGTTTGCTGCTAAAACTCAGTAAAGTGAGTTTATAACTAATAAAAGCTTTTCTTTTGCCCTTTTTCACACCACTAAAATGAATTATCATTCAATATTTTGTGATAAGGTAAATTGTTTTTTATCTTAAGCAAAAAATATTAGATATTAAAAAAAATATTATCCAAAATATTTAATAATATTCGGGAAAAATTTCCAAGATACATATGAATCCTGTAAACAGATTAACCTAAATTTGTGCTCATTTGGTTTGCATAATTCTCAATGTCAGATATATAGTGCATACTAATGAAAAGTACATGCATGCATGATTTGAAGCTATTATTGTGATATGCTATTATATATAAATTTTTTTTCTTGGAAACTATATATATATATATTAGTCTTAAGGGTAATTATAGTTATATGTATATATTAGCTATCATAATTAAAACAAATCATAAATTTTGTAACTTGCTTTTAAGCTTGCATTTTATGATCACTAGATGAAGCTTACCAATAACTCTAATCAAGCTTTATTTTATAAGTGCCGAAAGAGAAAGAATTCAAAATCTTTATCGTTAAGACCCTATCTCCAGACAAATTGGTTTCGAGCTTGTGGCTCACCTCAGTGGAGCGCTGGGACTTTAGAAACTAGATCTAAAATACTAACTCAAAAGTCAGCACTTATAAAAAATATTTGTATCAATTTGAAAGCATGAACTTTTCAGACACTTAATGTCTTCAAATCCAGCCTTACAAACCAGATAGCCATATGGGTCTGAATTCAGCTCAGTTTCACCATATAGCTAACAGTCATTTTTTTAGATGAAGGTAAATAAAATTTAAAATTTTGTTTTAGTATAGAGTTATTAATCTTTTATCTATTTTTGTTTGCATACTGTAACTACTGCCATAGCTATATTGCTAGTTTCAATTGATTATTAATTATATGTATATCTCAGTTTGCTAAAAAAAAAAACACTTGTTGTATTTACTCAGTATTCAAAGCATATCTGGCACAAGTGAATCAAGTTAACTTATCTGGCAACTGGAAAAAAATATATAAACAATCTCATTCTGATTCTACATTATTAGTATACTTGCTGAAACTTTATTTACAGAAAGTAGATTAAACCAATCTCATAATTAAATAATATAATAAATCTATTTACAATAAGTAAATTATATTTGTCAAGCGTAGCCGAGAGGTCAGCGCAGTGGCCTTGCAAGCAGTTGTTGCGGGTTCGCTTCCCGCCGATGCTTTGACATATGGAAAAAAAAAGTAAATTATATATGGTCTCGACCCACATTTCTATTTTAATTTTATCTTCTACTCAAAATAAGATTATTTCATAGATGTTTATTCATAAAGCTCCATTATTGGCTTAAATTTTAGCCATTTAAAATACTAGAGAATATCTTGACTGTAATAGTTATATTCAGTTAAACTCCAGTATCAATAACTTCTTGGATTTTTTTTCCAGTCATCCAAATTTATTTAATTACCTAACAGCAGATATGTTTTCTTTAATTTTAATAGTGAATTATCTGCTGCTCATGAAATTATGACAATGATATACATTAATGATCATCCTGATAAAACCATATATATTTATTGTGGATCTAAAATGAAAGCAAATAGCACATTCAGCAAAGTAGTAAAGAGAACTGGAAAAAAATATTATTAACAGTTGACTGAACTCTTTAAAAACTTATAATATGAGCCTTCTAATGTTCAGAGAATTAATACAGTTCTAAAGGTCGCCATTATGGCTGTGCAGATATTAGAAATACAATCAAACTCAATGCCTGATATAGAATGACTATCATATTATTAACATTGCTCGTAATACCAAAAAGCAGGAATTCTTTTCCCAAATTAGAAGAGTTGAAAGAAAAGCAAAAACTGTATTCTATCTTATTCTTATAGATATGCTTGAATCACAAACTCTTTCTTGTTGTCAACAGTAGTATAATGATTGCTCTCAAGTATAATTTGGTTTTCTAAAAATACTGTATTCAAACTTTTTCAGAAAACCCTGCTTGATTACCAACAATAAGTGTTCTCACTTTGAATACATAAAATCTTATTACACAGTGTCTGACAGGTCTCATTTATCCAAGTTTAAACACATGCTACACACAAAAAATTTTTTTGTTAGCATTAGAAATTATATTTAACTGAATCAATTGCAGTGTAATTATAAGTCTGGAAAATTGTAATCTGTTTACACATATTAAAATATTAACATGAAATATTATTAGAAAATCTAAATTTTCAAATGAATGATGCTTAACAAAATTACAAAATATTCAAATTGAATTTTGTTAAACCATTATAATTATAATTTTATATTTTAATTGTCATTACAGATTAATTAATTCTTATTTGCTGCTATTCAGTAAATGTAACTGCATTGAGGCTTAAATATTTGCTTATTATTTTTTATATATAAATTGCCTTCAGTTTTTGAATAGAGTTTATGGTAAGAATTATTTTTCTCATGTTAACTTCAGGATAACCTAGTTTTTAAATAATTTAACTGGAATATACTTAATAAATGATTTACATATATGAAGTGATCATATGTCCAGTTTATGACATTTTAAATTAATGTATACTTTTTATTAGGTATAGTTATAAAAAAAGTATTTTTTTTCTAGTTTCATTTATTTTTTCGATAAACAAAAATCAAGAAAGTAATAAGATCTATAAAAGTTGTTTATAATTAAAAACAAGAAAGGATTAAGATTTTTGAAAGTTGTTTATCATTTAATTAAAAATATTGAGATTTTGATCTCCTAAGAAATATTTTGTTTTCAATTAGTGTGTAAATAGAATTTTTTTAAAAGACATTTCTTATAAAAAAAGAATCAATTGGTTAAGGCTTTATGCAGTTATGTCTGAGATAATCATGAGATTGGAGGGAAGATTGACATCAGTTTTTTTTTAAAAAAACAAGAGTTTGTGGCCTAATTGACTGCAGTAGCTCAGTAATGGTTGAATTTAGTATGCAAAATCTCAGCTCTGAAGTCTGATACTAACTTGATCTTACTACTAATTAAAAAAATATTTTTGATAATATAAATATTAAAAGCTTACAAGAATCATGCACTAACTCTTGCTGAAAGCTAATCATTAATGATTCAATAACAGGCTCACTTCAAGGAATGTAGAAGGATAATACCCTTCAGAGAGCCTTTCAACTAGCCTTATGCATTGATCTATCCAAAATCATGGATGTCTGAACTTCTGTTAACCTGAAATGAAAATTGTTAAACTAGAAACCTGGAGCTACATAATGGAAAAGAAGAAAAGCTAACTGAAAGAAAAAGGAAATAAAAATAAATATTAAGCTGGAAATCTGAAGCGACAAAAAGGAAAAAAGAAAAAAAACTAATTAAATAAAATAGCTATTGAAAAAGCTATAATAAAAAAGAAAATAAAAACCAGGAGCCAAAAAATTGAACAAACTATTACCTACAAAATGTACCAGAAGAAATATTCAAGTAGGCAACTACAAAAAGAATTAAAAAACAACAACATGATAAATGAAGTATTGTGAGTGTGTCCCCTAATATATTTACAAGTGTTATTTCATAAAAAAAAGTAATAATTGAAAATAATTAATCATTTTCTTTTAGTTGTTTTTATTGGAAATATTTCTCTACTTGATTAAAATGGTATTGGGACATCCTTATTTTGATAGAGGGATAGGGATATTCAAGTTAAAATTATTTCCTTTCTTTACTGTGTAATATTTATTTGTAAGGAAATAGTTCATTTAGATTAAATGTTAATTAATTAAGAAGAATCAGAAGGGAATAAGATTTCTCTGTATTTTACGAGAAATTATGAATATTGCATGAATACAGTTGATTAACATGTGTATTAACTTAGGTTGTCACATTATTATTACTAATTTTTTTATTCTTTGTTTATTAACTTTGTTAAATAATTTACTTTATTCTCTTAGCTATTTTGTTTGTGAATTCCCAGAGTATGTGACTGTTTTTGTCAGAGTTGTGCTTTAAGAAATTTGTAAGTTATCCCAGTAAAATGAATTAAATTTGTATATTTTCTCTTGTTAACAGTCTTAAGATTTCTTGCAATCTCAAAGCTTGTTCAATAATAATGGTCTTTGCAGTATATATGTATGAGTGTATGTGTAGATATCCAAAAGGGTTTCTGCAGTATTATTGGCTGATACGAAGGCAAAGATCACCTTTAAAAGCCCACATGCTTCATTTTATTTATATATTTTAAGGATGATCATTAATTTATTGGTTATTAAACTTAGGATAACCTGATGAATCAGAGTATTGGTGATAATGATTACCGTAAATATAAGAGTCCCAGAATTTTTGCTATAGAATTATTTTTAATTTTTTTAGCACCTATACATGTGTATGCGGATGAATAATAATTACACAGAGGCAAAACACTCCATACAGTAGCACCACTCAGTGCAAGCCAGAGTAATCAATGAGTTTAGGAAGGTTTGTTTTTGTAAACAGCATATATAAGCATAAAGAATGGTGAACATGTGATGTTTAGTGGTTTAATGAATATTAGTTATTGTTTTTATAATATTCCTATGTTTGGCATTGGCTAGATGACGATTAACCTAGATTTTGTATTATATCACTTTTGAATCCAGTGACAAGGATTGGCAGTTGACTCTTGATGATTACTTCTGGTGATGCTATGATTTAAAACTTAGATATAACTTATATTGGATTTACTTGCTGATTCTTTATTCATTTTCTATATCTGTAAATATAGGTATGCTTTTTGTGGATGATTAATAATTTTTCAAGAATGATGACTTCTTATCAACTGTACTAACCACACATCCCTATCATTACAATAGTAAAATTCAATTATAATTACTATTTATCCTTAAAAAAATATTTTCTAAATAACTAAAGTAATGAAATTTATTAATTGTAAAGAAATAAATATATTGAGATAATGTATCAGCCTTCAGTAATATCTATGTAGAAAATTGTCTCTGCCTCATTGCATGGGTTTTTGAATTCTTATTAAAATAATATTAACCATGATAAAAACAAAATATTGTAACAGTAAGAATTGTCCCTCCACGTAACAAAATCTAGAACATAGACAAAATACACTAAAGCTGATCGAATCCGGATGCTGTGATCCAGAATCCGACCAACATTCAATCCTTTCACCTCTGCTCAATGATTTAATACCCTATGGGTGACATTCCTCAACGTCCACAGACAATCAATTTACCCTCAGTCCGGCAGTCACCCCCGGTAGAATAAGAGACTCATAATTTAACTAATTTATCACTGATTTGGTCAGATATATACACACATGGCTAAGTAATTAATTATAGAACTTAACAGACTGATCTAGATATATATGAAATGGTGTATGTGCAATTAAATATAGAGTTGGATAAAATGAACTCACGGACAATAAAATATGCAAACGAGTTATAATTTTAAATATTATTAATTTAATAAAACAGTAGCAAACAATAAATCAAAACATACCAAATTATATGATGGGAATGTGAGATATGACACTCGCAGATGTTAGATAACTGCTGAGATTCATGTTATATATCTCATTATAAGTGTTTAATAAAGTGTAGTGCGGTATTGGAATTTCATGCCTATATTAATTAATATGACAAATTTCTAGCTCTTTTGTAGTCTGCTAGATCATGCGGAACTTTATAGCCAAGATATATAACTAACTATCATAGTGCTCCTACAGTGTCTATTTAATACAAAGTTAAATCGAGCATGTAATTAGACTCAGTGATACGCAGGTTGGCGTGTTAACCTAGATTAGGATACACTCTAATGCTAGATAAGTATTTAATATAAAAGGAGAGAAAACTGGTTTATGATAGGTTTATCTATATCCTCTATGGCACATATTAAAATATTAATTAAGCAAAAAGGTGCGAATGGGTCATTATTCACGGGCTTCAGTCTCCAAAGACTCGGTTTGCTCTAAGACCGCTCAACTTGCTACGAATAAGAACATTAGTAGTTCAGGTAGTTGGATAAGCATTATGAATCATCTAGGTCCTTGTACCCTAGTTCTAAAAGTGTGCTTGAACCCGAACTAAAGTGGATGAGTGTGGCCTCCACCAGCACGTCATCAAGAATCATGCAGCAAGCCGATAAGCGTACATTGCGTACTTTGTAAGGACACATCTGCAACTTATACATATATATAACGCAATTGCGTAACATTATATTACCATGCCTTAAAATTACATAGCATCTATTTGCATATCTATACAATCCAGTTCTCAAATTTAGTATTTTAAATATACTATTAAGGGACTAAATTAATTAGTAACCTAGTTTAATATTATCACCTGCATCTCAACATATATAAATCTAAGGAGGGTAAAGCATATTTGTGGGGTGATTACGAATAAATCATTAAAATATGCTTTGAGAATATTTCTGTGGCTAGTTCCAATGATGTGCAAGTTACATATTAAATAGTTATGATTCATAACTAGAATTAAGCAAACTACATAAAATAATTAGATAACTGATTATTGTAATATTAATACCCAAAACTTAATCAGTAAAATAATATGATCTCGAAACAGCGAGTGAGAATGAAGAATAATAATTCAATTATTTAATATTAAATTATAGCGAAGATTAGAAATTTTCTTCGCAAATCGATAAGCTAAAATTATATTTATAAATACTTGCGGTTTCGAGTCAGTTGGCATATTAAACACATATAATATTAAAATGATAAAATCATAGAATAAATTGAATAGATTTAGAAATAGGCATAAAAAGACCGCAGAAAATTATACATCTAAAATAGATTATTAGGAGTTTTACATTTTAAAAGAGAATTCAAGTTTTACATTATAAAAGAGAATTCAAGTTTTACAATCAGACAAGATTTAGCATTTTACAATCAGGCAAGATTTAGCATTTAACAATCTTCTTTGTAGATTTTAGTAAAGGTGTTTGGGAAAGGCAGTTTTAATAAATAGCTAGCTTTTAAAAGAAAGAAATGAAAGTCACAGTTTATAGACAGAGCACTTGGGGATGATAATAAGTTGACACTTGATGATAATTGAAAATGAATGGAGTCTGTTTAGCTGGTGTACGGCATTATATTTTAGGCATTATATTTCATTGGACCAAAGTCTCCCATTCACCGTGAGAAGAGCGGTGAAATGTCGCCGTTCTACTCGAACATTTTAAGGTGTAACCGACGTGGATTCAGCCTACAGTTCACTTAATATATGTATGATCTTTATTGTTAATAAAACTAAGTATTTATACTTTTTAAACTCTGTCCACCTGTTAATTTTTACGAGCTTGAATGTAGCTGAAAAGTCCATTTAATTATTTTAGTAAAACATTTAATAATTACAACCAGTAGAAAAACTCATTTATTTATTTTAGAAAAACAATTTTAGTTATAACAAAGTAATTTAGATTTTGTTTTCCTGCCTATTTTGTTGTTAACATTTTATATTTACCAAATAACGTCCACGTTATTTTAGGACCAAATGCGTGACCTACTTTAAAATCTGTTTACAAGATCAAATGTTATTTTGACAACATTATCTTCACAATTAGTAGAAGACATTTTATAACCATATGTGGCAGAATAAATGCAGAATAACAGGAAATATATGTACGCGATTTCAATAATACAACAATAAAGTTGCTAAATAATTTAACTAAAATATTTCTTAAACTAGAAATATTTATAAAATGTATTTCTTAAACTAGAAATATTTATAAATTGAATATACATATCTGTAAAATATACCAATAACATAACAATAATTTAAACTAAAATATTTCCTAAATTAGAAATATTTATAAAATGGATACATATCTGTAATCTATACATATACAATTAAATTACAGACATACCACTCGCATATATATACGTGATTCTGCATATATAATAATTTAATGTTATTTAGATGTGTACTCTGGGAGGGTTTAAACCTGGCATATAGATAGATGTGTGGGTAAAATAAGTGAAACGGGCAGATGGATGAAACTGACCGTTTCAATATATTTTACTTTTATTCATAAAATATTGAAATAAATGATCATGTATTTAAAATTCAAAAATAAATGTTCAAAACAAATAAAAAATTATCTTATGTTTTGATTAACATAATATAAAAACTATTGAATTTTGCAGAGTGAATGTATTGAATGCTGTTCTTATTCTCAAATTATACCTGCCATCTAGTAAATGAAGCAAAAACTAAATTATCTTTTTATTACCATTAAAATAAACTGTCAAATAGTGCAAAATCATAGAATGAGTTTTAAACAAAATGGAATAAGGGAATTTGCATCATCATATTTTCATAGGACTAAAAGAACTAAATATTAATTTTCAAAAAAAAAAAACTTTTTTTTTTTTACTTTTAAAAATATACAACAAAATTTAACAAACTTTTTTTTGTTAGCAAAATTAGAATATGAGAAGTCACCCAAAAATAACTGGAGATGTTCTCTGGTAGCCACATCATGTGCTTCTGCTTCTAGTTATTTCTTGCAGAGACCCTTCTGCATCAGTCTGCCAAATGGTATCATGTGAAATTGGAATCACACACACATTTTTTTTTTAAAAAATATATTTCACATATTTGTCAATATTTGTAAAGGCTGAAAAGTTGGAACAATATGAAATTCTGTTTTCTTTTAGGGAAAATGACAGGTTAACAGATTGTAATGCTTGAAAGAGCTTATAAACAAGTTGTTCTGGAAAAACACAAGTTTACATGTGGTTTAATAGAAGTGTTAAATTTACCATGGCTTAAAAAAGGTTGGTGAGTGAAGTCAAATGTCAAGGCGATGGTGATTTTTTTTTTTTTTGGATGCAGATTTCATTCACATTGATCAGGCATTTAAAACCTACCAGTTCTGAAACTTTTGCATGATGCAGTAAAGCATACATATCCCATTTTATGGCAAAGTGAGGAGTGCATGTTTCATCATGATAGCATATCTAGCTCATAAAGTTTGAATGTCAACAGTTTTGACCAGATAATCCATCAGCCACATTTGCTCGTTCTCACTTAATTTCTTGAGTGAAAAAATCTCTTTTTTTTTTCCAAATTTAGAAGTGGTGAAAGTAAAAACAATGGTGGTGTTAAAATGCACCACTTTACAAGTGTTTCAGGACTACTTCAAAAAATGAAAAACAGGTTTGGGCTGATGCATTGTATTAAATAGATTATATTTTGAAAGTGATTCAATTTGCAACACCTAATAATAAATATACAATTTTTTAATACAAAATTTCAACTATTTTTGGGTCCTCCCTCACATGCTTGTCAGTGGTTTCATATTTTTTTTTATTTAGAAAACTGGAATATTTCATTACACCTATAACTAAAATACTTGTATGATAACAAAATTTCTCAATAAAACACAAATTCAATTGGAAAGCTCTACACTGATCTTGTTTCATGCATATCACCAATTCATTATTTCGAGGCATTTCTACCCAAGGTTTTGCTGCTTCATCATTCCCAAATGAGAGTGATATTAAGACTTTTTTTTATATTTAAATTAACTTCTTTTGTATAGATATTAATTAATAATAAGTCAGATGTCTAAAAAATAACTACGTATCCCATCTAAAAAGTTCAATCAGTTTTTTTTCTCTTTTGCAATATGTTTTGTTTTGTTTTTTTTTTTTTTTCAAAAATATTCTATGTAGAAATAATTCAACTAGCAATTAAATTGAAATTTACTTTAAGTAATTAAACAAAATTAATAATAACAAAACCATAAAAATTGATTGATGGAAGAAATTTTAGTTGCTTTTGTTGAAAAGCCAAAATCACTTGAATTAATAAATTACTGTTTATTATTCCACTTAGCAGATGTTTAATGCATTAATTAATGTCCAAAATTAAATTAAAAAAGAAAAAAAGTAGGGTTTGGAAATTTTAGAGAAAGTAGTGGGTGTGTCTGAAAAGAAGTTTGAAATTTTGTATGTTGATTTTATATCATTTTGGTTGGTAGCTTTAATGAAATCAAATCAGGATTGGTTTATATATAAAAAAATAATTTACATTATTAATTTTGAATAGGAATAGAAATTATTCCCCCCCCCCCTTTTTTTTTTTTTTTTTTAAAATTACAGTTCATATTTATCATATAAATAAATTCTGGATATATTTTTGTCTATTTTTTTTCTTTCTTAATAGTTATAGATTTGGGTAAAGGGGGTGGGGGGATGGAGTAAAGAATCGCAAATGATTTACTGTAATTGGATTATATAAATATAGGGATTTGAGTTGAAGATTTTTTAATCTCTTCATCTTCTACTCTAATCTCAGCAGCACATGACCACATACAAAAAAGACGCGTGATCCCCAATATACGTATTTCGTGAAGAACTGGTTGCTTGAGATAGAATGGAGGATGAATAGACTGAAAAATGTTGAGTTCAAATCCCTCTATTTACATTTGCATATATAAGAAGCATTCAATATAAGAATTGTAATTGGATTAAAAAAATTTTATAAAAATAAAAAGTAATAATAATATGAGAACGTGAAATGGCATTTTAAATTTTGAGTCATTCTTAAAAATTTAATGATAATTAAAATTTTATTTACTGCACAAAATTCTATTCCATTAGGAATTTTCACTTCTTCCTTATGTGTTCAGTATTGGATTGTTTGAATAACAATGATGTGTCGAACCACAGATTTAAGCAATGCCAAGAAAGTAAAATGAAAGAAAAATGATGATAACATATTCTCTTATTATTGTTGCTTCATGTCTTTTTATTTAGTTTGCAAAATAAAAAAGGAGGCCTAGTTTAATATTGGGTCATCTATCCTTTATTTTCTAGAAGTTAAAGCAAGTAATGGAACGTACAAATTATCACTACACGACAATACATTGTTTTCTTTTTTATTATTATTCTGTGAAGAGTTATGGTGAAGCTTTTTATCCTGTAATGGTTTTCAAGATACATTTTTTGTTGTGATCGAAAAAAAGAAACCTTAAATAGTGGACTTACATATATATATTTTTTTCATATGTCAAAGCGTTGACCGGGAGGCGAACCTGGACCAAACCAGCTGCTTGGAAGGCAGCTATGCTAACCACTAGTCCACCAACGCTTGACAGACTTACATATTTGTAAGAAGAAAATAACAGAATAATTGTTTGCTGAACTGTATATATTTTTAAGGTAAAATTCCATATGTGAAAAGGATATTTTTGGATGTTACTAAATAACTTCGGTCATTTCTTTCACGATAATAAATTGGTTGATTTGTTGTTTGGGAGGTCATATGGTGTTCAAGAAGAATATAATTCAGTTGACTTAAGTGATTTTTTAAAAAAAAAACTATTGAGTCTGCCATTGTGAATACCAAATTAAACTGATCTCGTTATATATTATATTTCAACTATGTCTTTTGATCTGTTGGGTAAATTTGTGTCCATGAATATCAAACAGCTTTATTGGAAAATATCTTGTATGACGATCACTTTGATATCAGTCAACATATAAAGTCAATAATAATATACAAAATAAATGAATTTATAAACAACATATATATAGACTATCACACAGACACGCAGATCCTATTAACACATTAAAATCCTGACTGATTTTCCCCTAAGATTATATAGTATTAATAAACTATTAAATTAAAGCTGTTAAATTATTTTCAAGAATTGTTACAAATAACAACACACTGTTTGGATAAATTATTTTCAAGAATTGTTATAAATAACAAACAAACTGTTAAAGTGACATTACAGGAAGCTACCAAGAGGCATAAAATAAGTTTAGTAATCTATTTAACGTGATCCATTCACTTATATTGTACTCAATTTTAAAATAATGAGGTCCCTGACCACAAAGGGTTATGATGCTTAGAGACACATTATTACCACTTTCTAAAATCTCATTTGTTAGTGTAAAATTCTCTGGGATTATATAGGAAGGGGAAAAAAACTGCCATTAGGAGGAGCTGCAGGTGTCATTAATTGTCTAGTAATTACTCAACACATAATCTCTAGCAATATTTTTTTTTCCTTTGTATGATATCTTTTCTCATAGTCTTTTCCCCCTTCTGTTCAAGTGGAAAAAAATAATGAAAGGTTGATTATATATTATTTAATTATTGCTTAATTAGAACTAAAATTATTCTTTTATGTCTAAACATTTTCAGTGCGTTAGGTCACCGAACATTTTCTCTGAAGTAAAAAATATCACAATAAACGTGATAATTAACTTTAAAATAAATAAATGGGTAAATATTTACCCTTTAAATACTATTATTATTTTAAAGATTTTAAGACTCGTTATAAAAACAGAAGAAAATAATTTTCACAATTTGAAGTTTATAAATTTTTCTTTATTATAAATGGTTATAAGAACTGAAATCTCGTGTCTCTTTAAACATATTAATTTTTTATTTTTTTTTAAACGCGTTAATGAAATATAAAGCATGAGGTGAAACTCAAAAGAATGATGGCAAGAAAGTAAACAGTTTGCAGTCATAGAAAGTCACTACTTTTTTATAAATAGATGGTAAAATAATTTGTGTTGTAATGTCAAAAAAAGAAATATCTAATCATCTTTGGAATGCCCCCACTTCCCCTTGATGAGTTTAATCTACGTGCATGTTTATATGTGCATTTACGTATATGTCTGTGAAGATAAATCGTGGATTTAAAAACCTTAAAATTATAATATCATCACTATAAGTTTTGTGGTCATCATCATAACTTAATATTTTTGTAGTTAATGCAGTGATACTCATCTGATCAATTAAGATTTATCTGCCACCATTGTTCTTGTAGCTAAAAATAACAACTAGTTACCCATTTACTTGACCTATGGACTACAAATTCTGAAATTAAAAAATCATTCATTTCACATATCAAGTTACATGGCCTTTTCCAAAGACTACATGTATTCTCCCAATTTATCTCTCTGTCTTATCCCAAAATTTTCATTCTGAAGGTATGTCTTTTTTTCCTATGTTTTTTAAAAAAATAAATTAATTTTAATGAACCACTATATGTTTTATTATTGCTATAGTTCTCATTCTAATTATTTATTATTATTTCTATCATCAGTTATTCAGTTTTTAAATATTTGTTTACTCTCTAACTGCATATTCAGTGATCACTAATTTGAACCTTCTATTAGTTCTCTTGATCCTGCATTATATTTAAAAGTCATTCTCACAACCCACACATACTATAATTTTTATCAGAAAGTCTGATTTCTTTCCTTTATTTTCTTTTTCTGGTTAATATTAACTCCTTTACTACTATACCAAAGCACATGTGATACCTCATTTAATTATATATTAAAGAAAATACTTTATTAAAAATAATTTTATATTATCTTATTTGTATATTTACATTTTCTGTAAGAATATCATTAGATCTTACAAATATTTTCAGCCAAGTGGTACTTACGTATAATCTCTTCGCCGGAAGCTTGCTACACAGGTTTTTTTTAATTCTCCATTTTCAGGAGTGTCGAATAAAAACAATATGGCTGACTAGAAGCTGTCATATTTAATATTTCCGTTCATTTTATTTTGTTAATATTATAAAAATACAACAAATTACACAAAAGTACCGTAATTGTTTATAATTTAAAATAAATTTAATATAATTGCAGTAAACCTGTAACAGTTACAGTAAAGAAGCCACCAAACAAACACTATGGAAGTATTTCCCCCTGCTGGTTAGTGTCGCATAATTTTGAAAATACTCTACTGCATGTTCTGTCAATGAAAGGTCCCATACTTTAATGCTTTCAGCAAAATGTTCCCCCCCAAAAAGTAAAAAAGACAATCAAAAATAATCTTACGCCAAATGTAAAAAAAAAATCATGACAATGTTCACGCGTTAATGTTTGTACATTATAATAGATATGGGGGGGGGATTAAATCTTATGAATAGAATTTATAAGAGTTTTATTAATATTTTTGAAAAATTAACAGCAGTTTAGAATCAATTTCTTAATATTTTTTAAACTTAACCAATAACACATATTCTGTGAATATTTATAATATGTATAAAGAAAAATAAATTGTTTTTTTATATATATGTTGACCGAAAAAAGAATCCGGACCAATTGCTTCGAAGGCAGCTATGCCACCAATGTTTGACAACAAATTAATTGTTGTGAATGGAATTTGTGAAAGATTTATTAATATTTTTTAAACTTAATACATGATCTGTAAAATAATTTTGGCCAAAAAATGTAATCAAATATTTGGACTCTCCTGAAAATGGATAAGGTGGATAATTAAAAAAAAATGTCCGGCAAGTTTTCAGTGAAGAATTATACGTAAGTACCTATACGGTATTTATAATAAACAACAACATTTGTTTACTTGAAGTCTAAAAATATTTATTAAATAAACCAGAATTTTTAAAATTAAAATTAAATGGAGAAAATAATTTAACAAAAGTTTTAAAAATTTTAACACTATCAAAAGTTTTTCTGACACATGACTATTTGATTGGACTGAGAACTGATGTGCGTTTTTTAGTTTTTTAAACATGTTATATCAAAACAAAAGTTTTTTGGGAGTATGCATAAAATAAAGAAGAGAGATGGGAGATTGGTTTTTCAAATCTGTTTTCTGTTTTGTGAAGTTTTAGAAAAAAACTATTTTGGATTTTCTGTTTTGTGAAGTTTTAGAAAAAAAACAATTTTGGATATTCATTTTTAATTACTACATCAATTTCACTACATTTGTTTTTTTTTTATTTTTTATACAATATCAAATATCTTTTTAATTTTATTTTTTATATTAAAGTCTATACCAAAGTCTTCAATTGGTAGGAATGCTTTTCATAATGAACATATTTGAAAAGATTAATAGACTCTATTTTCCCAAACAGGATTTTAGATCATTGTATTTCATCTTTAGGTGATACGTACTTTATATTTGGGTGCTTATTGTTATAGTAATTTATTTAATATCATTCACAGATGGCATATTCTTTATATTTCAATACATAGTTAATGCTGTGAAAAATCCAAGACAATACTAAATCATTCATTTAGTTTTAAGAAATATTTTAAATGGGGGTTTGCACTGAAAATATAATCTTATCAGATGCCAAAGTTGCTCCATTATTAGTCTTTGGGCTTTCCATATACTTATTAAAGAAATTGCAAAGCAAAATATGAATATTTGGACAATTGATTTTATTTATAGGGAAAAAGTTTATGTATTTCACATAATTCTTTCCCAATTATTAGGTTATTTGATATCCTCAATAAAATTGCTCAATATCACATATATTAGTAGCTGAAACATTTAGAAAGTATTCCTGTACACAGACCATGGTTTTGAATGTATAATATCTACTATTCATCATCATCATCATCATCAACAACCATTATCAATCCACTGCAGGATGAAGGGCTCTCCAAGTTCAATCCATCTTTTCTGATCCTTAGCTTCTCTTCTCCATATCACCCCTGCACACTTTCTTATTTCATCCATCCATCTCACATGTGGTCTCTTTCAGGGTCTTTTGCAATCTCCTGGAATCCAGTTTAAAATTTCAATTGTCTTTCTATTATCATCTCTTCTAGCAATATGTCCAGCCCAACTCCACTTCAGTCTTTTAATTTTTTTAATGAGGTCAGTAACACTTATTTGTTCCCTTACCCATACATTGCATTTTCAATCTCTTCTTGTTACTCCCAACATGCATCTCTCCATACTTCTTTGAGTGGTTTGAAGTCTCTGTATTGCTCTTTTTTTAAGTGTCCAAGTCTCAGATTCATAAGTAAGAACTGGCAAAACACATTTATTAAAAACCTTCCTTTTCAAGCACATAGGCGTATTTCCTTTTAGTATCAAGTTATTTCTACCAAAAACACTCCAACCAAGTTTAATTCTATGATTAATTTCATCCATTATGTTTCCATCTGTATTAATAATCTACTATTAATGGCTGGAATATATATTTAAAAAATTAATTTTTGAGAATTATAAAAAAAAAAATTGTCTTGAGCCAGCGGAAATTAAAAATATAAAGATTAGTCATATTGCACAGAGTCATAAGGAATCTAACATTTATGCTGCATTGTCTTTTGTTTTGATATAAAAACTGAATAAGAAGTTTATATAACATTATTTATTTTTAATGACTTTATTAAATATCCACTTCTAAATATTTTTAGGTGACATTTATATTTCAATTTTATTGACTTTTTTTGTAAATTTTTCAAGAAAATTACTGAAGCAAAACTTTCTTAATGCCATAGAACTAAAACAAACAAACAAAAAAATCTTCCTGTCAAAATACTGTTTCACTAATATTTCGTTGAATTTTTTTTTTATAAGTCTAATTTTAATTTTTTTAAAAAGAATTTGAAAAATATTAAATTTTACAAGAATCATAATTTTTTTTTTGCAAAGTTGGGTATTTTATTTATTAGACTAATTTCATTTATTTATTCTGTTCATGTTTAAAATGAAATATTAAAAAATTGGACAGTGAAACCCCAAAATGTTCTGACAAAAAAATTGTAAAGTATATTGATTTTATGTATTACCTAAAGTATTAAATTATATATTTTATGTATTACCTAAAGTATTAAATTATATCTAATACACCCATTTACTTTTTTAGTAATTAAATGTTGGACTATTTCCACTATTTAATATTAAATATTGAATACCTTTATAAGCTTTCTAACTAAATTCAGTTATTAGTAATAGCACACAGGTTATTTTATAACAAGTTTCTAGTGGTATTATTTTCCTCTTCAGGTGTTACTAGCCTGCCCAGTGACAGTACTAGCATGCAAATTAAGTCTGGACTATTAGATTTATGAATATTAAATTTTAAAGTAATGCTATAATGAAATGAGATATTCTACTTCTAATAACATTCCAATATCAGCCTTTCAAGCTAATTGAGCACACGCCTTTTGAGTGTTAAATAAATGAATACTCTCTTCTTCAATCCAAGATATAGTATTTATTCCTATATCTTGGATTGAAGAAGAGAGTATTCATTTATTTAACACTCAAAAGGTGCGTGCTCAATTAGCTTGAAAGGCTTATATTGGAATGAAATACTTTTAATAACGTAATTGGTTAGAGCATTATTTTAAAATTTAATATTCAAGAATCTAAAAGTCCAAGATTGATCTCCACACAAGCAGCAGCACTTCTTATTTCAGTAATACCTAAAAATGGGAAGAGATTATTATCACTCATAACAGTGAGCTTTATACTAACCCGTGCGCTATTATTAAGTGAATGTATTTGGAATGTTTAAATAAATTTGTATTTTTCCAAAAACGTTTAACAATTAATATGAGATAATGGAAGTAGTTCAATATATAATTACTATTAAAATGTCACATGATCTACCATTTTTTTTATCCTTGCACAATACTCTCGTCGCAAACCTTTAGACAAATATCATTTACTTTTAGTCTCTTTAATGTTAAGTGATGGATAATTAATCAAATCATGTTTAATAGTGTATGTCCTAAGTTCTTCACTGACTTTTTTACTGCTATGATATATATATTGTTATTTGAGCTCTTGATATTTCCAAACCATATGCTAGTTAACATCCTTTCTCATTGTAAAATACAAATATATTTAATACATGTAAAATATAAATATATTTAATACATTTGAATAGGATGATAGTAATCTTTACCACTATTATATGATTACTTTTTTTTTTTACTTTTCCAAATTTGACTGTCTTTGAAAAGATCTGCATTACATGACCATATTTAAAGTCAGTTTTCATACTGCTCTGTAATAACTTGACAAGTTGTATTACTTCTCACACTTAAGCACTCAGTTCTTTAATGATAATTAGATGAGCACATTATAGCTTCATTATTTTATATTTGTTTGATAATTAGTCTGAAACTTATAAGCAAACAATTACATATGCATAAATACAAATTTATATCTAAAAATATTTAGTTTTGCCCTTTTACCATTTATAAAAGTTTTCAAGTTCTAATACTATTGATTACAACACACACTTCAAAGCATTTTACTTAAATTCCATTAAATTTAGAATATTTATTTAAAATATGGTTAATGTTTAGAGTTCACAGTTGGAGAAGCAATTTGTCAAAATCTAAAGCACTAATTTATGCACTGACATCATTTAAAGGCATTTAAGGTGATGATAACATGTTTATTTGAAACAATACAAAGTTTATAGAGAGAACAATACTATTTCCTTAAGCAATACAAAAATTAAAGCATCATGAAGTATATAGACAGCACAGGATTTGTTTTATATTTCATAGCAAGTAGAATATTTATTTAAAGCAATACGTTTTTAGGCAGCACATTATTTCTTTCATATTTTATGGCAAATGTAATACTCTGATGAAGTGAAGTATATTTCTGCAAAATATTTTATTTGTTGATAAAATGCAAAAATAGAAAGTTAATCTTTCCATGTTGTATTTAAAATAAAATACAATTACCTGGAATGCAATAAATAATGTTCATTTTTAAATTATGCAGATATTTAAATAAACAGTTTGTTTATAAAACTGACACAATACTATCATTCCACAAAACAAAAAAGCATAATATTATTGAAATAATTCACTGCAAAAGCAAAGAAAACATTTTCAATTTTCAAAATTATTTAAGGTTAGAGCTAGCTTATTTCTTTCAAGATATTTTTCAAGTTAGCAAAATAGTTCAAATTTTTGAACTATAACCACAAAAATTTAGCATGATGAATACTTTCAAATAATTATAACAATTAAGCATCATACAGTTTACCCTTGACTATAGAATAAAATATAATTTATTCATAAAGTTATGCTGAGTTCTGGTATTAGAAATATTAGCAGACTTAATTTCATTTAAATTCAGACATGAATAGACAATAAATTGAAAGTTAATTATAGTTCTAGCAATAGAATTATTTATTCCTTCATGAGAATTTCTGATGTTACAATGCAATGTAATAATTTATCATTTCCTTCCATTGATAACAAGCTTAAAGATTCCTTTGGATGTATATTTTTGGAAGATACTGTTGAGAGATGGTCAAGCTAATGCATGAAGCCTGAGAAGATATCTTAGGCATTCATTATTTAAAATTAATAAATTAGATAATTAATGAATATGTTAGAAGATAATGTGAACAAGTGGGTAAGGTAAGGTTTTAACATGTGGTCAGTTGCTTTTATATGATAAGTCAGGTGATATGAAGAAATCAATGACTGACAAATTTAGGGTGTTAATTAATTGATATTAATTTAATTTCTAACTAGCTGTCAAGGAAAATATTCTAAAAATAACTATTTTAAACTGGATTTTCCAGACATAATAATTTTAATGTTACACAAATTATTATTTAGCAATAATTACAACATTATGACTAAACAAAGCAAAGCAAAACTCCATATAGTAGTGCCACCTGTGCTAAACAGAGTAATCAATGGATGCCAGAAGGCTTGTGCATAAAATCCCTATCTAATGCCTACTCATCCAATATCCCCAGACTAGTTCTGGCTTGTGCCCTTCGTCAGTGAAGAGCTTTGGATATGAGAGCACTGCATCTAGATCTTAGGATCTAATGCAACCCTCTAGCAACCATTGATTACTCTGTTTAGCACAGGTGGCACTACTATATGGAGTTTTGCTTTGCTTTGTTTATAAACAATTATGTGCTAGTATTGGAGATGTGATCATGTGATGCTTTCTGGTTTAACACCAATCCTGCCTAATAGGGTAGTGGTGGCTATGGTTGTTAAAGAGCCAAAGACCCCAAAATGTATGGGTGCTGAACTGACTTCAGACCCATATGACTATATAAGCTATTGAGCTTAGGTTGAACATATTTTTTGTGTTTTCAATTTCATGCTCATAGTTTTGTAGTTGAGATAAAAGATGGTTGCTAGAGGGCTGCATTAGATCCTAAGATCTAGATGCAGCGCTCTCAGATCCAAAGCTCCTCACTGACGAAGGCCACAAGCCAGAAACTAGTCTGGGGATATTGAATGAGTAGGCATTAGATAGGGATTTTATGCACAAGCCTTCTGGAATCCATTGATTACTCTGTTTAGCACAGGTGGCACTACTATATGGAGTTTTGCTTTGTTTATAAACAATTATGTGCTAGTGTTGGAGATGTGATCATGTGATGCTTGCTGGTTTAATATTATGACTAATGAGTAATTCTTTAAACACATTTACTTTTTTTGTTAAAAAGTTCTCAAAATTAAAAAAAAACCAATGTATTTAAAGATAATAAATATTTTATACAAAACATTGTGAAATGATTTTTTTAAATATTAGTTTTTCTAAACAAGGAACTTAAATTATAATCAATTTCTTTAAAACTTCTTCTTTAGTCAAAATAATATTACGCATGCACACACATTTGGGAGATTTAAAATGTTAAATTAAAATGATTTAAATACATTGTAACTAACTCTATTTGTCAATAAAAAATAATAAAGTATTATTGAAATGTTTGTTTTAAAGATTCTTATATAATAAACATTGCCTAAGCTAAATTTGATATATAATTGTATTTTTTAAGTTAAAAATTAGCTATATATTAATAAAAATGTTAAATCTATGGCTTTGAAATATTTGTAGTTAAAGAATTTGCTCAACTATGACTTTAACAATAATTAATCATCTTTTATTTAAATTTATCATAAAGAAATATAATAGCAGTTCTATAATTTAATAACATAACTTATTAAATTATTTACTACATTCAATATGCAAACTGTTATTTGAGAAGAAATAAATTATATAATAAATAAGATAAAACTTATTTGTTCAATTTATAGATTTCTTTATATATTTAAATTAATAAATTTCAGCAGTGATATAATGAAGCAAAATACCAACAACAACAAAAAAATATTGCATTGGTGGTCGAGAGGTCAGCGCAACTGCCTTGCACTTGCAGGCAGTTGCCCGGGTTGCGGGTTCGCGTCCCGGCCGATGCTATGACACATAAAAAAAAATAAGGCATTGCTATGGAAATCATACTATCTTAACTGCAATATTTATTTGAACTGCTTTAGAAGTGAATTCATCTTTAATTTTTTGCTCAATATTATATAAAAATTAGTTAAGTGTTTTCATAAAGCCAATAAACATCACATTATCACTATTTCTGATGCTTGCTTATAACTTATTAAAACAGGCAAAACTCTCCATACAGTATTGCCACTCAGTGCAAGCCAGAGTAATCAATGGATGCCAGAAGGCTTGTGCATAAAATCTTCATCTAGTGCCTATCATTCAATATCCCCAGACTAGTTTCTAGGTTGTGGCCTTCATCAGTGAGGAGACTTGCCTTGGATCTGAGAGCACTGCACCTAGAGATCATAAGATCTAGGTGCAGTGCTCTCAGACCCAAGGCTCCTCACTGATGAAGGCCACAAGCCAGAATTTAGTCTGGGGATATTGGGTGAGCAGGCACTAGATGGTGATTTTATGCACAAGCCTGGCATCCCATGATTACACTGGCTTGCACTGAGTGGCAATACTGTATGAAGAGTTTTGCCTGTTTTCATAAAAAAATATAGATATTAATTAGATGTTCATAAGTTTATAAATTTAAAAATTAATAAATTATTGGAATTTTTGTGGATTTATATAAATATGCTTAAAGTATGATGTAATGAAGAAGTATCACTTAAAATCAAGCATTACAAACTGAAATGATGATATTTAATTAGTATTTAATTGAAATAAAATCCTGGTTTTTACTTCACCTTTGAGTGGTAAGTTTTAAATTGCATTTTAGGCAAAAAAGTGAAGCTTGGTATTATTAGAAAAGAATTATAAGGCTTAGCGCTGTGCACTGAATGTAACGATATGAAATGAACGATAAAGGTGGCATGTTTTATTGCAAATGACAAACATGCAATAAAACAAAAAGAATCGTGCTTTGCAATCTCCAGAAAATGGTCTTTACGAACGAAAACTTTGAATAAATTTTGGCATAAATTACGGCTAAGCTTTGCTTAAAATCTCAATGTATGCCGACACTTCCAAGATAGACTATGAATAGGGAAACCTAAGTTCTCTGAAAGCACTAAGCCTTATAATTCTTTTCTAATAATACTACGCTTCATTTTTTTTGCATAAAGCGCAATTTAAAACTTAGTATTTAATTGTGAACATATTTAGAAAGAGTTATATTTTCAATTTTCACTCATGCATAAAGAAATTCCATTATATTATTAACATTTAAACATATATATAATCTTGTTTTTGACCTATCTTGGATATATATTTTTTATCTCAGTATATATTTTATAATTTTTATATACGATGGTATGTGTAATGTTGAAGAACATGGTAGAAATTATTATATCTGACTTTAAGCTCAAACTCATCCTAGAAACAACGCTTCATGTCTCATTTTTGAATATCACCGATGTACTTTTCTTTGGAAGCTATGCATCAATGCCAGCATCTAATAAGCCTTTAAAGATATTTGGACTTCTTTCACTGGAACATCCATCAGAGCTCCATTATAGTACCCTTGAATGTTCTTAATGCCATCAAAATATCTTCCTTTCAATATTTCTTTTATCTTACGGTTAAGAAAAAAGTCATTGGAGGACTGATCAACTGAGTAGGAAGGGTATTCCAATATATTTATATGGATAAAACTTTTTCACATACAATGAGTTTATTTGGAATTTTTGTTTGCACACTTTTCACATGCCAAGATTTTTAGTTGGATTTTACTATTTTTCTATCAAGGTTTACTTGGCCTGATATGCTTCTGACAGTCAGCCAATGATTTTGATGCACAATTTGATGAATTATTGCCCATGTTTTTATCACTTCTATTTGTTACTAAATCCTCTCTTCACTGTTTAATTTATTTTTACACTGCTGGTGTCTCATGGCAATATCTTCATAAATTGGGTCTAATGTGCTCCTGGTTTCATTTTCACTCATCACAAGTTTAATAAAAAAATGAATGTTTGTTTTGTTGTTCTAATTCAATCTCTGACATTTTCACAAGGGCCCAGAAAAACACATAATAATGAATGCCATTCATTAACATGGAATGCAGTTGTAATACATTGATGTAACAAGATTTTAAAACTGTATCAAATTGGTTGCAAATTATTTGTACAGTACTTTTACTGTAAAATTGCACAGTGACATCTGTGAACTTAATTGTCATACTTTCTATACGTATGAAGTCTTCAAGGAAAGATGTAATCACCTTTGGCCGAGATACAAAGAGAGAATTTTACTAGTTCTCAGCGGCTAATCTATTTACATAATGTTAAAGTTGGGTTTAAAAGGTAATTAATAAACTTTTGATAATTAATAAAATGAATCTTGAAATGTAAAAGTTATTATAAATATTCACTTATAGGGAAATTCTTTCCAGGGTGGTTTACTAATATATTCTTATAAAATAGTAACTACCAAACAATATAGCATAGTAATGGGTATTGTTCATCTAATGATTAAATAAATAAGTGCCAGAAATAAATTTGAATCCATTCAATTGTAATGCTACCAGGTGAATAATTCAATATTACAATTTGAATTACCAATTGAGGCTCATGGGAAGATAAAATCAAGTAACTATACTCAGCAAATAAGATGTAATCACAGTTAAAAATCAAGTATACATTTATTTATAATTAAAAGTATAGAGTATCATGGTGGTTCAAGCATCACTAAACATCACATGATGACCATTTCTTAACCTAGCTCATAACTGTTATTAAAACAGGCAAAACTCCATACAGTAGTGCCATTCAGTGCATCCATTGATTGATTACTCTAGCTTGCACTGAGTGGCACTACTGTATGGAGAGTTTTGCCTGTTTTAGTGATTCCAGTAATGTCTTTGTGAGATTGCAAAAATAAATAGATCACATTAATCCTAATAAAGTGTAAACAATGTAAAGTTTATTTAAACTAATATTACATCAAACAGTATATCAAAGCATTCACTATATTACTTTTTATTATTATGGAATGTTACTTAATTGGAATGAAAGTTTAATAAGGGATGGGTAATCTAATCTGCCAGTTAATTCAAAAATTATACCAAAAAGATTTACAAATTGGCATTTTATAAAACAAATGGTCAAATTGTGACTACAAACTTAAACTCTAATTAAATAATGCCATATCTCTAAAACATGAATGATAAAATTAATCTATTGTCATTTTTGGAATCACGACCTCTGCAACCTTTTAGCAAACTTTCTTATATCTCTATCCTTATATACATTTTCTTTCTAAGTTTTTTTACAATCGCTTGGCATCCAGTTTAAGACTTGAGTTGCTCATCTGTGATTATGTCTTCTAGCACTATGTTTAACTCATTTATTTCATTCTCTTAGTCTTTTCATTGATTTCAATGATACTTGTCTATTCTCTTATTTGTTTGTCTTTTGATTCTTTCTAATACTTCTAATATAAATCTTTCCATAATTATTCCTGTGATTTGAAGTTTTTATAATTTTTAATTTTATTTTAAAGTTCTGTATATAATAATTGGTAAAAGACTTTTATGAAAAATCTTTTTTTAATAACATGTAGACATAGTTTCTTTAATCTTAAATGATCAAAAGCACTCAATGTGAATTGTAATTCTGATTAGTTTCATCTATTATTTTTTTCATATGTACTAATTAATCTGACCAATATATTTGTAGTTGTTGTTTTTTTTTTTTGTTTTAATTTTGTTTTTTATTTCGGGGAAGGGGAGTTTTCTTGATTTCATCTAATAAATTTTATAACATTTCTGAAACTTGAAACTGTTATAGGAAAAATCATGATATAATCTGCACAATCTAATTGACTTAAATAATTCTATTTTTTTCTTTATCATCTCACTTCAGTTTAAACTGGCATTTTGAAAATTTTTGTAGATTTAGAATCAACATGTTTTACACCATATCAATGTCACCATGTGATCTAATAACTATTGTTTCATTTTGATAAATATATTTTTTTCTTTATCATCTCATTTTAGTTCATAAAATATTTTCTGTTAAAACTGCTATTGTGAAAAGTCTTGTAGATTTAGAGTCAACATGTTTTACACCACATCTCTGTTCTCTTCAGTGTTACTTTTTAATCTAATAACTGTTTTTTCCTTTTGATATCCAGGTCTATATGTTAATATTTCAAATCACTTATCATTATGAAAATATTTTATGTGTTAAATGTCTTTTTATAATCTACAAGTCCAAAACATAATGCCAATTTTTAATTATTGATTTTTTCTATAAATTTTAATATTCAGATGTGATCTACTATATTAAAACCACTTCTATATCTAGCTTGTTCTTTTAGTTGCTTTTATTCCAAAATTCTTTTTTATTTTTTTATATGTTGACTTGTCCCAATTTAAAATTTATTGATTATTTGTTGTTTTTTGTATTGGCTCAGTGTGTATTTAGCTCAATACATTATGTCATCTTATTAACCTTTTAATAGCCTGAAACGCAACATCGCGGTTGTCACCTTTAGATTGCTCTAACTCAGCCAATTTTTTAGTTACATTGAAGAAAAAATACCCGTATTAAAGCTTAGAGTAAGGCCTATAAGATGCTGCTCTCTTTTAAATCATTTTACAAGTAAAAAATCAATACTAGGAGGATTTTAAGTTGAACAAAAGAAGAAGGCCAGTTTTGATTGGTTGGATAATCTAGTCCCAATCTATTTCCAATTCTTATTGGCTGATGATTCCGTTAAATATTTTTTCACCGCTAAAATGAAAATATATGTTTTGGAGTGTTTTTTTTATTATGTTTCGTACATATTATAAATAATTTTCATAAAATCTAATATTTTTAATAAAAATATAGTTATTTTACAAAAGTAGTAAGGTTTTATTAAAAAATTGTATACTTTACATGATTGTAAATTGAAAAAGAAACCAGCCGTAGCAGCAATTTTTGACATCTTGTCAAGAGGTTAGATTGCTCCAAGCTGTTTATTTGATTTTCAAACAAAAATTAATGATTTAGAATATTTTTCTGGCATTATAATGTATTTTCGGTGTATTTTTTTTAATAATATGCTGAAAGTATAATTATTTTGAGAAAGGATTTTTCCTAAAAAATTCTTAAAAAATTCGTAACGTGAAATCTGGGAGGGATCTAAATGACATTTATAATGCTTCTAATTTGCTTGTAATGTTTTCTTTGATTTTTCCGCTTTTGAATATTTCTATAAAATACAAATAAAAATATATTTTTGAAATAACTTTCGTTTACTTTCTTAACATTACAAATAATTAATATACTTTTTGAAAATGAAACTAAAATTAATATACATTAAAAGATGAAAATATTTGTATCAAAAAGTTTGTCACTTGACCAATTAAAAGTTTCAGAGTTTTATTTCTCTGGACCAATAACAAAAGTGTTCTATTTAAGTGTTAAAATCACTTTAGTATCAGTTGTCAGCAAATATTTGTAAATAATTTGAAAGTTTTAACATAAATTCATTGGAATATTTAAGGCAGTTCTATATATCAATTGTTAATATTCTCTTTCTTAGTAGTTTCACCTTTCGAGATTTGCATTACCACATATTTTATACTTACTAATCAATGATCATTTCCTATATTGAATCTATTTAGGACATATTTTGTCTTATTCAAAATATAATCTAACTGTGCTATCCCTTCGGATATTTCCATATCCATTCCTGCTTTGTAATTTTTTTTTTGTTTAAACATAGAATTCCACAAGTTTATTGGTTATTTTATTTTTGATTCCACATCCAAGTTTAACAACAGTGCTTTTTATTTTTCACTTATTTCCCACTTCAAATATTAAAATCTCTCATTATAATTGTAAATTTTTGCCTAGCCTGAAAAAAAAAAAGCATTTATTATATATAAATAAAAATACCCTACCTCATCAAAATGAGAACTTATTGGCGCATAAACCTAAAGTATTTGTATTTGATACTCTTCACTAAGTTGAATAAATAATTTTTTTCAACTATCCTAATACAAGTAATATTTCCAGTCTATCTCATTTATCAATCAACTTCTACAACGGTATTCTATGATTTTTTATTTATTCGGAATCTCATTCCACTTGTACTTCTAAGAATTTGCCTTTATAGTAAAGTACATATTTTTGTTAAAGAAGATCTCTTTTCATTTATCTTCACAAAGTTCAACAATGTCCCATTTAATATTAGATAGTTCTCTATTCATTCTTCATTTACATGAAAAATAATCTACTATTTTAAGTGGTTAAATAAATAAAAAAACATCACCCAGTTGCTGGCTAGATTCCCAATTAGAGGATTCTTGACATCTTCTTTCAATAGGTGTCTGACAACTTTGCAGTATTTTGGGAATGCTGTCATCTATATAAATTAGAAGGGTCACAAACTCATACTTTCAAGCCCACTATAATTATCCACTCTTATTTTATACAACCAATACACATGACATGGCAACATAATGTGAAAAAGATAAATGATCTCCAATATATATATATATATATATTTCATGCTAAACCAGTACTCATCAGTTGGTTCAGATCACAATCACTTACACATATATACAATCAGTGTTGCAGTTTATATTAATATATAGCAAATCTTCAAACTTTAATGAACAAGTTTCCATATTTTCCACCTTTCAACTCTTCACTTATCCATATCATTGTGAGGATGTAATGTTCAAAGCCCTTCTTGATGCCAATATTATTATTATACCCAAAGGTCAACATGGTTATGATAATAATATTGGCATCAACAAGGGCTTTGAGCATTATATCATCAGATTTTCAATGATATGGATGACTGAAGAGTTGGAGGGTGGAGAACATTGAAGTTTGTTCATTAAAGTTTAAAGATTTACTATATTAATATAAAGTGATGCAGTGATTGTATATATATATGTGTGTGTGCTTGTGATCTGGATCAACTGATGAGTGCTAGTTCAGCAGAAAAGATCTATATTGTAGATCATTTATCTTTTTCACATGTATGTGGTCATGTGTATCGGTTGTATAAGATAGAGTGAATTGTTGTTAGGGAGATTGATAGTCTGAGTTCAAAACTCTTCTAATTACATTAAGTTTAGCATAGACATATACAAGCATTTAAATATTATATATATATATTAAATCCGCTAATGGCTTTAAGTATTCCACCATTGTTTTTTTAATGAAATGGACAATTGAATAGTTGGAAGGGTGAGAAGATTAAAGCCTATCCATTACAGTTTAAGGAATTGCTATCTTAATATTAGCGAAGCACCAATTGTATATATTTGTGAAAGATTATGATCTGGCCCAACTAATGATTGCTGGGTCTGCACGAAATATGTATATTGGGGGATCATTTATCTTTCACACGTGTGTGGTCATGCGTATCAGTTGTTTGAGATTGAGTGGCGGACGAATATAGACTGAAAATCTTAAGTTCAAATCTCTATATTTAATAGTAAACATTCAGTATAATGAATAAATAGATTAATTATATATATATATACTATGTTTTTAATTATGAGCATATTTTATGATGGCAGTTTTTTTGTTTTTGCCTGCATAATAATTCTTTAAATAAATCTGAAAGATTATTAAGATAATATTGTTTTGATTATTTCTGCATAAGATATTCTTGTATTCTTTATTTATATTCTTCTCAAGTCAAATTTTAGTTGATTGGCCAACTACATTTCATTTCTGTTTTTCACTTCTTGCCATTAAATTTCTTTTTTTCTCTTAAGAAAGTTTGTGATTGTGTAGTTAACTTTTCTTTTAACTGTTCCTTTTGAATAACAATTATTCTCATCCATAATCTGTTTCAAATAATTGTGAATCTTAGTCATCCTGTCCCTTTATCTTACCCATAAGAATCATTTTTTCCAAATTGACCACTGTCTCAATTCAGCACACATTCAGCATGTTAATGCATCTTTTCTTAATCACAGTTACAATTTTCTTTTCTACCTTATTGTGGCATTTTGTAATTGGACACTTGAGCCTTTTAAGGTATTTTAACATTCTTTTTAAAACTTTGTCAATAATGAATTTCACTTTCGAAAAGAGCTAAGATTTTTTTTCTCTATTTTTTTCATTTTATTTAATTAAACGATCATTTCACTATTAAGACATTTTAATCGATTATAAAATTTAATGTGGCAAAGAATTTAAGTTCGTTAAAATATCTTATTTTACTCCTTTTTTTTTAAATGATGCATTTCTTTATAATATATCATTAGAAAGTGTTTTTAAAAATATAAAAATTTAAAAACATTTTTTATCTTTTATATATTAAAATCCTGGATCTGATGACACCGTTTTTACTTTCTACATCTTTTATTTCCACACTTTGTCTCTGTAAATACTCTTTCCAACAAACAAAAAAATAAATAAAACTTTGCCCGTTTGAAATATAATTTCTTTTTTATCTGTACTTATAACCATGGTAAAGATTAAACCTGAGACTATCACGGTTGAGATTTTTTTTACCAATAGAGAATAAATTGTATCAGAATAGATTTTATCCCATATTGCTCATTAAAATAAGTAAAATACATGTCTCTTAGTACTCAACCAATCATTATGAGAATTTGACTTTTTTTTTTAATTGAGTAGAAGAGACCTTAACTATAGGAGAAAAGTCCAATAAAAATGCACATTGAAAACAAAGAAAATTAAAAATATATTAATAATTTTTATTAGTCATTCATTAGACTAGAGATTATTCAATAATAAATAATATTTCTGTAGTGTAATTTTTACTGTACCATTCTCACGGCAAGGTAGGCAATGGTTTCTATTCATGTTTAACATCCTGTTGGGGAGGGGAATGTAATCATAAACATATAAGCAAAGGCATATAAAAAGGGTGTACAATCTCCAAAATACACATTTCTTGCTGAAGTAGCATTCATTTGTTGGCCAAGACCACAATCTATTATACACATATTTTATCATCGTTCACTATATATAGACAGGAAATTACTACAGTTTAATTAATAAGTGTGAAACTTGTTGTCCTCACAGCTTTGACCCAAACCACTTAATTGAAGTATATTAATAATATTTGTTAGTCATTCATTAGACTATAGATTATTGAATAATGAATTTCTGTAGTGTTTTTTCACTACACCATTTATACAAAAGGTAAGGACTGGTTTCTATCCATTTTTATTCATTGAAGAAAATTAAACACTATTTTTTCATTAAATTTTTATTATCTGCTGTCATATTCACAACTGTACGTATGCTAATTTTTGCTATGACAGATCCATATATGATCATTGAACCCTCAAGTTTACTTTTTCAATTAGTAACATTTTCATTATTCTTATTTATTTATAACTGTTATCATTGCCATATATTGTCATAGATTAATATTCAAATTTTATTTAAACCTTTATAATTAAGATTTTACTTCATTAACGCTTAAAATAAATTAATATATATATATATGTGTTCTGCGCACAGATAATGAAGCTATTAATTGTCTGTGAAATTATTAAAATTTACCGCCAAGCACTTTCAGAACAGTTTATGGTCCCAAATACATGGCGACTTGTATTCGATTAAAAACTATAATATCAATGCAAATTTATATGCAGATGTTACGTGGACCATTTTCGAGATAGAGAAAAACAGGCCTCTCTTCTGTTGATTGCTGATGGGTCACCTGCCCCCAAAGAAATTGTATGGCAACATATTATGGAGAGACCAAAACTAACATTGCCATCAGAGTAGCTCAACACAGGTACCTTTATAACAAAACCAAAACAAAACTTGAAGGTAATTTTTGTTGGGCACGAAAGAGCCACTGGACATGCTTTTCTACCCACCACAGCCAGTGTCATTTGCTCTGAAACAAACAACACCAAATGCAAAGTTAGGGAAGCTTACTACATTGTAAGTGCCCCATCAGCAATCAACAGAAGAGGAGCCTGCTTTTCCCTATCTCAAAAATGGTCCATGTAACATTGCAAAAAATTTGCATAAAATTTGCATTGATATTATAGTTTTTAATCGAATACAAGTTGCCATGAATATGGGACCATAAACTGTCCTGAAAGCACTTGGTGGTAAATTTTAATAATTTCACAGACAATTAATAGCTCCATTATATGTGCGCAAAACACACACACACATATATATATTAAACCTTTATACAAATTGTTATATTTTTAATATTAGGCAGCTGTTGATTCTAATGCTATAAAATTTCTACCAAACTTCATAAAATTGAATCACATCATATTATTTCTTGCTATTTATCCAGAATACTGTGAACAACATTTTATTATACACACTTCCTACATTCATGTGCTAAATTTCAATTTTTTTAGATCATAGTGCAATTTCTGAGTCATTTTATCCCAAAATATTATAAAATAAATTATTTTTAAATTTATTTGTACTGTATAAATTCATTTAGAAAAGAGAATAGGGAATTAAAGCTATTTACTTTTAGAAAATAATCATACTTGTTCTGAGAGCATATATACATATATTTGTTTGTTTGTTTTTTAAACAAAAAGACTAGGAAATGTTTTTTTCTTTGTCTCAGAATGGGGAAAGGGGAAGTCTTTTATTATTATTATTTTTTAAAAAGATACAGGATTAATTTTATTAATTATTAAATTGCTAATTATATATATATTTTAATATTTTTGTTTATGCTCTAATACATATAATTAAGAATAAAATTATATTATTTACTTGCATACATAAAAAAAGCATATACAATTCATTATTTTCTATATATTTCAGCATCCAAAACAAAATTTTGAAACAAATTGTGTAAATTGAGATGCCCTTTTGCATAAGGTTAAAGTTTATAAATAATAATTTCTAAATGTACTTGTCATTAAAGATGATGAATAACCCAAAACTAATCTGGAGACATGATTATAACATTGTTATTTAATGTCCATGGATTACTCAGACTTACTATAAAAAGATCTAAAGTAAAATTAATACTCAATTATTATTTCCAGTACAAGCAGATTAGGTATTGATGATATTCCATTTATATCTTAGTAACATTTTTTGAATAAACTAAAATTTATACTTAATTTTTAAATATGTGTTTCATTATCTACAAACATATTTCTCTCTATTAATATTAACAGCTTCATATTTAAATTTATTTATCACATAATATTTTACCATGGATGTGTAATATTTTCACTATGAAGATTCGTATTGATTATATCTGCTAAATAATGCCTACAAATATTTAAGAAGGCTTCATTAAATTTTGTGTTTTACAACGTAATTATAATTACTGTGTAAATATACAACAATATTTTTTTATTTATTATATTTAGGCTCTTTGTGTGTGAGATGTTGTCATTTCCACATATAAAAATCTTGAATTGAAAGCCCTATGTGGTTTAACGTAGTAGGTACAGCATTCGACTTGGGATCGGAAGTTTGCAGAGTTGATTTTGATGCTCACATATCTGGTGTTCAAATTTCTTAATAACTCCCAAGCAATAAAGCTATATGTCTTTTTTTTTTTAAAATTGAAGACAATTTATTATACAAATACACAATCTTATATTTCAATTGTATTCCAAAAAGACAGATTTTTATAGGATTTTATATTTAGGCTATTAGAAGAAATTGGAAATGCTTTCATAAAATTTTAGATTCACTTTAAAATTCTGATTTTGATTAGTAACTCAAAATAGCATCAATAATATATCTGAATTAATGTAAGATGATCTTCTTTTAAGCCATTAAAGTTAATTTATAAGAATTAACTGAAAAGGTCAGCTGCTATCTTGCCTGTAGTATCAATTTTTATTTTATTTCTATTTTTACAAACTACTGTACTTGAACAATATATATATATAACCATTAAAAACGAGTCATCACTTAGACAATCCCAATATAGATAACAATCAAGAATTTCAAACTGTTGTCAAGGCAACCTCTTTTTAGCATATATGTATAAATATACAAATAAGTTTTAACTTTTGTAGAGTATAATTTGCCATACTTCATATGTTTTTTTATTACTAATTTTTGACTTTTATACATTAATTTCTGAAAATTTTTAAGTCATTGCAAAAATAATATATATATATATATATTCAATTTTCAATATTTTTTTTTAAAAAGTTGAAAAACATCACATTAATCAAAATACATCACATCAGTAAAATCTTTTTTTATATTTTATTAAATAAGCAGTCAAGCATTGGTGGTCGATAGGTCTGCTTTAAAGGCAGTTGTCCCGGGTTAGCGGGTTTGCTTCCTGGCTGATGTCATGACACATGAGAAAAAAAAATGTAAATAAGCAGAGTAAGTTCATTTTTCATTATTTGTACCCATTAAAAAGTTTGTTACAAGCCAATATATAAATATATAATATTCAATTGACCAAACACTTTATTACTTTTACAATGCTTTATTGTCCACCCTTTCCTGCAGTTAAGATTGCTGGGGCAATCAAAACTGTTAACTACAGGAAAGAGCGGATAATAAAGCATTGTAAAAGTGGTAAAGTGTTTGGCCAATTGAATATTATATGATACATATTGGGCAATGCAGTAGGAAACAGTGGTCAATATATAAATAACTTAAATTATGGATAATAGTGAATATTATACATCATATTAACATATTTATACATTAAAACATCAACAAAAAATAATAATACAAAAATGGAATAAGGTAGTTATGTAACGACTGTATAAAGCAATGATTTGTAAGAGAGAGTACATTAATGTATATTCTGTATTTAAGTTTAAAAGCGAAGAAAAAATGTTCAACAATGATGCTCCTGAGAATTCAAATGTAACTCCTGATACCAAGAAATAAAACTGCTTTCAACAACTACAAACCAGTCAGGGAGGATGGAAAACAATTGAAGAAACATGCCAGATGTAAAGATTAATCAAAACCATGGAAAATGTTTATCAAATGTTAAATTGTTCATAAAGGAAAAATAACGATATCATGATGTAAAACCAGAAGTGGTCGTAAGTGGCAAAACTTTAAAGGAAAGAAAATTATTTTAAATATTAATTCGAGATCTCAAATTAAGAATTAAACATTATAGATTATGATTTAAGTTACCTCCCTGCATAAAAATTATAAATTTATGATGATTAGATCAAAAGTTATTGGGCCACTCCCAGTGCGATTGGGACGCCACAAAAAATAAAAAAAATTCAAAAAAGTTTCAAATCGACTTAGAATTATGATGAAGAGAATTAGAAGATTAAAAACAATGATTTAGAGATAAAATTGGGTTTATAGAATGTTATACGCCTAGACAGAAATATAAGTGGTTAATTATTCAATCCCTTTAGATTTAAATTATTAAGAAAAACCCAAAGACTAAATACAAATCGTTAGATTTTATAATTGGAACTTTAAGAATCAAGAATTAGAACTCAACTTGGATTAGAAGAGCTGAATAGAATCATGAAAGCAGAATCACAATTGAAATTTTGTCGCAATCTAGTTCAGAACAAGGTTATATAATATGAACTGGATCATGAACCCTGAGAACTTAATGGGACCATAAGACTAATTGGTTTTTTTTCCTTTTAGGTTTTGCTTGAATTCTCAGTCTTAAGGGTAGAGGTGATGGCCATAAAGGGTTTGTTGATTGGCGGGATTGGTCTGTGATCATTGCCACACCCAGGTTTGGGGATGATCTGGCAAGGTTCTCGTGGCCCTCCCTGATTTGCTTGATGTTTCGGATGTGCTGAACTAATGTTACACCCAGATAAATTGCAACCCACTTACAGCGGTGGTCAAAGTGGTTTAACCTTGTTCAAGGAGTGGGTTGAGGTTCTCGCTAAACTGAGTTCTGGCTGACGGGTCATAGATGGAGTCTGGGGATATGCCAAGCGGGTTGAGAGTTGATTGTATCACATAGACATTGCCAAGAATGGACATCACATCTCCTTGATTGACTGACATTTAATCTATGATAATTCATGTCCCTGTTTTTTTGGTGTTTTTTTCTAGATGTTTATACTCCGAATGTATTTTTCTTTTTCAGATACCTGTAATACCTAATCTATTGGACAAGGCAGCTGTATTGCTTTGAGCCACCACCCTGTTGTAGAATATAAATGTATAAACATAGCCTCTATTGCCTATTGCTGCAGGTGACAGAATATGGCCCCTGCACAGGTGGATCATACTTTAGTGACTTAATAAAGTTGCTTTGAAACATAGTCATACATTTAAAAATATCAATGTATTGTAATTGACTTAAATGTGAATAAATTTGATTTTGAAAGTTAAGTTTAGGTGAGATACTATATATTTGTGTTTTCTTAGCGACTTGAAACCATGATGCAAAGAAATAGATACAATATTATTTTGAATATAAGATGTTTCTGAATTCAAGATAGAATAGGATTTTAAGGTCTGAAAATTGGAAAAAAATATAAAAATCATGTTATTGAAAATTAAAAACATTTTTATTTATTTAATGGAACTAATATAAATACAATAAGCTCATCTAATTTATTGCAAATCATTTTCAGACACACTTTCACTTTCTATATCTTCACTATTCCACCAGAGTGCTTCATCTTCAGTGCCATTTAAATTATTACCAATGCAACATTTTAAGAAAGATTTTTTTGATAATTTCTTCATAGATATCTTTTCAAGACTGCAAAACCTACTCAAAATTAAAATTGCTTGGAATATGATTCTGGAAGAAATAAGATATTAAAATATTTGTATTCAACCTGCTGTGATAAAAGTCACGAATACAAATAAATACATTTAATTAATCTTTTAATATTTATATTTTTATTATATATATTGGTTACATTACAAAGTTTTTTTAAGTGTAAATACCATAATGTTTTTTTTTTTAACGAAAGAAAAAGGTGTTAAAATACATTATTGATGTTTAATTACCAGTAAATCTTTTTTTGTTGTTGTTGAACAAAAACCTTTTCTAAAGTGCTCTCTTTAAATTATCAAAAATCCCACACACTGATACGTAACCTAATATTAAAACATGGCACCATAATCACATCTGAAACAGTACAACTGACTGACAGACCACCTCCTCACAAAAGATGCTGGCTTAGTAAAATATTCCAATATCTCATACAGAATCAAAACATCTCCAATAAAACCTTTAACTTCAAAATCACCATCTGAGAAGTGCACCTAATATTAAATCCAATCATCAACAATATAAAACCCACAATAGGAATCAACAATCACAGAATCATCTCATTATTCAAATTTTTAAAGCTAGAACCCAAATTTCTAACTTTCTTAATTAAAGTCAACCTAGGTGCCATATATACCAACTATTTTTTATATTATAAAAGATTTCTAAACAAAGTGGATCCTATATGTCCAATCTGTAATACACAAGAAGAAACCTTTGACCACATTATAAAATCATGTAATGGTCTTACAAACATCAGGATGCTCATTTTTCACAATTCAAAGATTGACTATTATAAAATACTCTCAATAAAAGATTCCATCCAGAGTAGACACTTTCCAATTATTAGACTATTTTTCTGACTCACACCATCTGGAGTGTTCGATGCAGGACAGTTTTTACTTTTCCATCTCCTAATCCAGACATCACATTTATCAACCTCATCAACAAGATTAGAAATAAAGTCTTAATACCCTCATCAAAATTTCTAAATGATGAAACTTGGAAATTATTCCAAACACCAAAACCATCCAAAACATAAGTTACAGATCAAATTGATTTATAAACCTCATCACTAAAAGACTCATCACTCATAACTATTGACCTTAAAACAATATGTACTTAAATACCTAATACATCATATATAATGTAATTCATTAATAAAATTGTTTTGAAACTAAAATGCAAATTAATAGTTTTTCAGATTATTAAAGTAAATAAAAGTTTTTTTTTATAAAATTAATTTCTATTTATAATTGATGAAAATAATCTATAGCATTAAACCTAAAACATACATTGGTCATTCAATTATAAATTGCAGCCACATGTTATCATTTCATTGTCAATTTGCTTTCATGTAAAAGTATTTTTTTCTATTAAAATCTGAATCATTCTTGTAAAATAATTAATATTTTCACAAATATTTTTTGAAAACAATTAAAAATATGTAAGAAAAAAAAAGATTCTAAAACATACATTTTCACTTTGAAAATCAAAATGGAGATATTAGATTTGTCAAAATTTTTGATAGGCACTCTCTCGTGTAGAGAACCAGAAACAACCAGTCAGCACCTTGGAAGGCAGATTCTTCTCAAACTTAAGTCCTATTGATTTATTAGTTGTAAAAACATTCTAATGGTTTTTCACTATGGTTTTCTCGATAAAATAATGATAAAATTGACATTAAAAGAAGCAATTTGAGAGAGAGGGGGGAGAGAGAGAGAGAGAGAGAGAGAGAGAGAGAGAGAGAGAGTTAAAGCCATTTATGAAATTAATCCAAAAAATATTGACATTTAATGTTAAATCTTTTTTCTTTTGATTAGAAAAGATTTAACATGCTTTTCTACACAGGGATATCAATTGTAATACTATATGAATGTATAGCATAAACAAAAATTGCAGAAATAATGTTAAAAATATTAGGTTTGAATTTAAGATGCATCCCTCTTTTATAGATGCAAACTTTGGGGAAAAAACAGAATCTTATGGTAGAAATAATATGGTAATAGAGATGATTCATAGTGCCACATATATAACTTTATGAGAAATTTGTGAATTCAAATTTATCAGTTTTAGTTGTTTTTTTTTTTGTTTGTTTCATGTTTTTTTTTTCAAGTATAGCTTAGTAAAATTATGTTTGAATGGAGAGTTCATGGATTTGGAGATAGTATTGGCTAATATCATTATATCAATAACATTTGATTCTAAGCTTTTATTCATATGCTAAAAATGTGAATAATACTTCACCCCATATAACTTGAAATCTATAAACATGCATATCTATGATACAGTTTAAAATTATATTCATTAAGAAATCAACAAAAATAATAAATAAAAAATGCATGCATTTATGCAGAAACCAGCAAAATAATGAATCAACAACAAATTTACATATGCATAAACTCTAATCAAATCTAAATATATATCTATTTGAATGTATTCACTCAATCACTGTCTTTCACACAAACAAATTTACTATCCTTTTTTCATTCTTCTTCTGGAGAAAATTGATGATAAGGAAATGCAAAAAATACAATATTTTTGTGATGTACAATTCACGCATTTCCAAGTCTTTTCACATATACAGATAGCAACACCATTTCTTCATGACATTTTGGCAATCATAATATCAGATTTCCATTGTGGATTATAAAATCAAAATTTCTTTTAAAATAGCCCGAAGATGCAAAATTAATAATGATAGGAAATCTGCCAAAATTAGAAGAAGCTATGAAATGTACTGTTTTTAAATACAGGAAAATATGCAAATCTATATGGTAATCTTTTGTTTACAGTAAATAGCTTGATATCACTTTTTCAGTAGCTTCTTTGCTAACTTCTTCATATACACTTATTGTTGTCTATTAAAGTATATTGTTTGCTCACATCTTTCGCACAAATTTATTACTCTTTCAATCACCCCTTAATCTTTATCTTGTAGTATATTTGTAACCTCTTTTCAGGAGAATAAATGATTCTAGCCCTGTTTTATTTTTTCTTTTCTAATTTGCAAATTGGTGATTTTTTTCTTCTTTTTTTCATGTGTCATAGCATCAGCTGGGAAGCGAACCCACTAACCCGGGACAACTGCTTGTAAAGCAGCTGTTGCTGACCTCTCGGCCACCAAT
Source organism: Epiperipatus broadwayi (assembly GCA_028023455.1). Lineage (NCBI taxonomy): Eukaryota > Metazoa > Onychophora > Udeonychophora > Euonychophora > Peripatidae > Epiperipatus > Epiperipatus broadwayi. The sequence continues at coordinate 4,359,377 of JAQFVV010012461.1, read as the reverse complement.
ACTTGACAAATTGGTGATTTATTTTTATTGAATGTTTTTCAATTTTAACATGCAATTTTTTTTTTTTTCGTTTGCAATACAAATAAAATTGTTTACATCTTTTAGGTTTGTTTGTCAGAAGTGCTATCTCATTGGCTTTGTTTCTTGGCACCATTTTAATTGAAATTTCACGTTCATAATAGGAATATAACATTAGGAGCACAAATGTTGGCACTACGATTTCTATATCATTGATCAAAACAATGCATTTGAAATTCTGGAATTTAAATTTATTTTTTTTAATTAATATTTTTTTTTCATGGAGGTTACTGAATTCATGAGTTTTGAGAGAATAAGTATACAATTATAATATATTTTAAAAAAGCACTACTTTGTTTTTTAATTCTATTTTCATACTGGTTAGCTTTTCCTATATGATTGTAATGGATATAAGTGCTAGGAACGCTGAATAAGAAAAGTTTAAAATGAAAGTTTTATTATGCTGAGCAACTTGTCAATATTTTTTTCTCCATATGTCATAGTATCGGCCAGGAGGCAAATCCGCAACAACCATCTGCAACCAACTGCTTGCTTACAAGGCTGCTGCGTTGACCTCTCGGCTAACAATGTCTGACAACTTGTCGATATTTACCCTGATAACATACTCGTAGCAATGACTAGTGATGAGTATTGAGATAATGAAAGCTGCTTGGCATGATATAATAAAAAAAAATATTTTAAGCTTTTCTTACCCAGAATTCCTTGCGCTTATATTAATTACTTTGTTTTTTATAGTGATTTAATTTTTTAAAATATCTCTTGGAGAAAATGAATCTTAATTATGAATGCAAGAATAATATTAATTGTATTCAAATAAATTTTTATTATATTATTTTTTTACATTATATAATTCTTATCTAGTAATTGTGTTTATATATTTTACTTTGTATTTTATATTTTATAACATGGTTTATTGGAAAACAAATCTCTTCCAGAAACACAAAAACTCAATAATTTATTTGTAAGTGATACTATATACTCTGGAAATATAAAGTTGCTATGAATTTATCATATAATTAATGTCACATTATCTTTTTTTTTTTTTCAAAAAAAAAAAAAAAAAGATCTGCAAATGAATTTATGTTTAACACACACACCCATGCTCACACGATTGAAAAACTAATTAAATTTAAATTTTAAACAAAATTGACTAAAAGTACATTATTGGATAATCTCTAGTCTAATGAATGATTAATAAAAGTTATTAATACACTTTCATTAAATGATTTGTGTTAAAGTTGTGAGAGTAGCATGTTTGACACTTTTCAGTTAAACTGTAGTAATCTGCTATCTCTCTCTTTCTCTCTCTCTATATATATATATATATATGCTGAATATTGATAAAGATATGTGTAAGAGATTTTAGTGTGGCAAACTGATGAGTGGTAGTTCAGCATGAAATATGCATCTTGGGGATCATATATTATTTACATGTCTTTGATGATATGTTTATGATTACATACCTCCACAAGATGTTCAAAGTGAATAGAATCCAATCCCTACCTTGCCTGAGGGTAGTGTTAGGAAAAATTACACCAAAGAAATATTATTCATTATTGGATAATATCTAGTCTAATGGATGACTAATAAAAATTATTAATATATTTTCATTAAGTGATGTGTGTCAAAGTTGTGAGGGCAGTATGTGTGACACTTTTCAATTAAACTGGAGTAATTTGCTATATATATATATTGAATGTTGATAAAGATATGTGTAAGATGTTGTGGTCTGGATCGGCTGATGAGTGCTGATTCAGCACAAAATGTGCATCTTGGTAATCATAGATTTTTTTATATATCTTTAGTTATATGTTTATGATTACATCCCTTCATAAGGTGTTAAAAGTTGATAGAAACCAGTCCCTATCTTACATGAGAGTAGTTTAGTGAAAGTTACACTACAAAAATATTATTCATTATTGGATAATCTCTAGTCTAATGAATGACTAATAAAAATTATTAATATACTTTTATTAAGTGATTTGTGTCAAAATTGTGAGGGCAGTAAGCTTCACACTTATCCATTCTATTGCAGTGATTGACTATCTACATAAACTAAACAATGATAAAGATGTGTGTAAGAGATTGGGATCCAGTCTAACTGATGAGTGCTGTTTCAGCATGAAATGTGAATCTTAGGGATCATACATCTTTTTCACATCTTTGGCCATATGTTTATGATTACACCTCTTTACAAGGTATTAAAAGGGGGTAAAAACCAGTCCCTATCTTGTCTAAGAATAATGTAGTGGAAATTACACTACAGAAATATTATTCATGGTTATTAGTTTTCTCTATATATTGATATTGGTGACTAAATATTTTTATTAATTTACTTGCTTGTGTTATTTCATTAACCGACTCTGTTATATATTGTGACCTTCCAGATTGCCACCATGAAGGAATGTGGGAAGTTCACATTGTGCCAATAGTGGTCAGGGGTAGCTAATAAAAAAGGATGAATTGTGATATAACTTAATGTATAATTCTGTTGAAAAGCTCTTAGAAGGTTAGTTGGAGTGTACCAATCATTAAAAATTTTATTTTATGTATATCTAATAGTGGGAGCGGGGAATGGATTGTATCAGGAGTTGTTGGTATGAAAGCTAAACTAGGGAATGAGGATTATTTGTCTGTAAGGCCTCTGACTAATCTATTATTTATTGCCATTCCAAGATCTAATTGGTATATGTGGGTGATTGTCCATTCACATCATTCCACACTTCACGCCTCATTCATATTTATAATTATCATTCAGAATATCCATCTTGCAATAACACTATTTATTTTGCCATAGATATCGCTAATAGCTCAGTCCTTAATAGACCTATGGATTAAGGGACAGACAGACGCACATACACACACCATCAGTTAGTATGATTTTTTAAATTTAATTATTCATTTGAAAATGTAAATTTAGTAAATGTAATTTAATAATTTTTTTTTCAATACTCTATTCCTAACATTTTTTTTTTACAAGTAATAAATTCTTGCATATTGTTGGCCTCATTATAACTAAAAAAAAAAAGAAAAAGAAAAGGAGGCATGGCTAAGTAGATGGAGAACTTCAGAAAAAGTTTTAGAAAATGTGATTTTTTTTTTTTTTAAAGTAGTAAAAATAAATTTCCTACTATTCCCTTTACTAAGTAAACTTCTTTCATACTACTCAAGCATAAATGCCAACATGTAATTGTGAAGGATACAGGGTAGGATTCTTCCATATGGAAGGCTAAACTTTTAAAGATACATCAGCTCCAGCTTTTATCGACTAACAATATGAATTTACTTTTATTCAAAATGCATGGATATTGTATAAAAAAACATTGGTATAGCTGTGCAATCTAAATCAAAGATCTGTAGATTAATTATTGTTACAGTGATCCCCAAACATATTAGATGAGTGGCGTTACTGGTCTGACATGTACTTGGATGGTGGGAGAATTGAACATATCATGATTTTTGATTTAATCCATGAATTGCTTTCTTTTGATAACTTAAGTAAATACTTATAACTAAATACACCTTATATAATTATTGTTTATAAATGCTCATCTCACCCCATTTGCATTCTAGATGACCACGAGACCTTATAACCCCCAACTGAGCTAAGCTGTAGATTAATACTATAATAAGTGTCTTATCCATAATTAAAGACACAACCTAAATTATAAATTTTATTCTATCTTGTATAGAATTGGTGCCTGGGCATTTATATGTGTATAAGGTGATAGAGGTGTAGATTGAAGAGGTTACAATGTCTTTATGCATGTTTTTGACATAAGGTTTTAGTATATTATTTTTATGTTTGCATGAAGCCTTTTTATAATAAAAATACTCAGGATTGAATTTTTTTAGCTCCAAGTTGTCTTATTTGTTTACTGTATTCTGCTTAACATTTCATGTTTTTTGATAGATTTAAAAAAAAAAGTAAATTGAAACATTTCTATATTGTTCTGTTCTTATTTGTTATATATTATTTGATTTCCATTTGCATTCATGGTTTCTTGTAATACTTATTATTCAAAAAAATATCAAAAATTATTGCTTAGGAGTTCATTAAAAAGTTGAACCCTAGTCATTATAGAATTGAGATGTGATTTATGGTCTTCCAGGGTCTGCCGCATTGCTTTTTCACAACTCATACAGGCTATTAGAAAGAAGTAAATATGCATCTTGAAATTGAATTATTAAAATGTTATAAAGAACCTGTTTTTTGGTGATTATTGTATGTTTTCAATATTGACTCATGGACGATCTTATAAACATCATTTCCTCCAAATTTCCTTACTTAGTCTGTTTTTTTTAAGAAATGTGTATTTATTGAATTCTTCCAGCATATAGCTGATCATTCTTTTTTTCACTAAGTCTTTTTCTAAGATTCGTTCATTCATAGTTAATATGGTCTACATTTCAATTTATTCATTTTTAGTGCGCTTCATGGTAAACTTTGGCTATGTTGTTCTTATAATATTTATTTATAAATACAGATTTTTACATATTTTTGACAAAATATACTACAATAATTCTCATCAATTTCAGTATTTGTTATGTGCTCCAGTATTTTTTTTATAATGTTTTTATTAGTGTTTTTGATCATTTTTAGTCATTCTTAAATATTTTACTGTTGTTTCTGCGATTATTAATTTTGTTTTATTTTTGCAAATAGCTATAGTTGAATCAATAACAGCTCTTTGTCTTGAGTGATTTAGTGCAATGGTATAGTGGCAGACTGTTATTTATGGTTCATGGGCCACATTCAGCCTTCCAGGCTCAAACTTTTTGTGAACTCATGACCAATAAACTCATTCATATATATTGCTTCTTAAAAGTTCACTGATTTTTTTTCTGCTGGAATAGTATAACAAATTGTCATAAAGTACTCTAATTTAAATACTATAATTAATACTCTAATTCAAATTTGTTTTTTTCCAAAACTATATCTAACCACAACACATTTCTGTTCTCTATTATAATGTTCTCTTCAGTGAGTTAGGAAGCACGTTATCAGGTGTTAGCAATTCACATCATCTATAATATCTGACAAAAGTATATCATTTTCAATCATTATTAATCCACTGCAGGATGAAAGTCTCTCTCTCTCTGGTTGACTCTGGTATTTTTGATCCTAGTTTTTTTTCTACACAACATACCGGGAAGGTTTTATTTCATACAACCATTTCACATGTGATCTTTTTATAGGTCTTTTGCAATTTTTGGGGATCCTGTTTAAGATTTGAACTGTCCATCTGTTATCATCTCTTTAGAGTCCAGCCCAACTTCCATATCAGTTTTTTACTTTCTTGTTGTTTCTCTAACATATATCTATCCATATTTTATTAAGTGATGTGAAATCTCTAAATTGCTCTTTAGTTTATTTTCCCAGTCTCAAATCTCTAAGCAAGAACTGATCAAGCATATCTGTTAAAACTTCCTTTTCAAATGTATAGGCTTATTTTCTTTTAATGTTGAGTCATTTATACCAAAAACATTCTGTCCACATTTAATTCTATGATTCTTTTTATCCATTATTTTCCATCAGTATTAATAATCTAGCCAATATATTTGAATTTGCTAACTTCTTCTAATTTTGTGATTACCAACTTTTTTTTTATTTATTTATTTTCTGAGGAAATCTATTGACAATTACTTTAGTCTTCTTAGCTTGTAACTTTAGTCTACTTTCTTACTTTCATCTGACAACACTTGCAATACTTTTTAAGTTTCTGTAAACATTATTTGCTAAAGCAACTACATGATCTGAACAATTTCGAATGACTTAAATAATCTCCCCCAATTTTTACTCCTCTAACTCCTCATTTTAATCCACAAAATGCTTCTTGTAAATGTAAAGAGTTCTGGTGATATAGAATCATCCTGTTGTACACCCTTCTCAATGTTAATCTTCTAAGAAAAATCATGTGATATAACTATTGCTGTTGCCTTTTGACAAATATTCATCAGAATTTGACAATACCCTGGGTGCATATTTTGATGCATGTAGAATCAAATGACTTTTCATAGTCTAAAATCCAAAGCATAATGACAAGTTCTTTCTATAACTTTTTTTCAGGATTTGGATTAATCTAAAGTTCAGATCTTGTTATGAAATGGGGTATGCTTAATATATTTGAAGAACTTATTTATACTCTACCAAAGTGATAATGTCTTTTTTACCTCATGTTGAAATCCTATATCTGTTTAATGCCTTGAATTATTTCCAGATTCTATTCACAATACTCTCAATTCTCTATTGCATTCAGAGTAGATCTAGATTTTTGGATAGCAACTTCGATTTTTCCCACTCATTTGGCTGATTCATTTTGTTTAGAAGGACTTGAAGATAGTTTTTTGAGAAGAAGAAAACATAATTGATGAAATTTATATGCCCTTTTTTTCACACATAGCCTTTGATAGAGACAATATGGATGTTTTGGACATTATAAATTGAAATTGCATATATATTAATTTTCGATGTTCTTTTCCAATCGATTCCCTGAATTTTAAATAAACCTTATAACAATAAAGGAAAAATATTTTGTATATTACGAACTTTAAAACAATTCATTTTTTTTAAAATTCCTTTTTCAATTAAAGTAAAATAATTTGAATTATTTAACTGTTGTCATTTTTTTTTTTTTTTATAATTTAAATTTGTTTTATAATGTAAATTATTAAGTCTTTTATTTTCTTAAGTATATTTCTCTCTCTTTTTTAATCACTGCTTTTCATTCAAAAGTCTTTTTTAATATTAATTTTTTTTTTTAATGTAAAAAATGTTATGGAATTGTAGTGTGAAGGGTAAGGTGAGGAAATATGGAGAAATAGCGAAGGAGTGGGAATAGGGAGGGGGTGACACCCACCTCATCTCTGTAATATGAATTCTAAGAATTCTCAGATAATCCTAATTCCAATAACCATGAAATGAAAGCTGTAAATCTTTCATGAATCATCACGATGAAAAAACACCGTGCATCAATCATCTCTAGATGACACTAGCTAGGCATAAGACTCCTCTAGTGATGTGTGGCAATATAGTACGTTTATTGATTCACATATACTCACTATGAAATATTTGCCATGCCTTTGTTGGTGATTTCTTTTTTTTTTTTTGCCTATCTATGATGTGTACTGAGAACCAAAGTTGCAGTGGTAATTGCTAATAACAACTTACTTGAGAAAGAGCTCCTACTTTACAAAGGGGAGCCCTGCTCAATTAGAGGGTTATCTGCTGTTGAATCCGTTATGAGATGAATTGCCGCTGGGATTATCAAATATTGTTAACTTCTCTTTTCTCTCTCTTTCTTTCTCTCTCTCTATCTTTTTTTTTTCTGGAATTGATTGATACATAAACAGTCTGAATTCAACTGTTTTTAAAGATCATTTATCAATGTTTCTTTGTTAATCCTCTAAAAAAAAAAAATTATATATCTATCTAAATATATATTTTCTCCCCTTGGGGGGAAAAACACAAAATGACTTTTTATAAAACTAATTTATTTTAAATATACTCATTTAGATAAAGTGCTTTTAACTTAAAATAAGTATTTTAATTTCAAATCATTCTGAAAATTGTTCAATCAAATCTACATGTTCTTTATATATATATGAATTGGTAAATGATATTAAAAAAATATTTTCCTAAAGCACATAAAAGGATTATTTATATATATTAAATTAATACATAAATTAAATGTTACATATATATATATGACAAATAATGAAAATTAATTCTTAATCACAAATACTAACAACGACATCGCCTGATCTGTCATATGCTTTTCTGGGTAATTTTCTTCACTATACATTAGATCCATTTATTGTAAGCTTAAGTTATCACTGGACATCAGATAATATACTGCTATACAATTCCCGTCTGTAGACTGAGCAGTTTTTGGCTTTCTTCAGTCAAAACTGATATTTTACACTGAAACTAATACACCTATGCATCTAAGCATACGAGGAGATGTATCGTTATTGGTATTAATTTTCTAGCCAAAGTGAAAAGAGTCTACAGTTGTTACAAAAATATAGAAATTGAATTGGTATAGTATCTATAAAACCATGTGAGTAAGTTATCCTGAGTTTGAATCCTAAAGATTTTTATTAATTATAGGATATGCTAAGTGCATGTTCCAGTTTTGAATCCTAATCTAGATAGAGATTTTATAGTACTATATTATCTGGTGCGCATTGATTATTCATACTTGTGGTAGATGATCCCCTCCCCCCCCAAAAAAAAAAAAGATTAAGTAGCTGCTCTTATATTGATCTTTTTTTTTAAAAAAAGAAGTATCACTACATATATTAATTTAATTTATGTGTATAAAAAACTTTAAAAAAGAAATATTGAATGTGATTCTAAAAGGTAATTGGAAGTATGGACTGGACCTACATCAAAATCATTATTCTGGTGTACACACTTTGCAATATGTTTTTTAGGAAAAAGTACAATAAATGTGAATAAAAAATAAAAACCAGCAACATTTATTTTTTCTCAGTGACAGAAGTAAAGAAACAAAGTGTCTAATATAGAAGAAAGCAAACCACATTATGAAAAGATAAGATGATAACGAAGCCTTAAATGAAGCTGACGAGGAATAAAATAGAGCAGATAGCATGGTAAAGCAAGTTGAAAATTACGTAGGATATTTCTGTCTTACATGGAATGAGACAAATGAGAAATATGATGATAACGAAGCCTTAAATGAAGCTGATGAGGAATAAAATAGAGCAGATAGCATGGTAAAGCAAGTTGAAAATTATGTAGGATATTTCTGTCTTACATGGAATGAGACAAATGAGAAATATGATGATAACGAAGCCTTAAATGAAGCTGATGAGGAATAAAATAGAGCAGATAGCACCGTAAAGCAAGTTGAAAATTACGTAGGATATTTCTGTCTTACATGGAATGAGACAAATGAGAAATATGGGATATATCTTTAAACGTTAATGATATTTTTTTTCTATTTGTAATTAAGGGTGGTTAATTATAAGGAGAACCTCTTTTGGATATACTTTATTAATCTCAAAATCTTTTATTTATGAAAAATAATGTTTACATGCTTATAAAAAAATAGAAAAAAATTATGTTTTACCCATCTTCAACAGTCTGGAACCATTTGTATATTGATTATCTTCTGATAAATAATAGTAAACTAATGTAGTTTTACCATTCACCTATCATCATTGATGCAAATTGAATCTATTATTCATCCTTTGCTTAGCTACTACTGATTCGATGGATCCGGTACATCAATTAACTTCCACGTTTCATTATACAAGAATTTTGATGCAATGATAAAATCTCTGTTTTTTACTTTCCTAATAGTGTTCATGAAAAGACTGACTGGATCCGGGACAGGCACTGTGAACAATAGCCTACATCTAACATTCCATATAGCATGTACAATAAAGATGGAAAGTCTAATAATAGGAAACTGTTTAGTTTGTAAGGCTTCCCTTATAGACATGATTTTATAGTAATTCACCTTTAAGATTTGGTATATGGCTAAATTTATTTTACTGAGTCCAGGGCATGAGTAGATTATATAGTTGAATGACTCTTCTTGCCTTTTACATATTTGACAAAAAGGGTCTATCTTATTGTAAAATCTTTTGAAATGAAGGAATTTATTTGTGGGCATGGCTTCTAAGTTTATAAAAATGAGATTAAGGCACTTAGACTCAAGAGTGAGAAATTTAAAAATTGTTGTTAATTTGTAGTTAGTGATGCCAAGATTTGGAATAATTGTGGGATAATTCGGGTTAATTATATTGTATGCCTCCCAGATGGTAATTTTTGTAATTTTTGATCTATAGTTAAATGCTGGTTAAGCGTCCATAGCAGTTGATCAAGCCAGCACATTTTACTAGGCGGAGGATGGTCTGTATGCTAAATTAGTTCACTGAAAGTTATTGATTCATGTTTTTTCATCAGGTTAATAATTAATGTAAAAGATTTTTGAAAAAAAATTGCATCAATGGAGTGGAAGGACATCCCATTGAATTTATGATGTACTTGCATTTTGGACATACTAATTGATGTGGTGCTGTTCTTCCAGAAAAGCTTGGAGCATAAGCTATTAATCTTTTTGGAAAAAGCTTTTGAAATGGTAATGATTGGCAGATGGTATGCAATTCTCGACATGACCTTCATGTTGAGAAGTGCCACTTTTCCTTGTAATGACAAATAAACTTTTGAGAGAGTTTGAATTATTTTAGATGTAGAATCTATTAGAGTATTTTGTATCTGTCTTGATATTGATGATTGAGAAAGGTAAATAGGAAACCGTAAAAATTCTTGTGGCTTGGTGAGAAATCTTGAGGTTATTGTTTTTCCTGAAAGAATTTTCCACACAGAGGATTTCTTGGGGTTGAATTTAAGATGAGATGACAACGTGAAATTGTCAATTATTTGGTAAAGCTTTGGTAGGAAATTTTGGGATGGAAGGACAATGAAGATATCGTCCATATATGTGAATACCTTGAGTGATCTCTCAATTCTGGGTATGAATATTCCTGGGAAAGAATTTTCAATGTTTTTTAGAAGCGGATTTAAATAACAGATGAACAGCAGGGCACTGAGTGGGGAACCTTGTGGAATGGAAATATCGGGTTGGAAACCATTAGTATAGCATCCATTCAGGGTGATGTGAATTTTTCTATTGTTAAGCAGATTTTCTATGATCTGGATAATTTGAGAGGGAATATTGATTTCATTTAATAGAGCAAGAAGTTTGAAAATGTTGACAGAGTCGAACACCTCTGATATGTCAAGTTGAATTGCAATAGGCTTAGACCTTTGCTTGGATCTAACATAATCAAAAAGTGTCCTAACTTCACCAGTTGCTGTCAAAGGTGAAGATCCTTTCTTAGCATATTGGGACTGAACAGTGTGGTCAAGAATCATCTGCTGTTCTTTTTCCTTTATTACTTCTTCAATTACTTTGATCATAATGGGAATCATGGAGATAGGTCTTATGTTGTTGATATTGGTAGTCTTTATTTTTTTATATATGGCACTAGTGCTATTGGGTATAGATTGTGTATTTGTCTTTTCCCAGTAGCAAGGTGGTCTACCATACCCATCATAATCGGGATTGCAAAATTACTAAGATGTGACATTAGGAATTTTGGTATGGCATGCATCCCTGGATGAACACTGACTGGAAGAACAGAAAGTCTGTTCTGCAGATCAGAAGATGTAATTCCATGGTTAATAGCATCAGAGTGAGTCTGCCAGTTATATTTGGTTGTAGTTAGATTATTTTGAAGATGCTTTTTAAAGTGTTGACTAATGTATTCAATCATACATGGACTGGATATGCTGCTTCCATCTATTACCAGTGATATAGGTGTAAGTTGTTTTTTGATAGTACCCATCGCCCACCGTAGATAACCTCTGGTCCAGCAATGCTGGGCTGTGAGATAATTTTGTGCTCGTTTTATGGAAATGTATTCGGCGATGGCAACCTGTTTAACTTTGTATTGATGTTTAAGATCCAAAAGACGAGCTGTATGTGCCAGTTCAGCATGGCAGCATTTTATTTTTAGATGAATATCATCTAGTTCATTAATCAGAGTTGATGGGCCTTTTGTTTTCTTGGTGAAGTGTGCAATCAATGTTTGCAAAATTCCAATGAATGTAAACCAAGCCTCTTCAGGGGGTCTGTTTAACAGGTCAATCTTATGGAAAAGAATGTATGCTTCAGAAGGAATAGCTTCTGTGACAGATGCTTTAGTTAGCAATCTGAGTGAATGGTTAAGATTGAATGTAGCATAGTTGCTAAGCTGTATGGTTGAAATAATAGCACGATGGTCTGAGAAGGCAACTGGTCGAAGCATGATCTCCAGGCCATGGTGTAGTTCAGCAGTATAGAAAACCAAATCTATCAGTGTTTGATATTTATGTGTGTAGAATGAATAGGCATTTTGTGGAAGAAATCCATGGTCATTTATAAATTTTCTATTTAGCAAGTGGAGTTATTTAAAAGTAAATTGGTCATATGACATGTTGAAATCTCCCATGAGAATGGTTGGTGCACTATTGTTGACAGTCACCATGTTAACAGTGTTAATGATTCAGATGAAATTGGAGTGGTTGTTTGCGGAGTATATGTAAATAGCATTGATGTTACTACTTCCTTATGTCAGGTTGATGCTTATAATGTTTTTGTCCTGATATGTAATTTTGAATTTATTTGGGGGATGCCTGTCATTAATAAGAACACCAACTCCCTCTGAAGCAGTGAGGTTAGTTGAAAGATATGCATAACCAAGTTTATTAAGTTCTGAAATAATATGAGGATTGGAGTTCACATGAAATTTAGTTTCTCCAAAGAAACAGATATGTGGAGAAGATGAGAGGAACCAGTGTTTAAGTGCATGAACTCGAAGCATAGAATTGATTCCCCTTATATTAACCCCAATAATATGGCAAGACAGATTAGACATTAACAGATAATGAATTGGATTCTACCGCTAGATGATGGATTTCTGGGTGAATATTGACAGAGTGCGGGTGAAACGGGTTTTTAAAAGAGGGAATAAGGTTGAGATTGCCATCACCAGCATGATCATCAGGATCGAGCGAGGAAAAGGATGACATTATCTTTCGCTTTTTTTTTTTGGCTTGCGAGCTTGAGATTGTTTTTGAAGGAGACCCATGATTGGTAGACTGAATAAAGAATGGAACATTCTTATCTTCTGAATTTGACTCCTTCATGTGTGAAGACTTTCTTTCCCCTTGAGTGGATGAGCCAATCATCAGCTCCATTCCTGACTCAATATCAGTAGAAACATCCTGAATGATTGGAGAAGGAAGAGCTTGATAACTATCATTGTTTCTCATAAATTTGCCTCACATAGACCAGAAATATAGAGGCGACGTCTTGTAATTTTTATCCTAATAACTTTGCTGATTTGTACTATGCAAAAGATAGTAATCTGACAGGTTGCATAACTTTCTCTGAGAATTTTCATTTAAGACCAATATTGGGTATTTAAATAACTGTCAGCATTTGTCTCATTTAGACCAGAAGTGTAGGGACAGGGTCTTATACTTTTTAATGTTAACAATTTAAATGATTTGTTTAAAATAAAACATTTGTATTTTTGCAATCTGACAAATAACATAATTTTCATTTGAGAATTTTCCTTTGAGGTCAATGTTGGATATCTAAATCATATCTGCAAAACTGTTGAATTCAAATATTGGCAATTCCCCCACCTCTTGGAATTATAAGTGTTATAATCATTCAGCTTTTTATTGAACATTTTTTATGTTGTAGTAATCAAATCAATAAATATGGATGGATTTTTTATCTTTATTTTTTTATAGGTATTTCTATAATGAATCTTTTTTAAAAATCGACTGTTTTTTCTAAAAAAAATAGCATTAAAATTATTGTGCAGGTATTTTCTAGAGAAAAAAGATCTTAAATTCTAAATGATATAGCCTAAGATAGAAAAAATAAAAGATTGTTCTAATAGATCTTAAATTTAATAATGTTCAATTATTTAATTAATATTGTTTTGTTTTTAATTTTATATTTTAAAAATGTGCATATTCCTTTTATTAACTTGTTTGTATTTATTGCTTTGTGTGATATGCATTTATTCAAGTCTAAAGTAAAAAAAATCATCATTTATAAAAATAAGTCATATTAAAATAATAAAATTTGTTGATCATCAGTTCATAATTTTATCCATATAGTTGGAGTTGTCAAATTATATGGAGGTAAAGTGATAATATTTTACTATATTACCACAACTATAATAAAGCCGTTCAGGATATAATAAGATACCATTCATGTGTTTAAATGTGGTTTTTCATTAAATTATAACTTTTAAATAATGTCACTAAAGGAAAATAATTGTAATATTTCTGAAATTAGTAGTGGGAAATGATAGAATTTGACCCCTCAAAGGTGGCTAGTAAGTTTTTTTTTTTTTTAAAAATCTCTTACATTTAAATATTTAAAAATATAAAAGAGATTATTATTATTATTATTTTAAAAATAATGTTTATATGTTTATCTTTTAATTTAATGCAAACACATATAAAGCACATCAGGAAATTATTTTATTATTGATCAAATGTTGGCAAACTTTAACTTTTTTAAACTATATTTATAGAGTGAATAGTGCCGATGTGCATAAACTTAATCTATATTAGTAACAAGTTGAGCTAATTTATAACCATAATTATTTTATATTTTAATTTTTAAAAATGTAAACCCATTGTTTTATTAATTTATAGTATTTTAAGATTTATCACACTGATCCACTTTTTATTTCTATTTTAAAAATATTTCATAAAATAGTGTTCGAGCAAAGTTAAAATAATAGAGAAAATGGAAGTGATGTTGACTTAGAAAAATTGGTAGTGGTCAAGATTTTAATCACAATACCAAATTAGAAAAAAAAAAGATTAACTGAAGGTGCTTAAGGGGAAACATAGGGCCATTGATCTAACTTAATAGAGGAGGGGATCAATCTAACATGAGTCATTATTTTTTGTTTGGCTACTTGACTTTACTTATATTTAGATTCTTATTTACTTATAAGAATCATTCACTTTTTTTATATTTGCAAAATAATTTAATTTGTATTGTTTAACATTATTATTATTTTTTTTTAATTCTCACAAATGATGAAAAATGTAGTTTAAAATCTTATCTGAAATAAAATCAAATATTTACGTTTGATCTCAAAAATAATTGCATAAATATGATATTTTAAATTAAATCCATATATATGTTAGAATGTTTTCATAGATTCATTTTGAATATCATGTGAGAATGATATTTATGTATGATTGTTGTAAATAGTTAATCTGCTATATTTGTATTTTAAAACTTAGCACACCAAAACCACAGCTGCGTATTATACTATTTTATAAGATTGTAATGTCTTGCAGCCTTCAGTTGTTTATCATTAGTTTTGATAAAAATAATTTTATTGGTATTTGACACTTATTTGTATAAATTAAAGAAACAATTCTTTAAAGTATGAATATTAAATAATTTTTGTGATTCAATGAAGAAATAATCCATATTTCTGTTATATCTTTGTATGTTCTTCAGGCTAGAAAAGTAACTGGAAAACAGTAGTTTTATTAATTTAGCCAAATGATCTTAAACATCATGAATATCCATTATTCCCATCAAGATCTCTTTCAAGACTATTAACTAATAGATCTTTTTCTGTATGAATAATATGATTCTAAACAAAAAGAACCTACGTTAATAGTTTTTATCTGTGAAATTTTTTAAAGCTATGTTTAAAGTAATTTAATATTCATAAAAAAGTTGAATAGACAGTCATTTAATGTACTACAAGTAGATATTTAAATAATTATGTAAAATAGATAGAATAAATAATAGGTTTGCAAGTATTAAGATAGTTTGTATTCCTATATCTTCATTTATGGAATTTTTATTAGATACAACAGGGACTCAGAAATTATTGAAGATTCACATCTAATATCAAAAGATAGCAAAACAGTCACTTGTAAACAAGTATGGCCATTTTAACTTCCCTCTCCCCCCAAAAAAAGAAAAGCCATAAAAGAAGAAAAAACTACTCTAAAAATGAATTTGCGATTACTATTCAAATGACAAATATTTCCACATATAGAACATGCTTATCCATTTTTCGCTTTATTTGATATTTTATGGTGTTGTCTTTTAATTTTTTTTGTACGGAACTTTTCTTTCTGAAATACTTCAATAATATATTCAATTGTAGCTCTCCAATGTATTCTGTTCTCTGCCATATTTCCTAATGTAAAAAATTGGCATTGCTCTTCTTTTAAAATGACTTCTGAGATAATTCTTATAATGTAGATGGGAACCTATGAAAACATGATCAAGTTCACTATAAAATATCTTTTTAGTAAATTGTTCATTCGTTTTACATATTCAATCCCATGAATGTGTCATTTTATAATTGTGGGCTGTATAATGTCACATCCTGCAAATCAAAGAACATATTCATTGAATTAATATAATGAGCATGGTAATAGCTTTAAACAAGCTATATTACATTTGTAAATGCAAGGTAAGCAAGTCATATGATGTATGATTTGGTTTCCTTACTATATTGAATTGAATGTTTCCATGGTTTGTTATTATAAAAAAGAATAGAAATGAGGGCATACTATCCATGTAAATAGAAATAACTTTTAACCTTTGATTTTTTTAATTATATTTATACATATAATGTTTTGAATATAACCTGAAAAAAGTTGTTTGATAATTAATAGTTAGAAAACTTGAGGACTATGTCAACAACTTTTGTTTGCTATTGTTGGATTTAACAAATTACAAAAAAAGAGGAAAATATAATAATATATTTTAGATTATATATAAGGTTGTTATTTTGCCACTTTATTATAATGCAAGTAAGATGTAGATCTACTGTCAACATGATATAAAAGCTCTGGAAATGTTTTTAAGGTGTTTTACACGAGTCTAGAGATATTATAGTAAGGCTAAATATTTAATTATTCAAGTTGCTGAGTATATTGCTAGCAAATGTAAAATTTTATGAATGTATCTTCATTGAAGTAAGCGTGTGAAATGAGTAAATAGTTGCAAACTTTTATATATATATAAAATTTTATGACGAGGTTGAGCATATACTTGTGGGGGGAAATATTAAAAAACTCAATATGCATTGCTTTCATTAGGAAAATATGGTCGAAAAAATATACTGGAAAACTAGAATCATCCATGATCATTGAAGCCTCATTGATTGCAAAATCTCAAATAATATTTGTAACATAGTTGTGATTTAAACCATAGCCACCACTACCCTATTAGGCAGGATTGGTGTTAAACCATTAAGCATCACATGATCACATCTCCTATACTAGCACAATAATTGTTGATAAACAGAGCAAAACTCTCCATACAGTATTGCCACCTGTGCTAAACAGAGTAATCAATGGATGCCAGAAGGCTTGTGCATAAAATTCCTATCTAATGCCTACTCATCCAATATCCCCAGACTAGTTTCTGGCTTGTGGCCTTCGTCAGTGAGGAGCTTTGGATCTGAGAGCACTGCATCTAGATCTCAGGATCTAATGCAACCCTTTAGCAACCACCTTATATCTCTACTTAACTACAAAACCATGAGAATGAAATTGAAAGCACAAAAATATTTTCAGTTTAAGCTCAATAGCTTATATAGTCATATGGGTCTGAACTTAGTTCAGCACCCATACATTTTGGTGTCTTTGGCTCTTTTACAACCATAGCCACCACTACCCTATTAGGCAGGATTGGTGTTAAACCATTAAGCATCACATGATCACATCTCTTATACTAGCACATTAATTGTTGATAAACAGAGCAAAACTCTCCATACAGTATTGCCACCTGTGCTAAACAGAGTAATCAATGGATGCACAAGCCTTCTGGCATCCATTGATTACTCTGTTTAGCACAGGTGGCAATATTGTATTTAGAGTTTTGCTCTGTTTATAGTTGTGATTTATGAATTACAATAATCAGTTTTCACACAAGTCATTTTTAAGTTTTGCTATAAAAATAAAAGACAGGATTGCAAAAAGAAAACAAATTGCTACAGAAGTTAAAAGGCAATAATTTGAAAATGTCCAGTTATAGATGAACAGTTCAGTATATGATATAAACAGTAGGTCATATTTGTGATTTGATTTGTATAGTCATTGCAAAATTCATCTTTTTTGTTCTAGGTCTTTCTATTTTTCTCTTCTAGAGTTTGAAAGCCATATTCAGGTACTTATGTATTAGACCGGTGATGAGATTTCACATTAGTATTAGTCCCGCACCCACATTTACAATATATTGTTTCTTAGCATCACTTTGGCAAATTGAATTTTTTTTTATCTCGAACCACATTCCATTAACAATGGCTACTATCAATAGACAATCCTGAATAAAAGCATTGATAGCTGAGAGGTCAGCGCAGCTGTCTTGCAAGCAGTTGCTTGCACCCACTTGTTGTGGGTTTGCTTCCTGGCCGATGCTTTGGCATATGAAAAAAAAATACCACCATTATTTGTCCAAACTATGGACAGAAAGTGTGATATCATGGCCTTAAAATTAGCAGCAAAACCAGCATTATGACTACTAACTTTCTTTTCATCGGAATACAAAATGAATTCATTTCCTTTTTAGAAAATTGAAAACATTCTGAATTCGGTCTATAAATATTTATTTGTACCAGTGATCCTTATCACCACGTCAGATTAATATGTAAGTACCCATATTCGTTTATAAATAGCTGGTAGTAAAACTATCAGTCTTGTTTTAAATGTGTGATGGTCTTGATTATTTTTCATCACATGATCACATTTCCTATACTAGCACATTAATTGTTGATAAATAGAGCAAAACTCTCCATACAGTATTGCCACCTGTGCTAAACAGAGTAATCAATGGATGCCAGAAGGCTTGTGCATAAATCCCTATCTAATGCCTACTCATCCAATATCCCCAGACTAGTTTCTGGCTTGTGGCCTTCGTCAGTGAGGAGCTTTGGATCTGAGAGCACTGCATCTAGATCTTAGGATGTAATGCAACCCTCTAGCAACCACCTTTTATCTCTACTTAACTACAAAACTATGAGAATGAAATTGAAAACACAAAAAATATTTTCAATCTAAGCTCAATAGCTTATATAGTCATATGGGTCTGAACTCAGTTCAGCACCCATACATTTTGGTGTCTTTGGCTCTTTTACAACCATAGCCACCACTATCCTATTAGGCAGGATTGGTGTTAAACCATTAAGCATCACATGATCACATTTCCTATACTAGCACATTAATTGTTGATAAACAGAGCAAAACTCTCCATATAGTATTGCCACCTGTGCTAAACAGAGTAATCAATGGATGCCAGAAGGCTTGTGCATAAAATCCCTATCTAATGCCTACTCGGATATCCAATATCCCCAGACTAGTTTCTGGCTTGTGGCCTTCGTCAGTGAGGAGCTTTGGATCTGAGAGCACTGCATCTAGATCTTGGGATCTAATGCAACCCTCTAGCAACCACCTTTTATCTCTACTTAACTACAAAACTATGAGAATGAAATTGAAAACACAAATAATATTTTCAATCTAAGCTCAATAGCTTATATAGTCTCAGATATAAAGCTCCTCACTGACGAAGGCCACAAGCCAGAAACTAGTCTGGGGATATTGGATGAGTAGGCATTAGATAGGGAATTTATGCACAAGCCTTCTGGTATCCATTGATAACTCTGTTTAGCACAGGTGGCAATACTGTATGGAGAGTTTTGCTCTGTTTATCAACAATTAATGTACTAGTATAGGAAATGTGATCATGTGATGCTTAATGGTTTAACACCAATTCTGCCTAATAGAATAGTGGTGGCTATGGTTGTAAAAGAGCCAAAGACACCAAAATGTATGGATACTGAACTGAGTTCAGACCCATATGACTATATAAGCTATTGAGCTTAGATTGAAAATATTTTTTGTGTTTTCAATTTCATTCTCATAGTTTTGTAGTTAAGTAGAGATAAAAGGTGGTTGCTAGAGGGTTGCATTAGATCCTAAGATCTAGATGCAGTGCTCTCAGATCCAAAGCTCCTCACTGACGGGCCACAAGCCAGAAACTAGTCTGGGGATATTGGATGAGTAGACATTAGATAGGGATTTTATGCACAAGCCTTCTGGCATCCATTGATTACTCTGTTTAGCACAGGTAGCAATACTGTATAGAGAGTTTTGCTCTGTTTATCAACAATTAATGTGCTAGTATAGGAAATGTGATCATGTGATGCTTAATGGTTTAACACCAATCCTGCCTAATAGGGTAGTGGTGGCTATGGTTGTAAAAGAGCCAAAGACACCAAAATGTATGGGTGCTGAACTGAGTTCAGACCCATATGACTATATAAGCTATTGAGCTTAGATTGAAAATATTTTTTGCGTTTTCAATTTCATTCTCATAGGTTTGTAGTTAAGTAGAGATAAAAGGTGGTTGCTAGAGGGTTGCATTAGATCCTAAGATCTAGATGCAGTGCTCTCAGATCCAAAGCTCCTCATTGACGAAGGCCACAAGACAGAAACTAGTCTGGAGATATTGGATGAGTAGGCATTAGATAGGGATTTTATTCACAAGCCTTCTGGCATCCATTGATTACTCTGTTTAGCACAGGTGGCAATACTGTATGGAGAGTTTTGCTCTGTCTTGATTACTATTGACTTATTGTGATCTTTACATTATATATTATTGTTCACAATTTATTGTTGTTGTTTTTGTTTTTTTTTATAGTCACAGACATATGTATAAATTTGAAATTTTTTTATTATTCCCATTTCTATTTTCACATAGTTTAACATTAACTTTTCCCACCCTTATATCTTACAAAATTTGTTTTCAGTCATTTTTATTAATCCTTCTTGGGCTTTTTCATTTTACTTTAAACTTTATTTTTATCCCAAGACAATAGTATTGAATATAATCATAGCAATGCAATTCGTTTTTTCAAATCTTATTTGTAATATTGGCTTCTAGACTTTTTTCCGATTGCGTTGTTGCAAAAAAAAACAAACAAACAAACAAGAATATCAAAATTAGTTAATTTATATATATATATATATTACTTTTCATTTTGATAAAAATCTTTTTGATTTGAAAATATTTTTACACCTGTATAGATCAGTTGATATAACCCCCTTTTTTTTTTAAAAAAAAAAAAAGCTTTGATTGAAACTTTTGATGATTAAGTCTGGTCATTATGTTAAGCGTTGTTAGCCGAGAGGTCATCGCACCCGCCTTGCAAGCAAGTAGTTGGTGACACGCGGGTGTAGGTTCGCGTTCTGGCCGATGCTATGACATATGAAAAAAAAAGTCTGGTCATTATGTCATGGCAAATTATAAATACCATTATTTCAAACGATATATAGTTTAATATAAATATTAATGAATGAATTAATTTTATTTAATTAATGCATATAACATTTACTTGATTTGTTCAAGTAAATGTATAATTTATTGTTTTGTTTGTTGTTCTACGAATAATTGTTATTATATAATTTATATTTATCAATAAGATATTATTTTTTATTTTATTTTCATGAGGTAGTCTCTTTTTTAAAGTATTATTACCAATATATATATATATGATTTTTATTATGATTGCAACATTTTTAAACCTTTTTATATTGTAATATTAATATCATTATTTTATAAAGTAGTGTTAATATGAGATGCTTTGATAATTTTTAATTAAACATTAATAAAAAGCAATGTCTGATAATGGTAATAATCATCATCATTATCAACCATATCAATCCACTGCAGGATGAAGGTCTCTCCAAGTTTAATCCATCTTCTCCGATCTTTAGCTTCTCTTCTCCACATAACCCCTACACATTTTCTTATTTCATCCATCCATCTTACATGTGGTCTCCTTCTGGGTCTTTTACAATCTCTTGGAATCCAGTTTAAAATTTCAATTGTCCATCTATTATCATCTCTTCTAGCAATATGTCCAGCCCAACTCCACTTCAATCTTTTAATTTTTTCAATGAGGTCAGTAACACCTGTTTGTTCTCTTACCCATACATTGCGTTTTCGATCTCTTCTTGTTACTCCCAACATACATCTCTCCATACTTCTTTGAGTGGTCTGAAGTCTCTATATTGATCTTCTATTAAGTGTCCAAGTCTCAGATCCATAAGTAAGAACTGGTAAAACACATTTGTTAAAAACCTTTCTTTTCAAACACATAGGCATATTTCCTTTTAATATCAAGTTATTTCTACCAAAAGCACTCCAACCAAGTTTAATTCTATGATTAATTTCCTCTATTATGTTTCCATCTGTATTAATAATCTGACCAAGGTATTTGTAACTCTTAACCTTTTTCTAATTCATCATAATCAATCTTTATTTTCATATTTTGAGCAAATCGATTAAACATTACTTTAGTCTTTTTAACATTTATCTTTAGTCCTACTTTCCTACTTTCATCTGATAACTCCTGCAACATTTCCTGCAGCTCGGAAGCATTATTTGCAAAAACAACTACATCATCTGCGAAATCTAAATGACTTAAATAATCTCCATTTACTTTCACTCCTTTAGTTTCCCATTTTAATCCACAAAATACTTCTTGCAGCACTGCTGTAAAAAGTTTTGGAGATATGGAGTCACCTTGTCTTACACCTTTCTCAATGTTGACTTTCCCAGTATCATTATGTAATCTAATTGTTGCTGTTGCATTTTTATAAATATTCTTTAAAATATGACAATATCCTGGATCTATACCTTGATGATCCAATGCTTTAATCACTGAAGAAATGTTTATAGAATCAAATGCCTTTTCATAATCTACAAATCCAAAACATAATGACAACTCATATTCATTTGTCCTTTCTATAACTTCTCTCAATACCTGAATATGATCTACTGTACTAAAACCACTTTTAAATCCAGCTTGTTCTCTTGGTTGGTGAAAATCCAAGGTTCTCTGTAGACGAGTTGTAATTATCTTGGTAAAAATTTTATATAAAACTGATAAAAGGCTGATAGGTCTGTAATTTCTAATATCTTCTTTATCACCTTTTTTAAATATTAATATTATTACTGCATTCTTCCAATCATCCGGTACATCTTTATCATTTAGACATTTGGTATATAACTTTGCTAATATTTTTTCTGTTTCTTCACCTGCTTCTTTTAATATATCAATTATAATTCCATCATTACCTGGAGCCTTTCCTTTTTTCATACATTTAATTGCATTTCTCACTTTTTCATTTAAAATTCTGGGCAATTCGGAAGATGTAATAGATATAGGAGGTACTTGTTCTTTATTACTATATAATTCTTGATAAAAATCTTCTACCAATTTCATAATGTCATCCCTCTTTTTAGTAATAATTCCATCATTTTTCCTTATTGCAGATATAAATTTCCTACCAATACCAAAATGTTGTTTTACATTCTTAAGACTTTTATTTTCTTCTACAGCTTTTCTTGCTAGTTCACAGTTATACTTTCTTATATCATATTCAACTCTTTTCCGCATCATTTTACAAAATTTGAGATATTCAGTTCTTTTTAATGCATCATTCTTGCATATCTTCATATTCCTTCTTTTTTTCATAAGTTCTCTAGTCTCAGTAGAAAATTTATTAGTCAATTGCTGCTTTTTTCTACCAGCTATCTTTGTTGCAGTTTTTAAAAGTGTATCAGTTATTTTCATATTAATTTCATTCAAATCTGAATCATGTTCAAAATCTACTAATACTTGAAACCGATTTGTAAGTTCTAATTTAAATTCATTAGAATGTTTCTGAAGATTAGGAATATCAACTGTAAATATAGTTTTTCTTAATAATTTTTGTCTCTCTAGTTTTACATTAACATGTATCTTACCCCTTACTAATCGATGATCACTTCCTGTGTTAAATTTATTAAGAACATTACAATCTTGAAATATGTATTTCCTGTTAGTCAAAATATAATCCAATTCTGCTGTACCTTCATTTGGATGCTTCCATGTCCATTTCCTTCTAACATTTTTCTCAAAAAAAGAATTCATCATATAAAGTTTTTCCTTCTCTGCAAACTCCACAAGTCTATGTCCTCTCTCATTTCTATTACCATAACCAAAATTACCTACAACACTTTCATCTTTCATTTGTTTACCAATTCTAGCATTAAAATCTCCCATAACAATTTTAAAATGTTGTTTACTCTGATCAAAAGCCTTTTGTACATCCATATAAGAATCTTCTACTACTTCATCACTGTGAGAACTTGTTGGAGCATAAACCTGAATTATCTGCATTTGATATCTACTATTAAGTTGTATAACTAATCTTGCCACTCTGTCTGATACACCATCAATCTCCACAATATTGTTCTTCCACTTTTTATTTATAATGAATCCTACTCCACTTGTATTTCCAATATTTGTGCCTTTATAATAGAGCATATGTCCACTTTTTAAATCAATTGTCTCTTCACCTTTTCTTCTAACTTCACAAAGTCCTATAATATCCCATTTAATATAAGAGAGTTCTTCTAATTCTTGCAATCTTCCTTCACTTGAAAGTGATCTGCAGTTGTAAGTACCTAAATAAAAAGTCGTCATCAAATGGCAGCCTGGGTCCACCTCCAGGATATTCTTAGCACCCTCCGCCTTCGGCCACCAACCGCTGCCTTGGTTGGTGACTTTACAGCCTCCTGGAATTAAGGGCCATGCTTTATTTTTGTCTGTCATAATTGTATAATTGGGAAAAATCTTTATCATTTACACAAACATTCATTCTGCCTTATCAGGCACTGAGAAGAAAGACCATGGTGTTTCTTGATCTTAAACTCAGAGGTAAAAAACCAATAAACTCACCACGCTGGCTAATGCGTGTTGGTGTGCAGCCCATCCATGTTCATATACTATATGAATAAACATATAGTAATAACAGCTGCAACGACAAGAACGTATGGAGTGGACATTAGGAATTTCCCCTGCTCGGTTCCTTTAAGGCCTCCAAGAGGAATCAAAGGGTCTCCTTTCAGTTAATAGCAAACTCCTTTCTGCAGCCATGGTAATAATATTTAGTGATTAATCGCAATATCTTTTACCAGATCTGTTAGCTTGTATTGCTTGCGTTGAGTGTTGTTAAAACAAGTATTAACATTTGCACAACATGATAAATAGATTATGGTACTAGTAATTGTTTTGTCAGTAAACATATGACAATTTAATTTAGAGTTTGATTTAACTTTCATTTAGCTATTCTAACTAGTCATCCATTTATAACTGTCTGCTTTCATATTCATCTGTATATGTTTGCTTATTTAATAATTTATTTATCTATTATTTGCTTTTATCTGTATGTACTTACATATAAAATTAATATAATTTATGTTCTTTATTACTTTTTACAATGCTTTTTTACAACCACTACTGACGGTTTTGATTGCGCTAGCAATCTTCTTCAGAGCTATAATAAATTCAGTACAAATACATGAATATAACTACATATGAACATATAATTTTACATTTCAGGTGTAGTTGTATTCATTTATTGGTATCGTGTTTGTTGTAGTTCTGAAGAAGATTTGCTAAGGCAATTGAAACCGTCAATAATGGGTTGTAAAAAAGCATTGTAAAAAGTAATACAGTGATATTAATTTTATATGGATTTGGCATTGCAATAAGAAAGATAAAGTTATATATAGCTGTATATTTTTATGATAATTTATTTATTTATTTGTTTATATCTTTTTAGGTTCAGAAAAACAAATTCATCTTGGAACTGTGAACCCAGACTCAATTTCAGTATCTCACACATCTTCCATTGGACTGGTTCAAAATAGTGAAGGTAAATTTAGGTGCACTTTTAAATTTAATATATGCAATGGGGTTTGGCAGAATATTTCTACCCTTAACAAATATTATAACCTGCAGACTTTATAATAAAATCAAAGTCATATAATGTATATTATTATGAACACAATGAAATAATAGTGGCAAAGTTGTATGCACATTTGTTCATGTTTTCAGTACTAGAATATCAGACTTTTTTTTTTTACAATTTGTAATGTTTGATTAGTGGTTTAGTTTAATTAATTGTTTATTTGTGCTTTTAGTAGTGACATTTTTTTTTTCAACTTGCACATTCATTTACTTATGTAGTTTTAGCCATGAGTCAGCAACATGTGGTGAGAAAAATAAATAAGAGACATAAAGAAAGAAAATTTTCAATGTGAGAAAGTGGGAAAACCATCTAAGTGCTGAAATCTGTATAACTTATATATAGGAAAGATTATTTATGCTTTTTAAATTTACATATGAGTTCATAAAAGCTAAATAAATTAAATTTATTTTTTTACATACATTTTTTCTGTTTAAATGGATATGTTGGCTGGTGATTGCTTTAAGCTTTGGACCGGAAATTGATTATTTATATATATATATATTTATTAAGTACTTCTTAATGCAATATTTAATAATAATAAATAAAATGGAAAATCCCATAACATTAAATACTAGCTAAAAAAACAAATTTATGCTAAAATTCTTTCACAGCCATAGTTTTTTCGTTTAACATATAGATCTTCTCAAGTGAAAAACATCTACATACATAACATATATATAATAAAAATAACCTTTCTATGAATCATGTCAAAAACTACCCATCTTTAATATCAAAGGAAGTTTTTATGAGATTGATGGCCTTAGATTCAAGAAGATTTATCATCAGTTTCTTTAACTTTTCCTTTTAATTCATTTTTTTCATGAAATATAATCTCTGCATTGTCAAACAACATTTTATGGCCTGTATTCAGTTCATGAATATACAAAACTGGATTAGGATTCCTATTTTTAACTCTACCTTACGAACTTTAATTTTCTCATTAATACTTAATTTACTTCGACCTACGTAAATTTTGCAACAACTGCAAGGAATCTAATAAACTATACTAGGAATACATTTACCATCAATAAATTATTTTGAGCTATTTAGTAATGAATTGCAATCCAGACCCTTTTCAAAGCAGCTCTCGCACCACACAATAAACGATAAATCAGTCTATAAATTGAGGATTTAGGTGGTAAGGAAATAAATTCCTTATTCTCACTAACAATCAAATTTTTATTAATATCATGTTTATAAATATTTTTATTATTATAATATTCACATAAATATTCTGGAGATTTATACAGAAGAAGTCTATATATTTTAAATTTAGCTTTTATTCACGTTGAGAATGCTTTCGACTAACTAGTAGTCATTCTCACAGCCATGAGTGTAGTTAGTTGAAAGTATGCTCAGCAGGAATGAAAGCTAGATTTAAAATATATAGACTATCTTTTCTGTATAAATCTCCAGAACATTTATGTGAATATTACAATTACCCAGAAAAGAAAAAAAAATCTTTGCTATTGAAATTTTTTTATTAAATATAATATTTTTAAAATTTTTAAAATTTGACTTGTAACAGTTGAGGTTAGGAGATATAAAGTTAAACAAGGCAATACTCTCCATACAGTAGTGCCACCCTGTGCCAACCAGAGTAATCAATGGATGCCAGAAGGCTTGTGAATAAAATCCCTATCTAGTGCCTACTCATCCAATATTTCCAGACTAGTTCTGGTTTGTGGTCTTCATCAGTGAGGAGCCTTGGATCTGAGAGCACTGCACCTAGATCTTAGGATCTAATGCAACTTTTCAGCAGCCATCTTTTACCTCTATTTAACTACAAAACTATGAGAATGAAATTGAAAACACAATAATATTTTCAATCTAAGCTCAATAGCTTATATAGTCATATGGGTCTGAACTCAGTTCAGCACTCATACATTTTGGTGTCTTTGACTCTTTAACAACCATACTCACCACTATCCTATGTGGCAGGATTGGTGTTAAACCACTAAACAATTATGTGCTAGTATGAGATATTGATCATGTGATGTTTAGATATATAAAGTTCTGAAGAAGATTGCTGGGGCAATCAAAACTGTAAACTGCAAAAAAAGGGTGGTAAATAAAGCATTGTGTAACAGTGGTAAAGTGCTTGGATAATTTAGTATTATATTATAAATATAATATTCCTAATAAATTCACGATCATAACCCAATTAAATATAATCAAAGACAAATTGATTTTTTGAACATAAGCTTTACTCTCAAAATTACTAAGCATTTTATTCCTAAAACAGAAATTTAATAGAGAAATTTTTTTATGAGTAAAATGTTGATAACCGTCATATTTTTTTAAAAATTTTGTGTTCGATAAAGTGACTTAAAAGTAAAGTATTATCAAACTTCTCATCTCTTAAATCTAAAATAAATAATTTAATAAAATCAAAAGCATTCCCACCAATAATCACATGAATATTAGAATCAAAAGCACTCAATCCATCAAAAAAAAAATCCTTCAATTTATCTTACTGATTAATAAGTCAACAGCCATAAACATATCTAATGAATAAATTGAAAGAAACAGAAGAACAATTAATAACACCACTCTTTAAAAAATTGTAGACAGCACATTAAAGGAGAAATAACATATCAAATAGCCATTCTTCTTTAATCTTATAAAACACATTGGTATGCATAAAATACATTGACTATGTAATGACAAAAGCAGGTGAGGAGTAATTTTAATCTTTTATAGGCAGCAAATGATTGATGTTTCCTCAAAACAGAAAGAAATATATATTTTAATCTATCAATTGTTTGACATATATTTTCCATATATAAATTGCCAAATGAACAAAACCATTAATTTTATTATAATCCTCAAAAGAAAAAGAGTTTTGCAACTGTGATCAAAATTAATATAATTTTTAAAAAATTATATATGAAATTTCAAAATGTTATCAACAAGCCCTCCTGTAAAATCAGAAATATTCCTTAAAAGATAATAATCTTTACGAGACTTAAGATTAAAAAAAACATTATGAGCCTAAAATCACCGAGATTTAAATAAGTAACCGTATCAAAAAAAAAGTTTTTTTTATATTTTTTATAATATCAATTAGCTTGGATTTTATTTTCTTACCAGGGTTCCAATTTGAAATTATATACTTTTCATTATTTAAGAAGTCTATTGATGGTAAATGTATTTTTTGTACACTTTATAAGATTCCTTATAGTGGTCTTAAAATTTATATAAATCAAAATGAATTAAGTCTTAACGAAAAAGTTAAAGTTTGTCAAACATATCACAAATTGGCTTCGCATATTTATAAATAGAATTCAGGTCATAAAATATATTATATGCCTTTTATATACTAAACTAAATTATTCATAACATTATCTAGTCAATTTTTAATCCAATAATTTCTTTTTATCCTCACATTGTAGATTAAACTAATGATTTATATATATATATATATTAAAAATACTACATGACTCATTAGTTTTGTTCATTTTTTTATTTATGAGTATCATTTTATTTCAATAAGCACTCAGATTCACGAATAGTCTAAGAATATTTCTAAACATGAGTACTGCATGGTTTTATTTTGGTTGTGTAAGATCAAAAATATTGTCAAAATGGAAGAAAATGTGTATTTTTTGCATTTTAGTACATTTATGTGAATTAACACAATTCCTTCATTATGCATATGTATTATTTACATTTGTTTACAAATTTAAGTTTTAACCTATTTATTATTAATCAAATTTAATAGTATATATGTGTGCACTATATGGTCAATAAAGGAATTTAATTGATATAAAAATATATTTTTTCTAGTTTGGTTCAAGTATGTTTTTTTTTTTTAAATCCACAATTTGTTACCTATATGATTAATCTACTAGATATTGACAATGTATTGTTAACATTTTTTTTTTCAAAGTGAGAACTGACACGAAATAAATAAGTAGCCCTCCTTAATTTTAAAATAGGGAGGGGGCATTGAAAAACAAATTCATTCACAAATTTTTCGAGGAAACTTTCATCATTGCCACTATAAACTGACATCTATATAAATGTTATCAAAAAGTGAAACTGGAAAAAAAAAAAAAAAAGCATACAAATACACGTGCTAAATTTTTATTTTATTTGTTAATGAAAATTCTATACAGATCAAATATAAAATGTTAAGACATTGTACAGTAACTATTCAACAGACATTATTATTACAGATTAATAATCTTAATACAATTTGTAAAATAAATATTGATTCACATTTTGTTTCTTAGATAGTTTTTCTACTTATTAAGTAGTATTATTATATAGCTTCGAATGTTTTGGTCATTATTAGATATCATTTCAGTGTTATGTTGTTCTGTTGATGTTGAACTTTTGCTTACTATTTTTCCTCGAATGCACATAATGTCGTCTTAACTATTTCTTACAAACCTGCTGTTTTTATAACTAATTCTTTGATAAGCATTAGCACAATAGTGACTTGGTGTTCCATTGGTAATAATCAAGTTCATAAACAAAAAAGCATCAACAATAACAATAATAGTAATAACAGAGTCACTGGATGTGATACGATATCAATATTCACTTACAAAGGATATATGATAGTCTATTACCCCCAGATTTTAATCACATTTTCACTATTTCTTTGTATCAGGCTTTTTTTTTTTTTGTTTGTTCATGGAAAACTATTTTAAGTTAAAATCATTACCAACATCTAAATCACATGATAATGAAAATTTAAGAATTTTTTTTCATTGTTTATAGCTGTAAAATGTTTTTAAAACATTTGTCTGTAATGAAGTAATGTGTACCTTGATAAGAAATCTATCAATTTAAGATATAGTATGGGTATTCAAAATGTTGTTAACTGCAGGCTATGACTGAATATTATTTTGCATAATTGGATTACTCTGTCTTGGTTTCCAAATTGCATCTCATTGAATTATTGTATCAATTTCTACAGTGGTCTGACTTTTATCTCTAATAGAAATTGTTTTACATCAAAAGGTGTTACAATGACTTACATATTTGCAGCATAACAAGAGTATCTCACTTCTCTAGTCAGGGCAGTTTGCTATTAGTACTGATATTTTTTGTTTTATTGATGATATTAGATAATACAGATTTATTATTAACTCAGAGTGGCTATGACAACAGCAGAATGTAATAGCTATAGAGGTATATATTACAGTTTGTAAGAAAAGTATTTTTTATGATGTAATTAATATTCCAATTTTAATTATTTTTTTATGGAACATTATTCATAATATATATTATAATATTTGTATTAAAAAGATATATAACCATAAAGCTAAAACCTTAGTACATGCGCCTTGAGTGCTCAAGGCGCATGTACTAAGGTTTTAGCCTTATATAAGTATTACGTGCTGACATCGCGCTTAATAAGAATTAATATTTATAACCATAAATTGCAAAAATGCACAAATAGAACTGATTTCATTTTTACTGCTTCTAAGTGAAATGAGTTGATTGCTTCCTTTGAATAAAATTACAATTATTTATTATAATGAAATAAGTTTGATTTTATTTATTATAAACAATATTTATTAAAAATATTGTAATACTAAATAAATAATCATAAATCTGTATTTGCAAAGTAGAAATAATGATCTCCCATGGTCTTGTGTAGCATCAAGATTTATGTAGCGTCAAACACCAATGAAATGATAGAGTGATACCATACTGTATAGAGTTTATAATAGATATTATAATATTTGCATAATAAATACATACATATATATATATATATTTAACCATAGATTGCAAAAAATAAATGGTGAAATAAAATTACTGTTGTTTATACTATTTCTAATTGGAATTAGTTTTTTGCTTTCTTTTAGTAAAATTATAATGTTATTATAATGAAATAAATTTGCTTTTATTTATTATATGCATTGTTTATAAAAAATAGAATGATTTAGTAAATGTTTATACATTTAACAGCAGAACAGGTTTATTTCGTGTTACTCATATTTATTTTCTCTTTCAAATTAATATTTTATTTAAAGTTGGAGGTGATGTTATGTTGATCAGTACATATTTTTCTTAATTTTTGCACAACATTAGACACATAAGGGAACTAGTTCATATTTTGTCTTCAGATTTGAGATTTACAGGATCCATAATTTTTCTATAAAAATTGGCTATTATTGAATTTATTTTTTTAGTATTAGATCTTCCATGTATAATTCTATGTTTTTTCTCCAATCTGCTTCGAACTTGCATTATTTTTCAATTCCTGGGAGAAAACTTTTCAGTCCTTGTATTTATAAGATGAGGGGTTTATAGACTTAGGATGTATGATGTCTGTCACATATTTGGACTTCAATTTCATCCTATAATAGAATACGTTGATCTGTCTTTGAATGTTTAATTCTAAAAATTTGATATTATGATGTTTGTCTTCTTTCTTGAAAGTTCATACCGAGGAAGTTAATGGAAACTAACTAATATGATCAATTGTTCCTTCATCTGCACATAGTAATATATCATCCTCATATCTGGAGTATGAAATTGTTTTTGGAAGACACTCTAATTTTGGAATAATCAGTTTTTAAAATTTAGATAAAGACAAGCTGCAGACACCTCCATTAAATATTAGCCACATTAGTCAACCTCGATATAAAATTTGTAAAAGTGGGGGGAAAAAACATATTTAGCAAAAAATGGAAAAATAAAATTATTTGCATTTAGATTACAGTAGTATGAAATAGCACCAAATTCCAGAAAATTAATTCAAATAGCAAAGAACTGATGCCTATAGAAAAGTACTGAGATGGATATCTGTTCACTTTATAAAATTTTAGAATATTAAAGCATATGAATGTTTTCAGTGATAGCAAATACCATTTTTAGCTGTTGAGAGTTAATTTTGATGATCAGTAAATTATATAGCCAAGTGTCAGTTAATTTCAGGTTTACTGGTAGAGAAATATAGATAGAAGTCGGTATTAAAAAATGCTGTATTCTATCTTTTTGTATAAAATCATTAACTAGCTTTTTTATTTTATATTAACTTCAAAAGGTATTCCAAAAAAAAATGTTAGTATGTTTTTAGTAATAATGGAACATTTAATTCCAGTATTTGCTTTATTTCTAAAAAATTTAAAATTTGCAAATATGATGTCAGAAGTTGTAAAGTAGTTTGAAAATTCTTATGTGTTCATTTGTTTGAGATGCTATTTCTACCAATTTTAAATTGTGACAGTCATAGAGTGATATTAGGAAAAAGTTTTTCAAAATGTTCTGAGACGTCTTGATTATAAATAAATAGACAATACCATCACTCTCTATAAAAGAATTTCTAATGGCGCAGTGCTTCTAATTAAATTATATCAGGTGAAAAGAACGTAAGAGGATGCCAAGTGATATTACCTTATAATATAACAAAAACAAACGGTCAATAAATTTATGTTTACAATATCCCCAAATTAAAAACTGAAACTTTAAAAGATTTGGTCTGTTCAGGTCATACAATAGATACATAACTTCTGTATAGAAAATAATCAATGATTTAAGATTGTAATATTGTGTGTGGCATTTCTTTTATGTAGTATAATAATTGCACAAAGGAATTGGAAATGAATTATGATTTTGTTTTAAGGTAAAGTATATATTATATCACAAATATATATATATTTATTTACTACATTATTATTAATTATAATATATAGCAATATATTTTTTATATTTATAATGTGATTTACTAAAGTATAGAATCTTCCTTAATTTAATTCATTAATAATTATGCTTTGTGAGATTTGGTGCAGTGATAGATAGAGTGGCGATCACCAGAGATCATTTGATGCTGCGATGGATAAAGTTGCAAACCCTGGAAATTATTTGGTGCAGTGATAGATGAGTGGTGAACCCTGGAGATCATTTGGTGTTGTAATAGATAGAGTGGTGGACCCTGATGATCATTTGGTGCAGTAATAGATAGAGTGGCAGACCCTGGAGATCATTTGATGCAGTGATAAATAGAGTAGCTGACCCTGGTGATCATTTGGTGCAGTGATAGAGTGGCAGACCCTGGAGATCATTTGATGCAGTGATAAATACAGTAGCGGACCCTGGTGATCATTTGGTGCAGTGATAGATAGAGTGGCAGACCCTGGAGATTATTTGATGAAGTGATAAATAGAGTAGCAGACCCTGGTGATCATTTGGTGCTGTGATAGAGTGGCAGACCCTGGAAATCATTTGATGCAGTAATAAATAGAGTAGCGGACCCTGGAGATCATTTGATGCAGTGATAGAGTAGCGGACCCTGGTGATCATTTGGTGAAGTGATAGATAGAGTGGCAGACCCTGGAGATCATTTGATGCAGTGATAAATAGAGTAGTAGACCCTGGAGATCATTTGATGCAGTGATAAATAGAGTAGTGGACCCTGGAGATCATTTGATGCAGTGATAGAGTAGTGGACTCTGAAGATCATTTTATGAATTGCAATCCTGCTTGATCACTTCCATTGCTTAAACTTATTGTGAATTTCTAAGCTATAAACCATTTTATTATTTATTCTATATTAATAGCTAGAGTCTTTTTTGTTTTATATCTTATCTTTAATAGTGTAGGATTCAATCATTAAGTGTCTTTTGTCTGTGAACCATTTCTATGCATTAGCTGTAGTAATGGGTTTGTGTGTTTTGTGTTGCCACATTTTTATCTTTCCATTACTCATATGGAAATTCTGTCTCCTGTTCATTTTTTTTGTCATTATTTTCTGTTTTTTTTTTTGTCTTGTTCTTTTTTTCTTCTGGTGTCAAAATGGCTATATTTATTTTACCAGCATATCTGTAGCTACTAAATCATTTATTATATATACTGTTTCAAGGTATACTTGTTAATATAATTTTCTTCAAAATAAAAAGATTATTAAAGTTTATGCTATGAATGTTGAGATGCTAGAATAAACTGTTCAAGGGAAAGGCAAATCATTAATGATGATGATCAAGTGTTATGATTTCATTATAATACCTTACTGTTCTGCTTTTGAAAATTTTTAACAAACACGAACTATAATGTTTTTTATGACTAACAACTATTTCTTTATTATTTGACCTGATACAGCTAACTGTTATTTTTATTCACTTAGAATGATGAATATTCCACTATATGTTTGTTTTAAATTCAATTGATTTAAATTCATTAAGTCTTTTGACATATTAATTTTAAAAAAAAATTTTTTTACCATGACATTTTTTAAAAATAACTTATGAGCGATAAAAATTAAATCTATTTTATTCAAGTCCTCAGTGTATCTTTGCCATAATAAAGCACCATAGTGTTGATTGAACTTTTCATACTGAAATATTTATTATGTAATGAACTAAAGACTGAGCATTGCCTCAAAATTGGTACTAGTTTCTTACAAGGTTCCATTTTTAAGTAAGATGTTACATACTGCTATATGTAATTAATGTTAAAAGAAATAAAAATACAATCTTATAAATTGAACATTTTTATACTGCAGTGCTAACATTCAATTTTAAATGTGAGCGTAACAAATGTTGTTTCAGTGCGTAATACAATTTTTTTTAAAAGTAAGGCATAAGGCACTAGCATTAACTTCAGAGCCTTTGGGCAGAATAGTGGAGAAGATAATTCCATATTTGCCAATAACTGGATCATGGAATTTGGGTAGTGTATTGTTCTGATAATGAAAATGGCAAGATACTATTTTTTGACCAGGACTGATCATAAACAATATCTACTTGAAATAACAATTGTAAGTGTGATTAGAATCTGGAAATCTTTTTAAGTTTTATGAATTATGGATTTGAACCCATATTGATGATCAGATAGAATATAGTTTCACTTCATTAAAGTTCATTAAAAAGTTATCGTATATAAATAAAAGTTATTATTAAGTAAATTGTAAAAAAAAAAAAAACAATAACTGTATTATTCAATTTTTGAATATAAGTGTTTCTATAAAATTATATAACGAAATAAAATGTTAGATATATATTATATAATAAAAGTTCCATAATAAATGCCACCCGATTCCCTCACATGAACTTAGAGTACATATTACTGTTATACAATTTTTAACCATCTCAATGCTACTTATTGTAAGCAATAAGCACTACCATCTTGCACCTATTATTTACTAAAACTTGTAATAAGTGACAAAGAGATAGTGAAAAATTAGTCAAGCATTGGTGGTCGAGAGGTCAGCGATAGCTGCTTTACAAGCAGTTGACCCGGGTTAGCAGGTTCTCTTCCCGGCTGATGCTATGACACATGAGAGAAAAAAATTAGGCTGCTTATTATAAAAGCACTTCACTTTATGCAGTTCATCTTTCACACTTTTAAATAAAATAAATGAAATTTATTTTATACTAAATAAAATTCTAGTTTTTTCTGACTTGCTTAATTTTTTTTTTTTTTTTACATCGAAAGAAGGTTTCCTTGAAACCAGCGTTATAATTTCATTCATCTTGTTTTTCTTATCCCATTGTTAATATTAGTGTAATTATTCTATATTTGTTCAGTGTTTTTTTTTTTCTCATGTTGTCATAGCATCAGCCGGGAAGCGAACCCGCTAACCTGGGACAACTGCTTGTAAAGCAGCCGTGGCTGACCTCTCGACCACCAATGCTTGACTTGTTCAGTGTTTTTTAAGTAGGAAAATAGTAAATTAAAAAAAATAAATATATATTACATGATCAATTCTATTTAAAGAAATACTTTGGATATAGTTGCATTTCTGAAGTGAAATTTTTATTTTTTGAAGTAAATGTTTTTTTTTATATGTATATGCTTATAAAAATAAGTGATTTAAATCTAATTTTAAAAAAAAATGTTACATGCTAAAATCACATTATAGAAAATAAACTCTCAGTGAGTTAAGAGATAGTAGTAATATATGTGATATATGCATTAAAAGAAAATATACTAATAATTTCATATTATTTTTCTAATAAAACTGCTATCATTAATTTTTCATAATTATATATATATCAGTAAATGACAGTGAACACTTAGACAATCCCAATATTATTAACAATTAACAATTTCAAACTGTTGTCAAGGCAACCTCTTTTTAACAATTCCACCTTTATTGTTAAAAAGAGGTTGCCTTGACAACAGTTTGAAATTGTTGATTGTTAATGATATTGGGATTATCTAAGTGTTGAATGGCTTTTAATGATTACTTACAAACCCGTTTAGCCGTGATCTTTATTACACTTAATATATATATAATGAAATTTCATCAAAATTTAATACATATTTCAACAATGTATGTCTCAAATGCTATAGAAAAGAGTTTGCTGGTAACTGAAAGAAGATACTTGAATTCCTCTTGTCCAAACAGGACAAGCTTCTATTGTCTACTCTATATATTCTTGCCATTGCAGCTATCAGACTAATGCTTATTCATATGTTAATTGATTGTGAATGGGTTTTTTGCCAATGGGAATCCACCAGCATGGGGAGTTTTTGTTCATTTTATCTCTAAATTTAATATCAAAAAATACTATAATCTTCTTTCTTAATTGGCTGATAATTCTTGACTAAAATATTCATTGATTTTTTTTGAAAGTAGGATAAATGTATGTGTGAAAGATCTTTTTATAACTATTTATAATTTTGATAAAAAATAAACTAAAGTATGACACATTTTTCCAGGAGACTGCAAAGTTGTCATCAAAGGTAGCTGTTGGTAACTGAAGATGCAGAGTAATCATAATATCCTGATTGAAATAGCAATTTGATGATGACCTTTTATTTAGCTACCGACAACTACAGATTATTTTCAAATGAAGAAAGATTACGTGAATTGGAAGAAGAACCGGCTAATATTAAATATGACATTGTTGGACTTTATGAAATAGGAAGAAAAGTGAAAAGATAATTGATAGGGAAAGTGGACATGAAAATATTTCAGTAGAAGAACTCGCCCATTATAAATAAAGTAGAAGAATATTATGGAGATTAATGGTATCAGACAGATAAGCATGATTAATTATTCCTCTTAATGGAAAATACTAAATGCAGATGATTCATGTTTGTCCCAACTAGTTCTCATTGTGATGTAGAAGTAGACGATTTTTATATAGATGTACAAAATGCTTTTGTCTGCCACAAACAACATATAAAAATATTTTGGGCGAATTTAATGCAAAAGTTGAAAAATGATTGAATGATGAAAATACAAATGATAACTTTGGCCATGGTGACAGAAATGAGAGAAGACACGGGCTTGTAGAATTTGCAGAAAAGCAAGATTGTATATGGTGGTTTCTTTTTTTATGAAAAAATACTAAATGAAAATAGATATGGAAACATGCAAATGACAATATAATAGAATCAATTTAAATTTTGTCTAATGAAAAATATGTAGCATCAATGCAGGAAATGATCATTGATGAGTAAAATGTAAGATGCATGTTAATACAAAAGTAAACAGTCAAAAATTAATAAAAAAGACATTGTTAACATTCCTAACTTTCAAAACCAGTTCAGTGAATTTTATTAGAACTTAACAAATCATTTTAAAATATTGGTAGACTTTGAAAATGATTCAATCTTAACAGAGATTAATAAGAAGATAAGCAGATTAGGTAAAATTGCAACAAAGATGGCAGAATAAATAATTCATCAGACAATTTTCAACCTAGACCAAAAAATATTTGAAGAGAAGGAATATGAAAAACTTTCAAAATGATTTATTGACAACAGTTGAATATATGTATTTCTCTAAAATGATATGGAAAAGAGTTAATAATGATATCAGAAAATATGAGTAGAACTTGCCAAAGAGAGCTATAGAAGTTTCATAAGTACAAAACATTTTGACACTAGGAGAATAGTTATCTCAGCAATAAAAAGAAAATATGGCATTATTACTAAAAAGAGAAATAATTAAATTTGTGAAATTATTATTGAGTTTTTTAAAAGAAACAGGCGAAGAAATTGAAAAACTGTTGGCAAAAATGATATAGAAAATGTCTGCATGCCTATGACATACAAGATGATTGGAAGAATGCAACAGTAATATTGATATTTAAGAAAGGTGATCAAAAATATTAGAAGTTACAGACCTGTGAGTTTTCCGCCAGTTCTGTATAAACTTTTTACCAAAATAACTCATCTACGAGTAATTTTGTATTTTAATCTACTAAAAACACAAATTGGATTTAAATATGGTTTTGGCTTAGATCTCAGAGAAGTTATTGGAAGGATCAATGAATATGAATTAACCTACCACAAATGCAAATGTGATTTAAATATGGTTTTGGCTTAGATCAAAGAGAAGTTATTGGAAGGACCAATGAATATGAAATAATCTGCCAAAAACACAAATCTGATTCAAATATGGCTTTGGCATAGATCACAGAGAAATTATAGGAAGGACCAATCGATATGAATTAATCTACTAAAAACACAAATCAGATTTAAATATGGTTTTGGCATAGATCACAGACACCTTATAGGGCTGTATTGTCTTATGCTTTGAATTTGCAGATAATGAAAATGCATTTTATTCTATAAACATTTCCATGGTAATTAAAGATTTAAATTATTAAGATGTAGATCTGGGATATTGCTATATTCTGAGGAATATTTATGTTAATACATTAGTGATGATTAGATTTTGTGATGATACTAAGTTTACAGGATGATGGGAGGCAAAAGGAATTAACAGTAAATGGAGATAACGGAGATTATTTGATTTACCTAGATTTTACAATTAATGTGATTTAACTTTGCAAATAATGCTTCAGAGCTTCAAGAGATGTTGCACATATTATCAGATGAAATTAAGAATATAGGAATTAAGATAAACAGTAAAAAGATTAAATTATATTTAGTGGACTTTTTAAGAAGGAAATAAAAATTAGTAACCACAAGTTAGAGGAAATTATCAACTCCTAATACTTAGTCTGATAATTTATGTAGATGGACATATAATGGACAATATTAATCATAGAATTACAATTGGATGGAATATTTTTGAAAGGACTAGCTTATACTAAAAGAAAATATGCCGATATATTTGAAAGGGATGTTTTTAATAGATGTATTTTATGTCTTCTAATTTATAGGTTTGAATGCTGAACAAAAGAGCAGTACAGAAGTATAGGAAAATATATATTTGGAGTAACAAGATAGGATTATAAACATACTTCTTGGGCTAGAGAACAATTATAGAGCATTGAAATCATTTAAATAATTAAGAGGCTCAAATAAAGCTGAACTAAACATATCGTTAAAAGAGATAATAGTAGA
Organism: Epiperipatus broadwayi; assembly: GCA_028023455.1. Lineage (NCBI taxonomy): Eukaryota > Metazoa > Onychophora > Udeonychophora > Euonychophora > Peripatidae > Epiperipatus > Epiperipatus broadwayi. Next base: position 4,319,644 of record JAQFVV010012461.1, on the reverse strand, counting down.
ATGATAGATATAGCCACAGGTTAGGTTTTAAAAATTTTGAAATATTTTAAAAGAGATTAAATCTGTGGTGGTTTCATGAAGTGAGGTAATTTACTGGTGTGTTATAGTGAAAATAAGCTATATATCAGAAAATGTAGATTAAACTCTGAGATGAAAGACCTTTATCTGCAGTAAATTGATAATGGTTGACAATGATGATGATCATATTAATATATGAAGTTGATTTCAGCATCCTATGGTAAGATCATTGTGAAGCAAGATATTGAATGTTTTACATTTTGTAAGAGCCACAATACTTAATTCATTCATTTGATAACTTATTATATTAGGAACTTAATTAAAGTTCACTATATCTATTATTATTATTATTATTATTATTATTATTATTATTATTATTATTATTATTATTATTATTATTATTATTAATAATAATAATAATAATAATAATAATAATAATAATAATAATAATAATAATAATAATAATAATAATAATAATAATAATAATAATAATAATAATAATAATAATAATAATAATAATAATAATAATAATAATAATAATAATAATAATAATATATAGCCATCATTAATTTATTTAGTTTTTTTATTAAATTGTAGATTATGATTGAACAAAGTTAGTTAGATCAAATTGAGAGGAATCTTTATCAGATGTGCTAACTTATTAAATATCATGAAGTACTAATCAAAATATCATAAAATTCAATTTGATATAAAACATTTTATTTGCTTTATTTGAAATTTGAAAATGAAGCATGTTTTTTTTTTTAACGAAATAATAAATATGGTATTATAGTTGAGTTTCTTACAGCATTCTCTATATTGTGGAGGTTTAATGCAGTTTGATAGATAAAGAGTTTTTGAGAGTCCCAATTGAGAAAATAAAAAAAAATGATCAATTGAATGCAATCGTTTTTACTAGCCTGTCTCTTATATGCTTAAACATCACACAATATTTTGAGCATCATTACTTATGGTTGTTATTTGATATAGGGTATGCTTCAATCTTCTGACTTATGTATTACAGCGGTAGCACTGTTTTATAATAATTTTATAACTGATTATATTATTTCAACCATCCATATTTAACAATATAAAACTGTTAATTTCAATTTTAATAATGCCAATATTGAATTATAATCTATATAGCCACACTGTACTTTTGATAATATAAATGAGAACAAATTTGGACATTTATATCTTTTTTAAAATTTCTCACAATCTGAAAAAAAAGAAAAGAAAAAAGATGATCGTATTTAAATAGTCAAAATAAGAGTCATCGATCACATGACCCAAATCTCTTAAGCTTGTAAGATATAAACAAGGAGCATTGCTAATTGCTCAACAAGCTTTGTGATAAATGCTTAACCAGAGAAAGCATTTAAAAATCTCTGTCAGGAACCCCCTCCCTCCAACCTCTGACCATGGTTTCATGCTTTGGCATTCCTCAGAGAGACACTAGACTCAGAGAGGCATAGGGTAGCTTCAGACACTAGATCTAAAAATACCATCCCAAAGCCAGCATTTATCTAAAAGTTATCTATTGAGTGAAAAATCTGAAATTTTCAGACATCTACATGTCTTCAAACCCAGCTATCCAACTCAAATAGCTATATGAGGCTTAGAGATCTTCAGCCATACCATATATTAGTAGTCTTAGCAATATAACACTGCATAAGACTCAGTAGATAACTTTTTAGATAAATGCTGGCTTTGGGTTGGTATTTTTACATTCTAGTGTCTGAAGCTACCCTAGTGCCTCTGAAGAGTGCCAAAGCATGAAACCATGGTTAGAGGTTGGGGGTTCCTAACAGAGATATTTTAAATGATTTCTCTGGCTAAGCTTGTTGAACAATTGACAATGCTCATTGTTTATGATAGTATTTATTTCATGTTAAATATTCAACCATTTTTTACTTGTGGACAAACTTATTCAAAAGAAATATTTGGTAAAAATGCAAAGCCTACCTTTTGAAATTTTGTGATTGAATGAGTTAGTTCAGGCATCTAGGCGTGCATTACATTTCATTTGTTTCAAATGACAAATATTTCAACAGTCGTGTTATAAACATGGAATATCAAATTTCATGTTTATAATATGATCGCTGTAGTTTATTTTGTCTTTGTATTATTATCTAAATATCTGAAAAAATAACTTACTTATTTAAAGACATTTATTTAATCTTAATAAGGCACAAAATAAATATAACCTATCCAGTGGAATATAAGGTTTTTTGTTTTTATTTTTATTACGCAAATATGTATAACTGCGTTCATTGTATGCTGCTGATATCTATCTGATGAACGGTTCAGGTGGAACTTTAAATCTTTCTGCGAAGATTTTGCGTTATTTTTTAGTCTGATGGATTTTTTAACGATATTTATTTAAAGCATTAAAACATTGACTACTCTCGAGTATTTTAGTGATTCTTATGCATTACATATTGTAGTTTATTTAGATATTACAAATGATTATGTATGTGGAAATATATATACAGTACTCCATCAGTACCCTATTTAGTTAATATAAAGAATATTTCAAAACTAAATGAGCTCATATATATATATATATGTAGAGAGAAAGGGGAGGGGATGTTTGTTTCAAACCACACTGTACAAAACTATCTAATTAGAAAGCATTCAGAAATCAACAACTTATTCCACTTAATTTTTTATCAAAATTACTAATATTAAAGTGTGTTTTAGTTTCTTTGTAAATTATAGAAGTTATTTATATATATTTTTTATTTCAATATTTTCAGGAGGAAATATATTTTAGTACATCTAAGCAAGTTCTAGTAATCAATAGCTTTTCTCTAATAGCAACAAGCTTTTTAACTTATTTCTGTAAATCATTGCTTTGTAAACTGAAGATCAGTCCGGCAAATGAATAGACTTTTTCAAAGAATAGCAAGGGAAAAAAAAAGTTAATAGTAATATGTGTGTAAATACGTATATAAATATGAAAGAGGGGGGGGGGAGAAAACCTCATATCTTGAAAACTTGCTGTGATGTAAAAGATTTTACTGAATTAAATTGTTGCATTACTAAAGTTGAAATACATCAAAACATCATTAGGGAATACAATTATCCCTATGTGAAGGTTTTAAATTCAGATTAAAGGGAAAATTATCGATGATTATAATAACAGGTGAATGGAGTATGGAATGAGCCATAAAAGGAATAAGTCAATTTTAGTAGTTACATTAAAAAGTCGCGTTGCAGATTGTATGGTAGAAAAAAAAAATCTTTAATAGTATTGGATGAATGCTTTTATTATTATTATATTTATTTTATTTCTAAGGCGTTTATCAAAGACTGGTTAAATTGTAAGAGTTTATTTTTATATAATCAATTTTTCTCATTTTATTTTATTTTAATAATAAATAAAATTGCTTAATCTTGCAATTATTTATATGAATATAAAATAAACTAATATGAAAACCTGCTTTTCTTTATGCATACAAAACAAAGCGATACAATTTTGATTATCTAGTAGCCTTGTTCAGCTGCAAATTCACATCTGCTACAAATCCTACTATTAAAACAGGCAAAACTCATTATACGTTTTGCCACCCACAACAAGCTAGAGTAATCAATGGATGCGCCAGAAGGCTAGTGTATAAAATCCCCATCTAGTGCCTATTTATCCAACACAGCAAGCTAGAGTAATCAATGGATGCGCCAGAAGGCTAGTGCATAAAATCCCCATCTAGTGCCTATTCATCCAATATCCCCAAATTAAGATCTAGGTGCAGTGCTCTCAGATCCAAGGCTCCTCACTGACGAAGGCCACAAGCCAGAAACTAGTCTGGGATATTAGATGAGTAGGCACTAGATGGGGATTTTATGCACTAGCCTTCTGGCATCCATTGATTACTCTCGCTAGCTGTGTGTGGCAATACGTATAGTGAATTTTGCCTGTTTTAACAACAGTTATAAGCAAGCATAAGAAATGATCATGTGATGTTTATTGGTTTAAATCCCATTATTATATAACATTTTTAAAATTTACATATAAAACAAAAAATTGTTAGATTATTTATTTATGTTTAAATAAAATATCATATATATAGCATTGTTTTGGGTATATAAAGTAGAATACAGTTTTCTTTTACCACCCATATTTTATTGGTATATCGTAAAGTAGAATACCAATGTGTTTTTATATTAGTATTTATATAGCCACTGTAGAAGTGTTAATGGAAGAAAAGAATAAATATTTATAACAGAGGCAAAACTTTCCATAGAGTAGTGCCAACAAGTGCAAGTCACAAGCAAGAAACCAGTCTGGGGATATTGGATGAGTAACAACTAGATAGGAATTTTATACATTAAACCTTCTTGCATGCATTGATTACTCTGGTTTGCTACTGGGAGACATTACTTTATGGATAGTTCGCTTCTGTTATAACAGCTAATGTAAGTATAGAGAATGATGATCATGTGATATATAATATTTATTTCAAGTATCAAATAAAATAATGAATTCTAAAATATTTCTAATAAATTTGAGATATTTTTCAATGTTAAAATGGTTTGGCATTTGTTAACAAATATTCTGCAGAGTTAATATCTTAATATAGTAGTCTTTTCTGGTCTTATCAGATGCCTTGGGAAAGTTTGTTTGTACAGGGTCAAGTGAATCTTATAAATGTTTGAAACTAACTGGTACTGTTGTATGTATACGTAGGCATATAAAGTTTCCTGAGAATTGTAAGTTGACCAGCAGCTGGATATTATGTCCAAGCAACTTGTCACATTTGAATTTTATTGATGCAAGTTAAAGAGAAATATGGTTAACAATAGTTTTAGAGTTTTGGGAGCTTAACAAGAATATTTTATTCATTTATGACATCTTGGAATTCAGTCTCATGGTGTTATTGAGATAGTTAAATTTTATAAGTTAACTTCTGATGAGAGAAAAATTAGGTTTGACATCTTGCAGATTATTTTACATATGGAGTTATATTGGGTCAAGCATCAAAGTTACTATTTATTTAAATAGGCATTAAGGGCAGGTTGCATTCTTTTTTAAATTCATACTTTTGAAAAGTAAGATTTAAGAATTAAAATTTTAATGAAGATTATATTTTTTATGCATGGATGTAAGTTTATTATGTATATGAGATGTATGGTATGCTTTTTGACTGAAATTGCTATTCCGTGACAAAAATCCCAACTGTAGATTATTTTCTGATTTATAGTTAATGATCACTGCATTTAACTCATTTTTAATAATTCATTTTCTGTAATAACTACGTTTTCAAATTTGTATATATTAATATATTCACTTATAATGAATATTGGATGATATAATAAATTTTATTAATTGTTCTATGGAAATCTGATTTTAGTTAAATGTTTTTTTATTATTTGATTATAGTGGGGGGGGGGGTATGGATTCGAGAAAACTTCTTTCCATAGATTCAGGAGTATATATTATTTGACTATAATATTTTTTTATGGACTCAATGAAACTTTCCATAGATTGTGGAATGTATGTGTTTGTATATGTATATCACAAGCACTCATGGGTCAATCTTGGCTGTAAATATGCTAATTTTTGTTTTTTTTAATTTTAATGTGATCTTATGTTAGCTAGATATAGTATTACTGAATACATTTTATTTATTGATTATTTTGATCTTATTTTTTGAAATAATTAAATTAAATTAAATATAGTAAATAAATAATGCACGGATATATTCGAATTGACATGGAGGTTCTAAAATAGGTGCTTTACAATATTTTTTTTTAGGTTTTAATATTACACATAATTTTTTTTTCTTCAGATCTTTGAGATATATTTGTACATAATTGTATAAATATTCCTAGAGGTGAGAAATTAAAGCTCTATAAGATTTATAAATTTTTTTGAAATTACATAGTAAGGGGAAAATATATAGAGAGAATTCCATTTAACTCAGATCTTTGGTTTTTGCGCATTTCATAATTAGTATTTTTACTAGATTTGAAAATGTTACAATATCAAAATGGGAAAAAAGTTAAGAAGTATTCTTGTACAATATCAAACAAAAATTAAATTATAGTTTATTTATAAATATTGCTTTAAAAAATTTGTCAAATGAAGAAAAAAAAGCTTATATTTGCTCATTTTTCATACATAGTTCATGATAAAGTGTTATGAAAAATTGTTTTTCTTCAGAAATTAGAACTGAGTTAAGAAATCTTTTATCCTTCATATCTGTTCTTTTATATTCTTCAAACTAACACATATAATTCCCAAAACTTGTGAACGGAAATATTAATAATGAAAAAAAAATTAAGTGTAAAAATTAATAGCGAAGGTACACTATTCTAGAAAGATTATAAATTTATTAGAAAATTAAGGAAATAAATAATCTATCTGAGTTAAGTTTATATGTTACATCTGCTTATAAATAAGGTATCTTGATTTCTCTCCTGGCAGAACTTTTTTTTTTTCATTATTGATTTCTGTTCAATTTTTTTATTTGATAATCCATAATTTCTATAATTAAAATATTGAAAAAAAAAACACAATATATTGAACTTAGATTTTATTTCTGTATGTTGGATGGACTAATTCGAAGGACACATTTTTTTTTAGATTTTCTACACATGCTATGAAAATTATTGTCTTTGCACACGTGGACTGATTCAAAAGTATTTATATTTAAAAGGTCATCATAATGATTTGTTAATTATGTATTTTGAGAAAAAATTTGGGCACAGATTACCTTTTTTTCTCTTTTTTTGAATCATGTACAATTGTAATCTATTGTTCATATATAATTCATAAATTAATGGGCATAACAAATAACTAACATTAAATAGATAGTAACATTTTCAATAAACTAAGTCAGTATATATTATAAGAATCTACTAATGAATAATAATAAATATTTTACAAATCTAATTAGAAAAATAATGAGTTGGGTCTACATACAAAAAACAATAACATACATAGATAGATAGATATATAGACAGATATACAGACAGACAGACAAACAGACAGACAGACAGACAGATAGATAGATAGATAGATAGATAGATAGATAGATAGATAGATAGATAGATAGGTAGGTAGGTAGGTAGGTAGGTAGGTAGGTAGGTAGGTAGGTAGATAGATAGATAGATAGATAGATAGATAGATAGATAGATAGATAGATATACAAATAACTAACATTAAATAGATAGTAACATTTTTAATAAACTAAGTCAGTATATATTATAAGAATCTACTAATGAATAACAATAATAAATATTTTACAAATCTAATTAGAAAAAAAATGAGTTGGGTCTATATACAAAAAACAACAACAATAAGGTTTGACATTTAAAAATGTTTAAGGTTATTGACCAGGTGTATCTTTCTAAAACTATAGTAATCTTTTAATATTTTATTTTACTAATTCTTTAGTTTCTTGACTTCATCAAGTGAAGCAACAGGAGCAAATTTCCAGGCTTCACTTCATCATACTCTGGGGTATGACATTGCATCTTTTCAACTGTTAACATATTGTTTGGATGATATATGTCTTTAGGTCCTCTTAGCACATCTTGATGAAAGTCATTTACATAAAAAAATTATTGTCACATCCAGTATAAAACCAGCACTAAAAAGATCTCTCTGTCTACCTATTGAAGTATCTATACATTACAGAGCTGTGGTGATTTGCCATAGTTATACCTGGTTCTCCTTTTCTCTAACTCGGGCTTATGCAGTGCTACAGTTTCATGCAAACTAGCAGTTTTGCAGAAGGAATCTGTCTCTGAATTCATAGAGATTGAAAGTGATTATATCTGCAAGTGAAATAATGTCAACAAATTTATTTTGGTCTTAATTTTCTAACATACACCTGGGTCTCATTTTACGCGATAGATAGGTTCCTCAGAAAACACGCACAAATGAAATCACGCAAAAATAGACGTAACTTACCTTGAAAAAGGGGGGATATGGACTGTGATTTTTCAAAAATCACGTAAAAGCAAAGCACCAACGTAAAATTATTTTAAAATTCGTGCAAAAAAAAAATAAGGAAATCAATATGACTAATAAAAAATTTCAAATTTGAAAAAAATTGGTACAAGACAAACTTTTTTTAACTATAATATTTAATTTTATTCAAAACAATATATTTTTCTGCATAATTTACAGTAATTTACATTTTTTTATACACGTTTTAATTATTATCACTATTTGCCGATAAACAGGTTCATTTGCAAACTGGTAAAAAATCAGATTCTTCTCAAGAGGAAATACAACTAGTGCCAATATCACTCTCACATTGTGTTAATGGTTTTGTGGTGACAACGTAATTAGTAATTAATCTAACAACTAAAAATTAAATTCTTATTTTTGTCTTTAATTTTCAATTTTAATTGTGCCCACTGCTATTACTTACCTTTTAAAAATAAACTTGTGGACACTAAATGATTAATAATTGATTACATTCTTTTTTAAAAAGCAAAAACAGAATGTGATTTAAAATGCAAAATTAACACACACAATGTTTGAACAAATTTACGTTATAATCTTGTAAAATTTAATGTGTGTATAAATAAAATGTGGAAATCATGATTTTAATTTCATTATTGCATAAAATCATATTATTATAAAGCACTGAAAATATTGAAATTACTAAGATGAAAATCGACTTCCAATAATCGACTTCCGGAGAAACGTGAATCATGTAACTTCAAAATCACGTTAAATAAATCCGCGTAAAAAGAGACCCAGATGTATAGTCTTCCTGAACCTAACAAAACATGTTTTTCTTTACATCAAGCTCTTATCAAAAATTATTTTCTTCACCACTAATTACAGTTGTTTTTCTGTTTTCTTTGGGTACATTTAAAAACAAATTAGAAGATAATCACTGAATTACAAAATCTTAACTAAGTATAATTAATCTCACGTTTTTTCAAACATAATATATTTTTCTCTTTATTTAGATATATATTAAGTAAATTTTTTATCTATCTTTTCCATTCATTTTCTACAAAAAAAAAAAGAAAAGAAAATACAAACAAGCTTTATATATATTAATAAGTTATTCAATTCCATTCGTTTTGCCTTTAATTTTTTTAAGCATCATTTTATCTTTCTTTATTCTGTCCAAAAATATAATATATGCAACTTCCCTAAAAATAAGTTTGGGGTTACTCACGATTTTAAATATAGCTTTGCTTGTAACAATTGCATATTTATTAATTGAACAGGATTTTTACCTTTAGAAACAGTTTATTTTGAACTTAATATAATTGAGTCGTTAGAGGGGATTTGGACACAGACATTTAAGTACCATTTAGTCATCAACTTTATCTTATACAATTGATACACACGACTACATACATGCGAAAAATATAAATGATCTCCAATATAAGTATATTGGAAATCATTTATTTTTTTCGCATGTATATAGTTGATGATTAAAGGGAGATTGAAAGTCTGGATTCAAATCCCTTGTATTTAAATATTATAATTGAGTCAGTATTTATTGAATGTATAACCATGTGTAATAATAATTATTATTATTAGAATAATTTTTGATTAATTTTTAAATTCCCAGGATTTTTTTATTATATATATATAATGTTTTATAGATACAATAAACACCTCCATACTTCTCCATTCATTTTAAATTCACTTAAATAAAGATATAATAAAAGACAAATGACCCCCAAGATGCATTTCGTGCTGAACCAGCGCTCATCAGTTGGCCCAGGTCACTATCTCTCATATATATTTTTATTATATGAAAAGTATTTATCTATTTTTAGCTTTACAGAACTCCTTGTGATTTCGAGTAAGTCCAGCACTATATGAGTTCATGTAATGACAATATGTATTAGTTTGACCAAGGAAAGAAATCGTCCCGTAAAGTTGACTGAACACTACTTCTTTTTTAGCAACGAAATGTATATAAATAGCCAGCCTTTCTATTTGCAAATTGGATGACATTGACAATAATTTATTAAAAACTGAAAACACTTTATTGCTGAGTTAAAATTGCTATGCCTGTATGATACTTCCAACACATATGCGTGTGTAGGGCACTTAATTGAGTGTTAAAATGCTTTTTGTCAGTATGAATATATTTACAATTATATTACCTTATTGTGGAGTACACTTTATTTTTTCAACGTATTCAAAAAATGTAGTGTGAGCTACTAAGTATTTTATCAGCTTCCTTTTTTTTTTTTTGCTGAATCTGTTGGGGGAATTTTTTTTTTCACTTTAAAACACAGTCTCCGTTTTATAACTAAAATAAAACAAAAAGAAAAAGAGGGGGAACTAATTATTGAACTTAGACTTTTGACCTGGTGGATCATGTTTATTAATGTCACCTTCAGGGGGCATTGCCATTTTGGAATGCAGCTGTCATACTTCCTGAGATTGTATCTAGGCTGGCGTGTGGCAGGACTTACGTATCTTGTCACAACTGTCACTTAGAGGTACACTAACTGTCATTTCCTCATAGGTAACAAGGTGTCGTTGTTTGCATCTTTCATGAAAAAGCAGTGTGCACTGAACAATGGATCATTTTCTGCCTGAATAATATTTATTGCTCTAAAAGTTTCAGAAATTTAAATATTTGTTTTTTTTTTAAATGCTGTGCATATTTTTGCTATCTTTTTCATTAAATCTTTATATATAAGGATGTGTGTTTATATACACATTTGTGTTATTTAAAATTTACACATGTTATTTAGAAACCATATGTATATTGTTTAGTAATATGTCCTCAAAAAATATGCAAACAAACTGGTATATTTTATAGTAATTGTTGTGGGAGGTAAAGCGTGATAAAAAATAAGAGGAAGAAATCTATATGTAAATATCAAATAAATAACTAAGTAGATTTCCTCTCTTGATGATGAAGTTAATTGTAAAATAAGTCGAGTGTTCAAATGTAAATCAATTTGAATAAAGATGAAATTAGGATTAAAATGTAATGAGCTGAAAATGATATGCACCCAGATTTAGATTAAATTTAAAAATAATTTAGCTATAACATAATTACACATTTGGATAATGTGATGATCAGCACATTCCAAATTCATTGTTGATAAATGGTATTTGACATTGATGTGAAACATAGACAACCGAGTCAGCCTCTAGGTCTTCCTATTTAATATTATGGTTAATGGAAATTTTGCCACTTAATAATTCAATTATTGTAATTGGTAAATATACTTGATCGTTTCACTAACTTCAAGACAAATTCAATTTTGACACAATTATTTTTCAAATAATTACAATTTCGGTACTTACGTATTGTTTCTTCGCTCTAGGGGCATTGAAATATTTGTTTGTTTTCTCAAAATTATTTTATTGCACATGTGTTACTTGTTAAGTTTAAAAAATGTTAAGAAATCGAATTCATGTTAACTTTAGAAAATAATATTTTTTTATAAAAGCCATTCACAACATTTAGTGCATCATTTTTTTATGTACAAAACCATTAAGTACATGGTCATGATTTTTTTTTGTTTACCATAGCATTTCTTCAAGCTGTGGGTTAATTATTTTTCCTCACTTTTTGCAACAATGATTATAATTACACTTTACCAGTGATAGAAGAAGATATAGGAAGTATTTTCAAAATTACAGAATAATAGTACCTGCATGAAAAGTGTGTACTAATGGAGATAATGGGGTGTAAAATGTGTTCGAAGCCAGTATTCTTTCACCATGCTTTTTATTTTGTTTACTACAATTATATTAAATTTTATTTAATTACAATCATTTGGAGTTCTGAGTAATTTATTGTGTTTTGTAATCAACTTAAAAAAAATAAATCACTGAAATATTTAATACGATAATCATCTTTAAAAAAACAAAGCAGCCATATTGTTTGAAACACAAATTTCCAAAGCCAAGGCACAATATATAAGTACTACAATTTCATTCAGAGTCCTTTTAAATGGAATATATAAGCTTCTTACCAGTATTTAATTGTTTAAATGTTCATGATGAAGCATCTTATCTACAATTTGAAGTAGATCCGTTTTTAGAGTTTTTTAGTTGGTCTGTTTCTTTTGTTAACCTAAAGATTCGCTGTGAGTTTCCAATTTATTGTTTTCAAAATATTTGTCTCTAATTTAATTTAAACAGAGATTAACTTGTAGCTTCTTTGGATTTTTTTTTCTGTGTTTGAAATACATTATCTTTAATTTAATTTAAATGTTGATTAATTTGTAGAAGAATTTTCTTTACAGATACAGCTCTTATTTCTTGCAGGAAAATAGATAATAAAGGAAATTCATCTTGGGATTAGGTCAGTATATGTTTATGCATATGAGTTAAATGATTATGTTTGTAACCTTGTGCTAAATTTAGGCAAGTTATCTTTCTTTTCTGATCACTATGTGGCATACATGAATATGCAGTTTTAGCCAGATCAAGACAAATGCAAAGTTAATTACAATTTTTCATGGTTGATAGATATTTGATACATGTGGAACTTTAGCCAGCCATCTCAAAACAATTACAAGCATTACTAAGGTTCCTCGTAATGATAGTAGGGATTAATAAGTACTTTCCTCAATATGGATTGGCTTACTTGGTTCACGTATAATCAGCTTTTATTATGAGGAATATCTGATGAACATTACTGAAATTCATTAGTCATCTGAATTCTCTATGTGGAAGTGATTTATTTGCATTTGTTCACTTGCTTGGGGTATTTTCCCCCCCAAAAAATAGATATTCTAAATTGCTTTTCAAATTCTAATTACATATTGCTTTCTAGTTATTAGATGATTTTTTAACGCTTATTACCCAGATGCTGCCATCTTGAATTTTAAAAAAAATTATAAATTATATAATTATTAATATATCTTATGTTTGAAGGCAATAAATATAAAAATATGTATATTTCTAGAAAGAGCAAATATGAAAGAATGTAATAAAACTGGTAAAATAGTCATTACTTCAAAAAAAAATTAAGAAAAAAAGATTTGTAATACTTTTTTAAATGTTGATTTTACCTGTGATAATTTTTTATTGAAAAAATTATAAAACTAATGTGCAGAATCAGATGTCCCTCCATGCAGGACATCTGCTAGTGCTTCAATGCAGGGTATCTGTTAGACGTACATTTGTTTTAGTGGGGTCAAAAAGAAAATAACAGTAAGAATTATACAAAAAGAACTTTAATAATATTCATTAAGGCTGTAGCCCTCAAGCACATGCGTATAAAATGCAATAGTAGGGACCTCTACAGGTTTTAAAAGCACAAGCTTACTCACTGGAAGAAAAGAGGGGAACCCCTTCTTTACTTCAACCTACTTTCTATTTAAATAGGTGAAGCTGAAGCGGTTCAATCTGAGAGTGTGAAGCTATTCAATACTTCACTAATTAAGTCCACATTTCTTATTACACATTGATACTCGTGAAATCTTTCGATTTACAACGAGTCAATGGAAAGATTTTATAGTGGGAAATCTATTACGATAATTTAAAGTTGTAATTATAAATTTATTTAAATAGAAAGTAGGTTGAAGTAAAGAAGGGGTTCACCTCTTTTCTTCCAATGAGTAAGCTTGTGGTTTTAAGACCTGTAGAGGTTCCTACTATCGCATTTTATATGCATGTGCTTGAGGGCTACAGCCTTAATGAATATTATTTACGTAATCAATGTGTGTTTAAATAAATTTATAATTACAACTTTAAAAAGAACTTTCGTAAAATTGTAATATATGAAAAATATAATTAATTTATTATTATATTGTTGAATAATGAGAAGTGGGTAAAAAGTGTATTCAAAAAAAAATAAATATCAAACAGTGTAAGAGATATTGTACAAAGAGAACTTTAGTAAAATTGTAATACACCTGGGTCTCAGTTTATGCGGTAGATAGGTTCCACAGAAAACCCGCAATAAAAAAATTGCACAAAAATAGACTTAATTTACCTTGAAAAATGGGGCATAGGTTCTGTAATTTTCAGAACTTGCATAAAAGCAAAACAACAAGGAAAAATTACTTTAAAATTCACATTAAAAAAATAAGGAAATAAAGTATGACTAATAAAAAATATCAAATATTTGAAAAAAAATGCGATACATAAACTTTTTTTATTCTTTTTTTTTATTAACTACAGTATTTAATTTTACATTTTTTCATACATACTTTAATCATTATTGCTATTTGATAATATAGGGTTCATTTGTAAGCTGGTAAGAAATCAGATTCATCACAAGAGGAAGTACAACTAGCGCCACTTTCAGTCTTGTGCTGCGTTAATGGTTTTCTGTTGACAATGTAATCGGTCGTTAAACTTTGAGATGATGATTTTACTAATTGTTTATAAAGCTCACAATATCTAGTCATATAACTAATTTTGCTCTCATTGGAATTTAAGATGTTGTTCATTGCAGAAAACTCAGATTTCAGCATTTTCTGATGTTTTTCTTTGGCTCACACATCAATGTAAAATCTATGATTAAATGATTAATACTTATCAGAAAATAATAAAGTTGTCTTCATTTGATAGATATTGTGTTTACTGCTGAAATAAATTTTAAATATTCACATTTTGTTTCTATATTAAAAAAATGAGATCACAATCAAAACAAAAAGATTATACATTATTGGTAGAAATATTATTTTCAGTTTACAAAACTTCATTATTTATTTTAAACATCTAAAAGAATATTTATTTCTGTTATATTTAACAAAATACATTTTAAAACTTTAAAATTTTTGAATATTTATTGCAATATTTTTATACTTGTAAGTATAAATCTATTATTATTATTTACTCATAAGTATAAGTAGATTATTTACATAGAAGCCAAGATTCTAAATATAACTTCAGGCCATATTCACGTTAGCTGCTAATATAATGTTATACTTTTGAAAAAAAAGTATTTCAAGTCAAAATAATATTAATAATTTAAATTTTTTGATATCTAATAAATATAGTGAAATATAAACTTCTTTATCGCATAAAAGAAAATTCGCTTAAAAAGATATTAAGAAGAAACATGAATCACATTACTTCAAAATTGCATTAGAAGAATTGGCATAAAACGAGACCCAGGTGAATATGAAAAATATAATTAATTTATTATTATATTATTGAATAATGGGGGAGGGGCTAATATATCTATTTTTTTCAAGTAAAAAGTATATTCAAAAAAATAAATATCAAACAAATAAAAATTTCTGTCAAATGAAATGAATAAAAACAAAGCAAATCAATAAACATCAAAATAAACGAATTTATATGAGCACTGGGTACATGTGTGTGGTAGATGATGATCTCAACAAAATGATGAGTGCTGGTTCAGGATGAAATATGTGTTTTGAGGATCGATTCTTTTTTTACATGTGTGTGTGTGTGGACATGTGTATCAGTTATATGAGATAGAGTGTATGGATTGAGGGAGCTTGAAAGTTCGTGTTCAAATATCTATATTACAGTGATCTATAATTAGTCTGACATAAATTTCATCAGGGCCTAAAAATGTATTCTATAAAATTAAATTATATAAAATGTATAATTTATGTACAATTTTTTATCAAAAAAAATAATTAAAAAATGTAGTACGTTGATAGGACAATTTAGATCATATATTTCTTTGAAGGCCCTGGACTGGAATAAGCAGTGAATGAATTCATTTCTGTTGATGAAAATTTTTTCTGGTGACTAAATCTAAGAAAATGAAGAAAAAAAAAAATTCAAAATCACATTTTAAAAAAAAAAAAATCATAAAAAATTGAAATTTTATCATAGAAAAAAATACATTTTTTTCAACGTAGCATAATAGCGGACAGAAAGAAGTAATACTTCTGGGTGTGAGATTAATTGATACTGCACAAACTCAGTAGTTATGGTAAACTTATGCTGATGGGTTCCAGGCTAATCCTGGAGGAAGAAGCTAAATAATATTTTGCAATAAAAAATTGTTAGTTTTGACCTTCAAAAATAAATACATTAATAAGTACATATGTTGATATATAAAGCAATTCAAAACCAAAATAATTATTAAAACAGTTCATCGTAGAAATAATAAATGCTGTATTGCTCCATCGTATCTATCACATAGGGTAATAAAATAGTACTAATATGTTCAGTCAAATTTAATGTCAGATTTAGAACTCCTATAAATTTAAACAAGCTCATTAACAACATATAGGACAAAATTTTAACATAAACATCAGCCAAAAAGATGCCCATATGTATTTGACGGTGAGACCAGAGCAAATATCAGAACTAGAATGACTATAAAAAAATATGAGATTAAGCTCAAATTAGGTAATTCGTCCGTCTTTCATAATCATGAAAGAGATCATAGTCAGAGTTGCAATTTTGTGCGAAAAAAGAAATGATCGCAAACATAAAATAAAGGAGGTGTGGTTTATTACACAAAATGAATATGTAATGACCAAAAATTAGCATTCAAATCATCAAAAAATTAATGTTCTCAGCAAATTAACCATGAATATGACGCGAATGTGTTGAAAGTGTTCTTGATACAATAAATTTTACTAAATTTTATATTTAAATTCTGTTTTCGTATTTTTTTTTTAACATTATCAATAAGTATTTTATATTTTTATTTAATGGTTTGGTTTTGAATTTTTATAATAAATTTAACTATAAATTATTATAGTCCTTGTTAGTCATCTATCTTTAAAGATATATATTCAGTGCTTAGATTTTCTGACTGACTAAATTCTTTACCATATATATCTATGCATGTTAATGATTATTCATGCCTTCCCTACCTGTCGACAACAGTTTAATAGTAGAATCTCTAATTAAATGAATTTTATGAACACACACCAATTTAAATAGTTTATACTATGTCTATAATTGACAAGTACATCAAAATATTTCAGTTTCTAGTCTTGCGCAATTTTAAAAGTTGTTTTTATGCTTCTCTCTAAATAAGAGAAAGACAGAAATTATTGCATGCTATAATTTTGCTTCTACTTTTCCACATATTTGTATTTTTAGGTATCACATTATTTTGTAAGATATTTTTAAATATTTATTTTGGTGTATCTTTCTTTGTAATTTTCATGATCGTATTGTTATAATATCAAAATCTTTAGGGTAAATATTATTTTAAAATCGAACTTATTATTTAAACTAGACTTTCTAATGATATGACAACATAATAGGAATGTTTTATTTCTATTCGCCTCATGAATTTTTCATGTCATTTTTTTTTAATCCATTCTATAATGATTTACTATTTTTCTCCGGTTTTACAAGTTGTTTTTTTTTTTTTGCTTCTGACTTTTGTTATCTTTTGTTGATCTTGGAAAATGATACTGCCTTATTGATCTGCCGATGGTTTACTTCATTTCTTATTTTGCAAATGGTAAGAGATAATGGTTTGTTCAGTTTAATAATCTTTACTGGCTTATTTATTTAATATTATTTTTATTCTATCTTGATGAGACAAATTCTTTCTTTTTCCATAAAAATTCTTCAATTTGTGATCTTCTTTATAGGAAAAATATGGATAACTGTGTCAATTTCCCCACTCATTAGTTATTCTTTTGAGAAATAATGTTAGTATATATATATATATCTTGTTAAAAGATACTTGGATTTAGGTGGCAGAAATTTTGTCAAAATCTATTAGCTAACACCAATGACATTTTTCCAGTAAAAATATGCCATGTACCCTTCGATTAGCACAAAAAGTAATTCCAGGAATTGTTGACTGTTTACAGAAATAGTAAACCACATACTATTCGAATGATGCAAAGAAATAAGCCCAGGATATCTTCATTGGTGCTTCAACTTCAAAGGTAAAGCATTCCCATATACTTTAATCACACCATTTTTAAAAAAATCATGCAGTACTCAATAGACAAAAGTCTTAAAACTCACTCATCAACATCAAACAACATTCATTTCCCAAAAATCATTGGAGTCTCAGCATATATCAGCCCTATTTTCTCACTTCTTCAAGCATCACTAATAGTCACATTTACTATTTTCTTATTGTTTATTTATTTACTCTTTTAATCTTTGGCTGTATTTCAAGTCCAAAATTGTTTTTTTTTTCCTATTGATTTGTACCTAAGAGCAAACTTTGAGTTGTCTTCTATAAACCCTGATTTTCCCAGGATGATTTTGACTTTGATTGGCTCTTCAATTTTTTTTTCACTCTCTCCAAGTGACATCCAATCCTTTATCTTCAGATATATTTGCAGATGTAGCCTGATATTTGATGATGACAATCGGTATGAGTTATCTTCTCAAATATATCCTAATTAAAATTTGACTCACTTCTTGTCCAACTAATAATTCATATCCATTTTCAATTACTTGCTAATGTTTTTTTTTTTTAACCAGCCAATAGTAAGGCCCACTTTCTCTTGTTGATTTTCATTGCATTCAAAATATAGCTTATTGATCTTTTTGAAAGAAAACTTTTCTTGAGATTTTGATATTCTTTCTTTCTTTTTTTTCAGAAATCAGGATACTGCTGTCAAAAAAACATTTAATTGTTTCATTATTTATTTAATCCTTTTCTGATAAGTTCCAACCAGCAACTGTTATTCATGACCTGGGCAGTTGTGTCTCGCTACCCTGATAATCTCGCTTTTGAATAGCTTGCCATAATACTTGAAACATGGCAAATTGTCTCTGAACAAGTAGTGTATATGCTTCTCTCAATCTGTACTTCTATGATATTTAATGCATAATGGCTTCCTCATATTAGTTACTCCAATAACAGTTGAGAATAGTTTGTTAAAATTTTTGGAACAGTAAATTCCACTAAGCTTTAGATATCCATTGTGAATGGCTGCAAGTAATTGCACTGTTAATTTTTTTTATCATCAGATTCTAGCTAAAAATATATATCTAAACTGTGAAATATTGATATATGCCTTTCCATAGAGCTTAATAAAAGTCTTATTTTTTATTTTAAGGATTGACCATGATATACGTTAGGTTCTGGTCATCATTCTTTTCAATGTTTCTATATTTTTGTCTATGGTTGCTGCTCTTATGATCATTTTCATATCTATATAGCAGTCTTGCATTAATTTCCTTTTTTGCTTTTCATCCTTAATCTGCATTTTTGGTAGATACTGTCCTCTGTCTTCTACTTCTGCATCTTGTGTCTTGGTCAATGCATTTTGGTTTTTGTTTTAACTGCTTCCTCCACTATCTGAATATAGAGCTTGAAATTTTCATCCTTTCTTCCTGCTTGTGTGTGTGTGTGTGTGGTTTTTCACCTCTTGGGTAATTTTACATTTTTTGTTTTAAACTTTTTAACCATTACACTCTTACTTTCTTTATATTTTCTATGCTGTCATATTTTTTGGGTTATCTTTCAATTTCTTGGACATGTGGCCCATTTTATTATTCATAAGGCTCTGGCTATCTTGCATTTTTTTAATTTATTTGATTTTGACTATCTTTAATTTCTTTAGCGGTCTGTTAAAATATTTATTTAAAAGTATTTCTTGTTATTCTGGTGTATTGTTTACTAGTAGCTTTTCACCTTTTATCATTGTGCATCTCTTTTCCATTTACATCTATTACTTCAATTAAGTCTATGGTTTTAATCTGTTTTATTGTCTGCACCTTCTCAGTGTCTATGTTCTGTGCTTTGCTTTCTCACTTTACATTTTGTTTTTATATTATTTATTCTGTTTTTGTGTTATATATAGTAGTGCATCCATCTATAATGACCATCTCATAACTCTGTTTATATGCTTTGTATGATTCTTATATCACTGCTTTTATTGCCTGAGTTATTATAATTTTATGTTAGTTTGACCTGCATTGTTGGTTGCTCTGCATTTTTGTAATTATATTTTATCTAGTTAAATTGGTTATTTAGTGCTTCTTCTTTATCTTATTGTATTTAATATACATGTACTACAGTTATTTTTCTTTCTAACAAATTAATTTTTTTATGTGTCCATCATCTCCTTAATTTTAAGAATATATAATGGTAAATTACCTCCAGTGATTTATACCACACATTGGTTGCTCCAAATGTAATAGAAATATGACATCCATTTAAAAATAAGTAATGCATTCAAATGTAATGAGGAAAATAACATATATACACAATAGGATAAATTTTAAAAAAAATTATCTGTAAGATAGATTATATTTATGTATTATGAAAATCAATGTCATACAAATACAATGTAGATAAATGGTATTCATTGCTGTTATGAAACATTGACAACATAGTCAGACTTTGGTCTTCCAATTAATATATGTTTAACGAGCATTTTGCCACTTAAAGTTCGATCCACTTAAAGTTCGATCCAATGCAGATAAATGAAACAAACATTTTTTTTTTTCCACAAATAAAATTTAAAAAATAATATTTGTAATACATAGTTCAAAGATACTGATGATAATCAAACTGGCTGTTGGTTGTATTTATAGATACATCGTAAAATGTTGGAAGAGAGGTATATATGTGGAAGAGAACTTTTATTTATAACAATCCACAGTTGTTATCACAATAGAATGTCATCATTAGATGAAAGTCTTGTTTACAGACATGAGTTTGAACCTTTCCATATTTTCTCAACTTTTCTGGACTATACCTGCTGATTCTAGCTTACAGAAAATATAAAACAATGAAAATGAACATACTCCCTAACAATTCTCATTTAAGAAAGCATGTGGGCATGTATGGGAATGGCGATACAAAGAGAATAGGCTAAATTAATTACTCAACAGGGGTAAATAGATGTACATATAAGTATATTGTATTTTTATTTTATGGTTCAGCAAACTGAATTTCTCTTTGTCAATCATCTGCCTTTAAAGCACCTACACATATGATGGAATAAGCTTCTTTTTACAATACAAACCTGTATGTTTTCATGAAACTACCCCCCCCCCAAACACATACCCAATAATAATGAGATCTCTTAACTAAATAACTTTCAAATACATTACAAAATGTATACGACTTATATTATGTAATTGAGAATTACGTTTAAATATTTAAATTTCGAGCCTTAAACAATTTCAAAAATTTTCTTTCATATCCCTCTTTCTTACAGAGTCATAAATGAATGATAGAAATTATTCAACACTTAATTTTTTTTTTTTTTCTGTTTTCCAAACATATGTTCTTTTAGTCACACTTTTCTATGTTACAATATTACATTAAAGTCAATACATATTTTTAAGCTCAATTAAACTAAACTTTTTATTATTATTTTGACACAATATACCACTTATAAGCCACAATATATTCTATACATGTATGATTAAAGTTTAATTTTTCAACATTCATTAGAATTTGTTAGATAGTTTTTTTGATATCTACCTGAAGTCATGGTGGTCCTTATCAATGTAATTAATTCTAGCAACGCTTATTCGTTATTTGATTACTAGGTCAGAGATATGGTACGGCTATTTTTAAAGAGATATTGGAAATTAAAAACTAGCAGATAATATATGTATATATTACAGTCTACATTGCAATACATCTTGCCTAACAATTTTTCACTTGGTTTTTTAATTTCTTATTTATTATCTTGCAAAAGAAGAAACTCTAGTACTTCCTCAACAGCTGTGATGATTTTTATTGCCGTTGATTACTCCCGACATTAATATAATGAGAAAATATTAGCAATAAAATACTACAAATTTAAATTCTGGTAGTAATTTGTAGTAATGCGGCATAGAATATCTAAATAGTGTCAATCAAGTGAATTTGCAAAGTCTTTACTTGATGTAAAAGCATTATCTGCACTATGTAACAATCCATACAGAAAAGAGTTGTTCTATTATGGATGTACCAGTGATATAAGTAGTGACACATTGGATACAAATGCTTTCCACATTATTTTGACAATCATTTCTCTGTTCAGGGCATTTCAATGTATGCAAATTTTTTACTTGATTTAAAAACAATAACAAAGACAATATATTATATAATGAGCATGCCAATAGCTTTTAGCAAGCTTTTCAGAAGATCTCTATCCTCAGACCGGTTTCCAGCTCTGGCTCTTGGCAGTGAGTCAAGACCGGTCTGAGGATAGGATGTTTTGAAAAGTTTGTTAAGAGCTATTGGAACACTCATGATATAACATTTGTAATACACTTGATATATGATTTGATTTCCTTGCAATTATTATTATATATATATATGAAAAACAAAAACAAGTTTTATATACGTAAAAACCTGCTATCGCTTGTATTAATGATCAATAATGGAGCTTTACCAAGACCTCCAAACAAGCGTATTTGTTTACATAAACGTCAGAGTCAATATCCACTGTCTCTTTCGTTTTGCTCCACCCTCAGATCAGCTGATTTCAAGCTGATTTGCTCTCATCAGTGAGGGATAGAAGTTAGAAACTAGACCTAAATATTAACTCCAAGTGTTTATGCAAAACGTTTCTATCAGTTTGCAAGCATGAATTTTTTAGACACCTAAATGTCTTCAAACTCAGCCTATCAAACTAGATAGCTATATGGGTCTGATATCAGTTCAGATTCTCCACATAGTGAAAGCTTCTGCAATATATATCATTGCAAGAAAACTTTAAAGGTACATTTATGAAAAACAAAAACAAGTTTTATATACATAAAAACCTGCAATCGCTTGTATTAATGATCAATAGATGGAGCTTTACCAAGACCTCCAATTAAGCGTATTTGTTTACATAAACGTCAGAGTCAATATATATATATATATATTCAAAATGTAAATATGGGAGGTAAGTAGAATTGTGGATGATATTTAGTTTGAATATGTTATTTTATAGTTCTCTATACTTGAGAAGTCTGCTTGTAGCAGTGAAACCATTGGTTATGCTTTAGAGTTTATTTTTTGGCTAGTCTGTTCGAGTTGTGAATTTGGGGTAATTTTGATTATATATATATTGTATGATTTTAAAAGTGTTTTTTATATATGAAAATAATTTTGAATTGCACAGAATTTTTTGATGAAATAAATTCACCCAATAATCCAAGTCATGGATAGTGTATTATCTTCTGTTGAGATTTCGCAGTTCTTAAATTTAAATAATCTTCAAATGCATTATCAGATTTATGAGTTGTTTAATGATTTCATTGATTTTACTGGCTACCTGTGAAAGAAAATATTAGAAACTACAGCTTATTGAAACATAATATTGGTTAATAATCATAAGTGAATAATCAAGTTTTTTTAGATTAACAATTGTTTATTGCCACAAATCCATATTATCAATTGAATTAAAATCTTTAGATATTCGAAAGTTCAAAATACAATATATCTTTTTATTATTATTATAAACTTATGTAAAATGTTAAACAGAAAATATTTTTGGAGGGATTGGAGTCAAAAAAATTATCTTTGCTGTTTAGATAAAACAAAGTTTTCAAATTGTCCATATAGCATACAGGTATATAATGAGATACGTTATTTGAGGTTAGGTTCATTTTTACATTAAACACACTAGTCAAATTTATATTTACTATACTCTGACAAACTAATTTTATGATGTTATATATATATTTTAAGTTGCCTTGAAAGATTTTGTTGATAATTTTTAGTTTTGTTTGAAGATAACTTTTTGACATTAATTTCAATATCTTACTGTTATTTTAGTTAAAAAAAGATTTTATATGTTTTTCTTTATATTTTTTATTTTCTAATTAGTCTTTTCAACTTACTAGCCACATTTTTTCAATAAAGATCTTCTAGTCGATTGGATTTTTTGAATATAAATTAGAATTTAGAAATCTATTTTAAATCCTTCTCAGCGAAGTAAATCCGAATTTTTTTATTCAATATTGTTTTCTATTATATTCTGGATATGATCATACTTAGATATTTTTTTAATTCACATATCAAACATCTATTAACCTGATAAAACATTTTGTTTCTGTTAATTTTGACTAATGACAATATTCAAATTTATGCTTTGTTATGTTCAAATATTCTTTATAATTTATTTTTTTTTAGTTTAAAACTTATTATATTCATAGTTTCTTATTTTGCTAAATATTAAGATATATTTGTTATTTTCTTATATTAGGCCCATGCACATCCATATACGTTTACAATTTCGTACTTTATATATATAGCACCTTGCTAAAGTTTAAGATCTGCTTATTATTTTCGTGTTAGATTTAGATACTAACATTAATATACCCTTAATACCGCACTTATTTACATACACATACATGAACGTATATATGCCTGTAAAATTTTTTATTATAAAGTATTTAGTTTTTATTAATTAAAAAATGTCATTTAGTTATTTGGAGAGCATAGTTTAAATGTGAGCATACATATAAATATACATTAAGATAATGTCTTTCTGGTCGTAATTTTTAATGGGCTTAATTTTTATATTGCTTTAAAAAAATAAAATTAAATGGAAAGAAGATAAAATCTTTTGTTTCTCTTCTGTTATCATTAGCTGATATATATTGCTAATGTGAAGTCTATTTCTTTAATGTAATTGATTTTAATCTCAAAATAGTATATGATATTTTCAATTCATGAGTTTTTATAGCATTTTAGTAGTAATCTGTAGCTTTTATTTTAAATTTAAACAGGAATGGATGGCACTTGAAATCTTTCTTAATTGTCAATTAAGCTAAAAAGTAAAATAATGACTGAGTAAATTTAATATGGTTATTTAAAAATTAATTATAGAAATTAATTTCAGTGTTTATAAAGCGTTTCAAAAAGTTTTTTCTATATAAGTATAGGTCAGTTCGTGTGTACACATACTTATGGTATGTCCATACACTAACCATTTATAAATACATTACTGACAAATTACATTCAAAACTATCTTATAAAACAATAAGCTTTGCTTTGAAATATTAGTGCTTATTGAATTAGCCAAATTACTCGAAAATAATAAAACAATGTTTTAAAATATATGAAAAATTTGTGATTTTAAATAGCATTTGGCTCATAGCAATAGTTTAGTGATGATCAGAAATTTCGGATTCCGTTTCCAAATGAGATAATTAAAGACTTTCATCTGGCCCTTTGAGATGAAAAAGATATCCTGAAACAACTATAATAAAATCCGCTAATCTTCTTGGCTGAAAAGATCTCACTTTTCCCAGAGAATGAAAATTTGAAAAAGTATAAGTAACTCAAAAATCACTGTTAGTAATAGAAACAATATCAGTGAATGGTCATAGCAATAATATGTGATGGTCATTCGGTTATGTTGCATAAACATTATATATTAACAGTAGTACACGTTTTAAATCCTTAGAAATGAATTCTATCACAACAACTTTTTGCTTTAAAATAAAAAGTTCTGAGGGATAAAATTTTTATTGAGTCATGTTTTATAATAAATAATATTTAGAATTTTTTTTTTTTTTTTACATTTAATAGTTGTTGATATATACAGTAAAAACTAGTTAAATTTGAAAGAGGAGGCTCAAAAATGATATATATAAACCAGAAAATGAGAGTACCAAAAAAACCATTAAAAACTATACTTGGCAATTTAATGATTTTTATTTATTGAAATACTTGTAAAACACAACTCAGATTTTAAAATTAAAGACATTTGAGACCTACTTTTTAAAAAATACATGTGTGTTAGTGGCAAAATATGAAAAAGCATCATTATATGGAAAGCTTAAATATTCTCCACAATGCATAAAGTTTTTGGTCAAAGATTGAAACTTCATTTTTATTTTTTAACTAATTTCCCTAGACAGTGTATAGAATATCGAAGCATTCTAAAGAATGCCAAATAGATTTTTGGCAAAGTATGAAAAAGACTTTTAGTGAAAAAATTCATGAGAAAATGTAAGAAATCCGATTAGAAGAGGTGAGTTTTTTTATATTTAACTTCTATCAGAAAATAATGGAATGAAAGAAACTCTCCAAAATAATGTTGTTGTTTTTTTTTTGGGGGGGGGGTAGTAAATAACAAATGTTTACCTATATATTAATTATTTAATGGTACGCTGAAGTTTAGTTTTCTTCATTTTGATTGCAGCACAATTAGTATTTCTTACTGACAATGTAATCATAAGAAATTAGTGTGTAATGATGATAGCAAAATGCCAATTTTTCTCTAAAAATCAAACAAGCTTGGAAAGAAAGAATGTCATTTTTATACCATTATTTTGGAACTAAAGCTTGAAGAGTCAATGATTTTTCACATTTGTATACATTTTCAAAAATATAAAGCATTTCAATGCAATATGTAAAATGTATACATAACATTTACTAATAATTTCAATCATTAATTTTACTAATCATGTGTCAATTGTGTTAAGCATAACATTGTTACCGTGTTTGTGACTTTGAATGTTCGCTCTGGGAATGTTTTATACTTTGTCAATTTTCCTTTTGGCATTTTAAGAATGTCTAGGAAATGTGTGAAAATCTAAGCATTACATATTTGGATTAACCACTTTTGGCATTGTATAAAATTCCTAGGTTTTCTATACAATGATGGTTTTCACACTTTGCCAATGACATATGCAAATATAATTTTAACATCACAGTAATTTGTTATTTACAGATCTTTTATATAAAATATGGGAAATCAAAGTAATAGATGAAACAGATGTATGTGAGTAAACACAGATATAATGATATGGGATAAAGTTTGACCATTTCATAACCATCTAAGACGAAGTATTATTTGTGACAACTGTGGTTCCAAGTCTTCATTTAGTCAAAGGAAAATATGGAGATCAAGAAGTAGGATACATTTTTTCAATTGTTTATTCCTAAAAGAAAACATATTCATGTGGAAAAATATTGCATCAACATCATTATTTGTTAACAGTGAAAGTGATAAAATAATAATTTGAAAAACAGTGGCATTGTGGGATAAATACTTTTACATATATGAGATTTTAAAAAAAAACAGATGAGACATACAGGAAAATGAAAGCAATGGAAAACAGCACAATAAAGTTTCACTGCATATATTTTAAGTATGAATCCTTTATGGGAAGATGTTGATCACAATTATAAAGTATGTTTATAACAGTTTTTAAAAACAAATTATACATATGTTAATTTTGTTTAATTTTTAATTCATTTATTATGAATTATTCTTCATTGTGGCTTTTATTACTATATAATTATTTATGCATTAAATGAATATGATTGGATTGCTTATGGCATGCGTGTCTCAGTGTGGTGAATTGATTGATGTCTAAGACTAAGAAACATTATGGATCTTTTTAGTTACATGGTCATTTTTAGCTGAGACATAAATAGGATTTTTTTAAAGGGACAATGAATGTGCAAATGGATGTGAATGCTCATTATGATATTCAATAATAAATTATGGTCCCATTTGCCACAGATGGCTCTGTCATCACCAATGGCAGTGGTAGTCAATGAAAGACAGAGAATAGCAGTATGATGACATTTTTTTATTTAGTTGCTTACAGCCTAAATCATTACATGTAAATACAATTTACATAAATTGAAAGAACAAACGGGATATTTTTAAATTTTATGAAATTATAAGAAAAAGTGTAGGTACGATTGTTTTGAAAAATGGAAACTTACTTAAAAAGGATTCATGGGTGAAGTTGAATTTAGTATAAAAGAGTTTTGTGGATATTGATTATTCAACTTAATGAGATCTACAGGTAATTGAGATATATGCTGAAGAAATTCTATGTCTGATGAAGAAGTGGAGAAATTTTATATGGATGTACGCAATGTTTTAATCAGACAAAACAGTTTAGGAGTGTCATGAGAGATTTCAGTGTTAGAATTGGATAATGATTGAAAAATGAAAATTCTGTGGATAAATTTGGATAGGATCTCATAAATTTTCAAAAAATGAAAATTTTTATATTACAATTTTTTTTTGATAAAAATTCAAAGTGAAAATAATTACGGAATTATTCAAATAATCATTAGATTATATTTCGATTAACTAAAATGAAAATATTTAGTTCAAGACTGGCAGAGCTGGCCTATGATTGATGGATCTTGAATTTTGGAGTCTTCCTATCACTGTTCTACAGCATAGGGAGTAGGAAATAAGTATTAGGAAGATGTAAGATATGAGCTAATGTAAAGCATGAGAAATGAAAAATGTTAAAAAATGCAGTACTAAATAGTAGATATTCTTAACTACTGGTAATATTCCAATAAATTTAGGCTAAAATTTGCCAGTAGGTTTGTGATGATGGTATATTAGGTGTGATAATAGGTTGGAATATTTTCATCATCTTTCAGTAAATATTGAATGTGTAGAAAATTTTAAACTTTATATAAACTTTTCAAATATAAACAAGTTGTTAGTAATATCACAGTTGTTTGTATTTGAAAATTTTAATTAGGGTTACAATTTTCTATATATTCAATATTTAAAACAGGAAAAACTCTCCATACAGTAGTGCCACTCAGTGCTAGCCAGGGTAATCAATGGATGCCAGAAGGCTTGTGCATAAAATCCCCATCTAGTGCCTAATCCAATATCCCCAGACTAGTTTCTGGCTTGTGGCATTCGTCAGTGAGGAGACTTGGATCTGAGAGTACTGCACCTGGTCTGGGGATATTGGATGAGTAGGCATTAGATGAGGATTTTATGCACAAGCCTTTTGGCATCCATTGATTACTCTGGTTGACACTGAGTGGCACTATTGTATGGAGAGTTTTGCCTGTTTTAATAACAGTTATGTGCAAGCATAAGAAATGGTGATCGTGTGATGTTTAATGGTTTAACATTCAGTATTTACTGAAAGATGATGGAAATAATCCAACATATTATCAAATCTAGGCTAGAATTTGTAAATTATAGGTTTTAATGACAGCTCAATCTTGAAAAAAAATTCATGAGAAGATAACATTCTTTTCAGATATTTGCAGACTAAAACAACAATTCAATAGTACATTTCATTTGAGATAATGCAATGCATGAACACTAGAAGGATTATAAAAATAATTATGAATGATTGATTTAGAAAAATTGAATTTCTGAAATTCAGTAAAATGATAACAAAAAGAATTAATGATGATGTAAGTAAATATATTTGTAGATTGGCAAGGAAAGCAGAATAAAAAATATTGAAATTGTAAAACAACAACTTGGTATTGAAAGAAAAAATTCTGAAATAAGAAGAAAAGGGTTTACTAATACTGAAGTAAGAGATGACTTCTTGAAGGGTATAGAAGAGTGCTGTAAAAAATTATATAGTAATAAAGAACAAAAAAAAACTGAGTATATTTTGCAACTACAACAACATTCTTTGAAATTTCTAGTTGTTTATATGACAAATAAGCAATTGAATTTATGGAAAATTGAAATGCTTCAGGAGAAAAGTTATAAAACCAATTTGTAATATATAAGGTATATGAGCACAGACTTTCGCACAACCCATCACTCTCCACACTATCTCATAACACTGATAAACTTGAACACATATATGTTGAAAAGCGGTTAGATTGACCTTAGATCAACATGGGTGTGACACGAATCTCAGCCTCAGGGTGGCCTTTGAGCATTCCACCATCAGATTTTCAATTGGATGGACGGTTGAAGAGTTGGAGTGTGGAGTAGATTGAAGCCTGTCCATTAAAGTATGAGGATTGGCTATCTTAATATATATCTGAGCACTTATAGCATATATGTGTAGAAATGGTAATCTGGACCAACCGATGATTGCTGGTTTAGCATGAAATATATATATTGGTGATTATTTATCTTTTCAACATATATGTGTTGAAGTGTATCAGTGTTATAAGATAGTGTGGAGAGTGGTGGGTTGTGTGAAAGTCTGTGCTCATATACCCTATATATTACTTATATAGACACAGGTATTTAATAAGCCTTGTGTTAAGTTAAAACCAATTTGTATGAGTTGCCATTTTGTATTGGATATTGTTTGGACTGTTAAATTTTAAAGAATATATATTAAAATGCAATAGTACTGATTAGACTATCAGCAGTTCAGTGATATGTAGATGACATTTAATAAGAGATGACATTGTGATGCATATCTCCATATATATATATATCATCATCATCATCATCAACCATTATCAATACACTGCAGGATGAAGGTCTCTCCAAGTTTAATCCATCTTCTCCGATCTTTAGCTTCTTTTCTCCACAACACCCCTGCACATTTTCTTATTTCATCCATCCATCTCACATGTGGTCTCTTTCTGGGTCTTTTACAATCTCTTGGAATCCAGTTTAAAATTTCAATTGTCCATCTATTATCATCTCTTCTAGCAATATGTCCAGCCCAACTCCATTTCAATCTTTTAATTTTTTCAATAAGGTCAGTAACACCTGTTTGTTGTCTTACCCATACATTGCGTTTTCGATATATATATATATATATATTGTTGTATGGGAAGTATTCTGTGGATTAAAATAATAAGCTAGGAAAATAAAAGTAGAAATTATTTAAATCATAGATTTTGAAGTGCGTGTCATTATTTGTTTTTTAAATAATGTTTCAGATTTTAGAAATTGTTAGAAAAGAATGAAATTATGCTTATTGCCTGTTAATTTAAGTTGCCTTAATCATATCGAAAGCACAAAGTTATTTTGAAAAAACTAAATCAATTTCTAATAGCCATTCCACAAACTTCTGTTTGCAAGTTATGTTGTTTTCCAGTTGTTGTTTTTTTATTAAGGAAAATACACATACAATTACAATATAAATCTTGTTGGTATACATTTGTTTGGATTTGTTACACATATTATAACAATCATTAGTAAATAATTTTCCAAATTAGAAAATATACCCATTTGATACATTAGTTATTATTGTGACAAATTAATTTCATGATCAGAATAAGAAGCTCATCGTTCAAACTTAGTCTATAATTATTGTGTACTAGTTTTATATCAGAACAACTGGCTCTTCATTTAGTGACTTAGCCAGTGATCATTGTGCAGTCCATATTTTGATTGACATTATCATTTGTTGTTCTCCATCTAACTGAACCATTTTTTAATCTTGAATTAATTTTTAATTAGCATGCCTGAGGATTGGCTCTTCATCCAGTGACTTAAGTAGCCCCAAGTGTCCCCGAAGAGCTTTTCCGGTGTTAATAAGTGATCCCTAAACATAGTCCTTTAAATAAATTTTTTACACACCTCCCATGGTTCTTTACTTCCTCGTTTAAAAATGAAATAATTCCTCATTAACCACACGGCATGAAGCAGGAACATTCCCATTCTAATTGCGGCAAAGACACCATTCTTTATAGCATCCCTGATTCTTAGAGTTTTCATGTTAGTTGGAGGTATTCTGGTTATGGTATTTTGTCTATCAGGACTTAAAAATGGGCAAGCAGTAAAAATATGTTTAATAGTTTCATCCACCACTTTACATAAGCTACATAGTGGTTCTATTTTTGAGAAATTTCTATGATTTATATATGATAACCATACAGTGAATAAGTGAGATCACGTTATGATGTTAAGACAATTACTTTTCTTACTCATTATAACATGAATCCAGCTTTTATGAATAAAGCTTTTTTTCATTTTTTTTCTCTATGGAACTGAACTTACGGGTCACATTTTATTACTGCATGGTTTATTAATATTATTCACTGATATTGTTAAATATGTTTTTTCTGATTAACTTATGTACTCAAAATTCAAGGGATTAAGATGTAGGTATATTACAAATGTATATATATAAACTTCCATTTAATAATATGTGTGCATGCATAGGAAAGTTAATCAAAATAATGTATAAGTAATCGACTGAAATATAAAAGCCTTTTTAATAAATTTTATAACTGCCAAATAATATGCATTTGAATGCTTTTCTAGTTTTGTTTTACCTCTAGCGTTAAATGGTTATATACTTATTTATGACTAATATTTAATGGTTAGCTGGGTCATTTGTGAGTTTCCTACCTAAAAAAAGTTGTGATGATGATTTAAATATGGAAAACATATTTAACCGTCCTCACCTTCAATGCAGGTAGAGACATAGCAGGCAGATATAAGTCTGAGTCATCATGGCTACTTATATATTGAAGAACACTAGAAGTTTCACATTACTTTTTTTTTTTGTTAAAAAGTTTAAAGCAAATTCAACTTCTATACAAGTATTTTACCTCCTTCAGTAATAATGAAAGATGTGTTTCTAATATGGTCATATTTTGTCTTAAAGTAAGTATATCACATTATTTTGGGACTTGACCCTTCAACGTAGAATAAATATATACTAGTTTCTTAATCAATAGTGGATGACTGTCTGAACTGAATATGGGCCAGCTATCTGAAAAAAAAAGTCGTACATTTGCTTGAATATCCTCCATTATTTTTTTTTTTAATACTCCAAGCTTTTTTAATAGGAAGATTTTTTTTTTACAAAGTAAAGCTATATAAAGGAACCACATAATATTTTTATATCATTATATAAACACATTAAAATTTAAATAAAATATTTAAAATAGATTTAATTTTTTTGAAAGTATTATAAAGGTTCCACATACGAAGAATTTGTAAAATTGCATACTTATGTATCATTATGTATGTGTATGCTATTTGTAAAAAGATGTTCAAACTTGGTTTTTGTTAATAGACTTTGATCCTTATTATTACTAGTTGTTTAGAACTATATTGAAAACTAACGAATTTTTTGAATTAAAATAGTTACTAAATGGAAATTTTTTATATATTGTACCCTGCCAATGGGATGATTACCCCTAGAAAATATGACAGTCCCTAAATTAGGCTATATTGTCACCTTATTTAGGTACAATTTGATACTTTTAATTATTTCACATGTTTACCATTGATTACTCTGGCTTGCACTGAGCGGCAATACGTATAGAGAGTTTTGCCTGTCTTAGTTATTTCTAAACTTGATAATGATTAAGGGTGGATGTTCAGCTCCATTGACCTCATTATGCAAGATGATATGGACAAATGTTTTGTTCTCATGGTGTGCAAGTAAATCCAGCTTGATTTCAAGACTACATGAATTAAATGTTGTATTGGTGGGTGTGAGTTTGCACTCCTTTTCCTCAAGCGTGGTGATAGTAGTCATAAGGGACTTGGTTCATTTGAGGGGATGGTCGACGATCATTGTCTTGCCTGGGAATACTGCCGGGAGGGTGAAAGTTATTACCTTCACATGGACTTGACCATGAAGGGCTACTGCACCCCTTGACGAATTATTTGATAGGTCAGTTTTAATTTGCACTCACTATTATTAGGTTTCATTATTAGCTTTAAATTTAGTGCATTTGTAAGGCAGTTGGTCTACTTTGGGCCACCACCAATTTTTGTAACATTAATGGAATTTTGTTGTAATATTTTGGGGGCATGGGTCTGCACTTCTTTTTTCTTCCTTGGCGGTGGTTGGTGGCAGACATTAGTTGTCTGGTTTATGGTGCGGGCTGTTGACAATTTTGCCGCTACCCGGAAAACCTGCCGGGAGGGTACATGGTCAAAGTCTCAGTGCTATTCCTACTTTGGTCAGCTGCTGTGTCCCCTGATATGTTGGTTTTGGGCAGTGTTGATCTGGCTTGTTACTTATTACTTATTAGTTTTTTTCCAAGTTGGCTTTCCAATTTTGGGCAGATAGACCAATTGCAGTCTGTCTATTTGGACTGCTAATTGGGAGGCAGAGGTATCTGGAATGATCTTGACATGGCTTGGCTGTGGGTCAAGAATTTATTGCTTGGTGAACTTGGGCCTTGGACCTCACTGCCTGTTGTAGTGGTTGTCGCAATGCTGGACTTCGCCACCTATTCAGCTGAAGCATTTGGGTCTTCGCTTTGGGGCCCCAGAAGTGGGATCATTGGGTGATGGTAAACTTCTTGACAGCCACGCCATGTGGATCCACATATAGATACACATTAATCACATTACAGTAATTTTTATGGATGTAATTATTTTTGAACATATTTACATTTTACCTTGTTACATTGAACCACTGTGTAATCCTCAATGGGTAAGTGTACCCGAAAATTTTTTGTAATCTTTTATTAATAAAGGTTACCTTTGGAAATAAACTATGTTTAATTAATATCAGCAATTATGAGACCCACTTCCCAATACAAGAGTACATACCCTTTAACATTAAACAAATACCAACGTATCTGCTCATTGGCATAAGAATACTAAGACACTCCTCCTTATTAAGTATCTAAATATTCTCATGACTAATAATAATACGTAAATAAATATAATAAAACATCTATAATTATTAAAATTTAGTTAACCCAATTAATAAGTTATATTATCATTTTATTGTCTATTGATCTTTTATTATTATTACTTTTAAAGGATTATAATTAAGAATAACTGTAATAATAATGTTATACTAAGGAGATCCCAGGATTATCATTGATTTTAAATTAGCCATACATTCCATCTATAAGGCATCAAGAGGGATTTTACTTAACTTTATAAGGAATTTCAATTAAGAAAAGACTTATAACCTTAATGTATAATTAAAATTATACTACTATTTTATATTCATGTTCCCTAATACATAATAATAACCAATTCATACTCTGGTTTCCTATAAATAAACATATTTTAATAGATTTGCAAATATATTTTATCAATGACTGATGTGCAATAATTTAAGATCTCTTTTAAGAAATGTTTTCTTAAATGATTGTTATGAATTATCTGGCACTGGATTAATTTCTTATTCATGCCTTAAACTGTATGCTTTGGTTCATGTGTACATTATACTTAAGTTTCTTTGGAGATGGTGTAATGATGATGACTCTAACAAAAGAAATGCAACTCTCAATATTTAATTTAACTTTCAAACATCAACTTCAATCATATTATTTACAAGATTTTTCAATAATTATTTTAAACTATTAAGACTTTTACACGACCCTTGATTATCCACACTATTGTATACTGCTGACACACTTGATCACACACAATGAAAGTCTGAGTTCAAACCCCCTATATATTACATTTTGGAGTGCAGGTATGAAAAATCCTGTAATTTACAAAATATATACATATTTAAACTATTAAGTAACTTAATACATAATAATATTAATAAAATTATATAACAATATAATACAGTAACATATATAAACATTTGAATATTTCTATTCCCCTTAATTACATCAAATCATGTGTATTTATTAAATAATTATCCCCTACCCCACTTTTTTTTTTGATTTGATGTACAACCATTAACCCTTATAGATTATGCTTTAAAATATAAGAAGATTCAAAATATGGATTATTGTTTTATTTCTTCTCATTATAATATTATGAAATATTGCATATTTATCTGTGTTTATATTTTATGATATTTACCATTTGATCTCTCTTTTTACTTTGCACCAAAATGATATTAATACGATACTTATGAAATCGTTAATTTGTTTTCTGAGATGACACACAAATTTTCTATGACCTTATTATCAAATTCTATAATGAAATAAACAAAAAAAAAATTAAACTTTTATACTGTACATTCTAAAATATGATAACTTGTATCTCCTGAACTAATTTCAATTTACAATTTATGATACCATACTAAAGGTTGATGGACACTTTTTGGTGCATCCTAAAATAAGAAATCCTTAACTTCATTTTATATAAACAACTCAGATATTAATTTCCTATATACCTGTTTCATACATTTCTTATAAATGATAGCCTATAAATAATTACAAACTAGAATTAGTTATGACTCTATTACAATTATATTAAATTGCTAATAGTTAAACATAAGATCAAATTCAAATATCACCATTTATCATTTTCAAAAGTATATTCGAACACAGATGTGTATATTCCACTAGCTCATTGTTGATATCCATTTATTTTAATTATCCAACAATATTTAATAAAATAAAAAAACTTGAAACAATTAATCACATAGATAAATAAATCAAATTAATTATTAATTTCTTTATCTATTGACTTATTCCTCCATTATTTTATCATATGTCAAATGCGTTGACCGGGAAGCGAGCCCGGGCCAGCTGCTTGGAAGGCAGCTATGCTAACCACTAGGCCACAACGCTTGACAGTGATTATTTTAAAGTATAAAAATTAAACTATGTACAAATATTATGTTACAAGTTTTTTTGTAAAAAATATAAGTTCATCTTTAAAAGAAGTTTAATTTTTAATAGTATTCCAATCGTCCAAACACTTCCCCAATTAGTTATGCATCAACATTCTTCTCAATTATGCTCCTTTTGATCTCATAAGAAAATTATAAACTTATACAATTCCAAAGTGAACAGATTATTGACAATTTTTTTTTGGGGGGGGGACATGACAATCAAAGATTATCTTGAATTTGCATATTGTCTTTTATTCAGACACTTCTTGTATTTATTATAATATCCATATTCTCCGGTCCCCTATTCTGCTTTAATCTTCTCATTATTTTTTATGTGTACTCTTTGTCAAGATTATCAGTTAAGATAGAGCATCTTATACCTCTCTAAATATAGACAGATATTATTTTCAATATACATTTTATATTCTCCAATAACCTTGTGTTTATTCCATTATTTATTCAACTCTTTATATGCTCCCATATTGATTCTTTATTAATTGTCTTCCAGTGATTATTTAATTTCTCACACTTATTTTTTCCATTTACAGTTTTGATAAATAAATCTTTCATTTTCTGAGCAGACCACTGTGAGTCATTACAAGTATAAATATAACCCCCATTTAAAATTATCCGTTTGCATTTGCCTTGTATTACATCCATCCATCCTTCTAACTTTTAATCCTTAATGTTATGTTATACTAAAGCCAATAACAATCTATTTATATATGTCATTAAAATTTTCATTCCATGGACAAATATTCCTATTATTATCCATTCCTAATTTAGTTTTAATTATTTTTAAATATGTACATTTAACTATATCATGAATAAATTTCTTGTTACTCATCTATTGATTCAAATTTAATCTTGGAGAAATATTATAATAGCCAAGATGCATAAATCTTGCTTATTAATTAAATTATGTATTAACATAATACTCACATTGTTTTCCTTAAGTTCAGGTATTACTTGACAACACATTGGCATAAATGTATACAACTTTTTCCTTTTATTCCAATATTTTCTCCAATATAACAACTCCAAGATATTTTGGTAAAATTATTAAATTGTTGAGTTTGCCAGCAGAGATTTAACTTTGTTTTCACTCCTTCATGTTAACATAAACCTTATAATATACAGTTTTAAATTCTTAATTAGATTATTATCATTCGTTTTTAAAATAATAATATTTAAAAATTTAAGCAAACTTTTAGAGACAAATCAAGTTACTTGTTCTCCCATCCTGTTTTTTTTCTACCTCTAGTTTTACCTCAATTTTTTTCTTCTTCTTAAAACCATCATCTGTGTTTTGTTAATTTATTCCAAATTGCAATTTCCCATTGGTTAATTTTCCCACTTCTCTGAATATGAATATTTAATGAGTTGCTTGTAGTTGAACTACTTTTAAAAACAAATATCTGTTTATAAGATTAACTAAAAAAAACTCTTTCATATACTTAGTAAAATTTACAATTTACTTTAAATCAATTCATTTTATTTTTATTTTTATCCAGACTAAATCTGAGATTTATTTTATGAACTTTTAATCACAACATTCAGAACATAAATGTTAATTATTTATTTTGGAAAATAAATTAAGGTTTCACCAGAAGTAGTCATTACTTTCAGATGTGCACAGACATAATTATCTCTTTATAATGCGTATTTTTATTTATAAGGTTAGATTAGAACTTACCTACAATTTTAAATATCAAACAATTGTTTGTTATCAAATATTATTAATTTATAGTTTATTCTTTTATTTTTTATATATCTTTGAAAATAAATATTTTACCCAAGGTTTATGACATTTGTACTACTTTAAATTAACTAAACTTTAAGTTCAAACCCAATAAATATTTTACTCAAGGTTTATGACATTTATACTACTTTAAATTAACTAAGCCCAAGTTCAAACCTATGATAATTAAAATGACTGTTATTTTTCATAGTTTAATAAGTAAATATTTTGACTTTATAAAATTTAATATTATTTATCTTAAAATTGATTCCCAATTTATTTTATGATGGAGTGTACCAATAAAAAGGGCACTATATATATATATGTATGCCAATAAAAATATTGGGATAAAAAAAATACACTAATTATTAGTGGGATTACCAAGTTGACTTTGGGTGATCCTATAAATTACCTTTCTTTGGAATGATATTTGTTTTTTAGATTGTTCAAAAGCGTATTTATTTTTGCAATGATAGAATACATTCATGTTATTGTTTTTAACATAACGTTTTCCAAACATTATATCATTTTCTATAAGTTGGATTATATCATAATATAACAAAGTAATACATTCTCATTTATATATTGGATTATTTCCATCATCTAACATTAAGTATTGAATGTCTTTAGAAAAATTAAACTTTATTTTAATTTTCAATTACATTCCACTATTAATAATGACACACAGTTTAGTATAAGCACAATGTTTTGAGAGGTATTATTTTCTTCTCTTCTTCAGGTCTTGCTAGCCTGACCAGTGATAATCGAATCTGGACCCTTAGATACTTGAATATTGACATTTAAGGTAATGCTCTAACCAACTGAGCCATCAGATTTGATACCCATGCAATTAATGTCACTGATCAGGGCAGAAACACCTGAAGCAGAAAGAAGAATAATATCTTCTGAAATGTTGTGCATATATTATTAACCAGTCTTGAATGTAATTGAAAATTTAAATATAGCTTAATTTTTCTATAGACATTCAATATTTAATATTAGATTATGGAAATAGTCCAATATATAAATACAACTAGAATACAGTCATCATAAACCTTCAGGAAAACAATATTCTCAATCTTTTCACTTCTACTTGAATAAAAATTCAGGCTTTATTTTCCTAAATGTACATGATATTTTCAAAAAATTTGATTAGCACTAGTTTTACAATATTGTTTTTGTTTTTTTTTTCAGTATTTTTTAAGCCCTACTTACAAAGCCTTTGACAGTCGTGAAATACTAGCTTGAGAATAGCTGATCATTGTTCTTTAAGGTAACTCCCAACACTCAAAGACTTCTCTTTGTAACTCTGCTGCCTTCAATGACTTTTGTTTGCTTGATCCTTTGATGTTGATAAATGACTCACAGAAGCAATAATTGGCAGTAATATCTATATCTCCATTATCACTTTTAAAGAAAACAGTTAGACTTGTCTGCCATTATAATGATTTTATTCTTTATATTGACCACAATATTATCTTTTCATTCAGTTTTTTAACTTTGTTTTTAAATGTCTTTTTGGATATGTTTGTTTTCATCCGCAAATGTTATGTTGTCAGTATATTTAAAGTTTTTGATATTTTTTTCTGTCAATTCTGATTTTACATTTGTCTTTATCTAATTTGAAGTTTTTCATAATCTATTCAATAAACCGATTGGATAAAATGATAGTACGCAACTCTGTCTAGTATCTTTGTTTAACAGTATAAAAACTGCTTCATTATATTCTGGTTAATTATAGTTTCTTACTTTATATAGAAGTTCTTCATATGATCATATATACTCTTCTACATCCACTTTTCCATTCCATTTTATGAATACATTTATTATTTATATTGCATATAATGTTCTTTTCACTGAATCCAAACACCATATATACTTTCCTTCTTTTCTTTTTAAAAACTTTATTTCTTCTTATCAACCATATATACATATTCATATCTTTAACACCCAACGATTCGACCATCTTTTCTGCAGTCATTTTCAAGGATTTCATCTTTCTCTCCAAACTTTTTTCTTTTAGATACTCATTTCTTTAAAAAGAAAAGAAGGAAAATATATAAGATGTTAAATTCACTGAAACGAACATTATGTTTTATAATATATATTTTTTTAAAAAAAGGATGTTTCTTATTGCGGTTGTTAAAAAGTTTAATATCGGTGATAATGAGTTAATTATATTTATATTGCAACTATAAATCATAATCTTTATTTCCAAATCATGTTTTTTTTAAAATATTTTTTGTTACAGTAATTTCAAATAATGAAACACAAACTGATAATTATTTATAGTTTTTTTTTTTTTTGTAATTTAGAAGAAAAAAAAAAATAAAGGCATGTGAATTAAAATTTATAAAAAAAAATATTTGTTTTCCAGACTTGTTTCAGATTATAAAAGTAAAATATTTTTCGTTTTGTTTTATCAAAATAAGCAGCCCATTAGAATAATTCAGAATTTGTTCATTAAGGTATAAATTTTAAAACAATAACTTCTGTGTTAATAAAAATATTTATTTATTTAAATTTTATAGTAGCAGCTTTTGTGAGAATTCCTAAGTGATTGGATGATTAAATCATTATTATGTAAAATTAAATTTGGATTTGCTTCCAGTAGCAAGTAGTTATTACAAAAATTATATAGATTTTCAAATGTTTTTGGGTAAGCATAATATAAACAGTTTTGTTATTTTATATTTTGTTAAATTATTTTAATAAAATTATTTCATATCGAAAATAAATCTATTTTCATTTTAATGAAATTGTAATTTATTTGGTAGATGTCAGTAAGCACCCGAGTATATTTACGGAAACGTAGATAGAAGCGTATTCACATATATATTGTGTTATATGTAATTATTTCACACACACACATATATATATATATTTATTTAAGATTTAATGACTTTAATATATATAATAGTTACACATGTTTGTACACTTATAAAGAAAATATGTTATGTTGAAAAAATAAAAAGATTACACTTGCTGAATTGTAACAATAGAAGTCTAAAATTCAAAGTCTTTTAAGATAGATTCTTAGAATATAAATGTTTAATGTTGGGATAAATTTGAAGAAGATTTTGATTTAAAATATTGAAACAAGACAAAATCGATGACAGTAAATGCTTATCTGTGCAGGCTTACTTATCGATAAAGCTAAAAGGATTTTTTCTGTTTTCCTAAATCGACTGGACCGAAAAGTATACATAGTTAAACTGGTTAACTAAATAAGGAAGATATTTTAGCCTCTCACTTCTTGTAGAAGAACAAATTATATATTAAATAATATTAATAAAAAAAAAAGGATCAATTTCACGCACGACTCTCATCCAGATAGGGATGGCTATTTAAAAAAAATGCATCTAAGTAATAGATTTTCCAAAGTGGGTCATATGATTTCAGATTATTTGACGTATATATTTAAAACATAAATCTTATTGGTAAATAGATTTAAGATTTTCTTTGTAAATAATAGATAATATAAATACTATTGAATTTTTACTAACATTATTATTTTTAATGAAATAAAAAATATATAAATATGTTTACATAGTAATTTTGTTCTTTTCTAAACCATTCTGATAAAAATGGAAATCAAATAAATTTTATAGGGTAAGTTAATTTTTTTATATTAGTATTTTATTTAAAATGTTTAAATTATTGAATTAACAATTACACTCGGTAACATTATTCTATAATAATAAAACATTGTTAAAATTGGTATTTAAAAAGAAAAAAAAATACATAAGTCTGTCACGCTATGAATGTTGTCATTTAAAATATTAAACCTGAAATTTTGTATACACTTTACTAATTTATGATTTGTATTATAAAAATCATAAAACTTTACATATTTAGTGATATTATTAATTTGTACAAAAACAAAACAAAAAAAAAATTCATTTCAAACTTTTCAGTGTGATATGATTGAAACATATTTCCCAGATACAATATATATCTCTATAGTAAAAATTTGAATTTTCAAATACTTGATATCCCCTATTTTTCTATGAACATAGTTATTTGCATATAAAGTTTGAATAACACAAAGATAAAAAAAAAAACCTTTCAATATTTTCTCAAGATTTTATCTTAACTTGTATTTATTTAAAGAAGCAAGATGGGAAATATAGTTTTATAGATATGCACCAAATAACTAATTAGTTAAAAGGATATAAAGAACTTTATGCACTAATATGTTGTTATTAATTAATTGTCTAATGTAATAAAATATATATATATTATAACTTTAAATTTTTTACAAATATACAAGTAACTCTCCTATAACATTGCATTCCTACAACATGTCTTCATTCTAACATGGTTCGAGAATTAGGGAAATCCTTCCTATAACAAC
The DNA here is from genome assembly GCA_028023455.1 of Epiperipatus broadwayi. Taxonomy (NCBI): domain Eukaryota; kingdom Metazoa; phylum Onychophora; class Udeonychophora; order Euonychophora; family Peripatidae; genus Epiperipatus; species Epiperipatus broadwayi. The sequence continues at coordinate 4,277,578 of JAQFVV010012461.1, read as the reverse complement.
AATACTGTTTGCTCTAACACAATTTGAAAGTTGGAGAATCTCCCTTTATAACACAGCCTTCTTAAGCCAGTTTTGACAATTAGGGAAATTCCCCTATAATAAAGGACATGAGAGTTTTTAAGAGCAAATACTATATCAATATTTGTCATTCGAGCATGTATGAAAACGCTCGTTTAATGATGAGTAGTAGTGATTATGAGGAAAACATTATGTAATATTAATATGTAATTTTTTTGATCGATTATTGCTTTAATATTTCTTTTACTTATAAAATGCAAATAGTATAGTTTTTTTTTTATAACTTTTGGAACCTCATCCTGTTATTTGTGTATTAGTTCTTTGTTTTGTATGACATGAATTTGCATAGCATGACATCTTTTAAGAATCTATCGACCGTTTTATATGGGAATTACCTGTATTTTTATTGCATGATAATGTATGTGTATGAGTGTGTTTGAAAGGTGTTACTGTCATTTGAGATGGTCAAAATATTAAATATATACCTATATGAAAATATGAAGCTGATACATGAAGCTGAATTAGATAGAAAACATTTAAATCATCATTCACGATGTTAAGATATTTCATCAACACTCTCCGCGAATAAATACAAACTCTGAACTTCACACAGCTAAACTTAAAAGGATGTCATTTTGAGTTTTAGTTGTATGAAGTTTAGAATTTATATTTATTCACAGAGAATGTTGTTGAAATATTTTAACATTGTGAATGTTGATTTCGGTGATATATATATTTCATATTCTATAGAAATTTCAAATTCTACACAAGTAAAAAAAAACAACATGTTCAAAGTTGTTATAGTAAAGATATTAATGACAATATTTATGATAGTATACTGTAATTTAAAGGTTTAGTACTCAAATCAACTCTAGTGTGATATAAGCAATACAGTAAAATTAAACTAATGTTATCCGAAATAATCAACTGTTAAACTTATGTCCCCTTTAAATCAAATGCTAATTGGAACTACAGGATAGTAGTCCATATTTTTGATAAAGAATATTTTATGTATGCATGCATATATTTTCACATGCATACTTAAACTTCTTTAATAATTATAAATAATCCAACTCATCAATTTGCCACTTCTATCAAACTTTTGGGTTACTGAATAAATAAATATATACATACATACACACAATATAAAGGTTTTGTGATATAGTGGTAATACATTTGCCTATCAAGTGTAAAACCTGGTTTTAAATCCCAACCAGACATTTTTTCTTCTTCAAATTTTATCAGAATAAGGATTTATTTTTCTGGTAGTCATATCAAATAACTTTTTAATATCATCAATAAATAGGTATTTAACTTTTTTAGGAGGTTTAAACATGGATAGAAAAATATTTGAATTATCACCCTCCAGTAATAGGTAAATGTCATAATTCTGTGTGTGGAGAGAGGACTGCTCGGAAGGCCTTTATATTTAATGAGCTTAAAGAACATTTTATTTTTGACTTTATACAGTGTATATGTTGAAATAATATTGAGGACAATTAAAAATATATAAGTAAAATGTTAATAGTTTATGATTTTAAAAATACAGTATATATATTGTGCCCTTTTGTATGGGTCTCCACAAATTGTTATATCAATTTGTTAAAAAAATTTTAAATTTAAGATATATTATAGCTATATGATGTTGATTTTATTTATAATAATCTTTCAAAAGTTTAACTAAAGTAAACTATGAATATTTGATATGTGAAATTGTGCTAATATTTGAGGGAGACGTTTCAGTAAAAAAAAAAAATGATAATATTATATGGTTGGGAAAACTGGCCATGATCAATACTGCATTAATAAGTTTTGTAAATAAATGTTTAAAGCTAAAAGTTTTAAAAAAAGACAAGTTAAAATTAAATGCATATATATTTATTGTTGATAAAGATTAATATTTAGTATGTGAATATAAATATTTTTGTTATTAAAAGTATATAATAGAAGATTAATATTTGATTTTATAATATCGAATTATTATTTTAAAGTTGTTATAGTATATTATTTGTTTTTAAAAAATATTTATTTTATAAAATTGAATTGTTAGTTTATTTTTAGATAATTACAAGCGTTTATATCTGTGTTGTAAATCAGGTGACAGATAGACACATGTACACATATGCTTGTAAGTTTTTTAGTAAAGTTGCAAAACTGTTTTAAAATTCTATTATAAAATTTATAAATATTATATTGGCTATCACGAGATAAAAATAAAAATAATTGGTGTGAAATATTAAATCTGATTTTTAAAATACTGTTTAAAAAAATATAATGAATAAAAATAGACTTAGTTTGTTTAGAAAAATAGTCTTATAAAAGTTAAAAGTGAAATAAAGTAAAATATATATTTTTAAAAATGTTTAATGGATTTAAATAAATGATAAAAATTAATTTAAGAATTAAACAATGTAATAAATAATAAATATTAAATAAATCATTATTTATTTTTAATTTCGTATTGTTGGTAAGATATGTAAATAGGCTAGCAAGGTGATTGTTTAATTTACCAATCAAGTGGGTAATTTATTCCGGTATAAAAACCGAGGTTCAATTGTTCAGGGGGTGATTGTAATTTCTTTTAAGTGAAGTGTACTATTAAATATAGCTAAGTAAAATTATAGACGCTCTCGTAATAGTTTCTTAATTTATAAGAGAGTAGTTTTAAATAATTTTATAAAAAGTTTACCGTTTAATATGCAGTGCTAATTTATTTATAGTTCCCTATTGATCGTCTCTATCAATGCTCAATTTTACTATCGAATAATCATGAAAATATTGTATAATGATAAAATGTGTTGGAAACCTTATATTAAGAATATAGTGAACGCTGGATTAACTAGGAGAATTACTAGTTGGATAAAAATAATATATTGGACATTATATGAATTTAAAAGTTGATTATAATTAATTTTTATAAACAAATATTTTAAAGAAAGATAAATACTTCTTTATGAAGAAAGTATTTTTAAATTATATATTTTAATATATCTTTTGGTAAAGATATGGAAGTTAATAATAATTGCAGAAATACTTGCCTTATTAAGTCTTGGTTGTATAAAAGACTAAATTTCGATAATTTTAAAAGGCAGATAAATCGGAAAATTAATTGATAAGTAAATACCTATATAAAAAAAAAAATGTTATAATATTTAAATTCTATATGCTGGTTATATAGAAAAATTTTAGAAAATGTTTTGCTGAATATTTAAAGAAATGCGCACAGAAGTATACGAGGATATCCAAGTCAATTTTTATAAAACTTAAATTAAACATTTAACTATTGAGTAATCCTAGGAGGATAATAACTTTTAAATAAATCCGGATCCTATAAACTGTTTTAATTATTATTTTGTTTTCTTTATGGTGGAACTTATTTTATCTTATTTTTTTAAAAAAAAAAACGTTTTCATTTATTTCATAAAACTGTTTAAACACGTGATGTACCGGAAAAGGAAGCGATGTTGATAGAATTTTGTGCCTAGGAAAAATGAACAATTGTGGGTGGAAAGAAGACACCGTTGGATTTTATGTAACATATTTTGTTTTCTTAACTAACATAGATATTTAATTATTTATTGATCTATTAAAGATAAGAGAGGTACATTTTAAAAGTAATTACACATTAATATAACACTTAATTTCATAAAGTTTATTTTTTATATATAATTTTATAACACGTAATATTTTAAGAATAATTGTTGAGTATAAATGTGATATTATTTTTGTAAAACTATAATCCTGGAGGACATCGTTTGGCTGATTATAAATTGGAGTATCATTTATGGTAATAATTATATAATATTAATAATTTAATGTATTTTTGCTTTGTTTTCTTTAGATAAACCAAGTATTATTTGATTGTTGAGTGAATGGATAAATATTTAAAGAATATACACGCATAATACTATCAATAATAGTTTTATTTTAATATGCATACTTTATTCTATAATATAAATTTAATACAACGTAATAAGAGTTATCTAGAAATAATTATATGATTCTTTCGTGAATAAACTTTAATGTTTCTGTTACAATATTAGGAATTTGATTTATTATATTAGTATGAGTCATTTATATTTATTTTCAAGTTAGTAAGAAGTAAAAAAAATATATATATCTATCTTTTATTTTTATTAGACAAGTTAAATTAATTTTATATAGAAAATTATATTTTGTTTGAAGGGTTTATCATATATTGATGATGAGGTATAAGAGAGTTTGGATAGTCATTTTTTTTAAAAAAATTGATAAACTGATACTGAAGTTAAATAAGATTAGAATGATATTTGAAGATAAGACTTATTAAGAGGGAATAGGAATAACAAGTAGAAAAGAATAGTAGTTTAAATGGAAAAGAATCATAGAATTTTATTTTAATATAATAACTTTATAAAGTGGTAATTTATAAATAAAAATTTTGTCTTCACAAAAATTGTTGAATAATTTTAAAATATTATTTTAAGAAAAGAACATATATGTATTGCATATTTTGGTAAGACATATATTATGAAATTACATCAGAATGAAGTAAATAATTATGTAATCAATAAAAGTCACATAATATTGTAAAGTTATATCAATTTATACATTAGTTGATCTTTAGTTAATGCTAATAATAAATGTAATATATAATAGCTACATTATAATAGAAATAGCTAGAATACTTAAAGGGAGTAGCATTTTAATTATTAAAGTTTGTTTATTTTACATGTGCTACATAAGTGATATTTTACATAAAAGCCTTCTATTGTACTAAGTGATTATAAATGATATCTAGTAAAATATAAGTTCATAGACTCAATTACATGTTACTAATAAAACATTTAAGAAATGTATGGATTATTTATTTTGGATTATGGCAATAATAACAATGTAAGAATCTTGTATTATTATTTTTCTTATTTTTATTTTCTTGATTTCCACTTATAATGTAAATAATGTATATAAGTTGTTTATTAAAGTTGATGTAAATAAATTTGTTTAAGTTGTTTTAAAAGTGTGTCGAATTCATTATTTTGCACCACAGCATTTGACAACAGATAATTTGAATAAAACATAATATTTGCACAATATGAATTAAATTATTATTATTTTTAAAAAAAGAAATACAGTATTTTCCTAATATAATTTATAGAAATTCATTGATATTAACATATTGTGTTATTATGGTCATGAAATAGTTATAATGCATAATATAAAAGTATAATATTATTTATTGCCACATATTATTAGATTATAAGATTTTATTATATTCTCAATTAAGATACTATATGAAGATGAAAGACATGTAGATGATTTACTTGTTTTCTTAATGATTAGTAGTATAATAAAATAGATAAGGTTAACTTATACACTGGAGATTGTTATTAATAATTATTTATTATCAGTATAAGTTAGGTGTAGTTAGGTTTGATATTAAATCCCTTATCATGCCTATCTGCAAGAATCTTATTACTTTAAGATAGTTAAAAGAACCTGAGATTATTTAATTATATTTCTTTGATAAAAAGATTGAGATTTATTTATTATTATTATTGAAGTTAGTTAATTTTTATAAAAGACATAGGAATGCTATAGATGTATTAGTGAGATAATAAAGAGGTAATAGTATTCTTATGCCATTGAGATAATATCTTAGAAGATATGGCCTCAATGTAAATTCCTATTACCACTTGTAACTTCACTTCATAGTCTCATGATTTAATAAATACTTATTTAATTAGTGCATGATATTGAACCATATTAATTTTCTGTTAGTTGTAATAAATCTGACAAGATATAGTATTATAAAAATATATTAATAATAGTTATACATATTTTAGCCGAGCATAACGATTTAATTGAGCTAGTCATATTTTAAGTTATATTATATATTTCTGGAAGTGAGGGTACAATATAAATAACCATTAGAAACCTTTTAACAGTAAAGATGGAATTCCACCTTTATGTTAATAGGAGGTTGCCTTGACAACAGTTTTAGATTGTTGATTGTTATCTATATTGGGATTGTCTAAATGTTGATTGGTTTTTAATGGTTATTTATAAACCCATTTAGTCTTGAGCATTATTACGCTTATATATATATATATACACACACACACAATCTCATGAAAATAAAGTCTTATTTGGGTTATACCATGTATTATTTTATATTAACTTCCAATGTTTTGGTGAAACAACATTCATCCTTGTTAAAATTAGTCTAATAAAATTTTCATTGAAACTTTGGAAATTAAAAGAAAATAGCATAAGATGTAATCCAAATAAGACTATTTTCATCATATAATGTGAAAATATTTATTATAATATAATCACATGAATATATATCTAATAGAATAAAAAATTTAAGTAAAGTAGTTAGTGCAACCACTAGTTAGTGCAATCACTTGCTATGCCCATGATTTGGGGTTAAATCTTTAGTTAAGCTTACAAATTTGTTAAAACAACTGACCATTTTTAAACTGGCTGTGAGTTTGTTTTTAGATAACAAATCCTATGAAACATAAATTGCTTTTCAATCATTGACTAATAAGTGGATGTTTAACTATTCTTAGAAAGTAAATCAAAGAAAAGTAAAAACTATAAACTCTCATCTACTGAAAGTAAGAAATTTGGTATTAATTACATTTTCATGTATATAAATGTTGCAGGTGTCACTGCAGAGAGCTATTTAAAGATGGTCTTACCATTTTAATATATAAGTTAAGTGTTTTTATATAGAAATATTAGATTAAAGATTTATTTGAAAATATTTGTAAAATGCTGATATTTAATAATACACATGAATATATTTTTTAATTAAGAAAATATTTATTCTATGAGTATATAATAAAAGTATTTTATAAATTATCATATATGGGTTATGTATGCTTCTGTATTTATATATTTAAAACATTTTAGCTTAATGGAAAAATCAAAATAATGATGTGTTTAGTTCTTTAAATGGAAAGTTATAAAGTAAGTTTACTATAATATCAATTACAGATTGTAAATTATTTTATCTATTTGCCTCTCACATATGACATATTGACTTTTAATGCATTTGTATAATAAAAATAGAGTATTGCATGTTATTCAAAACTAACATACCATAAAAGTATAGCAATGCTGAGAAAATATATTGTCATTATCATAAAATAAAAAAACAAAGAATTTGGCCTTAAAATTATCAATTATAAATTAATTAAGAAATTGTTAATTTTCATGCGTAAACTTTAGAATAGGAAATTTATTTCTATTTTAAATCATTTTCCATAAAATTTCATTTAAAATGACATAAAAGTATTTTTTGTTGCAAAAATCAGAACTTTTTATTATTTCAAACATTTTTTAGGGTCATCTTCATTAAGAAAATAAATATTAAAATATATAATGATTTAAGTGGAAATATACATCACTAACTGCATTTAGGCAATTTTTATACATGCACATATACCTATATTTAAGTGCATTAGCATATATATATATATTTATAGTCAATTTCTTTTTCAAAATGTTGCTAAATTTAATTTAATTTTTATCATAAAAAATAATTTTCATCTTCTACAAAATCAATTTGAAATAATATATCAAGATAATTCTATTAAGTACAAATCATATATACACATATTGTAACAGAATAAAATGTTGACCTGCTGGTTTTAGACAACATTTTATTACTGACAAAAACTAAAAAGAAATGATGATGAAATAACTCTTATTACTATCCTTAAAGTTAGAGCGCCATTTGTAATCAGATAAAAATGAGAGTATACTTTTATTTTAATGCACCATATATTTGGGAGTCATTTGTGACAAATCAGATATGATAAAACCATAATAGAATGATTCTGTTTAATTATGATCTGCTAATTATGGCATCATTTATAATAGAATAAATGTATGTGTATGCTAACCTCTGTTATGGCACCAATCATTTAGGTAGCATTTGTAACAAATCAAAAATGTAATGAAATAATAACTAATATAACCTGAATAAAATGTAGCTCAGTCTTTGGGTCACCCTATGTATAACCGAATGAAAATGATAACTGAAGTTAGACATCATTTATAATTGAATAAAATGTAATTCAAATAAAAATAATATTAATTTTATATTACTCTGTAAAGAATAATATTGTTCTTAACAGAATAAATATAATATGCTAAACTAAATAAATACCAATCAATAAATAATTATTCAATACTTAATATAATCTTTTACCTAACCACACATTTGACTGTCAATTATACTAAAACAAAATAGTGATGACAATTTTTATTATAACATCATTGATTGAAATAGGATTTAGAATAAATAGAAAACAAACAAGACCATCACTTCAGATACTGTAAATACAATCTTTCTTAATATGAATTAAACTAAAGCAATTAAATCACATGTCATTGTCCCAAAACAGTGATATACACTTAAGATATATTTCATTTATAATTGAATGAAATCAATAATTAATCATTAAACAACTAAATTCTAGTATACCCAACTATTCGAACATTGCTTATAAAAATACAAACTTATCCTAAAATTTAAAGATATTCTTATCTAAATAAAGTAATTAATTAATGATTAAGATAACAACTTTAGTATGTCTTACAAGTTTATAATGTTCATCATATCTAAATAGATATATGATCCAATAATTAATTTTAAATCTTAGTTTAATAAAATAATAAATAATACTAAATTATACATGCTATATTTTTGTATACTAATTTACTATTATTAATCACAATATTTATAAAAAGATAAAAGACAGTAAAATGATAAATAATAAATAATACTAACTACCCCATACTATATTCTTATGTTGACTTTACTCTTGGCAATTATTAAGCTAGTTATAATAAAAGGAAATGCTTAATAATGATATAATATCAATGAATCTACTAGATAATCTTGAATCTGTAATATCCAATCATAGTAGTTTATAAAAGAAACAGTAGATTTCTATTGGATATTTGCTTAAGCACAATTAACTAATCATATCAATTTGTTTTAAATTTTTTGTAACTAAATTATTAAAACTATATATTATTATAATCAAATATGAATATTAAATGGTATATATAGAGCTCGCAAATAAGCTCTTAACAAACTCTGCAGGATATCCCCAATCCCAGACCGGTTCTATATATAACATTTGTAATACGAGTTTGTTAAATTAGATCATGTGACATACACCTTGATTCTTTGTAATGAATATTAAAATTTAATATTTAATTGGATTCACATTTCATCTCACCTAAATTTAAGCATAATTAAAGCAAATCAATCTGATTTATGACAGAACAGAATATACTACGATCAGCTTTATAATTGAATAAGATGATGATGTTAATGATCAACCATGAACTTAATACAGTAATTATCTAAACAATAGGAATTTAGATAAAGCATGCAAACATTTAATTATGATTATTATATAAAGTTTATATCTAGCAGATAATAACCATGAAATCCAATACCAATATATATATATATTTGTAATTTTATATTGGACTATTTCCGTCATGTAAAAATGCAACTAGAACACCATCATCACAAACCTTCAGGTAAATACACACACGCATATATACGTGACCATATACCTATTAATATTGGAATTTGACTTCTGGATTATAGAATATAGTTATTTCAAATAAATTTTTACAATATAAACAGTTTATTGAGCAATAAATTCGTTTGCACAACCGGACCGTAATCAAACATGTTTATTTATGTTAAATTCAAATTTATTAATAAATAAATATCAATTATATGCTTAACAAAATATGTATATATAATGGGTAGATCATAAACAATTGACATATACATATACAATCTAATTGAATATACAATAAATCATTAATTGACATTAATTTGATGTTTACATCTGTAATTGACTATTCATCTCCAATTATTTAATAATAAATAATAAACATATATATATAAGTATCACAAATATATTGCATGACATTTCTAATTTCTTAAATATAAGAGTTCAAAATATACTTCCTTTTAGACTTTATATAAAATATAATTAATCAAAAAAATGTATATAGATAAAAATGAACGTATTTATTTATTAATACCAATTAATAAGAATAAAGTAAAATAAATACTTATTGCAATATAATCTTTTTGATATTCTAATATAAATGATGTATTTGAAGTTCATTTTTTAAAATCAATCAATAAATAAAAAATGAATATTTTGAAATAACAATTACTATATCACAAAATATCGGCTTTAATTTGGGAAAAACATAGCTCTCTCGTATTTTAGTATGTTATTGGATTACTAATTAACTTAAAAACTGTATATACTATTCATCAATAAATAAATTTACATTTTAAATAAAGATAAACAATATATATTAATAATAATGTCAATATAAATAAACAATCTGAATAAAAGTCTTTATATACTGTATTTCCAGTATGACATCACAATTCTGATGTCCAATAATATGTCTTTATTCCAGAGAAGATATAATGAATGTGCAAGAACTTTAAATTCAAAGTACATTTGTGGATTTTGATATTTTTGTATATATTCAAATTATTCCTTTAAATAATAATTATTTGGTTTATATGGCATTACACATATAAATATTATTTTATATTTATGATGATATGAAGAGGAATCCTTTCATAAGCAAATATTATTTAAAAACAATATAAATAAATATATGCTAACTTTTATCTATGGTGATATGATGAAAATTAAAATAATTCATATCTCATAAAAATTTGATCAATTGATCTAATAAAATCACACAATCAAGTAAATGTGACTCTTGTATACCTTCTTGTGTTTGTATTTCATCTTTAAAACTGTGCTTAACATCCATTGCAAAAGATAGAGTATTCTGATAGTTTATGTAATGAAGCAATTTTGATGAATTTTCTTTTTACAATAAATTTGTCATTTCTCATTAAATTTTATTGATAATCTGCCCCAGTCAATGGGCAGACAATGCTAATTTTTTATTCCTCTATTTTATTTTGGTAATTATTTACTTTTAGCCTTTGTAGTGGCTGTTACTTTATTGGCCAAGTGAGGTAAAAGTGTAAACTTTTAATTGGTCAAGACACAAACTCAACTGTTAAAATATATTCATCTTTTAATATTATATTCACTTTAGATTTGTTTGTAAAAAGTATATTAATAATTTGTCAGGTTATGAAAATGAATGAAAGTTTTTTCAAAAATAAATTTTCATTTATAATTTAAAAATATTTGATAACGGCAGCAAATTTAAAACATATTACTGATCAATGAAATAGCTTTGATGACGTCAGTGATTTCTTGGTTAATTTTATGTTGCGTGGATAAGTAAATAATTTTGCTAAAGTCTTAACTATTTTTCTAAAATAATTTTATTTTTAGCATATGTTATCCAAATAATTTATAATATGTCAAAAAATACGTCAAAAAATACTTTGAAAATGGTCTAAAACATTCGTTTATCACTTTCCAAATGAAAGAAAAGAAATCTTAGCAGTTTTGTTTTGATGAGTGGCTTTGTCAAGCGGCTTTCTTTGAACTTGATGGTTAGAGCCAATAAAAATGAAGAACATTCATCCTACTTCTTTTGTTATTCTTTTGACATCAGTTTTATTGATTTTTTTACTTGTAAAATAATTTAAGAGAGGGCAGTACCTTACGGAACTTTTTTTAACCTTTGAAAAAAGCGCAAAATCTTTACCGTAGCATTAAAAATAACGAAATTTAAGCAACTTGAAGTGGCTGCGAGTCATCTCGTAAGGATCCTTAAAAAGGTTAAGGTAAATAAAAATTATTAAAAGAAATTTATATGAGTGTCCATTTAGAACAAAACAAGAGAAGTTTTAATTCAAATTTTCAGTCCTATTTATAAGATTTCTTACTGACATTAGAGTAACTATAGTAATCATCTATATTCACTCATTAAACTATTTTCCATAGCGTTTCATAAATAAAAAAAATATAATAATGTTAAAAAAATTTTTTCACATTTATTATATAAAAATTTATGCTTTTATTATACAAGTACTAATTTTTATTTCAACAAAAATTAAACAATTTACACTATATTTCAATATATTATATCGGAAATATATTTTTATCTATCTCTCAGTATAATATTATACAAATAAAATGACAAATATATGTAAAACATTAAACATTTATTTGTAATACTTATAATTTACTATCGTGAATGCAGTAACAAAATTGAAACATATAATAACAAAAAAATTTCATCCAAGCCTTATATTTTATTATTCACATCTTTTTTTTTTAAAAAAAAATGAATGAATTCAATTTATAATCTTACAAAACAAATAATATTAAATAATTTTGTATTCATATTGTTGTCATAGCAACACAGTTAATATTTCATAATTTACCATATCCATTATCCAAACATCAAATAAAAAAAATTATGACTGACATCTTAGCCATATACTGAAGTACGGCTTCAATTTCAGTAGGCACAATATATATATACTGTATATATAATTACTAATATTTTACTTATTCTGAAAGTTTTTATCAATTCATTTTTAAAATGACTGCATTTTCATTTCATATTTTCTATGATAAAATTTTTTTTTTTTTTTAGAAAAATAGCTTTTATGAAACAATTTGTAAAAAAATGCAACAAACTGTGAGACCATCATTTTGAAAATATTATTTTACATACAAATTAGTTATTAATGACATGTTGTACACATGTGAAGTGCACACCATTTTTTTATAATGATTACTGAAAAATAAATTTGCATAATTTACATTTTTGAATATAGATATAATGTAAAACGAGACCTAAATTTGCATCATTTACATTTCTGAATATAGATATAATGTAAAATAAGACCAAAGGTTTAAAGAGCTGAAATATATATGAGTTAAGAATCTGTTAGTATTTTTTCAGATAACTTATTATAAACATAAGATCATTGTTGCTATGTAATAGATAGTCTTCTTCTGAATAGCAGTCTTAAACAGTACTAAGTTCTCAGGATCAATTTGAAGGAAGTCTCTTTTTAAGACATTACTAATTCCAAATTGTTAGTGGCTAGAAACTTATTTGATATAAAATAGAGTTTATATTATAAGTTTTCAGCTTTTGGGCAAAATAATTTTATAATAGTTTAATTAACTCAAGAGGTTTATTTGATTAAGCTTTTGTATACATGCATAGAGAAAGAGAATGGAAGATGTAGGGAATATTTTTATCAAATTTTTTTCTGTGCACATTTTTTTCCCCACTTAATAATATTAGTGTTTTTAATATTTTAGTTATTTTTTAAGATAAGTTTGATTTTGGAATTTTATGAATGAATTAAAATGTGAGAATATTCTTTGAAAATATATTCTTTCTATTGAAATATTTGAATTATTATCACCATCATCATTTGAGATTTCTTTCAGATATACTACTGAAAAATATGCAGTATCAATTAGGAAGCTTTATGCAATTTAGGATTATTAATATTTACAATATTGCAAATTATTTCAGTAATGAATCCTACCTCTACAGTATGTTTTTTTTTTTTTTGTCACTTAAGTTTTTTAACACAATTAAGTAGATGTAAAAATTATAATTTGACTTTTAAAAATACTATAACTTTAACCATTTTAACTAGCAAACAAACAAAATTTGTAAATCAGTAGTCAGGAATTAAATAAAAATATTTAAAATCTTTTTTTTTTTTAAATTTCAATAAGTAATATTTTATTAAGGCTGTGAATATCAAGAGTATGTGCCTAAAAATGTGAAGATAGTGACATCTACAGGACTTAAACACAAACTTACGACTTTGGAAGAAAAGAGCGGAACCACTCTTTACTTCAATAGATGTAACTAAAGGCGATTTGAATCCAGACATTCCAGATGCCTGCACTGATCTACTCTATCCAATATAACCGATATTTGTTGAGACTAGTTAAACTTGATTATGTGTGTGTGTGTGAGTGATGGTAAAAAAGGAGTGTTTTAAGTGATTAATTTTTTTTCCGGAAAAACCACGTAATTATTGGATTTATGAAAAATCCTTCTAAATTTCTATTGTTATAATGAATAAATTTTATTTGGGACCACAACAGTATGAAACTATGTTTATTTTTATAAACTGATATATATATATCAGTATTTTTAAAAAATGAAACGTTATAATGAATTATAATGTACTCATATATATATATTTAAAATAATTTTAGTCACACTTCATTGAAGTTAAAGTTTTTTTAAAATAATTATTTTTAAAAAGCGCACACACATATAAAAAGATTTTGTTGATAAGAACTGTAGTTTCATTTATAACGATATTTGACAATTGGCTCGCCATTTTTTTTTTATTATGAATTCATGATACTAATTGTTAACCACTGATATACTTTTTGACTTTTTTTATATTGTTTTCATTAGAATGAGTAAAGTTTATGGTATTATTCTTTTGATAAAAAACACTAACGTCAACTTGGCATTAAGACAAGTGTTGTATAACGGAATAGTTAATACTTTTGCTTTCCATATATATTATTAAGAATTCAAATTTGGGCTGGGTAACTTTTTATTTTTTCAAGTTTCGAACAGGTTTCAGTTCTATTTTTAAAGTATCACTTCATATAGCGATCAAATATTGTTTAGCAATGAATAATTGATAAAACTAGAATGGAATTGTGATTTATAGACAGGCATAAAACCTGGTTAAGTAATGTAATATCTTTATTTTGACTTACTTTTTGAGGCCTTTGCCTTAAATTTACTACTTTAATGCTGTTTTGCCAAATATCGTTCTGTCTTAAAAGAATAATTACTTCATTTAATAATTTATTTAGCATATGGTGTTAATATTCTTAAAATTTCTTGCCATTTATTTTTGTTTGTTTAAATATATGTGCTAATGTAAGACAATGTTGTGTATTGTAATTAAAATCTTTAACCGTGTTTTTAGATTCTGCCATCATTCTTCATACTTATAGAAAATCATTTTGTGCATTTTTATTATCTCAATATATATTACACCACAATATTATCATTATAGAATGATAAATTCTTTTAAAATATATATGTTCTCCACATTATAAATAAATGCATAAACTTCTTATTTCTTTCCAAAAACTTTATTTCCATATATTAACAAATGAACATATATATAAATTTACATATCATACACTTTCCAACGTTTCCACTGGTTTTTTTTTTCCATCATTACAGTTATTTTCAAGAATGAGGGAGGGAGAAATCCTTGAAAATGAGTGTAATGATGGGAAACAGCAGTCGAAACGTTGGAAAATATATAATATGTGAATTTATATATATATATGTTCATTAGTTAATATATGGAATTAACGTTTTTTGGAAAGAAATAAGAAGTTTAGGCATTTATTTATAATATTTTATTATCTCAGCGTACTTTAATTATCCAATCCGACTTATATTAGAAGAGAGGAGGGGTGTGTGTGTTATATTATTTATCTTTTTTATAACGTTTTTAAAAATCGTTTATTAATCTTAATTTTATTTATTTATTAATAAGTTTATAGTTACTGATAAACTTTAAGTTGCCTACTAAAATACATAAAGCCAGTATATATATAAACTGACTGTAAGTATTGATAAAGTTTATCGAAAAGCAGTTCAATCTTTTTTTTGTTAAAAAAAAAAAAAGATTTATCTCTATTTAAAATCAATTGTTTTAAAATTAAAGATTGCCTTTTTTTTCACTCTCTCTCCTTTTTTCTTTTTATTAAAAAATGATTTGGCTCATCCAATAACTTCATTTTGTCATTTAAAATTCTTTTTACACACACTCTCTTTTGACTTAGAGGAGAAAGCTTGTTTAAAGAATTGTTTAGCTACTTTGAGTAAAATCTGGCTGCAAATTTTCTCTACCCAAATCTTTACTTAGCTTCATCCTATAAAATAGCCTGCCAATTCTTATTCAAATCACAAGAATTGTAAAGGTTGTTAGGATCTGGTCAAATAAGCCTGTCTGGGTGTTTACTCGACCTAATAGCCCATTCCTGAGGTAAGCCCCTGGTAAACATTTCTGTTAGGTGCTTTCAGTGCCGTCTTACTTACACATATTTCCACTTACCGTTTCATAAGCACAGATTCCTATATCTTCACTGAAGGAAAGTAAACACATCAAACCGTTGACACATTTTGTTTGAATTTAGAATTTTCTTGTGGTATTTTCAGATGAAATCTATTAAACAAAATCGTTTAATTGTTTTCCAATCCATTTGAATTGGAAAAGGCTTTTTTTTTTTTTTGTTGATGTCAACACTATTCCAAAAGGATGTCCTAATGGAAAAGAGAGAGTTGCACAGTGTGAACTAACCATTTTCTGAATATTTGTCAACATTGAGCCTGCACTAACTCTCAGAAATAAATATTAGATTGTGTAAGCTTTGCGTGCATGTTCCAGCTGTTGGAACCAAATGGGGCAAATGCGGCTAAAGATTTAAAAAGATTTTTGCAAATTTAAAATTTGGATTAAATAAAAATATGCAGTTTTGACTATTGCGTGTGTGTCTATATATATGTAAGCACAGGCGCAATTTAATACATCTATATATGTTTTGAACATTTTGAGTATTATCAATTACTTATTCGAATGCTTTATTGCTCAGAAGTTCAAAAGACTTATTAATTTCCAGGAAATCGTATTTAATATTTTTTCCCTCAGTCATATATATATACAGAAAGATTTTTTTTTTTTTAATTTTTTTTTTTCTAATAGTAAGCAAGATTATTCTGAAGTTCGAATTACATGGGTTACCGTTAGAGCCTTACATGAAAGAGAATTTCAAGGCAAAACTCTCCATACAGTAGTACTACCCAGTGCCAACCAGAGTAATCAATGAATGCCAGAAGGCTTGTGCATAAAATCCCTATACAGTGCCTACTCATCCAATATGCACAAGCCTTCTGGCATCCATTGATTATTCTGGTTGGCACAGGGTGGCACTACTGTATGGAAAGTTTTGCCTTGTTTAATAACAATTATGTGCTAATATAAGAGATAGTGATCATGTGATGTTAAAGAGAATTTCCAGAGGTTGATAAACTAGAAATATAATTGCTGGTGTAAGGTAGCTAATTGAAAATACCAGTAAATACCTGAAAGAAGTCTGCATGTTTTTGTTTTTTTTTTTGGTTATGACAAATCCCTTGCTATATTATAAATTGCAATACCATTCACTAACTGGGTGGGCAGAACCTTAACATCTTAAATGAAATATTAAAGATTGAAATAAAATAATACTTAGCAGATAAACTGAATTGAAAAACATTAGAAGAATCATAGAACAGAAATTTTTATTCTGCATCATGGTAGAGGAAGTTAGACAAAAAAGAGATTTCAGTTTAGAAGACTATTACAAGTATTAATATAAAAGATTAATTGGATAGTATTTGAATTATAAATACTAGAGCATATGTGGAAAAATATGAATCCAGTTTGAAGTTTGGAAAAGGCACAATACACGAAGTGTTATTCGTCACACATTTGGAATGAGTGTAAAAGTCCATAAGTGCTTGAAATGAGAATAAATAAATTAAGCGATACAATACAAAGTAACATAAATGCATGACATGGGAATAAATAATTTAATGACTAAAAATATGCAAATATGGTAATCATTGAAGGAATTGGAGATGCTAAATGGAAGAGATGGGAAATTGACATATAGCAATGAAAATAAAATTGATAAGTTATATTACTCAACATTAAATCTTTTGTATCTCTTTGAAATAATATTAGTAATTTGCCATTTGGACTGTCAAAAGCAAACAAAATTAAAAATATCCAAAGCAAGAATATAATATCTAAAGCAAGGATATGTCTATAAACCATAAACAAGGTTGGGTATACTGGGAACATATGTTTATTAGGATAATATGTAGTTGTGAAATGTTGATCCATGAAAAATTGTTTAGTGAAATAAATTATGATGTGAAAGAATGTGCTATCCAAAAGTTGTCGAAAATTAGATGGTTGCAAAAGATTTCCAATGGAAAATTGTATACAAAAATGTGAATCAGAAAGAAATTTTATTAAAGAAACTGCTGAAAGAAAGTTACATTTGTTGGATGATATATGTTGAAAGAATGATGATCAGAAATTAAAAATCATAATTTTTGATATTGTTCAAAGTGTAAACAAAAGGAGTAAATCCCATATGATATTGATAAATGATAGTAAAGAATAATGTGAAGTTAAGTTGCATTTCTTCAGTGTTCTTGCAAAGGATAAACCAGTCTAAGATAGTTGGCAAAGAAGACATTACCTTTCTGCATATAATTAGGCCATAGTTTCTGATAAGGAAACTAAATTATAGAATATTAGAAAAGTCAGTGTACTAGAACATTTCATTGTTTTGAAGAATTATCTGCATCAAATTAGAAGCCACAGTTAAAATAGGTCATAGTTAAACATTGACGAAGAAGCAAATTACTTTATTTATTCAATTTGTATACTGAGGATGTAATAAGGAAAGCAAGTTTGGATGAACACAAACACACACACACACACACATATATATATATATATATATATATATATATATATATATATTGGATTGGTTTGAAATTATAGTTGAAAATACAGAAGGCCTTAAAACTATCATTAAGTAAGTTTGAGAATTGAGAGAAAATATGGGAGTATGGATAAGTATAAAGAAGATAATTATTATTGTGACAAAGTCAGCAGTTACCTTCCAATTGATAATGAAAATCATAAAAGTGGTTAACTGCTTTTGTCTGTATGGATCATCTTATTAACTACAACCCATCTGCTAATCAGGAAGTTTGTTGTAGTCTAACAATGGTAGGGAACTGTAGTAAAAATGTTGTAAGAGATTTTTATAATTCTTCCAGAGACTGATTTTTAAAGTGAGTATCAGAATTAGTTGAAATTGTGATGTTGTCTGTGGATTTTTAAAAAAAGGAAAAAAGAATAGGGCATTTCAGTGTGCCATAAGTGAAATAGACTAGGGGATATTTGACAAGATGAGTCTGAATTTTTTTGGTTGAAGCCAAAATGACTCAATCATGACATGAAATGATATAAATCAGTGGTCTTCAACCCTTAGTCTGCGGACTGGTGCCGAGCCGCAGAAGTTTTTACCGGACCACGGTAGACTGGTAGGAAAGTTTGTAATAACAAAATAATGAGTTTAAACATTTTAATTAATATAAACAATTTACCCTATTAAAAAAAAAGAAACAGAACGAAAACAAAATCTATTCAATCATACATAAATTAATTTGTTTTTCTAGTTATCACAGATGTTTATGGGGGGAGGGGATAGAATTAAATTTTTTATTACTTTTCTAAAAAAATTCAAAATTAAAAAAAAAAGTTTTTTATTATACAAATTCCATATATATATAACTTCATCTTGTATATTTAACATTGTTGTTTTGATCAGTTATAACAATTATGATCATCTAATGCTAAGCAGTTTACATCTTTAAGAAAATTTATCTATAGACTTTTGCCTTCCGTGAAACTTTATCCTTATTTTTGCCGGTCCACAAAACTTTATTCATATTTTTAACGGTCCACTGGTGTGAAAAGGTTGAAGACCACTGATATAAATGACTCAGTCATGACAGGAAATGACCTAATTTATTTAAAATATATATATTGTTTGGATGAATTGACC
Source organism: Epiperipatus broadwayi (assembly GCA_028023455.1). NCBI lineage: Eukaryota > Metazoa > Onychophora > Udeonychophora > Euonychophora > Peripatidae > Epiperipatus > Epiperipatus broadwayi. The sequence goes on along the minus strand of JAQFVV010012461.1, from coordinate 4,257,908 downwards.
GTGAAAGAAAAACGGATCAATGAATCTCCTCAAAAAAATAAATAAATATGATTTCGAGCTGCCTAAAAAATCAAATAGATGTTGGATCAATGTCAAGAATTAATTAATATTGACTTGATGGTATTTAATTGCTCACTTTTGATTCTTTTTTTAAATTTTATTTTAAAGATTTTTATTTGATTTATGGTTGGTATTTTAACATTCTTTTTATATTTGTAAAACTTTGAAACATTCAAGCATTGTTAGCCGAGAGGTCATCACAGCCGCCTTGCAAGCAAGTAGTTGGTTTCAGACGGTTGTGGGTTCACGTCCCAGCTGATGCTATGACATATGGAAAAAAAAATACATTTTAAAAACTGGAGTTTATTCTTATTATCATCAATATTATTATGTATGTATATACAAATGATAAATACTTCCATTTTATTGTGGTGCTATATCAATTAAAATATATCAGCATTACTGTCATGGGAATTAGACACTTTGTTAATATGCTGTCATCAGCCTATTACTTGTTTTCCAATGAATATTCTTTTCAATATAAAACTTCTATTGCTTATAGGATTCTTTGTTAAGTATTGAAGCTTTACATTTACATGAAGAATTCATTAAAAAAAACAACTCACTTGCTTTATATTAAACTAAAACTATCATCATCATCATTATTACTATTATTTAAGTAATATTTATTAAGGCTATAAATCTCAAAAATATGCATGTGAAAATGCGAAGGTAGGGACCTCTACAGGTCTTAACCACAAGCTTACGCTTTGGAAGAAAAGAGGGGAAGCGTAAGCTTGTGGTTAAGACCTGTAGAGGTCCCTACCTTCACATTTTCACGTGCATATTCTTGAAGTTTATAGCCTTAGTAAATATTACTTATGTAATCAATGTGCATTTAAATAAATTTATTATTATTATTATTATGGAATGATTAATTATTAATGTTTTAACTTATAATAGTACATATTAACTGTCAAGACAATGTTATTTACAGAATCATGGGCATTTTTTTTTTTGCTAGTTTTGTAATTTATTTATTATAACTAATATTTAATTTTAGCAACGATGAACATAAAATGGCATTATTGTATTTTTTAGATAATAAAGCATAAACATGGGTAAATTTTTCATAAGCCAATTTCATTAAAAGGTATCGCTAATATATATATTTATTCTTGCCAAAAGTAGATGTTTTCTATGTGTTGCCAATTTTATTTTTAATGACTTATTATCTTGGCTCATTTTTAACTAGCTGTGTTCCCTCTCATACATATTCAAAGTAGAAGAAATAAATTAGATTAAAGGGCAAATTTAAGATTTAAATGATAAGAGTATGAAGAAATAAACGTTAAAATATAAAATTTTATAAAAGAAATTAATGGAGTATAGATGTGGAATTAAGAGGTATTAGATTCTAGAGATATTAAAGATCCATATTCAAGCTAATAATTGGAGTGTTTGAAACATTGTTTTTTATATTTTATGTATACATTTGTATGTGTATGGATGTATATATATATATATGGATAGATATTAATTGTATATGTTTAAATGTTGTAGTCTCTGATGATGACTGCTGGACAGTTGAAACTGTAGGCAAGGGGAGATACAATAAATCATATATTAAAAGTGCATTGTGAAGTGTAAATTGTGGAGTATATGGTATATTATATATTCAAAACTGCTGAGTAGTTTGTAGTCCAGCTACTGTAGTAATACATTTAGATAAAATGAATTCTCTTCTGTATTTAGCAGATCACAAAGCGATTACTGCAACAATGTGTCATAAGGAAGCAATATAATTAATTATTCATTTATATTTATAATATTGCCATTTAATTAATTTTAGTTTGTATGGGTTTTGTTACACTAAACATGTTAAAAGCAGTTAGTAAAACTGTCTTTATTTTAAATAACAACACAATATATAAAGATAACTAAGCAGAACTAAAAATAAATGCTGAAAAGACTAAAGTAATATTCTGTAGATTTCCTCAGAAGGAGAAAATGAAGATTGATATCCATAAACTGGAAGTTAGCAACTCTAAATACTTTGGTCAAATTATTAATTGAAATGGAAACAACATGGATGAAATTCATCATAGAATTAAGTTTGTAGGTGTGATTTTGTAGAAATAACTTGATATTAAATGAGTATGCCTTTGCTTTGAAAAATAAAATGTTTAATACATGTGTTTCACCAGTCTTAATATATGGATATGATATACGAATGGTTAACAGAAGAGCAATATAGAGTCATTAGGATACTCAATGAATTTATGAAAGGATGTATGTTAGAAATAACAAGAACAATTGAAATGTGAAATATATGGCTCATAGATCAAATGGGTTAATTGACATGATTGAAAGAATCAAGATACTGGAATAGAGCTGGGTAGATATATTTCTAGAAGATATGATAATTGATGAACAGTTGAAATTTTTACAAATGGACCCCAAGAGATTGCAAACCACTTTTGCCAGTATGATGTGAAACAAAGAGGGTATGAATCAGAGAAGTGGGATACAACTTGAAGAGATTTCCATGCTGCAGTTGATTGATAATGGTTGAAAATAATAATAATGATAAAATCACTATGATAGATCATATGTGGTCATGTTTTACATAAACAGCATTTATTACCTCTTTTTTGGGGGGAGAGTTGAAAGAAAAATCAAATTCTTTATTATTCATTGTGATATAACTTTGACTTTAACTTGACTAGTGGGGCAAAAAAAACACTTAAACATCATATTTTTTTCTTTCCTCTTTCTGTTTTTGTTTGTGACACTTGATATGTATATGTAAGTAGTAATTTTTGCGACTATGTATTTTTTTTTTAATCTGAAAAAAATACTTTATTGAGTGTTAATTATTAATAATCCTTAAATAAATTTGAAATATCAAATTCTACCTGAATTAGTAATCAGTTAATGAAACAATGCTGCATGGTTTGTCATTCTCTTATTTTAACATTAACATTTGCAAGAATCATTAATGGTATCAATGAGTTTCAGAGAATCTTTTTGACATCTTTAAACAATATCTCCATATTTTTACTTAAGACATTGGTACAAATTTTTTTTTACTTTTAAAATTGGCTTCATTGAAAGCCAAATGAAGTCTCCTATTCATTTTTAAAATGCTTCTTCTGAACAAATTAGTTTAAGGCAATTATATTGATTTTTTTAAAAGTATTTAAATTGCTCATCCTTTTATTTATCTGTTTAATGTATACGCACACATGCTGGTAAGCTCAATACATTTATGTAAACACACATATAATATCAGATTCAAATATCATATTCAAATGCATTTATTTACATACATAAATGTTGGATATACTTTGAATTTTTTATGTTTTGAAATTTATTCTTGTCAGTATATCTGAATAATGGTAGCACATAAAGAATGTAATGGATGATGAGTTATATTCAGAGAAATACAGGTGAATTAATTTTATACTTGACTTTTTATGGTATTGTTTTACTATGCAGAATGTTCTGCTTTTTGAAATTGCCAATAGCCTGAGTTTATGGAGACAATTTGAGTTAGACCGGCTTGACTCCGGAAATGAATTTTATAGGTCAACAATAATGGGAAAATCAAATGAATTAAATTATAATTTGGTCATCATCAGATGGGTTAATGCAAAATCTTGACACAAAGGATTCTTAGAAGTTTTGGATAAAAATTATACATCTTTTATACTTTGTTATTAAATTATTGAAATGCATATTCAACACAAGATTTATTGCATTTAACACAAGATTCGTGGATTTTCCAAAATGCATTTATTTTGAAATTGATGGAGCCTTAAAAGCATCTTCATGGATGACTTTAATAATGATGTGCATGAAATTGAGTCAATAAATCATGTTTTTTGATGTAAGTTTTGGTATATTGATATTGGATTTCATTGATATATCATGAATATGAGTCAATCTTAAGCAATTAATAAAATAGCTGTTGTAAGATGATTAAATCTTAAAATAGCTGTTTCGTTTTTCAAAGATAATTGAGATAATACTGTTTACATTGCATCTTATCATCTCCAAACAATTTTAATTTAAAAATTCTTTTTATTATGAGTATAGAGATAACTGACTCAAATTATGAAAAAAAAAAAAAATACTGTTTATGAGTATTAAATCGCAGTCTTATCTTTTAATTCATGGAAGTTTTCACTAATAATTTTTTTGTTGAAACATGTATACATGTTTATTGCTTATAATAACTCTTCTCATATATACTTTAATGCAAAAAAAAAAAAAATTCTTTATTTTCCTGACAGTTTCGACTGTCCATCAGTCAAAACTGTCAGGAAAATAAAGAAATTTTTTTTGCATCAAAGTGTATATGAGAAGAGTTGTTATAAGCAATATATGAATATATGAAGAAATGCAAAGAAAGTAAAGGAGAAAAGTTAAGAGTATATATATATATGTTTATCTGAAGATTTGTGATAATAATAGTAATCCAATGTTTTTATTTCTCAGGAGTTTATAAGAATTTTGAGTATCGGAATAGCCAGAACGGGAATCAACCCGAAGATGCTATTTTTCTGAATCTGACACTCTAAGATTACATTACGCAATAAAGGATCTGTGATTATGAGAATTTACTGGTAATTGTATATTGGATTATTTCCATCATCTAACTAAATTGGTTAAATATTTTTAATAAATTAATACTAGTAGATTGTCAGTACTGACCCTTAAGAGGTAATTAAAGGGGATTTGAACTCAGACTTTCAAGCTTTCTTCAGCTATTCACCCCATCTTATATAATCCATACACATGGCCACACACATGTGGAAAAGATTAATAATTTCCAATATACATATTTCATGCTGAACCAGCAGTCATCAGTTGGTTCACATCATCATATCTCACTCATGTTTATAATCAGTGCTCAGTTTTTATTAAGGTAGCAAGTCTTCAAACTTTAATGAATATACTTCAATCTTCTCTCCCCCTCACCCAAGTCTTCAGCCATCCATACCATTGACAATCTGATGATGGAATGCTCAAACCCTTGTTGATGCCAATATTTTTGTCATATCTATGTTGACCTTAAGTCACTCTGACCTCTTGCATATATGACCTTAATTTGTCTATTTACATACATATATATGATGGGGTCAGAGTGACTTAAGATGAACATGGGTATGACAACATATTGGCATTCCATCATCAGATTTTTAATGGTAGGGATGGGTGAAGAGTTGCAGAGAATATTGAAATCTGTCCATTAAAGTTTGAAGATGTTATCTTAATATAAATTGAGTGCTGATTATATATATATATATATATGAGAGATGATGATCTGGACCAACTGATGAGTTCTGGTTCAGCGCAAAATACATTTCTTGGAGATCATTCATTTTTTTTCACATTTGAGTGGTCATGTGTATTGGTTATATAAGATGAAGTGGATAGTTAAAAAAAGCTTGAAAGTCTGTGTTCAAATCGTCTTTAAATATTTTTAGAAAAATTCAAATCTTATTTATAATTTTTCAAATCCATTCAACTGTTAATAATAATAATAATAATAATAATAATAATAATAATAATAATGATGATGATGATGATGATGATGATGATAATCATCATCATCATTTGGAAATATCTAAATAAAATTCAAAAAACATTCAACAATTCCAACTATATTGTTGAAAATATGTCAGCATTTAACAAGACTCTATATGTGGAAATATTTTCATCAATATAATTGAAGTGTTTAAATGTTTTTTAAAAATTCAAACTTTCTTTATATATTTCGAAATAGTTTTAATTATTATTATTATTAACTGCTGAATCTATATGAAAAATTATAAATAAGATTTGTCTATATTAATGAAAATATTGTAACATATAAACATGCACTTAATATATATATATATATATATTGAAATGTAGATTTTCACTGATGAAAGATATATTATAATCCATAATGATTCTTTGGGATTAAGCATGCAAAATATTAAAAGATATAAGTATACAGATATTTTAGCAAATCAGGGAAAGATTTTTAGTTTTTTATTTTTAATTTGATTGACCAAAAATATCCTTTACGTATTCTACCATTATTAATGTAAATAATGTGGTACAATTTTATTTATCTTTGCAGTGAGTATATAATATCTTTTTTTCCAGTTATTTTGCTGAAGTGTTGGCATATTTACAGTATATCTTTTAATATTTTACATAGGTAATCTAAATAAGCATAAACAATTGTTCTAAATTATATATTTAGATTTCAGTCATCCAAAATCACTCATCTTTTTTTTATTTATATTATCCAAGCATGTTTTCTTTCTTTTTTCGTAGGGTTGCGAACGTGTTTCATTATACTAATTTATATGCCATATCCATATAATTTTTACTACATCGATGACTGCATATATTATACAATAACTTTTTTTTATTATCTATTTATTACTTTTTCATTATCCATTTAAAAACATCAGTTATTACATAATTGTTATTTGTATTTATTTTATACGATATAATTAATATACTGGGTTTTTTTTGTTTTTTTTTTTGAGGATTTCAATTTCTATGAGTATAATATTTTGAGACATCAAAAAAAAAAAAAAAAACATTTATTATTATTTTTTTTTTTTTATATGTCATAACATCGGCCGGGAGGCGAACCCGCAATAATCGTCTGCAACCAACTGCTTGCTTGCAAGGCAACTGCGCTGACCTCTCGGCTAACAAAAAAAAAAAAAAACATTATTAGATTATTTGTAATTAGTTTGCTTAAATGTTTCGAATGTTAATAAATAAAAGTTTATTCAGTATGTTAATTTATTAACTTAGCTTAGTATGATTTCGGCTAATGAAACCAGGTTCATAGCATCTATGGGGTGGGATATACTGCAGTAAACTAATGCAAATAAGATAAAGAAAGAGAGAACAACCCAAATATTATAGTAGATTATTTATATAATTTGTATTTAGATCTTTCCCCATAATAGAGTATCATTTCCAAGTAAAGGTTTTACATTCAAATATCAGCCTTTCAAGTAAAGATTTTCTAAATCAAATTACTTAATAAAAATCTGTCTATGATCTTTTGTCGAAAAGAAAATTGGGTTGTGAATTTTTTTTTGCCAGATGATTTTATTATTATTACTGATAAAGTAGATGGTAAAACACTCTTTCTATAATCCAGTACAGTTGGAAAGACATCTCTAATTATTCTCCAATGAAGAATTGTCATGGCCAATACTTATCCTTCAATTAAAAATTGCTAGGAATCCATTTCTCAAATAATAATTGGATAGCTGTCTGTGTAGGATATGGTTCAGTTACTCAAAAGCAAAACTTGTGAGTTTTATGGAAACAAAACATTTTAAAGCTCTATTTAGCATTGATTCAAACCCTTGGTAATTGATAAACAGAAATGCTAAATATTAAGTCAAAAGATGCTTTTTTATTAAGGGTAATCATTATATATAAAGGAAATGCTTCTCAACAGTAAAACCTTTTTAAAATTTGTATTTATTAAATATTAGTTTTAAAAGTTTATTTATATAACTCAATATTTCCATTTAAAAAAGTTTAATCACTATTTTGAACCACTTACTGTCGTTATGCGCTACTTTTTAAATAGGAGAATTTGTTGACCAAATTAATAGGTAGCTAAAAATATAGATCGTTAAATAGTTAAAAGACAACAGAATGAATAGATGTATTAATTATATGAAGTAGAAAAATATTGTTTAAAGGGTATATAATTTATTCGGAAAATATTAAGTATTTGTAATTAAATGAGCTAGATTGGTCAAGCGTTGGTGGCCGAGTGGTTAGCACAGCCGCCTTACAAGCAGTTGTCCCGGGTTCGCTTCCCGGCCGACGCTTTGACATATGAAAAAAAAAGAGAATTAGATTGATAGATGAATGAATTGATAAATGTGGAAATAATTAAATTAGTTAGATTAATATAGTTAGATAATGTTAACGGATTTGATAAATAAATTGATAAAACTTAAATTAGACGCTGATAAATAGATAGATGAATGAGGTAAGAATAGGGCATAAGTATAGATGTTTGTGCTCTTCTTATAGTGTATGTGACTAATAATGTATATATCTGTCAGCATTCAAATAAATAATTTTCTTCTCCAACTTTCTCTTTTAGTAATAAACATTGATAAGACTGGTCCTGACTTTCAGAAATTGATTTCTGTCTTGACCTATTAGAAGTAGCCAATAAACTTGAAAACTTCTGTGGAAGGAAATGTGTAGAGTAATGCTGTGGCTAAATCTAGTTAGAGAAAAAGGACATGATGAGAAAGATTAAATTCAGACTGACTACTGGATAATATATAAGACAGACTCACTTATAAAATATTGCAAAAATAATAGATAAAAATAGTATATATAAGTATTTTTTTTTTTTGTCTATTTACATTCAACCATGTATCTATATATGTTGTATATATATATATCTATAGGAAATTTGTTTTTAAAATTCGAATTTTATAATGCGGTAGATGTTTTAGACAAAGAAATAATATGATTGAGTTCTGAAATAATATTGCCGTTTGATATATCATCATCATCATCATCATCATTTTCAAACATTATCAATTGATTGCAGAATCGTCTCTCCAATCCATCTCCGATTTCTAGTCTTCCTTCTCCACATCACCCCTGCACTCTACCTTATTTCATCCATCCATCTCACATGTAGTCTCTTTCTAGGTCTTTTACAATCTCATGGAGTACTGTTTGCGATCTTAACTGTCCATTTACTATCATCTCTTTTAGCAATATGTCAATCTGTTAAATTCTTTCAATGATCTCTTCTTGTTACTCCTAACATGCATCTCTCCACACTTCTTTGAGTGGTCTGAAGTCTGTCTATTGCTTTTTGTAACTGGTAAAACACATTTATTAAAAAAATTCCTTTTCAAGCACACAGATATAATTCCTTTTACTATTAAGTTGTTTTTACCAAAAGCTCTATCAAAGTTTAATTCTATGATTAATTTCATCCAATCTGTTTCATCTATAGTAGCAATCTGACCAAGATATTTGTAGTTGTTACTTTCTTCTAATTCATTATTATCAATCAGTATTTTCATCTTTTGAGAAAATTCACTGAACAGTACTTTGGTCTTTTTAACATTTATCTTTAGTCCTAATTTCTTACTATCACGTGACAATTCTTGCAACATTTCCTAAAGCTCTAAAGCATTATTTGCAAAAAGAACTACATCAGCTTCAAAATCTGGATGACTTAAAAAATCTCCATTTCTTTATATCCCTTTAGCTTTCCATATTATTTCACAAAATACTTTTTGCAGCACTGCTGTAAAAAGTTTTGGATTTATGGAGTCATCCTGTCATACACTTTTTTCAATGCTAATCTTCCTAATATCATTATGTAATCTAATTGTTATTCTTACATTTAGATTACTTTCTGATACTAGGAACATATATATAATATGAATTAATATTATTTATTTTAAGGTTAGTTTTAAAAGAAATAATTTCTGGCTTACATTTTATAAATTATAAATACAATTTTGCTTTTCAATAGTTAAAATTTTCAGCCTTGAATGAAAAATGTGTTTAAATTTAAGAAATTAGACATCACCACATCTAAGGATTGAATGGGGATAGTGTTATATCTGTAGGATTATCTGGAAGAGTTCACAATTTGGGACAACATATGTGTAATAATAAGATAGTTGTCTGTTTCATTGACAGCATTTATACAAATGATTAGTTTTTATTGAATTAACTGACCGACCAACTGTCTAGAATCTTTAAAGATTATATATATATATATATCTAATCTATATATAATATATATATATATATATATATATTCTAATCTTGCTCTCATGTATCCTCACTTCCAGATAATATATGATATAAAATAAAACAGGTTCTATCTCAGTTAATAATTAATAACTAAAATATTCAGCATTAAATTTAAAATATTTCACTAGCTCAAATTTAAAATACGAATAAGGTTCAGTTTATAAAAATAAATTAAATAAATATTTAATATTTTCATGAGACTTGAAGTGAAAATACAGGTGACAAGATAGATTACATTGAGCCAATATCCCACAGGATACTACCTCAATGGCATAAGAACACTATCTCCCCTTTTATTACTATTTCAAATAACAAACTCATAGTATTCTTACGACTTTAATAACTTCTACTCACTAAGATTAAACCAATAATTAAATCTTAATCTTCTATTTATAATAATCTAGCTCAAATAAAATAATCTCAGGTTCATAAAGTTTATTCTAAGTTAATTTAAAATATGGTAGTAAAATATGAGAAGGGATTTTATGTCATAATCTACTACACTTAAACTAATAATAATAAATAACAGTAATAATATTCTTCATTGTTTAACTAATTCTGTATATCTTTTCTTTTTATTATAATTTTATTACCATAATAAAATAATGAAATAATATAATATGATCTTATATCTTCATGTAATGATATAATAAATACGTTGTAGCATTTTAATAATCTGACAAACAAAATATGTGTGGCAACTGATAGCATATAATTTAATATAATATTGTGATAATTGATTTATGACCAATAAAATAATGTAAAATTATGATTATTTAATTATAATGAATACCAATAAAACATTTAAAATTCTTAAAATAATTCTCTATTTATCTTTTGTGCAAAATTATATATTTGTTTCAATTATTATGCATATATCATGTTTTCATGCAGCGATGTGGAGAAATAAATAACTCGGACACAAAATTTTTGAAATAACAAAATTTAACAAAGTTTATTACTAACAACAAATAAATAAACAATTTATTTATACTTTTATTTACAGTGGATATCCTTAACTTTTTTACTTTACAGTTTGATCTACCGGGTTTAAAAAAAAAAAATTATATTTCAATTACATCTTTATTTAGATTTAGGACAAAATTAAAAAAAAAAAAGTTACTATTTGGTTTCTCATTATGGTTAACTTATTACAAATATATTTATCTACTTTATTAGCAACAGCATTTTATCCTTAATATTATTAAACTATCTTATTTTAAAAATTCATACTTAGAAAACATTCCATAGAAAACAAAATTTTATAATGAGTATGGACTTCTCAAAATATAAAAAAAAATTTCATCTTGCAAAGTCAAAGATGTTACACAAAATATTATCCAAAATTCAGTACTAGATTTTAATATTTATCACACAATGTTTACTAATCATAATATATTCTTCTTTAAGCCTTACTTTAGTATGATATAAGTGTAATCATCAATATATTTCTGTTAATCAATAAATAAAAAAATATATACTATGCATATTGTTTACATAATTTACTTTGTACTATTGTATTTTAAAATATGCAATACTTATTTTCTCTAAAAAAATAATAATACTAAAGCATTTAAAATTATTATCACTTTAAAGAAAATATCTTTGTTTAGATACTTTATTTTAAAAAAAAATTATATTTCATTTCCGAAATAAAATTCAAAATAGATTCTATGATTCTTTTCTTTCCTTAGGATACTTTGGATCTTCAATTTTAAGTTATAACATCCTATTCCTTCTAAGCAAATAAACCAATCTTATACAAAACGATAGCATAACCTAAGTTCTAAATTATTTATCATGTCTCTTAAACATATCTTACTGAATGATGCAGTTACATGAAATAAAGATAGCAAAAACAGATGCATAGGATTAAGGAAGAAAGCTAGAGTATTACTCTTAACATATCTCAAAATCATGGCACAGTGCGAGGCGGTATGGCATTTACCTGCCTAATATCCTCTAATACAGGGACGATGTTAAAGCTATTTCTTCAGCTTTATTAGAACATCAAATATTTAAAGAAATATAAACACTGTCCAAATAAAATGTGTATCTAAGTACTTCCAAGCCACTATCTCAACATTATTTCTCAAGATTTTTCTACATCTTACATCATAAATAACTATCTGCATTTACAAAACAATAAATAAAATTTATTAATAGTTAAACAATCTTACTATCCCATAAGAAAAGTTGCTTACTTCATTGCTCTGTATGTTTAATCATATACAATCTACATAGACAATATTTGAATATCCCATAACATGAAAATTTTAAAAGAATCACATAATTATTTGTTATGTTGGATTATATCACTAATAAAAAAAAATAATAATCTCGTATGCATATTTTCAAATCAATCCTATCTCATAATGTTTTTTTTTTTTAAATGTTGTATGAAATGCGGTACATATAAGTAAAAAAAACTTTTACACTTCATTCTTCCAATTTATGGATGATCTAAAGAAAACAAAAAAAATATACATTATAAATTATCAATAGTTATTATTATTACCAATAACCTTTATCTGGTCATCGTGTTCAGTAGGCTTCCTTTATCCACTTGAGCATTGCAGATATATAAAAAAAAATTCACACCCATACACTTTATATTAAAATATTTTTAGCTAAATTATTAGATTGTTATATTATAAAATTTTAATATTAATAAATTAATGTTTTTATGTTTTTCCTAATCTTATATAAAAATTTAGATTTAAACTAGGTTAACAAAATAAAAAGAATCAAAACTATAGTTACATATTTTCTTGACGATAGTTCCTGATAAGTCCAAAATGTTTATTATTTTCTCTAGAGTTTTTAAAAAATGTTCACCTCCAAGCGCATTAAAGTTTAAAATAAAATAATTATTAATTCATTTAGTAAAATTTATAGAAAATAATCCTTGGTTTTAATTTTTAGGACGATAATATTAATTAATCCTGTGAAGCTTCTTAATCTTCTCTACCAATATTCTCTGCGTATCCGATGCATCAATCCATCTAATTTAACTTTAAAAATATTTGATAAACTTTTAAGTACTATTTGTATTTCCATGGATCCATCTTTTATTCAACTATGTATTCACTTTTTTATATATGTTTCCTTCTTGATACATTTAAACTTTCGTTTGGTATTTTTATATATCACTTTTAAAAATAAATAAAAAAAATGTTACCTTCAGAAAGGATATAACATTTTACTCCTTTTGATTTAATATTATATAAAATAATTCATGCAATATACAATTGTCTTATTACTATTTAAAAAATAAATCTTGGATAGGCTTATAAATAATAATGCGTCTCCAATTTTTTCATTAGACTCCGTATGATGTCCGTGCTGTGGTTTTTTTTTATGTACCAAAAAAGTTCTCCAGTTATGCATAAATAAAGCTGTATCAATAAATATTTCAAATATTTTTTCAGTATTACAATTTATATCCATTTTATTTCGTAGTATATCCAATTTTTATTGCGTAGTTTAGGTTAAACTTTTAGATAAAATACGACTGGTAAGTACTTTAAAAAATTAGAAAATCTTCTCCACGAAGTTTCTAAATATATAATTTTTTTCTAAAACTTTCTTTTGCAAAACACTTTAAAATTATCAATTAGTTTTTGCAAAATAAACGATAAGAAAGTACCAAAAAAAAATTGATTTTCTCCGGTTTCAATACATTATTAATCTCCCCCTTTATACCCCCGTGAAATTCATATTTATAGTCTGTAAGAATACCTATTCCTATTGGTTAATTCTTACTTTAGCTTGAGAACAAATTTACATATTTTTAGTTTATAGTAGAATTGAATTTCAAAATTAGAAATTGTGACGTAATGAACTTAAAATATTATTTAAAATATTACTTTTAAATAAATTATTATTTTATTAAAACTATTTAAACTTTTAAAATAACTTTTAATAACTTATTCCATTTCTTAATATTCAATTTATCTATTTTTATTTAAATAAAATATTTAATTTTTATATTATATCTGTATTCATCTTTATTACATTACTTAAGTATGTTATACGATAGTTAATTTAATGTTTAATACTATTTACTTTTATGATAGGCAATAATTTTATCCAATTCTATAATATAACTTTTAAAATATTTTAAACTATTATTAATTCAAACAAGCGTATGTGTGAACGTATGTAATATACAAGTCACATGATCAATAACTTTGTCAGATGATTTTCAATCTATTTCTCTACCTAAACTAATAAAATTGATACACTTATTATATTATATAAAATAATTATAAAAAAATTTGGAAGAATAATTTTAAAAATATAAAACTAGATATAATTTTCACCATCATAAAGTTTATTTTTAAAACATACTATATTAATTTTGACTATTTAAATATGATTACAAATTTAAACATAGCATTTATTAACTATAAGGTTTAAACTATTAAAATCGAATTTTTTTTAAATATAATTTTAATTATTTATAGCTGTGTTATTTAATATGGCCAGCTTTTACAACCATATGAAACAATATTTTAAGCTTTATATAACTATTTTTTAAATGATTTTATATACTACCTATTCTCTTTAGCTTCAAATTGTACTTTAAAGATATAATTGACTTAATACAATTACCATATTAAAAGAACATATTCTAAATTTAAAATTTTTTAGTAATTGACTGTTATAAACTATTACTGACCTATAGAAAAGGGCGCAATATATATATATATATAAAGACTTTCACAATTAAAGATTAGTTTAAAATAAGATTTTTGGACACATCATTGGAGGTTTTTACAAAAAATTTTTTCATAATCTGTGCAAAATGGATATTATTGCAAAATTAAACAGTCTGATTCAATGATATAGAAAAAATTCTCTATAGATTTGTGCAGCAGAACTGAGTTTCATTTAAGTTTTTCAAAGTTAAAGTGTTCACACAATTGTGATAATTTTAAAAACAATAGAGATGATTGTTGTTGTTTTTTTCACATTCTATTTATTATTATTATTATTAATAGTAGTGGTATTGTGATCAATTATTGGCAAGGGAATTAACTATATTAAGGTATTTGGAACCATATTGAATTTTTAAAAAACTGACTTGAGATACAATTTTCGCAATAACTTCAGTTTTGTTAATGTTAAAGCAAAATGTTAATATATTGACAGAAAATAGAAAAACTAATGAAAACAATAAGGCTAACATAAATAGTAATTACCATTAAAAAATAAAGAAAAAAATTAATTTCAACATCTGAAAAAAATATTATATTGTTTGTTCCTAATTTCTAATTTATCATTAACTAAGTTTAAAATGACATCTTCATTGATAATTTCTTTGTATTCATCATCCGAAAACAATTAGCTAATGAACAAAAGGAAAGCTGAATGATCAGTGGTTGCTAGGTTGAACTTTTATAAAAACAGTTGTCACATAGGAAAGATACCAAGACTATATATATTTTTTAAAAAAATTGGAGGATAATCTTGATAACTACTTTTGTAACAATGTATCACTCATAAACATTTGTAACAATAATAGAGTAATTACATTAATAAATAAAAAAAAAACCATACATAATAATTCTTACCTGAGGTAATCCATAGCTTCAGAACTTAAAAAAGTACTAACATAATAATTCTTCACTTTTTAAAAAATCTCAAGGTATCTATAAGAAAAAGATTCATCCTAACAAAAGACACAAAATAAATCATTTCCAGAAGGTGGATATGCATTTGTCATCATAGCAATTGGCTTCTTGTCTATCTAAAACTAGAAATTGAAGGCTATTGTCTGTATCAATGATAAAATGAGTTTCCTCACTTTTATATTTTTTTGTGTACACCGTGATGCTATCTTACTATGTTTATTGTCATTCAGAGATAGTTTATTTGTATGTAGCTCATTTGCTACCTATAGACTAATGTTGTCATTTTATATTTAAGATAAAATAATAAGATATTCTCATTTTTAAAAAAGAATCTTTTAGAAATATAAATAATAAGTAATATAATGTTATTTTAATCACAATTTTATATAGAATAAATTAAAATGACTTAAAAAAAGTTCTGTTTTAAAATTTGAACACCAAAACTTTCAGTATAAGAATAAAATTCAAATAAATAATTTTAAAAGTGTTTAAATTATTTTTTTATTTTCATTTTATGATAATGATTATATTGTCTCAGCTTTACACTTTTTCTAAAGAACCTTAGCATTATAAAGCACTGGGTTTAAAGGGTTACTACAATTTTTATATTTGGTTTAAATACTAAATCAATTTATTTCCTGACTGATTATTCTTTCACAGTGGTTTAAAACGAGTAGAAATTATTCTTCCATGTGAATTTACTCGTATTTTAAAACATATATAGCAAAACTTATATTTTAAGAATAAATTTAAAATTAATACCTTTAAAAGTGTTTTATTTTTATTATTATTTATATTTCTCAGCTTTTTTGGTAGCCTTAATGAAATCCAGGGCTTGATAGGATCGCACTAATGTTTACATTTGGCTTAAACATTGTATTGTTTAATTTATTTTATGTTTACCTATTGATTCATGGTGATTTTAATAAGTAGAAATGATCTATTCCATGTAAAATTAGGGTTTGGTTGTGTTGGAAAAGATTTTGTTTACACCTGAGACTAATTTAAGATTTTAATACTATGACTTTTCAAATTACCTTTTTTTTAATAAAAAAACTGGAATGGCATATGTAAATGACCATTTTATAAATGTGCATAGTTTAATCGATTAGCACGTTGAAATTAGCCATATGCTAAGATTTGGTTGCTTCAATATTTGCATTAGACTTGAAGTTGTGTTAATTAATTTATTTTAGATAGATAGATGGGTGAATGGATGGATGGATAGATAAATAGATAGATGGATAGATAGGTAGATGGATGGATGAGTAGATGGAATGATAAATGGAATAAAAGTGCAACATTGATGTTAATTAATTATACATTTAAATCTACATTTCATTATTTGTGTTGAATTTTTATAAATATTAACTACACCCCAGATAAATTTATTTTGTCATCAGCGTGATATTTTGTCATGTTTTGCAATATGTATATCTGTAAGCAATTATTATTAGTATTACTTCTTATATGACAGTACATTAGCAATCATGTTTACCACTTAAATAATTGCTAACCAACTGTCTATTAATCTATTTACTTAATAATTTATTCTTTTTCACCGGTCTTTATGGAAGAATATTTGTATAATTGCAATATATTAAAGAATGTATTGAAAATTTTATAATTCTGTAAGCAAAATGCTATAAGCAGAACACTATAAATTCAAAATCCCTAGTTCCAACACTTTTTTGGATTTATGAATATTTTCGATTTTACGAATAGATCTTTTATCTCCCTCATTGTAAATCCAAATTCTACTCGAGATAAAAGGGGGGGGGGTCAGCACACTGCAATTAGAATTAATTTTGTTTATAAATATGTGTACAATCTAATTTATTTATTATAAAAGGTTAAAGGTCACATTTGAAATTTTATTTAGTTATAATAGAGATTTTGAATAGTAGATTCTCACATTAATGGTCATCATCATCATCAACCATTATCATTCCATTGCAAGATGAAGGTCTCTTCAAGTTCAATCCATCTTCTCCGATCTTTAGCTTCTCTTCTCCACATCACCCCTGCACACTTTCTTAGTTCATCCATCCATTTCACATGTGGTCTCTTTCTTGGTCTTTTACAATCTCTTGGAATCTAGTTTAAGATTTCAATTGTCCATTAATTAATGGTATGCTACATTATAATCTTTAGTGATGTTCCTATAAGTTAAAAATGTTTACACTTCCATTATCCTTGAGAAAGAATGGAAAAAGAAAAAAAATGCAGCTTTGTGGCAGTGACATTGTAACCTACCTTCACGTGTTATGAAGTGAATGTCTCTTCTTTTTATTAATATAATATTTAAATTTTCTGTGTAGCATAATCAATTATTTCATCTAATTGGGGCTATTAAAAAGTTATCTTTACATCTATCAACTAAAGATTAATTTAATATTAGGTGGTTAAATAGGGTGCTCTGCTTCTCCCAAAAATAATTAGTTATACTGATTTCAGAGTAACTTATAGTTGTCTTGAAATTATGTTTGTATATATAAATCATATTCTATGTGTAAGTATGTCAGTAAATGTTATGCTTATATATGATCAAAACTAAAGTATAAATGGCTCATTCTACATTTCACATTTACTGAAAGTTATTTTATATATAGCTTGCTGGGGTTTTTTCAGTACTTCCACATTGTTGCATTTAATTTGGGCTATTAATAAGTTATATTTACATCCATTAACTGAAGATTAATTTAATATTAAGAAGGTGTTAAATATGAGACTCATCCTTTACCTATGATTGGTTATAGTTATTTCAGAATAGCTTATAGTTGTCTTGAAATTATGTTAGTATATATAAATCACATTCTGCAGTATATCAGTAATTGGTATGCTCATATATGATCAATGTTAAAGTATAAGTGGCCCATTTTATATTTTACATTTTTTAACATTCAGTTTACATATATAATATTAAATCACCTATGCTCTTAATTACTGTTTTACAATGCTTAAACTACAGCCCCCTATGACAGTTTCGCTTGCCTCAGCAATCTTCTTCAGAACTTCTGTTTATAATTCTAAACCTTAACTGCTAAATTCAAACTTTACTTTTTACACTGTAAAATTCTAAACCTTACCTGCTAAATTGAAACTTTAAATTTTTCAAACTTTACATTTTACAGTGTAAAATTTAAAGTTTGAATTTAGCAGTTAAGGTTTAGAAATTACAACTAGAAATTCTGAAGAAGATTGCTGGGCCAATCAAAACTGTCACAGGGGGTTGTAGTTTAAGTATTGTAAAACAGTAATAAAAAGTTTTGTGGGCATGGGTCTGTACTCCCCTTTTTTTCATCAGGGGTGGCTGGTTGTGACATTAGGTGTCTGGTTTATGTTGTGGGCTGTTGACAATTTTGCCACTGCCCAGAATACCTGCCAGGAAGCTACATGGTCAAAGTCTGAGTGCTATTCCTGCTCTGGTTCAGCTGCTGTGTCCCCTGATAGGCTGGTTTTAGGTGGTGTCGATCTGGCTCATTACTGATTACTTCTTAGTTACCCAAGTTGGCTTTCCAATTTTGGGCAGGTAGACCAATTGTGGTCCCTGCTCATTTGGACTGCTAATTGGGAGGCAGAGGTATTCAGAAGGGTCTTGACATGGCTCGGCTGTGGTTCGAAAGTTTATTGCTTGGTGAACTTGGGCCTTGGACCTCGCTGCCTGTTGTGGTGGTTGGTGCAATGCTGGACTTCACGTATTCAGCTGAAGCATTTGAGTCTTCACTTAGGGGTCCCAGGGGTGGGACCATTGGGTAATGGTTATCTTCTCGACAGTCGGGCCATGTGGATCCATGTACAGATACACATTAATCACATTACAGCAATTTTTATGGATGTAATTGTTTTTGAACATATGTACATTTTACCTCGTTACATTGAACCACTGTGTAATCCTCAATGGGTAAGTGTACCCGAAAATTTTAGCAATCTTTTATTAATAAAAGTTACTTTGAGAAAAAAAAAAGTGCATAGATGATTTAATATTATATGGACGTGGCAATGCAATAAGAAAGATAACAGTTTACATGTAGTTTACGGGGGGGGGGGGTTCAATACTTCCACATTATTAATTAATTATTGAAATAGTATTGAAAACGGAAATGTTGGTTTTATTTTTTTGTCCTATCTTTCATTCATTCCCGTCAAAAATACATATAAATCCAAATTTTTAATTTTATATTTATATTTGTGTATGTCTATAGCGAAGTAGTTACACAACTTAAAAAATTTCAAATGCATCCATATATACATTTACTTTATTGATTTTAATTCTATAAGTTTTCTCATTGAATAAACTTAATGAGGTCTTAGATTTTAATTCCATATGCTTTTAATCCACAGATTTGTGATTTTTGCAGATTACAAAATCTAAAGAAAAGGGAAAATTGCTATTAAGTAAAGCAGCTTAGAGCCTGGAGGAAAGCTCACGTTTATCTTCTTTTTTTTTTTTTTTTTCTGGCTCTCTTATTTTTGAATTCATTTTTGGTAGGAAAAAAGTATTGTAAGCTGTTTCTTCACTGTCTTACTTGATTGGTGAATAAATCCTGATTTTCTTAATGTATAGATGAGATGTTTGTCACTTTTATATAAATAAAGCATAAGAAAAAAAAAGTTTAATTACAATATACAGCTTTCTAGAGAATATCTGTAAGTCTTGTTTGTGTAATATGTATACATATTTATGTCATGTATATTGTAAGTATGTATTTAGATTTAAGTTTTTTTTTTCTGAAAGCAGGTTCGATATTAATTAAAGTAATTATTACAATCAAATCAGTGATTTACTCCTGATTATTGTTCAAGTTTTTCTGTTACTTTTCTTTTCGTAACTCTTTAATCTAATACTTCGTATTTCTAGATAAATCAAAAACTTTAATGAATTGTAATGTTTGGAGCTCGCTTTTGAGAAAAAGGCATGATCATTGAATTTATTAATAACTGGGTTCAAATAGTGTGTATGTATTTTTGTAGGCGCATAATTTTATTTTATTCTTATATTGTATAGATATATGTTTGTAAATATTTTAAAATAAAAAGATGTATTTATAAAAGAGAAACAAGCATATATATATATATATAGTAAAAAAATAAACAAAAAGACATCAGTTAACTATTAATTGGTAATTCAAAGAAATATGATCATAACACAGAATACCTTTGATAGCAAAATTAAAATATGGGAGGTCTATAATTTAACCAACCCAGTGAATATTCCAACACAACCGGAGCTGGGTCTATCAAATCAAAAAAAAATGTTTTTCTTTTTTAATTTTGGTCTATGGAGCCGAAATACCTTGATTTTATTCTCAAAATTAACTTAAATGCTATGAGTACTAATTGGTTTCTTGCTACTCAAAGAGGTATAACAAAAATTGATCCGACCTGCTCTCTCTGTCAACGCCAAGATGAAACAACATTTGATCATTTAATCCTCTCATGCACGGGCCTGCAGCCTTCTAAGAAAATATATGAGAATATTAAATTAGACTATTATCTTCTTACTTCTTTGAAAAATAGTATTAAGATAAGAACCTTTTCCATTATCAGACTCTCTCTTATCGTAATATACACTTTCTGGACTACATGTTGTAAAATTGTATTTAATACTGCCTTCTTTCAGCAAGAAAAATATATAATATGAAAGCTTTCTAAGATCAAGGGAAGAGATCAACTTCTAACACTGAAGAGTAAATTTTATGATATGTGGAAACTGATTTTTATATCTGAATAGCTTTACAAGAGTTTTACTCCTTTAAATCTTCATCAGAAAACATAGTACACATCATGGCTGCAACAAATGAAGCACTCGTTATTCATATCCATTCCTGACTGCAATCTTACAAAGATACCATTGTAATTTATAATTATCTGTTTATATATGTACATGCTTTACCTTCTAAGTTTTTAGTAAAATTTATTGAGAAAGTAAAAATAAAATAAAATTGAAGCCTTTTTCTGCAAAAGTACTTTTAAAAAAAGATTTTGTTAGAACAAATCAAGCTGAAAACTATGCAGTATTTAATTATGTGACTTCATTTATATGGTATCCAAAGAAAAATGTAAGCAACCAAACAAAAATGTAAATAAAATATAAAAAAAACATTCAAATTTGGAAATTTTATATTCGAGCAGCCTTTTTTTTTCTCTATGCACCGTAAAAAAAAAAATTCAGTTTATATTGAAATTACATACATTTAATGTTTTTTTATTATCCTGCCTGAATTTGATATGTTTGTATAATAAATTATTCTCTAGGAATAATGTTTTTTACAAAATTTTAAAACAGAACTTAAAAATAATACTAACTTAAAAAAAAAAAAAGACATTGTAATTTTTTTATTAGATTCATCTATTACTGTTACTATTACGAGAAAAATATTAAAAAAAAGTGCCCAAATTACTTTATTTTAAAAATAAAAATACAGTCATCAGTTTTTTTTTTCATACTCTTCTTGCTTCAATGTATGTATGAGTAAGTCCACATTTTATAAATTATATGTATATATAAATCCCTCAAATTTTTAGTAATATTTATTATTATTTAAAATTTTCTTTATACACACATACATACATATAAAACAGCATTTGTGTTGTATATGTATGTGCATGTGCAAAAGCAGTGCATGCTTGCAGCTCAATAAACAATATGTTTTCTGATCAATGTTTATCAACAAAACATGAGTTATTATGCACCATATACATTGAACGTGAAGAGGGATTGGGCCAAAATACAACGTAGTTCACAGATCCTCTGAAAATGCCGATTAAGCTAAATGGTGGCCATCCTTTTCTCGTAAATTCTTTGGCATGTGTTTACAGTTTGATCATCATTCGGACAGCCATCATAACATCTGATTGGCTATCAGATAAGCATTATAATGAGTGCAAAGAGATTTCCAAATAAGTTTTGTTAAAAAATGATTTGATTTTTGATATTGTAATTTTGGGATATTTTCATATTACCAAGATGGATATTTGCAGAGGTGGGTGGGTATGTGGTTATATTTTATTAATTTTTAGAATTGTACTATCATAACATTGAAACATTTGCTTGAAGTTTTTTTTTTTTAACTTCAAACTGCCTATTATTATGTTTTTTTAAACTTAACTTTCTATCATTATTGTGATGGGATTCTCAGTTCTCACTGATTATAAACCTAAGTCTATATTTGCGCTTAACTAAATACAATACACATACTTGAATACAACATTAATCAAGGAAAAAATTTCAAATTAATAAAATAAATCTAATTAGAATGATAAGAAGTCATCGGATAAATATTAAAATTAATAAGAAATTAAAATATGAAATGAAAAACAATATTTACATATATCCATAGTGATAAATAAAATAAATTGTATCGATCTTTTTGAATACATATGATATATTTTCATTACTATTTTTTAAATATTTTCTATTCAATAAATTTTTTGTGTTGTTATATTTGAAAATTAATTTTACAGAAAAAATGAATAAATATGTTAAATTATTTAACACTGGGATCTCTCTCTCTTTTTTTTTTTTATCATACTTCAGCCTTTCATATAATCCTTTGAATACAGAATTTTCTCAGCACAACCTACTGTACATAATTCATTACATGGTCAACATTTGAAAAAATTAATTGCATTTTCAGGTCTGCAGACACATATAGGAACTTTTAAATTTATTCACATCTGTTAGTTGTCTAATATACAGTATAAATAGTTAACTTTGTAAATTATTTTCTGTGATTAACATCATAGTTTCATGAATATAGATCTATCATTTACTTCCTGTAAATCCTCTAACCAGTGAATCATCTGACTATCTTGATGCATGAATGCCATATAACATCATAATACTGAAATTTCCACTAATTATATTTGATTATTTTTTATTAACTTAATGTATTTTTAAATCTATTATTTTTAAGCACTGAAATAATTGTAATTGTAGAGAAGAAAATCAACCTCCATTCATGTGCTGTTTATAAATGTATATTAAAATTGCCATGCACTCATCGGGCATATTATAGACTCAAGTCCTGAAATAAGCATGATCAGTAATGGTTGGCTTATATAAGAATATGCTTTAAGCGTAAGTGAATTCACTTATGCTTCAAGTTATTATTGATGGGTGAGAGCACATGGGTTTGAATATACTTTTATAAACAGTGCATGACTGGAGGTTGGTTTTCCCCTCTACAATTAATGTATATTTACTACATTTCTCAATTAAGATGGTAATCATTGATGTTTAGTGGTTTCTCTAAATTACACTTATGTTTGTGTATTATGTACTAAATTTATCAAAGTATTACGTGTACTTATAATATAGACTGAGAGAGTTAGCACCTGTTAAAAATATTTAATTATAATTGGAAGAATGTATCAAGTTTCTTTACTAATGTAGTTTTAAGAATCACCGTTTCTTTTTGTCTTTCTTTCATATTCAATTGAGAGCCCTTTTGGCATTTTTATGCCATTTTCAAAACTTTATTTATGTGTATTATGGAATTTAAAATAAATATTATTATATTGTAATGTGTTAAATTACTTAATATTGGGATCATATACATTATTCAGCTATATATATATATATATAATTGAATATTTATAAAAAATTTATCCACTTAGGCGTGCTTTTGACTATCCTCATGGAGTTGACAAAGATTATGTTGTGGAAATGGGACAGAGCAGATTATGGGAAAACTTAGGGTGGAGAATGGAAAGGGAAGGTAAAGTGGCTAACAGACTTCTCTGGGCATAGTTGCTGAGAGTTTTCTGACTCCATATAAGAAGAAGTCACAGTGCATCACATCATTACATCACATTTTTATCAGCTGTATATATATATAAACAATGTACAACGCTAGGTGAAACCTATTTAAATTATTTGAAATGTTCCATAGCTATATTTTTTCAGTCCCACTTCCTCTTAATTTGTGGCCCATTGAAAAGGAAAGTGTCTTCAATATATACTGCAATAATGTTATATGGATTCAAGCTAATTTAAATGAGTATGAAACTAAAAAAGCAAAAATCTTACGTTGCAAATAAACAAATTTGTTTAATTTTAAATAGACAATAGTCATTTTGTAGGCATTGTTTTTATTTCTTATATTCGAGTTCAGGGAATAAAAGTGACAATTGTATAGTCCTTCTAAATATATTTAAACGTAAACATGTTTGTTTATTTGCAATGTAAGATCTTTGTTTACTTAGTTTCATACTCCCTTATAAAAATTAGCTTGAATTTTAATATATACAACAATAATTATAGTTTACATTGAAGAGTATTTCCTTTTCAATCAGCTGCAAAATTCAAGCTTTTTTTTATTTGAAAGGGGAGTGAGGCTGAAAGAATATTGCTAGTCTTGCGTTGTTAGCTGAGAGGTATCGCAGCCGCCATGCAAGCAAGTAGTTGGTTGCAGACGGGTGTGGGTTCGCGTCCCGGCAGATGCTATGACATATGAAAAAAAAAATATTGCTATGGGGCATTCAAATAAATAAATATATATATAGCTGAAGGATGTATTATCATCCATAATTGACCTACTACTGAAGAGTCAAAAAGAATTTGTTGCAATCTTTTGTAAAATTATAATGATATAGCTAATTAGCTTACATTGCCAACCCACATACATCAAGGTAGATTATTTCTGAGAATTTTTTTATGTTTAGTAGCATATGAGAATTGCCTGAATCCATGGATTATAAATATACTTTTTTGCTATATAACAGTCCTTTTTCTATTTATTTTTATCATATGAATGATTTCAATTTATTTGTTTTTCTGTCTGTCTTTTGTTATTTTCACATAAATGTTTCTCGAATCTTTTATGTCATTTTCATTCTAAGTTTATTTTAGAATTTATAGTCCACATTTCGCAACCATAAGTCTAAACAAACATATTGATTAAAAGCTTTACTTTGTAAGCATAAGAGCATTTCATACAATTTTAATTCGACCGTTTATTTTATTCGTTTCACTTATTCTTGATATTCACTATTATATTGATTCAATTTTCTTCCTAGTAAATTAGCTGATATTTATATTTAAAGGCATGTTTAAACTGATTAAATAGGGTGCATAAAATCTTGACTATAACTTTGATCCATGTTTCTTAAACAGTGTTTTTCAGAGCAGTTTCGCAAACTTTTTACAAAAATCCAGCGAAATTAAGAAAGCTGCATACTGGCTAGGAAATTACACTTGCACAAACTTTAGCATAAATTATCAAGCGTGTATTTTATAATTCACAAGAGATGTAACTTGCATCTTCAAGGGAATTACTTAAGCATGTGTTTTGCTTCAACAAGTCGTAGTGTTTGGTTTGAGAAAATCTATTTTTGATGTGTATTTGGTTACTGTATGGCATATAAGGACTCTTACGCATAAGATCAAGTAATGTATATTTTTTAATAAATAAAGAATTGCAATAATTATTATGTTCATTTTTTAGTAAAAATTTCTTATTATATAAAAAAGTTTAATGTCATAATAGTTATAAACTAATCTCAATGAAAACATAATTCTGAGTAAAATGTTGATGATTGAGCTAGTACAAGTGGAAGTAACTATAATATTCTTGCTGCAAATATGACTCATACAGAAGACAATATTAGTATAGTAAGAATAATTAATATACAATAATTGAATGAATACTTAAATTTCATTGTAATCAATGAGACGTGTTGCACTCCACATTAGCTTGGCATAAAGATTAAAAATTATATTCATTCAATGGTTCCTGCTGAATTTGAATGCCACTTTACTACAAAGCACATCAATCGTGCTTCTAAAAAAATGATGGGATTTCTGAGCTAGCAAGTAAAAATATTTCGAAAAAACAATTGAAATCTGATACGATGTAACATACATAATTGCTCTCTATATAAAACTGCTTACATAGCAGATAATTTTATTTTGCATGTTATAAAATAATAACAATTATGTTTGGTAATGAAGCAAAAAAGGAAATTATGAAATTTCTTTATTCAAATGATAAAATAAAAATATAATTAAAATTATGTAATATGGTATTGAGAAAATAGTCTCTGATAAACTTTCCAAACAAAATTTTGCTTGGCACATTGATAAGTCCATTGCTAGTAGTAATGAAGTTCTTTCTTATACAAGGATTCATTCATTTCATTAATTAAAATAAAACAGTGGATCACTTTCATATGGTAGGTTCTATTAAAAGATTTGGTATTGACAGCAATCTCATTTATCATATCTATGCATTGTATTTTGCATAGAGAATATTTAGTTTCAGAAATTCGGCAAGTTTTGTTAAATTCTTTGCTTGATGAAATTATAATAGATGTGGTAAATTATATCGAGATCTTTAGAATTCCTTTTCTTTTTTCAAAACAAAAAAAAAAAAAAACTTTGCATATCTATGAAAAGAGAGTATGAATCTTTGTTTAAGTACCTGAAACAAGATAATTATTAAAGTAGTAAAGCACTGTAGCAAATATTAAACGTTTTTCTAACTGAAAGTGCTAATGTTCTTATAATTTTTTTTGAAAATAATATGTGATGTGCTAAAATGACATATTTGATCTATATTTTTAATTACTTGAATTTACCAAAATTCAAGGAAAATTTTAAAATATTTTGGCCTCTATTAATAAATGGTCATCATTTCAGAAAATAGCATCTCTTTGAAATAATTACATATTGGAAAAAATATACGTTTCTTTCCTTTCATAATAAGAATTTCAAGGGAATTATTCAAACAATATTTAACACTATTTGAAGAAAAGATTTTAAGTTACTCTTCTTTCTTAAATATTGAAAATTATGATTGGGTATGGAATCCATTTGGCTCATTTAATAAAGTTATTGATTTGTGAATTTTCATTATAAGAAGAATTGATTATCTTGTCAACACATCGTACTCCAAAATTGAAATTTTCTGAAATACCCGTTAAATAATTTTGGATAGCCAGGTTTTACCATAAGGGCACTTAAAATTTTATTACAGTTCTCAATATCATTAACTTATATAAAAACTAAAAAATGTGAAAGACATATTAATATAGACAAAAAAATGTGGATAGCGATATCATTTATAAGATCTGACGTTGTTAATATCAGCATAAACTAAGCTCTTATATCACATAAGAATTGATTTTAAATGATTCAATTTTTATGAAAGAATTATTTTATCAGATTCTATAAATATAATATATATCTTAATATATAAATATTAAATCATCCCACATAGTTAAGAAATCCAGTATCACCCTCTGTGACCTAATATATAAATACATTAGAGTTCGTATTTCAAAATAGCCAACTCAAAATGATACCACTTTCAACTGCACCCTATTAGATCTTAAATATTGAAATACAAACTAACTCAAACAAAGAACTTGAAACTTTAACAGCAACGATCTTAACTTTTGCTACAAACAAACATATTTTACTATTATTATATAAAGACAAACTAAACATTAGTAATTTTTAATCTTTAAACCACCTAACACAAATGTATAGAAAATAATCCCAGTGCATAATGCTATACTGAAATAAATATACAAATATTAAATCACCCCACATGGTTAAGAAATCCAGTAACGCCCTCTATGAACTAATATATAAATACATTAGAGTTCGTATTTCAATATATATGTATTATTGTTACATAATCTAATTTTTAATAAATATCATATTCATGTGTATATTTGTTATGGATTTTATAACTAGTATTTCTGGTGTTCCACAAATATTTTTCATATTCAGAAATGTTCTGTGACTTTAATGTGGTTAAGGACCACTTACTTACTGGACTGAGTTAGATAATTCTTATTTATTTTAAAATGTGATTTTTTCCATTCTAAATCTTAAAAACCTTTTCTAATATTGCTGAAAATGATTTTTGGGAAGTTAAATAATAATGGCATTGTCAAGCGTTGGTGGTTGAGTGGTCAGCACAGCCGCCTTACAAGCATTTGTCCCGGATTTGCGGGTTCGCTTCCCGGCCTATGCTTTGACACATGAAAAAATAATATTGGCATATAACTTGTGTTGTGAATTTTTCTGTAATTCTTTGTAACTTATCTTTTAATGAATTGACATTTTTATATATTTTTCTAATAATGGAATTTCAGTGTTTCACTTCCCTGATGTTTAAACAAGTCCCAAATCCACTTCTAATTTTTTTCAGCATTTTGATTAAAGTCACATTTCCTTTTATTTTTTGCATAGAACTTTTACTAAAGAAATTATATGTAAACAAGACATTTATTTTATATAGGCGATGTTTTAAACTAATGTTAATGTTAATAAGCCAATAAGCTAATGCACATGCGCTTTGTAGATGTAACTATATAAATGAATACTCCCATTTCAGCTCTCATTTCCAAACACTTAAGATTTGCCCATACATAAACATTTGGGTCGAACGGATAGATGATTCATTCTATCTTTTCCCAAAGACTTTATCTTGTGTTTGGAAAGTGGGAGTATTCATTTATATAGTTACATCTACAAAGCGCATGTGCATTAGCTTATTGGCTTATTAATATTAAAGAAATTATAGTGAATGCATAACAGGATATTAGATTTATAATTTGTTTAATTTTTTTTTTTTGCTTTGTTTCATAATAACATTGAAATGTGTTATTCTAGTCGAAAGGTATGTTATTTTCCAAGAATCTTGTAAACTAAAATGATGTTATCCTTGTCTGTTCACCAGTTTAAGTTACTCTAGCACTTTTGTTATGATTTTCTCTCTTTCATGCTGAAATTAAATACTTTTTCTGGGAAGATAATTTATTCACAAAGTTTTATACATCTCTTCATTTTAAATTTATCAAAAAAATGTACGACTCCTACACAAAGAGAAATAACTTTTCATTTTCATTTGTTTTAAAGTTTGAAATATATTTTCATATATATATATTTGTTTGTTTGTTTAATGCTTCTTCGAAGAAAATTGAAATTAAAGAAAATATATATATTTTTTAATTATTAAATCCTTCTAATTTTTTTTTGGGAAATTAATCCTGTTTAGTATTAATGGTTTTTTTTTTTTCATAATAACTTTAGCACTATGGGAGTTTTTTTATGTTTTAGTATTATTTTCAGCTATTGAAACATGCAGTTCTCGTATTACATCATTAGGCTCTCTGTTAATATATTTTGAACTCCACCTGCAATTTTAATCGCTACTTTTTAAGACTTTTCAAACTTGGATAGACATATTTCTCCAATAGTTGAGCTTCTTTTCTTTATAATATCAAATTATAATTGGCATTGTCAAGCATTGTTGGCCTAGTGGTCAGCACAGCTGCTTTACAAGCAATTGTCCCGGTTATCGGGTTCGCCTCCCAGCTGATGCTGTGACACATGAGAAAATATATATATATAATTGGCATTTTGCAAATCAGTATCTAAATTAAAATAGTTAAACAGTATGGTATTACATCTTACACAATTTTTTTATTAGTAGATAAAATAAAATCGGTTCTCTTTTTAGAATGTCTCTATGCCATTTTTAAATAGGATTTTTAAAAAAAAAAAACTCAATTTTTTTTCTTCTTAAATTTACACAGGTATTGGAGTGCTTTTGGTAGAAATAACTTGATACTAAAAGGAAATATGCCCATGTGTTTGAAAAGGAAGGTTTTTAACAAATGTGTTTTACCAGTTCTTACTTATGGATCTGAGACTTGGACACTTAATAGAAGAGCAATACAGAGACTCCAGACGATGCAAAGAACTATGGAGAGATGCATGTTGGGAGTAACAAGAAGAGATCGAAAACGCAATGTATGGGTAAGAGAACAAACAGGTGTTACTGACCTCACTGAAAAATTAAAAGATTGAAGTGGAGTTGTGCTGGACATATTGCTAGAGGAGATGATAATAGATGGACAATTGAAATCTTAAACTGGATTCCAAGAGATTGTAACAGACTCAGAAAGAGACCACATGTGAAATGGATGGATGAAATAAGAAAGTGTGCAGGGATGATGTGGAGAAGAAAAGCTAAAGATCGGAGAAGATGGATTAAACTCGGAGACCTTCATCCTGCAGTGGATTGATAATGGTTGATCATGATGATGATGATTATCAAGCTGAATTCATATTTTTTGCAATAAAATCGACTACCACTACTTTAAAATGGGATTACTGCCTTCGCTTTGAATATTTTCATAATTATCTCTTCTCCATACTCGAAGATGGGTCATCCACTTTTATAATTTATGAATCATATTTAAGTGTGATCATAAATACATGTAATGATAACTGACTAACATTGAGTAGAAGTCGATAAGCAATCTTATTATATATTAGTAATAAAATGTTTCTATACATGTATATAGACTTTTGACTGTCTGATTATTTAATATGATATCCGTAAATGGGACCGTATGGGTTAAAAATATTATTGTTGATGATTTAAAAAAGCTATAATTGATAAAAATGAGTTTCAGTTTCTAGTTTTAGAATAATACTTTAATCTGATAATGGATTAGGGAAAAGAGACTGACTGTTCTTTATTTTTTTCTAATTTTTCTTTATTTTAATAAAGAATGGGGGGAAAAAACCACTTTGTCTAATTTAATCATTTTTGTAATCTTTTTTTTTCTTCACGTATTTCATCTGAGATATAAGTTATTATTATGCTATTGTTAACTATAGTCTGCTTTTGTTGCATTAAAAAGTTTGAAGATTTATAAATCATTCTAAATTCAGTTTCATTTTAAATCTCTCTTTTTTAATCATTAATTTAAGTAGATTGGCTTGGTAATTTTGACCAAAATTTTCTAAATCTGCTTAGTGGCTAGCATATCCAGCATTATGACCATATGTTTTAATTTCATCAAAAATGGAAATTAATGAAGCCCATTATGCTGTTTTCTTCTTATAAATTATAATAAATAACAAAAGTATATACAACAGCTATATATATGTTAATAGTAATTAAGAAAATATCTCAGTGCATATTGCTAACTGAAAATTCAAATACAAAATGTTCAAATCACACTTCCAAACTATAGGTTCTTTCAGCAGCTCCCTCTGTGAACAAATATAAAGACTGAACTTCAAACATTTCTTTTTTGGCACATGGTTTGTGCCCTTTTCAAATGTTGAGCATCTGTTTTAAAATTAATCACTTATTGCAGATAAAATGCCATCTAGCGTTCTATAATGGAAGTAAAGTAACAGTAGTAACAAAACAAAACGCCATCTAGTGTTCTATAATGGAAGTAAAGTAACAATAGTAACAAAACAAAAGATGAACAAAACAAAATAAAATTATAGGGTATGTTTTATTTATTCTGTATATTGTTATGTTATATAGTCTATTATTTGAAATTTTAATCATTCTCTGTATCATAACTTTATTCTTTTTTATTCATGTTTTATTTTGTTATTGTTGAGTGTTATAGTGGTTAGGAATGGGATAAAAGAATAGATTTATTAATAAAGATTAGGGAGTTAGAGAGATGGAGAAATAGTATGGAGAGTAAAAAGAGTTTAAATATATATAGAAATAAACAGAATATTAGGTGTGAGTTAATATATGATAATAGTAAGGAAAGTAGTTTATTGTTTAAGACTCGAACGGGACTTTAGGTACAAGAGAATATACATGTAAATGGAAAAATATGGGTGATTTATTTTGTAAATTATGTAAGGAAGGAATAGAAAATATTAGGCATCTGTTAATTGAATGTAAATGCTTGAAAACAGAAAGGGTACATATAATGAAGTTATGGAAGAATAAATATGAAGAAAGTGATTATACAGAAAGTAGATTGTTGGTTTTTATGCTGGGTTTGGAAAAAGATAAGGGGGATTTAGATATAAAGGCTGTAGAGTTGACAAAGATTATGTTGTGAAAATGGGATGGAGCAGAATATGGGATAATTTAGAGTGGGGAATGGAAAATAAAGTGGCTAACCAGTTTATCTGGGCATAATTGCTGAGATATTCTTGACTTCGTTTAAGAAGAAGCTATAGTTCATAAGTACGATTAATGTATATATATATATATATATATATATATAGCTGTAGTATATCATATTTTTATTATAAGTTTTAATGTATACATTTTTTCAGATTCCAAATAAATGTGATTTTTTTTCTTAAGATGTCCTGATAATAATCACTTAGCTAGAGTATAAAACGTATAAAAAGATGCTAAAAATCATTTTTTTATGAATAAGTGAACTTTCTCTTTCACTGTTTTCTTCTTCTTTTTTTTTAGGCCTGTTGGTGAGATTGCTTTGCAATTGCCTAAATAAATTACCTGTTCCATCTTTTAATTTTACAAAGAATTATTAATACATTAAAGATCAGCCTTTCAAGCTACTGTGCATACGCTTTTTAGGAGTGTTAATAATAAATGAATACTTTCACTCCCAACACGAGATTTAGTATTTAAGAAAGAATAAAATGAATCCACTTATTCCTACCAACCCAAATGCTTATATATGGGCAAATCTTAAGTACTGGAAGTGAAAGCGTGAGGATAGACCACTCACTTTAAATTACTGTTTACGATGTCTGAATGAATAACATCAACAAAATTATCTATAATAAATTGTGGAATTGTTGAATCATCAGAAGTTGCAGAAGTGGTTGAGCTTCAGAGTCTGTGAGTCTACTGGTAGGGAAAAATAACGGAATAGTTTATCGCTCAGGAATTCGTTTCAAAGTTCAAGCACCAAAAGTAACACAACTGTATCCTGATTCGTGGACCTTGAAATTCAGAATCTGTCACTCTACTAGTGTACCATATTGTGCAAGGGAAGAATTTATTTCTATTGTTATAGAAGCAAGACACCCTATTCAAATTGTTACATGCATTTGGAAAAAGTAATGACATTTTTTTTACCTGTGCATAAAACAATGATCAGAAGTAAATGATTTTAAAAAACCATTAACGAAACGGTAATAAAAAAATAAATAAATTAAATAATGTTTATTAATTAAATCAGCGTAGAATACTGAGATAGCTTAAATATTAGGCTTCTTACTGTTATATATTTTGGAATTGATTATGAATTTAGTTGGCAACCATTGTGGATGCACCATTATAGCCCAAACCGTGTGGTTTTATAATGACAATTTAGTTTAAGTGGTAGATATTAGAGAATTAATTTAATACGATGTCAACTTATATTCAGTCATATTAAAAATAAAAATAAAAAAACTTTTATTTTAACAACTTAATAGTAAGGATAATAACAAGAATTTGTAGACAATAGCATATAAAGAATTGTTTAGTTCTAGAGATTTTGAAGGCTAGAATAAATCCATAACCATCTTACATTCAACATCACATTTTTTTCCATTTATATATATATTTCCATGTGTCATAGCATCGTCCGGGACGTGAACACACGACTGTCTACAACCAACTACTTGCTTGCAAGGTGGCTGCAATGACCTCTCGGCTAACAACGCTTGACTAACAAAAACTATGTTTTTAGAGATTATAATGTTCTTAATAGATTCAACAAAGGAAGTAAGATTATAATGTTCTTAATAGATTCAACAAAGGAAGTAAGATTATAATGTTCTTAGTAGGTAGATTCAACAAAGGAAATAATCATCCATTAGTGAGATATATGATATGTGTTAATGCAAAACAAGAGGTAAAAATTATTAAGAAAGGCAGTATTAACAGTGGATATTTATAACTAAACACTTCAATAAATTTAAATTAGAATTTGCATTTTATTTTAAAATATTAACGGATTTTAATGATAGTTAGATTTGAATGTAATCAGTAAAAAGATAATTGATATACTATTAAGAACTGCAACAAAGATAGATAGTACAAATAAGGAACAAAGTATCAGTAAGTTTTCTACTGAGACAAGACAATGTTTGTAGAAAAGGACTATGAAATATATAAAAATCATCTAATAAGATAAATTAAATATTCAGAGTTTTGTAAAATGGTATGTAAAATAGTTAATGATATAAGAAAATATTTGCGAATTGGCCAAGAGCGCTTTAGAAGAGATTAAGGAGTCAAAAGTTTAAAATAAACATCTTGGTAATGGGAAGTTATTTTTGCAGTAAGAATAAAAGATGAACTGTTACAAAATTAAAAAAAGAGAGAGATGATATGAAAGAGGTAAAGGGGTTCTATAAAGGATCGCATAGTAATAAACAACAAAAAAAACAAAACAAGTATCCTGAAACAGTTATTACATCTTATTTATTTCACAGCATATTAAATCTATGAAATATGGGGAAACTCCAGGAAATGATGGAATTATAATTGATAGCTTATATGAAACAGGTGAAAAAAAAATAAAAATACTAAGACCAATCCGTAGTTAAAATATTTGATGTAGATGTGATTTGTGCACTGAAAAATAAGTTGATATTTATTTATTAATTTTTTTATATTGTTTTATAATTTTAATGATGTCCATTAGATGGAAGTTCTGTAGAATAGTTTTTTGAGTAGGAATCCAGGTAGATGGTTATATATGGTCTTTATGGATATAGAGAAAGCATATGATAGAGTTAATAGAAATAGGTTATGGGTAAATTTGGGGATAAATGGAGCTTTAATGGATCTTTTTAAGAGATTGTATGAAAATAATTCCTATACTTATCAATTAGGAAATATAGAATCAGAGTTAAAAGTGGGATTGGTCTAAGGCAAAGATGCCCTATGTCACCTATTTTGTTTTTGTTATATTTAAGAGAAAGGGAGAGATCAATAGAAAAAATAAAAAGAGAGGCAGAGATACCATTAATATATGGCAAAGGAGTGCATATATTATGAGGTCTTTTATAGCTGATAATATCTTCTTGTATATAGAAAGATAGGGAGGATATAAAAGTTATGCTGAAGATGTATACAAGGGTGGATAAAGAGATGGGGATTAAATTTAGTGAAGAAAAGTCAAAAGTAATGATGATAAATGCTGGGGAAAGAGAAAAGTAAGAAATGTTATTAGGGGATATAAAATTAATTATGGTGAAAAGGTATAACTATTTGGGAATCATTTTAAGTAATCACAGAAATTGCTTGGATGAATTGAAGAAAAAAAATGGTACATGAAGCAAAGAAAAGAAAGGGACTGATAAAGAAATTAACAGTGTTTTCATATAATAAATATGATATAGCAAGAATTGTTTGGAAGCGAGTGGCAGTAGCAGGCTTAACTTATGGTAATGATGTATTATCTTAGTAAAGAATGTTAGATTACTTAGAAAAAATACAAAGTGAAGTAGGATGACATGCATTAGATGCAGATGTGTGTATGGCAAAGGAGGCAATTCAAGGAGAAATGGGGTGGTCATGTTTTTATATGAGAGATGCAAAAAACAAACTGAAAATGTTTGGTAGATTGCAATTTATAGATAATAAGAGAATAGCTAAAATTGTATTTAATTGGATTATGATGAAAGGACAGGCAACAAGATGGGTGAAAAAGTTAGTATGGTCTGCAGAAGATTTGGACAAAGACTTTATGTCAGTATACTTGTACATAAGGTGGGATGATTGTATTAGAGAATTGATAGTATTATAGTGGCAAAGAATGGGATAGAAGAATGGATGCATTAATAAAAACTAAAGACTTGGAGAGATGGATAAGTAGTATGGAGAGTAAAAGGAGTTTATATATATATAAGTAAGTAAACATAAAATTGGTTATGAGTTAATTTATGATAATAGCAAGGAAAGTATTTTACTAGTTAAGACTCGAACAGGATCGTTAGCAACAAGGGAATATACATATAAATGGAAAAATGTGTGTGATTTAGTCTGCAAATTATGTAAGGAAGGCATGGAAAATATTAGTCATCTATTAATTGAATATAAATACTTACAAGCAGAAAGGGTTCAAATAATGAAATTGTGGGAAAATATAAATAAATGTTTTTACAGAAAGTGGGTTCTTGGTTTTTATGCTGGGTTTGGAAAAAACATAAGAGAGATCTAGATGTAAAGGGCATAGAGTGGACAAAGATAATGTTATAGAAATGGGATGCAATATGGTAGAGAAGAATATGGGAAAAATATAGGGTGGGGAATGGAAAGGGAAGGTGGCTAACAGATTTTTCTGGATATAGTGGGTGAGAGATTCCCGACTCCGATAAAGGAGACGCCATCGTGCATCGCATGGAATTATTAGAAGGAGTCATCTTGATAAGATTACTATATGAAATGAAAATTGATTTGTTTTAAATAAATTTTATTTATTTTTAAGTTGTTTATTATGAATTTTGTTTATATAGATTTTAAATATTTTCTCTTACCGCACTTATCCATTAAGAGCTTGTTTGAGCTATTGGTACGCTCTCTGTATTACATTTCTGTAAATACAAGCTTATAAAAGTAATGTCACGTTATATGACTTGCTTTTTTTTTTTTATTATTAACCTATGCAAATGAATTAGCTAAAATGTATTCAGTGAATCAGTTTTGGATTAAATTTGTTATAAACATTTATTTCATATAAAGCAAAAATGTTATAAATTATTTTTGGCAAAGCAAAAAAAAAGGAAGATTTCTTGTATTATGCTGTTATTAAATCAACTTTATAATGATAAACATTTAATAAACCGAAGAATATCATTTATTTATTCCGTTTTAAATCATTAATCTCATAATGTGTTTTAGACATATTCAAGAATAATGACGACTCTTATTATAAATGTAGATAAAATTTAATATTGGCCAAAAAACCTCGAAAAATTTAATCATTTATATTGTTAAAACTATGGTAATCCACTAATTATTACATTATACTTTTTTTATCTAATTTTTATTTAATTTTGATTGTAATTATGTAAAATAAATAAATTTGTGATCTATTGTTTAAAATAAAATAACTGCTACAAAAAACAACAACAACAACAAAAAAAAACAACAACTTTTTATTGATTAAACCTTGATAATAGATGTTTATTTTAATTTAACAAAATGTGATTCAGGGAATATCTAAGTAAGATTCAAAATGGCAGTTCCTAAATCGGAAATTTTTCGTATATATATATATTGCACCAACTGAAATGATTTTATTATACAGTATATTTATCCACAGATTAAATAAATATACTTATAAAATGTTTATTCATTAATTATTATTGTTTTCAAGTTTAAGCTTTATGTTTTTAAATCAGGTTTTTTCAAATTTTTTTTTTTTTGTATTTTGAATTTAGATTAATAATTTTTTTTCTGTAGGACTTCATTATAATTAGAAGTTTTTTATGCAAGATGTTTGATTTGTGATACATTTTCAGGAATCAGTTGAGCTTGCTAGCTGGTGTAACCTTGTATGCATACATATGTATATGCATACAATGGGGTATTCTAGTACAAATGATTTTATAATGACTAAGTACTATAACAAACTCATTCTTATAGAACTAGGATTGCTAAAATGAATATGTTATAACAAACACAATTGACTTATATAAACATGTGCTTGTGCAAAATGTTTCTATATTTTCTTTTTCTTATTTTGTAAGTCCCATTTGTCATTTTGTTTACTTATTTGTTTATTTAATGTTTTAGAAGTGAATTAATATAGTATTTTTTCCTGCAGTTATTCTTCTATGTACTTCTTTTATTTTCAATTGAGAAAGGAGAAAAAATACTATAAGAAAAACAAAATGTTCGATACTAAAAAACAAGTTTGTTTGTGTTGTTAGGTTAAGATTTTTTTTTTATGCTTTTAAAAATGTGGTTTTAGTTTTCTTCAAAACTGAATTTTGAAAATTTACATGCATAAAGAAATGTTCAAAGTTTAAATATGGCAATTTAGTTTTGTGTATTTTTATATATATATTTGGTGATTAAATACTTATGTAGGGTAATAATTTTGCTATTGACTGTGGTCCTGGAAAGTCCATCACTAAATAAATGCATGTGTTTCAATGCATGGCAAAACGAAACACAAATGAGTTTTTGTAACTATTTATATTTATTGCAGCATACTTTGATGTTAAAGGAAGTTGGTTTTTGAAGTGAATGATGGGAAGGCTATTTGTTGAATTTCACATGAAAAGGTCTATTTGCTAATAGATGAAACCATGGTCCATGGAAGAATTTTTTTAAAAAATTGTTTTTTGGCTACTATGCAAATATTGCATTATTTTCTATATTATATGTATATATAGAGAGAGATTGAAACATAGAAACTATTATATATATATATTATACCACAAATAATTAAATTTATGCCTATAAAGATTTCTTTTTTGTATCATAAAAGATCTTGATAAATTCATAAGCTGATTTCAAAAAAAAAAATCAAGGAATAAGAATCATTATTAAAACAGCCAAAAACTCTCTATACAGTAGTGTCACTCAGTGCCAACTAAAGTAATCAATGGTTGCCAGAAGACCTGTGCATAAAATCCCTATCTAGTGCCTACTCATCCAATATCCCCAGACTAGTTTCTGGTTTGTGGCCTTCGTCAGTGAGGAGCTTTGGATCTGAGAGCACTGAGAATATTGGATGAGTAGGCACGAGGTAGGGATTTTATGCACAGGCCTTCAGTCATCCATTGATTACTCTAGTTGGCACTGAGTGACACTACTGTATAGAGAGTTTTACCTGTTTTAATAACTGTTCTGCTAGCATAAGAAATAGTGATCATGTGATGTTTAGTGGATTAACACCAATCTTGCTTAAAGAATCATTATTATTGAGAAAATATTGGATAATTGAGATAGCAATATAATATTAGAAAAAAAGTCTGTCTGTGTTTATTAATTTCAAAAAGTTTTGATTATGGTAGCCATCTTTAATTAAGAAATGTTCTTAAAACAATAAATACACCAGATTTTCTCATCAGTGTTATGAGAAACAGATTATAGGAAAGACAAAAAAAAAACTGATTTCACCACAAAAAATATTTATAATGTATTACATATTGTCAATCTACCTGTTTAGTTTGTACACCAATGATATGTTTTAGAATTGATGATTAAAAAAAACTCCATAGATGTAGATATATTGATGGCACAAATTGAAGACATTTATTAGGACAGTTAAAAATTAATGTACAAATTGAGATTAGGATTTTTATAACGAAGATAAAGATAATGACTTGAAGAATGGTAGTTAAATTTGAAACTGATAGTGAAGACATGATTTAAGAAGATTTTACCTAAAACATCACATGATCACTAGTAGAGTTAAAAGGTGGCTGCTGGAGGGTTGCATTAGATCCTAAGATCTAGGTGCAGTGCTCATAGATCCAACGTTCCTCACTGACGAAGGTTACAAGCCAGAAACTAGTCTGGGGATATTTGATGACTAGGCACTAGATGGGAATTTTATGCACAAACCTTCTGGCATCCATTGATTACTCTGATTGGCACAGAGTGGCACTACTGTATGGGGAGTTTTGCCTTGTTTAAGATTTTACCTTTTTAGTTCATTAACAGCAGCCAAAAAATCAATCACAGACTATTCCTGATATTGATCTTTCAAAATAGAGATCAATTAAATTTAAAGCTGATAGTGAAAACAGAAGTTTAAACACATTTTACCTTTTTAGGTCATTCATTAGAAAAACAATTCAGCAAAGAAAATATGAATATCAGAATTGAGTAAGTCTTTGAATGACCATCTGCAGGAAATAGTAGGAAATGATTTGATGCTTTTGAATTATTAGAGATGATGAAAACTCAAAAATATTTTTTTCAGATTAGACCTATGATAATTTTGAAATTTGTGTTATTTGGTATATTATGAAGTGATTTAAATATTAGTAAAGGAAATATAGCTCAGAACTATTGGTAGTGAAGATAGAAGTGGATATTCAGCAATGGTGTGGATTGATTCTTTGTCACAGTAACGAATGTGCATCAATCAATCAAATAGGTGATGGATCATTCGGGAAAAATACTTTTTAGTGATCACCAAAATTTGACATTAGTTCTGCGAGTCATTATATAATATTGCATAATATGCATATAAAGTAATAATAAAACCATTTGTGGACATCAGAAAACTAATTATTTATTCAACAAATTAAAAAATAAACAATAAATTAAAACAATATTTTAGATAATTCAATTAAAATACTACTTTAAGCGTTTTGTATATTATCCATCCAAAAAAGTATATTACTCATCTAACTTTATTAATGGCTTTTTTATGTGTGAATAAATGAAATTTATGATTCTCAGATATATTCCTACTATTTGAATACTTAATACAAAATTGTTTCATTCTCTATGTACACAATATGTGATAAAACAAGAGGGGCTGTACTTTCTTTTTTGTTATCTGTAGTATGGTGGTCGAGAGGTCAGCGATAGCTGCTTTACAGGCAGTTGTTCCCGGGTTAGCAGGTTCACTTCCTGGCTGATGCTATGGCACATGAGAAAAAAAACAAAAATGATAGTGCATTTCTATTTCCAGAACAATTATTTTAAATTCCAATTTTTTTAGCTGTAAAAAGAAGCCAAAGGTTGTTGCTAGATGTATAATTGCATAAATTTTCAGCTTTGTACCCTAAGACTTATTGCTAAAGGCAAAAGTAATAAATTGATCTGGGTTTTTTAATGCACTGCCATCTGGTGATCACTGATTACTTAAAACTTATAGATAGCAAAAAAGCAGGTAACTGCTCTTAACTAGATACTTCTTACTGCATAATATTCAGTTATATTTTTAACAGTATTAACAATTTTAAATTAGCCCAATAGAATAAGCAAATTAAAAAAAAACATAATTTACTCTTTTATATGTAAATAGAGGGATTTGAACTTAGGATTTTTTAATGTATATTCATCCTTCACTCCATCTCAAACAATCGATACACATGACCACATACATGTGGGAAAAAACCCCAATATATGTATTTCATACAGAATCAGCACTCATCAGTTGGTCATGGTCATAATCTCCCACACATATATACAATCAGTGCTCGATTTATATTAATATAACAATTCCTTAAACTT
Source organism: Epiperipatus broadwayi (assembly GCA_028023455.1). NCBI lineage: Eukaryota > Metazoa > Onychophora > Udeonychophora > Euonychophora > Peripatidae > Epiperipatus > Epiperipatus broadwayi. The sequence goes on along the minus strand of JAQFVV010012461.1, from coordinate 4,216,504 downwards.
TACTGGACATGCTTTAATCTTCTCACTCTTCCAATTATTCAACCATCCATTTCATTAAAAAAGTTTAACCCATCCTTCTGTTAATATATATGGATACATAATGGACCAGTAATATGGTGTGTTAGATTGACTTCACGTCTACATGGATATGAGTATAATATCAAATTCAATAAGAGCATTCAGTGTTTTATTGTCAGTTTTTCAATGAAATGGATGGTTGAATAGTTGGAAGGGTAAGAAGATTGAAGCCTGTCCAGTAAAGTTTAAGGAATTGCTATCTTAATACAAACCAGGCACTGATTGTATATATGTGTGGGACATTATGATCTGGCCAGCTGATGAGTGCTGGTTGTGCATGAAATACATATATTGGGAATCATTTGTCTTTTTCGCATGCATGCGGTCATGTGCGTCGATTGTTTGAGATGGAGTAGAGAAGGAATATACGATGGAAAATCCTAAGCTCAAATCCCACAATAAGCAAACTACAATTTACTCTTTTATAAAGAAAAAGAAAATTAGTGAGTTATCGTCTATTAACATTTCTGTAAAGAATTTTATTTCACTGCCCCTAAGTAAGATGTTAAAAATAAATAATATTACTTACAATTATTTTTATTCATATATATATTATTATATTTTAGAGGGTTTCTTGGTGACTGTACATTCTCTATGTGTTCATAAATTTTCAGCTTAATAATGAAAATAAACAATTGTATGTCTACCATGTTGCTGCTTGAAATCTTGCCCGTTATATAACTATTACAAAAATGTATGAATCAGTAATAGTCAGAATCGATCCATAAAGTTTTATTGATTAATTATCATGATCCTTACATCCACCACTACGTTTTTGGTCATTTGGTGTAAATATCAATATTGTATCAGCTGTCACTCTAGGAATTTTTTTTTTTTTTTTCAAATCATCATTAAAAGTAGTACTAATATTTTTAATTATTACTACAGTTGATGCTTTTATTAGTTATCGTTTGTATCTATTTTTTAATAAGAAAATTCAGTCACCTTTTTTTATCTCATTTTTTTACATGTGTACAACTATAATGTCTATCAACATGTTTTAAGCACTAAGACTTGCCTAGGTTTCTTTCCTTCCAAATTCTTAGGGAAACCAGTTACAATGTAAAAACAGGTTAGCTATATATAAAATAAAAAGTTCATTAATTGTAAGATAGTATGTAATTGACCCCATGCTTTGTTTTTTTTTTTTAATCAGATGAATCACGTCCAAATAAATTTTATTGTAGATTTAAGATGATAAAATTTTAAGTAAGTAAATTAAAAAGGAATAAAAAGCCATACGATAAAATAACAATAAAAAGAGAAAATCAAACAAACTCTATTAAATAAACCTATTTCATCAATTTTCTGTTTTGTTATTCACATGCCTGTCTTATTCACTCATTGCTTCTTTCCTTCTTTCTTTTTTTTTTTTAAGGTTAAATTGTGTTAAGTTATCAACAATAACGGCAAAGACTGTGTTATGGATAAATATAAAGCCAAGATATTAGCGCAGCACTTAGCCTCCAACACAGGTGTCCTTGACAACCTCAGTCTGACCCCTACTTTTCAAATGAACTCATCCATTGAACTATTTTATGATTTTATTCTTACGCGGGACATCTATTTGAAGCTTATTTAACTAGTGAGACCAACCTTGCTCTCTTATTTTTCATAATGATACTACTACAGTTTGTTGATTAAGAATTTTGTGTTTATATTATTTTTCACCAAACCCTAACAAATACGGTCTGACTGACTCTAATGACATTATAAAAATAAAAAAAAAAATTCCAAACATTTTTTTGAAAATAAAAACTATACAAACATGAAATCTTTATGTAAAAAAAAAAAAAAAAAATACCACTTACAATATAAAAAAAAAAATACTTCAAGTAATGGATTTTCAGAAAAAGATATAAATTAAATAAAATCAAAAACTTCGTCCTACAAAAGTAATTTAAAACAGATGGAAAGCATCTTAAATAACCATATATCTAAAAAGTATGGGGGGAAAAAAGGATTAGAAGATATATAATAGTTATTGTATATTAGAAAATTAATTTTAAAAATTATTTAGGGAACCAGTATGAATTCTGTCAGTTAAAATGTAATATATATATATTACACGATATAATTAAAAAGCTACGTTTAATCCATTTCTTTTAAAAACTAAATAATTTGGATCTACAGAACTCAAATAGCTTTTCATATTTTATACGACAAATGGGAATGAATAATCATTAGTACTTATATGTTCTTTTATGATTATCTACATTTATTTTACATGCCTTGCGTGGTTTAGTGCAATGGTGGTGTCAGACCATGGAGTTTGAAGCCTTCGGATCGATTCCGTGCTGACACACTTTCGGTGCTCGAACTTTTTATGAACTCTAAAATAATAAAGGCATTCGGTTATTTCTTATTTTGCATTGGTTATTTGTTTTGTTTTTTTTTTTAAAAATAATAATAATTAGAATCTGTATGTAATCATTCATGTGTGTGTATATATATATACTCCTAGAAAAACGTAGTTTGCTGACATCAGAAAAATGAAAAAGCCTATTTTGGCCACCTCGGACTATATGGAAGTAAATTTTCATGAATCGTAAAAAGATAAAATACACAAAATTTGCAAACCGCAAAAAAAAAAAAAAAAAATCAAAATGGCTAATGGAAAAATAAGCATAAGTCAATGTGATACGATTGGATCCCTGACAAGTTAGGATGTTGAGGTTAAGAATCATATATAAAGAATTAATCATGTTTTCAAATAACTAGATGTAATCTGCTCAATTAGTTGGGGGAAAAAAAATAAAGCAGCTATCAATAATATACATTTAGTTAGTAACGTAAATAATTCAGAATCAAACATTGTAAAGTCTTCTAAATTCAAATTCCAACAACAATTTTATCCAAAATGTATATAATAACTGAAATAAGGCTTATTATATACCTGCATCAATATATGTAATATCTAGGGTATATGTGCACAGACTTTCATATGATCCATCACTCACCACTCTATCTCAAATCACCGATACACTTATTTCATGCTAAACCAGCAATCAACCTGCATTTCAGTTATTACATATTTGTGATGTCTGCCTATCCCTTGTATATGTATTGACTTTAGGTCAACATGAGTGTGACAAGAATCTCAGTCTCAGGGTGGCCTTTGAGGGTTCCATCATCAGATTTTCAATTGGATGGATGGTTGAAGAGTTGGAGTGTGGAGTGGATTGAAGCTTGTCCATTAAAGTATGAAGATGGGCTATCTTAATATATATCTGAGCCCTTATTGCATATATGTGTAGAGATGATAATCTGGACCGACTGATGATTGCTGATTTAGCATGAAATATGTATATTGGTGATTATTTGTCTTTTCAAAAATATATGTGTTCAAATGTATCAGTGATTTGAGATAGAGTGATGAGTGATGGGTCATGTAAAAGTCTGTGCTCATATACCCTAGATATTACAAAATGTATATAGTAATATAAAATCTACTGGATAATCAAACCCACAATCCACATAATGATAGCTTGTTGAGAAAATATTTTTTTGAAATAAAGCGAACCAATAGAATTTATCCAAGCAGAAGAATATGAGTATGATAAATTTATGGACAGAAGGTAGTAAGAGGAACTGGAAAATAAATGTGATAATTGTGTAAAATGCTTAGACATCGGGAGGTGTTGATCAGCAATTGCTTGCCAATATACTGTCAAAATTGATTCTAAACGTTAGAACTACATCACAATTTTTTTCTGAAATATTAACCCATTTGAGTGTAGTCTGCCAATTTTTATTATGATCTAATATTAAAAGGTTAATTTTGAAATACATATATAAATAACATCCATTACGAAAGATTCTCTCTAAAAAAAATGGTGATTGAATGTTACTCATAATATCAAACGAGGAACAATAGAATTTTTTATCAAACAAAATTTTTATGCAACTGATTTTTTTTTTTGGACATAATATCCGCCATCATTTAATGAAGAAATTTTTCATACCTGTTTGACAGTTTAGCCTTTATGTACAAAGATAATAAATGTGAATTTATAGATATAAATTTCTTATTATCACACAATGTCTGGTTAGTGATGGTAATGGTAGATAGAAACAAGATTCGTAATGATTCTAATTCAAGACAAGCAATCTGGGTGTTCAATTTCCTATTAGCTTTTGACTTAACAATCGGGCTTCTAAGGTTGTAATCATCTTTTATATCTTCCATTTACCTGTACAATAGCAACTTACAATTTTATGAATAAACTTATAGCACCTATTGTCTTTGGTCAACACAACGGGTAGTGTCTGAAGGCAGAAAGTGCTGAGAATTCCTGGTTTCACGCATAGATTGTCATCAATAGTTTTAAATTTAATTGCCCTCTCCCCCTACAACTCCAGTCTTATTTCAAACTAAAGGGGATTGCATCAATTGGTAGAATCACATATAAATGACATATTGTTAGATTTTGTGATGTTAAAAGAAAAAAAAAACATTTGGTATAAAATGTCACATATTAAAAATAAAAACACAGTATGATTTATTGTATGTGAAGAATAGACTAATATTATATATTTTATAGCATATCAGACAGAGAAATAAGATTTGTTACTCATTTTACTAAAAGATACTAAATCCAATTAATTTAAGTTTATACAGCATTAAAATCTCATTCTGATGAAAAAATAAATAACTTATATAGATATATAAAATACGATTGGTTAGTGTATGTTCATGGTCTCAGAAATAATGAATATGCATTCGGTAAGGGAAAAATGCCATTGCTATGCATAATTATTTTATCAATTGTTATATCTTTATCCATCATTGAGGTTCACCCCCCCCCTAGAAGTGGCATCTTATGATCTGTACTCAAGGCCTCATGATGATATATATATGCCACTAACAGATATTAGCAATTTAAAGGAAATGTTTGAAATGAATCAAATTTGAGATTACTCATTATTAGCTACAATTTATTAGAAGTCTTAATAGATGTTGCTGAGTAGATTAAAACTCATTATTTCTCACACTTTGGATCATTTTGCACAAACTCTTCAAATTGTTTATTACATAATCTACAATAATGTTATATTTATATATAAACCCATTTAGCATTGGGCATTGTTATACTTATTGTTTAAGTAATAATACTTTGGGTGCAATTTGAAAATTATAATTGCAATTTATAATGTTATAATTGACTATTTATTAGTTTGCATTCAGAACAGGTTATATTTACCTGTGTAAGGAGGTTTATTTAAACTTTTTCCAACAATAATTTCAATCTCTGTAGTCAAGTTGCAATCTTTAGTGTCTTTATAATTATATGAGACTATTAATTGAGTTGGATTCCACCTCTATTGCTAAAAGAAGGTTGCCTTGACAACAGTTTGAAATTCTTGATTGTTATCTATATTGGGATTGTCTAAGTATTGACTGGTTTCTAATGTTATATATATAAAATCAGATAAAAATAAATATAATCAAAATATTCTGAAATAAACTCTACCATATTCAATATACCAATATAAAAACTCAATAATAGCTACAACCATCCTATGGGAGTGTACGCTATCCTGCTATTCAAGGTGGTGTACACTGCTGTAGGCTGATTGTAAAGTTTATTAATTTTTTTGTATCAGTATATTGAATATTGTAGAGTTTATTCCTGAGTAAGTTGCCTTGACAACAGTTTGAAATTGTTGATTGTTATTGATACTGGGATTTTCTAAGTGTTGATTGGTTTTAATGATATATATATATATATATATATTGTATATTCATGGATATGAGACTTGGACACTTAATAGGAGAGCAGTACAGATACTTCAGACCACTAAAAGAACTATGGAGAGATGCATGTTGGGAGTAACAAGAAGAGATTGAAAACACAATATATGAAGAGAACAAACAGGTGTTACTGATCTAATTGAAAAAATTAAAAGACTGAAATGGAATTGGGCTGGGCATATTGCTAGAAGAGATGATAATAGGTGGATAATTGAAATTTTAAACTGGATTCCAAGAGATTGTAAAAGATCCAGAAAGAGACCACATGTGAGATGGATGGATGAAATAAGAAAGTGTGCAGGGGTGATGTGGAGAAGAGAAGCTAAAGATGCGAGGAGAGGATTGAACTTGGAGAGACCTTCACCCTGCAGTGTATTGATAATGGTTGTTGTTGTTGTTGATGATGATGATGATGATGATGATTGTATGTTCACTACAATAACAAATTTATTGAGTTTTCAATTTTATGTGCAAATGTTCCTATTTCTATATGTAAATATACATAAGTAATTCTGCTGTAAATTCATTTGTAATAACTGTTTTTTTTTTTTTTAGTTTTCAATGTATTGATAATAAATGCTATATTAAGTTTTTATTTATGAGTTAGAGAGAGACTTTTTTTTAACTTTTACACAATTTTTTATTTTATTTGAATAATACATTTGGTCTAAAAAGTAATTTACGATTCTACTTTTTTAGGAATATCTATTTCCATATTAATTATTATTATTGACTCAGAGAAATCTTTTGAACTTCGTTGGAAGCAATAAGCTAGAAACTTTTTTGAGAAATGTCAAAATCTATATACTTTATGGCGTATTATAGGACAAAAACAAAAGCAGAAAAAAACAATAGAAAAGGCAATTTAAACTAATCATTATTGCCAGCCAATATGACATTTATTTGTTTTTTTTAAAAGAAATTAATCATTATAGTAATTATTCTGATTAAACATTCTTAAGTAAAATTAGATTCATTTAAAAAAAGAAAACTAAGGTCATAATAACTTGTTAAAAGTGTAATACCAACTTTTGAGCTAAGCAATAATGAAGATGACGATAAAACTGCACTGGAATTTACATGCTGCTTATATGAGAATTATAAAAGTTAAACTTGAAATGATCTTTTGAAAAAAGAAAAGTAAGTTCAATTGAAAATCCAATCATTCCCAGAGATATCTTGATTTATATATATAATACAGAGACTCCAGACCACTCAAAGAAGTATGGAGAGATGCATGTTGGAAGTAACAAGAAGAGATCGAAAACGCAATGTATGGGAAAGAGAACAAACAGGTGTTACTGACCTCATTGAAAAAATTAAAAGATTGAAATGGAGTTGGGCTGGACATATTGCTAGAAGAGATGATAATAGGTGGACAATTGAAATCTTAAACCGGATTCCAAGAGATTTTAAAAGACCCAGAAAGAGACCACATGTGAGATGGATGGATGAAATAAGAAAGTGTGCAGGGGTGATGTGGAGAAGAGCAGCTAAAGATCGGAGAAGATGGATTAAACTTGGGGAGACCTTCATTGTGCAGTGGATTGATAATGGTTGATGATGATGATGATAAGGCTTATGGCTTTATTTTTCAGTTCATAAGAAGTTTCAGCCCCAGAACTGAGAGTGCCAGAATCTATCCTGGAACCATACGATCCCATGTCAGATGCTCTACCAAACTGCATCAGATCATGCAGGGTTCCTGAATTATATTAAGGCTGTAAAGGGTTTTCTGACTTCAGCACTAATATGAAGTTAAATACCATAAAGTATGTTGTTGTGTCTGATTATTGTTTTGAATGTAATGGAGGTCCTTCATATCAAGCAAACAAAAAAAAAGTTCATTAATAGAAAATTATTTATTTATTGTTAAAAAAATATTACAGTGATTATTCAAATAAGAAAATGTCTATGAAGATTAATTACATCAAAATCAACATTAGAAAGGAAAACCATAAACATATATATTGCTTACAATAACTCCCCTCATATACACTTCAATGCAAATTTTTTTTAATGATTCCTTTATTTTCCTGACAGTTTCGACTGTCCAGCAGTCTTCATCGGATAGAGGAGATTAAGATCGCTCTAATGAAGACTGCAGGGCAGTCAAAACTATCAGGAAAATAAAGGAATCATTAAAAAAAAAATTGCCTTGAAGTGTATATGAGGGGAGTTATTGTATGCAATATATATATATGAAGAAATTCAAAGAAAGTAAAGGGAGAAAAATAAGAAAACCATAAACACATAACATGCAGCAGCTAGCATGTTGAGCTCTATAGTTCATGAATAAAGAAGGTCATGTGTGTTTTACTTAGTGAACTTAGAAACTTTTCTATTGCACATATGACAAGAATAAGAAAATTAGTAAGAAAAGAAAAATAATAAATTTTTGGCTTAAAATTAAGAAGAAAAAATTATATATTATAAATCAGGAACTCGTAAAAATAATGCCATGCGATTTTTTAGAAATAGGTAATGAATAAAGGAAATCATTGACTTAATATATCATTTCTGATAGATAACTGCACTTGAGTTTAAAATCTTATTAAATGGATGAACAAACAAGCGATTTTATTAAGAAATTCAGAGTACAATTAATAATACTACAATACTTTGTTTGTACATATGACATATGTTTCTAGCATTTGGCAAGATATTGAAATTACAGATTATAGCAAACAATATTCATTTTAACACACATGCATAGTAAAGATGCCTTCGGTGAATATAGAGTATATACACATTTATGACACAATTTTATTAGCAAAATGTGAACCCATTTAAAAATAAAGTTGTAGAAATTTTTTTGTAAATGCCTGTGAAATTATAAACCTAATTGCAGTGAACTGCCTATTTTATTTTGTCTTAATCCAATATCTCTAATTAATTCAAAATCATTGCTGTAATTACACTTTAAAAAAGATTACATTCAATTGCTAAATGGATAGTGTGGGAGGGGGGGGGCAGAGGAAAACTTTTTTTTTTTTTTCAAAATCTTTTAGTTTTTAAAAAAGATGCCATAATGGAAAGAGTAAAGAAATCAGAGAATAAATTAATCTGCTGTTGTCAAGCGTTGTTAGCCGGGAGGTCATCGCAGCCACCTTGCAAGCAAGTAGTTGGTTGCAGACGGTTGTGGGTTCGCGTCCCGGCCGATGCTATGACATATGAGAAAAAAAAATTAATCTGCTGTTTAAACAAGATATTATAAAAAAGAGTATGTTAGCTTCTAGATGAAAAAAAATCTGTATTTATATAGTATACTGAAAATGTATACATAAAAGCCTATAGGTATTAACGTTAATATTCAGCAATTTGGTTGATTTAAAAAAATACAGGAGATTTTTAAAGAGGGAGTAAAATATCTGTTGTTGAAATGCTAAAAAGTCTTGTTATAAGGGATTTTGGAGTAAGAATATTCTACTCTCAGACCGCAGACTTCTCCATTATGTCCCCTACATTCCTCAAACCTACCAATGCTCAATTAATCCGCAAATTCAAAAGGTGGTCCCTAGAGGCAAAATTCCTCGATTTCCTCCTCAAAATCAATCTTCACTCCCTTCCCACAAATCAATTTTTGGTCACTTTTCCTACAAATCAATTTTTGGTCAACCATAGGGGTTTCACCAAGATCTCTCCCATATGCCAGCTCTGTAAAACTGACAATGAAACCCTCCAGCACTTCCTTTTTAAATGTCCCTCTCTGCTTGGCATGAACTCCTGCCTTTCCTCACACAGGAATACCACCTTCACACTCCAAGAATCCATAGAAACAGGGGTCTTTGCAGCTATTAGACTATCAGTTTTCCTCATCTATGCTCTCTGGTTGTTCCGATGTGCCATTATCTTTGATCAGAGAGTCCACTCAGTCAATCAAAAGCTCTTGGATCTAATTCACTTTCTCAAAACCAGAGATACCAAACTAGCCCCACCTCCACTCCTCACCGACGCTTGGGCAATTTTCCAACTCCCATTCTCTCAACCTCTGTCATAGGACTCTATCACGAAGACATGCATTTCAGACTCCTCTGTCATAGGACTCTATCATGAAGACATGCATTTCAGACTCCTCTGTCATAGGACTCTATCATGAAGACATGCATTTCAGACTGGCCTGGACTACACACCGTTTCCCCTTTCCACTTCCCATTCCCTTAAAATGTATCATTCCCCTCTTACCATGTTGCTCCTGAAATTTCAATTTATCTTATAATCACTCCCTTGTAAACCTTTTCTAACTGTATCTGTTTTTTTTTTATGAATAAACATCCATCACTGAGGAAAAAAAAAGATTGTATCTGCTGTTTATTTATATGATTGGAGTGGTTGCAAGTTAAAATTTTAAAAAAAAAAATATTTTTTCTCCATAGATTACTGATATTTGAGATTGTGGCTAGGAATGAGTCATCTCTACAATTTTATTAATTATTATTAATGGGAAGTTTTAATGCAAACATTGGAAGTTGTCATATTATTAAATATATTAATATTTCTTGTTGTGGAAAAGAAAATTTAGCAGGAATTAGACTGATTCAAGTTGCAAAATTTAATAATTGTTTATTGTATTTTTTTTAAAACACTTTTATTTAACTTAGAAATTCTGTTTATTTGTTTGTTTGCATCAAATCTCATAACCAATATTTAATATACTTCCATTGAATGGATTTTTTTTTGTGACTTCTTATACATGTTACGTATCAATGATAGTGCAATATGACTGTACAATATTTTAGGGTTGTTCAGCCAAATATCCACCCTAACAGAGTTGGTCGTGCAAATTTCAACTTCAATAAGCTTTCAGTGATGGGCAGTGGATGGCAGGATATTTTCTAACCATTTCATTGAATTTCTTAATAAATTCACTAAAAAGTGTTTATAATAATTAAAATGGAAAGGCAAATAAATGAAGGACAAAATTTTAATTTCTCTTGATTGTTTAACAATGTGTATGATAGTTGTGGCCACATGAATAATTTTTACTGTTTTGCATGTTACAACCTGTGCTTATTGCTATATCTTTTCTTTATTATTTTGTGACTATCTATAACTTTAGACTATTACATATGGTTTATTTTACTACAGAAATCATTTTAATAATTATTAGTTGAAAAAAAAAATCTGACAACAAATAGATTTTATTAGAAACCATAAAAAAATATTTCACTTATAAAATTCTGGAATTGATAAAATTATGTTCAAAAACGGCAAGCACCATTGTTGTAGTTACGAACTCTGTTTAACAATTTATTTTTTTATTTTACAAAGCTCTAATATTAACTTTTAGAATGACTATTATTTAAAAGCTTACAGATTATTGCTATAAAATTATGGGAAAAACTTTTAATTGTAAAAATAAAATGTTAAAATATGGAGGAAGTTCTTGTAGAGCCTTTTCAAATAGGAAAAGAGAAGTTGAATCCTGAAAGGATCAAACAAAAACTTGTAATAAAAGAATGAGGTATTTGCAAATTAGTTAATCTAGACCAGAGATTGCCAAAGTGGTCTATATAGACCCCCAGGGGTCTATTTAACAAAAGTAGGGGTTGATCTGAGCCAGGGGGTCGAAGGAAAAACAATTCTTAATATGCAAATCACACATATTTTTCATAAAACTGTTGTTACACAATGTAAAATTACTTTAATAAATGTTTAAAATCATAAAATAAATGTACAATCACAATATCTAATAGATAGTTTTATTTTAATTAACTGAAAATTACTTTTTTGGGGGTCAATGGAGATTTCAAAAAATTATATAGGGGTCTATGATCAAAAAAGTTTGGTGACCCCTGATCTAGACGATATCCATAAACTCATTAGATTGAATTAACTACTTTATGGCTATCCCACACTCTTATTTCATGTTAAATATAACAACCCAAATTGTGGTTGAATAAAAAAAAAATTGTTTTTTAGTGCATTGTTTTAAATATATATATAATGTAACACCTAAATGAAAACAATTATGGGAAATCCCATTCATGTTCAAAGTGAAATTAATTTAATTGCATCTAATATTAAGAATTTTTTATTGGTTAAGATCTAAATATGTATAATGATTTTAGAACTGGTAGTATGTACAACTTATCATTCCTATAATCTTAAAATATTAAAGAATTCTATAAATGGAGACCAGAAGTAGATTAGATAAATTGTAAAACTATAAGTGATTTTATTAAAAGTCATAAAATATAACTGCTAGAAAGACAGTTTATATATATAATACCAAAGTTGTGGTGAAAAGAAAATGTAAAAAAAAAAATTTTCAAATGGTGTATGTGTTTGTTTAAACAAAATATTTCAAAAATAGGTGACCGGAGACATTCATTTTTTTAATTGAAATTTAGTCTAAAGAAAATGTAAATTGTTTTAAAGGAAATGGGTGGGATTTATATCGATAAAAATAAAGCAAAAGTAAGAGAAAAATCTGGATATATTTTCCCACCATTTTTAAAATCAATATATTTTTAGGTGATGGATAGATTCACAGATATAGGTGAAATTCCACATGAACTACCATTGTGGCAAAATATGCAATTTTTCCAGGTGCTTTAAACATTTATAATAGGCAAATGATGTAGTTTTTGACTACAGAGGGAAGTCTCAAATCTCCACACAAAATAGAAATTTTATAAAGATAAGAATGGCCATCTTATCTTTAACCTAAATTTACATTTATATAGGCCAATCTGAAACATCTTGTTTTAGAAGCATGAAGTCGTCGTTCGACTATTATAAAAATTTAAAGCACCTGTGGAAAATGTTAAAACATTTCTCTTTATAATTACATACTGCCTGTGTGCTTGATAAATAATTAGAACATGACAATTTTAAGTATGGAAGATGGGAAATCATTTTTGGTGAATGGTAAATTAATAATAACAACAAGAAGCATCTGCAGTGACAGCAAATGACTTTCTATTCTTAGTTTATATAATGTGTGACCAATAGATATAAGATAAGGTTAAATCCATGAACTTTTAGATCTCCAGTTCATTACTCTATAATGGTTATTATCTCAAGATGGAAATTGATCACAATATTGCTACTGATGTTTGCAAGTTGCTTAAAGGAAAACAATATTCTATTGTTAGTGAAAGAACAGTAGTAAGGATGATTTATGACATTGCAGACATATCAACTTATTGTTCAATCTCTACAATTTTTTACTAAAATTTTATGGAGAAGTTTATAAGGGAAGCTGAATTTCACTCAGCCAACAGATTTGGACAGTATTAAAAGTGATTTTTTTTTATATTATGGATTATCTATTAGATGAAATAATTTTGGGATATAACGAATGTAAATATTGTTAAGATTTATTAATCACTATCACAGAAACAGAAACTTAAAAAAAAATAAAGGCAATTCACTCTTAAAGCATCGGTATTAAAATTATTATTTGAGTTTTTCAAAATTGATAATTGTTTTTTTTTCTCATGTGTCATAGCATCAGCCGGGAAGCGAACCCGCTAACCCGGGACAACTGCTTGTAAAGCTGCTGTTGCTGACCTCTCAACCATTAATGCTTGACAAAAAAAAATGATAGTTTTGTAAGCTAATTTCAATACTTCTGTGATAAGTAGAAGTAAATTGAAGCATAGTTGAATGTGGGGAAATATTTTTTTTAATGTTAATAAAAATCTTGTTATGGTCGACAGTTATTGTATTATTAATAGTATTTCCATTCAAATACGAATATTATTATTTTTTTACTGCTCATCTATTTTATTCAATAAAATTCAAGTAATTGAATTTTACTGCTCCATTCATATTTACATCAATTAATTAGGATGGAAATTGAGAATTATCTATCCTACTTAGAATTTTTCAATTAAAATATTGAATTTTTCATTTATAATTATCATCATTTTTTCCTTCCCATTTATAAAATGCAGTTGATAATTTTGCATTTATTTTAATGGGTTTGATTTGAAAATAATTGAGTCTTGCTCTTTTGTTATTCTGAGAGGGTGGTTGGGTTGCTTTTTCTTTCATATTATATTGAAAAATTGCTCCAAGTTTTTTTCTTTTTACCCTTCTTCCACTTGAGTAATAAAATGTTGCTTGTATTTATGCTCAGACTGTAAACAGCATACATTAGTGAGGCGAAAATTATTGTACCCTTTGCCTTATGTGTCTATCCAAATGGAAAGGTTTCAAATTTTTATGCTTCATAAGTTGAATTAAAATAATCTGGAACTGTGTGTTTACTCTGGTGCAAAATGGAAATGTTAAGATGAAATTAACTCCCCAAGATCTGGTCAGCTGACCTTTTTAAAAGTATTTTTATTAATAATAATAGTAAAAAAAAAAAAAAAATCAAATCCTGTGAAAACCATAAATATATTCTTTTGGTAATTATGTTTGAAATTGTTTTTTATATTTTTTATGAAGGTATAATTTTCTTTTACGATATTCACTTTATTACAATTTGTTTCGAGTTAAATTAATATGTAATGAGAATTGAAAGTCCGAACAAATAAACAGAACTATTCCAAATATAAAAAAAAAAATTATATGTATGTGAGAGCCTGTGCGTGCAGACTTAAGTTTATTAGACTGTAGCTGTCATAAAAAATACAACCCTATTATAGTTTTTATTATTCAAAAAATATAGGGTTTATAAAATAATAATTGACTTAAATATTTATTTATCTCTTATTTATTAAATTTCGGGTTTCAATTAGGCATATAATTTTTTCCAGAAATTAAAATGATGATAAAAAATTGCTAAAGGCTTCATCATCCAAAAATTGCTAAACTTAGTGAGTAAAATCTTTTCTTTTTATTTTTTTATGTTTGGTTGTTTAAATGATGTTTTATCTTCTATCTATATGCATTTGATTAATTTTTAAATCTCTGAAAATTATAATTTGAATTTTAATAATCTAAAAGATTTTTAAATTGTAATAGAATTTAACTATAATATTTTTTCAGAAAAAAGACAGATCTTTGAAATATGTTTAAAAATTAATTGTTAGCTTATATAATAAAAAATAAAGCAAATTGAAATGTTGCTTATCATATAGATCTTACCCTATATATCATTAACCATTTGATCAATGTAAATAAACGGACTGAACTCTCAAATAATTATTACTAATATAATATATATATATATGGAAGAGATTTGTGGCTTAATAGTTTATATATTTACCTGGTATGCTTATCATTTGGGATTCAATTTCAAGAAAAAGATGGACATTTTTTCAACTTCAAGCAAGCTTAGAATTCTCTTTCCAGACAGTCTCTGCAAAGTCAATTCAGCTAGGTATCTGGTTATGTAGCAGATGGGTATTTAGCTTTTTTAGGATAAATAAAGAAAAATATTTACATAAAGTCATTGTCTGAAATTTGATTTGTCAGTTGAGCAGTGTCTATTCTTTCATTGCTGCTCTCTAGAGAAATGCTGAAGAGATCTTTGCCATTTAATGAACTTCTTAAAACTATTCTTTATCTTCTTTATTTTTTTCCATATATCAAACGCGTTGACCTGAAAGCGAACCAGGCCAGCTACTTGGAAAACAGCTATGCTAACTGCTAGGCCACCAATGCTTGACTATTTTTTATCTTTATATTCAAGAAGTCCTCATTTTTCAATTTTTACACTGACTGTTTTCCTATCATGATTGAACAATTGTAGAACTATGTGATAAATTTTCTATCTACTTCTTGAATGTAAAGCTTTACGATCTGAATGGTTAGAACATAAATGAGTATATTTTTATAAAAGATATGTATGAATAATTTAAAAACTTCATTTATAACGTTGTAATCATGCTCAATCAACTTGAGACTGACTGTGGAAGATTTACTTGTTGATTCATCTTTTACTGTATGATATGTAGATTTTTTTAAAAATGAACCATGGCTTCAGTACCATAAATTCTTAATAAAAAAGCACAAAAAATGGTAAACGTAACATAGATGTAGTTTAATAGAAATATCTGAGTCCACTATCAGGATTTACCCAAGGAACAGTGAGAAGTTGAAAACAAGAACTACAACTAACTTTCAGCAACTGACCTGCTAAATAAATATTGAAAAGAAGCAGTATCATGGAACTAATGGAATGAGTTATTTGTTTGGATGAAGATTACTATCATGCATAATTTGTAAATTTATCCAGTGAAAGTATTGTTATTAATTTGGATAATCTCAAGGAGCTTCTAGGTAATGTGATTGAAGTTAAAAGTTTTTACTTTCAAAAATTGAATTTTATTTACACTTTAAGGTCAATACCAAAGAGGTACATAAGAATACAAATCTGAGTTGAGCACAATGTATATAACTTGTCCAACATTACGACTAGTTAAACAAAGTCAACAAAAATGCCTATTTAGAATGAATACAAGGCATGTAAATAGTACAAAAACCAAAAGGATTAAAAATGCCGGATAAACCTTAAATGACAGAATTTACACTATAATCCACCAAGGCAATGAAAATAAATACATAGATAAGATTACTTCTAATATACAATTTTAAGATAATCACAAATAGGATTTGTAATATATCAATAGACCAATTGTCTCAAATACAAAGAGGTAAACAAATTACAGCGATCAATTAATAACATGTAATACTAGTAAATCAATTTATCATAAGCATATACAATATAAATAAAGACAAGCCCAATGGGGCCAGACAAAGTAGCAATAGGCAACAAAGATCGAACTATAACCTCAACTGGCCCCAAGTCTGCTCTGCCAATCACAGTTGACAAGTTCGCTTGTCTCATTCTCTTGTTTTGATGAGTAACTTAAAAAAACAGTTTATCAATGGGGCAGTCCAATCCTCTGTCAAACACGATCCTGCATTTTACTGACCAGATCACAAAGTTTATGAACGTGGCAAGTCTAAAAGTTTCTAAAAAGTTTTTTTTTATCACTTTTTTTTGCTAGTCTTGCATATTTTTAATATTGATGATTTGTCACTTTATTAGAAAGGAATACCATTTTGCACATACATTTTATAAAAAGAAGAAAAAAATTATTTATCATTAACAAATTAAGAGCTAACAGAAAAATAGATCAAATGTTAGCCAATGAATTAAAAATCTGAGGAAATTTGTGGAATTTTTCATTGAACAAAAGTAGAGGGTGACAATTATTAAATACTTGCTAGAATTTTTAACTATGTAGAAAATGTTATTCATTTTGATAAAAAAAAATAACCCACTCTCTGAGCAGTCTTTGAAGCTTACTAGTTTAGAATACACTCTCCACCATTTTGGTTTCTAAGATGTTTTGGAGTTTCCCTTAGAAACCAAAATGGTGGAGAGTGCACTTTAATCTAGTACTAATAAAAATACTAATCTTCATGTCACCAATAACTTTTATATCATATAATATATACAAAAAAACTGGAGAGGTTTTGATTGTTTTTTTTTTTGTCTTGATTTGTGTAGATTTGTATCTTGTGTTGTGAGGTGTGTGTGTGTTTTACAGGTATGAGCAGTTGTAATTATTATTAGTTAAATCTGCATTTTTAAGTAAATTATTTTAAAAATGGTTATTTAGTCTAGAAAAGTGTAATTTATTGGTTATTTAGTCTAGAAAAGTGTAATTTAATATTTAGACATTTTAATGAAAGTATAATATATATATAATTAATATATTTATACAGTAATCTAATTTAATCATCAGGTCATATATTAATTTTTTTGTACAAAATATTGATAATTACTCCACACTGTAATTAGTTGAATATAAATATCTTCATATTAAATAATTTTTATTGCTTTAAATTATAGTTTTTGATATACTGATGTGTTACAAAAAAAACTTGACATTTTGTGTTATAACATCTTGTGTGAATTGTGTTTAATACATATATTGACTTATTCACAATACTTTTTTATAATCATTTTTTTAAAGTAAGTAATCTATTAAGTAAAAGTTATGAATTCCTTTTCTAGAAATAAGTTCACTTTATTATACAATTTTTAAATACATTTTTAAAATGTTCAACTCTCTCTCTCTCTCTCTCTCTCTCATGCTGATTTTCTTGTGTCTTAATTTCAATTTACATTTTGAATTTATATATTTTTTCCATTTTATTAGAATGTAATTTAATGTTAAAGTTTTACTTTTAACTAATTATTAGTGAATAATAAAGCAGGTGGATTCTTTTTATTAACAAAAGACATTTAATAAGGCTGCTTTCAACTCTCTGCTTATGATTTTGAATAATAATATCAGTTTTTGCAAAGTTTCATTTTAGGTCTGCTTTATCTTGAGAAAGCCATCAGCAGTTAAAGACTTTAGAAATCATTGATTTCTCTGGGGTTATGCCACATAAAAATGTCACTTCATAATTTATTCATTCTCTAGCTAGCATTTCTCACAAGCTTCTTTGTATTATATTGATTTGTTACTGTGTAATTGTGATGTATAAGTTATAATTTTTGCTATAAATAACTTAAAGAATGTTAACTTTTGTTTTTAACTGTCAAAAAGTGCATTTATTCAATTTTTAATAGTTTAATTTGATATTTAAATAAAAAGTATTCTTCTCTCTCTCTTTCTGTGCAAGTTTTTCTTCTCATATTATTATCTGTTAAATATTATCAGTTTATCAATTTACTCACCTTTTTACAAATCCTATTATCAGTAGTTTGTTTTATTTCTGTTTCCTTTCTTCATTTCTTCATTTATATAAAGAAAATGTTTAACTTACTTGTTTATGTTTACTACATTCATTTATTACTTACTTTTTTTTAATATAATACTACCCCCCTCCCCATTCATGTTTTTTTTAATCTGACATCTCTTTAATTCTGTTTTTTTTTTTTTTACTTTTAGTTATATAGTTATAAGCTGCTGTAATAGATTTTTCTACTAACATGTTTATTGTTTAGGTATTTACATATTAGACCTGATGCCCCTGTTTGCAACAACATTCTGCCATACCTTTCTCCTGTGGGGGGAGGGTGTTAACGATGGGAGAATGCTGCATTAAAAAGTCACAACTACCTGTTTTTATTTAATATCACAATGTGTTTATTGTTTTTGTGTACAAATTTATACTTCTTCATATTATTAAAAAATTGACTTATTAATATGATATTCTGCTAAACATCACATGATCACTATCTCATACTAGCACAATAATTGTTATTAAACAATTCAAAACAAAACAACACTCTCCATATAGTAGTGCCATCTTGTGCTAACAAGAGCAATCAATGGATGCCAGAAGGCTTGTGCATAAAATCCCTATCTAATGCCTACTCATCCAATATCCCCAGACTCTCAGATCCAAGGCTCCTCACTGATGAAGGCCACAAGCCAGAAACTAGTCTGGGGATATTGGATGAGTAGGCATTAGATAGGGATTTTATGCACAAGCCTTCTGGCATCCATTGATTGCTCTTGTTAGCACAAGATGGCACTACTATATGGAGAGTGTTGTTTTGTTTTGAATTGTATGATATTCTGCTGACATTTTCGTCATTTCTCATTGGCTGTCATTCCAAACACATGCAGCAGGTCTAATACATAAGTACCATTGCTTAATTTAATAAAACTGAGTTTATTAAGGAATGAAAATGATTGATAGAGCCTTGTAGAAATCAAGAATGCTTAGCGTTTTAATTAATAATGGATCTATAATAAATATAATACAAATTTTAATTGCATGTTTGAATTCGTCATATTAATAATATTTTATATTGTAGAATTATAATACAGGCAAAACTCTCCACACAGTAATGCCATCCAATGCAAGCCAGAGTAATCAAGGAATGTCAGAAGGCTTGTGTATATAATCCCTATCTAGTGGCTACTCATCCAATATCTCCAGATTAGTTTCTAGCGTGTGGTTTTCCTCAGTGAGGAGCATTGGATCTGAGAGGACTGCACCTAGATCTTAGGATCTAATGCAACCTTCCAGCAGCCATCTTTCATCTCTCCTTAACTACAAAACTATGAGAATAAAATTAGATCCTAAGATCTAGGTGCAGTGCTCTCAGATCCAAGGCTCCTCACTTGACAAAAGCCACAAACTAGAAACTA
Source organism: Epiperipatus broadwayi (assembly GCA_028023455.1). Lineage (NCBI taxonomy): Eukaryota > Metazoa > Onychophora > Udeonychophora > Euonychophora > Peripatidae > Epiperipatus > Epiperipatus broadwayi. Next base: position 4,196,644 of record JAQFVV010012461.1, on the reverse strand, counting down.
GTCTGGGGATATTGGATGAGTATGCACTAGATAGGGGTTTTATGCACAAGCTTTCTGGCATCCATTGATTACTCTGGCTTGCACTGAGTGGCACTACTGTATGGAGAGTTTTGCCTGTTTTAATAACAGTTATAAGCAAGCATAATAAATGGTGATCGTGTGAAGTTTAGAATTAAAATACCTTTTTTCTGTAGTTTTTTTTTAATCTGTTGAACATTATAATGGAATAGAATGTTCTTACTTGGTTTTATACATATACTTTATGAGCTGACCAACAAGATTTACATTAGTGTACATAATATATATATATATATAAGCACTTTAACATGCTGAAGAAGAAGCTGTCAGTAGTAACAAAAACAATTAAATTAATCTAGGACTTGTACTTTCGAGGTTTTTCTTTCATATTCATGACCAAAATAGATTACAAACCATTGCTGTAATAATACTAAATAATAATGTATGAAAATGCATATGTAAATTAATTTGTCTATTTTCTCGAAATAGCAAAACGTGCCGTGTTTATTGATCGCATTGTTATCATTGTTAATAAAATATGCCTCCTTGATCTTTAAGACATTGTACAGAATCATCCAGCCCATATGATAGAGCTGTACAATATTGAACTTGAATGAAAAACATTTACATGTGCAGAAATATATAAAATGTAGCCATTTCATTATTTAATTCTCATATTTCAGTAAAAAAAAAAAAAAATTGTACTACTGGAGAACTTGTGGAAATAACAATTTTTTTTTAGATTTAATTAAGAAATATAAAAGACCATTAGGAAATGATTGAGATTCAGATAATCTTAATTTTATAAGCTTTTATAGGAATTTAAAATTAGTTTTTGATATTTTTTAGTGTTCTCTAACTAGAAAGATGGGGGAAATTGCAGGAGAACTAATTTTCACTCAACATTTTCCAGGGCTAATATACATTAAGATAAACATGAAATTATTATTTCTGAGTGAATTGGAGTTAATGCATTAAGAGTGATGCTTAATATTTGATTTAAAATTATGATTTTTAATTTCATAGGAAATATGTTAGACATTCTTTTTTCCTACCGTTGAACTTATGAATTTTGTATTTAAAAAATGTGATTATATATTGTATGTATGTTTGTTATAACAATCATGAATTGATTACCTTAATTGGAATATTAATTCATGTAGAAAAGTTACGGTTTGTGAGTTCTTGAGTGTGAATATATCTAAATCTATGTGTATACATCCTAAAATGATATCCAAAATCTAAAAGCCGAGATGTAAATTAATGCAATTGGGTTTACCTTTAGATGTTAAAATAATAGCAATTAAATATATGTTATTTAACAAAAATGTTTGAATGGTAAATGAATTTTCAAAAAATAAAAAAATAAAATAAACAGGTAATAATTAAAAAACAGTAACAAAAACTATAAACTAAATATGTTTTTTATTGATTTTTAATGTAATTTTTATGGTACAATATATGCTTAATTCTCTTTTTACACATTTTTTTTTTAAAATAACACGAGCTAGTTTTTTTTTTTTAAATCTTTCTAGTGAATTGTTTTAAAGTAATACTATCTGTAAAAAAAAAAAGTCTGTTATTATCATTTAATTTTTTTAAAAAAAATTATCTTTATTTCCCATTATTTAAAAACAAAAATCCCCTTTTTGACAATATTTCTGTAAATGGGGGAATTTGTTTGTCTCCATTGTAATATTTTTGAAGTTTTGTTTTGAAAGAGGAAGAACTTTTATGGTATTGATGTTTAAAAAAAAATGTTTAAGTTTAATTGATTACTTTATTAAATTAAATTAATTAGTTTTTGCCAAGAATCAGTAGATGGTAAATTATACATTGGATGCATAGTTTTTGAAAATTTGTTTTGTTAATTAAATCTGAAATACTTTTTGTAGCCTCATTGATTGCCAAATAATCCACCTATAAAAAAGATGAAGAAAGTAATTTTTTTGGACCCTAGAATTCAAATTTTAGAATGTCTTGCAGCCAGAGAAGGAGCAATTTTTTTGGACCCTAGAATTCAAATTTTAGAATGTCTTGCCGCCAGAGAAGGAGCAACATCTGTAGAAAAGCATTTTGTTTCACATGAAGCTACTATAAGAACTGTTAGAGGTAATGAAGCTGCTGTTAGAAAGTCAGTATGTTCTGTAGCAAAATTGAATGCTAAGTCATTATTTTGCATAAGAGATATTGTTAAGGAGAAAATGGAAAAAGCTTTAGTAATGTAGATAGAAGAGTACCAGTGGATGGAAAATGCCATCAAGTAAACAGTATTAAAAATTTACAAACAAATTATAGAAATTGAGCCAGGTACTTCGTGTGAGTTCAACAAGGAATGTAAATTTTCTGCAAGTACAGAAAGGATGACAGAGTTCATTAAAATACATACACTTCACAACATTAAATTAAAAGGTGGAACTGCATCTGTAGATGAAACAGCTGACAAAGAATTTCCAAAAAAATTAGCAAAAATTATTGAAGATGTATAGACTCCTGATCAAGTTTGTAAAGTTGATGAAAGTGGCCTTTTTTGGAAGAGAATGCCAAGTAGAACCTTTGTCGCAAAATTGCAGAAAACTACTGGTTGTTTCAAAGTAGCAAAAGATTGTGTCACTTTGGTATTTTTGCTGTAATGCTTTGGAAGATAGAATATTGAAGCCTGTATTTCTTAATTGAGCCCAAAGACCACATTCAATGAAAGATGTAGATTTGAATAAATTTACAGTTCACTGAATGGCAAATAAAAAAGTTTGGGTCACCACTGAAATTTTTTCGAGATAGTTTAACAAATGTTTTATTTCAGAAGTTAGATGATATATGAATGTGAAAGGTCTAGAATTTAAATGTCTATTTCTTCTAGATAATGCCCACAGCCATCTGGTTTTGGAATACCAAATGTATAATTTTGTTTTCCGATGCCTAATACCACATCCTTGATTCAATCATTAGACCAAGAATTTATTACAATATTTAAAACTTATTAAGTAAAATGAACATTTCCAATACATTTTGGACCAACTGAATGATAAAACATTAAATGCCTTAGATTGGTGAAAGAAATTTTTGATTCTGGATTGTGTGTATCAAGTTGGATTAACATTACCTGAATTAAGATCTTCAACTTTGAATAGATGTTGGAAAGCTATTTGGCCAGAATATGTGAAAAGAAAAAATCCTGTTGTCTCTATTATGAATGAATTTCCCAACATCGTAATAATGACCCACTTAATTGGCAGATAATAATTCAGTGATATTTCATCTAAAGATATTGATGAATTGATAATTGACAAAGTTTTAAATAAGAAAGAAATCATAGAGATTGTTCTTAAAACTCTCAATGGTAAAAAAGACAGTGATAATGAAGATGATGATCTAGTGTTAAATCATAATTTAATTAAAGAAGATCTTGATTTTGGTAACCAATTAGGTAATCATTTTGTCAAATATCATTCTAATGAGGAATGAGCTTCAAAGTTTTGAGATCTGAAATTGCTAGTGTCATTTTATTGAGAACTATACAAAGGCATAGCCACTATATAAACTCAGTCATTAATTAGTGAATTCAGTCCTAAAAATGTAACCTTAATACCATAGGACATTACTGACAGTGTTCAGGAATTTGCAGAGAGAAACTCCATCAATAGAAGAAGAACACAAACAGAACATTGTTAGTAATAGCAATGGTGTTGCAAATTTTAGTGATGCAATGGTATTCCAACCATGCACAAACATATGCCTTTATTGTCAGAAAGGGCAGTGCATAAAATCTTGCCATACAAAAGTCAAATTACAACTGCCTAATTTTCATGTTCATTGATTTTTTAAATTTTTTTGTTTTTCAAACGAAATTTATGTTTCTATAATTCATTTTTATTTATGTGCAGTATTTATGAAGTAAAATTTGATAGCATGCAAAAAATATAATATTCTAACAAACATTTTCACATGATTTATTTAATTATTTTTGTTGATGTCTTACTCCTGAACCAATCTCCTTATTTTTCATATATATAATGTATTTTTTTACACAATTTTTTTTACATGTAATATTTGGGAAGCCATCTATTGTGTAAAAAGTGAATTAGGTGTATATTGTTGAGTTGGCTGCAATATATCTCACTATGTTATAGTTACTTTCAATTGTTCAAATACTAATTGTAATAATTTGTCCTACTAAACTATATATATATTGCAGAGGCTATTACTATATGGTGAAACTGAGTTGAATTCAGACCCATACAGCTATCTAGTTTGTATTGCTGGATTTGAAGACATTTACGTGTCTGATAAATTCATGCTTTCATATTGATAGAAACGTGTTTTATAAGTGTTGACTTTTGAGTTAGTATTTTAGATCTAGTTTCTAGACTCCCAGCCCTCCACTGAGGTGAGCCACAAGCTTGAAACCAGCTGGTATGGAGGTAGGGATAACGGTAGAGATTTTGATTTCTATCTCTTTTGGCACTTTTAAAAACAATTCTTGTTTAGAGCTATTGGTAAGCTCTATCTAGTGATTATATATATATATATATATATATTGTTAATTCACATTCTGAATGCTCAACAATTACTTTATGCTTTATCTCATTACTATTTGAGATTTTTTCTTTGAAAAGTTAATCTTTTCAATGGTGGATGCTATTTCATCGAACAAAAATAACACAAGATTTAATCCAAAACTACTTTCAGCCAATACTTATACAATTCTGATATTAATAACAATCAACAATCTTCTATCAAGGCAATCTCCTTTTAACAGTAAAGGTGGAAATCTCTTAAGTGGAAATCTGACCTTTATTTATGGTCCAATATATTTATATGAACACCAAAGATTGCATCTTGACCGCAGAGACTGAAATTAGCGATAGAGAATTTTAAATAAACCTCTTTAAACAGGTAAATATAATCTGTTCTGATCGCTTACTAATAAATAAATAGCCAATTATAACATTCAAACTGCAATTACAACTTTCAAATTGTATTTCAGCACCATATTACTTAAATAGTAAGTATAATAATGTTCAAGGTTAGATAGGCTTGTAAGTAATCATTAACCTCTTTCTTGCTGATTATTTTATTGGCTGAGTGAGGTAAAAGTCTAAACTTTTAATTGGTCAATTCACAAACTCAAGCATCAAAATATATTCATCTTTTAATATTATATTCACTTTAGTTTCATTTGTAAAAAGTATATTAATAATTTGTCAGGTTATGAAAGTGAACGAAAGTTTTTTCAAAAATAAATTTTTATTTTTAATTATAAAAATATTCAATAGTGGCAAATCTAAAACGAATGTTACTCACCAACCAAAAAGTTTTGCTGACGTCAGTGATTTCTTTCCCAATTTTACGTTGTGGAAAAGTAAATAATTTTTGCTAAAGTCTTAACTATTTTTCTAAAATAATTTGATTTTTAGCATATTTTATCAAAATAATTTATAATTTGTCAAAAAATACCTTTAAAATGGTCTAAAACATTCGTTTATCATTTTCGAAATGAAAGAAAAGAAATCGTAACTCTTCAGTTATTGACAACCATTTTCTTTGTTGTCAAAATTTAACAGCCAATCAGATTCAAGAAAAGACTGTTGTTCTTTTGTTAGACCTTCAACATCAGTTTTATTGATTTTTTTTATTTGTAAAATAATTCAAGAGAGGGCAGCATCTTGAACTTTTTTTAACCTTTAAAAATAACACAAAATCTTAACGGTAGTATTAAAAATGCCGAAATTAGAGAGAGTTGAAGCCGACGTCAAATGGTCACATTTTTAGCTGTAACTAACAAAAAGTTGGTTAACATCAGTGAACCATTAGGCAATTCCAATATCAGTAACAATAAACAATCTCAATCTGAACCCAGTAGTAATAAAAAACAAAACATTGTATGATCCTAATTTATACAATGCTTTTCAAAAGTGAATTATTTACTCTATTCCTGCTCAGCTTATTATTGCAAACGTGGCTAACCAATAGACATTGTGCTTGTAAAATCACTATTCAGAGCTGTTCTTATCCATATTTCAGACTTGGATTTTGAAACTGGATGTACTTTTTTTATCTGACAGCCATCTTTTACTCTTTTGTACTATGAAACTAATAGCTTGAAATTCAAAAAAACATATTGTTTTGGTCCTAAGATGTTTGCATAGTTACATAGATTTGACATCATTACAGTATCTGTATGTTTTGGTATTCTGAGTTATTTAATAATTATGAGCATACCAAAATCATATCACACAGTATCAATTTCCAGTCAATAAAGTAGTCTATGGATGAGATGAGAGTTTTAAATAGAGATTTAATAAGCATTACGTTTAGCATTTATTGATGACAATATTTATATACTGAACTAGTATTAGATCTATATAACTATGCAAGCAAATTGGCCTAGATTAAAAATGTTTATACATTTTTAAATTTCAGATTAACTTGGTAGTATAAAAAAAAACAGTAAACAATAGCTGCTGGATGAAAAGTGCATGAGTTCCAATAAATCCAGGGATACTAAATCCAGATTCTAAACTTCTCACTGACAAAGGCTGAACTCAGACACTTACCTGAGTATATGCATAGGACAAGAAGTATTACAATCACATCTATTAATTACATAAGCTTTCAATAGATGGCAGTGTTGGAATGGAATAAATAGTAATAAAATAATAATTTTTATTTACACAAAGTCTGTCTTTCAAATTGCAAGAAAAAGAATATAAATATCATTTGAATAATCATTGGAATTGTGATTGCTAGTTTTGGTCTATTAATTTTTTTTTTAAAGTTAAATAATAAATTTTATTATTACCTTGCTTTAATAACTGAAGAGATAAATACTGCGTTGTGTTATTATTTTAAAATTCCTTCTGTCCTAACAAATGTGTGACACAATTGAACAATTCAATTTCTAAGATTTAATTTTGGAGGAAGGTAATAAAATATTAGTTGATAATAATAATAAACTATCAACTTATAACAAAAAATAATACAATGACAATTCTCCACTCTAATGTCATCTAGTGTTAGCTCGAAACTAATCTGAAGATAGATGTTTAAATACTGATAGAAATTTTATATACATTTGATAATCATTGATTATTCAAGCTAATACTAGATGGCACTAGTGGGGAGAGTGTAATTGTAATATTAGCTAGTAGATCAATGGATACATTAAAAATCCATTTTAAAAGGTTATATATTTTATAAATGGTCTTTCAATTTAGAGATTAGTATATCTACTTGCGTGCCCACTGTGTAGTTTTTGTTAAAATGCACCCCCCCTCCCCAAGTATCTGGCATATTGCCAAATAAGGATAGAAATCATCTTTACTGTTTTCTATGGGTATATATATAATAGGGAAAATCTTTGCACTGGAATGGAATATTTTGAGGCTGTGGTTTTTTTTTTTATTATTATATGTTTTTTACTTTATGAGATAATATCTTTGTTGAATAAGTTCTTAAGAGAAATAATCTGAGAACTTCAGAAGCTCAAATATTTAAGAGCTAAAGAAAAAAAATTACTCAGGACTAGAAAATTACATTTTATATTATTTAAATGAAATTAAAAGTAACGTTTAATAATAATCTTTGTTCAGCACTAAATACAAAAATTAATTTTTGATCTCGCGCAGACGTTGTTTTACGAGATTGCAATATTAGAAAGTTATAGCCTCACTAATGTAAGTACCAAAAAACTAAATTTTCCTTACTATGCAGAATAATGGAATCATTGTGTTCTCCACCTCTCACATCATTTAATCTTTTAGACAATTGTCTCTACACTAAATCAACTCAAACTGAATGTAGCTTGTGATATATATATGTCAACTCCATATTTTTCTGTGTGTGTAATTTGTGTACACATACACGTTTTGTTTTTTTGTGTGTGTGATAAATAAATATCGTAGTGTATGTGAAGTAGATTGCAATGATTCAAAACGAAACAGCAATCTCATCATTTTATGAGTTAACCAGTAAAAACAAGGGAGTTGAAGAATAATTTATTGAAGTAGCTGTGAATGGCCTGTTGATTGTCTTATTTAATTTTGTTTATAATGTTGATCAGGCTGACTAGATATTCTTAAGGGAATCATAAAAAGAAGTCGGTCCTAATGAAAATAATAGTAATATTTATGTTAAAGTTTGAAGTCATTAGTATATATCTTAGCTGTTAGATAATTGTTAAAATTATTTAGTACTATTTCCTTTTAGAAAATTCCTTTTAAATATGGCTATTTAACGTTTATGCATTTTCTTGGAAGACTTTTTTTTTGGATATATTAACTTTCACTTAATCATTGTAATATGTTTTAATCGAACTACTCTCTGTACGTTATATATCTTCTGAGCATTTGTATGTGTATGTATATCTTAGATATTACATATATTTGAATTGTCAATTAAGTTGCATATGTCAAGCGTTGTTAGCCGAGAGGTCAGCACAGCAGCCTTGCAAGCAAGCAGTTGCTTGCAGACAGTTGTTGCGGGTTCACCTCCTGGCCGATGCTATAACATATGTAAAAAAAAAGTTGCATATAATAATTATATACATGTAGTAATTCATTTAAGGGGATTCAGTTTCTAGTATATTGTTTATAAGTAATGGTATGTAGGTGTGCTTGTGATTGAACTTTTGTTTGATTTTTTTTCAATTTTAATAGAATAACATATTTCTAGTTCGATTGTTACTACATTACTATATCCATATTATCACGTTTTCCGTATTTCTAGACCTTTACACACTAATATAAACTGCGCGCAAGTGATCAAGTTATGTCAAAAAGAAGAAAGTTGTATTTCTATTTGTATTAACATAACTACATTTCCTGATCATCTCGGCCTAGTGATTGTTGAGAATTATGCTATTGACGAAATCAGCTTTTAATTTATTTAATATGGGCACCAGGATCCTTTTATTCTAAAGAACCCACTGAAATCGTCATATAACGCGCCTCACAAATAAAAGAGAAAAATACTTTTAAACTAATCGGTATTGCATCATACCGTAACGAGAATTATTTTTTAAGATTATTATTCCTGGGCTTATTCAAACATATTGGCAAAGGTAAATTTCGGTTTTAAATCTTATTAAACTAATAATAAATTTAATAATAAAAAATAACAACTATTATTATAGAATAACGTACAAATGAAAATTGCTATTAGAAATATTTTTATTCTAACAGATTAAAAATCTGTTTAAGTTAAAAATTTGAATTATTAATTAAGTAAACCGAAGAGAACACACACTAATTTAAACATGAAGCAATTAATAAAAGAAATAAATAACAATTAAGCAAAATAAATTAAGTTCTTGGTTAAATAAGGATCTCTTGATCACTAAAATTAAAGGAACGTCTATATCGGGGTCCTGTTATACGTATATTTTTTATGAAAGATTTGTTGACAATTTAGTCACAATCGGGAATAATAAAGTCATAGCTTACCGGTAAATTTATTGAGACAGTAGTAGATAACTACGCATAGTTTTTCGGGGTTAAAATGAGCTCACGGCCTTTGGTTATTATTTGATCTTGTGGTCCATTCTCTTAGTTTGTCACAAAGACTTTTCTGGTGTACATCTTCAGGCACAATGTCCACAGAAGCTCCGGTTTACTCTGACATGCCAAATTATTTCAGCGAAGCGATCCTGGATATATTATTGTTATCCAGGACTAACTAGAGAAACAAACAAAACAAGACATTCTTCAAACTGGGCTCTGCCTTTTTATACTAGAGGCCCAGTTTTCAGACTTCTGCGCATGCTATTATCATGGCATTTTTGGTTCATAATCTTGTATAGTCTTTACTCATTTTTCAGTTACAAAGTTCTCTTTTTTTAGCAAATCTTTCGGCCATCTTTAATTAGCTAAAATATTTTTCTTTTAGCTTATCTTTTTACTTTTGGAATTATTTTAATTTATCTGGATTGGTAATCTGTGTCTTTTGTTCTCTCCAATTTTAACTTTTATTTTTAATTACATAAAAAAAATACGAAAGACAATTTTAACTTTCATTTTACGTTTTTTTTAAACAAAATAAATTATGCTCAAAAAAAAAAAATCTAAGTTTTTTTTTTAGCTTTTACCAACTGCTAATATGTATTTGTGCCATATATAAATAAATAGAGCAATATATTGAGGGAAACTGATAGAGTAACCAATTGCAGGTTGAAGTTCATATGTTGTTAAGGTAGTTAGTTGTTAGTTCTTGTGTGTGTGTTTGCATTGACAAGAACATGCTTACTTACTGTTGAAATAACTAACTGTTATGTACATATTCAAGTATGTGTTGAGGTTAATATAAGAACCTGAAAATATTTAAAGCTAAATATAAATCATCTCACCAAATGTGAAGATAACATCTTAATACAGACCTAGTTTTGCTTAATGTTCATCTGATCAGCCAAGATAAGTGAAGTTTAGGACTTTTCCCCTCAGTTAAAAATGGTGAGTATCCTAAAGTGTTTTAATTAGATTGATAGATTATATGAGTATTAGTGGACCATGTTTAATTTGTAGTTAATAAATCCTGAGTTGGAAATGTTTAAATTTATCTACAAAATTGGTCATATATTTACCAGTAATTTTCAAAACTATTACGACTTTGTAATAAATTTTTATTGTATGATTTGATATAGTGGTAGAATGGCAGGCTCTAAGGACTTATTTTGCAATTTGGGGGAGGGGGTAATTTTGTATAGATCATGTTCAAGCATCAATTCAGATTTCATTGGCAATCTTATATTTTGTTATCTGATTTAGGTTCATCTTGTTGATGGGTGTTTTAAACATTGATTTAACATTTGCCTATGTGTTTGAAAAGGAAGGTTTTTAATAAATGTGTTTGCCAGTTCTTACTTATGGATCTGAGACTTGGACACTTAATAGAAGAGCAATACAGAGACTTCAGACCACTCAAAGAAGTATGGAGAGATGCATGTTGGGAGTAACAAGAAGAGTTTGAAAACGCAATGTATGAGTAAGAGAACAAACAGGTGTTACTGACCTTATTGAAAAAATTTAAAAGACTGAAGTGGAGTTGGGCTGGACATATTGCTAGAAGAGATGATAATAGATGGACAATTGAAATTTTAAATTGGATTCCAAGAGATTGTAAAAGACCTAGAAAGAGACCACATGTGAGATGGATGGATGAAATAAGAAAGTGTGCATGGGTGATGTGGAGAAGAGAAGCTAAAGATCGGAAAAGATGGATTGAACATGGAGAGACCTTCATCCTGCAGTGGATTGATAATGGTTGATGATGATGACTGTCTGCTAAAGATTACTTGAATTTACTTTATTGGTATGATTTTACTCAGACTCTTATTTTACCCACACATAGGACTCATTCACATTTGTCTTTATTGAATCATATTTTTATTAGATTAAAGCAGAGTTTCAATTATGAATCATTATTATATCCAAGTATTTATTTCTGCCTCTGCATGGTTTGGAATGTTGGCAGAGCATCTGACTTGGGATTGGGAGGTTTCAGGATTGATTCTGCCACTGCGCTCAACTTTCTTATGAACTCCCAAATAATAAACCCATATGCCTTTTTTTTTTCCCCTGAATATTTTGCAAACGAATTAAAATTATTGTATTATAGAGAATATATAATTTATTCATATACTGATAAATTAATCCTCTGCAAAATTAGGATATTTTTGAATCAAATAATCAATTTTTTTTTTTTTTTAATTTCACAATATTTCAACGGTTTTAATTGTGAAAGTGAAAGTTCATTAAAAATTGGCAAGTAATTAATTGAAGTCTTTTGTAGATTACTGATGCTTAATAGAAAAAATAAATCAAAAAAAAAATTGTTAAAATCCTTGATATGAAATCAGTATATGTGAAAAAGCTTAATGTCAGTCTAATGTCAAAAAAAAAAAAAAAATTCTCAAAAGTTTCGCAATAAAAATATTTTCTTGAAATAAAGAGCAACCAATTTTTTGATTAAAAAAAATATCTTAGTCAAATTAAAGTTAAGCCAATAAATATCACACTGACCACCACTTCTTATGCTTGGGTATAACTGATGTTAAAACAGGCAAAACTCACTATACGTATTGCCACACCCAGTAAGCTAGAGTAATCAATGGATGCCAGAAGGCTTGTGCATAGAATCCCCATCTAGTGCCTACTCATCCAATATCCCCAAACTAGTTTCTGGCTGGTGGCCTTCGCCAGTGATGAGCCTTGGATCTGAGAGCACTGCACCTACTCTCAGATCCAAGGCTCCTCACTGACAAAGGCCACAAGCCAGAAACTAGTTTGGGGATATTGGGTGAGTAGGCACTAGATGAAAATTCTATGCACAAGCCTTCTGGCATCCATTGATTACTCTAGCTTGCTGTGTATGGCAATATGTATAGTGAGTTTTGCCTGTTTAAATTAAAGTTATTAATTACATAAAGAAGATTTACTTTAATAGAATATTTACTAGAAATACGCCAACATTTAAAATGGGTAGCTGATCCATTTAATCCCCTTTTTAAATGTTCCAGTAGATGATGTACTAGTTTAAAATTTACCATCATTTCATAAAATTCTTTTTTATGTATGGATATTTCAGATTTTCAATTGCATTTTTTGATTGATGGTTTAAAAAAAATGTTATTTCTGCTTGGGTAGATAGTTTTGTTTTTATATGTCAAAGCGTTGGCCAGGAAGGGAACCCAGGACAACTGCTTGAAAGGCAGCTATGCTGACCACTCTGAGCTAAAGAATTAGATATTTTACTGTTATTAAAAATTCCTACTCAGGGGAATAACATGCTTACAGTTAATAAAGAACTGAGGGTGGGCTAGAATCACAACTTTCAAGCGATTGATTTGGGCTCAATATCTTATTTCACTGATTTTAATTTTTGGTTTTTAGACTCTGATAAAAGCGAAATCCAGAAACCAGTCTGATCCAAATAAAGTTTTTCTATTCTCTGATTCTTCAAGAATACAGTAAATGGCACTCGAACCAGCTGTTCTCTCTGTTTAAATTACATACTTGATCATTTCCTATGTGTTTGAAAATTAATATCATTACACTTTTCTTTAAAAGGGTGAGTCCTTGCCTATGGAATTTCCAACATTTTAAAAAATGATTATTAAGGAGAAAGTTATTTTTGATTAACAATAAAATATTAGCAGATCATAACGTTTTTATTGCTGGTAAAAGTACCTTGGATCCTATTAATACTCATATATATATAACAACAATGAAAATAATTATTTTTATTATTATTTTATATATATATATATCAAATGCTTTGATCGGGAAGCGAACCCGGACCAGCTGCTTGGAAGGCAGCTGTGCTAACTACTAGGTCACCAACGCTGTTACAATATTTTTTAATTAATAAACATTGTACTTGTATTATATATATATAATTTGATATCATCATTCAATAATGATTTATTTAGATTTAAATATTGTGATACTGTTTTAAAGAAAATTTGATATAGTATTTTGTCGAAAATTATAAATTATTAAAAGTAAAAAAATTATAAACAAAAGAATCAAAGTCCGGATTAGTTTTTTCCCCTCGACTTTGTATTTTTTATTTTCTTCTTTTTCTATCTTTCAAGTGATAATTAAAAAAATGGAAAATATATTTTATTTATTTTACTGATTGAAAATAGATATTTTCTATCATTATCGTAATAAAATAATAATTTATTTATCTTGGTTTTTTTTTTGTATAAAAAAATTAAATTTAGAAATTTTAATGAAATTAGATATAAAGAAAAAACGGAGAGAGGAAAATAATTTTGTAAAAAAAAATTTTTTAAAACAAAGAAATGTTATTTTATTACCAAAGAAATATATTTAGTTATCATTAATAAAAAGATTAAAATAGAATATTAGTCAAAGTACTATGATTGTATTGTTTTATTGTGGATAGGGGGTGTATAAAAGGATGAGCAAAAACAGGGGGAGAGAAGGGAACGAAAGGAAAACGTTTAGGGCCAAAGCAGAGTAGAGTTGAGAAAAAGAGGAAAATATATTATTGATTAAACTAAAAGTTAAATGAGAAGAATTGATCCGTGGTCTATCTGCACATTTTAAGAAACTTTGTTAGCCATATTGTTGATAAATTGGTTAATAAGAATGGCATCTCCTGTTGCGAAAAAGCTGACAAATTGTAAACTCTCATTAAATAACTATGGCCGATTGTACTATGGTTGAAAATCTCACAATGAGAGAGTAAAACCTTTGTTAGTACCTTAGTTGAAACCAGAATCTCTATGTATCCTCATTTTAGTTGAAAGAGGGCAGTGTTTCTGCTTTTATTCAATACTGATGCATTAAAAACAAGCATTTGTCTATCATCCTTAGCCAATTATCCAGATGGACACACGATCTTTGTGTATTGTTATTATCCTTGCTAGTCATAAAGAATGGTAAAAGTAGATCAACTGGATGATGAAATGAAGTTTGTATGATCAATGACTGTTATATAGAAAATATTTTACCAGTTAAAATCGATTCTAGTCAATTGGTATTCCAAATTCGAATTCTGAATATGTTTAGGTAAGATCCAGTTTTATCCAAATAAAAGGCCTTTTAAAAATTTATTATTTCTCTCTATTTTCATGTGTTTTTTCGATTCTCAACGTTTCTTATTATTATGTTTATGTATTGTTTTATTTTAATATTCATATTTTGTTATTGTTGTCAGTTGTTAAAATAAGATTCATTCTTTGAATACATTAGTGGTCACTGCAGAATATTTAGTCTGTATATAAATTAAAACAATAGACAAAATTCACATATAATTTAAAAACAAGTCAAAAACTAAGCAAAAATAGAATGATATCATTCTATCTTTTCATTTAATTTTTGACATTACATAACTGTGGGAGGTAGTTACTTTCGCAAATTACAGATATTTAGAAGTTATGATTAATTATTTATTATTAACAAGTATTAAAACTACTATTTCACCTAATGTTCAAAGGTTGTTAAAAATAAGACTCAATCTTCATCCTTGGAATATATTAACGGTGATTGCAAAACATTCAGTCCGTAAATAAATTAAAACAATAGACAAAAGTTACCGTATAATTTAAAAACCAAGTCAAAAACTTGCGTTGTTAGCCGAGAGGTATCGCAGCCGCCATGCAAGCAAGTAGTTGGTTGCAGGCGGGTGTGGGTTCGCGTCCCGGCAGATGCTATGACATATGAAAAAAACTAAGCTTATATAACAATGAAGCCCAAAGATAGAATGGTAATCATTCTATCTTTTCATTGGTTTATGACGCTACATAACTCCGTGGGAGGTAGTTCCGCTTTACAATTACTGATATATTGATTTGGACATATATTACAAGTAATAGTGAAAGCTGTAGCAAAGTTAGTTTTTGTCAGTCATATAAATGTATCAGTTTATAGTATCAAATTTAATCTAATTCAAACTGTCCATCTGCTTTTTATTTATAATAATTATTTACTGATATTCATTTGATTTGGTGAGCGATCAGATTCTCTGTGGTTTGGGTGGCTGAAGAATTGAAGGATGGAGTAGATTGAAGCCTGTAAAGTCTGAAGATTTGCTCTTAATATAAACTGAGCATTGATTGTAAATATATGTGGGGGATAATGATCTGGACCAAATGATGAGTGCTAGTTCAACATATAATACTTATATTGAAGATCATTTATCTTTTTCACATGTGTGTTGTCAAAATGAAGCAAGCTTGAAGTCTGTGTTCAAATCCCATGGAATTAAATTACATTTATAAGTTCTTGACAACATTTTGTCAATTTTATAATTACATAAATTTTCATTATTTTATAAAAATTTAAAAGTTATGTATTAATTAAAAAAAAAAGCAAAATATTGAACTGTTTTCTCAATAACTACTTTAAAAATGTGGAATATGATAGTAGACAAATTCTTAATACTCAAATGAGTTTATTATTGTCTTATAACATCAATGTAAGTTAGAATAAAAAATGGATATTTATGCCCTTTTTAACCAAGAACTTTATCCAAACAATGGAGTTATGTCTGAGAAATATAGGAATTAAATTTGTGTTTTTCACCCTCTGCTGAGAAATTTTGGGAAGCTTTTTTTTTTTTTGCTACAATTTTAAAATTCAGTACATTTATTTTATAATATTTTAAATACAAAAAAAAATTCAAAAGATGGCAGGAAAATCAAATATCCCATGATCACTATTTCTTATGATATTACATAACTGTTATTAAAACAGGCAAAACTCTCCATACAGTAGTGCCACTCAGTGTCAACCAGAGCAATCAATGGATGCCAGAAGGCTTGTACATATAATCCTCATCTAGTGCCTACTCATCCAATATCCCCAGACTAGTTTCTGGCTTGTGGCCTTCATCAGTAAGGAGCTTTTTAGCTTGTGGCCTTCATCAGTGAGGAGCTCTAGGTGCCATGCTCTCTGATCCAAAGCTCCTCACTGAATAGGCCACAAGCCAGAAACTAATCTAGGGATATTGGATGAGTAGGCACTAGATGGGGATTTTATGTACAAGCCTTCTGGCATCCATTGATTACTCTGGTTGGTACTGAGTAGCACTACTGTATGGAGAGTTTTGCCTGTTTTAATGAAAATCAAATATGCGAGTTTTCAAAAAAATTTCTTAAGTTCCACGATGATGAGTATCCTTTATATATTTTGCGATCTCAAAATTTGCAAGATTGCTTCGAGAAAATATTATGTTGGTTTAAAAACTTCATTTTTTTTGGAAAGTTTATGATTATATTTGTATTGTAATTGTGTAATAATTACTAGAAATCAACAATATATTTTACTACAAATTTATTTGTACAGAAATGATATATTCTTCCGAATATTGGTACCATGAGATTACAGTTGCTGGAAATACAAATGTCTGGAAATGATGTCACTCAACAGATTGTTTTAATATTTAGTGATATCACAAAAATTATGAAAAAAATGTAAACTTTGAAAACATAAATTGATAGATTTAGTATATATTAAAAATAATTCATTCAGATTTTTAAAACAAGCATCAACAAAGAAGATTTCATTCATTTTTCAAATTGAATTAGCTCCATCTAAAATTTGATGACGTGACAGTATTTTTGTTTTGATTAAAATCTAATTTTTAAAATAATTTTGAAAATCAAATATGATTTTAAACATTTATTTAATATTTAAACAAAAAATATCAAATAGGGTCATATTTATTATATTCTGATAAATAATAATGGTTTAATATTAAAATGAAAGTTGAAAGCTCAAATCTAGTCAGAACAAAGAAATCTGTCAGAATGTTAGCAGAGTGCAGGAGAGTTAAATAATATTCATTCTAAATTTATTTAAAATATACATCATAAGTGATATTTATCAAATTATATGTGGATGCAAAAACATATATTGGTGAATCAATATGTGCTTTATGAAAATGTTTAAATGAAACATACAAAATTAACACTATAACTACATAAAACATACTGCATAATTATTCTATTACCACTTCAGTTTTCTTTCATCATGAAAAATTTTGCAATCTAAGATTTATCTTTAATTCAGATCTTACTACAATGTTAAATGAAGAAGCATATTATAGAAATAGCAAAATTAAAGAGATAATTCTTATAAATAAGGATTTTATAATAGACCATCAGTTAACATTGATCTATACACTTCCTGTAAAATCATGTGGCCTCTGGTTTCATTTGCAGATTGTTAGTTGTTATTATCAACTGTTTCTAAGTCTAAATTGTTTTATAGAAATCCAATATTGTAAAGATTATATAAATGAACTGTAGTATATTATATAATTATATATTATATAATTAAGGGCACAATTTGACTTCAATGACTTACACTAAATACAAATTTAAAGTGATTAAACTAAGTGAACAAGGCATGTTTATAACTGACATAGGCCCTAAACAATTGGCCTGTCACACAATTATTATGAACAACAAGGAGTTTGTAAAAGAAATTAAAAACATTATTTTTATGAATAGTGAAACAAATAATCTTATAATACTGGAATTAGAAAAACTTATGTCTATATCATAAAATCAAATGTGATGTGTAATAAATATCAATTTATTTTTGATTTTTTATGCATTTGCATTATAAATAGTGCTTTTATTTAATCTTTATATCACTATTTTATTTATATATCTTTTTAATTTAATTTAATTACTTTGCTGTAATATTACTTTTTACTTTAAATATTTTTTCATGTTTAAATAATTGTGTTAATGAAATATAGTGATTAGTTTAATATAAATGGGCTATTAAAATAATATTACATTAAATATTTGGTCCACATTATATAATATTAATAACATTAGATTTGTTTTATATAATAATAATACAGAATTTTGCCACAATATGTATTCATGAATGAACAAAACACCTAATTTATTTAGTTATAAATTTTATTTAGCAGTAAAGATATGAGTGATGATTCTTGTGTTATTCTAGATGTTTCTACATACACGCATGCATCAAAACTCATTGATATTCTTAGCAACAAAAAATATTACTAAAATTTGAATTAGCATTACAGTTTTTATTTTAAGCAGAAACATAGGAAATATCCACAATTTCTAGGATCTGATTTTGGCTTAAGCTAAACTAGCAGCTTTTTGTCTTTACATAATGCATATTAGTATTAATGGTACTAGTGCATATAATACACTCCACTGCTTGATACCGCTGGGTTTCACCCAATGCACATCAATATACATGTTCACAGGCCGTCAATACGGTAAAATATATGGTAAATTTTAAACATTTATATATCATCTTTTTACATTTTTTAAAAATTTCTATACATTATTTTTTTTTTATATACAGTTTTTTTTTAATACTTTTCAAAAATAGTATGGGTTTTGTTTTTACTAAAGATTTAAACATTTCATTTCTAACAAACAAACACTTTGTTTTTAGATGGTGGAGTTTGCTTTTTAATTATTGTCTTTTTACTTTTTTTTTTTAAATTTATGCTACCGAAAAGTTCTTCTTTATTTTTAGATGGTGGAAAGGGCGTTGGTTTGCTTTTTAATTATCGACTTCTTTGATTTTTTTTTTTTTTTACATTTATGCTACTGAGAAGTTGTTGCTTAATTTTGATGCTTTTTAAGAAATCCTTAAACATTTCATTTTTAATAAAGCTACAGTTTGTTTTTTAATGGAGAGTGGGTTTAATTTTCTTTTCAATTATGTAAATAACAATAACAATTTTCCATGAAATAATTTGGACATTTATTGAATAAAAAATAAACTCGACATTTTATAAATTATAAAGATTTTGGCGTAGAAACAACAAAAACTGTGGCCGGCAATTCACTGAGCTCCAACAAATTTTTTACACTTGCTGTTGCCATTTTACTATTCTCACACAGAATCATGTGAAAACGTGCATTTTCGCATGAACTCGGCCAAACTAACTTTTTACAGTTGTGTTCAGTTACAAATCATAGGGAAGTGTGTGTGATGGGCTGACAATTCTTACTATGTACTGTTATTTCGAGTAAGAGTTTCGCATGCTTAAAATACAGCTACGATCAAATCATATCGTAGCGATAGGTCATTTGTGCTCACTAGAGTAATACTTTTGAAACCCAATGGGCATGGTATTTCATTATGTAATCATAGAATATATCACCATCCAGTGGCCTGTTATGGCTACAACAATACTGTTGTAGTGTTATCCATATGTTAGGCCACTAAAATGGTACATTGATGTGTGTTGGGTGAAAACCAGCGCCATCCAGTGGTGGAGTGTATTATATGTACTAGTACCATATTAACAATTAATCTTGAAATTAAAATGATTCCTTCCATCTAGAAATATATATTAATTTGCTATGTGTTTATAACAACATTACATCATTGTTGGGAGTATAAAACTGCATTATCTAATTCAGATTTTTTTTTTTTACCATAATTGTGATGATAGGATCTACAATGTCATTATATATTGTTTATATTTAAAATGAAAATTTCTTAATTTCAATGTTAAAATATTGCATTTTTGTTTTTATACAAGTTCAATTGTTTCTGGTTTTTTAATTATTTATTTTCTATTAATGCATTCATATATATATATATATATGTGTGTGTGTGTGTGTGTGTGCGCGCACATACACATTGTATATTGTAAGGATTTCCATTCTTGCTATTAAAAGGTGTGAAGGTTGCCTTGACAGCAGTTAGAAATATTGGTTGCTATATTTACTGTGAATGTTTAGGTGGTTACTGGTTGGAAACTAATTACATTGTATATTAATATCTTAGAGAGAGGATTAGTCATTGTAATAAAATGTATTATTATTGTATATATATATACCCTTCACAACATTAAGATATTTCAACAAAGTCTTCTGCGAATAAATATACAGGTCTGAACTCAAACAGACAAACTCAAAAGGATAGCAACACTCTCTGTGAATAAATATAAAGGGAATCTCAAAGAGCCAAACTCAAAAGAATAGCAATGCCCTCTGGAATAAATATAAAGTCTGAACCTCAAACAAGCAAGCTCAAAAGGATAGCAACACCCTCTGTGAATAAATATAGTCTAAACCTCAAACAGCCAAACACAAAAGGATAGCAAGGCCCTTGTGAATAAATATAATGTCTGAACCTCAAACAACCAAGCTCAAAAGGATAACAATGCCCTCTGTCAATAAATATAAAGTCTGAACCTCAAACAGCCAAACTCAAAATGATAGCAATGCCCTCTGTGAATAAATATAAAGTGAATCTCAAACAGCCAAACTCAAAAGGATAGTAATGCTCTCTGTGAATAAATATAAATACTTTCTTTTTAGTTTAGCTATTTGAGGTTCAGATTTTATATTTATTTATTCACAGAGGGCGTTGCTGAAATATCTTAACATTGTGAAGGGTGATCTGAATGATTTCTATCTATTTTCAACTAGCGATATACATTATGATATTTTTATATATATGTATACTATAGTAAGGTGATTAAAATGTTTAGTGATCTCAACTTACTTCTCAATTTTCAGAATGAGGATCTTTGTACATTTTATCTTTATTAACTTATTTTTATTATTGATATTTGGCAGCAGTGACACCGAGTAATATTGGTAAAAGTTAACTCAGGTCATGTTATCTCCAAACATGATCATTTCAAATTGCAAAAAAATAACTAACCTTAAGGCACGTTTATATGTCATGTTAAAATGTCCTGAATAATTAGCTGAAGCAGAATGCCATTCTCGTGCTATTTACTTAATGGAGAAGCAGAGGATATTTTTATTAGCACCAGCATGGATGAAAAACTGCATAAAAGACATTTAATGTCTAATTGGTGATGTGTCTGCTTAGAAAAGGTGAATTTGAAATTATGATGCAAATGCAGATAAAAATTAAAATAAATAATATGTTTTTAAATCTAATTTTGAAACTAATTGACAAAATATTCAGGCAAGTTTATATTTCTGGTGACTATTGATTAAAATGGAAATGGAGGACACCAAAATGGATTTGGAAACAGAAATGGAGCAATAACTTTTTTATTGCAAAAAAAAAAATAAATAATAACAACAACAGCATACACAAGAACTATATACAATGGAAATTTGATTCAAAAAAGTAACTCTATATCACTCATGAATAAAAGTGTTTAGACTCGATAGCAAAAAAATAAAAACATTATAAAGCAGGTCAATAATGTAAACTTCAAATGAAAGTTAACAAGAACTACAAGATTATTAAAATCCTGAATATAACATCAGAGGTATTGGAAATAGGGGGGGGGTAGGCATTTAAAATAATCTTATTAAGTTTTCTCCTGTTTAATTATAATCAAAGTAATAAAGATAAAATTGAAATGGAAGAAATACACAAAAGAGCAATACCATCAAAATGCAAATGGGGTATTAATAATTTTTATCAGTCATTCATTTCACTAGTGATTATCTAATAATTACTCTCATACAAGGTTGGGACTGATTTCTATCTGCTTTAACACTTTGTGGGGGGGGGGGGTAATCATAAACATATGACCATGTGTGAATATTACTCATCATTGGGCCAAAGGTATACTTTTGCTAAAAGAAATCCAAGGAGGAAAATTATGGCAAATTTGCATTATATCATCAGACATTTTTCATAATTATACATGAGTCAATAACATGCTAATCAATTATGCTGTTTAATCGGGGGTGGGGGAGCAATGTCTATGTTGAAAGAAATCAATTTATAATTCTGTACTCTGGTTTGAAGATTTATAATGCAATGACACTTATTACATGCATGAGAGATTATTCTGAAAGTGATTCAAAAAAGATTGCAGGTTTGTAAATTCTATTATGGACCTGGTTGAGGAACATAAGCATCATTGCGGATATACGCTGCAATATTAAAGAGATTAGAGAATAGGAAAAAATAAATTAGGTTATGCTTTATTGATTGCAATGAAACCTTTGATCCATATGTCCATGATAAAAGTTTGGAACTTCTGTAGAAATGCATTTACCCAAATATTTCAGAGTTCATATAAAGATTGTTATAAGCGGTGCTATGCCTCAGTTAAAATGATTTTTAACGGGATAAATTTGTTTCTGTATTGTTATCATATTTATATTAAAGAATTTAGACTGTATAAAGACAAATGGGTCTTATCATGAGCAGTAGAGACATCAATAATAATATAATATTCTAATAACAAGAAACTATGGCACAAATGTGCAAGAAAAGCTAAGGGAAAAATGAAAAGATGGTTTAAACTAAATATTAAAAAGACAAATATACTAATGACAAGCATAACAGTAAATTTAAAATTGATATGAAGACATTTCATTAACAGTTTTTGTCTTATTGCATCATTTATTAAGAGTAAGAGATCGAGCAGGCAATCAGTCACAAATTGAAATTGGCAATGAAGTCATCCAAAAGACCAGAACTGTTTCAAATGTATTTTATGATTCTCCAAGGATGTGGTGTTGATGAGCACCTTTGAAAATGTCATGAACAGATGTATATTATATCACATTAGACTAAATTTTTACTTGATTTCCAACGGACCATATTCAAATTTGTTTTCATTATACAAAGTTACGGAAACTAAGAGAAAAAAATGATGATCCCAAATCACAATTATGAATGTGCCATTGATGATCTGATGATGACAGCCAAGCATTAACATCAGTTTAACAGCTCCTAATGATTTTATAATGTTAAAACTCTAGATAGGTTTTAATTTTAAAAATTACTATTTTTCAGTAAATATAATGTTTATCTGACATTAAATTATGTAGCATGAAGAAAAATATGTAAATGCTTTTTTAAAAATAAGATTACTTGCAGAATTATGTTTTTTTTTTTTTTTTTAATATTAAGTTTAAGTTTTTTCTATAATTTTTCATTGCTTCAAAAACCTCTCATTATTTATATATATTTTTAAATTAGGCTTTCATAGTAAACTTTTTTTTCTAATACATTCTTTTTTGTTGTTGCTTAAATTCAAGTATCCAATATATACATATTATAAACATGTGTTATACAGAGGAAGAAAATTCAGTAATAATAGTATTATTTAGGGAATACACAACTGGCCTAAACAACACCTGACCAACCAACCCCTAAATAATTTATATGAAAATAGCTATTAAGAATAATAAAACCCTCCCACCATAGCTCACCAAAACAGGACTCACTAACAATGGTATCTCATTGTAGGCTAGATAAATGATACATTCACCTTGCATCCACTGATTAAGTTCTTTACTAACTATCATTTTGTATTCTACTAACATTTGGATCATTCCTTTGTATATATCACCTTGTAATCTCACCTAGTTAAAGTTTCTTTTCTTTGTATTCCACCTATAGGTCAAATAAAATTATTTTGAAAGAGAATAATAGTAATATTTAACTGAATGCCATACTTTCAGTAGTATGTAAACAAAGGGGATAAATCACCTTCCCCCAGGTTATGAATTAAAAGCACTTTAAATGTTGAACACGTGATCAAAAATGGAATGTATCCGCCTATTCTTAGAGCTCTGTTGTTTATACGCACAGCTTTGTCCAGTGTTGTTAGCCGAGAGGTCATCACAACCGCCTAGCAAGCAAGTAGTTGGTTGCAGATGGTTGTGAGTTCGCATCCCGGCCGATGCTATGACATATGAAAAAAAAAAGTGTTAGTAAATTCATAATCAATTATACAAGACTGGAGCTATATTTGATTTAAATTATATATATTATCTGATTAGTCTTTGAAGATGGCATTATAATTTTATTCCCATTTCTTTCATCATCATTTAAACAGCTACATATATATTTGATAATTATTTATATGTTCTATTATCTTAAATGTTTTTTAGGTCTTATTAAAATAATGCAGCTGGAAATATTGAAGTAATAGAATCAATTGTGTTTAGGTATATTCTACTCATTATATATAAAATTGGCTGGATATGGGTGAAGGGGTTCATAAAAAAGTTCAAGCACCAAAAATTACAATTGGGTCATAATCCACGAACCTTGAGGTCCAGAGTTGATCACTCCGTCACTGCGTTAAGCTAAGCAGCACATTCTATGCAATTACAAACTATGACCGGTGATTGTTTCTTCTAGTTTTAATGTCCTATTGCCTCATTTTCTTCAATTGTCATTCAAAATTTGCATAAAATTAGTTCTGGATGTTTTCAAAGTAGGAAATTTACTTTACTATACGTAATAATGTTAGTCATCAATCATTTTATTAAATTAATCCCTATTTAATCTATTAAATATTTTCCCTTCATTTTTAATTGGCTGCTTTTAATTTATCGAATGCAATTATAAAACTTACTATGTTTTTTTTTTTAATCATTAAGATTTTTTTTTTTTTTTTCCAAGTCTAAGTTTTATTTTAAACAAGGTATCATTAGTGGAGGAGGGGGGGGGAGGCTGGTTAACATTGTATTCGCATTGCTCTATTCCAAATGTATTTCTCGTTGTAACCTTATAATGACGTCTTTTAACAATATGCATGCATGTGTATTATACGTGCACACACTCTTACATTTGTGCATACAAATATATCCAATGCGTTTGTATAAATACACTTTCCACGTAATCGTATACTTATTTATTTTAGAATAATAAAAGTTACAGTTTGAAATCAAAGTTTAAAGGGTTTACCAGTAGAGGAAATTATTAAAATTGCTTTCTCTGTTCTTGCATAAATTGAGAACTTCTGCAAGGACAATATGAAATCTAATAAGTTGCATTATTTCCAAGTATAATTTATTGTTTAAATAGCTGATTAAAGTAAAGGATGTAGTGCTATTCTATATTTTGATCCAATTGCGACAAAAATGTCACCGCCATTTACTATTGGAGTTGGCAACCTAATGACAGCGAGAGCTTTCAGGCAGTGACGAAGTGTGTCTTAAACACTGTAGGATGTCGCAATGCTGTACTCACACAATTTAAATCATGAACACAGGTTGCCAAAGAGACTTAACCCCCTGCAACCTATGATAAGCTTAACAGCTATTGGGGTCAACCATTTTGACCTTTCTCAGTGAGTCAAGGAGATACAACAATTACTGCTAATAACTGGGAATTTTAACTGTATTTTTATGAGTGCTGCTGACATTCCCTCCTCTTTGTGCTCACAACATTACATTTTTTCCTCTTCTGTTATATAATATTTAGTAATTTTTTTTTTAAAAAAAAAAGATTTGTTGCTGAGCATAAAAAATGGCATATATGTAAGGCCTTGAACGGGGGGGGGGGACTGATTGCAAACAAAACAAAAAAAATGTTTAAATGCCGATTTGGGATTCATTCTACCTATACTCAAAGGATTTTAGGATCATAGTAGTAAAGATGAGTAGCTTATTCTTTTTGCTTTTGCTAGAAACAATGGAGTCTCGCGATTAAAAGTGATAGGGTTTTTTTTTTAAATTTTAAACAACTTGTTTTATTTAATATTTGCCATTACTGTTTATTAATTTTATTTTTAAGTTATTGCTATTTTATTTGTTATTAGCAGTAATTAATGAGATAATCAAATAAATTTTATTATATGTACATATGTTTGATTGTTTAGATATCTGTATTATTTGTATATCTATGATAATACACATGTACGTGCTTCTAGATGTACGCACATGCATTTATTCATACTGGTATATATTTGTTTATATCTCTATTCATATTACACATAGACAAAATGATTAAAGAAACGTCTCCCTTGTTTATTAGGAAGTATAACGACAATAGAATGGTGATTGCATAGAGATGTGTTATGTATATATATACCCTATGGTAACTTTTACGTTATCTATTTTAGATCTTGATGTATCTTTTTGTTTAAGTGCTTTTTTGGTTCAAATATCGACTGCCAAAGTTATTTTGAGTTTAACTGCTCATGATTCTTTCCTGTAATTAAAATTTATTTTAAGTCCCAACGTATAAAATTTCTCTATTTGATTGACTCATAATAAAATAAAGATAACACATGAGTGGAGGAAAATAAAATATTTTGTGCATACCTGCCTAACAACAAAATAACTAGCCAGTACCTGCTCTGTTTAGGCTTTCTGGATTTATTGTACAGCATGATATGCAACTCAGCATAACAGAGGTGTCACTTTTATTTTATGGTGTATTATCATATGTGTTATCTTGTAAAAGAAAAAGAAAAACAATTCAGGTCTATCATACCTCTTTACATGACAGATGGAAGGATGTTCATATAGTGAGCGAGGCTAGTCTGAGGTTTTGCGCTAGTAACTGGTTGCATTACGGTAGAGGTGAAATGAAAGATGCAATGAAAATAAAATAAAAAAAACTTGAAATATGTCTGTAGTCCAATGATTATTCAGACTTCCACAGGCTGCTAAAAGGGCATAGAAACCAGTCCCTAATTTGCAAGAAAATCGGTAATGGAAAAATATTAATCTGTTGACATGGAAATGGAGATTCAAATGCTTGGTGCTTCTAAATCAACTGATGAGAGTTGTTTAAGAAACACATGCATATTGGGATAGAGGGCTCTGATTTCGTGTGAAGGTAAATGATTGTGTTAATTTGGAACTGAGACTTACCCCCCCCCCCAAAAAAAAAAAAAAAAAAACTTGAAAAAATAAACCATATCTAATTTGAAAAACATTGCCTAAAAAGTAATTTAATCAATCTCTGTGCATATAAAAGTGGTTCTGAAGTTATAATTTTGAAATTTATTTATAAATGCATAAATAAATAACTGGTTTTTTTTTTTGCAAGTAGTAGATTCAAATATGAAAAATTCGAAATATTTCATTTCCTGAAAAATGAGTGTTTTTTTTTTTTTATTTTCAGGAAAAGCATTCGTTTTTCTGATGCTAAGATTGTTTTACTTTTATTTCACATATTCATTGTTCATAATGTATATCAATGTTTTTACTAGTGGATTATCTTGTAAATGTATTCAAAATAGCACTTTTTGGCATTATGCTAAAAATTATAATTTTAGTGTTTCACTAAAATTAATTAAAACATTTTACTATATATTCTTTTTAAGATGTGTATATTTTAAAGATTTATTATTGATAAATACTGTTCATAGAATGGGAGATACATGTGACAGATAGTGGCCTTGGCCAACTGATGAGTGCTGGTTCAGCATGAAATGCATCTTGCGGGTCAATTGTTTTTTACTGTATCTTTTTTTATATGATTTTAAAAAAATGTTGGAAATATTGAGGTTATTCAATATATTTATAAAAATATTATACATGGGAAAAAGAAATGTGAACAACTCCATGTGTGTATGTGCTTAATTAAAAAAAGTCAGATATATTAATCTTTAACTGAGGTTTAAAGTTTATATCTGTGCTCGAGATGATCTCTAGTTTAGTAAATGATTAGTAATAATCATTACTGTATTTGTATGAAATGGATGGGGCATAGATATGGGTGGAGTAAATTTGACACTTGTAAATAAAACTAATGATTCTAAGGATAACATAATTTTATTTATTTTGTATACATTTTTACTTTTAATTAAGATGAGAAATTACTTTGCCTCAGCTATAAATAAATATCACTCTAAATGTTGATCAGAGGATCAAGAATAGAAGGAATCTACCTATTCTTTGAGCTTTTAAAAACAAGGACATTAACAGAGCTTCTATTTCCATCCTTGTATAGTTAATTGTTAATCTAATAATTACCAAATACTATATTGCAGCTGGTAGACATATTAATTTTACTTTGAATTTTCACTCATATTGTCAAAGATAAGCTTATATGCATCAAAAGTACCAAGAATAGATTGAATCATTGTATTCTTGATCCTTTGGTCAACATTTAAGGTGATGCTTATTCATTGCCTGAGGAAGACTAGTATTCGACTAATTGATGTCGTTGAGAATTCTCAATTAAGTTTTATTTTAATATTGCATTATATATATATATATATATATACTATATGATATATATATATATATATATATATATATATATAATATCATATAGTATATGTAAACATTATATATTTACACATGAATCTTGTATCCTGTCCATTCCTCTTCTATGTACTTAAATGGATAAGGTCCTGTACATGAGGGGTCAGAATGACTTGAGGTCAACATGGGCATGGCAATAATATGGCATCAGCATGGGATTTAGACTTTCCATCATCAGATTTCCAATGATATGGATGGTGAAAAGTTGGAGGTTGGATTAGATTGAAGCCTGTCTATTAAAGTGTGAAGATTTGTTATCTTAATATAAACTGAGCACTGATTATATATATATATATACATGGGAGATGATAATCTGGATCAACTGTTGAGTGCTGGTTTAGCATAAAATACATATATTGGTGATTATTTATCTTTTCTACATATGGTAGTCATTGGTATCAGTTATTTGAGATAGTGTGGATTATTGAATGGTGCTTGAAAGTCTGAGTTCAAATCCCCTACATTATATGTGTGTAAACTTTAATGATCTCTCTTATACTTTATTTATAGCATACTAGCTGTATTTGCAGCTTCACTTGGATTAGTAGAATAACATAATGCATATATATATATATATATATATATATATATATAGCTATTCTGTGATTTCTATGTTTACATATTATTTAAATGAAATGATAATACATGAGTTATCAACAGCAATATCACAAAAATGTTATGTTTATGATCAGTACATCAGCTTTAGCATTTTACTTTAAATACATTTTTCATTTGATAACTAATTAGTATTATTAAGTATACACTCTTGATGCTTCATGTCCATAATTTAAAAAATTTGAAGGCATTTTAAAAAATAACTTTTAAACAATTTTGATTATGTTTATATAATTTATATGCACAGATAAATGTATACTTATAATTAATGATAAATTTATTTTAAAAGTATGTTAAAACAAAATGTGTGTTTTATTGACAATTACAAGTGGAAATGAAATTCTTAGAAAAAATAATTAAAATGTGCTTGTAAACAGATTAATTAAGTAAGGAGATAAATATCTCATGTAATTTAGGTGGTTATTTTATTAATTTTTTTCAAAAATAAAAATTGGTCAATGGTGTGCTTGGGAAAATAAATGGAGGTCAGACATTATTTATTGACAGAATGCAAGCCAGAATCTATCACATGAATCCCGAAAAGAAAGTTGTCAACTAATGAAGAAAC
Source organism: Epiperipatus broadwayi (assembly GCA_028023455.1). NCBI lineage: Eukaryota > Metazoa > Onychophora > Udeonychophora > Euonychophora > Peripatidae > Epiperipatus > Epiperipatus broadwayi. The sequence continues at coordinate 4,166,996 of JAQFVV010012461.1, read as the reverse complement.
TTCTTAAACTTGGTATCCAATATGTTTATGCTTTGTATGCATAAACTTCAAATATCCAAAGTTCCAGGAAGAAATCAACTGTCAAGCAAAGAATAAACTACCACTGGAGGTACCTCATGAATTTTGAATGACAATCAAAACTACCACCATCACCATAGCTGTGGTTCAACAGATAAGCTCTACTGAAATATACTAATACCTAAAGAATAAACTCTAGCTTTTAGTCCTGAATGAAATAGGTATAATCTTTAAAAGAATATTATAAATCTCTAGCTTTATTATTATTTATTTCCTTTCTAATGAAAATGTTTTAGTCAGTAATTGTTGGTTAAATCTGTTTATAAAAAAAGTATGCTAACAGATTATTGTGTTATTCTTTTTATCATTCCACAATTTAGTCGGCGATAATTTTATATAAAGCAATTAAAGTTTATTATAGATTAGCACTTCTCTGAGGAGTTCCAGAGCACAAAACCATGGTCAGAGGTTTGGCCATGCTTATGATTTTTTAATTTCAATTAAACCCATCATTTCCACTTCATTCAAAGTATAAAAAAATGAAATCTATAATTTAACAAATCCTGAAATGAGTTCAAACTGGTTTGCATAGACAAGACAGATTAAGATTGTCATTGATTGTATATGAATAGTTTTCAGTTTTAAGCAAACTATCACTCCAGGTTTGAGAAAGGATAATGTAGAGTATTCTCTGAAGTCACTTGCTTTGACTGAGGCTGTCTTTGTCTCAAGATGTGATACATTTGCTTATTTCATTTGTCTTAGATGATTGTAATGCAATTTACAATTGCTGCAATAGTATGTGGTAGATGGAAATTCCTACCGTATATTATCTGCCTTGTCTTCATACATGTCTTTATGTGATACTATGCATCTGATGGTCACTTATGTATTGTACATTTACTCAGAGCAGTAGTACATAGTAGAAGCTTATTCCTACTGTTTGCATATACCTGGTACATGTATCAGTTAGGGATACATAGGTTAATATAATATAGATGTTATTTCCTGTATTTCACATTTTCTGTATTATTTTAGTTACCTACCTGCCTTAATGCCTGAAGTTAATTATAGCAGTCATTTATTTAACTAGTTTTTAGAATGATCTATCTTTGTCTCTAGTAGTACCATCCTCAATTTGCCAAGTCATTAAGTGTAAAACTGTAATAATAATTACATATGATCTTGAGTGTTTGAATCATATAAGAATATATTATATTTTTTTGAAGTATTAAAATTTCCTTCCACTTCTTATTTGCATTGCTGAATTATATATAATATAATTCACCATATACACCTGAAATGACACTTTACAATGCAGTTTAACATATGATCTATTTTATTTCCTTACAGTTTCATTTGTCCAGCAGTCATCATCAGAGCTTTAAATCTCAGTTCTCGCTCTGATGATGACTACTGGACAGGTGAAACTGTAAGAAAAGAAAATAGATCATATGTTAAACTGCATTGTAAAATGTCATTTAAGGTGTATATGGTGTATTATAATATATTATATCAGAGTATTCAATCTTATCTGTGCATAAAATTTACAAAATTAATAAATAAAATTAATAATAGTTTATAAATAAATAATTGCATGCATTTGTCTTATAAGTGGGCAAGCCAGTTATGCTATTGTATGTGTTGACTTTTGATATATATGTAAATAAATTATAAGATCTCATTATTTTTTGGCAATTTGTCATTATTTTGCAATCAATAATTTACTTGGAATAAGATGAGAGTTCTGTGTGCCTAGCTGATTTTAGCACTGTAAAAGACATTGTTGTTCTGTGACATCACTATGTAGAAAGCACATCCAGATTGCCCTTAGATGATTTTCGTGTGAGTTTCACATTTTCGATCTCACAATATATAATATTTCCAAGACATCAAACACAAAACTATGTAACAAAGTTCATCAATTACAAATAATAATCTTTCTTTTCCATGTGTCATAGCATTGGCCGGGAAGGGAACCTGCTAACCCGGAACAACTGCTTGTAAGGCAGCTGTGCTGACCACTTGACCACCAATGCTTGTACATGGAATTTATTCCTAGCTTGCTATTTAGAAGTTTTAATATATTTAAATATGCATTTTTTTTCAAGACTTTTATTATTATTAAATTTTATTCTATTGATCAGAATTAGACATTTCTAATTTGAATAATTGCCTATAATTTTCATTTATATATGATAATACATATATATATATATATGTATATCTTGAATAAAATCATGCATTTTTTATTTAAGTAATAAATATCATTACATTGACATGTGGGAGAAGGAGATAAGACTGATTTAATCTATAGAGTCCCTCCTGACGTTCCTGTTCCTGGCTAAAATACTGTAAATTTAGGAGATAGTTAGTTTTCTTTAAAAATCATTTATTGTTTAAATTGGGCTAATTAACTTGAACAAAAAATCTGTAGCATATATATAAAGGTTAGGTACATAATAGATAAATGAAGGGTAGAGAAAAAATGTCTCTTTCAGTACTATAGAAAAGTTACCTTTCTAACTATAAGATCTTTCCATTGACTCATAAATCGAAAGATTTTGCGAATATTAATGTGTAATAAGAAATGTGGACTTAATCAGTGAAGTATTGAATAGCTTCATGCTCTCAGATCTAACCGCTTTAACTTCACCTATTTATATAGAAAGTAGGTTGAAGTAAAGAAGGGTTCTCTTTTCTTCCAAAACATAAACTTGTGGTTAAGACCTATAGAGGTCCCTACTATTGCATTTTTATCCTAGTCTTATTAGAGTGTATTAATGTGCATAGGATAAAACATTTTTTGTCTATTTAGTATGTGATGAATGTCTTGTTTTGAAGTCAGTGTGTGAGTTAAAGATAGTTTTTAGTTCTTAGTGCATGATATTGTTATGCAATTATTCTTATATTGGGTTGCATAAATCTTTAGTCAAAGTACATGTGTTTTTGTGTATATGAATGGGTGTGGGTGTTACATTTTTATATATTATTAATAATTCATGCCTTGTTCATTTGTTATTTGATATGCTGCTTGCTGACAGGTATTAATTTTAGCAATTATGTTGATGGCTTTCTGTTGCTTTGTATTTATTAAGCCCCTCCATGAGAACAATATAGTCATGTAACCAGATATCCATTTATTTATTACCATCCACTGTGCCTTTAGCTTTATTTCTTAGTTCATATTTATTATGTGAGAATATTTAAGGTGTGTAGATCTATAAAACTGTTTACTTCTACTACAAGTTATTTTCAAACATATTAGTTCATCATTGGTATTGCACCCTTTTATTATTCTGCCTTTTATATGCATTAATAAATTTAAACCTATGTACATTTTTTTGTGTAGTATCCAACAACATTTGCAATATCATAAGAATTCTATTTACGCATTGATTTTAAATATTGCTAGTATTGTAATTTAATTATCATCCTTTTAGTAGCATTTTTAAAGGCATAAGTTTGCTATTCTGTGTACATAATTGCTGGTTGCTTAGTCTTTTAAATAAAGTGTGAGAACTTCTTAAATGTAATGTAATTTTCATTATTGTGATTTTACAGGTATTTACTTAAGGGATATATTGCATTTCAAGTTAGGTAATTAATTATATCACCAGTAGTTTGGACTGCTATATCTATTGATGGTTGTTAAATTTACTATTGTATTATTAAATATTTAAGTCATGTTGTATTTTTTTTTTTTATTAATTAAATACGTTTATGTTTCAGTCATATTGTAAACAAATATATTTTTGATTCATTAAATATGTCTACATGTTTGTTGTCATTATCACACCCATTATCCAGAAAATCTAATTTAATAAAGTTATTAAAAGTTGTTGTATATGGGAATACATTTCATAAGTCACGTTGAAATTATTTATTCAATTTATTTATTTTTTTCACACCTGCATTATTTAAAATAAGATATTATATTGCTTTGCCTTTTATTACAGGTGTGTTCAGTGATGTAATGGATGGCATGAAGGTACCCTTTCTGCCTACTGCATTATTTATTTTTACTTTGCTTGGTTCTAGGTTTTGCATTGAGATATTTCAATAAAGATTTACCTATAGGTTTTATGAAGATAAATATTTGTAAGAGAACTTTATTATTAGTATTTTACTGCTAGCCAAAGATTATCTGAAATATTCAGAGACTAGAATACTTTATACTTTCACTGTCTCGTTTATTTTGAAATTAAGATTTTTAAAATTATATGAAGGTAATAAAACCTTATTTATAAGAGCCTAAGTTGTTTTTTCATTTAATGGCATGTAAGTGTTAAGCAAAGTAAAATATTTATTGTATCAAGTATGAATAAAAACCCTGAGATGTCGATAAAATAATAACCCTAAGATTTGAATAAGAACCTAAAATGTTTATTATTCATTTGTGTTGTAAGATATTTTGTCTATAAAAGGAATCATTCTCTGAGATATAAAAATCCATAGTTATTATGGTGCCAGCCTGTGTGTTCAAGTATCATTTTGATATACCTTTGTCATTTTGGGGTTGCAGAGTGTATGGTTCCATGGCACATATGTATGGTGGTCTCCTGTGTTGTATAGTGGTGGTTTCTCATGTTAAGGTTACAATATATAAATAAAAAAATCAAAGAGTAAAAGTAATTTAATAAAATAAATAATTATTATATGTAATTTTTTCTTGCAGGTATACCAATATCAATATTTATTTTTAAACATCCCATGATCACTATCTCCCATGCTTGCTCATAACTGTTGTTAAAATAGGCAAAACTCTCTCCACACAGTAGTGCCATTCAAAGCAAGACTGAGTAATCAATTGATGTCAGAAATCTTGTGCATAAAATCCCTAGGTGCAGTGCTCTCAGATCCAAGGATCCTCACTGATGAAGGCCACAAGCCAGAAACTAGTTTGGGGGATATTGGATGAGTAGGTACTAGATAAGGATTTTATGCACAAGCCTTCTGGCATCCATTGATTACTATGTCTTGCTTTGAGTGGCACTACTGTATGGAGAGAGTTTTGCCTATTTTATCAATATTTATAGAAATTTAAAAAAAAACTATAGCTATAATAAATATTTTTTGGAAAATTCACAAATGTTCTTTAGCATTAGTGTTGCCATGATGTAATCATCTGGCCATAATTATTCTAACTTGGGGAATATATTTTCATTGCTTGTGAAGTATCACTTTAGATTTAGTAACATTATATTTAAATAAAATTGTTATGAATATGATATAAATAAAAGATTTGAATTAAATATACTAAACATCGAAAAAAATTTTAATTACTAATTTTTTTATCCAAAAATGTTTTATTTATATTATTGTATTCATACTAATTTTTTAAAATTAACTTGAATTCAAATTTTTTAATTATAAAATTTGTATTCTTAATAATTTTTTAAAATTTAGTTGAATTAAAAAACGCAATTTTTAAATATAAAATTGCTTGTCTTTAAAAAAAAAAAAACTTAAAAAGTGTTAGAATAATTCACAAAGCTAGAATAATTATGTCTGGACGATTACGTCACAACAGTGCTAATCCCAAAGTACCTTGAAAAATATTTTCAAGCATCAATACTTTCTTCTTAAAGGGTTGTATCACTCTAAAACACTTTTAAAAAACACAAAATTTCTGAATGATGTGATATTAACTTATGTTGATCTAGTGATAGATTTGTATAGTTGTATAGATAAGATGAAATGCAAAATTTTAGAATGTCTGAAATTTTCAAATCTTCTATAGGATATGAATAAGTGTCACTGAATGAAAACGTATTTTCGTTGTAAATTGAAGAGAATATGTCCCCACGGTTTAATTAAATATAATTTAAAAGTATTTGAAAATGACAAATGGTAAATAATTTTTTTAAACATTAACAATGTGTAATCCCTTTCAGAATTGTTTCTTATTGAAGTGTCTTATAATATATATTATTGTAGAATTAAGTTATTTAAAATAATTTGAACATTATATCCACTTTAAAATAGCAAATTAAATCGCTGTTTAATTAATTAAACTGCGACAGATAATACACAAAGACTAGATTAAAAAAGTATTTATTATATATATAGAAATGTTCTTTTAAATTAATTTTTTTGTATTTAGTAATTGAATTGGTGGGGAGGGGATTCGGATTGAAAGTATTTTTTTTCGCTCTTCGATATTAGATTGATATTAATTTAAGGGGCTTTAAAATAAAAAAAAACCTGATTTATTTTAATATTAAATGAAAATGAATTTATCTCACTTGAATAAATGATTTTTTTAAAAATACATATTTTAAAAACTTATCTCTTCTAAGGTTTTTTGATGTTGTTGTTGAAAATGGTAATCTATTATAAGTTTTTTTATTGTTTTCTCTTTTATTTTCTTGTCCATTACAATTTTTTTTTGATATAAAAACTTCTAGTATGAATGACATGATTAGTAGTTATTTAGTTTTATCTTTTTTAAAGTAAAATTTGTTTTCAATTTTTTAAAAAAAACTTTGTTGTTGATTATTTATTTGCAATCTAAAAGATGTAATTAAAGGGGATTTGAACCGAGATTTTTATGATTCACTCTATCCAATATTTATTGTTTTTAATTTTTACAGTTTTTTTTTTTTAATTTTCTTAAAGAAAAAATGCTGTAAATCAATTTTGAATTTTGATATTGTTACTGTTGTTGTTAATATATATATATATATTTAAATTAAAGGCATATAATAACATAAATATTATATATATAATAAATATAATGTCAATTCATATGTAGTTTCCTGAAAAAAACACATTCATTTGGCTAAAATACATTATGATCAGAGTAATTATTGACAATAAAAGGGTTAGCAAACATTAAATCGGAGTGGGCACACCTATAACAGGGGTGGGGAACCTCCAGCCCTCGAAAACGTTCAAGCCAGCCCCCAGACATTTTACATACATGTATAAAATGGACCTGTTTTCTTTCTTCAATCTTTATAATTATTCTATTTTATTCTATCAATTTAAAGGTTAATTTTCACATGGATATAATTTTGCGTGGCCCTCAAATGAGATTATAAATATCCAAATGGTCCTTGGCAGGAAAAAGATTTCCCCACTCGCGATCAGTCATGTTCGAATTTATTGGCAAGATGTTTTTAATAATAATAGAAGATGCATATTTTAAAATTAAAAAGTACAAGGAAAGTTGCTTGTGTTTTAAAGATTTGAATTATTAATGTACATTGCTATATTTTTTAATTATTTATATCATATCTTGGTCACTCATTATTTAGATTAATATTGTATTATTTAAGTTACATTCGAATGAAAATCTAGAATAGCACTAAACAAATGACAATGAAGTTCAGAAACATCAATATGAAACTTGGTTTATATCTTTCCTAGTTTAATGATTTTGCTAAATTAAAAGGAACTCTAGCAATAATTTAACACTACTTTTTTTTTCTCATAATCTACATTCCACAACGTGTTTTTAAATGGTCCCTCTGCTGCTGACAACTTAAATAATAAATAAATATAAAATAATTTTATTTCAATATCTACTGTTTTGGATATGTATTTATAATACAATCTGTACATTAAATCTATGTTTCTTAGATCTCTTTTCATATACAAGTTATGTCAACATGTTATCACAAATAAGAATAATTTCAACATTTATAAAAACGCTGGCAAATTATATGGCAGCCATTGAAATTTCAATAGATTTGTACAGTGATTTTGCCTTTTAATGAAAATTCTTCATTTCACTCCATTTTGCTGAGTGGGTGAGAGTATCTGATGGTTGGGGGGGAGGCATGGGAGCTGAAATCCTAGTTCTGTTGAATATGAGAGCTGGGATGAGGGTATTGTTTCTGACGTTGATTTTGTCATTCATAGGAAAGGAGAAATAACATTTTTTAGCGTTTTTTTAGTGTTATTCTTATAAACAATTTTATCCATGTGTTATTGCAAAGTAAGCTGCTGTTTGTCCTAATGGTTTTAATTACACATGATTCACCTTATTTATTACTATTATTTCCAATGTGGTTATAGATAGGGTTGGTCCTTTGCTGTTCATGTGGTTCTTCGTGATGGATTAGAATGGTTTTCAGCAGAGACATTTCAAAGCTTAGTTTTTTCCTAGTTCTCCATAAGTCTTCCAAAGTATACTGAATTGCTCTCTTCTAGGGCTATTCAAGGCCATTCTGGAGAACTGAAAAGTAGACTGACTTAGCCCGTATTTTATATTATCTCGAGTGTTTTCCCATTCCTCAACTTATCTGTGGCAAATTGGATTTTTCAATATTGTACTCCTAAAACACTATTCATATTTGAACTCTAGACTTTACAAATAATTTCTAATTGTAACCTAGGTTTACTTTTAATAATTAATCATCTCGTCCTAAATTTTTGTATGAAATGACACCCCATAACTCCAACATAAAGACTTTAGAAAAGTTTTATTTAAGGGCGATTTGCAAAATTTTAAAAAGAAATGGAAAAATCTTAAGCCCAGTCAATATGTTTTTCAATGTGCTGGCTGTAATACTGCAGATTACACTATTGTAAAATCACACACGTCTTCCTAAAATGGCTGAATTTGAATATGGTTTTCATGAGATGGATAGACCACATTTACTATATAAGGATTACCTAACAGATATTCTGCATTGTTGATTGTTTTTATTGGAAAATGTGACAGGGAATAGAATATATCGGAGAATTACAATTTGCTAATTGTTTTGAAATATTTCAGTAAGATTAGTTTTCTGTAGAATTTAAAGGCGTGACTTAATATCAAACAGAATAAATGATCTAGCATGTTTGTACTTGTGGACATATTTGTATTTTACAGATCGGTTTGTACAGTTATCACAAAACTCATCTTTAAGTATTATTATTATTATCATCATTGTGATTATTATTATTTTATATCTTGTAAAATTATACTATGCTTATTAGTAGGCTTACTTTTGTGATGATATTTATGATGATTCTTGTGTTTTGTCTGTTTATTATACTTTAAAAATATAGTGATTTTTGATAAAATCATTATCATTCCCTTTCTTATCATAAAGCATTCATTGTAAATATTTAGTTAACAAAAATCTTCAGTTGACATTGTCAAATTTTAACTTTGAAAAGTCATAGATAATTCAGTAACAATGGTTTCAGACTATTTAATTCTTTTATTGCTGACTTTTCAAGAGATGTTGACCATATATCGTTTGTACATCATTTTACATATTTTAAAAAAATGTTTGAATGCAAGGATAGTGTATATATTTAAGCTAGCTTGAACACCGACTTCATGTTCGCTTCTGTCATCCACTCTATCTTATATAACTGATACACATGCTCACATACATGTGAAAAAGATAAATGATCTCCAATATATATATATAAGGAAGCTTGAAAATATGTGTTCAAATCCTTTTTGATTAAAAATGTTTGAAACTTCGATTATTGTATTTCATATAATATTTTTTATATTTACTATTGGATTAACATTTGAATGTATTGCACAAGATTAGTGTTAATATATATATATATGTTTTTTCTTTGAAATCAATTTTGATATCTATGTGCTATATTTATAATTTATTGTTTGTATTAATCATTGTAAAGTTATTCATTGTGATATATATATTCGAACATAATGACTTTTATAAATAACTCCTTGCATAAATCTCTTCTTGTTTGGAATTATTCTATTTTGTTATATTTTATATATAATGTTTAAAAAATAAATAAATAAATAAATAAATAATAATAATAATAATAATAATAATAATAATAATAATAATAATAATAATAATAATAATAATAATAATTCAATTTATTTATCGTACAACACTACAGCATTAAGCCAATTACAGAATTGCACTATAACAACTATACAATAATATACATAAATGATATACATAAATAAGTAAAAGTAATAAAAATAATATAATTATATGCCATACTTTTTTAGAAGATAAGTAACAATTTTTTTAAAGTCCAAAGAAAAAATATTTTCATTAATAAAATCATGATTATAGGTATTAGGCAAAAGAAACAAAGGTGAAAATTTTAATATGTTAGAGCGACAAACCTTAATGTAAAATAAAGTAAATGTACGTGTTTTATGTAAACAATTATTAAAAGTAATATTTGAAATTTTGTTAATATAATTTTTTGATTCACAGAGTTATATAAAATTTTAAGATCTCTCATTTTTCTTCTAATGGATAGGGATAGATAATGGTCTTTTAATTTAATGTACTTAGAAAATTTGTCATAAACCAATTGAATTTTAATAATATCTCGTTTGGAACTGGGATTTCAAACAACAGATCCATATTCTAAAATTGGCAAAACCAAAGAAAGAAATAATTTATATTTTGTAAAACTACTAAATTGTCTACCATGCCTTAAAATTGCACCCATAATTTTAAAAGCCTTATTAACTACATTTTCAATAATAATAATAATAATAATAATAATAATAATAATAATAATAATAATAATGATGATGATGATGATGATGATGATGATATTAATAATAATAATAATAATAATAATAATAATAATAATAATAATATCAGAAAACATGTTTATTCCTGTAGAACTAGAGAAGAAGCTTTAGTACTTGCTAATGATATTCCTTTAATTACTTTTTTTTAATATAGAGTAAACTAATATATAGCGCTGTCTATCTTGTGAGATTGTAGGTGTATAATTACATACATACTTCCTTTGAGTAGTTTGTTTTTTATAGCATAAATAAGTGAAAAGATAGTTACATATATAAATACAGAATAGGATAACAACAATCTAATATATATCATACTATAGAGCTTAACTTGAATATATTCCTGTTAAGTGTAAATCATAAACAATATATATTTATATACGGTTGTTTTTTTTGTTTTTTTTTTTAAAGTTAAATCAAAACTCACCCAAGCATGCATATAAATATCGGAGCTCTTAACATCAGAGGCTTGAATTCTGATCAGAAAATCCATCAATTAATTAAATGGTGTGATGTAGTCCAGCCACACATACTTGGCCTGTCAGAAACAAAAATATATTGCAACTCAGTTATAGATCCTTCGAATTATCTACATAATCGAGGCTTCTCAATTTTTTCAAAAACATCCCTTACTCCATCTGCAGGCATGGGTATTATAATATCTAAAACTTGTCCATTCAGATCATTTAAAATTCTATATCTTGATGCACATATACTAATTATCTCATTTCATCACAAAGCTTTAGTTTTAAACATTATATTTGCATATATACCTCCAGGGCCAGCAATAATAAATAGATTAATATTAACAGTTAATTCAATCCTAGCATCCTCTCCCTATCCATGTCTACTATTGGGTGATTTTAATATGTCCTACAGTAAATTTGTATCTAAGTGGTTATATAAGTTTGCTTTCCCTCCTATGAGTGGAGAGGGATTTTTACCAAATAATTCTGTATCATTCTACAATGGTAGACACTCCTCACTAATTGATCTAATATTCTATTCACTGATACTGCACCATTTAATTAGGCCATCTCTAAAAAACTCAACATTATCTGACCATTCAGCATTGTTTGTGGTTCTAGATCTGGATCTCACATATAGAAAAGTACTGTCAGCTGGAAAGACAATAAGAGTATTACTCCCTAGCAGAACTAATGAATTTTTATTTTCACAAATCTATATAGAGCTTTTTAAAATGGATTAAATGGAGTTAGACCCTGCACAAACCTGGTTAGCATTTGTAAATGTTCTCTCCTTTAATATTGATCACTTAACCCGTACATCCACCCCTCCTACTAAACTATTAGCACTTGCAGATGACATGCATAAAAAAATTATTCATTACCAGGCCACTGAAAACAACTGCAGTAAAATAGCTGCCATAAAAAACTTATACAACAAAACCTGTGATACTCTGAAGGAATACATACTAATTTTAAAAAAAAGGCTTTTTCTGGATCACACACATTCATTCTCTAGACATTTTATCTGCTGGGCATTAGCCCACCCCCCTCCAAAAAAAAATACCTACAGCAATTAGAATCAATAATGAAATAATTGTTGGTGACAGCATGCTAACTCCATTATATGAGTTTTTTAAAAATAGTCTGCAAAACAATAATTTGTTTTGTCCTGCCCCTTTATTTCTGGGAAACACAGAGGATGAGGATATCTTTACAATAAATGATTTCACCAAAAAAATTTCCAACATCCCAAACACTTGTCACCCGGGTATTCATGGAATTCCAAAATTTGTCTATGAACACCTAAGCTTTTTTACTACTACTTATTTAAGGAATCTAGCCAATTTATTATCCAGACAAATCCATCATATACCGGGTTTGTATCCAATAATGCTTGTGCCTTTTCTTAAGAAATCTGAAGATATCACTACAGTTAAAAATATACGTCCTATATCCATGAGTCCACTGGGCATCAAGATTCTTGAATCAGTAATCAAGGATAAACTTGAACCCTTTATCTTACCTACAATAGCCAAAATGCAATTTGCAAAGAAGGGTGCCTCTACTGGTTTAGCTGCAATTGTTTTTAAGTCAGTTGTGGAGACTGTTAGAAAAGGGAAAAAAATATAGCCCTATTGCCATTCAATTGGATATTAAAAAAGCATTTGACTCAATTCCAATAGACCAACTCATAAACCTCTTAAAAATGTTGTCTGTTCCCAAATCATTAGTCTATATACTTACTAATCTATTGATAAATAGAGAAATCCATGTGTCAATGAATGGAAAATACTCACCAGGGTTTAAACCTCATTGCTCTATCCCTCAGGGATCCCCACTTAGTGCCCTACTGTTTATAGTGTACATAAATCCCCTCCTTAAAATGATTGAAGAATGGATACCTGGCATTTTTGTACCACAATTTAAAAGTAACATTTCATATGTTGCTTATATGGATGACATTATCATTTTTCTATCATCACAAAAACATGTTCCCAAATTATTATAAATTTTAGACCAATATTCATGGGAATATAAACTAGAATTCAACTTAGACAAGACATTTAGTTGGCAGATATATACAGGCAAACTAATACAATCTATCTTTAAAGGAAGCCCTGCCTCATTCCTTGAATTTCCCTTCCATCTTAGTAATACTGGAATGAGAACAAAAATACAGAATTCTCTTAAAGAAAAAATAGAAAAAATTATATGTTCCCTTTCTAAGTCATATCTTTCAGTTTACTCTAAAATCACATTGTTTAATATGCTTATTATGACAAGAATTACTTACTTTAGCCCTATAATCATTTTCACTAAAGCCTTCACTTCGCATGTTTACTCCATGCTCAAAAAACTTTTATGGGGCAGACGCATTGCCTCCATCTCCATTAAAAAATTACAAAATCCATTAATTCATAATGGGCTAGGACTACACTCAATAAACATATTTAAAATACAGAAAACATTTAATCTGATTACCTCTTTGTCAAATCTATTTAATCAGATTGCTACAACCTTAAAAATTACTCCAACGGATAGACCACCCCCTGGTACTGGTTATTGGGCTGAACTAATAAAACCACTATTGAGCATGGATAAACTTACCTTCTGTCCCCCTACAGATAAGTACAAATATTGGCAAACATATCTATTAATAAACCAACCAACACTTAATAGTCAAAGCAAACCCATTTTGGGTCTAAACAATCGCCAACTTGTTAGAAGATTTAGATTCTGGAAGCTTGAGCCAAAATATTTTGATTTTCTAATAAAGCTTAATTTAGGATCATTACCAACACTTTATTTTTATAAATATAGAAGAAATTGTACTAACATAGATGCTTTTTGCCCCCTTTGTAAAAAAGATTTTGAAAATCAAGAACATATATTCTATGATTGTCAGTGTTATGATAATATACGCATTGCTCTTCCCAACCTATTTAACAATTCTTTATTTAATATTGCATATCTTTTTAAAACTTTCTCAATAGGAATTTTTGCTAGAATTAGAGCTAGTACATTCATCTTGTATGCTTTATGGTGCACTAGATGCATTTTTATATATAACAATAATCCTAGAAGACATCCTAATACATTTTGGATTAAGCTGGAGATTTTTAGGGAAAGAGACAGAAAGCTTGCCCCCCTTTAACATTTTTCATGATACCTGGTCCTTAATGGGTCAACAACTGAGACAGTGCTAAGGTGATATTACCTGGTTACTACAAAAGCGTTATCATTTATATATGTATATAATCTTAAAAGCCTTTGAAAGGAGAAAAATGTTGAATTAGATACTAAAGAACTATATAACATTATGTAACCCGTATTAATTTGTTACCACCTTTTTGCTCTTTTAATATATGAAATCAAAATTAATTATGTAACCTGTATATACTACCTAATCAGTTATATGTAACCATATCGATTGTAAAAGTATTATGTAACCTATAATCTTTGTAAAAATGCAACTATGTAATCTGGTCTCTCTTTTAATATTTGTAATCATAATCAATTTTTATATGTGTCCATGTGGATGTAATCTTTTGATGTAACCTATAATTTTTGTAATTGCTACAAAAGCCTTTTCATTTATTATGTAGATGATAATGAATGCCTATGGAAAAAAAAAGAATTAGATACTGAAAAACTATATTACATATGTAATCTGTATTGATTTATATGACCTTTTTTTTTTCTTAATATACATAATCACAACTAATTTTTATGTAACCTTGTATATACTTCCAAATCGGTTATATATAACCATATTGATGTATATGTATGTTGTAACCTATGATCTTTGTAAATGTGTAACCATGTAATTTTTCTTTTTTTGAATATATGTAATCATAATTATTATTTTTACCTTGTATATACTCCCACATGAATAATATGTAGCCATATTGATGTAAACTTATGTTGTAACATATGATCTTATAAATATGTAACTTTTGGAAATCAATAAAGTTCCTTTGAAACATAATAATAATAATAATAATAATAATAATAATAATAATAATAATAATAATAATAATAATAATAATAATAGTAATAATAATAATAATAATAATAATTCAATTCATTTATTTACCGTACAAAACTACAGCATAAAGCCAATTACAGTATTGCACCATAACAAATATATATATAACAAATATAATAATAATAATAATAATAATAATAATAATAATAATAATAATAATAATAATAATAATAATAATAATAATAATAATAATAATAATAATAATAATTCAATTCAATTCAATTGTTTATTAACATGTAAACATACAGTACAAACAAAGACCAAAAAGTTTACATTTGATTGCTATTATGTTGAATTGCTTTTTTAAAGCTATTCTTTGATAAATTAAAAGTATCAATGCTTTTAAAATGTTTATTATAAAAATCTGGTAATCTAACCAGTGTAGATCTTTTCAAACAATCTGAATGAAAATGAGGCATATAAAATAGTTCAGTATTTTTACTATTCAGCTTGGGGATTCTATATTGAATTTTTGTCTCCAACTCAGAAATATCTATTTCTTCTTTCACTATATTTTGTAATATGATCATGTCAGCAATTAGTCTATGATTAAATAACTTATTACTTAGATTTCCTGATTTCTTTTTAAGTAGTATTAATTTCCGAAATTTATATTCAACACTTTGAATCATATTAATATGTGAAATTATGTCTGCATTCCATATAACAGATCCATAATGAAGTACTGGAATCACTAACATGTTAAATAACATTAATATAGTATTTAATTCAAAATTGTTAATTAATCTCAAAATAGGACCTAATACTTTATGCACTTTTGTTACATTATATGAATCATGCTCTGTAAATGACCCATTAGCGGAGAAAATTATTCCTAAATCCTTATGGCTAGTATCTCGAGGAATATATGTATTATTTAATGTGTAAGTATATAAACTTTTACCAGATTTTCTAGTAAATATTACAATTTTACATGCTAGCATTTATAATCATACCATTTTTAATACACCATCTATGTAGATATTCTAACATATTTTGCAACTTCAAATGATCTGATGAACTATAAATTGTCTTAAATAGTTTTATATCATCAGCATAACAAAGAATATAATAATAATAATAATAATAATAATAATAATAATAATAATAATAATAATAATAATAATAATAATAATAATAATAATAATAATAATAATAATAATAATAATAATAATAATAATAATAATAATAATAATAATAATAATAATAATAATAATAATAATAATAATAATAATAATAATAATAATAATAATAATAATAATAATAATAATAATAATAATAATAATAATAATAATAATAATAATAATAATAATAATAATAATAATAATAATAATAATAATAAATAGTTAATAAAAAATACAGGATAACATATTCACATTTATATACAAATATTGAACTGTATTCAAATCTGTGTCTGTACTTATATCAATAGGTTCATTTGAATATTAAAAAAAAAAATTAAACATTGGTCTTCATTATTTTTGTGTAATGACAGTTAATGATAGGGATAATAAAATGTAATAGCTACAATATGTAAATCACATTTGTCTTGTGGTATCCTACCATAGTAGGCCATCGTTGTACCATAAATTAGAAAATTTAAGTTTTATTAATGGTGATAGCAATTCTGCCAATTTTTTTTTTTAAAAAAAAAACAGCTTCATTTTTAAGTTTATACCAATATCTGAATTTGTGTAATCATTTTTCACTTGCAGTGAATGTCTTGATGTTTCATTTTTTTAGTGAATCTTTCACTAAAGTTATCGTACAGAGCTAATACATTTCAAGGCATTGTGCTAATTCTCAGAATGTTTTCTTTTTTGGTCTCATTTTTTATCCCCAAATTTAATGCTGTTTCAGTCTTCTTTAAATACATATCACATTCTATAGATAATAAGGCTTTAACCTTTATCATATGCACCTTGAATGTTTATAATAATCAAACAATGTCTTTTTTTACTATAGAGGAACTTCTCAAACCTCAACACAAGATAGTAAGTTAAAGCTAAGATGGCTGTTCTTGTCTTTATAAGGTCGATAACTTGTGTTGTGGTTTGAGAGGTCCCTCTAAAGTCAAAAATACATCATTTGACTATTATAAACATTCAAGGCACATATGATAAAGGGTAATACTTCCTATGTTCTTAATAAGTAATGACAACTTTATATTCTGTAGATGCAACTTTAATAACAGATTCAGGAATGGAAATAATCTTAGCATGGATTTTTTTTCTACCATAATTTATGAATTAATAACTTGTTCTCAGTGAATATTTAGCCAACTTTAGCATACAATTGTATATTTTTTAGAATTGAAACAATAAAAAAGGCACTCTACATCACATTTCTGTTTCAAAAAATTGCACTTTGTGACGACTATAAATGAACTTTTAAATTTTAAAAGCTAATAAAGAATATATATGTAGTTCGTGCCTGTATGTAAACTTATAACTGGAAGATTTTAAAAGACTAAGTCTGAGATATCAAGTGCTTTATAACAAGAACTGGCAGTTACTAATATAAGAAGCAGTTACTATTCATTCAATTTACAAATTTTAAACTAATTTACAAATTTCTATGGTTTTTATTTTATTTTATTTTTTTCCAAAACATAATTTATTGGAATCATAGACGTAGGGGTGGGGGTGGGGGTGGAAAATTATGCATATGTATCAGTTCTTAAAATCTGGCAGTAGTTATTAGAATCAAACATTGTGGAAATCATTTGTCTCAGTTAATGATAGGTTGCCACTGCTTGATATATATATATGAAAGGAAATGTCAATTATAAAAAATAATAATGAATATAACGGTTATAATATATTTGTAGAATTAAACCAAACCATAGAAATAATATACACTACAGAAATATTATTTATTATTGGATAGTCTCTTGTCTAATGGATGTCTAATAAAAATTGTTAAACTACAGAAGAGCTTTTGTTTTATTTAATCAAGAGAAACATGTAAGTTTAATTTTGATCTTGAAAATACTAACCTTCTTCATGAGAAAACAAACCAAAATAAAAGAAAAATTAAGGAGGCAATTTTCATAGATAGAAATAGAAAGTCTATAATTAATTGACAATCTGATAATGTTAAAATTTGGGAATTTAGGGATATGATTTAATGATATTTACTTGCACTAGATTTGAATTTAAATCTCAGTTGAAGAAAGTTAAGTGATTAACCGAAAGTAGTTCTATGGTTTGTTATAGTTTTTACAAATATATTATCCCTGTTATATTCATTATTATTTTTTATTATCTATATACATTCTTATGCTTGGAGTCTATTTTAATATATATTGTTAATAACCATAATTATAGTTCTAAAAATTATTTCTTTTGCTAACTACTATATCTATAATTTTATGCTATTGTAATATGGTTATTGTTGCTTGTCGCAGATGGTCTATAACAGGGGTGGGCAAATAGCAGCCCGAGGGCCACATGCAGCTCGCTAAGAGTGTTTATGCAGCCCGCCAAGACAATCAGAAAAATCCACCTTGAACTGAGATTTCTTTCCCGTGCATGACCGAAGATTCATCTCGTATTTTCCATTAGGATGGCCACTTCAATACACATGCGCAGTGTAGATACGATGTGCAGTGCTTTTCTAGTTGATCTGGCTAATTTCAGTTTTGTCTTTTCATTAGCAAATATATATATTTCCAACTTCAGTGAAACCGTGAACCCTCTGAAAAAATGTAAAATCGGTGATGAATGTCATGTGTTTAATGAAGAATGGACAAACATTTTCTTTGATAATATAGGGAATAAAGCAGTGTGTTTATTGTGTCATGAAAAAAAGGTTGCAGTGCTCCGCTAACCTTTGCTTCCACAAAGTGGCCCTCTGCCAACCTCTGTGGCACCCGAGCCAAAACAATTGCCTACCCTTGGTCTACAGTATAATGCAAGTATATATAATATTACATTGTCATTGTGTTTCTAAAATACTAATTAGAGAAAGTTCTTAAACTGGTTACAAATGAAAAGAAAATAACTGTAATATGAAGTGAATTTTTTATATATGTTGATAGATAGCACCACAATAAACTTAATTACAATGTAGTTAATTGTCATGCAATGCATAGGTTCATAAATATATGAATTCATACATGTGCTTTTGTTATGCTGTAATACATATGTGTTCATTGTAGTGAAAGTATGTGCTGCAGAGATCAATATATATAATATAGTTGGGGGGGGGTAAATGAATTTTTTGAGAAGAATATTTACAAATTAATGGTTTCTATTAATGTCTGAAAATGTTGTATCATGCTACTTATAATTGGTTATGATGATGAAGAGGTTGCGATTTTGTAAAAGAAATGACTGAGACAAAATACAGCAGACCTATTATTATTACATTTGAAAGGATTAGGCAAGAGTTTAATGTTACTGGAGTTTAAGTCAAGAAGTTTTTTTTTTTTTAGTGTCATATCTTACTTATTTTATTTACATAACCATTTATAATTGATGGGTGCTTGAAAGTCCGATTTCAAATCCCCTCTGTTTACAATTAAATCTCTAGGTTTGTGAAGAGTGCCTACTTTTCAAATATTTACATATAAGCTTGTATCCTGCCAATCCCTCTTCTATGTATTTAAATGAATTCGGTCCTATACATGAGGGCTCATAGTGATTTCCGGTCAACATGGGCTTGGCAATAATGTTGGCATCAGCATGGGATTTGGTTTTTCAACCATCAGAGTTTCAATGATATGGATGGCTGAAAAGTTTGAGTAAATTGAAGCTTGTCCATTAAAGTATGAAGATTTGCTATCTTAATATAAACTGAGCACTGATTATATATGTGTGTGTGTGTGAGATGATAATCCGGACCAACTGATGAGTGCTGGTTTAGCATGAAATACATATATTGGTGATTATTTATCTTTTGTACATGTGTGTGGTCATGTGTATCAGTTGTATGAGATAGTGTGGATAGTTGGTGGGTGCTTGAAAGTCTGAGTTCAAATCCCCTCTATTTACAATTTTACTTATTGATTTCTTTGCTGTGTGTGGGTATATATATATACAGATAGAAATTGAAAAATAAGTAAATTATATTTATTTTCATTAAATGTTTTTAATTTGCCTGGAATATTTTTAATTCTAAAAAGAGAAATTGTAATAATAATAATTATTTTTTAAATAAAAAAATATTTTCTTAAATAGTAGACATGATAGTGGCTTCTTCTTTCATCTTATCAAATAAATAAAAGCATCTTTTTCTAAGCTTGTACCTTGGCTACATTAATGTTCATCTCTTTAAATATTAATTAAAGTCTGGTCAGAAAAAGCAATTTCTAACAGACACTATCCAACTGGGCTTTCTGAAGGGAAGGCTGTCTTTTGCATTTCTTATGATATCCTGATTGTGAAGGTCAAACTCTGACCATTAGCAATCATAATAACTTTATGTGAATTTTATTATTTCTCCAATAAGAGACCTTGATTGCATCAGGAGGGTTGGACTTACAATTTGGTCTTCTTTCTGATAACTATGATTGCTTTGACACTAAAATGAAAAGTTGAACCTTTTCATTTCTTCTATGAAATAAAATAGGGCCTACATTAAACAATTATTTTCAATGTCAAGAAACTGGCCAATTCTAATAGTACCATATGAAGCAACATCCATTCTAGGGCACCTGAGGCCAAGGCAATAAAATTAAAAATGGCCGATAAATTTAAGTTAATAATTATTGCATACATTGTGTGCACATTTCTCTGAGTATATATAGTTCTAAATATATATATATATAAGAGAGAGAATTTTATGTGCAAAAATCACGTAAACAGTTTAATATCTTACCCACTGACTTATTAACGTCTGATTGTGTGTGCGTGTTTTTTTCTTCAGAAATTACAAATGGAAATTTCCACGTATTGAAATTTTTCATACATATATAATTGAGTAAATGTTTTGTTCTCCTTAGTCCAGAAAGAAGTACTGAGATATGTATATGTCATATATAAAGAAAAGCGAGATGCAATGAAATTTTATAATAAGTGTATTCTGATATATGTACGCCTCGTGACTTGCATTATGTTTATGGAATTACGAATAAACCTTTTTAAAAACCACAATCATATAGTCCATATCATCTTGTCATATTATTAGGTAATTATTCATATAGTAAATGAACATGGATGCGCTGTTTACTAACACCCATCAGACAGCATGGGTTGTTTACTTGCCTTTTTTTATCTCTGAGTTTAAAACCAAGAAACACCATGATCTTTTTCCCCTGTTGCTGATAGTTTTTGACTGAAATATCAGTTTTTTTCTTGAATGTATGATGAATATGTATATGTGAATGATCATTTTTTAAAATAGATATTTATAATCGTAGATAGACAAGACTAAAGTGGAGGTTGCTAAAAATCCTGTGAGTGTAGATTCTTGCCATGATATGATGATAAACTTTTATGTGGTTATTTACAAATGCAGGTCACTTCTAAGTGAAGGAATATTGCATGATATGAAGAAGAAATATAATATTAAATGGCCTATTGTTGGACTTAATGAAATTAGAAAAGGCATTTGATTTAAAAAGTGGACATGTACCATGCGATAAAAGCACAATCATTGAAAGAACACACGAAGTGGTTTTATTATAAAGAAAAAGTGGAAAAGCAACATTGTGGAGATGGATAATATAAATCCAAAGGGCAAGATTAATTATTCAGATT
Organism: Epiperipatus broadwayi; assembly: GCA_028023455.1. NCBI lineage: Eukaryota > Metazoa > Onychophora > Udeonychophora > Euonychophora > Peripatidae > Epiperipatus > Epiperipatus broadwayi. Next base: position 4,145,267 of record JAQFVV010012461.1, on the reverse strand, counting down.
AATAGAATTTTATACAGATGATCAGAAAATGCTTTTGATCAGACATTCAATCATTTTAAAATTGTCACAGGAGGCTTTAATGCTAGAATTGGTAAATAATTGAAAGATGAAATTGCTGAGAGTAAATTTAGCTATAGTGGAAGAAATGAGAAAGAATACAGATTTGTGGAGTTTGCAGTACTCCTGCCTTATCTTGCATATTATAAATTTCTTTCTTTGAGAAAAATGCATAGGGGAGTTGGTCATAATTATTCAAAGAAAAGTACAATAGAACTGGATTTAATTTAGATTAACAGAAAATATGTTTAATGATTATAATGTTCTTAATAGATTCTACAGGAAGAGATAATCAATTAATGGGATAAATGTAAAGAAAGTCAATATTAATTGTTGTAATTCCTAATCATCAGAAACACTCCAATGAATCAAATTATAACTAGCAAATCATTTTCAAATATTAACAGACTTTGAAGATACTTCAGATTTGACTGAAATCAATAAGAAGATGCCTGATATTCTATTCAAAACTGCAAGAAAGATAGCTTCTACAAAAAAAAAAAAAGCAGCACTATACCAGTACATTTTTTTACTACACAAAGATACATATCTAGAGTTCTGTAAAATGATAGAAAAGAAGAAAGTTAATAATAGAAGAAAATAAAATTGTGAATTGGTAAGCAATATTATAAAAAAGAATAGTATAAATCAATATCTTAGTATTGGTAGGAAACTTATTTCTGCAACAAGAAGAAATAATGGACTTATTATAACAAAAAAAAAAAAAAGATGACATCAAGAAGTATGTGGAAGAATTCTATAATATATAGAAATAAAGAACAAGAAAAGGTATCTCATACACTTATTACATTATCTGAATTATCAAGCATTTTAATTGAAGATGGGAGATAAGCCATTAAATCAATGAATAAAGGAAACATTTCAAAAAGTTATGGCATTATTATTCATACATTAAAAGAAGCAGTTATAAAAATAGATAAATTGTATTCTTAATATCTAAATGATAAGGATGTGCTGAATGATTGAAGATTGTAGTAGTAATATTGACATTTAAAACGATGATAAAAATATTAGAAATTATAGATCTGACAATTTTTTTATCTGTTTTGTATAAAATCACAACTCATCTACAGTGAATTTCTGATTCTAACCAAATCAAAGAACAAGCTGAAATTTAGAATGGGTTTTAGTACAGTAAAAGACATTCCATTGTTGATGGACATTATAGAAAGGACCAATATATATATTGTATATATACTTATATATATATATATATATATATGTTACCATTATGCTTTGGATTTATAAATTATGAAAGGGCATTTGATTCTATAAAAATGCTTACGATGATTAATGGATCATCAACTTTTAGATCCAGGATTATGTCATATTCTGATGAATATATATCAAAATGCAACAACTGGAATTAGGTTACATGATAATACTATGAAGATTACTATTGTGAAGGGTGTGTAACAGGTTGATTTTCTATTTCAATATCTTTTTATAACAGCTTTACAAGAACTTTTTGTGGATTAAAACAAAAAGTCGAGAGAGTAAAAGTAAATGAAGATTATTTAAATCATCAAGATTTGGTTGTTTTTGCAAAGAATGCTTTTGAGTTGCAAAAATGTTGCAGGAGTTATCAAATAAGAGTAAGGAGGTAGGATTAAATATAAATGCTAGAAAAACTAACAACTACAAATATGTTGATCAGATTATTAATACAGATTAGATTATTAATACAGATGGAAACTTGATGGATGAGACTAATAGAATTAAACTTAGATGAGTGATTTTTTAGATGGAAACAAGATAGGTGAAATTAATCATAGAATTAAACTTGGATGAGTTATTTTTTTAGAAATGTCAATATTAAAAGGAAGTACGCTTACTTGTATGAAAAATAAGGCTTTTAATAGATATCAGTTCTCACTTATGGATCTTTGAATTTGATACTTAACAGAAGAGTGCTACATAAACTCGAAACTATTCAATGAAATGTGGAGAGGTGTATGTTAGGAGTAACATGAAAATATCAAAAACAAATTATTTATATAAGAGAACAAACAGGTATTGCTGAAATTATTGCAAGAATTAAAGTCTAAAATAGAGCTGGGTTGGATATATTTTTAGAAGAGATGATAATAAATGGACAGTTGATGTGAAATTGGATTACAAGAGATTGTAAAAGATTTAGAAAGAGATCACACATGAGATAAACTGATAAATTAATGAAGATTTGTGATGTGTTATAGAGTAGGGAGACTAGAGATTAGAGAAATTGAATTAAACATGGAGAGACTTTCATCTATAGTGGAACAATAATTGTTGAGCATTGAGACATATTTAATATATACTCCCCACCACCCATTCTTGAAACATGACTAATGACATCTGACATGGATAAATGATTCTAAAGATGCATTTTATATTGTATCAGTACTTCTGCTGACATATTTACAGTATTTATTAATATCAAATTATTACAATTTTATTTATAAGTGACAAACTTTATCACAGCTTCCAACACCATCCACTTCAGATAAATACATTAACAATTATTACTAATTGATTATTAAACTAAAAATTATTATTTCATTATCATTCCAGATATAAACTTTAAAATCAATTAAACATTAATATACATGTTTTTAAACACATACAAAATAAAGAAAAAATTAAATTAAATTAATTACTCCAAATGTTTATGTTTAATTGAAAGGCAGATATCTTTAATTAGATTAAAAGTTTATGATTATTTTAGCAATAGTATAATAATCTCTAAGAAATAAATGATTAGGAATAAATTATTAGTGGATTTTATGAAATAGATGGCATCAAAATTGAGCTAAAAATTTGATATTTAATTGTAATATAATATATAGTTCTTTTTAAATGTTTTATTGATGGAGCAGAAATTTGGTCATTTAAGGGAAATAAAATAAAATAAAAATAGTTTTTGAATTGTGAATTTTGTGAGGATAAAAGGAATGTTGGAAATGTAAGATTACTAATGTTGATGTACTGAAAAGAATTAAGTAATAAAAAGATTGGTTTTGATGTAATTTTGGGAAGAAATTGAAACCAAACTGATAAATATTTTAAAGCAAGTGAAGAATAAAAGAAAGAGAAAAGAAAAAAAAATGGATTACTGGTTTTAAGAAGGAGGGGCTTTATATGAGTATTTTTGGAATAGATCAATGGATATAAAGTTTTAGAGAAAATGGCCTGAGATTGGTTTTTGAAACATGCCATTCCGGTTTGTGCATGGTGTTTTTGTCATTTTACGCAAGATTGTGAATTATATGAGAAAAAAACATTAAACAGATTTTGTAAATCACATATTTGGGAAATTAGGTTTCTGAATACTGTATTATGAGCAGAGATTATCATAATCTTTGAGGTGTTTTTATTCAGTGTGGCTATTTTGAGTTTCTATGTGGTAAATGGTTAAAGATTTTATTGACAATTTTGTGATTAATGTAGACTCAACTTACTATCAATACCTTTACTTAGAATATATTAGGTAAAGAAGCTTTTAACAAGTGTTGACTCAAGTTGAGTGATTGTTGCTAAGATGGCTTTCTTACATCCTGTAATCAATATATATATATATATATATAAATGCAAAACCATAAAACAATACAATACTAGATTAAATTTTAAAATTTTTACCAAAATCCTTACACAACCATGGTTTCATCTACTACAAATAGACCTTCTTAAGTGAAAATCAATCTAAAGGAAAACATATATATATATATATATATACAAACAAACCTTCCCATAATTCACTACAAATTCCACCTTCTATATATATATATATATATTATAAATCAGTATCTGTATTTCTTCAAAGCAATATATGGAATGTTATAATTAAATATTAGTAAATACAGTAATCAAAAATTTTGAAAAGTACAAAAAATATAATCATCACTTAGAAGCACTTCCCATAATTCTGTGATTTTAACGTTTGCTGCCTGCCTACTGGGCAGGCATCAAATGTTAAGATCACAGAATTATGGGAAGGTTAACCTTTCAAAGTATTAGTTGACTAAAGGCTATGAGTATAGTCAAAAGCGCTTCTGAATGATGATTATATTTTTTGTACTTTTTAAAATTTTTGATTATTATTATTATTTTTTATTTAAAAAAATTTTGGTTTATTAATAATAGGTATATACAAATGTTTTCAGTGATAGTTATATATGTTTATATTGTTATAGGTTCTCCGAGAGTTTGTATAGGATGAGATGAGATCTGATTTGTTTGTTTAGTCAGATCATAGATCAGAGAAAAATTAGTGTGTTTTCAGGACATTTTTATGTCCATACATTAATCAGATATTTACGTGTTTCTTTTACCTGTTATATAGTTTATCAATCATTAGGATTGATGCCATTTTGTAGGTAGGGTATTTTGAGCAGTTTCCATGTTTCTTCATGTAGAAACTTTGAGGAGAGCATTCTGTCTTTCTTTTGTAGTTTTGAAAGGGTAGCAAGGAAGAAAGAGTTTGCTTCTGGCTGGGGAATGCTAAACTTTAATTTACATCTTGTCACCCAGATAGAATATGTAACAAATATTGCTATCCTAATGGTGGGAAAGTCTCTTTCCTTAATACACTCTTTGATTGTTAGAATTTTATAGTAATCAATAATACTATTTTGAGATATTATGAGTTTAATCCTTCCCAATCCCATGCAAGAAAGCATAATGTGTTCAAATGTTTCTTCATACTTTAAGCAGTTTGAACAAATGGGGTCTATGTTTCTTATACCTCTTTTGTAATGCAGGAACCAATTGGTATGCATTGCATTTAGGTTCACCTTTATTAGATAGTTGAGGAGTTTGGGTTCCAATTTCCAGAATTTGAATAAGGTGGTGATTCTGTAATTGGAACAGCCAAGACTTGGTTTAATTTGAGGTGGTTTAGGGCTTATTAAATTGTGTGCACCCCATATGTTAATTTTGTTTTTGAATACGTCAGTAGCGGTGCTGTTATGTTGTTTTAGAAGGGAAATTAGTTGGTCTAGCCAACCAGCCTTGATAGGAGGGGGAGTGTCTGTAGGTATTACCTCTCTTAATATTAGGGGTTGGCCAAATTTTTGGATAAGGTTGAAGATTAGTGTGTGGCCTTTTTGATAGTTAATGGCTTGAATGGAATGTAGAGACATTCCATTGAGTTTTCTGTGATATTGCATTCTTGAAATACTAATGGAGGTTATGTGGCGCTTCCAGAACAGACCCGCACGTATCCTATTGATTTTATTAATGAAGGTCTTTGATACGGATATGATGGGCAGGTAGTAGGCTATTTTAAACATTACTTTCATGTTTAGTAAGGCCACTTTGCCTTGGAGGGATAAATAAACTTTTGAGAGTCTGTGTAAGATGATTTGTTGAGTCAATGATGGTATTCAGTATATGTTTCAACATGGTGGATTGGGATTTATATATAGGGAATCCTAGAAAATTCTGGGGCTCGGCTAGAAAGTTAGATTTGATTTTTCTTCCATTAAGAATACGCCATGATGACGACTGTTCAGGGTTTTGATTATTGTATTTACAAATATTTAATTATAAGATTCCGTTATATATATATTCTTCCCTTTTCTATAGGTCAATGATGGTTATAAATGGTCAATTACTAAAAAATTTTAAAATTAATATTATATAGTATTTAAAATTATAGACTATATTAAGCAGTAAAAGATTAATATGATATATTTAATAGTAAATATTGTGATGGTGAGAATTGTATCTAATTCTATATTTTTCTAAATTGTTTTTCAAAATTTTATATAATTATTTTATATAATATAAGTAGCAAATTTATTAAGACAGATAAAATTAGACTAAACACCGGAAATGACTACGTGACTGTCTGAAATATTCTATGTATAAGCACCGGTTTAAATTAATACTAATAATTAAAATATTTAAATAGTATATTATAGAAGTGGATGGAATTGTCACACATCATAATAAAAATAAGTAGTATACACCTTTATTAATTATTGTTTCAAAATTGTTTTAAAGGTAGTTAAATTGTAATAGATAATAATTGATTTAAAAATAATAATTAGTTAACATTTAAGTCTATGACGTCATGATTTTAAAACTTTAGAAATTGTTTATAAATCCAAGTAGGGATTGACCAATAAAAAATAGATCTTGGCAGACAACCAAAATCGCGCCAAGTAATTGTATAAACAGGGGAGAACAAAAATGTGTTGACTACAGAGCAGAGGTAAAATTTTAAGCTCTCTAAATTTTTTTTTTTTCTTCAATTTATTAGTCAATTTTATTATAATTTTAATAATATCTTTGAAAGAAACCAACTGACAATTTAAAAATCATCCGAAAAGAATCTTAGAATAAAATTTTAAAAAAGTTTTTCATAGTAATGTTTCACTAACTTTACAGTAACCTGCCAGTGGATTCTATCGAAATATAATCGGAGTTTTCAATAGAAAATGGATAGATTCTTAAAACCAAGTTGTAAATTTTATAATATTCCAAATATGTTAATGTTATTCGTTGATATAGTTTATATAGCGTATCACTATGAAAGCTGCTTTCGTGTGCGTATAAAATCAATGAAAGGACATTGTGCGCAAAGTTAATGAAGATAATGGAAAATAAAAATAAGTATTATTCGTATAAGAATAAATGGACAAAAGGAATTTTAATATTGAAATAGTTTGAATTGCTTTCTTTAAGATGACTTGAGAAAATACTCTAGAAAATAGTTAAAGATCGAAAGTAGTGTATATAAAATAATAATGAATGAAAGTGAAGTTTACCAAGGAAAACACTTGCCTAAAGAAAAAAAAAAAATTTTACAGAAGAGAAATATAAAATATTGTATCCATGGAAAACGCAATTGGTACTGTAATTATTAAATAATTGTAGTTTAACTAGAAATAAAGATGCATCAACGCGCCGAGGTAATATTTGCCAGAACATTAAAAAGCTTCGTGGGATAACTAAATAAAATGTTTTCTAATAATTTTGGATTAAACACTAAAACTAAAGATTGTCTAAACAGTTTATTAAATGAACTAATTTATTTAAAACTTTAATAAGCATAAAGGAGAACATTCGGACAAAAGAAGAAATAATAAATATTATGGGACTAACCAAGATTTACCGTCAGAAAAATATGGGATTATGGTTTGAATTATTTTCTTTACTAATCTAAGTTAAACATTAAGTTTTAGATAGCAATATGGAAAACAAAATACATTAATTCATGATATAACATTATATGAAATAATATGTTTTGATTCTGAATTTTAAAATAAAATTGTATGTATGTGGAAATTTGTATATTTGCGATGCTCGAAGAGAAAGAAGCCTACTACGAACTCTGATAGGAAGATAAAGATTGTTTTTGGTAACATTTATAATTATTAATGATATATAATGGATGTTTTATTTATTTAGATCAGCTGAGAATCGAATGAATGTAGCGCAAAAGTTTTATTGTTATTATTGTTGTAAAACGCATTTTGAAAACAACACTCTAAAACACTTTGAGATGTGATTAGATTTTTAAAAAATATGCATACGATAATCATTTTATGTGTTATTAATATAGTTCAATATAACCGATGGTTATGTGATATTTTCTGTTAATTTTCCGATTGGGATATTTAAATGTTATTTTAACAAAACGTGGATGTTGAACCTACAGTGTAATAAAGCAAGACAAATTGTTCTTATGGAATAGGGAAATGTTTTATATTAGCGAATTTTGTTTATTGTTTTAAAGGGTAGTTAGTATTTTATCGATGTTGGATACAGTAAAAATCTCGAGAGATAGTTTGGGTAGTGACTTGGTAGTACGTGGTGATTCGGAAACCAAGAGGATGTATTAAAAACTAGGATGCTACAGGGAATGAAATAATAGGTAGTTTTAGATGTTAATCAGTGTAGTTAACAAAGCCCTATGACTGGTACACATGTTGTCTTGGACAGTGGTATTTTATATATTTCTTGTGAGTCGTACTAGATGTTTGGTAAAGCTGAGTAAATAGCTGCCACATCATGCTTATCGCCAAGGTTATTAGACAATGAATGTCGGACCTATTCACACTGTTCCATACATTTTTTGAAGTATATTGCGGATAAGTTATCTATCTATCTTCCCGATATCCTATACATCTTTTGCTATCTTTATCTGTATTTCTTGCAACTACATCGTTATATGATAAGTCTATTAAAAGGGAAACAATAGATATTTTAGAATGTATGTCATGCTATTATTTGGAATAAGAATAGTTAAGTGTTAACGAAGAGTAGATTATGATTATTGAAAGAAAGATGCAGATATCCTAAGAAGGGAAGGAGTTAGAGAATTATTTTAATTCTTTTTTAAGAAATGAACTATAATTTTATAAAAGTATATCCAAATAGAAATATACAAAAATATTAAATATAATTTCACGTTTTCTTATTGTTAATTATATTTAAAAAAAATATATAAGTATTGCATATTTAAAAAATACAATAACATTCGATAATTATAGTATATGTGAAACTGTAACAGGTGATAATTAAACCCGTGTTATAGTATTATACATGAGTATGGCTTATGGAATAAACGTATTATAGTTTACGAGCATTGGAGAATAAACGTTAAAAGTAATAATAATATTTGAATAATATGCGGAGTGACTTATATAAAGTTACAAGAAAATGTAATTTTCTTTTAAAAAACCATATTGATTGTAAAATTATGATGTTATAAATGATGTTTATCCACATAGATAATTTATAATATAGTAACTTTAATATTAAAAGGTAAAGGATGGTGTTACCCATAAAATAGTTAAAATAAGTGATATGATAAACCTAATGAGAAATAACTAAATAACTTTTAAAAGGCATAATAAGTTTAATTAACGATAAAAGAAATATAAATGTGTATAATTCAGCTATTGTAGTGTAAAGAAAAATGAGGATATTCCTTGTAAATAGATGTAGATGGATTTGTTTGTTTTATTTATTTTTTATTGATGTTAATAAAATTTTAAAATTTGTTTATTAAAACTTCTGTCTGAGTTTTGTTTTCTCTACATCATTGCATGAATTCACAGAGTATGTTCACAACCATTAAACTAAGTATATGATTGTTTGCACAAAAGATAAATAGAGAAGTATGTTTAATCTTAAATATTTATTGATGTTCTTGTAATTAAATAATTATAAAATTGCATTGCGTTACTGGTCATCAATCCATTATCATAATATTTTGCTAAATTATATGCTATTAGTTGCCACTTGCTTTATTTATCAGATTATCTAAACACTGCCACTTATTAATTTATTTTATTACTTAAAGATAAAAAAAGGGGATATTAGATTATTAACTAATTTATTACGGTTATAAATTTGCGATGAAAGAAAAGCTGTACTAGTTGGATTAAGCAATGAAGATTGTGATTATTATTGTTTTATTATTAATCTAATTTCAGAGTAGTAGATCATGACATAAAATCCCTTATCATATTTTGCTACCATATGTTATTAACATGCGAATAAATTTAAGAACCTGAGACTATTTCATTTGAGCAAGATGATTACTATTATTGTTATTAGAGATAAAATATTAATACTTTCATTCTTAAATGAGTCTTAGTGATTAGAAGTTGCGGAAGTCATAAGAATACTATGTAGTTATTAGATGTAATAGTAGTATAAGGGGGGATAGTGTTCTTATGCCATTAAGGTGGTATCCTGTGGGATATTGCCTCAATGTAATCTACCTTGTCACCCGTATTTCCACTTCTAGTCTCATGAATTCCTGAGTATTTATTTGAGTTAGTTTAAAACAGAACCTAAGTTAATTTTAAGAAACTTGAGCTAGTAAAGCATTTAATTGAATATTTCATTAATTATTAGAGCTAGAACCCGGTCAGGTGATTTTGACTATATTATATTTATTTGGGGGAAGTGGAGATGTGGGAACGGGGCGGTTAGATTGGCCTGATGTGTTAGAAAAGGGCAGATTGTGGCCCTCAACGTGATTGGCCTGAGGTGTAGTGGAGCTACACACGATGACAAGGGCAGAATATATATATATATATAATTGTGATTAGGTTATTGCTGAATTTTTTACTAGATATTGTTTCACTAAGTAGATATATTTGCTTAAATAGTTTAATTAGTCTGAAGATATAAAAGTTATAGAGAGGAATCATTATTAACCAGTGGTACATACAGAGGGAATGAATTAATCCAATTTTAGTGGCTTTCCTGTTTTTTAGAAATTGTGCCGCAGTCAAAACTTATTGTACTTAACACAACTTTTGCAATGCATTTTGAAGCTATACTGTAAAACATTAGCATATGAATCCATTAAATCATTTTTACATCATTTCTATTGAAAACTGTAATAAATTATATTGCGTTTATTTGTAATCTTTTGTTTAAAACACTTTATCATATAAGCATTAATGGAGATTTTGACTTGTGAACATAAAGAGTATTTTTATGTATAATTTTGGCATGCTCATCAATTTTGCCTTAATAGAAAATTTTCTCACAATATTAGAAAAGTATAATGGTCTTAATATAAATCATTAAGTGGAGAATCTCATGGATAAGTTGTGTTTTTGTTTGAGAGTCTTTTCTTATTCTAGTATGATAAAAGTCTCTGATGCAGATGTAGCTCCATGTTTTACGATATTGGTTGAATTCAAGTTTTGGTATTGCATGTATGGGTTGGCTGTCTTAAGTGTCAATGAACCATGTCCTAACTGTTTTTTTTTTATCATTACTTAATACAGCCATTAGTTTAACACATTGTTTATTGAAGCTGAAAGATTATTTATTTGTGTAAGGAGATTGCAGTAGTGGAAAAGATAACATACTTGCTTTATTGATGATATACTATGAAGTGGAATAACTATATTGATAGCTGCATTTTACTGTCTTTGAGTCTTTGGCCCCAGATGATGGCAATCAGGAGTAAGGGTATTATCAGAGTATTGGGTGATACTTTTAAATCAATAATGCACTTTAAATATATTATTTATATATATAATATTCAAATATAAGTATAGTATCAATACTAAACATAATATAATTAGAAGGGACTTGAACTCAGACTTTCAAGATCTCTACAGCTATGTACAACAGATAGACATGACCATGTACATGTGAGAAAAATAAATGATCTCCAATATATGTATTTTATGTTAAACCAGCACTCATCAGTTTATTCATATCACCATCTCCCACACATATATACTTATATTTGAATATTACATATTCAGCCTGTATTTTGCCCATACCTCTTCTATGTATTTAAATGGATGTATTAAGGTACTATAAGTAAAGAACTAGAATGACTTAAAGTTATCATAGGTATGAGATTAATATTGGCATCAACAAAGATTTTGAGTGTTCCATCATTATTTTTAATGATATGGATGGCTGAAAAGTTGGAAGATGGAGAAGATTGAAACTAGTCCAGTAAATTTTGAAGATTTGCTATGTTAGTATAAACTGATCACTGAATGTTTAGCAGATTGAAAGACTGTATATAATAGTTAATTACCATTACATTTAGGGTTTTTATTGTTATTACAATATATATATATATATTATTTCATATTAAAATTAGTATTTATAAATTGCATTATTATATTATATTTTTTAAGGTTACTACGTAATTGTTTCTATATATTTTTAAATTGCTTATAGATTTTAATGCAAATTGTTTTTCTTTTCTTTTTTTTTTTTTTTGATTTATGATGGGACTATTAACATACAAATGTCTTATAATATTTTTTTACACAATAAAATATAAAAACTGAAACACAGGCTTATTATATACCTGTGTCTATATATATATGTAATATATAGAGTATATGAGCATAGACTTTCACACCACCCACCACTCGCCACTCTATCATAATAACACTGATACACCTAAACACATATATGTTGAAAAGATAAATAATCACCAATATATGTATTTCATGCTAAACCAGCAATCATCAGTTGGTTCAGATTATCATCTCTACACATATATACTATAAGTGCTCAGCTATATATTAAGATAGACAATCCTCATACTTTAATGGACAGGCTTCAATCTACTCCACACTCCAACTCTTCAACCGTCCATCCAATTGAAAATCTGATGATGGAATGCTCAAAGGCCACCCTGAGGCTGAGATTCTTGTCACACCCATGTTGACCTAAGATCAATATGAACCCCACATGTACAGAACATAATCCATTTAATACATATTCAAGGATGGGTAGGCATCTCTACAATGTAATAACTGAAACACAGGCTTATTATATACCTGTGTCTATATATATATGTAATAAATAGGGTATATGAGCACAGACTTTCACACTACCCACCACTCACCTCTCTATCATAGTAACACTGGTACACCTAAACACATATATAAAATATAAAGTAAATATAAAAAAAATAAAGTGTTATAAACGTACTTTTACAACACTTTATTGTTAACACAATAGTGATTAATGACTATTGGAGAAATTGTGTTACTTGGCTAACTAGAAGACCTAGTTGGTCACAATGGATATCAGAAGTCATTAATATATTTTCCCAATATTTGCAATCATTGTGCTTTGAAATATAAGGCTGGTAATTCTATTGCTAGAAATATCTACTATATACAATGCTACATATTATATCTACATTTTTTTTTTTTTGCAAAGGTATTTGGGGATATTATTTGTATAATTGACTATTCATAAACGATTAAAACAATTATCCTTTTTGATGAAATAATTTTATTACTGAGGTATTATTTAGTTTCGAGTTGTTTTTTTTTTTCCTGTAATGTTAATAAACTGAAAAGATCCAGAAAGAGACCACATGTGAGATGGATGGATGAAATAAGAAAGTGTGGAGAAGAGAAGCTAAAGATCGGAAAAGATGGATTGAACTTGGAGAGACCTTGATCCTGCAGTGGATTGATAATGGTTGATGATGATGATGATTACTTTTATATTTTTATGGACTCCCTTTAGAGAGATATATATTTTCTTCAATCTTATTATTAAAAATATAATTATAATATTTCATTAAATATATGTATTTCATATTCTTTGCTTAATGCAGTTTGTTGCAACCCAGATAACAGAGTACGTTTAATGATGATATTTAATTGTTAATGACAACGTACTTTAATGCCACCAGAAATTATTTGGGTGGATTCCAACAGAAAGCTAAATTTACTGTATTTTACTCTTCTCTTCACCAATGTCATCCCTAGTTTACATAATGCTTGAAAAACTTAAGACTTAAGTTGGGTTCAAGATAAGGACTTTAAATTTGCACTGAAGGTATGCTGCTGTATTTCTCAGAACTACACCCCAGTACATGAAATTGATAATTATAAAATGTTGTTCTAAGATTTTCTTTTATCTTACAAATTAAGATTTTATTGGGATAACAGAACATATTATTTCCACATTCAGTATCTTGCCCCCCCCCCCACACACTATCTTTTTACACCATTAAAATAAAGTGTTATTTTGATTATATTATTTGGAAAATTAAAGCTGTATTAACATTCTTAGATATATATATTATCGAATATTCAACTTGCTTTATTGCTTGGGAATTCATACGTTTGAGTGGCAAAAAGTACCAAAAATTGGGATCCACCCATGGACCCCTATACTCCAGAATCTGATACTCCGCCACTGCATTAAACCATGCAGAAGATATGTATCCATAAAATCAATTACTGCAGTAATGATTTTCCCATTTATAAACATGTGTTATGAGTTGGAATATTGCTGGCAGTGAATTTGCAATATGGGTTAATTAAATAGAGGGATTTGAACTCAGGATATTTCAGCCTATTTATCCTCCATTCTATCTCAAGCAACCGATACATATGACCACACATATGGCAAAAAAAGATACTTGATTCCCAGTATACGTACTTCGTGCAGAACCAGCACTCATCAGTTGGTCCAGATTATCATCTCCCACATATATATACAAACAGTGCTTGGTTTATATTAAGATCCCAATTTCTCCAACTTTAATGGACAGGCTTCAAACTTCTCATCCTTCCAATTATTCAACTGGAGGCAGATTAGATTGAAAAATCCTGAGTTCAAATCGCTCTATTTACATATATAAGTAACATTCAGTATAAGCCAAATTATATACTACCTTAGAATTAAATATGGATAATTATATAATTTTTGTAATATCTTGTTATTATAACAGTTTGATTAATTTGATATTATGAATTTGATTTGATTAACTTGAAACAGCTATTCGACTTTTTTTTTTTTTGTTATTCATGGCAATCCAGGTAGGTTTTATTCTAGTCATTCCTCTCCATGGGCCAATTAATTGGGCAATTTTGCTGATCTCTTATTAGTTTGTAAGCTAAATTAGAATGATACTGCTCTTATTTCAATTCTATATTTGGTTTCAATAGAGTTGGGCTGATTTATAAATTTTATTTTATTCATTTCAAAAAGTAAATTTTATTTTATTGTAAATGAAATCTTGTTCTATATCATCATCATCATCAACCATTATCAATCCACTGCAGGATGAAGATCTCTCCAAGTTCAATCCATCTTTTCCGATCTTTAGCTTCTCTTCTCCACACCACCCCTGCACACTTTCTTATTTCATCCATGCATCTCACATGTGTTCTCTTTCTGGGTCTTTTACAATCTCTTGGATACACAATATTATATAATTTCTGTTATGTATGTTGGTTTCTTTTTAAGTATTACTTGCTAAATTATATGTAATTGTAAGAATTATTGTGTGAACATATAAAAAACAAAATAAAAACGTATTCCGATTAGTGTTGAAAATTTTGCTTGATTTATGGGGTTGCTTATTGGAATTATGTTAACATTTAATCTGGTTTCAGTCTTTCAGAAGAGTTTTAGCTTCTGCCTTTCATTAATGTTTAACAAACATATTTACAAATTTGACAAAGTCGTCCGTTATCTCTCTATTTATTAAGGCATGTCTAATTAGTTATGAACAGGAAGTAGTCAGTTTATCTTCTTTCAAATAGTAGTTTTCAAGTTTATATGTTATTTTTTGCAAAATAAGCTATAGAAATAGAAACAAAATCTTTTTTAAAAAAAGTAACTGAATGTCGGGGATGAATAATATAACATACAGAACTGATCACAGTTTAATTTTACTTTTTGTTTTTTCAATTATATAACGTCCTATCAGACTTATTACACCTGACAAACAGTGTCTTGAATAGTGTGTGCCCAAGCACTTGTCACATCTTAAAATAAATAATGAAGATATTCTCTTTTTATAGATTACAGGTAATAAATCTGGTTATTATTGAATCGTGCGTGTGAAATTGAGAGCATAGGTGGCTGAAGTGTAAGACTTCTGAAACGATGAGCAATGGTTATCTGAAATGAAGGCTTAATTATTTAAATTTAAGATATTAATTACATGTATTGTAAATATTTATTAGGTTATTGTCGCATCTGTCGTCATATGCGTAGTATGTATTTTATACTTAAACCTACATTTAAACATAAACTCATCAAAAATTAATCAACAGACATAAATTATTTAATTACTATGATTATGGGAACTTAGACTTCCAGAAAGCGCTCAGATGATTAATTAAGATTATTAATTACTTCACTTTATAACTTCATTACATGTGCGTAAAGCACAATTATAGATTTAATTACTTTAAATAAATAATTATATTGCAAAAGTTTTCATCATTAATATTCATTTTCAGTTGTTAATATTTTTTCATAATCGTTTTAAATATATGTTCGTTTATTACTTATCCATTTGAATAAAAAAGGAGAGTAAACTAGCTTTGAGTTGCTAATCTAATTAATATATATTAATAACCTAGAGAATAGTGAATCTTGTATGTCCACTCATAAAATATAGAAGAATCGAGATATCTGAATCATCCAGATATATTACCCGAAATAAATAAACATTATCTAGGGCTAAGGTCAGTGGGTTTTTTTACCAAATGGTATGTGCTGCAATACAAAGAGCCATATGGGTACGAATTGTAATAAATAAATATTATCAATATGTATTATTTAATGCATTTTAAGAGAAGGAGAACTCTCATACTCACTCAGTCTTACAAATTACTGGTATGCTGTTAATATTGAAAGTATAAGTCATAGCGTGGTTGGGTTATATTAAATCCTCATTCACAACATCCCCTCCCCATTACAACACATCTAATAACTATCATCAGCATCTTATTGTTATGATCAGATATCCACATTTCAATCTTTTGATAAAGAATAATAGATCTCTTATATTTTGTGCCACATTATTTATTAAAATGATTTCTTTTGCAAAACGATTTCTTTAGTGTTCGATTATATTATATTGAAATCTCCGGCTTCTTTACTTAAATATTTATAATATTAAAAATGTACTCTTTTCTTTCATTTACCAATTATTAGGCAAAGAATGGAAAGCTAGTAATAATATGAGACATACTACTTCTGTAAGATAATGCCTTCTTAAATGATGATAATAATATTAATAAATTTAAAAAAATATTTTAAAATTTATGAAAAAATCTTAAAATGGAATAAAAGAAGAATACCGAGATTGCATTCAGCCATAATGAGTGGATAATGGATTTTATGGCTACTCAGGATATCCCACTAATAATCCTACTAAATCTTTTTTTATGAATTTAAGATAATAATTTAAGCATTTAATCAATTATAATCTTTTGTATAAAGCAAATAATAATAATTTCACAAAAGCATTTTTATTTTAATAGGTACAATTGGTTGAAGTGATCATTTAAATTTAAGAAAATGAATGAATAATTTATTTCTTAGATGTTTTCTTAACATATACAGACCATTCTAACAAAGTGAATACTAGATTCAATTTTGTATTCATGTACTAATGACCAACATAAAATATAATTGTATAATAGTTTATAATGTCAAGATTTCTGGTTAATATGTGTTAATGATGATATAAATAGTATAAGATATACTCCCATATGCCAGCTCTGTAAAACTGACAACGGAACCCTCCAACACTTCCTACTTAGATGTCCTTTTCTGCTTGGCATGAAAGAAATGTCATCAACTCCTGTCTTTCCTCGCACACAGAAATGCCATCTTCAACCTCCAAGAATCCATAGAAACAGGTCTTTGCAGCTATGAGACTATCAGTTTTTCTCATCTATGCTCTCTGGTTGCTCTGATGTGCCATGATCCTTGACCAGAGAGTACATTCAGTCAATCAAAAGCTATTGGACCTAATTCACATTCTCAAAACCCGAGATACCAAACTAGACCCACCTCCAATCCTCACAAACACTTGGGCAATCCTCCAACTCCCATCCTCTCAGCCTCTGTCATAGGACTCAATCACGAAGACATGCATTTCTAACCAGCCTGGACTACACACTATTTCCCCTTTCCACTTCCCATTCCCTTTTTACATATATCCTTCCCCTCTTACCATGTTGCTCCTGAAATTTCATTTGTTTTACTGTATCTGTTGTTTTTTTTTGTTGTTGTTGTTGTTGTTTTTTTTTATGAGTAAACATCTCATCACTGAGAAAAAAGATATACTTAACAATAAGAACAGCATTTTTTTTGACAATAAAGACAAATAAAAAACAATTTTGGAAATCTACAATATTTCAAGTTGTAATTATAAATTTTATTAAACGCCCATTATTATATTAAGTAATAATTTACTAAGGCTGTAACCTTAGAAATAAGCGTCTGAAAAAATACGAAGGTAAGGACCTCTATAGGTCTTAAAAACACAAGCTTACGCTCTTTTTTCTCAGAGCGTAAGCTTGTGTTTTTAAGACCTATAGAGGTCCTTACCTTCGTATTTTTTCAGACGCTTATTTCTAAGGTTACAGCCTTAGTAAATTATTACTTAATATTTCAAGGCAAACTACTCAGAAAACAATTCATTGCATATGAGACATACTTTTTAAAGTTTACAAATAATATTAATAAAAATACATTTACAAATTAAATGATAATTGACTATTATTAACTTTGTCTGTTTAATGAAAATTTTTCTTAATATTAGCATGATCACAAGAATTTCTACATCTTTCACAACAGTTATACTATTATGTTGTCCCAACAATGTTTAAACATTAAGCATTTCTTACCAATCCAGCAATGAAATAAATGTTATGAAGTGATGCATTTTACTTATTGAGGCCCATAAATACAATTTTCATTTCTAAAATAAATATTTATCAGTTTTACACCCTACAATATTGGAAAAGCATAGCAAAAATCGACTATACATCAAAACCATTCATAGTCTACACTCAGGGTATTCAAGAGTGCAACAAAAGAAAAGATAATGTTCCTCAGAACAAACAATATCAATTGCCAAAACATAAAGTAATGGCAGTGCACCACACATGGCCTCATACAAGATAAAGTATACAAGCACAAGTGCGTGTGCGGCGCAACTGCTCCCAAAAGCTGTAATACAAATACAAATAGCTATTTGTATTTGTATTACAGCTTTTGGGAGCAGTTGCGCCACACGCACTTGTGCTTGTATACATATATTTCCCAAAAGTAAAATTATTTAACTTAAGATAAAGTAATGATAATATATAAATATTTTTTAATGCTACAAAGCATGTTGCATTCTAATATGGCATGAAATTATTGTCCTTTTTCCTATATTATCTTCCCCACCCCTCCCCTAGAAAAAGAAAAGCTCTTAATGTTTTACGGTTACAGAAAAAGTTCATAATTGTAATCTTATGTATTGTGGTTTGCAATATATATTTAGCACGCTTCTTTTTTTTTCCATATGTTAAAGCATCGGCCGGGAAGCGAACCCACGACAACTGTCTGCAAGCAACTGCATGCAAGGCGGCTGCGCTGACCTTTTGGCCACCAAAGCTTGACTGCTTCTTTTTAATAACATATAATAACTAATCATGAATTTTGTTTAGCTTTTACCTTATATCTATATACATATTATAACAATTAGTTCAAGTTTTTTATAGGTCTTTTTTTTCCCATCAGTCAATTTTTTTCCCTGTATATTTAATTATTCTTTCATATTGTAGTAATATAATCAGTTTTATGCTTATAAAGACAGCTAAACAAATATTTTGAAATTTATTTTCCTTTCTCCATGTCTTGATTTATTTGCATCATATCACCTAACTTTTTCATATGTTTTCAATATGTTTTCTTCACCTTACTGTAGATAGTTGTTGGTATACTTTCATCACTGAGTACTAGAACTGAAAATTAGAATGAATATACTTATACAATATGAATCTATCCGCCTATAATGTACTTATTATACTAATTAATCAGGCTAATAGCTTGAATTAAAAAAAAAAAACCTTAAGGCTTTGAACTGAAATCAATTCACCTGCATATGTTTTAAAGAAGAGTTTTATACCAACTGTAAGTCACTTCTATCCTATCCTCTACTCTGTCTCAAACAACTGATGCACATGGCCACACATCTATAATATACATATGTTCAGAACCAGCACTCATCAGATGACTAGGTCATAATCTCCCATATATATACAATCAGTGCACAGTTTATATTATCAAACTATATATATATATATATATATACAATCAGTGCACAGTTTATATTATCAAACTTTAATGGACAGGCTTAAATGCTCTCACCCTTCCAACTAATTATTCAACAGTCCATTTCATTGAAAAACTGACAGTGGAGTGCTCAAAGCCCTTGTCGGATTTGATATTATAGTCATACCTATGTAGACATTATGTCAGTATCAGACATTGTGTATCCATCTATATTAATAGGAGCGGCATGAGCAGACCTTATACTAATATGTAATCTATTCTCAAGCAATATGTAATTCTAAAGCAATACTTCATTTAACATCACATGTTCACATACTGTATGGAGAGTTTTGCCTGTTTCAATACTTCATTTGCCTATGTTGAATGTTTCCTATTATGTAAGTAGAGTAGATTTGAACTCAAGATTTTCCAGTTTCATTATTTTCCATTCTATCTCAAGCAACTGATAAGCATGATCACACACACACACCTATGAAAAAGATACATAATCCTCAATATACATATGTTGTGCAGAACCAGCATTCTTCAATTGAACCAGATCATAATTTTCCATACATATAAACTGAGCACTAATTGTAAATATGAGTGGGAAATTATGATCTAGTCCAACTGATGAGTGCTGGTTTTGCACAAAATAGTATATTGGGGATCATGTATTTTTTTTACATGTGTGTGGTACATGTGTTCCAGTTGCTTGAGATAGAGGTGAGTACAAGATTTTTTGGTCTATTTATCCTTCTGTTTATATATATATATATATATATATATATATATATATATATATATATATATAGAGAGAGAGAGAGAGAGAGAGAGAGAGAGAGAGAGAGGAAACATTCAGTATAAGCTAAATGAAAGATTGCCTTAGAATTGCATATTGCTTGGAAATAGATTACATCTTAGTATAAGTTTAGCTTATCCTCTATTAATATATATGAATACGTGTAATGTCTGCTAATGTGAAAGATTAGATTGATATGATGTCTATGTGGATATAACTATAATATCAAATTTAACAAAGGCTTTTCATGTTCCATCATTAGTTTTTCAATGAAATGGATAATTGAATAATTGGAAGAGTGAGAGAAGTGAAGCCTGTCCATTAAAATTTGAGAAATTGCTTTCTTACTATAAACCAAACACTGATTGTGTATAGGTGTGGGAGATTATGATCTGGTCCAGCAGATGAGTGCTGATTCTGCATGAAATATATAGATTGGGGATCATGTATGATTTTCAGATGTGGGCAGTCATGTTTATTGGTTGCTTGAGATAGAGTGGAGGATGAATAACCTGAAAAGTTTAAATCTTTATGTGGTTTGTGTCAAAATGATGTATATCTTCAGAATAAAATAGTTTTTAAGAAGTCTTCATCTAATGAACAGAATGTAAAGTCTCATGATCTTATAATATTTTTGGAAGATTACAGACCTATCCTGAATGAAATTTTTAAAAATATCTTTTGTGTTGATAGAAAGTCGGGTCTCATTTCCAGACCATACATTGTGTAAAATAACAGTGTTGCTTCCAAGTAATTTAATTGCACTTTTTATACCATTAAAATGAAATATTCTATTTCAACCTTTTATATGTAGTAGCAGAACTTTTATAGAACTTTTATATTTAATTCTGTCTTTCTATTTAAAAAATTACTGATATTTGTAAACAAGCTGCATTATCAAGTTGATAACCATGTAAATTGGAGATTTTGTTTCCATCACTGAATGACAAAAGGTTTAAATCATCATCATCATCATCATCAAACATTATCAATCCACTGCAGTATGAAGGTCTCTCCAAGTTTAATCCATCTTCTCCAATCTTTAGCTTCTCTTCTTTACATCACC
This sequence comes from Epiperipatus broadwayi, assembly GCA_028023455.1. Classification (NCBI taxonomy): domain Eukaryota; kingdom Metazoa; phylum Onychophora; class Udeonychophora; order Euonychophora; family Peripatidae; genus Epiperipatus; species Epiperipatus broadwayi. The sequence continues at coordinate 4,123,788 of JAQFVV010012461.1, read as the reverse complement.
CCTGCACACTTTCTTATTTCGTCCATCCATCTCACATGTGGTCTCTTTCTGAGTCTTTTAGAAAAAGGCTTAAATATTAATTACTAAATCAAAATTTACAGGTTCTATTAAAAAAATGTAGAAAAGTATTGTTCGCATTTTCACTTTCCAAGGATAACACAATCATCAGTATATTATAAACCTAAAAGCCAAGAAATTTTTTTTTATCATTTCAGATTTAAAATGCCACCATCAAATTTGTATCTCATTTTGATATGTGTTTGTTGAATCTGCATATAAACAATTTCAAAGATCATACTTTTAAAAATGGACATCAAAGCTGAAGTTGGTACACATTCCTGTTTAGCATTATTTTTATTTTAAATGCTTTAGATTTTACACTAGACTTAATAAAGCTTTCTCTCATTCTATCTTGTGTGGAAGCTATATGTTATAAATAAACCTTGGAGGACATTCAGCTAATTTCTAATATTTTGATAGAGCTTGTCAACGTCTTAACCAAACTGATAAAAAATAAATATATAAATTAAAGCTTTATTCAAATTTTGCCATTATATGGGTTTGGTAACAAAACCATTAGTAATTTTCTTTTTGAATATTTTAGGTAGAATAGTTAATTATAACAGTTCTTATATCCTCTTTATTTTTTGTAAATTAAATAGCATAAATATTCCTACGATCAGGTTATATAACTTTTTGATTTTAATAACCTCCTGATATCTCATTAAAACATGCAGTATTATATTTTGAAGACTATAAAAAAGTAATTTAGTTTCAATAGTGGGGATATTTTTTTCCAAATATAATTAAAATAAATATGGCATATATATCATTAAAAGCTGTAATCTAAAATAATATTTTCAAGACGATCAGATGCTCTCTTCACCTATGGAAAAAAGTAACATTTACATATAAAAGAGTGACATCCACAAATTTAATAGGACTATATTATTTTCTCCAGTCCATATATTACTTTTACTGTATGTTATTCATCCCCAATTGATTATATATATATATATATTTAATGCATGGAGTTATCCTTTATAATTAACTTAATTAGAAAGCACTTAACCTCTTTTATTTACTTTAATTCTTAGCCTGGAGCAGATTGTTTTCATTAGCTACTGTTCTCTGTTACATGCTTTCTAATTAATTTAATTATGAATTGATAACTCCACATATTATATATATATAAATAACTACAACCATTAAATGTCTGTATTTTTAAATTATATAATAATAATTCAAACAAATATATTTAACACAGTATTCAAAATTAAATAATATATTTTTTACCAGAAGTACTTTCAATTGTTTCACTGACAATCTTTATCAACTGTTAATACAAACGTACAAAAAATAAAAACTTGCATTACCCACCATTCAATCTATTCAAATTTCCCACAATTCTGTTGTCTTTATATTAGCCGATTGTTTATTCATCAAACCACCTCTATTCCTAGATATCATCATTGCCTCTTTAATTTTACGTTTTTCACTACACCTTTCAATTTGAATAATTTTTATATCTCTATTATTAAATTTAAAACCATAATTACATGTTTTATTATGATCAAATATAATTGATGAAGTATTCATATTTACTGAAGATATATTTTCTTTCTGTACACGTTTATATAATGTCTTATGATCATTATATCGTTTTTGTAATGTACATTTGGATTCCCCTATATATTTTATTCCACAACCACATTCCAATATATATATATATATATATATATATATATATATTAATGTGGAATAAAATATATATATAACAGAACTTAATTCAAACTTAGAAATCTTGGCTTTGGAGTTATTTATCATATCATTTATATTATTTGAAGAGAAAAAAGAAATTCTACACAAACCACTAAAAAGTTTATTAATTAATTTAGCTTGTTGATTAGATATAAAAGGAATAGAAATCCATTTATCACTTTTTAATTTACTTAATATTTTCTTATTATTACTCTTATTTTGATTATATTTTGTAATTGTATTATAAATAATATTCCTTCCATAACCAACATTCAACATATCAGTAATATATACATTAATATTTTCAATTTTATCACTAATAAATTTGCACAAATAATCATTTCTAAATAAAAATGACTTCAAACCAGCTAATTTATGACTCATATGAACTTTAGAATTATATGGAATATAACCCCTAATTTCCACAGGCTTTAAAATCATATTATAATCAAACACATTATTATTTCTTTTAATAAATATATCTAAAAACTTTATAGAATCTTCCTTCTCTTCATTTAACACCCATTTTACATTATTAATCATATTTAACTCATTAAACAAATTAACTATTATTTCATTATGTGCACATATAAATACATCATCAACATATCTACAATATACTTTAATTCCTTTATATTTTATCTGAGACAATATCTTAACCTCATAATTAGAAATAAAAAAATTACAAAGCTGTGATACCACCGGAAGACCCATTGGCCAACCAAAATTCATTTTATAAAAGTAATCATTAAACCTAACATATATATTATCATTCACAAATCTTAATATTTTAACAATAAAATTCCTAATATTATTATCTATAGATTTTAAAAACAAAGCTCTTTCAATAATCTCTATTGATTCAATACGATTAATTGAACCATACATTTCAGATATGTCAAGTGTACACATAACATCATTATTATCAATTTTTATATTTTTAATCCTATTAATAAAATCAAATGATGATGAAATCGTATAATCTCCAAATCCAAACACATCTTGCATTATTTTTTCAATATATCTACAAGCATTATAATAAAAAATACCACCAAAATCAACAATTACTCTTAATGGATAACAATTTTTATGCAATTTTATATTTGCAAAGATTCTTGGAAACACTGCAGACGACGGATATAAACTGTAATATGTCTTTGCATCAATAACTTTTTTCTTTTTAGCAGTCATTAAAATGTCATTAATAAATTTCATTCTATATGTATCAATATTATTTAATTCACTTTTTTCAAAACAAAGCTTCTTCATTTGATCCATAATTTTCATATTATATTCATCCTGTTTCATTAGGCACATCCGTAAACCCTTGTCCTCCTTCAAACAAATTAATTTATTACTTTTTAAAAAATTTTTAAATTCATAAATTTGTTTTAACCAAACATTATCATTTTGCTTATCAAATGTTTTATTTTTTATTTCATTAATTATTTTATTCCTATCATTTAAATCACAATTTATAACACCAAACGAATATTCAATCGCCGCATTTAATTCAATACTAGAATCTTTCCAACCTCCACCGACGTATTTAGATCCAAAATTTAAAATATAACGCTGATTAAAATTCAAATCAATTCCAGAGATATTCACATAGTTTTGATCACTAAGATTTCTTGGAAAATTTTTATTATACAAATGTTCAATTTTCCTATTAAATTTATCCATCATTTTTGAATGCAAATTATTAAAACGTATTTGACAAATCTGTTTATATTCATATAAATAATCAATATTATTAACGTAAATAAAATGATTTAATGTTCTTAAATACTTTCTATTATAAAACAGCAAATACTTACATTGGTCAATTATATTACGAAGTATTATATTTTTTAGATCATCCATAGATCTCACACTCAATTTACATAACTTATTTATTTTAATACAACAACAGTTAGGAAACACTTTAAAAATCCGTTAGGAATACAAAAACTTTATTCTGCACTTTAACGTAATAACTTTAACCGTTACTTTCCGCCATTCCTTTAAAAGCCAAATTCCATTTAATTGCTTTAAATCCATTTCATATATAAATAACTACAACCATTAAATGTCTGTATTTTTAAATTATATAATAATAATTCAAACAAATATATTTAACACAGTATTCAAAATTAAATAATATATTCTTTACCAGAAGTACTTTCAATTGTTTCACTGACAATCTTTATCAACTGTTAATACAAACGTACAAAAAATAAAAACTTGCATTACCCATCATTCAATCTATTCAAATTTCCCACAATTCTGTTGTCTTTATATTAGCCGATTGTTTATTCATCAAACCACCTCTATTCCTAGATATCATCATTGCCTCTTTAATTTTACGTTTTTCACTACACCTTTTAATTTGAATAATTTTTATATCTCTATTATTAAATTTAAAACCATAATTACATGTTTATTATGATCAAATATAATTGATGAAGTATTCATATTTACTGAAGATATATTTTCTTTCTGTACATGTTTATATAATGTCTTATGATCATTATATCATTTTTGTAATGTACATTTGGATTCCCTATATATTTTATTCCACAACCACATTCCAACATATATATAACAGAACTTAATTCAAACTTAGAAATCTTGGCTTTGGAGTTATTTATCATATCATTTATATTATTTGAAGAGAAAAAAGAAATTCTACACAAACCACTATAAATGATATGATAAATAACTCCAAAGCCAAGATTTCTAAGTTTGAATTAAGTTCTGTTATATATATGTTGGAATGTGGTTGTGGAATAAAATATATAGGGGAATCCAAATGTACATTACAAAAACGATATAATGATCATAAGACATTATATAAACGTGTACAGAAAGAAAATATATCTTCAGTAAATATGAATACTTCATCAATTATATTTGATCATAAAAAAACATGTAATTATGGTTTTAAATTTAATAATAGAGATATAAAAATTATTCAAATTGAAAGGTGTAGTGAAAAATGTAAAATTAAAGAGGCAATGATGATATCTAGGAATAGAGGTGGTTTGATGAATAAACAATCGGCTAATATAAAGACAACAGAATTGTGGGAAATTTGAATAGATTGGATGATGGGTAATGCAAGTTTTTATTTTTTGTACGTTTGTATTAACAGTTGATAAAGATTGTCAGTGAAACAATTGAAAGTACTTCTGGTAAAGAATATATTATTTAATTTTGAATACTGTGTTAAATATATTTGTTTGAATTATTATTATTATATATATATATATATATATAATTTAGATGGAAGTGAACCACCATTCACTTATGCACTATGAATTGTAAGCATCTCCATGAATAAATAATTTTAAAACACTAGTATTCCACCTGTATATATATATGTCATATTATTATTACTATTTGCGGAATATTCCGTGTAGTGAAAAAGCTAAATGCTGACGTTTCAGTACAATATCAAGTACCTTCCTCAGAGCGTCCTCTTTCTCAAATCATAAGAATGCACGTGAGATTTAAAAACGTTTTTATCATTTTCTTTCTTCTCATATTTAAATTCTATTGGTTGAGAAGTTTTAAAATTTATTTTCTCTTCCAATAGCTTCTTCCAAATGTTGTTAATCTTCTTTAATTCACACCTTTCATTTATGCTCTTGGGCCTTTTAAAAATCTCTATAGCTTCTCTTAGCAATCTCTGGTCATATTGTTCAATTTTTGCTAAAATATTTGTTTTTTCAAAATTGATATCATGATTTGTTAATTTTATATGAGAATAAATAGCTGATGAATTGGATTTTTCTCTCACTGCCAGAATGTGTTCTTCCTTTGTAATATTTATTCTACGATTAGTCTGTCCTATATATGTATGTGGACAGACCCTACATGGAATTTCATATATACCATGACACTCCAAAGCAAATTTATCTTTAGGAAGTAGAAATATTTCACTAATTTTTTTATAAGTAGTGTAAATTGTGTGAATATTATTATTTTTTAAAATGTTACCAATTCTATCAGTTACTCCTTTTATATATGTCAAAATTGTCTTAATTTTTGATGTATAAAATCTTTTTTCTTTTGATATGTATAAGCCCTATTAATAATGTTGTAATTAAAACCGTTATGAAGAAGCATTTTATTAGTAGCAAAAAGGTCCCAGTGAAAATGGCTAGCATCAGAAAGTCTCTTTGTTCTATCCAATAATGTCTTTGCTACTGAAAATAGTTGTGGAGGATGGTGATGAGAGGAAAAATGCAGATATCTCCCAGTGTGTGTTGGTTTTTTATATATACCATGGGATAAAGAACCATCTTTCCTTCTTTCAATCAAAACATCTAAAAAAGGTAATTGATTATTATTTTCTATCTCCATGGTAAATTTAATATTGTTATGAAAAGAGTTTAAAAAATTAAAAAAGTCATCAAGAGCATGCTTGCCATGAGGCCAAATAACAAAGGTATCATCAACATACCTCAGCCATATAGATGGTTTTTTAACTGCTAAAGTCAAAATTTTATTTTCCAAATCCTCCATAAAAATAGAAGCTAAAGCTGGAGAAATTGGTGAACCCAATTTTTTCCTCTCATCACCATCATACACAACTATTTTCAGTAGCAAAGACATTATTGGATAGAACAAAGAGACTTTCTGATGATAGCCATTTTCACCGGGACCTTTTTGCTACTAATAAAATGCTTCTTCATAACGGTTTTAATTACAACATTATTAATAGGGCTTAATCATATCAAAAGAAAAAAGATTTTGATACATCAAAAATTAAGACAATTTTGACATATATAAAAGGAGTAACTGATAGAATTGGTAACATTTTTAAAAATAATAATAATCACACAATTTACACTACTTATAAAAAAAAATTAGTGAAATATTTCCACTTCCTAAAGATAAAATTGATTTGGAGTGTCATGGTGTATATGAAATTCCATGTAGGGTCTGTCCACATACATATATAGGACAGACTAATCGTAGAATAAATATTAGAAAGGAAGACACATTCTGGCAGTGAGAGAAAAATCCAATTCATCAGCTATTTATTCTCATATAAAATTAACAAATCATGATATCAATTTTGAAAAAACAAATATTTTAGCAAAAATTGAACAATATGACCAGAGATTGCTAAGAGAAGCTATAGAGATTTTTAAAAGGCCCAAGAGCATAAATGAAAGGTGTGAATTAAAGAAGATTAACAACATTTGGAAGAAGCTATTGGAAGAGAAAATAAATTTTAAAACTTCTCAACCAATAGAATTTAAATATGAGGAGAAAGAAAACGATAAAAACAGTTTTAAATCTCATGTGCATTCTTATGATCTGAGAAAGAGGACGCTCTGAGGAAGGTACTTGATATTGTACTGAAATGTCAGCATTTACCTTTTTCACTACATGGAATATCCCGCAAATAGTAATAATAATATGACATCTTTTATCCGTGAAAATATTAGAATTAATATATATATATATATATATAATTTAGATGGAAGTGAACCACCATTCACTTATGCACTATGAATTGTAAGCATCTCCATGAATAAATAATTTTAAAACACTAGCATTCCACCTGTATTTAGAGTTTACTTTTAAATAAACCAACATTCATTGATAGTGCTGTTAATAGTGTGATTTTATTAATCTGCCAGATCTTTAAATCAGCTTGATACTATGAAAGGTTTGAATAATAAATCCCAGGGAAGAGAAAGTATCTCATTTTTAATTACTTGCAATATGTTAGTCACATTACTTTAAATAGATGTAAATATTAAATAGCATAGTCTTTTTAGATATATATGTAATTTAGAAAAAAAAAATACTTGTCAAATGTGCAATGAATTATGAGCATCTTCCATCAATAAATATTTAAAAAACACAGGCTCACAATTTAAAGTGCACTTGTGAAAGATAGTTTGATTTTATCTCAATTAGATGTATATTGAAAAATGCTGTGTTATTTAATATTTACATCTATTTGAACTAATGTGGTTATTATCACAAGTGATTAAAAATGATATATATTCTCTTTTTTAGTTTTTATTATTTAACCATTACTAGTAATAAGCTGATCTGATTTAAAAATCTGACAGTTTAATAAAATCACACTCTACTAACAACTATACCAATGAATGTTAGTTTATTTTAAATTTAAGTTTTAAGTATGGGTGGGCACTCATGTTTTAAAATCTTTATTGATGGAGAATGTTTCCATAGAAGCTTGCTTACTTCTAAATTACACATGTATCTAAAATTGCTATGTTATTTAATATTTTTACCTATTTAAAGTAATATTTCTTGTTATCATGTGTGATTAAAAATCAGATACTTTTTCTTCCTTGGATTTGATTATTTAAATTTTTACTAGTAACAAGTGGATACAAGGATTTGACAGTTTGATAAAATTACACTCTTTTAACAGCACTATCAATGAATGTTGGCTTATGTAAAATAAGCTCTAAATGTGAATGGCTGCCTGTGGTTTTAAAATATTGATTGATAGGAATACCCATGATTCATAGCATATGTGTGAACAATAGCTTGCTTCTATCTAAATTACATATATATCTAAAAATGATATGTTATTTAACATTTACCTATATGATTAAGAAATTCAGCACTGCCCTCTGAAAACAAATAAATGCATTATAGTCCATATTTCAAAATAGCCAAGCTCAAAAGTCTCATTTTGAGGCTGAATATTTTGAAATATGGACTCTAACATCACAGAGGGTGATGCTGGAATTTTTAATCATATGGGTTAATTTAATATTTGATATTTATTTTAGTGTTACCACTGTGATTATTTTATATATATATATAATTGTGTTCCCATACTTTGCCATTCTAAATATTAAATCACTAAACATCATATGATCACCATTCTTTATGCTTACACAAGCTATTTAAACAGAGGCAAAACTCTCCATGCAGTAAAATACTCCTGCAGAAATGAAAAATAGAATAATTATTGTAGTGAGTATACTTTTGATCCTTTCATGTTGATTATATATATATATATTGAAGTTTTGATCTAATTTCATGTTGATTATATATATATATATTGAAGTTTTAACTTACTAATAATTATTAAGCTTTATTGTCAATCATTGAAACTTCTGCTCCAATATCTATGTCATTATCATCATCATTTTCAACCATTATCAATCCACTTTAGAATGATCTATTAAATCAAGTTTCTCTAATTTCCAGCCTCTCTTATCCACATCACTCCAACATGCCCCCTCATCTCATCCATGGTCTCTTTCTAGATCTTTTACAATCTCTTGTAATCCAGTTTAAGATTTCAACTGTTCAGCTATTATCATCTCTTCTAGCAATATGCCCAGCTGAACTTCATTTCAGTCTCTTACTTCTTTCAATGATCTCAGCAACTTTGTTTTCTCATCCATGCATTTCATTTTTTGGTCTCTTCTTGTTACCCCTAATATACATCTCTTATACTTCATTGAGTGGTTTGAAGTTTGTATTACACTCTTCTGTTAAGTATCTAAGATATATTTTCTTTTCTACATATGTTATAGCATCGGCCTGGAATCGAACCCGCGGCAACTGTCTGCAAGCAACTGCTTGCTTGCAAGGCAGCTGCGCTGACCTCTCGGCTACCAGCGCTTGACTATTTTTTTTTTTTTAAGATTGTTAAAGTTTAATTCTATGATTAATTTCATCGATCATGTTTTCATCTGCAGTAATATTCTGACCAAGGTATTTGTAATTGTTAATTTTATCTAACTCATTAATTTTTATTTTATGCCCTTGAAAGAGTCCAGTAAATATTACTTTAGTCTTTTTAGTTTTTACCATTAGTCCTAGTTTCTTATTTTCATCTGCTAATGCTTGCAATATTTCCTGAAGCTTTGAAGCATTGTTTGCAAAAAAATATTTGGGAAATATATATATATATTTTCATTTCGCTTTGATGATTTTTTTGTAATTCATATTGAATTAGTTATCTTAAAATGCCTTTGATGACTGGGCTGGTGAGGGCTAACATTTATCCAATATAGACATTTATAACTAGTTAATTAAATTTAAAAATAAATGCATATTTAAAATAAATATATTTTTGAAAGTGTGTGATCAAATTCCCTGTAATTGTATACTGAATTGTTAATAATTAATTAATTTTATCACTATGCTTAAATAAATTATACATTTATGAATATTGTATATTATATAACTAACATATCTTATCTAGTGATGGACAAATATATTGATAAATAATAATAATGATGAGAATCAATATTTAATAATAAATTATGACTTCGTATCAGTAATTTTGTTTTGTTGATATTTAAACACTGTTAAATTTTATTTTACTTTGATTTAAAAAATAGGCACCCTCTTTTAATAATCTATTCATCCTCAAGTGACATTAAAGTGGGCGGGGGAGAGAAATGATTTTATTTTTGTTTTACTTAAAAAGATTTTCTAAAAATTAAGTTCTTTCAATTTCCTTAAGAAATATTTTAGAAGTATGCAAATTACTTTTAACAAAGCTTAAAGGAATTTAATAAGTATTGGTATTTTCTAAAGTTTTGCAAAGTGCATTTTTAATCATAATGAGTTCCTATTTTTACCCATATCCTCTATTGATGGAAGCCTTCTGTATATTTTGAGAATGGAAAATTAATGGAATTTTAGAAATCTTCTTGTAAACGAGGTGTTAATGTGTTCATAACCAGCCCTACAAAGGCTATTTCTCCATTAATTTCTCCTGGAAGCTGCAGAATTTTTGACCAATCCCCTGCAAGACCGATTCCTCCAGCTTCACATCTTTTCCTCTAAATTAAATCTTCAGACTTTGAGAAAAAGTTTATTTTTCAATCGCTTTCCTAAGCTGTTGGTATTAGCTTGCCTTTCCCTTTCTCTGGGCAATTTTTTTTTTTTTTTTTAATAATCCTGGGAACCTCACTATAGTTTTATAATTGTTCAGGGAGTTTTCATTGTATGAATACAAGTTGACCTAGAAGATATGTTTTACTTGAGCCTAAGTCTTGGAATGTTGGGGGTGAAGATAAAATAATTTTAAAAATATTATTTTTATAGGTGATAAGGTAAAAAAGTTTATTTGAGATCTATGAGATTTAATTTTATATGTTAGGATTTATATTTAATACTTATATTTAATTTTATATTCATATTTAATAAAATCTGTATTACATAAATTGCAATTAAGTAATAAAAGTTTATAATGTATTGGTTTAAAAAAAGGAGAACAATAAATTGTGATTATGGGCCGATTTTTAATAAAGATATTTTTTGTCAGTAATATACAATAAAAATATTAATTTTGTAAATTAATAATATGAACACAAAATTGCTACTTTTTACTATTAATTATTATAAAAATACAATATTAAAAATATATTGCCACCCCCCTCTTCCGATATAAATTGCAATAGGTAATAAGATCCCGTTTAAGCTTTCCTGGATTTCCTGGTAAATGTAACCAAGAGGAATATAAATAAATTTATGATACATAAACTCAGAACTAAATTTAACTAGTCATACAAGCTTTACCTAATATACTTTATAAAAGTTGCAATTGTGCTTTCTGAAAGTGTCTTAATTTATTATGATAGTTGGCAGATTTATTATTAATGTGAGGTTTTCCTTTCACGATCCATATGATCACTTATACAAGAAACTGATTTAAGAATTGATTAAAATATCTTTATGATAACATCATATTAAAATGAAACTTATTTGTAAAATATTATCTAATTCTCTCAATATATATAATTATAGGAGATTTGAATCCAGTCTTTCAAACTGCCTTCAGCTCTCCAATCTATCTCATACAATTGATACAAATGACCACACACATATGAAAAAGATAAATCGATCTCCAATATGTGTATTTTGTGCTGAACCAGCATTACATGATAACCATTTCATCAGTTAGTCTAGATCATCATCTTCCACACACACACACATATATAAAGTGTTCAGTTTATATTAAGATAGCAAATCTTCAAACTTTAATGGGACTTCAAGAATATAAAGTATACCTGTACTTAAATATATATATATATAAATTGACAATCCCTTTCATAGTAATGTAATAGTTTAGTATTGTGCTGTAGATTATGCTATTAAAATTGATCCTCTGTATTTAGTTAAAACATATAAATTGACATTATGTTACTAAAGGATTAAAAGTTTTATACATACATTTTAACTATGACTATATATATATAACCGTTACAAACCAGTCAACAGAAAATTCCAATATAGATAACATTCAACAATCTCAAACTGTTGTCATGGCAATGTCTCTCATTAGGGAAAAGATTCGAATTATCTTATTTATTATATATGAAAAGGTGAAGGAAAGAAGTTAAATAATCAGAGATTATTACATAATATTGAAATAAAATTACCAAATTATTAAAATATATATTATATAATATAACAGATTTAAATTTGAGTTTTTAATGAATTCAGGGAACACATTATTAAAAATAAATTGTCAATTCATTTTTATGTTTAAAAATACATAAAATTAGTAAATAAAAATAAAATAATAAGTAATTCATATGATGAGAGAGTTAGATTTATTTTAAAAAGGCAAAACAGAATAAGCTGGTTTAAAAAGATCAAGGGTTGATAACGCAAGGAAACTAAAAGGTAGATTGCTTGTATTGTGTTGCCACTTGGTTGAACAGTATTTAAGAAAGGAGGTTTCTAAAAAATAATTCATTTGGATTATAATAGTTGAATTATCATGAGATCTTTGATGGAGCTGATACAAATGCAAAGTGAATGTAATGTAACAGGATGCAAGTTTTTATTCAAATGCATGAAACATGCCTGAAGTTAGTTAAAAACTTCAATAACTATTATTCAGTTTCTAGAACAATGATTTAACAATCAAAATTGGTGATATTTTCAGGATGTCTGGCTGAATTTCTCACTTGAACTGTATGGTAGCCTTTATGAAAATGTAACTCTTGGTATCCTGAACATCTGATGATTAGGATAGGGGAGAAAACTTTTACAAGAGGTGTCACTGACTTGTAAACTGATTTTTTTAATCAAGAAGTTATCCTATTTCTTGTCAAACTAAAGCAACCTATATATATATATATATATATATATATATATATATATATATATATAGGTAGCATATATATATATATATATATATATATATATATTGCTAAACTGCAGGTGTAGAGAGCAGTAAAGACATTATTCAATCCAATTTTCAAAATATGTAAATCATCACATTGGAGAGGTATTTTAAGAAAGTGAAGCAGAAATCTGCAAGTGCATAAAGAAAAGTTTATATTATTATTGATATAACAACTGCTTATGTATATAGATATGTTGAATTATATTTTTTTCATGGATTTTTAGTTTAAGAAAAAATGGAAATTAAGAGATTATATCTATATAAACAGAGATAACTTTAGTTTTTATTATTGCTAAAAAACATAAACATTAAATAGAAATTAAACAGGCAAAACTCTCCATACAGTAGTGCCACTCAGTGCAAGCCAAAGTAATCAATGGATGCCAGAAGGCTTATGCATAAAATTCCTATCTAGTGCCTACTCATCCAATATCCCCATTGATTACTCTGGCTTGCACTGAATGACACTACTGTATGGAGAGTTTTGCCTGTTTAATAACAGTAATGAGGTAGCATAAGAAATGGTAATCATGTGATGTTTAATGGTTAAATAGAAACTAGTTATTCATTTTATTATTTTTCAAAGGTGTAAAATATTTAATTGGTTCAAATTTTCTTTAATATCTATATCAATGATATATGCAGATAATACAAAATTGTTAAAGTAATTTATAATTATGAAGATTTAAGCTTATTTAAAGTATATTAATAATTTCTTAAATTAATTTAAAGATAATTATATATTGGTAGTTACTATATTGACAATATAAAAATAAATTATAAAAATAGTCATAAAAATGAAAGTCCAACTTTTGTATCAAACAGATCTTTTAATACACAAATAAAGTGAACATATCCAAATCTTACAATTTTGTCAAATCATTAGAAATGGAAGGTTATTCTCAAAAACAATATTGTTTCTATTTAAGATCTTGTCAATTAATTTCAAGGAAACATTTTGCATCTGAAACTTGAAATTGGTAATAAAAATCTTACCACTGAGCTACTTAAATTGATTGACATCAACAAGAACATTAATATTCTTTCTGTAAAAACTTTTAAGAACTTTAAAAAATCTTAAATTATTATTTGAAATAGTATATGAAAGGTTATTATCAGATTCTATTTCAACAATGAATATTAAGAGTTATGATTATAATCTTAGAAGAGCCAATATTTATGAAAGATTTAAACCACACACTTATCTATCTTCAAAAGCACAGGAATACCATCTTCAACCTCCAAGAATCCATAGAAACAGGGGTCTTTTCAGCTATTAGACTATCAGTTTTCCTCATCTATGCTCTCTGGTTGCTCCAATGTGCCATTATTTTTGACCAGAGAGTACACTCAGTGAATCAAAAGCTATTGGACCTAGTTTGCTCTCTCAAAACCAGAGATACCAAACTAGCCCTGCCTCCATTCCTCACAGACACTTGGGCAATCCTCCAACTCCCACCCTCTCAGCCTCTGTCATAGGACTCAATCATGAAGACATGCTTTTCACACTGGCCTGGACTACACGCCGTTTTTCCTTTCCACTTCCCATTCCCTTTTTACATGTATCCTTCCTCTCTTACCATGTTGCTCCTGAAATTTTAATTTATTTTATAATCACTCTCTTGTAAACCTTTTCTAACTGTATCTGGTTTTTTTTTTTGATGAATAAACGTTCATCACTGAGAGAGAAAAAAGTATTACACATAGATTAGCAAATGCATATAAAAAACTTCAGACAAATATGAAAGATTTTTATTAAATTGACCACCAAGGAACTTTATTAATAAATTCTTTCTTTAATGTGGACATTACAGTAACTGATTCCTTGATATTTGTAATGATATGAATAAATAAATATTCCAAGCATAGAATTGAATGGAGTATATTTTATAATTGTAATTAGATAAAGATAATTTATCCTCTTCGGCTTATTATTTTTATTATGTTAAAGTCTGAAATACTTTAAGATATCTTTATGTTTGTATATATATATATATATATATAACATATTATATATATATATATATATATATATAATATGTTGTCTAGTTGGGTGGTATCTATAATGCTTGTATCAACTTATTTTGGCTTGCATTTTGAAAATATTTTATATTATCTTTCTGAATTGATATGCCATAGGTTGAAAAGTCTGTGTATATAGTAGTCATTAGATTTTTTACAGTTAAAATGTTTACACCACTTAGTTATGGTTTGGAACTTTAAGTAATAAATTTATCAAAAGCATAAACACATCTAAAGGTTTATATAGGGGTGGGAAAAATAATTTCTAACATTAATAAATACTGTTCTTTTATTATTTGATAAATTTATTAATTAATTCACGTATATGTTTTGTTTGACTTTTGTTCACATCTTTATATTCCCCTGGTTGTAATAGGCTTTGTAAAAAATAATTGACATTAAGTATATATATATATGCACACACTGCAATATTTTTAATTATTAATAATTTTACCTACAGGAGTTACATTTTTGTACAGTCTATAATTTTCTTGTTTTAGATATGGAAGCAATATCAAAGTAATCAGTCATTTATGATACTTTGTAACCTTTATTTTGGTTAAGTTTTTTTTTTAGACTTACATGACTATATTAATGAAGAATTTTTTTGGTAGTTGATTATAAAGTAATTGTCTTTTATTCACAATTAATTGATCTTTAAGATATATTGGTTGTTTATATTAATAGATAGTGACAGAAACGGAGTTATTAAAAATGGATTTAAGAAATTCATTAATTATTCATTTTGTAAATTGATTGTCAATATTTTGCTTATATTTTAGGAAAACAGAAAAATCTATTTATGGTTGATGATTTTCAAAAATTTGCCATTCAGGTAAACATCTTAATTGAATCTGAAATTTTAAATTGTTCTTTTCTTCCTAAATAGCTGAGAAAATGGGCAGATGGTCTTTTGCCTAAAAATATAATAGTTTCAGTACAAAAGGATGATAAAAAAAATCAAAATCAGTATAGAGAATTGATTGATTGTTATATTTTTTTTCGTTCTCTAATTTTTTTTACCATATTTCAGTTTTTCTAGTTTGGAATTCAATTTTATTTTTTTAACGGAAATATTCTTTTTTTTTTTTTAAGAAAGTAAAACAAAATAATCACAGAATTAATTAAATTGATAAAAAAAAATGTAAATTTTTAATTTATTTGATAATAAAGTGAAGAAATTATTTAAGTTATCAGAACAAAGAAATTGTGATTTTGCAAAGTAAAATATATATTTACTTTTTTTAAACTTTGTTTTATAACTCTTCATAATTAATGCATTTGTAAAAATATAGTTGAAATCAAGCAAACTAAAACATGCATAAAAAAATTTAAAAATCCTAATTAAATTTTATGTCCAGTGTTTTTTTTTTTAGCATTTATTTTGTGAACATTATTTTATCTAAATGATTGATAAAATAGATTAGTAAACTGTAGGAATGCTTGTTGTTGTTCACTTAGTAAATAGTGTATTTATTTTTAAATGATTTACATGTAGGTTATATATCCTTTAAATATTTAAAATGAGCTGCAGTGTAAATAAAACAATTCATATTAAACAATCTTACCTATAGGTTAATGTTAATTATTGTAATTATTTTTATTACTGTACTGTAGCTAAATAATAATAATAATAATAATGATGATGATGATGATAATAATAATTTAATTTAATTTAGTACATTTAACAGATTTTACATCCAAACAAAAATGCACAGGTAATCTAGTTCACAAAGCATTTGCAGTTTTTTGCACAGTAGTCCTAAATGTTCTATCATCTGTTTCAAATATATTAACAGCATTAAAGTATTTATTGTACAATCTAGGTAATCTTACTAATGCTGAATTTTTTAATGTTTAACTTTTAAATTTTGGAATATTATACAAATTTTTTGATCTCATATCCTTTATCTTAAATGATAATGTTGTTTGGCAACTTCTCACATCTATTATACCTGATGTAATTTTTTTTAAATACACCATATCAGAATAGATTCGTCTTTTGTTGAGTGCATTGTCATCACATATTATTTCTGATTTAATGTATCTTAAAAATTTTTTATAAACCTTTTCCAGTGCTAATCTATTACTTTCCAGATCAAAGATCCATAATTTAAAATAGATAAGACCAATGTATGGAACAAATATAGACATGTATTTCTCTTAAACATTTTACAGTTTCTGAGAATTAAACCCATTATTTTATAACTTTTTGTGATTTTTGAATATTATTATTAAATGTTCCATTATTATTAAAAATAATACCTAAATCTTTATGATCTTCTTTTCTTAAAATACTTTTTGAGTTTTTTTTTTTTTTTCATATGTCATAGCATCGGCCGGGACGCGAACCCACAACCGTCTGCAACCAACTACTTGCTTGCATGGCGGCTGCGATACCTCTCGGCTAACAACGCAAGACACTTTTTGAGTTTAGTGTATAATTAAAAAGACTTGTAGATGATTTTTTAGAAAACGATATGACACAACATTTTTCAATGTTAATTTCTATATAGTTTCCCACACACCAATCCTGAAATTTTTTAATATCAGACTGCAAAATCTTCTGATCATCAAAATTCTTAATAGTTTTATACAGTTTAATATCATATGCAGTGGTCCAAGTATACTTCCTTGAGGCACTCCAGCATTACTACAATATGTGTATGATTTTGCAGACCCAAAATATACAAAATTAGGTCTATTTGAGACAAAAGATACAAACCACTGCAAAAGTTCAAGTTAAAACCAATAGTGTGCAACTTACTAATCAATCTAGAGTGATCTACTCGGTCAAATGCTTTGCTTAAGTCAAAATAAATCACATCTATCGTTTATCAATTGCATTTGCAATAGCATCTTGAATATGTATCAAATTACTCTCAACAGATCTCCCTGGGATAAAACCATGTTTCTTCTTATTATAATAATAATAATAACAACAACAATAATGATGATGATGCTGATGATAATAATAATACCATCAAGCATTTCATGATCACAATTCTTTATGGTGACTGTGGTTATTAAAGAACCAAAGACACCAAAAAGTATGGATGCTGAACTGAGTTCAGATCAACAATTAATACAAGCTAATGAGCGTAGATAGAAAACATTATTGTGTTTTCATTTTGGACTCAAAACTTTATAGTTAGTTAAAGGAGTGAAAGATGGCTGCTGGAGGATTATATTAGATCTTAAGATCTAGGTGCAGTGCTCTCAAATCCAAGGCTCCTCAGTGATGAAAGCCACAAGCTAGAAACTAGTCTGAGGATATTGAGTGCGTAGGCACTAGATAGAAAAGAATAAAAATCTCAAAATTTAAAATAATATCTTGATATTAGAAGGAAGATTCTGCAATAAAAAGAAAACATGGGAATGTTAATAAAAAGAGAGATGCCATTAGGAAATGTATGGAAGAGTTCTATAAAGAATTATATATTAATACAGAACAAGAAAACAAACTATCTCTTGCAGTTATTATATCTTTTTTAATTTTCTCCATATTTTAAATAAAGAATGGAGACATTCAATTAAATTTATGAAGAAAGAAAAAGCTTCAGGAAGTAGAGGAATTATTATTTATATTTTTAAAAAAAGCAAATGGAGAAATCAAAAATATTGTTGGTAAATATATAATGGAGAGAAGTTTCAGAAAGAATCAATGAATAGGAGTTGCCATTATGCATTGGATTTGTAGATTATGAAAAATATTTCTCAGGTGATTGAAGTATCACAGCCGACTTATTCGTCATGCTTTGTAAGACATGGTTGCCAATTTATTTTAACTAATTCAAATTATAGATTTCTTTTCTCACAGTATTTCACTTTTCAAAATGAGATGCAAGTACTGCGCTACATTAAATTTATTTTTAATGTTAAACTGTATGCGTTAATTAATTTAAAAAAAAATGTAATATGCAGCTTGGTACTGTAGTACCAATTTAATTCGAATAATTCACACAAATTTCTAATATTAGTTTCACTTCTCACAATTCGCAGATCTCTAGATATTAGCATTACACTGTATATAAATTATTAGAATGTTAAGCTTGATGTACTTAAACTAAGGTTTTTCTAATGCTCCGTATGATTTGGTCCAATGGTCGAGCTTCAGATTTTGGAGCACAGGGTTCTCATTGATTTTTGTGCTAGTATGATTCAGCATATGAACTTCTTATAAACTCACAAGCTATAAAGCCATCCAATTATTTGTTTATTTAAAAATGTTTGTAAACGCTACTTTGTTTCATAAGGTATTAATGAAATCAGTTATTAGTGCATATATGTAATTTTACTGGTACATATATGTGAATAGGCCAGAAAGAAACAGCTTAAAAAATTATATATGATATTCAAAGTGCACACCAAGAAATAATTTTTAACAGAACCAAATAACTGTCAAAGAAAGCTTTATTCAGAAGGAGTAAATCAACAAACAAATGTTAATGGTTGGCGTAGCATACACATCTGCAAAATGGTACAGAGCTTTCTGCAATATCAGATATTTTTGGCACATTACTATTTTTTGTATTCAATTGTATATATGTGGACATTAAGTAGGTAATCAGAAATATAAAAAAAAAAAAAAATACTAATGAATAGTTTTTTTATTTTGTTATGATTTAATATTTACTAAAATCAAAGTTTCGAATTTACTAGCAAATGATTATATATATTTTTGCACTTATATTTTAGATTTTGCACTATTTTTTTTTCTGTTTAAATGATTTTATTAGCTAGTAATTTTACTCTAGGCAGAGAATCTGAAACAGGTTAGTAGTTATGCGTTTCTATATCCCACTGAATAAACATTCTTCTGGAATCGATCACATTTATTATATGGAATTTCACTGTGCATATATCATCATCATCAACCATTATCAATCCACTGCAGGATGAAGGTCTCTCCAAGTTTAATCCATCTTCTCCAATCTTTAGCTTCTCTTTTCCACAACACCCCAGCACATTTTCTTATTTCATCCATCCATCTCACATGTGGTCTCTTTCTGGGTCTTTTACAATCTCTTGGAATCCAGTTTAAAATTTCAATTGTCCATCTATTATCATTTCTTCTAGCAATATGTCCAGCCCAACTCCATTTCAATCTTTTAATTTTTTCTATAAGGTCAGTAACACCTGTTTGTTGTCTTACCCATGCATTGCGTTTTCGATCTCTTCTTGTTACTCCCAACATACATCTTTCTATACTCCTTTGAGTGATCTGAAGTCTCTGTATTGCTCTTGTATTAAGTGTCCAAGTCTCAGATTCATAAGTAGGAACTGGTAAAACACATTTGTTAAAAAACATTCTTTTCAGACACATAGGCATATTTCCTTTTAGTATCAAGTTATTTCTACCAAAAGCACTCCAACCAAGTTTAATTCTGATTAATTTCCTCCATTATGTTTCCATCTGTATTAATAATCTGTCCTAGGTATTTGTAACTGTTAACTTCTTCTAATTCTTCATAATCAATCTTTATTTTCATATTTTGAGCAAATCGATTAAACATTACTTTAGTCTTTTTAACATTTATCTTTAGTCCTACTTTTCTACTTTCATCTGCTAACTCCTGCAACATTTCCTGCAGCTCTGAAGCATTATTTGCAAAAACAACTACATCATCTGCATAATCTAAATGACTTAAATACTCTCCATTTACTTTCATTCCTTTAGTTTCCCATTTTAATCCACAAAATACTTCTTGCAGCACTGCTGTAAAAAGTTTTGGAGATATGGAGTCACCTTGCCTTACACCTTTCTCAATGTTGATTTTTCCAGTATCATTATGTAATCTAATTGTTGCTGTTGCATTTTTATAAATATTCTTTAAAATATGACAATATCCTTTAATCACTGAAGAAATGTGTATAGAATCGAATACCTTTTCATAATCTACAAATCCAAAACAAAATGACAACTCATATTCATTTGTCCTTTCTATGACTTCTCTCAATACCTGGATATGATCTATTGTACTAAAACCACTTTTAAATCCAGCTTGTTCTCTTGGTTGGTGGAAATCCAAAGTTCTCTGTAGACGAGTTGTAATTATCGTGGTAAAATTTTTATATAAAACTGATAAAAGGCTGATAGGTCTGTAATTTCTAATATCTACTTTATCACCTTTTTTAAATATTAATATTATTACTGCATTCTTCCAATCTTCCGGTACATCTTTATCATTTAGACATTTGGTATATAACTTTGCTAAAATTGTTTCTATTTCTTCACATCCTTCTTTTAATATATCAATTATAATTCCATCATTTCCTGGAGTCTTTCCTTTCTTCATACATTTAATTGCATGTCTCACTTCTTCATTTAAAATTCTGGGCAATTCGAAAGATGTAATAGATATAGGAGGTACTTGTTCTTTATTACTATATAATTCTTGATAAAAATCTTCTACCAATTTCATGATGTCATCTCTCTTTTTAGTAATAATTCCATCTTTTTTTCTTATTGCAGATATAAATTTCCTACCAATACCAAAATGTTGTTTAACATTCTTGAGACTTTTATTTTCTTCTACAGCTTTCCTTGCTATTTCACAGTTATACTTTCTTATATCATTTTCAACTCTTTTCCATACCATTTTACAAAATTCGAGATATTCAATTGTTTTTAATACATCATTTTTGTATATCTTCATATTCCTTCTTTTCTTCATAAATTCTCTAGTCTCAGTAGAAATTTTATTAGTCAATTGCTGCTTTTTTCTACCAGCTATCTTTGTTGCAGTTTTTAAAAGTGTATCAGTTATTTTCATATTAATTTCATTCAAATCTGAATCATGTTCAAAATCTCCTAACACTTGAAACCTATTTGTAAGTTCTAATTTAAATTCATTAGAATGTTTCTGAAGATTAGGAATATCAACTGTAAATATTGTTTTTCTCAATAATTTTTGTCTCTCTAGTTTTACATTAACTCGTAACTTACACCTTACTAATCGATGATCACTTCCTGTGTTAAATTTATTAAGAACATTACAATCTTGAAATATGTATTTCCTGTTAGTCAAAATATAATCCAATTCTGCTGTACCTTCATTTGGCTGCTTTCATGTCCATTTTCTTTTAACATTTTTCTCAAAAAATGAATTCATAATATAAAGTTTTTCTTTTTCTGCAAACTCCACAAGTCTATGTCCTCTCTCATTTCTATTACCATAACCAAAATTACCTACAGCAATTTCATCTTTCATTGTCTACCAATTCTAGCATTAAAGTCTCCCATAACAATTTTAAAATGTTGTTTACTCTGATCAAAAGCCTTTTGTACATCCATATAAAAATCTTCTACTACTTCATCACTATGAGAACTTGTTGGGGCATAAACCTGAATTATCTGCATTTGGTATCTGCTATTAAGTTGTATAACTAATCTTGCAACTCTGTCCGATACACCATCAATCTCCACAATATTGTTCTTCCACTTTTTATTTATAATGAATCCTACTCCATTTGTATTTCCAATATGTGTGCCTTTATAATAGAGTATATGTCCACTTTTTAAATCAATTGTTTCTTCACCTTTTCTTCTAACTTCACAAAGTCCAATAATTTAATATAAGACAATTCTTCTTCTAATTCTTGCAATCTTCCTTCACTTAAAAGTGATCTGCAGTTGTAAGTACCTAAATAAAAAGTCGTCATCAAATGGCAGCCTGGGTCCACAATCAGGGGATTCTTAGCATCCTCTGCCTTCGGCCACCAACCGCTGCCTTGGTTGGTGACTTTACAGCCTCCTGGGAATAAGGGCCATGCTTTATTTTTGTCTGTCATAAGTGTATATATGTAAAAATATTTATCATTTACACAAACATTCATTCTGCCTTATCAGGCACTGAGAAGAAAGACCATGGTGTTTCTTGATCTTAAACTCAGAGGTAAAAAGCCAATAAACTCACCATGCTGGCTAATGCGTGTTGGTGAGCAGCCCATCCATGTTTGTATACTATATGAATAATCACATAGTAATAACAGCTGCAACGACAAGAACGTATGGAGTGGACATTAGGAATTTGCCCTGCTCGGTTCCTTTAAGGCCTCCAAGAGGAATCAAAGGGTCTCCTTTCAGTTAATAGCAAACTCCTTTCTGCAGCCTGTGCATATATATATATATATATATATATATATATATTGTAACCAAAATAAATGAATCAAAAAAAAGATATTACCATACCTGAGTTGTCCATAGAATGATCATAAGTAAAGGTTCAAAATATAACACTATCAAGAATTATGGGGAAATTGTTAATAACCAGTATTATATGAAATCACGTGAAGTGAGTACACTAGTAATTCAATAAAATATATAACTCAGGTATACAGGCAGTAGATCTTATCCACTTTCATTCCTTGGTTTGATGTTAAGTGCATGTTTAAACAAATACTAAGTGAATATGGTCTAGCAGGGCGCCACTAGATTATCTGAATCTAGACATGGTTATATCTAATAACCTTTCACATGTACCGGGTTTGAATCCCCTTTTTGGTACTTTATTTCTAATAAAAATGGAAGATTTTGCTTTTTGAGCCATATCACTATATGCACTAATATTTAGGTAAAAGTAAAACATCTATAAACCAAAGTGGAGTATACTAGACATAAATCATTTCTCAGATCTTAACATAACAAATGTGTTTCAATATTTTTATAAGTTCACTAGCTCAGATTAGATATAACTAATTTAGGATGGCAATTCACTCATCCTTGCATGAAATAGATGATGGGATGTGGTTATAATAATACTAAGAGATCACTAAATATTATAAAATCAATATTTATTTATGGCCTTTAAACAGTTAAACAGCTCATTAATTAAAACGTTGATGACGATGATGATGATGATAATAATAACAATAATGACAAGGGTTTCAACTACAGCTCTAGGACTAAGCCTAAACATAAAACTAATTTTTATAAAGAAATTCATAATTATTGCTTAATTTTAGCATATTTACTTATCTTAAATAACTAATATTCAACCATTGATGATGATGAATAATCACACTTAACCAAGACTACACTTAATGAAATATATACGCCTCGTTTAATAAAACAAACTAATATTTATTACTACATTTCTAACGTATACATAAAAATTTCTAGATAAATATGAAAATTGACATGAATAATAAAAATAATTGATTATATAACAATCCTCAGATTAATTTTAAGTTCTTCCCCCTTTCCCTTCAAATGTATTTTGTATTAAGTTGGACGTCACATTGACCATGAAAAGTATTTCAAGACAAAAATATTATCTGCTCATTAACACACATACTTAAAAAAATCCAACATGTAAATAGAATAAAAAAAAAATGTTAGTAAAATTGAAAGAGCAAGTTTTTAGAAAAGAGTTTTAAATTATTTTCTCCCCCTCCCTTCCAAGCGCTGAAATCTATACTTAACTTGAAACAAAATAATCTAATATTCTAATACTACTCATTATTTCACATTCACTCCCAATTATACACATATAAAAATATCATTATGTATGTGCGTGTTTCATCCCATAATAACCAAATATCATTAAAAAACCAAAATAATAATAATATATCAGTTAAAACTAAAATCATACCATAAAAAAAAGATTGTTGTTTTACACATTAATATTTCACAACTGTAAAATTAATAAACAAATCATTTTCATACATTCAAGATCATTTATGAAGCTCAAAGTTATTATTAGTAAGACATTCTTGTTTTAATCGATCTGAATAGTCTTTAAAAGTTCTTTAAATAAAAATATACCACTTTATTGCTAAAATGTTTATTAAGACTGATATCATAAAGAAAATAGATATAAAAAGTCATATTACCGATCTTTTGTGGCGAATTTCCAAGGGTTCAAACTTGTCTTGTATAATGTTTATATTTCTGTAGCTACCATTTCCGTTTTACTGGGAACAATCTCTTTCTTGAGGTGTATAACTATTTGATGATGATGACTCTCTTGAGGTTATTTGCTTTAGTGGACAATTTGGAAATCATTATAGTAAATTTTCTTCTCTTCTTGTCAAGCATGTGGATGAAATACACAGACGCTCTTCCCATTTGTAAATTTTCTTGAGTTTAAAATCAGTTGTTGTAACAATTAATTGGACTTGATGATTAATATTTATCAGTAGATTAATTCATCTTCTTTGAATGCAGGTGAATGCTTTCTTCCTTCTATTAAAAACATCTTATTTATCTGGTAGTTGAAAGGTGTAGAATATTATTTTAGACACATCTTTTCTTTCCTATGTGATGTGCAGCTTCCCCAGATGGTCTGGCAAATGGAATATACATATAATTTTTCTAGCCCGCCATCTCTTATATTTTCAACGTTCAATATTATAGTTTAATAATCTGAATCAATCACAATAATCATCTTAATAATAATTCAAAACAGCTTTTTATATCCAATTTTTAGCTACCTTAACCAATCAGAGATAGCATCACTTGCTATTTTTGGACAAATTTGTTTTAATTAGATCTCTAATTTATTTTCAACCAAAGTATTTTTCAACTGAAAAGTTTAATCCTTTTTCCAGACACTTTTGTTTTAAAAAAAAAAATAGACTCAATTCTTATTTCCCTTTTCTTTTTTTTTTTTTTTTAACATCCAGGTAACACTTCAAATCTTTGAGCTTCTTCTTTAGATCTTGATAAGGCAATTTCAAAATTATAGTTCTGACTCATTATAAGTTTTCAAAGTACAATCATTTACAAAAAATTACTACAAAGATCGATATCTGATTAAACAGATTTCCTCTTTTAACAAAAAAAAAATTGTAAAAAAATAATTTGACAGATTTAATACTTCCTTTTCTTTCAATATTTAGGAAATGTAAAATTTTGTATGTAATGTACACACATCCTTCATTCTTTCAAATCATTCATAAACTATCCTTAAACAATATGATTGCTAGCTTAGTAATTATAACCAATTATTTAATTAAGTCTGTAACTTTTAAATCCCAATTATAATTAAAGAAAGAAAATAGAAGTATAGAATAAAATGTTAGAATTGATCAAGCATAGCTTAGTTTTAAAGAAAGTTAAAATGTTGAATATTTGAAATATAAAACAAATAAATAATTTACACATACATTGCCTATATGTATGCATTATAACTTTGCTTTTTAACAGAAAATTTAAATATTAAATAGTTTAAATGTGTGTATTACCTTTCTATCAACACACAAACAAGTAAAGCATGTAATTGTTGACCCATTCTTTCTCTGTTTAAAGCTTTTGAAATTTTGATCTGGAAGGGTTTGAACTTGGATGCCCTACAGCTTCTTTTATGATTATATAAAATTGTGATGATGATTTTTGGTTTACCTTTTCTACATGCACATTACTATAAATTTGGCTAGTGACCAAATTGTAATGGCACAATATATATGAAAACCAGGCACTCTTCACAAACCTGGAGCTTAATTGTAAATACAGATTTTTAAGCACCCTATAACTATTTACACTATCTCATACAACTGATACACATAACCACACACATGTAGAAAAGACAAAATAATCACCAATATACATATTTCATGCTAAACCAGCACTCATCAGTTGGTCCAGATTATCATCTCCCATATATATATAATCTTAGTTTTAGGATGCATAAAAGAGAAATATTTGATATAAGAAATATATTTTAAAAATGTTTATTATTTTATGACAATAAGGTTCTCAGATTTGCAGTCACTTTTTTTATTTATGTAGAGGGTTGCATAAAATATTTTTTATTTGAAATCAGTGCGTCATATAAGTAATTAGACTTAAGACGACATTGAAGTTTAGTTTCTTAGCTTACCGCTATTGCATTATGTACTTTCATTGTATTTGGTTAAAAGACCTTATTCTAAAATAAATAAATATGCCTACTGCATCCAATCTATCTTTAAGGTGAGAATTTAGCATACATACATACACCCATACGTATCTTTAATGACTATATACATATAAATATTTCGTTACTTAAACACCTTTCAAAAAATTTATTTCCTTTTTTATATTAGATTGCAAAATTCATATCATGAGCCATTAACATTAAATGAGTGCTTCCACCTATCTATCGCAATGAAATTAAAATAAAACTTGGAAAATAATGAACAGTCATAATTATTAAAAAAATATTTCTAATACAAAAGAAGTAATTTATTCATAAAGAAATAAGGGATACATTTATTTATTGTGAGAATTGGTATGATAAATTTGCATGCATATGAATTTGTCAAGCGTTGTTAGCCGAGAGGTCATCGCAGTCGCCTTGCAAGTAAGTAGTTTGTTGCAGACGGTTGTGGGTTCGCCTCCCGGCCGATGCTATGTCATATGAAAAAAAAAATTTGCATGCAAATGAATTAATTAGAAGATGAGCTGTAAAAGAAAGTCATTGAACAAAAATATATGTATAATCTATTTCTCATCACAGATTTTTTAAAAGAAAAATATAGTAAATAAAACGTTATGCATACATTTATTAAAACTTTTAACGATTATAGTGACATCATTTTAATACTCAAAATAATATCTTATTAA
The DNA here is from genome assembly GCA_028023455.1 of Epiperipatus broadwayi. Lineage (NCBI taxonomy): Eukaryota > Metazoa > Onychophora > Udeonychophora > Euonychophora > Peripatidae > Epiperipatus > Epiperipatus broadwayi. The sequence continues at coordinate 4,096,306 of JAQFVV010012461.1, read as the reverse complement.
ATTATACTACACATTTATTTTAGGTTCTCATGTAACTAATACTAACTTTTAGAAATCATCCAATAAATTTCATGGAAATATTATTAGTTAGAATGTTTAAATTTGAGGTAGTGTTTAAATTTGAACAATTGGAGGTTATCTTCATCAGGATTTGATTAATCGTCCTTTTTTTTAAAATTTTATTTATTAATCAATACATAAAATTTCTAAAATAACTTGTGAATTATATATTGTAAGGGTAATTTTTGAACAAGTAGATTGAAGATGGGTTTGAACCTGGACACCAACTATATACAATCAAATATATATATATATAATGAGATCTTCAAAATGGGTATTGTAAACTTTGGCTCAAATAAATAATAAGTTAAATGAATATGAGGCAAATGGCTTCGAAAGTGCTTAGCGTATAATAATTTGTGGAATCTTTATAGTTTCTCTTTCAAGTGTTTCATATGCTTTTTAATTTGTATATTAAATGATTAATAAAATTTAAATATAATAATATTAATTAATGTGATGATTATTATTTATAATTTAAAAATGGAAGTACTCCCAAAAGTATTCTATTTGCTTTTACAGTTCAAAGATGTCAAATCTCTTAAAAAGAAAGTTTACTTTTGGAAAAGTTTTTTTTTTTAAGGAACGACATTATCATCCCAGTGTGTCCACCTTGTGGATTATATTAGGGCTGTGAATTTTAACTAGCATATGGGTTAAAAGCATATATTTAGACTGAGTTACAAAAAACAAACTAATATTTAGGGTATATGAGCACAGACTTTCACACGACTCACCACTCTATCTCATATCATTGACACCTTTGAACACATATATGTTGAAAAGATTAATAATCACCAATATACTGCATATGTATTAAATAGATTATATCCTGTACATGAGGGGTCAGATTAACTTTAGGTTGACGTGGGTGTGATAAGAATCTCAGCCTCAGGGTGGCCTTTGAACAATCCATCATCAGATTTTCAATTGTATGGACAGTTGAATAGTTGGGGTGTGGAGTGGATTGAAGCCTGTCCATTAAAATATGTAGATTGACTATATATCTGAGCACTTATTGCATATATGCGTAGAGATGATAATTTGGACCAACTGATGATTGCTGGTTTAGCATGAAATATGAATATTGATGATTATTTATCTTTTTGAGATATATGTGTTCAAGTGTATCAGTGTTATGAGATAGAGTGGAGAGTGGTGGATAGTGTGTAAGTCTGTGCTCATATACCCTATTTATTACATATATTGATACAGGTATATAATAAGCCTGTATTTCAGTAAAGACAAACTAAATGGATTAATAAAAAATAATATTAATCATGAATAAATCAAATGGTTTTATGTACTGTATATACTTGCAACTATCAATGCATACACAAAAATATTATAGTAACAAAAGATATTTGAAGTTTAAGGTACCGTTCTAGTTTAAGGCCTGATGATATTTATAATGATAAGATCATACCACATTAAATATTGAATCAGTCACTAACCATGGTTTTTTTAGCTACCGTTCTTTTAATATTTTATTGTTGTCTTTCTTAGTTTTTCTGATGATGATGATCTTTTTGAACATGAGGGAGAGTAAATACTGCAACACTAATGACATTCTATGGGTTATACCATTTGTAGATCTTGAGTAATTTATATGACATTATCTGTTTCTTCCATCATGGGATTATAGAGGTATTGCATGAGCTGATTTTCAACTTCAGCATCAGTTTAGGGATCTGACTGCATTTCCCAGGCATTTTGACTGATATAGTTTTTGGTTATCTATCAGCACATGGTGGATGGATTTCTTTTAAATAAAGTCATCATACTGACAGTTGTGGTTGGAGTATTGAAAAATACTTTAAAAAGAGTCAATAATAATATATGGCTTATGGTGGAATAAGAATTTTAGTCAATGGTTGTTTCTTTCATCAGCATGGATCACATCAGCATAATTTCAATAGGAGTTTGCACTCTAATGCAAAGCAATAATGAACTATCTACTAGTCCCCTAGAATTAGAATGATAATAATAAGAATGACTACTTGTTTGCTTCTGTTCTATTCATACCAAATCAATGTTGTTCAAACAAGATGGTTTTCAAACAACATATATGTCACCAGCTAGGGGATAAATGACGTTTGCTACCATTACAAATATATATTTTTTGAAAAACACCCTCTTTACTCTATTTAAAATTGTAATTATAAATTTATTTAAACGCACATTGATTACGTAAGTAATATTCATTAAGGCTGTAGCCTCAAGCTCATGCGTATAAAATGCGATAGTAGCGACCTCTACAGGTCTTAAACCATAAGCTTACTCTTTGGGTTTTCCTCTTTTGTTCCAAAGAGTAAGCTTGTGGCTGAAGACCTGTAGAGGTCCCTACTATTGCATTTTATTTAAAATATATTGTGGATACAAATTTTACGTCCATTACATTCTGACTTTAAAAATAAAAGTGAAATAAAAAAAAAAAAGATAAGAAAATGATCTGTCTTTTCTCTCTCCTTATTTACATTTTGTTAACATGGGAAGAAGAAAAAAAATTTCCTGCCTTTTAATTTTTTTAATATAATTCTAAAATAGTATCAATTCAAAAAATTTAATATTTTTTCATACTCACCATCAGATTTTTTTATAAAAATGGACAAGTTGTTTAATTAAAACTTCCATTTGAAAGGCAGATTAAATAAGTTTGAAATGTTTTACATTTTTCTATACAATTCAAAAATTTTTGTTGTATCAAAAACATTTTTCCTTTTTCATTTACAATGTTATTATTATCCAGTTTTTCACATATCACAAAATAATACTTAATAATCTTTACTAATGTATTGTAATCAGTTCAATCCCTTCTCTGTATTTTATTAGGTTCAACTTATGCTATCTTTATTTACATAATTCGTATATGACATATTATTAAATGGTATTAATGGTTAATATACAAAGAAAACATTCACTTTACCAGGATGGACTTACAGCAGCCATAGCCTAGAGATAAGTTATTTGAAAGCTTAATCTCCCAACAATAAGAAAAGACAAAATAACAGACATTATATAGGTACGTGAATACTCGGCCTTAGTATCTGTTAACCACTCATTAATATTTTGTCAAGCAATATATTTATGGACATCGGCATTTTTTACTCCACATGCCAATCTTATGTGTGCATAAGAATTATATTGCCAGGATTTAATGAGAGTAATAATACTGTTATACTTAATGCTCAGCCACAACTTACCTCATTGAGGGCGGGTAGTTCTGAGACTGACAGAGATGTGTTATCTTGGGGAAGTACACATAAAATGGCTGCAGAAAGGAGTTTGCTATTAACTGAAAGGAGACCCCTTGATTCCTCTTGGAGGCCTTAAAGGAACCGAGCAAGGCAAATTTCTAATGTCCACTCCATACATTCTTGTCGTTTCAGCTGTTATTACTATGTGATTATTCATATAGTATACGAACATGGATGGGCTGCTCACCAACACGCATTAGCCAGCATGGTGAGTTTATTGCCTTTTTACCTCTGAGTTTAAGATCAAGAAACACCATAGTCTTTCTTCTCAGTGCCTGATAAGGCAGAATGAGTGTTTGTGTAAATGATAAATATTTTTCCAATACATATATACAATTATGACAGACAAAAATAAAGCATGGCCCTTATTCCCAGGAGGCTGTAAAGTCACCAACCAAGGCAGCAGTTGGTGGCCGAAGGCGGAGGGTGCTAAGAATCCCCTGATTGCGGACCCAGGCTGCCATTTGATGACGACTTTTTTATTTAGGTACTTACAACTGCAGATCACTTTCAAGTGAAGGAAGATTGCAAGAATTAGAAGAAGAACTGTCTTATATTAAATGGGACATTATTGGACTTTGTGAAGTTAGAAGAAAAGGAGAAGAAACGATTTAAAAAGTGGACATATACTCTATTATAAAGGCACACATATTGGAAATACAAGTGGAGTAGGATTCATTATAAATAAAAAGTGGAAGAACAATATTGTGGAGATTGATGGTGTATTGGACAGAGTGGCAAGATTAGTTATACAACTTAATAGCAGATACCAAATGCAGATAATTCAGGTTTATGCCCCAACAAGTTCTCATAGTGATGAAGTAGTAGAAGATTTTTATATGGATGTACAAAAGGCTTTTGATCAGAGTAAACAACATTTTAAAATTGTTATGGGAGACTTTAATGCTAGAATTGGTAGACAAATGAAAGATGAAATTGCTGTAGGTAATTTTGGTTATGGTAATAGAAATGAGAGAGGTCATAGACTTGTGGAGATTGCAGAAAAAGAAAAACTTTATATTATGAATTCATTTTTTGAGAAAAATGTTAAAAGGAAATGGACATGGAAGCATCCAAATGAAGGTACAGCAGAATTGGATTATATTTTGACTAACAGGAAATACATATTTCAAGATTGTAATGTTCTTAATAAATTTAACACAGGAAGTGATCATCGATTAGTAAGGTGTAAGTTATGTGTTAATGTAAAACTAGAGAGATAAAAATTATTGAGAAAAACAATATTTACAGTTGATATTCCTAATCTTCAGAAACATTCTAATGAATTTAAATTAGAACTTACAAATAGGTTTCAAGTGTTAGGAGATTTTGAACATGATTCAGATTTGAATGAAATTAATATGAACAAACTGATACACTTTTAAAAACTGCAACAAAGATAGCTGGTAGAAAAAAGCAGCAATTGACTAATAAAATTTCTACTGAGACTAGAGAATTTATGAAGAAAAGAAGGAATATGAAGATATACAAAAATGATGTATTAAAAAGAATTGAATATCTCGAATTTTGTAAAATGGTACGGAAAAGAGTTGAAAATGATATAAGAAAGTATAATTGTGAAATAGCAAGGAAAGCTGTAGAAGAAAATAAAAGTCTCAAGAATGTTAAACAACATTTTGGTATTGGTAGAAAATTTATATCTGCAATAAGAAAAAAAGATGGAATTATTACTAAAAAGAGATGACATCATGAAATTGGTAGAAAATTTTTATCAAGAATTATATAGTAATAAAGAACAAGTACCTCCTATATCTATTACATCTTCCAAATTGCCCAGAATTTTAAATGAAGAAGTGAGACATGCAATTAAATGTATGAAGAAAGGAAAGGCTCCAGGAAATTATGGAATTATAATTGATATATTAAAAGAAGGAGGTGAAGAAATAGAAACAATTTTAGCAAAGTTATATACCAAATGTCTAAATGATATAGATGTACTGGAAGATTGGAAGAATGCAGTAATAATATTAATATTTAAAAAAGGTGATAAAGAAGATATTAGAAATTACAGACCTATCAGCCTTTTATCAGTTTTATATAAAATTTTTACCAAGATAATTACAACTCGTCTACAGAGAACTTTGGATTTCCACCAACCAAGAGAACAAGCTGGATCTAAAAGTGGTTTTAGTACAATAGATCATATCCATGTATTGAGAGAATTCATAGAAAGGACAAATGAATATGAGTTGTCATTATGTTTTGGATTTGTAGATTATGAAAAGGCATTCGATTCTATACACATTTCTTCAGTGATTAAAGCATTGGATCATCAAAGTGTAGATCCAGGATATTGTCATATTTTAAAGAATATTTATAAAAATGCAACAGCAACAATTAGATTACATAATGATACTGGAAAAATGAACATTGAGAAAGGTGTAAGGCAAGGTGACTCCATATCTCCAAAACTTTTTACAGCAGTGCTGCAAGAAGTATTTTGTGGATTAAAATGGGAAACTAAAGGAATGAAAGTAAATGAAGAGTATTTAAGTCATTTAGATTTTGCAGATGATGTAGTTGGTTTTGCAAATAATGCTTCAGAGATGCAGGAAATGTTGCAGGAGTTAGCAGATGAAAGTAGAAAAGTAGGACTAAAGATAAATGTTAAAAAGACTAAAGTAATGTTTAATCGATTTGCTCAAAATATGAAAATAAAGATTGATTATGAAGAATTAGAAGAAGTTAACAGTTACAAATACCTAGGTCAGATTATTAATACAGATGGAAACATAATGGAGGAAATTAATCATAGAATTAAACTTGGTTGGAGTGATTTTGGTAGAAATAACTTGATACTAAAAGGAATTATGCCTATGTGTTTGAAAAGAATGTTTTTTAACAAATGTGTTTTACCAGTTTTTACTTATGGATCTGAGACTTGGACACTTAATAGAAGAGCAATACAGAGACTTCAGAACACTCAAAGGGGTATGGAGAGATGTATGTTGGGAGTAACAAGACGAGATTGAAAACGCAATGTATGGGTAAGACAACAAACAGGTGTTACTAACCTTATTGAAAAAATTAAAAGATTGAAATGGAGTTGGGCTGGACATATTGCTAGAAGAAATGATAATAGATGGACAATTGAAATTTTAAACTGGATTCCAAGAGATTGTAAAAGACCCAGAAAGAGACCACATGTGAGATGGATGGATGAAATAAGAAAATGTGCTGGGGTGTTGTGGAAAAGAGAAGCTAAAGATCGGAGAAGATGGATTTAACTTGGAGAGACCTTCATCCTGCAGTGGATTGATAATGGTTGATGATGATGATGACACATAAAATTGTTTAATAGGTAAAACATAGACATTTAAATTATTAATTATGAAATGACAAAAATAAATTAAGAAGAAAAGGACCAAAAAATGATAGTGCTCAATCATTTAATGGCAATATAAGCATAGATATATATATTTATGAGTTTAAATTGTTATTAATTATAGAAACTAACCTTCTATCTTTATGATTATCTATAAGATTTAATAGGAATAATTACAGACTATACTGTGAAATTAATAATGTGCACATGACTACCTTTGAAATAAAAATAGATTGTTACCTTTGGATCCCCAGGGAAATTAGATTTTCTGTGTTCCCGAATAAAGTAAGCTTATTTAATAAATCTTTGCTTTTAAATTCTGTTGAAATGATAATGAGTCCAAATATTTGACACAGTAAAGGTGTATGAAGCGGATTCTTAAAGATCGAACAATTACTTGATCCTTGAGTAGCTTTGATTTACTTCATGGAGCAGTGAGAATGAAAACCCAGCATATATTTGATTTGACCCCAACATTGTCGGCTAGCATATATATTTCACTTGTCATATCGAAAGTCAGAAAAATTGATAGCACTAACAATAACAGCATAAATTTCAAATTAATACCGAATACGAATCAGCAGATCCTTCTATATTCTCGAAGCTTCCTTTTGTTCTCAGGCCATATTTCTCATCATTCTTCCAAATGTTCTATATTTTAAACCGTATCCTGTGCCATCTCATCAGTTCAGGACATTACAATTTTAGATCCATTTTCCTTTGTCTTTAGTTTTTGCTCTCACAAAAGAAAAACTTTTAGCAAGTTTTGATTAGATTTACAGTTTTTTTCCCCTTGTCTCATCGCCTCCCGGGCCGCGAACCCCCCACCCTCTGCAAACACCACTCTTTTTTTGTGGGGGGGGCGCTTTCTCTCTTCCCAAAAAAAAAAAAGATTTACAGTTTTGTTAAAATATTTTAAAGAACATAACTTTAAAAGGATTTACATTAACAGCATTCCATAGACAAGAACAAAAGCTGTTTCATTCTACATATTCTTATCTTATTAAAACAAAATTAGATATAATAATGTTTATACACTAAACATTTTTTTTCTAGACACACACACATACTCCATTAAAACAAATTGAGCACAAGACCTCCCCTTTAAAATTACTTTGGTTAATTCATTCAGTCAAATATGTACATTAAAAAATATCTACATATGCATGGCTACTTAGATCCATGGAATAGGATTTACACCTGATCCCTGTTACAGCATTATCAATTAATTTTTCTTTTAATCTTTAGGCAGTTTCCATTTTTATTTCTCAATTGACACACACACACACACAGCTCACTTAAATTTTAGTGAACACTCTTTGCTCTCTATCTTGTTATGGCATAATAAATCCGAGCTACATCAGATTTGTTATAGCTACAATGTATATATATTTCTTACCTTCACTTATCTTACTTTCTCAGTTCTGCTTTTAAATAGATGGTTATAATTCTTTTAAAATATGCATAATTTAAACATTTCTTTCTTTAATATTTATTAATTTGATAATTTTTTACTTATATATTAGATTATTTTCTTTATCTAATATTAAGTATTGAATGTCTTTAGAAAAAAAAAAAAATTAAAATTTTTCAATTTCATTCAATTGTTAGTAATAGCACACAGGTTACTACTAGGTGCACAACTTTTCCAGTGATACTATTCACTTTTCTCCAGGTACTGCTGGTTAGACCAGTGACAGTATTAGCATGGGAATCAAACCTGGATCCTTAGATTTTTGAATATTGAATTTTAAAATAACACTGTAACCAATTTTGCAGGATGGCTCAATTGGTTAGAACGTCACCTTAAAATTTAATATTCAATAATGTAAGGGTTCAGATTTGATTCCCAAGCTAGTACTTTCACTTGTCAGCCTAGCAATACCTGAAGAAGAGAGGAAAATAACATTATTTGAAATGTGCAGATACTAACTTGTGTGCTATTGCTAACGGTCGAATGTATTTGGGAAATTAAAATAAACACACAAGGCTAAATCCTGTTTAGTGGTTCAAAATTTAAATAAAGTTAAATTTTTCTAAGGATATTCAATACTTAATATTAAATTATGGAAATAGTCCAGTATATAAATATAACCATAACACCATCATTACAAATGTTCCGGAAAACACTAATTTGATGTATTTAAAATGAATTTTCTTTATTTCTATCATCTGTTTGTCTGTGTAACTACTATCTATATATCTATCTACTTATCTCTCTCTAACTATGTCTGCATATAATTTTTTATATATGCATTTATTGTTATTATTTGTTTTAAATATGATAAATATAGAACTTTCTAGATTAAAATTAAAATAATGGTATCTTTAGTATTTCAGATGCTTTTATTATTATTATTATTATTATTATTATTATTATTATTATTATTATTATTATTATTATTATTATTATTATTATTATTATTATTATTATTATTATTATTATTATTATTATTATTATGTTTCAAAGAATTTTATTAAACAAATGTTACTTAGATTCTTTACAACAAACGATTGTATTCTGTTACATAGGCAATCATAGGACTTTGGAACACGTTCTAAATTTTAAAATCAATTGTATTTTACATTTTAAATAATCTGTTTGATGGTTATTCTGTTATAGGTTTGATGGTTGTCTTATGAGTGACCATGTTATTATTATTATTATTATTATTATTATTATTAGTATTATTATTATTATTATTATTTTAAAATTGCTATTTAAGAAAAGTAAAATAAAATGTTATAATGTTTTTATTGTTTTATATTGAAACTATAAGTAAAAAAATCAAAAGTAGTTATAATTTTAGTAAATGCATATGCTTATTCAACAATTGGGCAAGGCATGAGTTATAAGCATAATGAAGAAACAAGATTGCAATTTTTTTCTTTGCAGTAAATTTATCCAATACATTATGTCACTGTCAAAATAATGCATATATATATTCCTTTTTGTTTTTGAATTTGCCTACATGATTTTTATAAATAAGATCTATGGTATTGTGCTTGAAAGCCACATGACCTCTCATGCAAAAATATGTGTGTAATGGTGTATCGTCCAAAATCTTTTATTTAGCACTTTTTTTTCTTGTCTAAACTCAAGTTAAATACTTATGTATGTGAGGGTTTGTTTTATATATGCATTATGATAGAGTATATATGTGTGTGCTTTTGTGAATGTTTCAGAGTTCATTAAGTAAATGCTTTACGTATTATTATTATTATTATTTTTTTAGTATTGTATGAATATTTCTAAACAAAAAAGAGGAGAAAAAATACTTTAGATTTACTATTTAATTATGCCATTTAAGTTTTGGTCAATTCCATATGGAAAAGAAATCAAGGGTCATAATATTTGTCATTGCTATAAGAAAAGGATGCCATATATGTTGGAATAATGTTTGGCAGGAAGGTTAGCAGAAAGACATCCAAGCTCAAATATTTCCTGGATAAAAAAAAAAAAAGGAATACCGGCACATTTTTCATTGATGATAAGAATAGTCTCTCAAAGTCTTCCTGACAATAAAAAAGAAAGCGACTTGGACAGTAGTAAGGGCTATTTTAACTTATGCATATTGCAGAAGATTTTTTTGTTGTGGCATAAAAATACGGAAAAATGAAATAGCTTTCCGACTGTTTGTTTATAATGTTCTTTTGAAGTTCTAAAAATGATAATCTTTGATTGTTAAATAACCTCACTGTCTGTTTAAACTTTTTTGCTTCGGTTTTTTTTTTTTTTTTTTTAAGGCAATCATATTGATTCTTTTAAAAGTATTTGAATTGCATATCCTTTTATTTATCTGTTTAAGTAGACGCACACATGTTGCTAAGCGCAATAAATTTATGTAAACACATATATAATAGCAGATTCAAACATCATATTCAAATGCATTTATTTACATACATAAATGTTGGATATACTTTGAATTTTTTATGTTTTGAAATTTATTCGAGTCCATATATCTGAATAATGGTAGCAGAATGTAATGGATGAAGTGTTATATTCATAGAAATACAGGTGATATTGAATTAATTTTATACTTGACTTTTTGTGGTATTGTTTTACTATGCATAATGTTCTGTATTTTGAAATTGCCAATAACCAGAGTTTATGGAGTCAGTTTGAGTTAGATTGGCTTGTCACCGGAAATGAATTTTACAGGACAACAATAATGTAAAAATCAAATGAACTATATTATAATTTGGTCATCATCAGATGGGTTAATGCAAAATCTTGACTCAAATGATTTTCAGAAGTTTTGTATAAAAATTAGGCGACTTTTATAGTTTGTTATTAAATTATTGAAATGCGTATTCAACAAAAGATTTATTGCATTTAACACAAGATTCATGGATTTTCCAAAATGCATTTATTTTGAAATTGATGGAGCCTTAAAAGCATCTTCATGGATGACTTTACTTTTGATGTGCATAAAATTGAGTCAATAAATCATGGTTGTGATGTAAGTTTTGGTATATTGATATAGGATTTCATTGATATATCATGAATATGAGTCAATCTTAAGCCACTGAATAAAATAGCTGTGTATGATAATTAAAGTTTGAAATGATATACAGTGTTAGTAAGCATGATTATTCCACTTTCTTTACAGATTGTGACTAACAGCAAGGCCATAAATTTGATCCGATGAAAGCTGAAATCATATGTACTGAAAGAGAAGGGAGGGCAGAAAATGGAAGATTAAGGAGATTTGGATGTTAGCTAAAGATCGATTTGCTATAAAGAAAAAAGTGTTGTGTCCCCCTATTGAAGAAGTGGGTGCTACGAAGAAATTTAATTTTTTTTGAATAACGAAACAACAAATTTAAATGAATTTAAATGAGAATAAAACTATCAAGTATACTTCCTAACTGTGAACACTAAAGAAATGAATGAGCTATGAATGATATGTAATAAGCATGAATGAAAATGTTTTGATAAAAGTATATGGTTACTTTTTCTGTATAAATGTCCAAACATTTATATGACTAATATTATATTCATACAGAAAAGAGATATATGTTTTTGGAATTGGTATAGTATTGCCAAAGTATAATTGTTTTTATTGCAAATCTTTTTTTTTAATGTTAATTATGTATGTGAATTGTTGCTAAATCATCTAAATCCAAGACAGCTCTTTGCATTATTACTGATAACTGATTAAAATGTTTCTTGATTATAACAAAAGTGTAGACATATAAATAGAGAATCATTAGTTAAGCAGGATTCATAAAGCATCACATTATCACTGTCTCTTGATTACTGTGGTTGGCACAGGGTGGGACTACTGTGTGGAGAGTTTTGCCTTGTTTACAGGATTCATTGTAAATGAAAAATGGGAAAACAACTTTTTGGGAGATTGGTGGTATATCAGACAGAGTGGCAAGAATAATTTTATTCAACAAAATAGAAGATAACAAATGCAGATAATTTACATGTATGTTCCAACAAGTTCTCATTGGGATAAAGAAATAAAATATTTTTTGTGCAGAGATACAAAATGTTTGGATCAGAGCAAACACCATTTCAAAATCATTATGACAGGGTTTAATACTAGAATTGGAAAACAGTTAAAAAATGAAAGCGTTATGAGTAAATTTGCTATGATGGCAGAAATGAGAATTGGCACAATCTTATGGAATTCTCAGAAAAAGCAAAATTGTATATTCTTTCTTTAAGAGAAATGCTAAATGGAAATGGATATGAAACATACAAATGAATGTACAACAGAATTTGATTATATTTTGACTAATAGAAAACATAATTTCGGTCTTAATATTTTCATCTTCCAAAATAATAATTGATTAATGAAATATAAGGCTTAATTGGAACCTTTTTTTAAAAAAACAAAACAGTATTAAAGGTTGATATCCCTATCTTTCAGGAACCAATGAATTTTCATTAGAAGTTGTGCATCATTTTAACATGTTGGCAGATTTTGAAAATGCTTCAAACTTAACTATGATTAATAAGAAGATAACTGATAATCTACTAAGAACTACAAGAAAGATAGCAAGAATAAAAAAGAACATTTCAACATTCAATATTTAACTGAGACAAGATTATATATATATAAGAAAGAATATGACATCTATATTTAACTGAGACAAGATTATATATATATAAGAAAGAATATGACATCTATTAAGACTAATTGAATATCTAGACTTCTGTGACATGATATGAAAAAGAATTAATGGTAATATAAGAAAATATATGTGTGTATTAACAAAGGAATTATAAAAGAGAATAAAAGAATATCATGGTTTTGAACAAAAAATTATTTTATCTATAAGAAGTAAAAATGGAACTATTACTAAAAAATGATAATGATGTCAGGAAAGGTGAAAAACTTCTATGAAAAAATATATAATAATAAAGAATTACGATAGAATGACGGCCTGTTAAGCTAATTGCGCAGACGCTGTGAGAATGTTATTAATAAATGAATACCTTCGAACAACTACATGATATAGTATTTATATAAGAGTAAAAAGGAATCCTCTTACTCTTACGACTCAAATGTTTATATATGAGCAAATCTAAAGTAGTTGTAACGAAGGCGTGACTACATAATAGTCACTTTAAATTACTATATATAATGTCTGTATGAATGACGCCAATGAAATTTTCTAGAATTTACTAAATGCCACTCTAAACAAAACTAAATCATATACATATATATAGATTTGCTCATATATAAACATTTAAGTCGTAAGAGTAAGAGGATTCCTTTTTACTCTTATATAAATACTATATCATGTGGTTGTTCGAAGGTATTCATTTATTAATAACATTCTCACAGCGTCTGCGCAATTAGCTTAACAGGCTGTCATTCTATCGTAATTATAATCGCACGCAAGACGTTATAAAATAAATGCTTATTCATGTATATGATTTAGTTTCGTTTAGAGTGGCGTTTAGTAAATTCTAGAAAATTTCATTGGCGTCATTCATACAGACATTATATATAGTAATTTAAAGTGACTATTATGTAGTCACGCTTTCGTTACAACTACTTTAGATTTGCTCATATATAAACATTTGAGTCGTAAGAGTAAGAGGATTCCTTTTTACTCTTATATAAATACTATATCATGTGGTTGTTCGAAGGTATTCATTTATTAATAACATTCTCACAGCGTCTGCGCAATTAGCTTAACAGGCTGTCATTCTATCGTAATTATAATCGCACGCAAGACGGTATAAAATAAATGCTTATTAATAATAAAGAATATAATGTCCACTTTTTATCTTTTCAATTCTTTATCTTGTAACTTTGATTTAAAGTTTATTAGTGTTTAACATGGCTAATTATGTATTAAAGTATGTCAAATGTGTGAAGGATGATTACTTTCGTATCAGAATTACAGTTTGAGACTACACTAATAAAAAAAATTCTAGATTATTTACATTAAAGCAACTATTACAAATTCTACATCTTCTGAATTGCCGAAAATTTTAAATGAAAAAAAAAATGAGACATGCAACTAAATTTATGAAGAAGGAAGATCTTCAGGATAAGATGGAATTTTTTTTGACGTTTTAATACAATTCAAGGAAGAAATAGAACAATTGTTAGCAAAATTACATAACAAGTGTCTAAATGATAAAAATCTACCAGATGATTCGATATTAGGAAATATAGTTGTATGCAAAATCCTTGACAAGATAATTACACATTATTTCCAGCAAACTTTGGATTCAAGCAAACAAAATAATAACCTATCTTTAAAAATGGTTTAGCACAATGGGTCATGTACTATTGAGAAAAGTTATAGAAAGGATTAATGGATATGAATTGCTAATATGCTTTTTATTTGTAGATTATGTAAAGGTTTTCATTTTATAATAGTTTCAGTAGTGGTTAACATCTTGGATCATTAACATTTAGACCCAGGATATTGTCATATTCTGAAGAATGTTTACTAAAATGCAATAACAATAGTTATATTACATCATGGCACTAAGATCTATTTGCATAAGGGTATGGGTCAGGGCGATACCATATTTTAGAAATATTTTACAGAAATTTTATAAAAGCACTTTGGGAACTATAATGAGAAGCTAAAGGAATAAAGATACTTGGAGATTATTTAAATCATCTAAATTTGCATATAATACGGTTGATTTTGTAAGTAATGCTTCAGAGCTTTAGAAATAGTTAACATATGAAAGTTAGAAAATAGATTTGTGGATCAATATTAAAAAGGCTAAAAACAATATTTAATGGATTTTGTTAAAAAATAAGCCACTAAAGATTTATAATCTTGAATTAGAAAAGATTAATAACTATAAATAGCTTGTTCAGATTATTAAAATAGATGAAAATATAGCAGATGAAAGAAACCGTAGGAGTGCTTTTCATCAAAATATATTATTATTAAGAAGAAATGTGCCTATGTTCTTGAAAGAAAACAAATTTAACATGTATTTCTTTGTGTTGGAAGTTATAAAAAAGGATTGAAAAAATAATTGGATGTGAGAACAAGCAAATATCATTGATATAATTGAATAATAAGACACTGATGTGGAGGGCTAAAAGGGATGATAATAGATTGTTATGTAAAGTTGTAAACTGGAATCCAAGATATTGCAAAAGGTATAGCAAATGTGACATATGAGGTGATTGGATGAAACAAGGAAATTGATTTCCTTTGATATTGCAGAAGAAAAACTTTGAATCTGAAAAACTGGATTTGACTTCAAGAGTTTTTCATCTTGCAGTGGATCAATCATGGTTGAAAATGTTCATGATGATAAGGACTTTTTTTTGTTTAATTTTTGTGATATTCTGTAATTATTTTTAGTTTTTAATTAGCCTATTGGATAATTTGACTTCTTTTGTTTGGAAAACATATCTGAATACTTACAAGTTTAGTCATAGGTCAATTTCTTTATTGTGAGTTTTCTAATCATAATATTTCAATATTGATGGGTGTTAGCAAAATTTAATATTGTTTGTGAAGATGATGTTTATTATAAGAAAGATGTTGACTGTAATAATAGTATCATTTATATACATAGCAGTGTTTGTAAAATTTACACATGAGGATAAGTATTTGAAAACCAGGCATTCTTCACAAACCTGGAGCTTAATTGTAAATATAGCAGATTGGAATTCAGACTTTCAAGTACCTTTCAACTATCCACAATATCTCAAACAACTGACACACATGATCACACACATGTAGAAAAGATAATGCTAAACCAGCACTCATCAGTTGGTCCAGATTATCATCTCCCACACACATATAATCACTGCTCAGTTTTTATAATATGGATGGCTGTAAAGTTGGAGGTTGGAATGGATTGAAGCCTGTCCATTAAAGTGTGAAGATTTGCTATCTTAATATAAACTGAGCTGTGATTATATATATATATATATATGAGTGTGGGAGATGATAATCTGGACTAAACTCATGAGTGCTGGTTTAGCATGAAATACGTATATTGGTAATTATTTATCTTTTCTACATGTGTGTGATCATGTGTATCAGTTGTTTGAGATAGGGTGGATAGTTGAAGGATCCTTGAAAGTCTGAGTTCGAATCCCCTATATGAGAATGAGGTTTGAGTTGTACTTGTAAGCATTAATCATAAAGCAAAAGTGTCATTGATATATTACTGTTCATAAATTTTATAAAATAGACTTGTTTTTATTTTTAATTTTTATAATTATTTTTAATATTTATTTCAATTAAAAGATATTAGGATAAACATTATTTGAAAACATAATTTTTTAATATATTTTTTGTTACATAAGATATAAACAAATCATTTTTGTAATATGTAATTAAAAATCCTTAGAAACCAGTCAACCATTAGACAATCCCAATACAGATAACAATCAGCAATCTCAAACTGTTGTCAAGGAGGTTGCCTTGACAACAGTTTGAGATTGCTGATTGTTATCTGTATTGTGATTATTTAAGGGTTGACTGGTTTCCAATGGTAACTTATAAACTCATTTAGCCTTGAGCATTATTATGCTTATAATTAAAAATGTATATTTGAAGTTGAACATTGATAACCTTGCATCTGACAATTCATTACCTCTTTTAATCTGAATAAAATTATGATGGAGGATTTCAAATTTTCATTATTATTGCAGGAGCTAAGATTTATTCAACATCTCTTTTTTTTTTTTTAAAGAATAAATTAATACAAACATAGTTTAAAATAAAATTGCAAAAATTGAAGTACAATATGTAAATTAATTAATATTCTCACTTGTTGTGAATGTGTATTTTTATCTATCTTTTTTAATTTGCCATTGTAGAAACATTGATTAGTTATTTTAGTAACTTGTAATTTTCATTTTTTTCTGAAGTAAAAACCAAAAAATTGCCAAGTGTTGTTAGCCGAGAGGTCAGCGCAGCTGCCTTGCAAGCAAGCTGTTGGTCGCAGACGGTTGTTGCGGGTTCGCCGCCTGGCCGATCCTATGACATATGGGGGGGGGACCAAAAATTAAAATAAACATAAAGGTAAATTTAAATAATCACTAATTTTTTGTTATACATTTTTGTGTTATTTGTGTAAAAATTCTTTAAAATTTGCTACAAAAATGTAAATGACCAAATTAAGATCATTAATTTGCTAGCATTATTAAAAGTCGGCATGAATGTTATTGCATATATATATATCTGAAGTAAAAATGTTAATCATTTCTACAGTTTAAGTTTAATCACATGGTATTTATGACTTTGTTTTTATCATCTACTCAATGAGCAGTTATCCCTATTTGTTCAATTCTAGAAGCAATCTATTGTAAGCTTGAAATCAGAAGGCATTAGATAAGAGTGACATATTCAAACCCCTACCCTAGCCATCTTGAACTCATTCTGGTGTAAATCAAATAGAATGAATTACTAGTCCTATAGCAGTGTTTGCATTTGTGTTTATTAAGATATACAAATATGAAAATATTTTTTAAATATGTATGCAATGTTTTGCATATATATATATCCAAAAGTGTTTTAATAGCTATCATTATGTAATGGTTAAATTTTCATCCCGTATCATCAATATAATTAGGCTTAATATTTTTAAAATTTTTGTTGATTAAAGTTTATACTTATATGATAAAATCATTTTGACAAATTTCTTAATGGCAGTTTTCTAAAGTTGGGGTGGGTGGGTGGTGGATTTTTATGATTTTGGATCATTTCAATTGTTCATTGTTAGGTACATTAAGACACTCATTTACTCTGGTCATTTGTACTGTATTTTATAAATGACCCAGGTTCATTTGACAATTAATTTTTGTCTTATTGCTCAATGATCCAATAGTTATAAAGCATCATAATATGATGTAATGAGGCGGGTTAATGTGAAAATGGTTCTTTCTTTCTAGTTCTTTGCAATCATTAGTTTTGCAATTCAACCAGCCCAGAAGTTGTGCAGAATGTTTGCTGTCATTCAAGGGTAATCGTACAACTGAAAAATAATTGTCATTTGGAAAAATGCTTCTTTTTAAGGAAGAATTGTTTTAATAACTGCAATAAAGGTAAAATTTTAGTTTCTCTCTCTTTCTCATAATGAGCAAAAAAAAAAAAAAAGGAAATTGAAAAATTAGAATATTTAAAATATTTTTCAGAAAGTTAAAGCATTAAGAATTATTATGGAAGAACTTTTTAATGTCTTTTTTTTTCTGCATTAAATTTTGAAAATCGGAATTATTTTATAAAATGACTAAAGCTTAAACATTTAAATAAATATTTTTATATTTTATGTTTTTGCACCTAATCAAAATGTATCTTTTTTTTTTTTTTCAATTTTATGTGCCTTTATGTTTTTAATCTCCCTTCCTATCTGTATATGTATGAAAATACATCTTTTGTTCTCTTTCTTCAAAGAGTTGACGGGGAAGCGAACACGAACCAGCTGCTTAGAAGGCAGCTATGCTAGCCACAAGGCCACCAACGCCTGACTTTCATTAAAAATTTACTTTGCACTGCACACAAAGAATCATGTTTAAAGTTTTTAGCATGTCCAAGAATATCTTCATCCACTGCTGATTTAGATTGCCATCATTTCGATGAAATCAATTTCCTCTTTATCAAGACTTAGGTTGTAATGAAGAAGTATTATGCCTCACATGATAATGAAATTGTTATTGGGCATGAATTATAAACATTCATTCATTCATACATACATAATTAGACGGTTGTCCAATCAGAAAGTGGATTAAACAAACATTTTTTGTATTTCCTTATTGTTACCTGATTTATTTAAAATGATTTTAGAAGAACAAAGTGATAAAATAATGGGCTTTCATAAGATACACTATATTTCATTGCATTTATTTAAACTATTTGACATTTTAAAAATTTCAATAATTTTTAAAATCATATTTTACCAAACTGCGTCATAAAAGATATTATAATCAACTTTTGATTGAAGCCATTTTTGTGCCCCTCAACTCTGATTCCAATATTGCTTTGGTAATTTTATAACCAGATGAAGAATTCTTAACTTTACCATTCTTTGTCTTCTTCGTATCAATACTGTGTAAATCCTTACATGTAATGTTTTTACAGTAACCATTAAAGAGTAGAATATTTTTAGATAAATCTTGTCATTCAGACTATATGCTCTTATCAAAAGATTTTTTGCCACATAAAATATATAAGCAGGATGTCAATGAGAATTAAAATTGAGGTATCTATTTGTATGGATGATTTTTTTAATAAACAGATATTTACAAAGAGTCATCAGGTTTTATAGCAGTTAAGCCATCTTCCTAAAAGAAAATGTTTTATTAATTTCAACTTCCAAGGTAAACCTAATATTAGTTGCCTTACATTACAAAAAATAAGAAAATATTTCAAAGCATCAATACCATGAAGCCATATAACAAATATATCATGGTTGTATCTGAGCCAAATGGAAGGTCCTACCTTTACCAGCTGAATTCAATAATTGATTCTCAAAATTATAAGGAACTATAGGTTATAGTGGAGAACTCATAGAAAGCTCTTTTACTAGTTTATATTTTTCAAAATGATAAATTAAAAATATATTTTCAAAACAATGTTTTGCCAATGAAATAATGAAATCAGGTAAATTATTCTATTGAGATGCTATAGATAAAGCCTCTTCAATAGGAATATTGGAAAACATAGAAAAGACATCTAATCTGACCAATAAATATTTTTTAGCAAGCTTTAAGGTTTTAATAATAGATATAAAGTGGGCTGAATTTCTAATTCTAGATGGAATGTTATCTGGTAATGACTGCAAACATTGATCTAATTATGCAAATATACATTTTAATTTTTATCATCATCCTATTCATATATTTGCTATAAAAAGTTTTTGGATGAGGTAATTTGTCTGATGAGGATCATCACCCAAGAAGTAATACTAACAAAATATTCAGCTCTCTATTGGTTATAGTAAATATATATAAGACTTTACATATTGTTGATATTAAGAAGAAAAGGTTGGCAAAGTGGAACATTCCTGAGCTAACTGTAGAGTTGGTTTATCTTACATTAAAAATGTCACTGATACAAATAGTAGATGGTTGTCTAATTTCAATGTTATCACTACCTTTTCCACTAGTGGTAACTTAGTGATTTTTTTCCATAAGCTTAAGATGTCCATGAAATTCTATGTTTACATTGTACAAGACATTGCAAAAGAAACTAGGTGAGTCAGTCAAATAGATATGTTGGTGTCAAAGTTATGAAGCATAAAAATACATTCAATCAAAAATTGATTAACTAGTCTTTACATCTCATTTTTTAGAAATTAGTCAAATCCCCAAGATTAATGGAAACCTATATCTATTATTTTTTTTTTTATAACTTCTCTTAAAAATTTTATTTGATCTATTGAGATATAAGCTCTTTTATATCAAGTTATTCTTTGAGTTGGCTAGACTGCAAAGGTATGTGTAGACAAGCTATAATTGTGTTCTGGCTTGAATTAAGAGGTCCACATGCTGATTGGCTGTCACATAAGTATTTTTAAGGCAATTCTGTTGAATGTTTTAGCCTTGTATGTTATTATTCTAATGTGTTTTAATTTTTCTTAAATATCAATATTACTTCTTTTATTGAATTGTCAAAACACAGTATACTCTGAAAAGGGCATTCCTTAAAGCTAATACCAACTTTCCAAAATCTTTTACACACATACAGATATCCTTAACAATTATTAAATGTTGCAATATAAAGATCTCAAATTTTTTGATTTTTTTTTTTATATGCATAACTTTTTTCTTGATATCACTTCTATAAATTTATCTCATCCTTTCATCTTCCATGTAGTTTTTTCTTAATTTTTTTTTATTTATCTATTGTCTTTCAGTTTAGAATTTCAGTTGTTAATTATCTCTAATCATTTCTACTACTAAATTGTAAAGTCTGGTTTCATATATTTTTTCTTAGCCATATGTTTTTGATTTATTCATGTTAAGTACAATGCTATATTACTGTTTGTTCTGCCTTTTTAATAATTGCTCATCTATCAAATATCCAAGTTTTAGAACTTCATATTAAAACA
Source organism: Epiperipatus broadwayi (assembly GCA_028023455.1). Taxonomy (NCBI): domain Eukaryota; kingdom Metazoa; phylum Onychophora; class Udeonychophora; order Euonychophora; family Peripatidae; genus Epiperipatus; species Epiperipatus broadwayi. Next base: position 4,075,128 of record JAQFVV010012461.1, on the reverse strand, counting down.
TTTTTTAAAGCATATATGTATATTTTTGTTTAATATTATATCTATCAAAATTGCTAAATCAGAATTTAATTCTAGAATAAATTCATTCATTATGTTTCCATCTGAATTAATAATCTACTCTCTCATTTTTCACTACATCATCGCCACCTAATGTGAACTTTAGTAACTAATAGATGCCAGATGATGGTGATTAATTAACCTCTATCCCATGCTTTTCTATTCAATATGCAGACTAGTTTTTAGCTTATGGCTTTCATCAGTGAATTGCTTTGCATCTTGACATAGTGCACCTAGACTGATGAAAGTCATAAACCGGAAACTGGTCTGGAGATATTGAATAGAATAACACTGGATAAAGATTTATGAAATACTATGAAGGTGGCATAACTCTGCTGCTGAAACAACAATGAGTAAATGGGAGTTATGTAATGGAGGTAATAGAGTCATATAATATTTTATTGGGTTTTTATTAATAATTTCTTCCAGGCATTTATAATTGTTAATTTACTAAGGCGGTAACCTCAAGAATATGCATGTAAAAATGTGATAGTAGGGACCTCTACAGGTCTTAACCACAAGCTTACATTTTGGAAGAAAAGAGTAAGATTGTGGTTAAAACCTGTAGAGGTCCCTACTATCACATTTTTGCATGCACATTCTTGAGGTTACAACCTCAGTAAATATTACTTACATAATCAATATGCATTTAAATAAATTTATAATTGTTAATTTCTAATTTATTACTATTCTTTTTGTATTTTATTTTAATTTTTTTAAAAATCTTGGAACATGAATCATTATCTTTAGCCTTTTGCTATCATCTGATAGATTTTGTATCGCTTGCTTCCCATCACAACTTTTAAAATACATTTAGTAAATGAGTTGTATCAGATTTCGGATAGTTCTTATTAGTTTGTTAGATACTTACTAGTGTATATTGCACTTTGAGAATAGAATACAAATAGAAAAAATGCTGGAGTATATATATAAAGTGCTGAAATGATGCTAATTAAGTGGAAAAGAGGGATAAGTTTATTTTGGAAGAGTTAAAGTAAAATATTAAAATTTACATATATGTGAGTCTTCTACCGAACAAAATCTTACTAAAAACTTACATATGAATAACTTTGCAGTCATCAAAAAAAAAAACTTGATGTAAGCATGCATATAGCATAGGAGATCATATTTAAAAGTTTTAAAAGAAGTTATAGAAGAAAAAAAACAACAGTGAATGTGGGTCGCAATTATGCTTTGGATTTGTAGATTATTAAAAAACTATTTGATTCTCTCATCATTTCTGCAATGATTTAAATTGTAGAATATCATGACCCAGACTTAGGATATTGTCAAATTCTGAAGAATATTTATCAAAACACAGCAACAAAAACAACCACACTATATGGTAACACTAAGATAGATAACTATAAATTTAAATTATTGTAATAGATTTCTAACTATGAGATTGTTCCATTGACTTGTTATAAATTGACAGATTTAATGAGTACTAATTCGTAATAGGAATTGTAGACTTAATCAGTGAAGTATTGAATAGCTTCACACTCTCAGATCTAACCGCTTCAGCTTCACCTATTTATATAGAAAGTAGGTTGAAGTAAAGAAGGATTCCCCTCTTTTCTTCCAAAGCGTAAGCTTGTGGTTAAGACCTGTAGAGGTCCCTACCATCGCATTTTCAAATGCACATTTTTGAGGTTTATTGCCTTAGTAAATATTTAAGATAGAAAACATGGATAAGACTATCTTTAAGTTTTCCTTATATATTAATCATGAAAACATTTTTATTACAGATCAGCATTATATGAAAGAAGTTTTATGATTTAAATGAAAAGTATATACAATCATGAGAAATGTCTTCTGACATTTTATGCAGGAATGTTTAGAAATGCAGAAATAGTAACTAGAAAGAAATGTTCAAATAATTAACAAGATTGGTGCTATTATAATGCAGTGCACTATTAAAGTTCAATGCCGTTACTTCAGAATTTTTGGTTCTTTAGTCTTTTTTGATTAATAATTTAATATGATTAAGAGACATCATAATAATTCACAAACAATTATTTTTATATTACTATAGTATTTTTCTCATTATCCTGCTAATTGTTATATATTGTTTATTAATTAAATTCTTTTGCTTGTAATTAAAAAAAAATATTTACATTAAATTGTGCATAATAAATCATTATAAATTTTAAACAAGTTATTGATTAAAATTTCAGTTAATTTGTATGAAGATGAAATAAAATTATGAATCGAGTAAAGCAGTGGGCACAGTTAAAAAAATACAACATGGTTTTTGCTGTACTGTGTTCTTTTTTCTTAATTCTACTTTAAAACATTTATAGTATCATTGTAGTTTTCTTTTTATCACCATCAATCACTTGTACACTATTCCAAAATGTAGTAAACAAAAAATAAAAACAAATTAATTTAAAAAAGCCTTTCCTTATTTTGTAGCAAAACTTAGATATATTTGCATACGTTTATTCTGCTATGGCAATCTGACAGATTAAATGTTGTCAAATGCCTTCAAAGCAGAAATCTAGTGATTGTAGCAATTCTGCCAAATTAAAAGTATTCATGAAATTCTTTCCTCAAATATTAAAATGAAAATTACTCATTTAATTGGAAAAGCAAATTAAAAGTGCTGCAATTTGAGTCAGAATAAAGCTATTCATCATGGAAAAAATAATGTAGAAGTTTTTTTTAAAAAAAAGTTGATATATATGTGATGATAATCTGGACCAACTGATGATTGCTGGTTTGGCATGAAATACGTATATTGGTGATTATTTATCTTTTTGACATGTATGTGTTCAAGTGTATCAGTAATATGAGGGAGAGTGGTGAGTGGTGGGGCATGTGAAAGTCTGTGCTCATATACCCTATATATTACATATATAAACACAGGTATATAATAAGCCTGGGTGTTTTAGTTATTACATAGTAGAGATGTCTGTCCATCCTTTGTATATGTATTAAATGGATTATGTCCTGTACATGAGGGGTCAGATTGACCTTAGAAGTCAACATGGGTGTGACAAGAATCTCGGCCTCAGGATGGCCTTTGAGCATTTCATCATCAGATTTTCACCTGAATGGACGGTTGAAGTGTTGGGGTGTGGAATAGATTGAAGCCTGTCCATTAAAATATGAGGATTGGCTATCTTAATATATATTTGAGCACTTATAGCATGTATGTGTAGAGATAGTAATCTGGACCAACTGATGATTGCTGGTTTAGCATGAATACGAATATTGGTGATTATTTTTTTGACATATATGTGTTCAAGTGTATCAGTGATATGAGGTAGAGTGGTGAGTGGTGGGTTGTGTGAAAGTCTGTGCTCATATACCTTATATATTATAAAAAGGATATGGTAAATTTTATTACTTTCTTTGATGGAGTGTAATCAGAAACACAAATTCTTACTTATTTATATATCTTATCTGATTTCACTTTATAATTTCACTGTCTTTTTCATAACTGCGTTATTCCATTTTTTTAAAAATTGATTTTGTTGATAATGGGTATTTATAGTAATTTTTGAAATTGTGTTATACATAATACATGTTTAAAGACATCTGTATTTTATTTTTGTGTATATTGAAAAGTATTGTATATGTACCATACTGTACAATGAATCATACATACTATAAGTTACTGTAAATATAGAATGTTCTTTTATGTAATTATCCTATGTACTATGAGACTTGTAATTAAATATAGTTGATGCAGTAGCTACTTGCAAAAGTATTTATTGTATTATGGTGCATTCTTATTTTCTAAATGTTTGTGCATTCAATTGAAGTAAAAATATTGAATTTTATCATCAATGAATATTCTCTGAAGATTGCAGAAATTAAAAGGTATCCTCTTCCTTATAATTTTGTCAAGAATATAAGAGATTCCAGAAAATCAGTTATTGGATTTATTATATTTCATATGTGTCTGTAATTGTTTTTAAGCATTCTTATTGATATTAATATGCTTTGAACTAGCTGGAAACTTAAACAGATATTAAATGTAAGTTTTAAATAATATTTATAGTGTTCAAAATATTAAAATTTACTAATAATCCCCCCCCCATTACTTAATGTTAGTTTTTTTTTTCCATATTTTTTATTTATTATATTTCAATAAGAATTAGCAACTAAAGTTTATCTTTGTTTTTATATACTAAAATTAATATAAAGTTGTAATTATAAATTTATGCTATGCAAGTAATATTAACTAAGGCAATAAACCTCAAGAATGTGCACTTGAAAATGCGAAGATAGGGACTTCTACAGGTCTTAACCACAAGCTTACATTTTGGAAGAAAAGAGGGTGTAAGCTTGTGGTTAAGACCTGTAGAGGTCCCTACCTTCACATTTTCAAGTGCACATTCTTGAGGTTTATTGCCTTAGTTAATATTAAAATTAATATAGTAAAATACTTATAAGAAAATTTAATGAATTGTCAGAAGAATGAAAAATACAAATTAAGTACAATAGGATCTGCCATAACAAATATAATTGGTTTCAGAAGGTCATTCATTATATCCATCCACTCATAGTTCCAAAGTTAAAGTTACCATTTAAACCAACCCTTTAAATATGAAAAATATGAAACAAAATTAAAAATATACACATAAAAATATATACAAAATTAATTGATGTATATATATAATTTACAGTTTGATTATAGTAAAAAGTAAAATTCTATATCAAAAACATAGAATGAAAATGTAAACAAACTTGAAAAGTTCACAGACTGCTCAATTTCAAATTTTAATTTTTGATTGTTTAGAAATTATTATTATTTTTTTTTTGGTATTCATATTTATGACAATCCATCCTGCTCGATGGCGCTGTTGCTAGTCAAAAACAAATAGATATAACGTTACGGGGTTGATTTACATTTTTTTACTATTTAAACAAATAAATATAACTTCGTTGTTTAATTTTTTTAAAACATTACATTTTTCTAATTATTTATTTATTTAAAAACAAATAGATTTGACTTCATTCTTTTATTTCTTTAAAACATTTCATTTTTTAAAAAATAACACTTTCGTTCTTTTATTTCTTTAAAACATCTCATTTTTTCTCAAATAATACTGTCATTGGTTTCTTTTCTTTCAAAATACATTTCATTTTTTTTAACAACATTATTTTCTAAAGTACAGTATTAAATTACATCAGGGCCCGATGGTTTTGCCAATCCAAAGGATTGGCCAATAAATCCATTACAGTTTCTAATTACATTATACATTCCAGTGCATAGCGATGGAATGTGTAGGGGGGACTGATGGTTTTGCTGATCTGAAGGATTGGACAATACATCTACTCTGATCAAACCAAGCTTATCATTTCCGAAACAAACTTGCAAACTCAGACATTTGATTTGTCTCATGGCTGTTCTTTACGAAACATTATTTAATCAAATGGAATAATTACATTATATACTTCAGCGCATAGTGCTCCACCACAGCCATTTTATTAGTATCATAGCTGTTCTTGCGCAAAACTGCCTTTTCACATGAATTCTCTGAAATGGTGCTGGGATCTACCCTTTTAAAATTGCTTTCTCCTTCAAAGATGTGTAGGAAAGTACAGCAACAGGCTTACAATTATTACTATGTAAAAGTATGTGAGATAGAGTGTAACATCATTACTTCAAATGCACATTAAAACAGTTTTGGTCAGTTGAATTCTACACATCCTCACATCATACAGTAGCAATATGTGAAGTGTGTGCTAGTTGTATTGTGTCTTGAAGCACATTAGCATGCTGTAATAATTGTGTGCAATGAAATATAAGCCTGCTATGGCTAATATGAACACAAGTGTTCTATAGGGCATAAGTTTGGCCACGTAAATGATATATTTCTGTGCTTTTGCATGGAAACAGCACCATTGAGCAGGATGGATTGTCATAAGTATGAGTACCAATTTAATGCTACATTTTAACTCTTGTCTCTGGCTTATATCAATATCTAAAGACAATCTTTCACATAAACTAATACAAATCTCTTTTGCATTCTCACTTGTAATTTATTTTGTGTGTGTTTTATCAATAATTTTTTCTGGAATCTTATTGAAAGCTAAACAGATCTATACTTTTTAAAAGTAACTTTTCATTTCTCACTATATAGAAGACAGAACTAAATAACCATATAAAATAGTTCACTTTTTTGCTTGGAAATTTTTTTTCTTAATGCTACCTTCAACTCTTGTGTCTGGTTCAAATTGAAGTTGATGTTTTAAAAATAATAAACAAACTTATACGAATAAAAATTTCATTTGCTATCTCTTTATTGTTTTGGTATTTTTTTTTTTTGATAACACTAATCAGTTTTCTAACATGCATTTTCAGAATATTTGAAATGTCTAAATCATTCATGCTTATCCTAGGTTACCCAATGACATTTGTTTTAACAATTGCATTCATTGAAATTTTTAAGCATTTTTATTTGATATTTTTTCCATGATAGCATTAAATCAGCTTTGTAGCTTTAATATTCAGGATTATGGTTAAATTATTACTTCTTTGTAACAGACATTTATTTTTTACAAAAAAAAAAGATTTGAAATACAGGCATTTTTCATATATCTGGAGATTAATTTTAAATATAGGGAATTTGAACACAGACTTTCAAGCCTGCTTCAACTATCCACACTATCTCGTTCCACTGATACACATATTTCATGCTGAACTAGCACTCATCAATTGGTACAAATTATCATCTTCCAAACACATATATAATCAGTGCTCAGTTTATATTAAGATAGCTAATCTTCATATGTTAATGGACATCCTCTGGAGGTTGGAGTAGATTGAAGCCTGTCCATTAAAGCATGAAGATTTGCTATCTTAATATGAACTGAGTACTGGTTATATATATGTGTGTGGGAGATGATAATCTGGACCAATTGATGAGAGCTTGTTTAGCATGAAATACATATATTGGTGATTATTAATCTTTTCTACATGTGTGTGATCATGTGTATCAGTGGTATGAGATAGTGTGGATAGTTGAAGAGGCTTGAAAGTCTGTGTTCTAATCTCTTATATTTAAAAAAAATAAGTATGGTATACTTTCATTGGTGAAGGTAGAATAAGCAAATGAAATTGATAAATTTAAAAGTTATGAAATATGATTAACATATCTTTATTCTCACATTTGATTTTGTTATATAAATCTTAATTTAATAAGAAAAAAGTGCGTACACAATTTATTTGCAGTAGAACCTTCATTATAGCAAACCTCACTTGCATAAGATAAACATGATGCTAATGTCAGTTGCAAGCATTTTTCTGGATAATTTTTTTAAATCATTAAAACCAGTCAACATTTAGACAATCCCAATATCAATAACAATCAGCAATCTCAAACTGTTGCCAAGGTGACCTGCTTTTAACAATAATGGTGGAATCCACCTTTAGTTATGGTCCAATATACTTATTTATACACATTAAAGATTGCAACTTGACCCCAGCGATTGAAATTATTGATATAAAAAAGTTTAAAGAAGCCTAATTTAACTGATAAATATAACCTGTTCTGAATGCATACTAATAAAGAGTCAATTATAACATTACAAATTGCTATTATAAATTTTCAAATTGCACCCAGTGTAGTTCTTAAATAATAAGTGTAATAATACTCAAGAATAAATGGGTTTTTAGTGTCTATATAATATATTGGACCATAAATAAAGATGGATTCCATCTTTATTGTTAAAAGGAAGTTACCTTGACAACAGTTTGAGATTGTTGATTATTATTGATATTGGCATTGTCTAAGTGTTGACTGGTTGTAATGATTACTTATAAACCCATTAGTTTGGAGCATTATTATAATTATTATTTAAGAAATATTTTCGGTACAATTTGAAAATTATAAATGCAATTTTTAATGTTATAATTGATTATTTAATAGTCTGCATTCATGAAAGGTTATATTTATCTGTTTAAGGAGGTTTATTTAAACTTTTTTGTATCAATAATTTTAATTTCTGAGGGAAATTTGCAATTTTTAGGGTCTATATTAATATATTGAGCCTTAAATAAAGGTGGCTTCCATCTTTATTTTTAAAAGAAGTTTGCCTTGACAACAGTTTGAAATTGTTGATTGTTATTGATATTGGGATTAGGTATTGACTGCTTTTAATGATTATTTCTAAACCCATTTAGCCATGAGCATTATTACACTTAATATATATATATATTGTCTATACTGTCCATTAAAGTTTGAAGATTTGCCATCTTAATATGAACTGAGCACTTGTTATATATATATATGATAAACAGTGATCCGCACTAATTGATGAGTGCTGGTTCAACATGAAATCTGTATATTGGAGATCATTTGTCTTTTTCACATGTATGTGGTCATGTGGATTCATTGTATAAGGTGGAAAGGATAGCTGTAGAGAGCTTGAAATTCTGTGTTCAAGTCCCTTGTATTATATATATAGTGTGTGTTTGATTCAAGATTAAATAAAAAATTAAAGAACCTTTAATTTTGTCCAGATGATAAAGGATGTTGAATATCATTTGCTTGATTATTGATATTGTATTTATTGTCTTTCTATTTAAAAAACACTGAGTTATTAGTGATAAGTTTGTTCAAGCATCATTGCATGGAATTAAAAAGTAATATTTGATAAAATATTGTATTATTCAATTTATATTTAATTTTAGAATTAATAATTTTGAATGTAAATAATTTTGATTTTTTTAAAATAAAAAATGCTGAATTAGAAAATAATATAAAAAATATTTTATAAAAAATACCTATTTAATTTTATGAGTAATAGTACACTAAAAGTCAATATATATATATATGTGTGTGTGTGTTTATTCAATCACAGTTTGGGTTGTTATATTTAACTTGCAATGGCTGTTTACAGTATCAATATTCAAATACTCTGATTTTATATTTTTTAAATTGAAAATATATTTTTCTCAGTACCTTCCTAACTGTATATATTTTGCAGGAATCAATAATTTGAATTTAGTTTATGCAATTTAAATTTTATGGCAGCATTTTCAGAAGGGCAGTATCTCATATATATTTGTAATTTTTATTTATCTTTTTCAAGTGATCACTTTTTTTGCTATTTTTCAAAATGAGTATTATAAAATGTATTGTTGCCATTGGCAACAATAATAAAAAGCAAATTTATTTCACTATAATACTGATTGTAAGAAGGAAATTAATTGAATCCAGTTAAACAAAAGTAATTTTATTTCTTCGTTTTTGCAAATGTATGCCTGTATTTTTTTTTAATCTTTTTATACAAACGTTTTAATATTGATTGTCAATAATGTTTATAATTTTGAAAAAATCAAATTTGCAACAATGTATATATAAAACAAATATTCTTTTTTGGAGCATTATTAGGAATTTCTAGTAATCTAAGTTTGTAAACAGTATTATGGCCACTGTGGGTTAACTTGAAATAAAATTATAGGGCATCCATGCATTAAAAATGAATGAATGAATTAATTCATGGATGGCTCATGCTTTTATTTTAAATTAAATATAACAACCAAAATTGTGGTTGAGGATAAAATATATCTTTTTAGTTTTTACAGCATTATTACTCATCATATTAAATTAAAGGGTGTGTATATATTTTTCACTTTTTAATCTTTAGCATTGGACTTTTTGTATCTATTTATATTCAAATTTTGAAACTGGTATTGTAAACAATGTTGTTGTATTTATAGTATTTGAAATGAAATTCATGTGTATTAATAATTGTTACAATATTTTTTCTTTATGAAGGCCGCATCAATTTTTTTTTTTTTAAAAAAAAAATCAACAAAGAGAAATTAAAATTTCATCCTTACATTTCATTTTCTTTCTATTTTAGTTAACAGTAAATGCTTTTTAGTGAATTAGTCATGAAATTCAATGAAAGCTTATTTTTAAAAAGTATACTGCCATCTAATGCACATCACTGCAAATTTCTCTAACCAATATGAATGAGGTATGAAATTTAACTTGCCAATACTGTTACATTGAACAATCCTGAAATATTGCGTTGTCATTGGTATCTAACATTTGTGCGAAATTTGAAGAAAATCCATTTCTAGAAGACTGTTAAAAATTAATAACAAGATTTGGTCCAAACAAACTAACAATCAGAATATCTAAATTGTTTACTACTTCTATTATTATTATTATTATTATTATTATTATTATTATTATTATTATTATTATTATTATTATTATTATTATTATTATTATTATTATTATTATTATTATTATTATTATTATTATTATTATTATTATTATTATTATTATTATTATTATTATTATTATTATTATTATTATTATTATGATGATGATGATGATGATGATGATGATGATGATGATGATGATGATGATGATGATGATTCAAAGAATTTTATTAAACAAATGTTACATAGATTTACAACAAAAGATTGCATTTTGTTACATAAGCAATCATATGAACTTTGGAACAAGTTCTAAATTTTAAAATCAATTGTATTTTACAGTTTAAATAATCTTTGTTTGATGGTGATTGTGTTATATGTTTGATGGTTGTCTTATGAGTGACCATGTTGCTGCTGCAATGTCTGGAGGGCTAATCTTGTAATCCCGTTCTTTTATTTGTTGAAGTTTTTTTTGTAAATGTTGCTGGATGTCTTCTTGTATTGTTACCAAATGTAAATGAACATCTGGTGCATCAGTTTGCATATAGTAAAAAAGTTATTGCTCCTATTGTTGGGGTAGAGTTTTTTTAAGGATTGTAATAATAACATTAATAATAATAATAATAATAATAATAATTATTATTATTATTATTATTGTTGTTGTTGTTGTTGTTATCGTTGTTTTTGTTGTTGTTGCCAATTAAATATTCAATGCTTATTAACATAAACTAACGCAAGAGATAAATTTGAAACTGGTAACCCCCTGTCCTCCTTCTTAGTAATTAGATGATTATGTCAAGTAATGGATTGAACTTGGAGAGTCCTTCATTCCATAGTGGATTGATAATGGTTGAAAATGATGACGATGAATGAAGATAGGAATATATTTTAATGTGAAAAGACCACGTGTTTCTTGGATTTTCTTTTATTATTATTGTCAAGATTAGTAGGAAATTAACGAACTTTTTTTTGTTTGTATTTATGTATAGATTTTCAAATAATTTTATTATATTTAGCCGTCTATCTATATATATATATAAGACGTATGGCATTATTGCTCGGGAGTTCAGAAGAAGTTCGAGCGAAAGAGCTGCTAGCACCATAATCGATCCTGGAATCTTCCGATCCCAAATTGTACGCTCTATGAACTGCGCGAAACTGCGCAGGTATATATATATAAGCACACAACAAGCGTTCTATACTCCTCTTAGTTTAAAACATTTTAAAATCTTTTTTTTTTCTTTTTAAATGACATTTTGTAACTTTATTGATCACCTTAACAGTTGTTTATAGAACGGTAGATATTATTAATTACATAATTAGGTTTTTAAGAATACTTACATCATATTTAAGAAAATTTACCTTAGAAAAGTTATTGTCACTTACAATTGCCACTTGATTCATTAAGCAATTGAAATTATTAAATGCATTAAAATGAAGCCTTTCCCAAGGCAAGGTCAAAGGTCAAAACTGACAGCATCCTTTTTATAGCTGTAATAAGCATTGTCATTTCACTATTAGCACTCTGCAAGGAACAACAGTATAAAGAGCATTATGATAAATCTGCTGTTAGTTTCAAGAAGCAGTGAACAGGCTCTAAAATAATGAGAATTTGCAGTGTTTTGATCAGGATTTTTCTTTGTTGAATGAGTGTGTTATGGGACATTAAAGCCAACATGCTCAGGTCAACAGACGCTCATCTCCTAGGGAGAAACCTATCATCATTTTTTTTTTTTGACTGGATTATTTTTTTTTTTTAAAAAAAACCTATTCCTATGTGTAATTTGATTAGTCGCGTTATTAATTAGAGAAAGTTAATGAGACATAATAGAGAATAATTTTAACGTAGTATTAAAAAAAAAAAAAGACATTCTGAATGAGTTTATTTTGATTATGTTTTCGTATTCTCAATTAGTGAACACTGTCTTAATTAAATAATTTATATGTTTCGTATTTAAAATTCTAAATAGTTGGGAGAGGGAGGGCTCACTTTAGAAGGCAAATTTTAATTAAAATCAGTATATTTTATTTCTGATTTTTTTCACTTTTCTAGAGACCAAAGGAAAAATATATACTTTCCCTATGTAAGTAAAATAAAATCGGCTTTAAATAGTTTTATGCAACCAACTCCCTTTCCCCATTTTTTTTACTTTCAAAGGAAAAGAAATAATTCTCATCAGACTTCACTATTTCCAGTTGGTAAAGATTTTTTATAGTTTTCTCACCTGATTAAATTCTAGCTAATGGTAGGCAAATACCTATTTACCGACCACGGTTGGTTGGCTCTCTAGGTTGGCTACGACTAGTTATTGGTGATGGGGAGGGGAGCATATATCCTTTGAAACCAGGAAAAAGATCCATATTTAAACTCCAACTTGAAGTGCATTATTCTCTATGCCAGCCATGGCATATGCTTATTAATTATTCAATTTTTCTTTTCATGTGTTATAATATCTACAAGTAAAATTTTAATTTTTACAAAATTGCTGTTTTAAAAGCTAATCAACAAATACAATTTTTCTTATGCCACACCACACTTTGTAAATAACTCACACATAGAATTGATACTCTTCCTAGCTGTAATCAAGCATCTCATTTATTTAGCATTTCAAGTTGTGTTGTGGCCAGTAGGTGAAAACAACTAGTGGCCTGTTTATTATTGTTTCATATGGACATGTATTTTGTTTTTGCACGAGGTTTTGATATGCACGTGAATTAGGAAAAGAACTTAATTTAAGCCAATTAATGATTTTTTGAAATTACTAAAAAAAAATGCATTTTATTTTATTTTTGAGTAAATTGTTACCATTCTATTTAATGTGGCTAGTGAAAATTAAAAGAAAAATTATTAGAATCAAGCAACACTCTCCAACATTGGGGATTAAAGAGTATGTCATGAATAAAAAAGGCTATAAAATATGTGGTTTATATTCTGGATAGTTGTACGTGGAACATCTTTAGTGCAACAACTTTCTGAGGCAAAATTTCCTTAAGAAATTAAAGAGAGAAAAAATAATTCATTGCTCCGGAAATGTATTTGTTTCAGGTTCCTGATAGCTGTACACGGAAAATCATTAGTAAACAACTTTGTGAGTCAAAATATAAATGGCTCTTTAAAAAAATCAAGGACAGCAAAAAGAATTTATTGCTCAAAGAATTAAAAATAGAAACATTTAAGCAACATCTCTAATAAAATATATCCACATTCATTTAAATATAACTACTGTTAGTTTTTTCTTTAAATCAAGCATAATATCCAAACACAGGAAAGATTCAACTGATGGTTAAGAAATGTGCCAGTTTCTTTTGGCGATTTTTAAAACAAGAAAATAATTGTTCAAAAAATAGAAGATATGCCATTTGCTAGAAATATCATGAAAGAGAATCTTGCAAATGGTTAAAAATAGAAATCTATGGTATAAAATCTATTGTGTTTAAACATAGTTATAAATGTATCCAATTAGATCTTTCCAAAATGGTATCAATAAATAATGATGGTGATATAATATGACTGGAAAATGGTGTTGTCAATTTATTTATGAAACATATTTGACATTTAGTTCTGGTTTTTTATTGAATTATGTTCCCTAACCCGTTTTATGTGCAAAGGTCAGTGCCACATAAGTGGAAAGTATTAGGAACATCACACATCATTGATCAATTTTTATATCTGGACATGCTTTAAATAAACAAAATTTGTAGTATTATTAAATGAGGTTAACTCAGTATGTAATTGCTTACTTATGTACAACAACTTTCGATGGTTTTGTCTTAGAAAAATTTTTCAAAAATTCATTGAATGTTTAACTGAAGTTAGATGTTTTTACATAATGAAAAAAAATCATTAGAAAATATAATCAATTAATGAAGCAAAAGGCTTTCCAAATTAATGATTTTTTTATTGATTTGTATTTCCATTTTTAAGTTATTCAAATGATAAACAGCAAGGTTTTACAAGACATTTATTGTCATGTTTGATTTTATCAAAGTACTTGAAGCTAAATTAAATATTTTCAGTCATGACATTACTTCCAACACCTTCAAAAATTCTTACCAGCATAAAAATATTTTTTGCAGATCCTAGAATCTCATGAAAAGTTTGATTTAGTTAAATCATACAAGAGGTTTTTTTTTATAGTAATTCAATTGATAATCAGCAAATTTTCGTCAAGATTTATACTGTTTGAATTTTTGCTAAATCATCAACATTTATTTTCTGAAATGAATTTTATAAAGAAACAGATTGATTGGTGTATCTAGTTTGGTGTCTGTATTATTAAAAAGGTTGTTGCAGAAAGGAGTTTGCTATTAACTGAAAGGAGACCCTTTGATTTCTCTTGTAGGTCTTAAAGGAATTGAGCAGGGCAAATTCCTAATGTCCACTCCATATGTTCTTGTTGTTGCAGCTGTAAGTACTATGTGATTATTCGTATAGTATACAAACATGGATGGGCTGCTCACCTACATGCATTAGCCAATGTGATGAGTTTATTGACTTTTTACCTCTGAGATTAAGATCAAGAAATACCAGTAAACTTGGAGAGACCTTCATCCTGCAGTGGATTGATAATGGTTGATGATGATGGTGACTATTATTATTAAAATGTTTAAATTATACAAATCCGTTGATTTTTTTTAAATTTCCTATTCTCACATTCTATTCTTTCTGTATTTACAATAACATTTTTCTAGTTAACTTTTTATTAAATTCACCCATTCTAGTCCAGCCATGTTTCCTTTTTTAAAAATATATTGTTTCATCCAACAATTACCTCCCCCCCTCGCCAAGTTATGTGTATGTGTTATTAAAAGGAATGAAATATAAACTTGATAAAAGGTTTTAGCATTAAATCTTCAGCAGAAAAAATATCATCAATAAATTAATTGATGTTGATTTTTCTGTGACAAAGTTTACAACAAGTTCAGAGAACATTTTTTTAAATTTTATTTTAATAGTCAAACTTCTATCAATAAAATTGTGCACCCCTCCCCGTATTACAAATTACCCCCAACATTGTATATTCAATACATGTTATTTTTAAATTTTTGGTAGACCCATATACAAATGTTTAATATCATTGCACAATGCCATAAGGCTCTTAAAGTGGTGATAGCATGATAGCTGCTCGCAGCAGCTGATTCGTTGAAATTAAAATTTCTTTTGCTTTCTTTTTAAAATTGTGTGAAAACCACATGACATGTTAAAAAAAACCCAACATTGCTTCCAGCTGTATTTTGTTTTTAAATTGGCATATAGCATGTTAAAATTGGACAAAATTTGGATTTTTTATTAATAGGTTCATTTATTTATTTATTTATTCTGCTCAGTTTACTAGATTGCACATAGAAGACAAAGGTAAAATTTTTGTACTGGCAAGACTATGTAATAAAATTGATTAATAATGATTTGATGATTCAAGGCCTTCATCTCAATAAAAATGTAATCTCCGAATATCAGTCATAAGTATTCAATTTTAATTTTGTAAATATTTGAATAGCATTATTTTAATTTTTTTTTTAATTATTTGATAAATGTATAATTTATTAATGTGTTTGAGTTTGTATTAGTGTGTCTGTGTAGTATATAAATTATATTTGTATTTAAATATAATGAAAGTGGTTTATGTACAATGTAATTTTGGAGCTCTCATTCAAGTTTGAGACAACCTTATTTTATAGACAATGATTCTCAAAGGTTTCATAATTTATTAGTGTGCTTATATTTGTAATTAGTATGTTTGTGTTTGTACTTGCATGTCAGTGTTTGTATAATAAGTAATGATATATATATATATATATATATATATATATATATATATATATATATATATATATATATATATAAATTAAGGTACTATAGAACAGTGCAATGTAAATTTTAAGACTTGATGATCAGATTTACAGAAAGATTGCAGTTGATAAAGCAATCACAAAATTTACTGGGCATACTACTATGTGAAAATATAAACTGTTAAAACCAATAAAGAAGAGGTTTCAAATGGAGTGTGCGGTGATAGCCACATATGGAATGGTATGCAGGCAAAGAATCAAATTCTGATTCTTGCCTATGCCTTGGTACTCATGCTGTGGAGTCAGTAGTTTTGCCACATCTTGCATCACATTATTTTCAAGATTATAGCTAGCAAATGAGCTATATGCAAATAAATTATATCTCTGTGGAACAATAATATAACAAGATAGTACCACTGGTGTGCACAAAAAATATAAACATCGTTCGTATACACAAAAAATATAAAATGAAGAGATGAAACTCATTTTCTCATTAATACATATATTAGCCTTCAATTTCTAGTTTTGGATAGACAAGAAGTCAATTGCTATGATAACAAATGCATATCCACCTTCTGGAAAAGATTTATTTTCTATCTTTTATTAGGATGAATCTTTTTCTTATAGATGCCTTGAGATTTGTTAACTCTTGGGGTACAAGATAAAAATGAATTCTTATGTGACTATTTTTGTAGATTCTGACTCAGGTAAGAACTATTATATATGGTTTGAATGAAAATTTTATGAGGAATACAAAGAAATTATCAATGAGGTTATAATTTAAACTTAATGATAAATTAGAAATTATGAACAAACAAAGTAATAATTATTTCCAATATTGAAATTTTCTTTTTTTCCCTATACTTTTCTAATAATAATCACTATTTGTCTTAGTCTTGTTGTTTTCCTTAGTTTTCAATATATAGCATTTTGCTCTAACATTATTAAAACTGAAGTTATTGTTAAAATTGTGTCTCATGTCAGTTTTTTAAAAATTCAATATGATGGCAAAGCCCCTGATATAGTTAAAATATATCTTGGATATAATAACAAGCACCCTTGTCATATTACAGTTGTATTTTTGTTCCTTTATAGTACAGAAATGAAATATATACAAGTAAAGACACCATAATCTCTTCTGCATTGAGCTTTTTTTTTCTGAAAGATTTTAACATTTTTTCTAAGTGTAGTTGTCCTATATCCCTTTGTTTACAGTTATGTTTAATTTAAAGATTACATATTAAATCTTATTTAAATATTACAATCAAGATATTAAGAGAGATTCTGTCTTTAGCCTTGCATAATTAAGTATGTGTTGAATAATTCTTAAGTGCCATATCAGAGTTACCAAGAATAGGTAGATTCATTTTATTCTTCATCCTTTATTCAACATTTAGAGTGCTTTTATGCCATAGTCTTGGGGAGAGTGATTTACTCCCTTTGTTTATATATATTGTGAGAGTATACAAAACTATCACATAAGTGTATATGATTAATATATACATTATTATTTTTTTATAGTTGTCTTAATAAAATTAAAACAATTAGATGTAACTATTTTTCATTCAGTGATATAATACCATTGTTTAAACTAATAAAATTCATTAACCAAAACGTTGAGATAGAGATAACCTTTAAAGTCAAGTCACAGCCGAATACAAAGAAATTGAAATTTAAAAAAAAAATCAATTATTGATTATTAAAATGTAATTAACAATTACAGAATGTAAAAATCATGAAACCAAAATGATATATGCAGCACATGCTACTGGAAGTTGAACCTGCTATAAATACTGAATCAAATAATTCATTAAAATTCTATCTTTTGCCAATCTACTAGTCACTTCGTACAATAATTTTTACTGTGTTCGAATGTAGAATACTTATAAAAGATAGATCAATAAATTAAATGATTTGCTTATTGAAGAAAAGTTTTATTAGCAAAACAAACTATAATATTACTTAAATAGAAGAGTGAATAAATTATTCTCTATTAATGTTATTCATATTTTCTAAAGGAAATTATATATATTTTTTACTAATTAAAAAGCTTATAAAATCGTTCTAAATTGGAATTCTGAAACAAATAAACTTTTTCAGAAAACATTTATATATTCAAACCAATATTAATTTAAGAAGCTTATATCTATAAACAAATGAATTGTGAGTGAACTCCACTTATCATAGGATACATAATGCTATTGATTTAACCGAAGATAAATGTAATTGCTTATTCTGACTGAAAGGTCTAAAAGTTATATAAATTTCATCTATATAATCTAAATGAAATCATTTATAGAAGAAGATGTCAACATCCTGCAAGAAGAATGTTTATGAACAACTGGATAGTTTTCCAATGATTGCCTTCAAGGAATAAAGAACTTTATTCTAAACGAACATTACTTCTTAAATATGGAATTGAATAGGGCAGTAATATGAACTTTCATTATATCACATCATTTTCATGAATAGTTGATATCATAATGTAAGTACTTTACAGACTGTTCCCTCCACATAATCATATTCTATTGGCAAATATTGCAACCCTGTTTGAAGAAAAAAATGTCTACATCAAACTTGTAAATATTCATTTGAATATTGCCTTAGAAATGTTATTGGAATATTCAATTCTAGTACTTTGCAGTGACTTTGTTCCTTCACATATTATTCCATTACTGTGTTTTCATGAAAATAAGACCTAACCTGAAAATAAGCCCTAGCATGATTTTTCAGGATGTTGATAATCTAAGCCCTACCCCAAATATAAGACCTAGTTAAGATTTTTAGCCTGATGGGTAGATATCATTTGCCTGTTGAAACACACAATGGACATAAAGAATTATAAAGTAATGAATATAATGTTCAAAACATTTATATATATATATATATATATATATATATATATATATATATATATGTTTATATAAATATATATATATATATATATTCCGATATATAAACATTACAACTAGCATAAGAAAAGAAACATTTTGAATAAAGTTATGAAAGTATAAATAAATTTAAATGTAAATTTTTGTACTTGAATAAATGTTACTCAAAATTATTTTGCAGACAGACTCATAACAATTATTTTAATAACTTGCAAACACATTTTTTCTTTTCATTTGTCAATTACCTGCCTTCATTCACTCTGATATAAGAATTCCTCTTTCATCTGACATCCAACTGTATACTGTAAATAAATCAACATTGATATCCAAAAGGACTGAAACTTGAAACTTGTCAAGCATTGGTAGCCGAGAGGTCAGTGCAGCTACCTTGTAACTCAAGCAGTTGCTTGCCAAAAGTTGTCACAGGTTCGCTTCCCGGCCGATGCTTTGACATATGGAAAAAAAAAGAACTGAAACTTATTACTAGCCGGCTATCTCAGTTCACAAATTAATCAAGCTAGTTTAATGTAAATAACTTTTAATATTCTCATATATTAGATTGTTTTATGATATGATACATGACATATTCAAGCAGTAGTAGACGTTATTTACACATTGTTGAAATTGGTGATATTAAATAAATGTAGATTTTTGTATTTGAATAAATATATACTTTATTACATGAAGAAAAATAACACACAGACCCTAAAAATAAGCCTTAAGTCATCTTTTAGAGCAAAAATTAATATAAGACCAGAACTTATTTTTGGGGGAACACAATACATAAAAAGTTACCCCACAAAAATTCAAGATATATAGTTTTGCCACCTAACACTCATCTCAAATTAAGATTTCCTTTTTGAATGTTCAACTAGGAGTCTTTTCAAACAACTGACATATTACAATATAGAAAATGGACTTGTGAAGATGAGGACAAATTTCTTTTTCCAGGTCCAATCAGAGAGCTAACTGGATTTGACATTCCTGAATGTTATTTGTTTCATCAAAAGATCAGGACCATCCATGATCATTCCACTCATCTCCTTTGCAAACGGAATTCAATGACTCAAAAATAGATGTGATACAGAATAGGATGGATATAATTAAGACATTAGTGAATCTCTCTTCTGGTTAGAAGTTCCTTTATGAACTTTTGGTTAGTAATTGAACAACTTTATAAAAAAAATTCTTGATGCTAAATAAAGAAATAAAATTGCGATAAATTACTTATTATTAAAACCATTGTATACAATCCATCCAAGCAATAAAACTTGACCATCATTAATGTTAATGTGCTATTGCTTTAAAATTATTTTATTTTAAATTAATCGCCTGAATTGTTATCAAATGGAACAAGACGTCAGTGAAATGAAATTATGGTTAATAAGACATTTGTTTATCCATATTCATCATAAACATATGTAATGAAATCTTACTTTTCAAGAAAGCAGAGAAAATAAACAATACAAAATGAAAAACAACAGAATGAAAAAACAATAGGATTTGAAAAAGTGACATACATAGGAACAATACATAGAGCACTTAAAAATTTAGTAATAAGTTTTTTGTACGTAAAATAAGCTGATGTATATCAATTTCTGAATTTTAAAATATGATAATACAAGCTTTGACCTGGTTCGACAATTTCTGACATACCACTAACCACAAAGTCGAATATACAACAATTTTACATTTAATTTAATCTTTTTCAAATACAAATAACTATTAGTAATAACACACAAGTTAGTAGACAATACAGGTGAGTATACAACACAGATTAATAGATTACACAATACTTTGAGTGGTATTATTCTGCATTTTTTCTTCAGGTGTTGCTGGCCTGACCAATGGCAATGCTAGCATTAGAGTTGAACTTACACCTTTAATTTCTTGAATATCGAATTATACATGACACAATTTTATTTGCTTTACTATAAAAATATATCACTTATTCACTGTTTGTTGTGAGGAAAAGACCTTGCCATTGAGAAATCAATGAAAACCATATTTTTAAAAAACTTGGAAGTCTTAGTTGAGATGTTACATGAAACAGTTCAAACACTGAGAATGACATTTGGACAGAATACATTCGATGTATTATTTATTAAAGTTGTAAAATATAGACTGAAAATCCTAAGTTCAAATGCCTCTATTTGAAGTTGTAAAAATAGTTTTAATATCTGCAAGGGTGACACTAAATAAGATAGTAGCAATGGATAAATGAAAAATGAAATCATTGATGAATATAATTTTTTCAAGAAAGGAATGTATAAGAAAACTAATGATAATTGAATAAATTATTGATTGCGAATTCAAAAATGGGTGATCACTAGAAATGATAGACCTAAGCTAGGATCCATGAACCTTTAGATTCAGGGTTTGCTATTCTAGCACAGTAACTAACAAAATACCATGATATAATATATATATAATCTTATAATTAAATGTTAGTAAATACAGTAATCAAAAATTTTGAAAAGGACCAAAAATATAATCGTGACTTAGGAGTGCTTTCAACTATCCTTGTAATCTTTGTCAACTAATTCCTTGAAAGGTTAACTTTCCCATAATTCTGTGATCTTAATGTTAGCTGCCTGCCTATTGATTAATTCTTGCTTGTATTTATATATTAGCATAGCCTCCTTTATTTTTCTTTTATTGTTATTTCTTTCAGTTTGCAATATTTTTACATTATTATAATTGAAATTAAAACCATATATACATGATTTATTATGGTTGTAAAAAAACGGAAGCTGATAGGTTATTATTACATTTGCCATTTTGTTTTGTATTTTGAATCCTTTTTAATAATAGCAAGTGCTCTTTAGTTCTTTTTACCAATGTACATTTTGATCCTCCTATATATTCGCTAATGCATCTACATATCCATTTATAAGTGCTGCAATTTTTATTTATAAATGAGATTTTATCTTTAGAGTTATTTATTAATTTATTTATTGTTGGAAGTGCATAAAATGCAATGTCACATATACCTTTATAAATTTTCCTTATGAATTTTGCTTGTTGATTCGAAATATATGGTATTGATATCCAAATTTTTTTATTAGTAGAAGACTCAACCTTATTAATATTTTTCTTATTTTTATATTTATATTTCGTATTAAAATTTTTAATAGTACAATAAATATGATTGTAATTATAGCCAACATTTAACAATTCATTAGAATGCATTTCAATATTTTTGCCTTTATCTTATGAATATTTTACAAAGATTATCATTTCTGAATAAGAAGGACTTCAAACCTGCCATTTTATGTGACATTGGTATTCTTGATTTATATGGAATATAGCTTTTTTTTTGCTATTAGTTTAATATTCATACAGTAATCC
Organism: Epiperipatus broadwayi; assembly: GCA_028023455.1. Taxonomy (NCBI): domain Eukaryota; kingdom Metazoa; phylum Onychophora; class Udeonychophora; order Euonychophora; family Peripatidae; genus Epiperipatus; species Epiperipatus broadwayi. The sequence goes on along the minus strand of JAQFVV010012461.1, from coordinate 4,052,904 downwards.
TGTTTACACCTATTTCTAGTTATTTTAAGATCGAGGAACTGAAAGCACATTAAATTTTCATCTGTTTTGATTCATTTTAAGCCATGTATATTATTTAATTCTTTAAACAAATCTTTAATTGTATTTGGCTTGCGGCATACAAAAACATCATTGACCTATCAATAATATATTTTATTTATAAATAAAAAAATTATTTGATATAACCTTAGATCGATGGGGAAAATAAGTTCAAAATTATTCTTACATTGTATGGAGTAAGATTATATTTCAGTGTATTGTTACGAAAGGGTATATTCAGACCAGGATATACTTTTTTGTTATTTAGATGAAATAACATTCCAATATTGAAATAGATTTTTTAATTTTTCATATGCATATTAAGAAATTTTTATTTTTATAAAAGACCTCTTTTGTGAAGTCAAACTAATGTTATCAGCATGGGACAATATTCTCCATTCTGCATTTGGATGGTCATTGGTGGATATATTAAACAATGTAGATAAATGAACTCATGATAAATTGTTCTTGATTTTTTGTATTTATTCTGGGTATAATATTTATTGCCTCGTTGTCAATAGCATGAATTAGTTGGTATGTGAAGCTAATTGTCAAAAATGATAACCCAATTTTATTTTGACGGGTTTTTAGTTAAAGACTGTAAATTATGAAATTTATTCAATTATAAACAGAAATAACTAGCAATAATAAACGAATAATATTACCCCCACCACCCTACTCGTTATATTTTTATTGTGCTGAAATGATCACGCATTTTTTTTATGTGCTTAAAATATTATATTTGCAGTTTAACGTTGCAATATAATTATTTTTTAGATTTATTAAAATATCGTAATAAATATACTCTTATTAAGTCTTGCGTTGTTAGCCGAGAGGTATCGCAGCCGCCATGCAAGCAAGTAGTTGGTTGCAGATGGTTGTGGGTTCGCGTCCCGGCCGATGCTATGACATATGAAAAAATATATATATATATACTCTTATTAAATGTTTGATAATTTGTATACTGATGTAAACGGAATGAGGAAGTAATTGACGTTCTTATCCCTATTAATCTATTATATTAAGTTGGTATTATATAATGAATATGTTATTCATATTTTTATATTATAATGATTACACGAATATATATATATATATATGAATGGCTTGTGTTTGTGTAACAAATTTATAAAATAATACTAGTTAAATAAAAATATGTTCATTCATACACCAGACACTCTATTATTTAGAAATAGTATATGTCACTCTCTGTCTTCTAAAATTGTCCATTTTTCTGTCGAAGTAATGTTTTCTTAACTGCTTACAGTGAAAATTTCTAATGATTTTACTTCTTTGGGCAGTTTTTGAATGTTCATCTTTCAATCATTACCGTCTCCTAATGATAGACTGAAATGTATGTTGGAAGTAAATGTAAGCTTTCAAAATAATATGGAACTTGGACGACGAGGCAAGGAGGGGGTAGGAGAAGTCACAAAAGATGTACAATATTGAAATCTATATTGAAGTATTTCTATCACATAACATTTGGGGAGACAGAAAGCTATCCGTAATAAAAAGGGTTGCTATTAATTTTTTGGAATATTAGAGATAATTGACCTCATCCCATTAAAACTGTCACAAGTTTTGTTTCTAATTCTGTTGAAGTTTTTACTGAATATTTTTTTAACTTTATTTATTATCTTCATCCAGTTCTTTGTCTGTATGTCTTTCTACCGATAAATAATTTAAATGCTAATCATACCTTTACTTTAGTAATGGTAGGTAAAAATCGTAATAATTATACGAAAGCTGTAAATTTATCACAACCTAATCAAATGTTGATTCTGAGCCAGACACTATTAACTTTTTTTTCAATATATTTAAAATAAAGTTGATTGACAGTTTACCATTGTTTTTTTTTTTTAGTTTAATAAAATAGATTAATTCGGTCATATTTGCAGAAAATGTTGAACCTGTAATTATAAATATTTATCTATTATTCCTTTATCGTTTTTGAAGCTAGTATTTAAATTAACCATTTTACTGCATTGATGATCACTCTATTTGTAAAATGATTTGTTTTTTTTTTTTTTTGTTTTTTTCATTTAGATTAACTTTTGTTACCATTTCTCTATTTTTAAGCACCTTTTATTATTACATGTTTTATTTTGCTAATTTGGTTTTCTCTAGCAGTTAGTCTGATCCAATTTATTTTCTTTTCTTTTTTTGTTTTTATAAATTTTTTTTTATATATACTATATATTTTTTTATGTTCTTTATTTTGTTTGTTATATCTTGTTTTTTAATTGTGGATATGCAATGCTCCAATAATGTAACAGATCAAATTGACATAATGTCTACGTGAGTGTGACTACAATATCAAATCCAGTAATGGCTTTGAACCTTCCATCATCAGTTTTTCAATGAAATGGATGGTTGAATAGTTGAAAGAGTGAGAAGATCAAAGTATGTCCATTAAAGATTGAGGAATTTCTATTTTAATATAAACTGAGCACTGATTGTATATATTTGTGAGAGAGTATGATCTGGCTCAATTGATGAGAGCTGGTTCTGCACCAGATACATATATTGGGGATCAGATATATTTTTCACATGTGTGTGGTCATATGTATAGGTTGTCTGAGATGGAGAGGAGGATGAATAAACTGCATATTCTGAGTTCAAATCTCTCTTGTTTTAGTAAACTGAGCATATTAGGTTGTATATGCTATATGTATATTAAGAATAATAAACTCTGGTTATTAGAGATACTTTATTAAATAATAAAACCTTCTAAACTGTATAAAATTCATCATCACCACCAATCTAAAATTTGCAGGTGTCCTTAGCTGTAATAAGATCAATTTTCATTATTTCAGCACATTCTTGTCTATTCATAAAAATCGTAGAATGAAATATTTCTTATTTGAATTCCAATTTAAAATACAAACAAATTTTATTTAAGACATTGCAAAATAATGAAAATAGGTCATAAAATTGAAAATTAAATATATTATTATTAAAAATTTTCAAGAATTTTTTTTACCTGCTTGTATCAAAGCCATTCTTGTTGGTCAGTGAAAACCACTTCTGATTTGCTGTAACTACATTATTATGATTGATCTTCTTAAAACAAATATTTTTGAGTAAAATGTAATTGTAGTCAGGCAGTTTATTGTTTTAACATATTTAGCTGCAAACTCCATCTATGTATTTTGAACAGGTACCAGTGAGACTCATATTCCTTTATATTTAAATATTATATTTTTACAACAAAAACTTTTTTCTATATCATAAATTTATATTCTTAACATTGTTTGTTATAAATGTAAGCTATCAAACAATAGACATTTTAAAAGATAATATTTGAAGTTTTAAAATTATAAAAATAGATTTCTAAATGGAGGTTTTATCTATGATCGTGGCATTAGATGTCATTGGACATATTTATGCATTCAAAAACTAAATATGATGAAATAATAGAGATTTGAATTCTTATGTTATTAAAACTATAATAAATTTAGAATTAGTTATCATCATAGAAAGAAAAAAATGTTAAAACTAAATATTTAATGTTATTAAAATTTTAAAAATAATTTCTTTACCATTTTGACAAAAGGCTAATCTTGTTCACCCAGTAGAAACTTTTGCATTGCAATAATAAATTTTTTAAGAGTTGTCTTATGGTCATCTAAGATTTTTATTTCAAATAAGTATTTTATAAAAGTATGATATAAATAAACTTTAATTTGTAAACAAATTACTGAAAATTACAATTTTTCCTTTTGTTCCTAATTTTTCTTTTATTTGGCTTCAAACGAAACTCTATCAATCAGAAATTGACATTTCAACTGACATCTAAAGAGTCAACTTTTCATGGTATTACAGTGCAAATTGCTTTTTGTAATTGCCTAAAATGTCCATATAATGCTTACAACTTCAAATTTTTTTCCAATTTTGATAATTTAAAAATGATAATTGTGATAATGTAAAACTGTGTATTGTAATGTAAAGTTGTTGATAGACTTAAAACAATATAGAGAAGATATAATGATTGTACCAGCAACATAAGGGCCCAACATAGTAAATATAACATGTGGTTACTGTGATTTATGCCATAAAATATTTTTTAAATGTATTGCATAAATAAGCTTAAATATGTAAATAATTTATTGAATATTACATTTTTTCCAGAATACTATACTTAGAATTGCCTTCAAGCCAAGTAATCTATTAATCAGGCATTGTCAGTTTCTTTTGAGAATCAAGGCATTATTGGCTTGTTTTATTTTTAAATTTATAATGGTCTGTATGATACTGACATATTCAGAATTATTTTAAATTAATAATTTTAATTAAGAAATTTTATGCAATAAAAAACTGGGCAGTAACCTATTATAGATAATCACAAAATGGTGGAGAAAAGCTGGAGTAATAGAAGCAACCATTATACCACCCCATAACACCTCAGAATAAGAAATTTTATAGTGACTAAATCAGAACATGCTTATATAATTCAAGTCGATTCTGATTTGTGAGTGATATTTGGGTTTGACATTTGTATAGGAGTTTCTTTGACCCTAGTCATGTATATTTTTGTCATAGTTCATAATTCAAAATTTGATTATTATAAAACAATTGTATATTTTACTTAAATAAGAAATTAATAAAATTATGGTAAAAGCCTTCATTAATAATATATAAATACATTATGTACAGAAAAATCTAAAGTTTGAATATTAAACCAAAATAAGAAAATCTGAATATATTAACTATTCATAAAGAAAACTTACATTGCAAAATTTATTTTTTATACATGTTGCAATCAGCTTGAATAATATGTGGAAAAATAAAATTATTATTTATATTAATTATTGAAATGAATTTTAGACTTAACTAAAATAATTAAAAATATTAAAAGCAATGAATTTATTTAAAGCTATATAAAATAATTTCTATGTTAGGTATAATAACCCTTTTTATTTGTTTCCCATGATTTAAGTTTAAGTCATTAAAGGAAACTTTTAAAAATCATCAAAAATGGAAGTTAATGAGGTCCAATATAATTCTTTCATATAAATTATAATAATAAAAAATCATATATAACAGCTATATATATATAATTATACATAAAAATCCTTTTCAACATATAGTTTTGTGCTCCTTTCAACTGCTTAGCAACTATTTTGACATTAATTAATTATTGCAGATAGAACACCATCTAGTGTCCTATAATGGAAGTAAAATAATAACATTAAAGATCAATAAGAATAACATTATCATAGAGATTCATTATAACTTCACATAATTGATTAAATAACAACTATATACAGAATAAATAGTGCACACACTATTATGCAACTTTATATATATATATACTATTTTATACAATTTCCATTTATTTTTAATGGATTGCTTGTTAACTAAATTTATTGAAGTTTTATAAATATTCACACAATTATTTTAGGCTTAATGTAATATGCTTCATATATTTGTCTTCTTTTGGGATCTTTAATGTAACTTAAAGATTTAATATATTTTGTATCATCTATTTTATAGGTTAAATAGTGAATGTGCAAAGCAGATTTATTATCTCACCTATTAATTGTATTGTTATTGCTTTTTATGTATAATTATCATTAATAAGTCAAGCATTAGTGGCCGAGAGGTCAGCAACGGCTGCTTTACAAGTAGTTGTCTCGGGTCAGTGGGTTCGCTTCCCAGTTGATGCTATGACACATGAGAAAAAAATTATCATTAATATACACACATATATATATTTGTATAGTGGCTGGAAATGAATTTTAATTATTTATTGCAATTATAGAAATAAAATATGTGGGTATTCATTATTAAAAACATATTTCAAAGGAATGAAAATAATTTTGAAACAAAAATTATATTTAGAATAATACTAATCTTCTGCTTCACAAATATAATGTGAACTAATGCCACCATTTTGTGCAAATTAAGTTGCAAACTGATATTTCAACTATAGAGTTTTCTTTCTTGTTAATATCTCCTAATCTAATCATTCATTATTAAGTTCTAAAGCAAACATCAGTACATGGACCATTCAAATGCTACTGTAAATAGGATAAGGGATCACAAGCTTCCATTGGCAAATGACACTCCAGGAATCTCAGGTATGTCTTACAAATTAATAAATTACATTAAAATTAATGCAGTACAACTGACTTTGAATTTGGATATATTGATAAAAATTTGTATTTTTGGAAAAAAAGAAAGAAGGAATAATCTATAATACCTGAAAAGGGGGGGGGGTAAATATAAAAGGAAAAGAATGCTTGTAAAAGGCAAGCAACTGCAAATAAATTGTCAACCTTGATGAAATCATGTTTGTTAATTTCAAAATAAAAAGGAAAAAACTTCTTTATTTATTTGAATATATTGATAAAAATTTGTATTTTTTTTTTTTAAAAAAAAAGAAACAAGGAACAAGCTATAATACCTGAAAAAGGGGGGGGGGGTAAATATAAAAGGAAAAGAAGGCTAGTAAATGGCAAACAACCTTAAATAAATCATCAACATTGATGAAATCATGTTTGTTAATTTCAAAATAAAAAGGAAAAATCTTGTTTATTTAAAGATAGACCACATTATATACAGATGTCCAAAATATGGAAGCATAAGAGAATGGATACATTACAGTTGCAAAGTGACTATCAGATGATAACCTCTATCTGGAGATGCGTCATGATCAATACATTCATTTGGATACGGCTCTCCATTTTCCTCTCCTACGCATTCTGGACGACACGCTGTAAGCTGAGTATGGAACAGCCAACTCCCAATGCTAAACAAACATACATTAATATGCTTTTGAATATTTAACAATGAGATGAAGCCATTGGACCACACCACATAACAGAAGAGACATGGACTCTACTCTACATGCCTAAATCACACACAATGAGTTAACACAATCCATAACACAGAACTTGATAAATTCAGCCATACAAGGGCAAATAAACACAGGATTACAAAACAGTCATAAAACAACAACAAAACCAGCAGCCAAACCCACATTACCAAAATGCCTTATCTATTAGACATGAACTTTTTACAAAGCCAAAACGGTATAACCAATATAAATGTTATAATTCGTTGAAACATTTAAGAGTCAAAGCAAATCTGTTTAATCATTATAAATATAGTATAATAAATTTCTTTCTAAAAAGTAAAGTAAGATGATAAATGTAATAAGCTTTAAGCATTAGAATACTTATAAACTTAACTATTTGGTAACCTTTAATGTAATTGAGACATGCTAATCTTAAGTGCAATTAATAGCTATAGGTATTTCTGGAGGGTTTTGGACATTAAATTTTTATTATAAAAAAAATGTCAAGATATTTCAGATATATAAACTTTCAGAATTTGTATTCAATAAAAAAAAAAAGTCTTTCTTTTTATAATAATAGAGAATTTAAATTATTTCTTTGTATTCAATATTTCTGAAGTAACTTATCTTTAATTTAAGATCTTTTATCCTTGTGATTTTATGAGTGTTAGATAATGGGTGTTTTATTCGTGATTTGAAATCTTTGCCTTTGTTTCAGTTCTAATAGAGAATATTTATCTATTCATTTTTCTTTGACTCAAGATGTTTTTATAATATGTTGGACTATTTCCATCATCTATCATTAAATGCGTAGAAAATTTTAAACATTATTTAAACTAACAATTGTTTATGTTTGAAAAGTTTAAATAAAGTTTAAAATTTTCTAGACATTTAATGATAGATGATGGAAATAGTCCAACATATTATAAACATCTAAAATACCATCATCACAAACCTTCAGACAATTATCAACGTAGTTTTGATTCCAAATAAAGAATGAAAAAAAAATCCAACTTGGTCAATTGAAGAGGTCTGTAGCCACATGATAAATAAATAATGAAGAAATATTTTCATCGTATGTGTAAAAAAGATAAATGATCGCCAATATACTTATTTCATGCTGAACCAGCATTCATCAGTTGGTCCAGATCATCATCTTCCATACATATATATATATATAATCAGTGCTTGGTTTATATTAAGATAGCAAATCATTAAACTTTAATGGACAGACTTCAATCCACTCCACCGTCTAAATCTTCAGCCTTTCATACTATTGAAAATCTGATGATGAAACACCATATTCCCTGTTAATGCCAATATTATTGTCATGCCCATGTTGACTTTAAATCATTATGTTTTCTCGTGTATAAGACCATGTTCGTTTAAATAAACAGAAGAGAGATGGGTAAGATACAGGTTGAATTTGTAATATTTAATTATAAGTATAATTTATGAAAGAAGTATTGTAAGCAATATATATATATAATTTATATGCCTAGAGTTTAGATGTAAAATTGGGGATTTGAAGACAGATTTTCATGCTCCCTGCAGCTATCAACTCTATCTCATACCTGATACACATGACCACACACGTAAAAAAAAGATAAATGATCTCCAATACACATATTTGTGTAGATTGTATGAGGTAGAGTGGATAGATGAAGGGAGCATGAAAGTCTATGTTCAAATCTCCTATATTATATCTAAACTCTAGGTGTATAAATTATACTTGTATTTAAATATTACAAATTCAGCCTGTATCCTGCCCATCCCTCTTCTGTATATTTAACTTCCGTGTATTTAAATGGACCGAGGTCCTTCCTATACTTAAAGTCAACATGGGCATGAAAATAATATTGGAATTAACAAGGGATTTGAGCATTTCATCATCAGATTTTCAATAGTGAGGTTGGCAGAAGAGTTGGGGAGTGAAGTGGATTGAAGCCTGTCTGTTAAAGCTGGAGGATATGCTATCTTAATATAAACCAAGCACTGCTTATATATATATATTTAAAACAGTATTCAAAATTAAATAATATATTCTTTACCAGAAGTACTTTCAATTGTTTCACTGACAATCTTTATCAACCCGATTGAAAGTACTTCTGGTAAAGAATATATTATTTAATTTTGAATACTGTGTTAAATATATTTGTTTGAATTATTATTATATAATTTAAAAATACAGACATTTAATGGTTGTAGTTATATATATATATGTGTGTGTGTGTGATGATGATAATCTGGACCAACTAGTGACCGTTGTTTCAGCGTAAAATACTAGTTTTGGAGATAAATTTTATCTTTTTTCATGTGGATGATCATGTGTACAGTTGTTTGAAATAAAATGAATAGCTGAACGGTGCTTGAAAGTTTGTGTTCAAATCCTCTATATTATATCTGTATTTCTCTATAAATTTATATTAGATAAGATTATACATCTTATTTTTGGTATAATCCATGTGTACCTATTTTTAAATGCATTTAATTGATTATCATATATTAAAAGTTGAAAATTGTGAAAAATTTATGGGTGAAGATTATAAATTTATTTATTATTAAAACATTTTTTTTAAAAAAAAAAAAAAATCTAAGATAAGGGAAGGAAATATTTCCCACCCTTTTCTGATTTTTGTTGCCTAGTTTCAGGTATAATTTTTATGATTATCTTTCTATCTGAAAGTATGTGATATATTAAACGCTTCTAGATATGTTATTCATTTTCTATTAATTTTTTAAGTAATTTAAAAAAAAAAGTTCAAATTAAGCAAGCTTTGATCATATACTAAGCTTAGAACTTGTTAATAATTTAGAGTAATTGGGATCATACAGGTGTAAGAGGTGAATGCGTGTCTTTATTGAAATATGATTTGATTGCCGGTTTTCTTTTCTTAAAGTAAATTACGCTTAATTAAATATAATTTGGTGGGTTTCATTTTTTGATTATTTTATTTAAATCTTTCTCAATTAAACTCCCACAGAAAAAAATGTAGTCGTTTTTGTTTTAACAAAAATATCAATTTCTGATTTAAAATTTGTATTACAACTTTAATGTTATATATGTATAATAATGTGTGAAAGCTTAAAAATAAACATGCACACATTACATATATTTGTTTGCAATATATATATATTACAATTTATACTTATTTGTAATAATTATATTTATAAAGCGCATACTCGATGATACCGTCTTTAGATCAATTTAATATATTAAGAATTAAGCCAATAAACATTACATGATCATCATTTCTTATGCTTGCTTATAACTGTTATTAAAACAGGCAAAACTCACTATACGTACTGCCACTCACAGCAAGCTAGAGTAATCAATGGATGCCAGAAGGTTTGTGCATAAAATTCCCATCTAGTTCCTACTCATCCAATATCCTCAGACTAGTTTCTGGCTTGAGGTCTTCGTCAGTGAGGAGCCTTGTATCTGAGAGCACTGCACGTAGATCTTAGGATCTAATGCAACCCTCCAGCAGCCACCTTTTGTCTCTACTTAACTACAAAACCATGAGTCTTAAATTGAAAACATCTTAGTATTTTCAATCCAAACTCATTAGCCTATGTACCTATATTAGTCTGGGGATATTGGATGAATAGGCACTAGATGGGGATTTTATGCACAAGCCTTTTGGCATGCATTGATTACTCTAGCTTGCTGTGAGTGGCAATGTGCATAGTGAGTTTTGCCTGTTTTAATAACAGTTATAAGCAAGCATAAGAAATGGTGATCATGTGATGTTTATTGGCTTAAAACCAATCCTATCTAATAGGATAGTGGTGGCTATGATTATTAAAAAACCAAAGATACCAAAATGTATAGGTACTGAACTAAGTTCAGACCTATATGACTATATAAGCTAATGAGCTTGGATTGAAAATATTAAGGTGTTTTCATTTTAAGACTCACATTTTTATAGTTAAATAGACATAAAAAGTGGTTGCCGAAGAGTTGCATTAGATCCTAACATCTAGGTGCAGTGCTCTCAGATTTCAGGGCTCCTCTCTGACGAAGTTACAAGACAGAAACTAGTCTGGGAATGTTGGATGAATAGGGACTAGATGGGGATTTTATGTACAAGCCTTCTGGCATCCATTGATTACTCTAGTTTGCTGTGAGTGGCAGTACATATAGTGAGTTTTGCCTGTTTTTATATTAAGAATTACTACTAGTCATTTATTATACTAAAGATTATTATAACTCTTTTAGCCCAGATAGAATTAAAGATTTAATATAGATCTCTATTTATAAATACAACCATCATATTTATAATTTGAGTTTATACTTTATTTTTCATACATGTATGTTCAGTCAGAAATACATGTTGGTGGATGTTTTTCTTCTCTCTCTCTCTTTCTCTCTCTCTCTCTTTTTTACCAATGTCTTTATCCATGTGTTCGATATGAGAAGTAAAGTAAAAGTTTTAAAGTTTACATTTTTATAAATCACATGATATCAGTCCGAGCTTTATAAAGGTATATATTTCATTCATGAAACCAGATTTTTTTTTTTTTTTAATTTATATATGTGAACATGAATATAGGCTTGTACAAAATAATGCAATATCTGCCATATCACATGTTAGTTCTACATTTGTGGCATCATACAACGGACACAAATATATATATATCAAATGCCTTATTAGTTAGTTCACCTATTTTCCAAAATTGGTGAAATATTTAATGTTTTAAAATTGAACATCTCAAAGGTGATGTATCTCTTCACTAAAGATAAGAGAATAAAATCTGTTAGAATACAAAGTCGTTGGAAAGCAGAGCTTAATGGGAATGGAGCGGGGGTAGTGGACATAAAGTTTTATGGGTATGGACTAACGAAGAGCAAATACTTTCAAAATCAACATGTATTTGAATGTTCCAGTATTTACTGAAAAAAAAAAAAAAAGTGCGTTTTTCAAGAAGAATATTTTTGATATCTCCATTTTAAAGGCTATTGATTGTGTTCGACATATGCAAACATGTTTTTATCCTTAAGTGGATAACTAAAAGCATATCAGATGGCTAGACAAATTTAGGTGTTATATCTGGTAATCATCCAAATAAATATTTTAACTATACTGCTTTTTTTTAAAGCTGGGCAACATCACATGACCATTAAACATCACATGATCGTAATAGTATACTTTCATGATTTAGAAAGTCACTTATTAAATAGAAATGATATAAATTTAGAATAGAATATAGTATAAACTACTTTACATTTTTATTATATTATTATTGTTGTTTTTTCAAACGTATTTTATTTTTGCTGTTTTTGTCTTTTTTTTGTTTGTTTGTTTAAATAAACAAGTTTTGGCTCAACAAATTATTTTTATTAAAAGAAGGGCGAGGGGGGGGGGCATTATATTTTAATAAATATATTAAAAATAAATAATATTTTTGCTAAGTAGTTAAAAATATTTTAGTAATTATTTCTTCAGTACTGTTTAAGCAGTATAAATAATGTTTGAACAAATTATTTATTTTTTGCAAAATGCTTTAATTAATCTTCATAGTTTTGTAAACAAAAATTTTATAATAGGCAACGTTTTAGTTTAACATATATTTTACAATTTGTAATTATAAAATGTATTAAAACAGGCAAAACTCTCCATACAGTAGTACCACTCAATGCCAACCAGAGTAATCAATGGATGCCAGAAAGCTTGTGCATAAAATCCCTATCTAGTGCCTACTCATCCAATATCCCCAGACTAGTTTCTGGCTTGTGGCCTTCATCAGTGTTGAGCTTTGGATCTGAGAGGATTGCACCTAGATCTTAGGATCTAAAGCAATACTCCAGTTGCCACCTTTTATCTCTACTTAACTACAAAACTATGAGAATAAAATTTGAAAACACAATAATATTTTCAATCTAAGCTCAATAACTTATACAGTCATATGGGTCTGAACCCAGTTCAGTACCCATACATTTTGGTGTTTTTGGCTCTTTAACAACCATAGCCACCACTATCCTATTAGCCAGAAACTATTCTGGTGATATTGGATGAGTAGGCACTATATAGGGATTTTATGCACAAACCTTCTGGCATCCATTGATTACTCTGGTTGGCACTACTGTATGGAGAGTTTTGCCTACTTTAATAACAGTAATGTGCTAGCATAAGAAAACATGATCATGTGATGTTTAGTGGTTTAAAATGTCTATAAATTATATAAAAGCTAATCATTCCTTCTCACTTGTGCCATTAAAATGTGCCAGTCACAAATGTTGAGAAAATAAGAATGATCACTTTATTTTTGAACTCAATGAGGCAATCTTAAGTGTCTAAAAGTGAGAGCACGAATATATAAATCATTCATAAATATATAAATCCATTTCTTTTTTTGAATAATCTTATTAGAACTTATGAAATCTTATAATTTACTTTATACTAATATTAGATGATATTAAATTATGCACTAATCAATACATTTTTCTAGTGCAGAGTTTAGATTGTAATTATATAGAAGGTAATTAATCATTTTTTCTCACTAGTGTCATTAAATAGTGATGTTGAAACTGCAAGGATACTCTCACCTCAGCCACAAGATAGAGACTTTGAGAAAATATGAATGATTGTCTTATTTTCGAACTCAAGTTTATATATTCATGCTTTACTTCTAGACATTTAATGCTGGCTCATATACGTGCATTTGAGCTTGAAAATAAAATGGTCATTCTTATTTTCTCAAAGTCTCTATCATATTATTTCCAACTTTCTTATACACTTCAAAAATTCTATTTTTTATACCAAACTTTATTTTTACAGTTTCGACTGTCCTGCAGGTATCATCAGAACATTTTTGATGTATTTTCATCTTTTAATCCTCTAATATATTCCAAAAACCTTTTAATATTATGTATATTCTTCATAATCATATATTATATACTCAAATACTGCTTCTTTATATTCTTGATCTGCACTGTTTTTACTTCTTATGGAAGAAGGAAAAAATAGTATTGTTGAAGTGTATAAGAAAGTTGTAAATGGTGTGATATGTAAATACAGAAATCAATACAAAAGAAAAGGAGGATGAAGAAAAAATTTGTCTCTCTATCTTGTGATTGGGGCAATGGTATCATCATTGTTTAATGGTGTAGTGAGGATGAATGATTATCTTTTATATAATTACAATCTAAACACTGCACTAGTAAACTTTATTGATTATTACGTAAATTAGTTGAAGTATTTTTTTTAAAAAAAAACCTTTCTGCATAACTACTCTCACTGATGATAAAATGGATAAAAGAAGATTTTTTAGTGCTACTTGTAACTTTTTTTAATATTTTCTTTAGGAATCAATTTCATAACTTGTTTTAATGCAGTGAGGTTTAATATTCATTTACTGCTAAAATGACTGCCTCTTACTAAAATGAACATCGGTTGATTGTTGAGAAATCTTATTTAAATACAAAAATCACTACACATTTAAATAATTTCTTCATGTAATTGTATCCTGATTTTGTGTAAAATTTTTGTAGATACTGAAAGCATTGTGGTTTCTTGAAGGTTTATGATGCTGCTGCTTTACTTGTATTTATATATTGGACTATTTCCATCATCTGTTATGAGTATTGAATGTCTTTAGAAAAAAATTAACTTTATTTACATATTCCAAATATGTTCAACTATTTTGGAATATTTAAATAAAGTTAAATTATCAATACTCATATCAGGTGATGGAAATAGTCCAATATATAAATACAACTGAACGGATTGTTCAAAAGAAATGTAAAACTATGCATACCTGGAATGTTGGAAAATCAACATTGTTTGTTAAAATGAAATTACAATTCTTCTTGAATGACTTTATGTTTATTGAATAGTTTATGACTCTAAAGTTTTTGTGATAATTGAGGGCTAAAAATGACAGATTAATCTTCGAACCCAGTGTCTTTTAATTTTTTAGTTCATCCCTGAACTGTTGTTTTAAACCACCCAAGGGAAAATGAATGATTAGTTGCCCAGTTATGTAATGTTGTGCACAGGAAATGATAGATTGCTTTTAATTCAGCCATCTTTATCTCTCACACCCATCATTCTGCATTGCAGTAAAGTTGCCGATAGAAAAAAATAATCAAATGAGTAATCTCTTATGAAGTCATGTGTCATTTGCAACTGGCAGTATTAGATAAAACATTGATTCAGAACTTTATGTCTTGGTTCTGCTACATTAACATTGCATTAAGCAATACAGGATACTTAATGTTTATAAGGTAGATTTACACATTATAATTAGACTACTTTCTGTCAAAGCACACTTTTTTTTGCTGTTGATATCTGTAACATTTAATGTCTTCATAATTTTTACCTTTTTTATGAATTAAGAATAAAAACTATTTTTTATAACAAGGGATTGATTGGCTTTATTATTTTCTGGACATCCCATCATTTATTTCAAATTAAATCTAAAAATTTCAATTGTGGTTGAAGAAACGATTATTGTATTTCTTTTTAATGCATAGACAATAAAAGCATTTAATATAGATATATATAATCTCTTATTATTTAAGCTTACTTCTTCAATCTCATTATTCTACAGAGGATTCTATTTTTTGTCCAACATAGACTTTCTAAATCAATCTTTTCTGTTTCCAAAAAGATGGTATCAAACGTTTATTCCAGATCACTCTGTCAAATGTTTTTTTCTAAATTCACAAAGGATATACTAATTCATTTTTAGTTTTCAATATATGTATGCAATCATTTTCTCTTTTTTAAAAACTAAACTGGTCCTCCTCAATATTTTTTTTTATCCTGATATAAATTTGTCAAGTTAAAACTCAATATTTTTGACTCATGAGATAATAAACTTATTCTCCAGTACTCTTCACATCTAATAAGTTTTTCTTCTAGAATCATTATAGCCCTCAAGATAGATCAAACTTCACTAATATGTACCAAATGGCACAATTCCCTTTATTACAGTCTCTCCCAATTCTCTCAAAATAGACATGTTAGATTCAACAAGTGTATCACTTTTGTTTTCTTAATCAATTTAATACTTCTGTCAATACTTTCATATTATTTTCTCTTTCAAGTTCATAATTGTTAGCATTATTTTCTGTTTGAAACCTATATTGACGATATCTTTTCCATCTTTGCAAGATATTATTTCTATCAGTTCATTTCCCCCCCCCCCCGTTCTTTTTTAGCTATTTCACTCAATAACCATTTTTTTGTCCCCAAGTGACTTTCTATTTCTGTCAAATACCAAATTATATCATTTTGTTTGCTCAAGCATTTCTATCTTTCTACATTCCTGTGCCAACTATTTTTCTTTTATTCAATCTGTTCTTTCCATTTTTTCTATATATGTTTGATCTTTCTCACTATTGACATTCTTCCAACTTTTCCATATTTCCATCTTTTTTCAACATTGCTTCAGTTATTCCCAGTTGTTCTCCTAAATCGAATAGTTGCTATTTTATTTATATGTGTAATATTGTGGAAGGAACTATTTTTCACACGCGCTAGAATTGACAGCATACCCTGCTATCAGTAGTTGTTTTAAAAATACAAGCTATCATTAAATCTTATTTTTTAAATGATCTAACAATTATGGATAGTATCTAAATTAGGTTTGAACTTATTATTAATCTGATTGTTAAATCGACATATTACTCGTACAAATTCAGTTTATATATCACAGGTAAGAGAAAAATTTTCATTTTCAACTACCTGCGACACCGAATCTTATTAGTTTATATAGATGTAATAATTAATAATATAGTAGTTTATATATCTTTAATATTATGGAAGGAATTATTCTTCACACGTGCTAGAATTGACATGCACTCTCTTCCGTCAATAATTGTTTTAATATATATGTATATGCTTAAAAAATTGGGTCATGTGATATATGACTAATTTTTTTAATAATATGTGTATGCCGTTTTTAATATTTTCTTTTATTCCTATAACATTTATCAGAATCATTCATATATATATATAGTCATCATCTATGTTTGTGCATATATATTATCTCAAAATATAGATATTAAAATAAAAATATGCACTATTCTTATGAGGTTTTTTAAATAAAATAATTAAATTTCTTCTATGTATATTTCTGTTTTTATATTTATAGTACGATTTTTAAAAATGTTTTTTAGTAGTGGATATGGTATATAATTCTAAACATTTATAATTAATTTGTTTTCCTTTATTTGTTTAATATATTCAGGATAATTAATGCTATAAGTAAAACTAACAATAATTAATAATAAAGATTTAATCTTTGTTTTTTATCTGTTTTTTATCTAAAATAGAAGTAACGTTAAAAAGAATATTTTTTCGTTTTTTTTTTTTTTTTTACTATAGCATTAAAATATTCATTGCTAAAGGCATTATAATTTGAAATTTCTTTTTTTTTCTTTGAACGAAATTGGTCAAATTCAAATGTTAAAATAGCCTATCTTTCTGTCTTTTCCAAAACAAAAATTAAAAAACAGATGGCTTGTAGCCAAATTAAATATATATATAAAGTAATTAATATCATAGAAAAGTGAACTATTTTTACTAGCATAATGAGAAATCCCGGTGAATGATTAGAAAATTTATATTTAATGACTTAATTATTGCAGCAGGTCTGCTTATTTGGCATTGAACCTAATTTTTCATATTTTGAAAAATTGTTTAGTACTCTGGGCAAATGAATTTCCAAAATAAAAATAAAAAGTGGTTCATTAAAAGTTCAACAGAAAGGTCACTTTTTTAAACGAAATAAAGTTGGGGGGAAATATTACCTTTATTAAAAGTTTTTTTTATAGACTTTTATATTTGTTTGAAATAAATTTAACTTCATATCTGTATAACATAGAAAAAAATAAATATTCAATTCATTTTAGAATCCTTAGATCTGTTAAAATTCTGTTTCATTAAATGTTTAATTTGTGTTTGCACATTTTGATTAGTTTTTGATTTAGCTTCTGTGCTTAAAAAAATAGATTAGGTAAATTTGCTGGGATAGGGAAATGCCATTAAATAATCACTCATCGAATAATATTATTAATTTTTTTTATAGTAATATTGTTAGTTAGAACCCTTATTATTGCAAAATAGTTGTCTGTCTCGTGTCCAAAAAAAAAAAAAGATATAGGCAATCATATTTATACATAATATAGGTAATAAAAATATATTTTTTGTCTTGCGTTGTTAGCCGAGAGGTATCGCAGCTGCCATGCAAGCAAGTAGTTGGTTGCAGACGGGTGTGGGTTCGCGTCCCGGCAGATGCTATGACATATGAAAATATATATATATATTTTTAATTTTTTAATTCTTAGATCTGCTAGCTCTGTTTGATTGGATATTTAGCTTTCCTTGCATATTTCGATTAGTTTTTTTTATATTTAGTTTGCGTTTATAAAAGGAGATTAATTAGTAATATTTACTAATAGTTAGGATTGGGAAAATGATATCAAATAATTACTCATTACAATTTGTCATAGTATTGTTGTTAGTTGGGGTCATTATTATAATAAAATATTTTTTTTATCTTATAACCATAAAAGAAGAAAAAAGAGATGGAGACAAATGGTGAAATTAATTCAATTAGGGAATACCTTGTTTTGAAAATTTTTTTATTATAAAGTATTTTGATGCTTTATAATGAAGCAAAGATGTTTAACAAAATAAAAAAGTTTTGGTACTGAGGGGTTTTCAAATAATCAAGGTAGCAGTCCACATTTTTGATAAATGTACAGTTTTGAAGGCCCATCATCTACCAACGATGTATTAATTGTTAAATTAAAACAAAATTAGTAAATTGATTATTAAATTTTAAAAATTGGAATAAATTCTGAAAAATTTCACTAAAAAGATTTATTTTAATTTTTTTTACTTATAATGTGGGGAGTCACATGACACTCTTGACAGTGTCATACTTTGGTTTATTTCTGTGTGTTTCTTTTTGTCAGCAGTTTTTTGGTGAATTGTCATGATGATAAGAGTTTGGGACCTTCCTGTCACAGAATGCGATGCAGTGGACTATTTCCAAAGGTATGGTCTCCTGCCCTTCTGCAAAGTGTGTGTTAATGATAACGATGTGATTGCACACAGCCACATGAATAAAGTGTAAATATAGTATTTATATATATTTTTCATTTTTCTGTTAATCAGTTAATCCAAAAAAAACAAACAGACAAAGAAATTGTAAAATATTATAATAAATTTTTGCATAATGATTTCTTTTTAAAAAAAATAACAATATTTAATACAGTGTTTCCTAGTAGGCATTTTTTTTGTAAGCATTTGGGGGATAGAGCTAAACAGTAGATTTAGCAATAATACAGGCTGCCATCATGGTTTACTTGAAAAATTGCAAGTCATCATCATCATCAACCATTATCAATCCACTGCAGGATGAAGGTCTCTCCAAGTTTAATCCATCTTCTCCGATCTTTAGCTTCTCTTCTCCACAACACCTCTGCACATTTTCTTATTTCATCCATCCATCTCACATGTGGTGCAAGTAAGAAAGCTTCATTACAGATAAAATTATTTAAGATTTGATAATAAAAAAATATTAGTGTTTATATGTAAATATGTACTTTTTGTCTTTTTCATATATTGAAGGCTGTGAATCTAAATTTATTTATTATATTTAATTAGAAAATTGTGTACAGGGATAACTTTGTAACCTTTTACAATTGCCATATTAATTAGTTTACAATTTTTTATTGAAATTAAACTTGTGTTAAGACAAATATTAATGAGCCCTTTAAAAATATAAAATATTTTTGCTATAGCATTATATATTAAGCCCCTAGAATAAGATGTTTAAAAAATGATAAACTATGTAACAGTGCCATTAATTACAATCAGGTATCATGATTTTGTCATTATTTTCTGTTGTTTATTGTTATTTTGTGGAACAGGTTTCACATTATCTGAACACTAACTAGTTTATATATGTGGGAAGTGTGCTCATTTAAACCACTTCTTAGTTTTTATTCTTGTACTCAGCACAAATATCTATATATCTATGAAATCTAAAAGTAGAAAAACAAAAAAGAAAAAAAAAATTATATTTACAAGTGAAATCTTTTTTTTTTTTTTTTTAAAAAAAAAAAAACAACAACCTGGAACATTAACCTATATTCAGTTTCTTGTATCAAAAACATCTTTAGATAGAGGAGGTAATATAATTATGTAATTCAGAGGTTTTCCTTTTATAAACTTTATTTAAAATAAATAATTTCACTCTGAATACATTCTTCTAGTTTATTATTGTTAGTATACATTCAAATCAATTCCTTTCTATTGCCAGCAAAGATAAATTAGAAAATGTTTATTAAAATATTTATGTCAAATAAGCTGTTACCATATTAGTTAAATATACTTTCAGATAAAATTCAGTCTCTCCCATCTTTTCAGTCATCCTCAGATATTTTTTGCTTTGTTGAATTTATTTTAATAGATCATTTTAGTTTACAATATATTTCAACTTTATCAACAACAGATGGAAATATGTTCTAATTAAAATTGAAGTAAAGAACATATACTGCTATCATTGTAATTGGGATGTCACTTCTTAATTGTCAGTCAGCAGTCTTTACTAAATTCCTATCTCCATAAGCTTTTACTACAAGATTAAAATAAATACATATGGTGTGTTCATTGTTCAGTTCCATAAACTTGTATTTATGATCAGTTTAATCAACATGTAACTATTTAAATAATACAATTTTTATATATATTTTATACCCTCTATCAATTTTCACTACATTTTTTTTTTATTCTCACCCTATATAAACATTTAGCTTCATATATCTTTTAATAAAATAATATACATAATCTGAGAATATATTTTATTCTCTTTTAACAATAATGTTTGTTTTAATCGCACAATATATTTAACATTTTAAATATTCCAATGGTTTTAAAAATATGAATATTTATGCTTGATTTTTATTAAGGACTTTTTAAAAAAAAAAAAAATTAAATATTTTTTTTTTTTATGTTTTTCATGCTACAACATAAAATACTATTGGTATCATAGCTACTTAAGTAAATTATCAGAAAACATAGCTCAAGACTCCTATGCATAGTGCTTTTTACAATTAGTTATAGTTTTGTCTATTCTTAAAAAGACTTGATCGGATGCAAACTGCCACACACTGTTTTTAATATCATCTCTTTATATTTTATAATGTTTTTCTCTTATATCTGAGCCTTGAATGAAGACACAATGAGAACTTACAGTTTTTCAGTCATAAGTCATTCAACAGACATCAGTTAACACTTTTAATATTTTTAAACGTTGCTAATTTTAATTCAGTCTGTATGTCAATTTTGACATCTGAGACAAGTCTTAAACACTATGCATTTTAAAATTACTGAAAAAATTTATTTAACATGATTTCTGAAAAATGGTTGGAAATTAGGAAAAAAGTTATGTATTAAATTATGTATATTCATCATCATTATTTTCAATCATTATTGGTCTCTCCAAGTTCAGTCCATCTTCTTTGATCTCTAGCCTCATCATCATATCATCTCAGCACACTTTCTTATTTTATCCATCCATTGGACATGCAATGTTTTTTTAGATATTTTATAATTTTTTGGAATCCAGTTTAAGGTATATATATATTTGGGGACGAACCATATATTATTTTGCATTACAATCCAATATTTCGACTGAAAAAATATTATTTTATCTACATCATATAACCATGAAAACACTAAATATATATATATATATATATATTTAATGTTTTCATGGTTGTATGATATAGATAAATGATTTTTTGGGTAAAACCATGTGTTATTTTCTATTATATATCGATATTTTACAGATAAGCACCAGCCATTGTCAAGGTAAACTCTTGAAAGAAAATTTGTTCAATCTCAGACTGTAACATCCAGTCTGAGATTGAATTTTTTTTCAAGAGTTTACCTTGACAGTGGTGGATGCTAGTTCATCGAAATGTCAGTATATAATAGAAAATAACACACGTTTTTTACATATATATTGAAATGGTATAATAATACAAATCAAGTACTATTAAATAAGTAGTCCATCACATTTTGTGGCAAAAACTATAACAGTAAAATGAACAATTGAATGATTGCTGGGCACCAAAAATCTTAATCCTATAAGATTATTAAAATGATTATCTATTAACGAATAAATAGTTTAACACTTCCAGTTACCAATTTTTATAATGGTATAAAAATAAATGGAATGGACAAATAATTTTCTTAAAGCCCAGTTGAAATGTCAAATTGGATTAGCATGATGGATAAACTAATGATTAAATAAATATAAATTATTAAAGTACAAATAATGCAGAGTGTCAATTTATATCACTTTAAACAGAATAAATATATAAACTTGATCAATTCATTTTTAATAAGACATTAGCTTAACTTTAAATAATATTTTTTTTATTTATTGAAGTCAATAAAATGTAAATGAGAAAATATTCAAATAATACTCTGAATTATAAAATATGTAAATGTTTATTTAATAATTTGGGTAGCTGAATATTTAATATGAAAATAAAATGTGTAGAGGCTCTATTTAAGTTATTATTAATTAAAGTATAATGTGATCAGTAAACTATGAATAATCATGAGATTCAATTTTAATTAATAAAAAATGTATTGATATAAAAACATAATAAATAAAATATAGAAATAAATGAAATAATATTCATGAGAATATTTGGTTATGAATGAATTATCAATAGTATGATGTATATATTGTATACATTTGTTATTTATACACTAATGAACCAGAAAGAAATTATTATATTTGCATAAATACTTATAAATAATATATATATATATATATATATATATATATATATATATATATATATATATATATATGATAACTAAGTCTGTTCAAATTGTTTCTTGGTTTTCATTACAGTCATAAATGTAAAATTAACAATTTAAGTACAAAATTATATTATTATCAAAGTGTCATATCTGACCCTGCCTTCAGAAGTGGACTATTCCAGATTCCTTGTCTGATTGGCTAGCACCCAGTTGCTATCCAATGGGATTAAAACCTTCACTGGGGTTCGCGTACTGAATCCGCATGTTTCCAGTAAGGTAGGGGATGTGCCTTTAAATAGTCAGCCTTTTGGAGGCAAGGCAGAGAGCAATTACTTCTGTTAACCTGAATGACAGAATATGCTCTCCATTAAACCTTCTGTCATCAGCAAAGGTATTTATCTAGTCATTATCACGATGCCCATGCAGTGAGACAAGTCCAACTATGGACTGGAAACTGCTACGTCTGAATTAGAACCGACTCGAGGCAAGCTAAATACATAGCAGAAAGAGTCTTACCAGAACTCACGACACAGGCTAATCATTATCTGGAAGTGAGTTCCATACTCCGCATGACTATCTCAGCATTGAAGTCTATCAACTGCATTTGTTCATTTGTTAACTAACATGTGTATATATTTTGTACTAATAAGTTGTACATATTAATTCCTAAATAGTTGTTCTTTTTGCATCTGTTGGTTTGGAAATGAACCTGCAAGCCTAACCAAACACAACACAAAGCATATGAAGTATACATTACCCTAAATATAATTCAAAAATACCTATATTTAAAATCTATAGATTTTCAAATTTATATAAATAATGAAAATAAATAAACATATTATAAAATTCTAAATAACATTTTAAATTAGTGTTAAGAAAGTTACTATACTTAAATTTTGTTTTAAAATTTATTTATTTTTTGATTAAGTTATATTTCACGTACGTAGTACAAACAAACACATATAATCTACATTATATATATATATATTATTAATCAATGTCTGTATTCCAATTATAATAATATATATATATATAATTATTCAAAACAATACAATAATTAATACAGTAAAACAATATTTATTTTAAAAAACAAATATAATAGAAGTACTTTCAACTATCTATGTAGTCGTTATCAACTAGATTTAAATTGTATTAGAAAATGGTTTTTTCTAATACAATTTAAATCTAGTTGATAACGACTACATAGATAGTTGAAAGTACTTCTATTATATTTGTTTTTTAAAATATTGTTTTACTGTATGTATTATTGTATTTTTGTATAATTATATATATATATAATTATATATATATATATATATATATGCTTCTAAATAAAGTTTTTAGTTAATAAATATCTGACAACTCTTGGCAAGGTTAATCAGGTTGTACATTTTCATTATATATATATATATATATATATATATATATATATATATATATATATATATATATATATATATATATATATATAAGGTTAATCAGGTTGTACATTTTCATTATATATATATAATGAAAATGTACAACCTGATTAACCTTGCCAAGAGTTGTCAAATATTTATTAACTAAAAACTTTATTTAAAAGCATATTTTTTAATACATAATAACAGACAATATTTGTAGAAACACTATAAAATTAAAGTCCATAAGTCCAGAGATTTCTGATTAGTATTCATAGTATGAAGATATATTATGTAAGCATTATATTTGAAGTTTAGTCATATTCTAATCACTTCATGCAAAGCAGGATTGTTATTCACTTGAATGAGTTATAGATTTTCAATAAAATAATCCACAGTAAACTGTTGAGACATTAATATTTCCATTTTGTATGAATTATAGCACTATTTGATTTTTTGGTATTCTATAATAACATTATTGTAGAATCAGAAATATAATCTCTCATGAATTCTAAGTTGTATTCTTTAGTTATTTCTATGCCAAAAGATATTATAACTCCAAGAATAATCCATGAATTTTTATATTCCTGTCACATTAGAAATGCATTGTATGTTGAGGTTATTTTATTCCAAGATGTTTTTAATGTAGACTTTTATCTTTATAGTAAAATTCAACTTTCAGTATTATATGTAATGAATTGGCTTTGTTTATAAAAAGGCAGATTAAGAGAGAAAGTCTCAATCTAAAATCAGTTTTTAATATCTTTTTCCTTATGATGCAAGACTTAACATTACATGATCATCATTTCTTATGCTTGCTCATAACTGTTATTAAAACAGGCAAAACTCTCCATACAGTAGCGCCACTCAGTGCACCCCAGAGTAATCGATGGATGCCAGAAGGCTTGTGCATAAAACCCCCCTATCTAGTGCCTACTCATCCAATATCCCCAAACTAGTTTCCGGCTCCTGATTGATGAAAGCCACAAGACAGAAACTAGTCTGGGGATATTGGATGAAAAGGCAGTAGATAGGGATTTTATGAACAAGCCTTTTGGCATCCATAGATTACTCTGGCTTGCACTGAGTGGCATTACTGTATTGAGAGTTTTGTCTCTTTTAATAAAAGTCTTAAGTCATCATTTTAGATTCTGTTCTTATGGTTTTATTCAAATATAACCTGTTGCTATTGTCTGTTATAAAAGTTAAATTTCATTTGATAAAAAGTTCTTGAAATGCACCATCGTTTTTGAAATAAAATGTTTCCAATTTTTTTCATAATTAAATAGTTTTTTTTTAAAATAATAATAATACTAAAATAAATCTGAAAATTAAAGTCCTTTTTTTTTAAATCATAATTTAAATAAAATATGAATATATCTTTTATATTTATTCAGGTTTACTATGTTTTATAATTTTTTAAAAAATACTTATTAAAATAGTTTAAAAAAAAAGATAAAATAATTATATATAAATAATATTTTTAAATAAGTATGATTTCATAATATTATAATTGTATAAACACAACTCACATGCATATGTACATTAAATAATAACTGACTATTTTATGTTTATTTAATTAAGTTCATGTATTATTTATTAAATGTATGCAATAAATAAAAATAAAGTCACCAATAAATGAATATATCAATATGTATTTCAATCTTTCTAATAATAAAATAATAACTTTATTATGATATAGAATTTGTATATATAAGGGATTCAAACTCAAACTTTCACATGACCCTCGACTCACCACACCATCTCGTATTGCTGACCCATCTGCTCACACATAAAAAGATAAATAATCCTGATATACAATTTGATAAAGCATCTGCTAAGAAAATTTAAAATTTACAAACATTATCTCATATGATGGATTACAAATAACTATTTATTAATATTGTAACCTATTGGATCTTTTAAAACAATTGAAAAATAAAGTAAGCTAACAATTTTTTTTTAAAGAAACATTATGATTCCGGGATTAAATCTGGATCAAGATGGTATAATATATATATATCATTTTTATATCTGTTTGCTCTGTGTGATTTAGTGTAGTGTTAGAATATCATATCCTGGTCATAAGAACCATCTATAGAATCCAGTTCCATCACATTAAACTTCTTATTTCAAGAAAAATAGTCTTTGATTATTTATTTATTCAATACCTAGTTGCCTCACTATCTAATTTGTGGGATGCAGTCCTGATCAAATTCATGGTCATTTATTTATTTATATATACTACTATTTGATTTGCTTTCATTTAGTTCAGAATGATTTTTGCATTTTCTTATTTTTTGAAATGATGTAACAATTCTTTTATTTTTTAATGTGTAATATTATTTAATTTTCTTTTAAAGCTACAATAGTACTATTGTTTAGTCATGGGAAATAGAAATATCCAACATGTATGTAAACATTATACAGAGTAAAAAAAAAATTAAATAAAAAATAAATATTAATTTACCAAGCACTTTTGGTACTACATGCCAGATTCGTGACGACTAATTTTAATTGAACGGTTAATATTCCAGAGCATGCTCAATGGGATATTTGTATTATGTTGATTAATGATGCCATTAGACTTAACAATAAACCAAGCCTCTTTTAACTGCCTCTTCCTATCATTAGACTCATTGCAAATATCAATAATCATTTGAGGAAAACATTTATGCCCACAAATTTTCTTATGATTAAAAAATATTGATATAATCTGAGATTCCATTTTAGATTTCCTATAGTGATAAACATGTTGCCGACACCTTGTTGATGTATTAGCTTTCATTTCTTCATAATAAATAGCATTACAACCAGACTCATGGCAAATAATTGAATATACAGCTTTATATTTATCGTTACCATCCACACTATCTTTTGAATTATTATCAATCTATTTTAGTATAAGGATGATCTAAGACCAACATTATAATCTTTACCAATTATTTCCTTCAATTTCATATTTATAGATGCCACATATGCCACAGACATCCACTTCTTATCTGTTTTCTTTTTTTACATCCATATTTTGTTTAACCCTTAAATACAATTGTCTATAAAACAAACTTTTATTGTAGACTACACTTATTAAGTCATTAATATATCCTTCAATATTTTTTTTTTCTATCGGCCTCACATTTACACAAATATAAATTACAATTCAAAAACATTTAAATCCAGCTCATTTATAATTTAACAATATCTATGTTGATGGATATATAAAAAAACCCTTATATTTAATGATTTAATAACTATTTTATATACACACTTTTTATAATCTTTACATATCTTTACATCTAAATAATTTAAAGATATTTTATTCTCAAATTCCATAGTCCATATTACAACCCTAATTATTATTCAAATTAATGAAAATATCTTCAATGAATTTTCTTGGTCCATGCACAAACACATCACCCACATATCTGCTATATGAAATATTATCATTGTCATTTGTAAATGGCTTTGCAATATATTTTTCCATTTCTGAAGCATACAAAGGACAAACAACACCACTTAATGCCAAATCCATTGGTCAAACATTCTTCATTTGCTACTTATACTCCCTATATCTTGCAGTAATATCAATTCACTCCAAAACATCTATATAAATTTCACTTTACATACATCTCCATTATAATGTGTTAAAAGTTTTTTTAATTATACTTATAAATTGTCCACGATCCATAGGTCCATATAATTCACAAACATCCAATGAGAGAAAACAGCCAATACTCACTATACATATTGCCACACACAGCAAGCTAGAGTAATCAATGATGCCAGAAACTACTCCGGGGATGTTGGATGAGTAGACACTAGATGGGGATTTTATGCACAAGCCTTCCGTCATCCATTGATTACTCTAGCTTGCTGTGTGTGGCAATACTTACAGTGAGTTTTGCCTGTTTTAAAACAGTTATAAGTAAGCATAAGAAGTGGTGGTCATGTGATGTTTATTGGCTTATCCAATGAGGGAAATAGACAAATATTTTTCCTTTATTGGAAATTTGGTAAATACTGATTTTTTTAGGCGAATATTATTAAAATAGTAAAATAATGATTTATTTTGAAGTTTTATCTTTGGTCTTTTTCTTTTTAGTAAAACAATTCTATCATCATTAACAACCATAATCGTCTCTCCAATTTCAAAACATCTCCTATCTCTAGGCTCTCTTCTCCACATCATTCTTAAATATTTTATATTGCATTTTGTTTCAATAAATACTTTATATTAATAATAAGTTGAGGACTGGAATACCGGTCATATAACAGTAGCAAATTAAAATTATAATATATATAAATTGTCGTAGTAAAAAATATAATAACACAGACAATACTTTTTTATATAATATTAATGTATTGTTAATATTGTCATACCATTATTCATTTTTACTTTGACCTGTTAAGTATGTGATCATTTATTGTCAAGTTGCTCATTTTGTTATTTATTAATTTAATTATGACATTGCTATCTAGTGGTTTGACTGAATTAATATAGTGATTAAAAATGTTAGCATGTCAGAGGTTAAAATTAAACTATAAAACTAATCAATGTAGATAATTGATTCGAATGTGTTGTGGCCAGTAATGATTGTTAAAAACAAAAAGTTGCTGATTGTTAAAATTATATGCATATGTAAATAAGTAGGATTTATGTGGACTGTAAACATAAAATATATACTATTTCATCGGTATAGTAAGATTACGTAAATGAGTAGATTGACCATAATTTATTTATTATACTGATTATTTTATAACATGAGATAGAATCAAGATTTGCTAAAATCAACATATCTGTATCATAAAAATTAAAAAAAAAAAAGCTTGTTTAGAGCTATTACCATGGTCTTTATATATATAATACATAAAGCTACATAGAAGAAAATAAAACACCCCCTTCTATTTTTTTTACTGTCAATTGAAGCACATCTCAGTTTAGTTTGGAATGTTGTTGGTTGAAAGACTATGTTACTGCAAATATGTCTGTGTGATTTTTTTTTTTTGGATTTTTTTTTTTTTTAATTGTTTTTTTTTATTTATTACTATGGTCTTATTTAATTTTGGGTTTTAATATTAATAATGTAAATGATAGCCAGCCTATAAAAACTGAAGTTAGTTAGTCTTAGTCTTTTTTTTTTTTTTCAAGTACTGTTTGTGTTTTAGCATGGCCTATAATCTTTTTGAGTTTTCATATTATTCAGTTATATTTTTTTATTATTAAGATGAAATTCATCCATCACATTGATGATCATCGTCTTCAACTTTCAACTATTACTTTTACAGACTTTACATACTTTTAGTAAATGTGATAGTTTAAAAGAACAACCTAAAAAGAGGAACTATTTCAACCTGGTCATCCGTACTTTAGTTGACAGTACAAGTCGAATACAATTTATTGAAGAATTTTAATAATAACATCCATTAAAACATTTTGTGATATTATTTTTTACAACATTTTTAAATATAGTAAATAAAAATAATTATATATTTGTTTTTGTATTTAATTGATTTATGTGTACCCAAACAAAACATTATTTCAATCATTAAATTTTCGAACAAAATTAAAAAATTTAAAAAAATAGCTAATAAATTTTTAATAATTACGTTTCTGAAGTAAACCAAGAATTGTAATAATAGATAATTAATATTTTATTATTTTGCAATACATTATTTAATAACTAAATTGATGAAATATGTTTATAATAATAGTTAATAAAATCCTTCAAAAATCTACTCAAGGGGAAAAGTACATCATTGACTTTATTTGGTAATTCGTATTCTTGATTTCTGTTTAAACTCTCAAGAATTAATCACTTATGTTTTATTTGTGCTTTAATTTTGCTATTTTAAAATTCTCTTCATTAATATCAAATTTCTTGACGTAAAAGTGTCATGGAATTTCACTTGTTGGAGAATCTGTTGAACTATACCACTCCATCAAAATTACAACCATTATATAACACCAGATTGTATATTACTGCTACAACTATGTCCACATCTATTCCAACAACAAATTAAACTAAACTAATTGCAAATAAATGTATTGCTTTTAGTATCAATAAATTACATGTGCAGTGAATGCAGTAGGGTTATCAGATATTGGAATAAATTGGAACCACGGATGGTTTGGAACTTAAAGGCATTAGATAATGAAAAATACATATTGTCCAATTTGTGTAAAGCAAAATATAATTGTGCAACATTATTATCTATAATTTTCTTCTTTTTCCTATGTATTGATTTCTACTTTAACATATTATACCATTTGCCACTTTCTTAAACACTTTATCAATACTATTTATTTATATCAAAACGAATAGTTTCGACTATCCTGCAGTCATCATCATAGCTAAAATATTCAAATGTAAAATTATATAATTAATACACTTATACAATACTCATATACATAACTAAATACACAAAATAAAATATACATTTAAATACACAAAATATTTTATTTTTGTTTTATTTTATATATTTACTTATATATATGTGTGTGTGGGTGTGTGTGTGTATAGGTGTATTAATTATATATTTGAATATTGTAGCTCGGATGATGATTGCAGGACAGTTGAAACAGTTAGTTTTGATATAAATAAATAGTATTGGTAAAGTGTTTAAGAAAGTTGTAAATCGTATGATATATTATCTATATTTTGAAATATGAAATTGTAAACAAAAATAACCAAAATGTTTTGAAATAATAATATATACCTATCTTAATGCTAAGTGTGTTGTAGTGCTAAGCAAAGTTTCTTTAAATGAAGTGAATTAATAATTTATAAAAATTAGATATGTGAATAAAAAAATATGATAAACAGTGATCAGCTTTAAGAAATTTATTACAATAAAAAAATTTTATGAAGACAAAAAAAAAAAAGTTTAATTTTTAAGATTTTCAGACAATATTTTTATAAAATTATGACAGTATAATGGATTTCATTATTTTCCATTTATGATAAAAATTATTACACTGTATAATAAATTGCCATTTTTACATCCCTATAATAATAGTTTGAACATTTTTGCAATGTACTTAATGCCCAATCAACATTTCATTGCATATGTATTCAAATAAATAGAAATGCAGTGAAAATATTTTCATACAATGATCCAAACATTAGTGGTAGATATTGCAATTAATTACGGGCTAATGTAGGTGGTTATACTATTTTGGAGGATTAATACTCTACTAATCTTTAATCAACTGCAAATGTTTGAATCTGTTCTTTTATTTTCGTGCAGATCAGGTGATACAAATTGCCTTATTAAGTAAGCCCAGTGCTCAGAGTAGACATTTCAAGTCTAAATATTCATCGATTGAATCCATTGAGGATATTAAAGTAAGAAAGAATAGATAGTCAACTTATTGGAATTATTTGTCACTGGCTGTTAGTAGAGTTGTCTTAATGAGCAGATAACAAATAAAGTAATGTGCATAGATCTCAAATTAAAATCCTATAATGCTAGAAGCAACATTGAATATGCAGAATTGAAAATCTTAAAAAGTGTTATAGAAATTTTTATGGCGCAGTAAAACTAATAATGCATTGCATTATTATTGTTACTGCGTACGTAATTTAGCATTTATCTTAGTTTTACATTAATACAAATCAGTTTTTTAGCAAATTGTTGAAATTTTAGAAGAAAATTTTAGACAAATTGAAAATAGTATTATATACTCATACATACAATCTTATATAGATGGGTGTTTTTTTAAATTGTTTAGAAATTTTAGCCTATATTTTGTAATTTTGCTTTTATCTATATGTCATAACTATAAAATGAATAAAGGATTGCATGAAAAATGGAGGTTGTTATGCAAAAGAAAGCAATCACAATATTGCCTCTACAGAAATAGTGTTTCCAAAATTAGGCACTTTAGTTTCAATTACAATACATTTTTATATTTATTAAAAATTGGTATATAGAATGTTAGACCTGAATTAAGTAGAAAAAACGTTATTAGAAGTTATAAAAAATATTAGGTTATATAGATTTTTGTAAAACATGAGAGGTATTTTAAGGTAAAACTTTAGAAAATAAAAATTTATTATGATAGTTATTAAAAGTAGATGTACTCATGTACATATTGGCTTAAAACTAAGAATATAAGATAAGTTTTATAAATTGTAATTCTCTTTGGAGTTCGTTATTGATTGTAATAATGGAAACTACTTTGAAATATATATATATAGGTAAATTAATAGTTTTGGTGCTGAACCATGTATTATTTTCCATTTTATACCGATATTTTGACGGACTAGCATCTGCCATTATCAAGGTTAACTTTTGAAAGAAAAAGTGTTAGATCTCAAACAGTAATGTGACTGAGTGCAAGATGAGAAATGAGATTCAGCTTGAAGTAGTTCAGCATTCACAATATAAGGCTTATCAAAATGTTTATTTCCCTCAGTTTTTTCACCTATTAATTTTAAGTTAATATTATATATATTGTGAGATTATATGTGATTATATGTAAATGGTATGATATATGATATATATGGTGATTTGAAAATATGTTGAATATTTAAAGATCATGTATAAAAAATTAAAAATGAATGCAAAATAATTGTGTAATGATTATAAGAAATTGAAATCATCATTGATTCAAGGCAAAAAAGCTAAGAATGTAGGATGTTCTTCTTTGAGATTAAGAAATGGGAAAGATTAATAGTTATTATTTTTATAGAGTAAATAGTAATGTATTTTTTCTATAGTTAAAAATTATAAGTGTACTATTTACACTTTGAACTCTATGAATAATAAGAGTGTATTTTAGTTTGGTTGTAATTTTGTGCACAATAGATTTAGGAATAATACTAGGAATGCATATGCATTTTCTGAGGTTGACATCAATTTTGTATGAAGTAGTGATACAATTGAATCTAAAAATATATTTTTATTTAACCATGAGATCAATAATATAATAGTAAGGAGAAGACTCTAAAATGTATATACTGAAATAGGTAAAAGTATATACAAAATCTTTAACAGTGAACAAAGAACATTTTAAATAAAGTTGGAATTGTATGAAACAGATGATTTTGTAATAGAATAAACAGTTTGTGCAGTAAAGACTGAGTCTCTGAAATGAAATAATAATAGAAGTAAAAAATAGGAAATAGAAGAGGGAATAGAGAAATTGAGGTGTGTGAAAGAGTATATAAGCAATGCATAAAAACTCATGTGTCAATATAAAAAATTAGATATATTAAAATGAATTATGTTGTGCAACATTGGATAGTAAAAGATATAGCCAAAGGACAACTCATTGTTAGAATGTCAGACAAATTACTGAAAACCATAGGAGAAAAGAGTTTGAGAATATTTTGTGCAATTTAATTTATGACTCAAGAGAATGACTAACATATTTTCTTCAAATTGTTATAATTCCTTTACAGGTAAAAGCTAATATTTTAAAATGTATTTTCAAACATGCAATGGAGACTCTATTGGGACTACTGAGCAGACATATTTATAAGTTTGGTAAGTAGCATTTATTAAAAAAAATACAATGTTGAGTGATATACAGAAAGGGGAACATATTAATATTTGTTTTAATCATCATAAAAAGTCATTCAATTGAATAAATTTGTACATCAGGCACTTTCTCTATCTCACACTTTCTTAAGAGTTGTTAAATGTGTGGTATTTTGATAAAAATGGATTACCATTGAGGTAAGAAGATTTATTTCCATCAGTTCTGTCAGTAAATCACTCTTTAAAACAGGCAAAACTCACTATATATATTGCCACACACAGGAAGCTAGAGTAATCAATGGATGCCACAAGCATAAGAGGAGGTGGTCATGTGATGTTTATTGGCTTAAATCACTTTTTGTTGATACATAATTTCAATAAGAATAGAAATTGATTTGGGGACCATTAAAATTAAGTCAGAATTTGTCTATAAGCTTTGTTTGAATCATAATCTTACATGGAGCAGAGACATGGACAATTACAAAAAGGGAGAAGACAAGATTTTGGATTTTGGGGATCTGAATTGAAATGGAAATGGACATTGGGAGATAGATGAGAAGATAGTATTGATAACATTAAAATGAATAAATAAACTAAAACAACTTAGTAAAAAGTTATGCCATGAAGGGAAATTGAATTTGTGCATGTATTTAGAGAGAGAAAGAAATTGTGGTGAATATATTAGAACAGGGGTGGGCAATTGTTTTGGCTTGTGGGCTGCAGAGGTGGCAGAGGGCTGCATCGGGGGCCATTTTGCCAATGAGAAGGTTAGTGGAGCCGCACCTTTTTTTTCATGACACAATAAACACTGCTTTATTGCCTGTATTAACAAAGAAATATTTTTTGTCCATTCTTCATTAAACATTATGACATTCATCACTGATTTTACATTTTTTCAGAGGGTTCATGGTTTCACTAAAGTGGGAAATGTATATATTTGCTAATGCAATGACAAAATTGAAATTAACCAGATCAACTGGAAAAGCACTGCACATCGTATCTACACTGCACATGTGTATTGACGTGGCCATCCTAATGGAAAATAAGAGACAAATTTTTCGTCATGCATGGCAAAGAAATTTCAGTTCTAGGCAGATTTTTCTGATTGTCTTGGCGGGCTGCATGTGGCTGTTGGACCGCTATTTGCCACCTCTGTATTAGAAAAATCTGTGGAACGTTAGTCAGAATAGATAGAAGAAAATGAAGCTAATTAATGATGATAAAAGGAAAGGGAATAGCTATCATTATTTGATGTTAGTATAATGAATAGAGACTTCAAGAAAGTTATTGGGTTGATATGCAGGGAATTTCTTTTTTGTATGCAACCTAGTAATATATTTTTAATAGAGTTAATTTTATTTATAAATTAATTGTTTATTCAGAATAATACTTATTAAAATGCGATTGATTATCTTGTTAATATGATAAACGAGATAGATATATAAAGAATATTAAATTGTTTTTTTTTTTAAAAAAAATAATTGTTCAGCTTCGTTTAGATAACAAACTTTTCTAATTAATTATTAATAGATAAAATCCTGTTTTAACTGCCTTAGCACTTAACTTGATTTAATTTATAGTATTATTTCATCTGTTTGTTAAAGAACTTTTTTCATTGAGAAAGTCTGTTTATTTGCTTGAGGCCGTGAGACAATGAAATATCATCCTAATAATATGATTTGATTGTTAAAAACATATGTAATTTGACGATCATATTCTTATTTTCATATATGAAATATCTTTTTTATTTTTAAATGAATCATTCAAATGGAAGAAATAAATCTCGATAAGTGCTTGAAAATATGTTTTTTTTCTTTCTAGTTTACTATCTAAATTCTATACTTAATTTCACAACATAATTTATCGTTAATAGTTGTGTTTATACACTTACATGATTTGATTAAACTTTCTTTTCGGTCATTTTATTTGTTTAATGATATTTGTAGTTGTTTATTTATTGATAACATTGATATTAATATTAGTTTTACAAGTAATTTAATTAATTTAATTTATCAAGACAAAACATTGTACTTGTTTACATATTGATAACATTGATACTCGTATTATTTTTCAAGTAATTTAATCCGTTTAAAGAAATTCTCTTTAAAGTTGACAAAATTAAAACATGACTTTCTGTAGCTATGTCGAATGTAACAAGTCAACCATGGATTAGATAATTATTTTTCCAATAAGATTACCGATTGTATTTAAAAAATGATTATTATTTTAATGTTGTTTCTTGAAGATCATTAATAATATCATTGCATGGAATAGAAAGTTACTCAATATTTCTCACTTATATATATGTTTGCCCTTTGTGGTTTAGTGTAGTATTCTAAGGTGTAAGGTTATAGGTTCAATTGTAATTCTGACTCCCAGTGCTCAAATTTATTATGAATTTCTGAGTAATAGATGTCATTTGGTGATTTATTTATATATAAGATTTTATTAATGCAATAGGCGAGTGGTATATTCTAGCCTCAAGATCCATGGATTGCACCCAGCTTTCTAATTCAAGTGCTCATACTTCTTAAGAATTATTAATAACTATAACCATCTGATTATTTTTACTGTCTTTATTTTTTATTTCCTTTGCAATTATGAATTTCTGGGAGTCTTTATGATGACAATATCTTGTTCAATTGCATTTTTACCTTTATCACTTTCAGAGTTAAAGGACAGTGTGGTCATTTTAATATGTGGTTTACTATTATCTAATCTTTTATAATTTGTCTACTACTGAAAGCTGATCAGTAACACTTTTATTATTTTAGTAGTTGTGTCAGTCATTTAATATTCAACTTTATTTGAATGATATCAATTTCAGATCTTTTGTTCTCTTCTCACTTCCTTTCATGTTTTCGTAAGATGTGGTAGTCATAACTTTAAGTTTAGAGAGAAAAAAGACTTAGGATTTCTATACCTTATTCATTTTGTTATAAAACGTTATGCCTTTGTCAGGTTAATTAAACTTGAATATTATTTCTATATTCATGTAAAAAGAGATAACGTATTGTTTTTGATGGGTAATTCATTATGCATGTAAATATGCTGTAATTCCAATACTTTCGTTTCATTTTTATATCTATAATAAATTTAAAAAAAAAAACAATTTTAATTAAATTGTGTTATTTTTTCAGTTAGTGGAATTATATATATATCTCCCGCTTTAAAAAGAAAATGAACCAAAATAACAAAAAGAAAAATTAAAATATGAATAAGTATATATATATTCAATATTAACATCATAGAGAGTTTTAAGTATAGGGCTAATCAAGACAGTGAAAGTAAATACTGGTAAATGTGTGAGGAAATGGCGCATATTAGTTAGCAACTTCAGCTACATTTGATTAACTCTGATTAATCACTTGTTACATATATATATATGCGATATGGAGTTTGCTCTTAGATGAAAGGACTCTTTTAGAGATTTGAAAAAATTGCAGAATATATTCCTAAAATTGCTCCAGTCACTGTAACAAATCCTGTGATATTTTACTTGTTAAATGAACAAAGATCTCTTTATTATCAAATAATATTTAGTATTTGGTTTTAAAACAAAACAAAAAAAAAACAACATTATGCTCTTCTTGGATGATTGTTTGTTTCTAAATGAATCATTATTTGATTTTTTTTTTTTTTTATAAAGAGAATGCATGTGTTATGACAAAAACAAATTATGTCTTTCTAAACCTAGGCACTGTGATACCATTAACCAAACTACAATTGATGAACAAAGACACAATATGCTAAGTTATCACTCAAGAATATCTTTAATCTTTTGCAAATAGAGTTTTGCAAAAATTGTGAAAGAATTGTCCTATGTTAAATGTACCATTGTCAGATTAAATGAATTTTAAAAAAAGGATGAAGATTAAATGAAAAGTGGACATATACTTTACTGTAAAGGCAATAAATAATACTGGGATACCTAAATCAAGTGGGTTCATTATAAATAAAAAGTGGGGGAAATAGATGATATGTACAACAGAATAGCAAGATTACTTATTGAATCAATAAAATGTTTGAATTATTGAAAATATTATAGGTTTATGTTTTGAGCTCTCATCCTAATGAAGTATAGAAAATTTTGATATGGTAATAGAAATAAGAGTGAGTGTCGACTTGTTAAATTTATATATATATATAAATATTACATTAAACATAGCTTCAATGTATACATAAACAAAGGTAGTAAATCATTCCTCTCCCAGGATTTGCCATAAAAGCACTCTAAGTGTTGAACAAAGGAACAAAAATAGAATGAATCAACCCATTCATGTACCTCTGATGTCTATAAACATATTCAGAATGAAATTAATTTATGAATCAGTTGGAATATGGCTCTTAAAAGTTATTAAACTCATAATAAATTAAACAAAGCTGGAGATATAATCTGACTCTTAACATCTTGATTATAATAATTAAATAAGATTTAATATGTAAATTTTAAATTAAACATAGCTTCCATGTATTTATAAACAAAAAAGAGTAAATCACTCTCTCCCAGACCATGCATCTCCCCCCCCCCAAAAAAAAAAAATGGATGCGAACGTTATCAGAATGAATAAACAACAAATTAATTTCAAGACTATAATATACTAAGTAAATTCAACATAGAAAGTGATAACCAATTATTTAGATGTGTGTTAATACAAAGTATGATATATAAAATCAGTTCAGAATGGCAATCTCAGTAAGTGATATATCTTCCTTTCAGAAATACTTCTGACATTAATATAGAAATTGCAAATCATTTTTCAATATTTAAAACTTTGAAGACTCAAAGTTTAAGAAGGGTATTAAAAAGGTAATAGATTTTCAATGCTTTTTTTTTCTTAAGAGAAAACAGGGTATGCAGGAAGGCAAAAGTATAAAAACATAATCTCATACTGTGAAATGTCAAAGAAAACAATAGAAAAGATGGACATTCTGAGACCGTGTTTTACATTAGTTTTTTTGCTCCAAAAGACACTGCAAGGCTTATTTTCAGTGGATGTCTTATTTTTTTCATGTATAAAAATCCAGATTTATTCAAATACTGCTTCTGTTTGTAAAAAGCTATAAGATACACTGGGAGACTCCACAATTTTTTTTATATATATTCTAGAGCAGGGGTGGCCATCAAGTCGATCGTGATCCATCGCTCGATCGCAAAGCCAATTTTGGTCAATCGCAAGGCCAATCTGGCAAGAGCTGTCGGGTAACGGGTGAAACAAATTAAGTCAAGATTTTCAAGTTTTTTTTTTTTTTTATTTTTGTTTTTGTTCTAATTTTTTTTCCAATTCTAGATAGGTGAATTCCACAAAGTTGTATCATTATTGAAAATAATATTTTTAATCTTGACTTATTGTAACTAATTTGAATTAATAAATATTGTTAATAATTACTAATGTTGCTTTAATTCCCCCAGACATGAGTTTTTGGCCCAATAAATAATTGTTATTTTTTACTAGGTAGATATATAAAAATAGTATATATTTCACAACAAATCGATTGCAACACATTTTTAAAATAAAAAGTAGATCTTATGAACACAAAAGTTGGCCACCCCTGTACTAGGGTAGCTTTCTTTTTGCACTCATCTTATTTGGCAATCTAAATATTTTGTTTAAAATTATCATTAAATCAAATGTTAATTGAAGATTTGGTAACAAAAATGATTACAGTTAAGAATAGTTTGTTCACACAAAAGCAATAAAACAAATGCATGCACAAAAATTCAGAAAATATTTCTGTGTTTCACATGTGCGTATTAAGCACATTCAATACAACATACAACATATTGAATTACTGTGGTTCATATATGACACAACCATGCCCTTTTGTTATCAAGTAAGCAAATTGTAAGCACTTTTTAAATTGCTTGTAATAGCTCTTCTTGAGTATTCTTTTTAAAATCTTTCCTTTAGGAGAAAGATCAATGATTTAACTCAGTCTAAATTTTGATTTTTAATATCACTTCCATTATTTTAATCAAGTTCTTTCAGGAGAAATAATATTTCTAAGAAATCAAACTATTTTTTTTTTTTTTAATCTTGAATATTTAAAAGTTATCACGAGGAAACTCTAAAATTTAATCAAGCATTCTAAATCTAAGTAATAAATGTAAATAAAATGAGTGCCTAAAAATATATAATTAAAATTATAAATTGTTCACTATACTAACTTGTGGCACAAACATTATTTCTCTATACAGGTAGAATTATGTTTGTTGAAAATAATCGATTGGGGAAATACAAAAGATTTATATGATTTATATTACCGTTTACTTAAAGCACTAATGTCAGTAATATTGTTTATTTATATACTGATTACTTAATAATTCACTATGTCTGTATGTTACAATGGGCAAACAACAGCTGTCCACTGCTGATCTTTACTAGGGCTTATATTTGGAATAGGGTTTATATTATAGGCATCCTCAAAAATCATGCTAGGGCTTAATTCTGGTTAGGTCTTATTTTGGGGGAAATACAGTAGTTATAAAATAACTTTTTGTCATTGATAAGACCATTATTTTTGCAATAATAAGAAGAGACCATATAAGAATTACATCATAACATATATTTATGAATTTTTATGAATTATGCAATAAAAGAGGAAAATAAATTGGCTTTTATAGCTATAGCAATATTATCTGAAATGTAAAACTTATATCATTTGAAATGTAAATATATAATGACCCATTAGAACCAAAAAGGGACAGCATTGTCCTTCATAGAAAAATAATGAAGGAGATTATAACTGTTGTCAGGTTTCCTATTTGCTATGTTGTGAGGATTTGAATATTTTTCTGTCATTGTTTTACCCTTTAGTTAAAAATAACTAAGTACTAGAGAGCAGACAAAACTCACTATACATATTGCCACACTGCAAGCTGGAGTAATCAATGAGTGGGAATATTGGATGAGTAGGCACTAGATGGGGATTTTATGCACAAGCCTTCTGGCATCCATTGATTACTCTAGCTTGCAGTGTGGCAATACGTATAGTGAGTTTTGCCTGTTTTAGTAACAGTTATAAGCAAGCATAAGAAGTGGTGGTGGTCATGCAATGTTTACTAGATAGTTATGTTGAACGATTAGTTAGATTAGCTGTTTGAAGTATAGCATGTTTTAAAATGAAGAAATGAAATATGCAATTGAATATAAAACAATTGTGATGATCTGAAAAATAATGAAATTATTATTCTTATTTTAAAAGAAGCCAATGATAAGGATATATTAAATGATTGTTAGAATGCAATAGTGATATTAATATCTAAGAAAATTTAAAAGAAGATATTAGAAATTACAGATCTGTCAGTTTTGTATAAGATACATATTATAAATATGTTAAATAACCTTAATGTTAATATATTAATATTTTATTGAGTTTTAAAGTTTATATTTGTGCTAAAGACAATTTTTAGTTAGTAAATGATTAATAATAGTCATTATTATATTTTTCTAAAGTGGATGGTATCAGAGATGTGGGTGAGTTAATTTGACACTTGTAATTCAAAATGTAATTAAGATACATATTAATATCATCAAAAATAATCTTTGTTTATTGAGATGTAAAATATGTGTTAATGCAACCCTAGAGACTAATATTATTAAGAAAGATAGTAATTAACAGTTTGTATTCTTAACTTTCAGAAATATTCCACAGAATTTAAATTTGGAAGTTCATTTGAAAAATATTAACTGATTTTGAAGGTTGTTCAGACTCGACTAAAATCAGCAAGGAGACAACTGATACTCCAGTAAGAAATGCAGATGAGGTAGTCAGTAAAAACAACAACAGTTTAACAGTAAATTTTCTATTAAGATAAAACTGTATAAGATGAAAAAAAAGGACTATGAAAATTTTTTAAAATAATTTATTAAATAGCTAAAATTATATAAAATGGGTACCAAAAAAAAGTTAATAATGATATAAGAAAATGTAATTGGGATGTTAAAGGGGATAAAAGTCTCACATGTGTAAAACAACATATTGGTATTGGAAGGGAAATTATTCCAGAAAAAAGAAGAAAGATGAAACTATTACTAAAAAAGAGTGGTGATGTCATACAGCAGTGGTCCCCAACCTTTTTGCACTTAAGAGCACCTTCTATAATACCCGCCGGGTGGCGGGCACCATTTATTTTTTCAATGTAAATTTATAGTTGGATATTGTTAATAATACACATAATGTACAAAAAAATATTTATTTCAAAAATAAAATTTTAATATATAATTTATATTTTTACGCTGTAAAAGTATAGTATGTCCTACAATTTGATTGCAATATAATACAATAATTTATAAGAAATTTTAAAAAGTAAATTTATTTGAATCAGATAAATAATTTTTTATCGTGTTCGAATAGCGGCAGGCACACATAAAATGGTCTGCAGGCGCTATGGTGCCCGCGGGCATAGGGTTGGGGACTCCTGTCATACAGTGTGTGGAGAAATTCTACAAAGAATTATATAGTAATGAAGAATAAAAAACAAAAAACAAGTATCTCCTAAAACTATTGCATCTTTTGAATTGCCAATTATTTTAAGTGAAG
The DNA here is from genome assembly GCA_028023455.1 of Epiperipatus broadwayi. NCBI lineage: Eukaryota > Metazoa > Onychophora > Udeonychophora > Euonychophora > Peripatidae > Epiperipatus > Epiperipatus broadwayi. The sequence goes on along the minus strand of JAQFVV010012461.1, from coordinate 4,010,809 downwards.
AATTGAGATGTGCAATTAAATCTATGAAGGTGGAGAAAGCTTTCAGAAATTATGGAATTATTATTGATATTTTAAAAGAATTAAGATGATGAAGTGGAAAAATTGTTGTCAACGCTATACACTAATCATCTAATTAATAAAGATTTTCCAGATGTGTGGAAGAATTGATATTCAAAAAGGTGATAAAAAGGATATTAAAAAATATAGGCCTATTAGTTTTCTATCAGTCCAGCACAAAATCTTTGCCAAGATAATTATAATTCACTCACTTAAATTTAGGTTTAAGCAAAACAGAAGTACAAATTGCATTTTAAAAAAAGTTTAGTATAGTGGAGCACATATAAGTATTAAGAGAAGTTATTAAAAGGTGCAATGAATATAGGCTATAATTAATAATGATTGCAACACAATTGAAATAAAACAACTATATAAAAATAAATATTTTCTTTCGCCTTACTTGAAAACAACATATGGACAAATTTACTTTTGACTTTTGTTAAGGAAGCTATCATTTATAGATTGTAAAAAAAAAAACAAAAAAACAATTTGATGCTATAGGTGTTTTCGCAATGGTTGATATATATATTGTGCCCTTATCTATAGGTCATAATAGGGTAGAATGGTCAATTACTAAAAAATTTTAAATTTTAAGATATGTTTGTATGATATATAAATAATAGTAGGATAATTAGATTTTATAGTACAATTTAAGGCTGAAAATACCTGGTATATAAAAGTGTAATGGATTATTTTAAAAGGAACAGTTAAATAAAGCTTAATTATATCCTTGCTTATGGTTGTAAAAGCTGGCCATATAAAATAACACAGCTATAAATAGTTAAAAATATATTAATAATTCGAGTATAATATTTTAAAACTAATAAATTAAATAAATGCTATATGTAATATTATAATTATAATTAATATTCAAATTTAATCTAATATATTTTAAAATAAACTTTATGATGGTGAGAATTATATTTAGTTCTACAAGTTTAAATTATTTTCCAAATTTTTATAAAATATATCAGTTTTGGTAATTTAGACCGAGACGTAAATTAAAAAATCATCTGATAAAGTTAGTAATCATGTGACTGTATATTATATACCTTCACACACACGCTTGTTAGAATAATAATAAAGTTTGTGAATTATGAAACTAAATATAATTGCTATCGATCCGTAAAGTAAAAGTTGAAATATTAAATATTGTTTTAATAATTGTTTTAAAATTTAAATGATTTTGATAAAACTATAGTTGAATTTAAAAATACTATTCTAAGTAATACTTTGAATCATGACGTCATAAATTCTTTATTTTAAAGGGTTTAATCTATTATAAAACTAAAATGTGTAAATTTGTTCGCGCTAAAAAAGTCATTAACCAATCAACGGAGGTATTTTAGCAGACAAAATATAAGAATTAGACGAAGCGGGAGAAAGTAATGTGTAAGTGAAGGAGGGAGTAACATATTTTTTAGCTGAATAAGACCGTAAGCTAGAAAAGTGATATAATTTTAAAATTTTGTATTTATTTTAAAAGTTTTTTTTTAACATATAATATTTTGACTGCCTTTACATGAAGGGCTAATTTTAAAAGTTTTCTTGCCAGCAATTTTATTCAAGTTCAGCCAAAACCTTGCAGTAAAAATGGAAGTACTAAAGGAAAAAAATATAAAAATATTGTTAAAGGAAAAATATTTGGAAAGTGCCTTGATACAGCTTTATTTATGCTCAACCAGAAACTTATTATTGTAACTCAGAGAAATATAATTTGGACGCTATACGGAAAACTTAAAAAAGAAGTTATTGGCCGTCAGGAAAAATTATGACGCACAAATTTATAAGGCTACTCTAAAGTTTTTTTTTATTCTTCTCTATGGGAAAATTAAGATGCAAATATTATAAAGAAAAAATTATGTAAAAGTTATAATGAAGAAAGAATGTTTCTCTTTTTAAAGGAAACATTACAAAAATATAGTACCAGAATTTTAAAAGAAGAAAAAAAAGTTACAGAATAATAAGATGAAAGAGCTATTGTGTTTTATGAAAAAGTAACAGAAAACTTTCTCTAAGAAGAATTGAAAAAATATTATAAAGTGTTCATTGGAGAAATGCTTGATTAAGAAAATATAATTTTAAATTACTTAATAAAATGGATCCATGGAAACAGAAAATTTTTATTGAATATTTAAATCAAAGTACCTAGAAGATGCATCATAAAAGTCGCGCGGGAAAATATTAGCAGAAAATATTAGAAGAGAATATGTAGATGTTTTCTTTACGGGATTAATTAATGTCATAATCAATAATTGTATTAAATATTATAAAAAACCAAGGATTGTCAGTTATGAATATTTATTAAACAAAGCAATAATTGTTTTACCTTAAAATAGAACATTAAGTGACTGAAGAAGAAATAATAAACATTTTTTTTTAGCTTTAATATGAACGGTTTTCAAGAAAGTTTGATAAAGAAGTACAGTAAATATAGTTTAAATATTTTTTTACTAATTTGTTTTAAATATAAAATGTTATGTGAGATTAGGGAAAACATATAAACATAAATTTAGTAATATTGAGATTTAAATATAATAGCTTGATAAAATTATAGAAATATTGTTTAAAAATAAAGTGTATGTATGTGAGTATTATATCTACAAGGATCAATGGGATGGTGAAGCCTACGGAACGCGATCGAGAAGATAAAGATCGTTTGGTAATTGTGATATTTATTTATAATGCATAATGTATTTTTTTTAGATCATCTATTGATTAAGAATGAAGTGTGAAAGTTTAAATTATATGTACACATTTTATACAACATTTTAACATATTATGAGATAGGAGTAATTCGGAATATGCATGCAATAATTTATTTAAAGTATATTAATAATGTAATGTAACAGAACAATTATGTGGTTCTTTTGAACTTTCATGTGATAAAGTATTCAGATACTTTAAAATAGTTTGTATATGATTAAATATATGAGGAAAGTAGTAAAAAGATTTTCTTATAGAACAGTGGAATAGTTTTGAAATAAATGAATTTTATTATTGTTAGAAATGCAGATATGTATTTGTCGATGTACAGTATAGAAAAATCTTGAGAAATAAGATAGGATAGTGACTTGGAAGTACTAGTGGAGAGGAAACCAAGATGATGTTTTTTTTTTAAGAAATAGGAAAATAAAGGATTTGGATCATATTTAGTTTTGTGTGATTTCAGTATAGTTAACTAAGCCCTATGACTGAACACAAAAGTTTGGACAGTGTGTTTTGCATATCTTTAAACTTTTTGATGTTATAATAAAGCTGAAGAAATAGCTTTAGCATCGTTCCTATAATAGAGGTTGGTAGACAGGTAAAGGTCACTCCTCTATAGTGTCTTTTAATTCACTGTGCCATGATTGTCAAGATATATGACGAGTAATATTCTAGTTATATTTTGATCCTATGCATCTATCTTCGCTATCCTTATTTCGTGAATCTGCATCGGTCAGAAAGATATTTTCAGAGAAATAATGAATAAAATAGAACTGAAGATAAGTTATCGTTTATGTAAGAATAGTTTATTTGCTGGAATGTATAGAATTGTGTAACTTTAAAATTGAAAGTCCAAAATATCATAAAGAGAGAAAGAATCATATAATACATTGTAAAATTAATTCAGAAATGAATAAGATTTTAAAAAGAAATCTAAACCAAGTATTTTAAAAATTTTATTTTAAAAGTGATAATAAAATTTGAATTTTTTTTAAAATAATATTTAGAAAATAAGTATTGCATATTTATTAAGAAAATAGTTCAATAAGGTATAATAAATATATACTTGTGCATGGTATATTAATAGTTGTAATTATATCATCTGAAGTAAGGCTTGAATGAGAATATTAGGATTAATAAACATCGGATAATGAACAATAAAAAACCTAATACCGAATGTAGAACAATGTTTTGACTTTGTAAGATTCCATACAACCAATATAAAACTAGAATTTTATTGTTTTGTAGAATTTTTACTACGAATGTAAATTTTGTAAAAAATATAATTTTAATAATATTAGGGATGCAAAGTGTTTGTGATAAGCATATATAAAAATGCATTTTGTAATAAGCTAACCATAATAATAAATCAAGTAATAATACTGTAATTTTCTTAAGTGTTTAAAAGATAAGATTTAACTAGGAAAATAAATAATATTTTGATTACATTTTATAAACTAGTAAACTAAGATGAGATAGGAGAGTAAGGGATATCCAATGTATATAGTGTAAAAATATTGTTAATTTATTTATGTTGTTAATAAACTTTGTTTTAAATTTATTTTAAAGCTTTGTGTCCTCGTTGTTATTTCTCCACATGGATGAATGAAATCACGATACATTTATAATTGAAACAGACATATAGGTTTTGCACAAAAGGTAAACATAAAAGTGTTATAATAATTTTGAGAATTTATTGGTATGTTAAAATTAAAAGATCATAATTTTATATTATTTATTGGTCATAAGTCGGTTGCCACAATATTACATTAAATTATATGCTAATGTTGCCACACGTATTCTGTTGTCAGATTATAAAAATAATACCACGTACGTATTTATTTATTTCATTTAAGAAGAAATAAGAATATATTACATTATTATTGTTATTATTATTTTTATTATTATTAGTTGCTGTGTAGTAGATTATGACATAAAATTCCCTTTTCATATTTTACTACCGTAATTTTAAATCAGTTAGAATACAATTTAGGAACCTGAGATTTTATTTTATTTTATTTTACTTCATTTTATTTAATTGAGCTAGATTCTTGGTATAAAGAAGATTAAGATATGATTATTATTTTAATCATAGTGAATAGAGCTTAGAAAGTCGTAAGAATACTATGAGTTAGTTATTTGGTATAGTAAAAAGGGGGAATAGTGTTCTTATGCCATTGAGTTAGTATCGTGTGGATAATGGCTCAATGTAGTCTATCTCGTTCCCCGTATTGTCACTCCATGTCTCATGAAAATAGTAAATATTTGTTAATTCATTTTAAAAATTGAACCGTATTTGTATTTAGAAATTAGAGCTAGTAATCATTTTAATCAATGCTGAATATTTCATTTATTTATTTGTTAACTGAGCTAGAACCCGGAATATTCGTAATAAACAGTATATTTTGGGGTGAGGATGCGCGGGGGGAGGTTAGAATATATATATATATATATATAGATTATCATATTCTGAAGAATATTTATCAAAATGCAACAATGATGATTAGATTATATGGTGTTATTAAGAAGATTAACGTTGAAAAGTATGTATGATGGGATGATTTCTTATCTCCAAAATGTTTTATAGCATCTTACAATAAGTATTTTTCTGGAATAAAATGGGGAACTAAGGGAATTAAAGTAAATAGAGGTTCTTGAAGTCATCTAAAGCTTGAAGACGATGTAATTGTGTTGCAGATAATGCTTCAGAGATTTAGGAAATGTTGGAATATTTATCAGATGAAGAGAAGAGTAGGACTAAAAATAAATGACAAAATAGACTAAAATAGTGCTCAAGGAATTTTCCCAGAAGCAAATAGATATTGATAATAGTGAATTAGAAGAAGTTACCAGTTGCTTATAGCTTGGTTAGAATATTAAGATAGATGTAGTAATTTTGATAGAAATTACTATATTAAAAGGAATATACTTATGTATTTGAAAAGGAATGTTTTAAGTACATATGATTTACCAGTTCTTAATTATGGATCTATTTTTTGGACACTTAACATTCTCACAAAAAATGGAGATTTACTCTGTGAAGTATGGAGGGATTTATGTCTAGAATGTCAAGAAGAGATTGAAAACAAAATACCCGGGTTACAAAACAAGCAGGAATCTCTATGTAATTGAAAGAATTAATAGATTGAAATGGAATTGGGCTGGAATATATTAAAAGATGGTATGAGATGGATGTTTAAAGTATTTAAGTAAATGTCAAGAGATTGTAAAAAAATTAGAAAGAGACCACATATGAACTGGATGGATGAAAGAAGGATGTTTGCTGGTGTGATATGGAAAAGGGAGACTATTATTCAAACAAACTTCTATTTAATGGGAAGTCATATGGTTTTTGAATATCAGAAGTGACAAGTAGAGTTTTGATCCCAAAACTTTTAACTTTCACTGAATTCATGGGAAATGCTCTTATGGTTTATTACTAATTCATACTCAGGAATTAATTTTTCCATGCATAATTTTTTTAAATTGGTTCTTGATTAAATATCTTTTGGATAATTAAAGAGAATTGCTAGATCTGACAATGTTGAACTTATAAATCTTACAAATGAATATTTTGCTAAAAGTATTCTGGTTAATCCTCTTAATCTATACATTTCAGTATTTTTATATAGTATGAATACAAATCTATTATTATAAAGCACTGAAAATGTGAAATTCTTAAATCAGAAGTCAAATTCCGATAGTGCGCTATAACTTTAAATATTATAAATCTCCGTGCACTCACACGTCAGTAAGAGTTTAAAAAACTTAAATGAATCACTTAAGTTTAGAGTGCATTTCTATATATACACCAACTTTCACTGACCATGCTAAATCAGGGCTTGAGTCTATTGTGTGCCTGATGTTATAATCAAATTTTGATTTGTACAAATCTATTTAACCTATTGCAGGGGAAAGACAGTGTCTCATTTTTAATCATTCATGATCAGGCAAATACGACTTATGAATGTAAATCTAAAATTATAAAGTGCTGAAAATCTTGAAATCATTGATTGCATGGAGATTTATGATATTTAAAATTATAGTGCATTATCGGAATTCGATTTCCGATTTAAGAATTTCAAATTTTTAGTGCTTTATAATATTTAAAGTTATAGCGCATTATCGGAATTCCACTTCCGATTTAAGAATTTCATAATATGAATAAGTAAAAAAAAATTTTTTTAAAAAAGAATGAATATGGTTCTATTAAATTAATCTAATTAAAAAAAAAAAAAGAATTGTAGGAAGTAGATGTTAGTATTTTTAGTAATTATATAAAAAGCATATTCTATTGGCTTTCTATTACATAATGCTGATGAAAAGAATGCATGTGATTTTGTAACATAGAAAGCATTGTAATCATTATCGTGTAAGTAGAGCTGAATAGTATTTTTTTGTAATTCTTTCCAATAAAGATTACTTTGGATGCTTTATAATCACATCGGATAAGTGGACCCAAAAAACTTTTATGTAATCTTTAGTAATAAAGGTTGCTTTGAAAGATAAACTCTTATCTATTATTAAATTAGAATCAAAAATTGTTTATATAGGAGTCAATGCTGCATTATGAAGCCGGGATGAATCTAATATAAGATATGTATAATCATACGTACTTCTACATACCGCTAATTTCAAAGCAAGCTTGAAATTGTCCATAATATTGTCTTCTTTATACATACATAATATTGAATCAATTTTATATATTCTACTTATATATATATCATCTGTGTAGTCACATTTAAAAAAAGCACAATATATACTTCTCACGTAATTATTTATTTGTATAATACATATGTTTTGCATAAAGTTTGTCTATCGTTCATAGGTTTTTCCTAACTTTAATGAATAGGGGAGGGGGGCTTTAAAGGCCTTAAGAATTTTGATCTTGCAGCAGGTGGCTTGAAGTAAAACGGACGATAAATAACTGTTTTAAAAATATCTACAAATTGAAATTAAAATAGTCTGACTAATAAAAATGTTTTATTTGTGCAAAACATAATTTTATTCTCACTATTTTATTTAACACAAATCATTATTTATTTTTTTGCATTCTGTATGTTTTATTTTGAAATATGTAACTCTAAAAATAATTATACTTTTTTGCATTTACAGTACAAAGTCAAGATTTATCAAATTTCTAGTCGTGTTTCTTGCCATCAGCAGATAATTATATTTTATGTATGTTATTAGATAATTGTCTTTTATGTTTCCAGTTTATTTTTCGACTCTTTGTTAGTCCATGTGTATCTAATATATATATCTCTGCACGAATATATAAATACTGGTGTAAAATTTATACAAATATTAATACGAATTCACACTTTTAAATTTACGTTTGCGCTGTAAATATTATATATCATTAGATATTTTTAATCACTGTTCATCTGTTCACCACTAATGATAATATATATGAAGAACATTTTCTCGGTCTGATTTATTATTAGATTTTTTTACATTTCTTTTTGTTGCACTTAATTCTTATGAAAGGGTTGTTTTTATTTTTGTTGGGAGTAGGGTTCTTTTTTACATATTGCCAAGATATTTTTGATTTTTTCTTACAATATGACCCAAGTAACTTTGATAAATTGGATTTAGTGAAAACTTAGGTGTAGTATAAACAAATACCCTCTGGTTGATTTACTTTCTGTTTATGGTACTCTCCAAAGGTGTTACCAGCAACACAATTCAAAAGCATTAACAAGCTTCTTGTTTTATAAACAAGGCAAAACTCTCCATACAGTAGTGCCATCCTGTGCCAACCAAAGTAATCAATGCATACCAGAAGGCTTGTGCATGAAATCCCTATCTAGTGCCTACTCATCCAATATCCCCAGACTAGTTTCGGGCTTGTGGCCATCGTCAGTGAGGAACTTTGGATCTGAGAGCACTGCAGCTAGATCTTAAAGCTCCTCACTGACAAAGGCCACAGGCCAGAAACTAGTCTGGGGATATTGGATGAGTAGGCATTAGATAGGGATTTTATGCACAAGCCTTCTGGCATCCATTGATTACTCTGGTTGGCACAGGGTGGCACTACTGTATGGAGAGTTTTGCCTTGTTTATAAACAATTATGTGCTAGTATAAGAGATGGTGATCATGTTAAGCTTCTTATTTGTTTTTATAATTTTCAAAATTCACATCCTAAGTACCATGACATCGCTCACCAAATTCTGATTTTTATTTTTTACATTTCGACAACAAAATATGTTTTTCCAAATCTTTCCTTTGAATTCTATTTAGAAATAGTGTGTGATGGTGTAATTGTTTTGAAAGTCGGCCATTATTGTTATTAGATTTTATTTTTGTCTTTTTTTTCAAGTATTTTCCAGTTTTGACTCCAATTGTGAATTAATTATCTTATCTAAGATTAATGATATTTTTTCCAGAAAATGTAAATTTATATTTGTAAGTGCATAAGATGAGTTAAGACTAATCAATACAGTAATTAAACATTTATCAGTTGCCATTGTTATAAACATTGTTCAATTTTTAAAAAAGGGACAATATATAAAAATGTTTCCTTTTTTTTTTTCAAATGTATTTTTCCTCCATTGAAGGGAAAAAGTAAAATCAAGATTGGTCATTTGGATGAGTTGCATCCTAGCAAGTTAGAAAATTAGCCAATGTATGTAGAATGAGAGATAAATTAAATGAAAAATCCTGAACTAAAGTTAATGACATTTGTAGGTGTGAATGGAATTGCAATATAGGAGTTATTGCATTTACATATATCTTTGCATTTTCCTTAAACAATCTTTCTGCAGAGATATAAATTCAACTTTTGAGTTCAAGGAGAAGGAAACAATCCCAGAAATTTTTTATATACAAAACTCATGAAGCTAGCTCCCAAATTCCAAATTCAATGCCATTCTAGGAAATGCATTGAAGGATTTATTTTTATATGGGGATCACAGGCTAAAGCCAGCATTACTTTCAGTTGTGAGGTCTTTGAAGCATTTTTAGCAGAAACTGCAGCTAATCAGGTAGTTCCATTAAAGAAAGCTGGTCAAGGTATTAAGCAAATCAGCAAAAATTTGGGTCAGACAATACTCATTTAGTTATAAGGTGTGAACCTCTAGCTAATATTGTGCCTTTAGAAAGCACTTAAATAAAATATTGGCAAGCACCAGCAAAGCTTGTTGTAGATAAAATAAAAAACAGCACAGACATACTGGTCATCTGCAGCTATATATATATTGTAATGGTTCAAACTGATTGCAAGTAGGAATCATTCACATTACAAAGCATCTGTGTGACTAAATTATTAAAGCTAGATTAATAAAATAATGTAATAGAACTGATTTGTAAATATTATATGTTGCAGCATGTGTTTGCTTGTATTGGTGTTTTTAGATCTAGGGTCTGAACCTATCCTAGCACCTCTCTGAGGAGTGCCAGAGCATGAAACCATGGTCAGAGGTTGGGGGGGGGGGCTGACTGAGATATTTTAAATGCTTTCTCTAGCTAAGCATTTATCACAAAGCTTGTTGAGGAATTGGCAATCCTCATTGTTTATAACTTACAAGCTTAAGAAAATAGGGTCATGTGATCTATGACTCTTATTTTGACTATTTCATTATATTGTTTTAAAAAAGAAATTGGTTTATAGATGTAATAAATCCATAAAATATTTTGTATTATAAAAACAATAATGTTTTATGCAAAATTAAAAACAGTAAGTTATCAACTTATAAACTATATAATAAAGGGGAAGAAAGAGAAAATAGTTTATTTAAGTTCACTGTAAGGTGCGAAATAAGATGCATAGTTTAAAAAAGCATGGCACCATATTTTATGACATTTCAGATTTGCCTTCTGGAAGAGGCTTAATGAAATAAGTTCCATTTTTCTTGTGGTAAATTTGATGATAAATTCAGATATTTTGTTGTAAATTATGTGGGATTAAAGTCAGAAAATTAAAGAATGGATTTTGATGTCAATCATAATTTTTTTTCTTTCTTTTTTTTTCTCTTTGTTCCCAATCACCATAGATAAAAATTATTTTATAATATTTGGCGATTAGAATTTGAATGTGAAAGAAACATGTTTTCCACAATTTGAGATAAAGGTGTTTTGAAAAAAATCCAAAGTAAATTAATCCAGAGATTTGTCTAGTGTGATAAACTTGTTTACCAAGGTAACAAAAGTAAATGCCATTAAAGACTTAGGATGCTGGGATATGATGTCCATGTTATGCAAAAGTATAAATAGATCTGAAAACAACACTCATTTTTAATCTTGAATTGGAGAAGGCAATAGATCAGACTGATTTTGGGTAAAAAAAAAAAGTGCAGAAAGTGAGAGAGGGAGAATGATTTTAAAGCTAAAAAGACAAGGTCTATAACCAGCTAAAAAATGTTTGACACAGTAGCTGTTATCACTTTATCTTCAATAGGAAAGGAAAATTGCTACTTAAAATACTTTTCCAACAGATGCCTGTGATAGAATAGCTTTTCATTATTGATTACTGTCTGTTTTAAAAAGTATTTTTCAATACTATATCCTAGAGGTCCCCAACCTTTTTGCACTTAAGAGCACATTCTATAATACTGGCCAGGTGGTGGGCACCATTTATTTTTTCAATGTAAATTTATAGTTGGATGTTGTTAATAATACACATAATGTACAAAAAAATATTTATTTCAAAAATAAAATTTTAACATATAATTAACATTTATATTTTTATGTTAATTACTAAATTATATATAATATTAAAGTCAATGCGATCTTTGGCACTACACTTCATTGGCAATTGCTTCATAATTAGTATAATATGCCCTACAATTTGATTACAATAAAATACAATAATTTATAAGAAATTTTAAAAATTAAATTTAGTTGTATCAGATAAATTATTTTTATCGTGTTCAGATAGCGGTGGGCACACATAAAATGGTATGCGGGTGCCATGGTGCCTGCGGGCATAGGGTTGGGGACCCCTGCTATATCCAATGCAGCAAGTGTGACTGAATTTTTAAAGACTATTATTTATTCTTTGTGTAATATATAGAACTGTAACTTTATGATACCAACAAAATCATGATAAAAATATTTATTATATGGGTGGGGTTTTTTTTTGGTATATAAGGGTTTGTAATTATTAGTAGTGTGGGTTTTTTGTATATTCACAGTTGCATTTAATTTTAATTGTATTTATATCTTGGCCTACTTCCATCACCTAATAATGAATATTGGATGACTTTAGGAAAATTTAACTCTATTTAAATATTCCAAATACATTCAACTGTTAGTAATAGCACATCAAACAGATTATACTAATCTACTATGCATAACATTTCAAGAGGTATTATTTTTCCCTCTTCTTCAGGTGTTGTTGGCCTGACCAGTAACAGTACTAGCATGGGAATTGAACCTGGATGCTTAGATTTTTGAGTCTTGGATTTTAAAGTAATGCTCTAACCAACTGAGCAATCCTGCCAAAAGCAAGTCAATAGAAATTTCATAAACTTGTCTATGAGGTTCCTTCTGATTTCTCCACTTTTTCCTAAGAGCAAAGATGATTAATTGTTTACATGCATTATGTATAGTCACACTAGATTAACATATGGGATTGTTTGCCATTGTCATCTAAACAGCTTCTTTAAATTTTCTTCTTTGTATCTTTTCTTCTCTATCCAATATTTTTGTGTTTTGACTATAAGTTAATTTCAATAATTTCTATTTTACTTTTATGATTTTAAGGTTTGTAAATAAATTATTTTATTATAAAATATATTTATTATTTTTTTATCAAGCTTTCTACATTAAAAAATTAAAAAATACAATTGTAAAATATTAAATAATCAAAACGTTGAACTAGCAAGTATTTGTGTTTCAAATAGCCAATTACACTATAAAGACTTCTTTTGTACTGAATATTTTCAAGCATCAAACACTTTCTGTTTTTTTTTTTTTTTTTTTTAAGGATAATCTATTTATTGTTTGCTCGTGAAATTTTATTTTTATTTTATCCTCTAACAGATTTTTGAAAACTTTCCGTCCATTTCGCTCAAAAATTACAGATCACAAACAGTAGAGATTAACACAACATGATGTTTACAATCCTTTTGTAAACGCGTATGCCATAGCTGGTGACCGTTTTTTTTTTTTATTAGCAAAAAAGAAGCAATTGTACCCATTTTAAAGTAATGGGCTATTTAAATATTCAAATTTAAATTTTAAATTAAAATTGAATACTTGAACAGTTAATTAAATATTGATATAAAGAATCATTTAAGCACACCACTATATGCCATGAATATGATATATAAAAAAAATACATCGAAAGCATGCTAGGCAGTAATTAATCTAAATATTATTTAAAAAAACTATCTTTTCTGAGTATATTTTCATTTCATAAAAGAAGAAAACTAGTAATAATTGAATTACAAAAACTATATTTATATTATGTAGAAATATATATATATGGATGTCGGTTAAATATTGTCTTTGTTTATAAATTCTATGTTTTCAATTCTTATTAACTTAAATACTAGTATTCGATTTGATAAAATAAACAAATTTAAAATGCCCAGGCTTATGGAAAATTTTTCTTTATATATTTTTCTTTTTTTTTTAAAAAAACACGAAGCCTTATAATTTCGTCTTGAAGTTATTTGTTCTCTGTGTCTATATATATATATTCATACAGATATAGCATTTGAAATTTGACAAAGGAAAAAAAAAAGCTGCATTGTCAGGTAAATTGAACATTTAAATAAGTATGTATATTTAATAGGTTTCATGTAAATGCATTTTTAATTGCTATCATAAATGAATTGTTTTTAACTACGAGAAATTATTATTCTATTCATATAAAAATTGAAAATTGAGGTAGGAGAAGTCATGTGGCGAGTTGTTTGCGATGTTATCTTTAGGCAAGAGAAGATATTTTGGTGGAATCATTTTAGTGAATATCTTGTTAATGCTACTCCAGGCCAGACAGTAAGGAGCCTGGGCTTGTACTGTGAGTACTAGAGCATCTTCACTTTGCTATTTCTCCTTGACAACCAGCATTTAAATTCCACCTCCTTGGATTTCTCATTTCTTTACCTGCCCCCTATTTAGTTAAAGTGTCAGAATTAATCCTGTGCTTGCTCAAGCATGTGTCAGGGAGACTGGCAAGATGCTTCGCTATTTTGGAACTACTAAGTTTTGGAAAATAAAAAGCATTAGCTAGGAAGCCATGTTGAAACTTTAAAAACTATTTATTATGGCAAAGATAACGTTCCTTCACCGCTACTTTAATATATTATTATTCTGAATAAGTAAATTAGAAGTTTGTTTATAAATGTATTTATATTTAATAAATTTCTATAGGAATTATCAAATCATTTTCACTTTTAAAGTTTTATAGTTATTTTTATGCATTTATATATAAATATATTGATACTCTGCCCCCATTAATAATAATATATATGCATGCGATGTAAGTGTCTATATATGCACATATATCAATCAAAGGATGGAAGGAACTTACAGTTAGCCTAAAAGTTGAGATTACTAATATATATAGAAGTGGACATGGCGTCATATCTATATAGGTATACAAATAAGTTGACTTGTATGTAAAAGCCTTAAGGTGTTTTTTTTTTTTTAAGTTTATATAATAATATATGAGAGAGTAAAAAAAAAAAGCTTCTAAGTCGATAAGAGTTTGGTTCCAGTATTAAATCGCAAGTCAAGACAAAAATCAGAAGCAATCTGGGAATGTGACTATTAATCATTCAAGCTTACAGTAAATAGTTTTAGATCAGAATGAAGAGAATGGCTCTTGAAAGTATATGAATATGCTGAAAAAATCATGTGATATCCAAAAGTTGGAAAGACACTGCATTTTATGGAAAAGGTGAATTATATAGAGAAATGGATCTGGTATCATATTATGTAACTAGGCAGGTAAGTTGATTTGGATTGATACTTTTAGGGTTTATTTTAATTTAGGGCTATTATCTTAGTATAGTGTTAAGAGGTAAAAAAAAAAAAAAAGAAAAAGGTCCTTAAGTGCACTAATTCCAATATTAAATCTTAAGTTTTTACTGATAAACGCCAAAGCCAGAAACAGATCTAGACATGTTTGTATTATGGAATTAACATATAATGTCCATTAGTCAAGCTTGTAATAGGTAGTTTTAGGGTGCAGGGAAGAGAACTGCTATATAAATACTGTTTCAAATTTTAAAAGAATCTGATAAAATTTCACTACCATCATCATTAATTTATGATAATGAGGTAAGAGGATTCCATTATTTTATTATAAATAAAACAGTTGTCAAATAATTAATAGATTTGAGCAACGCAATGTCTATAAGAATATCAGTAATAATATTTTTATTCTTAGTAGTAGTAGTAATGGGTAAAAAAGTAAGAAAAATTATATCCATGTTAATTCCAGTACTATAGCTGAAGCTGAAGAAAACCTGGATCAACTTCTTGGGAAAAGTTAAAGAATCAAATGAAACATGATTTCAGTTAATATAATAAAGAGGCTACAGTAACAAGAGCATCAACAAAAGGAATTATAATACTACTTGATTGATTTCAAAGTTGCTGATTAATATTTAGATGTCAGTTTTTGTCTCCTTATTTATTCACAACTAATAAAAGCATCCTATAATTAAAACATTCATCACAGATTAATATTGAGCAGAATTGGAATCTAAATCTTCTAATCTTTCAGTCTACATTTTCATAAATTGTCCATAAAGAGTGTCAGGACTTTGGTTTAAATTCACTATGATTACTATTTTTATCACTCATTTGCCAGTTTTGTACTTATTTGATGGGGGAAAAAGTCCTGAATTAAACTAATAATATTTTATTAATTTAAAAAAATTCTAAGATTTCAGTATTGCAAAGAGAAACCTCCATTATGATCTAACATTGTTAAAACAGGCAAAACTCTCCATACAGTATTGCCACTCAGTGCAAGCCAGAGTAATCAATGGATGTCAGAAGGCTAATCCCCATCTAGTGCCTACTCAGATGGGGATTTTATGCACAAGCCTTCCTGCATCCATTGATTACTCTGACTTGCACTGAGTGGCAATACTGTATGGAGAGTTTTGCCTGTTTTAATAACAGTTATAAGCAAGTGTAAGAAATGGTGATCATGTGATGTTTATTGGATCTAACATTGTTATTAATTGGTGGTTGTTGTTTTTGTCCTCAGATGTGCTTATGCTTTTGTTTAGATATGAACAATGAAAATATTTATTTTTTCATAGTTTGTTTATATATTCTAACAAATTTAACAAGCCCATAAATAAATCACAGCTTATCAAATAAGCAACATTGATGATGTAAACCCATTCTGACAAATTAGATTGGTGTTTCCAAAAGAAAGGGGAATTATTTGAAATTTTGTTTGAATGATTCTTTTGAAATCTGGCTTGTCAATTATCATAATAATATTTTCAAACTTGATTGCTTTGTGAGTAACTTTGTTTACATATTTATGACTACTTGTGCAATATTTATTTTTTGACTAGAATATTTATGATTAGAGTTAGAATTTATTTTAACACATCTATTTTAAAGAAGATATATCAAAAGAATATACTGTCTGAAAAAAGAAATGCGTTCATAATTGGTGTAGTATTTATTTTTTATCAATTTTAGTAATTATAAGGAATTTTAAAATAGGATTTTGTTACTCTACATAATATACACAATAATATGTTGAGTTTTTAAAAATGGATTGAAAATAAATTCAATTTCATTCATTAAATCCTTTTATTGGTGAATATATGAGAATAAAAGCATCAAGACATCGCATGATCATCATTTCATACGCTTACATATGCTTTTAATAAGAGTACTAAATTCTCTATACAGTAGTGCCACCAAGTTCAAGCCTTTGTAATCAATGGATGTAGTAAGGTTTTGTGCATACAATTTCCATCTAGTGCTTTTTGATCCAACATTCCCAGATGAATTTCTAGCTTATGGCTTTCATCAGTGAGGAGCCTTGGATTTGTATGGAGAGTTTGGTATTCTTATTAAAAGAATAAAAGGCCATTGTTCTGATAGGGTATGTCATTCCCCCCCCCCTACATATGCAAAGTTGAAGTAATTATTTTTAAAAGTGATTTATTTCTAAGGAGTAATTCGAAATTTGTGGAAATATAATAAATAGTAAAGATTAATTCATTAAAAATAAAAAGTTGAAAATTTAAACCAAATTGCAATTATGGGCTACTAAATAAATATGAAGAGCTAGAACATTAAAAGATCTTTAGTTGCATAAATAAGTCAGAATTGTTAAGGCTATGACATTTATTATGCCTTTCTATTCTCTCCATATAAAAATTTGACACTGAAAGAGGGAAAATATATAAAACATAATGAAATATGGTTCTAACAAAGATAAATTTAAAGTATCACGGATAGCCTGCAAATACTAAATTGGATTAGACCTGCATTATTGCTTGAATTAGTACTTTAATGAATAAGTAACAAACGTGGCTTCACTTTTTATAAACAGACATTTATTGTTCCGGTATATATCTACTCTATGAAACTGCCTTCAGACAAAAGTATTAACACTCATCACTGTATTATTGATAATAGACATATCATAAATGGGTTGTCATCCTAATGGAATTAAAATACTTCTTACTATTATAATTATTAAAAATTGTACTCCAATATATTTTTTACAGCAAAAGTATTTAAACATTTTATGGTTGCATTTGTCCAATGTTTAATGTTCAATATCAAATTATTTTAATGTGACATGAAATTTAGAAATCTCTGATTTATACAATTATGACCTAAGTCAAACTACGGATCATATAGTTAGTAGCATTCAATTTAGGTCTACAATGGTAAAATTGGATTTGATAAAACCATTCATGACTTTGTGATTCAGTTGCTTATGAATGATTGTCTGCCTTTTTAAAACATACACATGTTCCACTGGTTGAATAATTAATGCACCTTATTGCCCTGAAGATAGTTAATTCTCTTTTGAAGCCTTTCACTTCATGAAATGCATTTATCTAGCATTTTTTAATTCACAAAAAGAAAGTACCCAAACATCCATCACAAGTTATATATCGTTATAAAAATTCTAAATGTGGGTAATGCTAATAATAAATTTCCTATTGCATAAAAACTTTACAAAGCCAGGTAATTAATTTTCCTTTACTTAGATTTTCAAATTACTATATAACTTAAAAATTACGGTCAATTTGCTTCCACAGTACATATGTTTCACAGAATTAATTGTATCATTAGATGTTTTCATACAATCACTAGTCTTTTCTCATAATATCAGAAATCATATTATTTTATTAGTAATCAACTAAAGTCTAATCTGATTTTTAAAGTGTGAAATAGTTCTAGCACAATATTTAAATAAGTCTTAAACAATCGCAATAAATTAACTTATGACAATTATGCAGATCAAGATTATAATCCCATGAACAGAAATTAGTATTAATAATTCATCTCATTATGAATCAAACGTGTATACTGCTGAACTAACTAATTATCTACTCCATAGTAACATTAATTAATCCATCCAATCAATTTACTTGTAAACTTAAGTTTATAAATCACTGTGTAATGTTTTAAAAGGAATTCACCCAATAAACTCTCACAGGATATGTGTTTCAGAGACTAAATACTCATTATTGATTGTTCTACATGCAGTTGTTTCACTTGAACAGTACATAATTAATTGTATTAATGAAACTATTAATAAGAAAAGAGATTAAGTAAAATAAATTTATCGTATTATTATTGACTATTATTGAGAGCGTCCATGTGTTATCTATATGATATTAGTGAAGAAATGGGAGTAGTTATTAAATGCAGGTGTTTTGGTAGAAATGAGGTAAATTTTAACAAACATTTCTGCTTAAACACTGTTAAAAGAAAACATATTTAGTGTCAAACATTTCAATTAAGAGTGTGCTTTAAAAAGAAAAGCAACACTTTCTTCGGAACCAGAGTCCTATCTTTTTTGTAAAAATGTTTTGAAAAGTTAATATAACAAATGTTTTAATGCTGAAAGTAATAACTCAGAGAAGTAATTTAAGGATTTATCCATTTGTGAGACTTGGAAAAAAAAAACGTATATGATAGAAAATACTTCTGAGCATTTGTGTGTTAAATTACTTGAGTGAAATTGAAATTTCTGCATATGTCCTGCTTTTTAATCTGTTACTATTCTTTAAATTTAATTAAGTTATGAATTTTATTTTTTCATAGTTTATTCATACACAGAGGTGAATTAATTGGTAAGCAGACTAAGTGGCCACATAGGGCCCCAGAATACTAAGGGACCCTGAGGTCTTAAAAGGATACGAGAAAAATTATGTTGTTTTTTGTATACAAACAACCTTCGTCGAACATGAATATTTTTTGATTAGCATTTATCAATAGAAGAAAAAAACAGCACATAAAAAAATGACTTTGAGGTTTGTAATTTTGAAGATGAATTTTACCATTTTCTAATATTTCTAAAAGAAAACGAGGATACCAAAGAATTGTCTTGCACATTTTTAAATGTTCAAATATTATTGATTTTTTTTTTTTAACAATTCCCTTATCTAATGCATCAAGAGGAAGATCGTTTTCTGTTTTAAAATGTGCAGAATATTATTTAAGGAATACTATCGGAGAAGAAAGATTAAATAATGTGGCTGTTATGTATATAGAGCAGGAAATTTTAAGCCAAATTGAAACTACAAAAATAATTGACGAATTTGCAAGAAATAAAGCAAGGTGGAAATTCATGTAAAAATATGTTTTTTAATAAATTCATTTAATGTGTTATGGTATGAATTTTTTGATTTCTTTTCTTTTTTGTTAATAGCTTAATGAGAGTTTTCTTGAAAATTGTTTTTCTAACTTGAGTTTGAGGGCCTTGAAATTTTTACTGCTTGGGGTCCCCACTTGGCTTGATCTGCCTCTGTCAATGCATGTGATATATATTTTCATGAACTGACTTCAGTTTTTTTATTTATTTTAATAACAATTTTTTTAGTCTCACATTTTTAGTTTTTGTATACTTTTTTATTTATTTATAAATATTTCAAATCTTATTTACTTTGTGTGTGTTAGTTGTTCTGTAAACAACTGCACTTTTAAAGATCAATGCAACTTTTTTATATAAACTGCTTTGAAATGTAATGCATTTTTTCTAATCTTAGTTAACTGTTTTTGGTTCTTACTGCAAAGAATCTAACATTGGTCATTCAGAAGAAGTTCGGAACTGCTTTCTAAAGTTTATATGAATGGTGTTTTTTTGTTTAAAAGAAATTTTTAAATGTATTTGCCAAAAATTATGTTGATTTACTAGTTTTGGGATATTGTTTTAATTTGCAAAAATAATACTGACTAATTTCAATCGGTGTCATTAGAAAATAATCTAGGGTGGCTAGACATGAAAAGTGAGTGGGAGTCCAGAGGGCAGCAACTCCCGGGTACCAGTAGCACAAGCAAGATTTCTTTTAATTTTCAAGGCCAAACATACCCAAAAATAACATTTATGAATAAAATATACAAAAATGTAATATATTTTATAGGTATGGAAAAGCATTCTGTCACTTTTATTTTGTGCATGTACGTGCATGCAATTACTTACATTAGACTTTCCCATAAAATTTGCAATATTTCTTGTGTTTCCATAGCCACTAGAAGTAGAGGAACACAAATTTCCAATGCCAATAATCAATTGCACTTCAGTTCCAGCAGTTCAGTTCAGATGATTTAAAAAACAAATGTAAATTTATATGAATGAATTACAAACAAAACTTGATGACTATTGAATGAGTCCATCATAGAAATATAAAACTAAATGGTAGGTATATGATATTTTTTCAGCACACATTAAAGTATATTTCAGTTAACAGTAATTATTCACAAATTTTTTTAATTAACTTTAAAAAGTTAGTGTTTTATTGATTTTGTATATGTATTTTGAGCACAAATAAGGTAAATATAACACAAGCATTGGTGGATGAGAGGTCAGCAATGCTGCCTTACAAGCAGTTGTCCCAGGTTAGCGGGTTTGCTTCCCAGCCGAAGCTATGACACATGATAAAAAAAAAGATATGTAGTAAAAATAATTTGCTTGTTTATAATGAATTAAATTAACTTAAGACATAAGCTGTCAAAAATTATTAAATTTTCCTTAGTTTGTGTGCGCATGGTAGTATGTGGTAAATGACTAATGATGAGGAGGGAGGGGTTCTGGCCCTCAGTAATCTTCCTAGCTATGTCATTGTTAAAAGTAAGGTAATGTAACTATAAACTATAAAAGTATAAGTTTTCTGAAGCTTCTTTCTAATATATTATTAATACTTCCATGAAAAATTTCAATATTTCCCATAATATTTTATTGTTTTATAATATCATACTTTCTGTAATATATTATTTTATAAACAACGTTAATTTAAACCTCTGCCAAACAAAAGAAAAATTTACATTTTTAATTTACATTTTTAAAATTGAATTGAATTGGATATTTTTGTAGGTTAAATAAGCTTAAAATGTTTTTAATATGATGTTTTACATATAAAATATTAAAATTTGAAATTCCACTGAAATACCCTATTTATTTATTAGAAATAACATGACCTACATTTGTATAATAATTATAAAAGTATGTCTTCTTAGACTCATTGTCAAAGTGTCTAAAACTTCATCGGTGTTTAAGGAAGAACACACTGATGAATGTGCTAAACCATTCAATCTCTAGTCTGATGGCATGTTCCATAAATATGTCTTGATGCTACATAATGTAGAAAAAAAATCATTCAGCTGTGGTTATTGTTACATGTAAATTTGCTAGCAAATTCAACATATTGTGAATTATAAATGTCTCAGATCCAAGGCTCCTCACTGATGAAGGCCACAAGCCAGAAACTAGTCTGGGGATATTGGATGAGTAGACACTAGATATGGATTTTATGCACAAGCCCTCTGGCATCCATTGATTACTCTAGCTTGCTGCATGTGGCAATACATATAGTGAGTGTTACCTGTTTTAACAACAGTTATACACAAGCATAAGAAGTGGTGGTCATGTGAATTATAAATGAGAGTTGCAAATATTCAAACACAGGATAAAATCCATTGAAATATATTTTTGATCAATATAATGACACCACATCTTCATCTTTCCAAAAAATGCTTCTTTACTACAAGTAATATCACCTGACCATTGTTCATTGGTGGCTTTTATAAATAGGATGATTTCATCATCTACTGCTTCTTAATGTTTTGAGGAAGAAAAATTTTTATGCTCTGCGAAATTTTTCTGTGCCGTAAGAATCTGTCATGAATTTGGGATGTAAAGAAATCAAGAAACAGCGGAAAAAGTGATATCCTGTAATACTCTTCTGGAGTGTCAGTTTCTACATTTGATTGCTGTGTCTGTTTTGCAGTTCTTCTAGGAATTTCAAGCTTGCAGGCACCGAATGATCACCCAATTTCCTCAGCATTTTTAAAAATATTAGTTAATTTTGTATGTAATGGTTGAATTTCTTTTTCCAAATTTTCAAACAAATGCACACAGGTTTTCAAGTTGCCGTGTTTTGATTGCAGAAGTATAGCGAATCCACTGGAAAGTGAGAATACATGATTAGCAATGCACATTCCAAATATAAAGTTGGGTGTTTTTATAATCCATTTAAATGTGAAAGCTTTTCTTGATGCTTTGCTGTCTGTAAACTTTTCCAGTTCCACCAAAGGAGGTATTAAATGATGTTATATAACTCAACAAACATTGACATTGCATCTAAGTATTCAATCCATCTTATTTTGCATAATTTGATCAGCCTCTTCCTTTTTAATTCCGAATTTAGTTTTTTAATGTTTTTTTTTTTTGCAACACAGATTCTTGTTTTGGCAATTTTCTAAAAAAAGTTATAATTGAAAACATAGTTCCTAAACAATTTCTAATGCCAGGAGCAGTGCAAGCATGACAAAGAGCTAGATTTAAGCAATGGCTTGCACATTGTATGTAAATCACATGCGGGAATATTTCTCTCACTTTCACTGCACGACCATTAAATTGCCAACTCATTTTATTAGCCTTTTTGAATCCCATACTTCGCAAGTTATTGAGATCAAGGCCAATCTCTCTAAGAGATTGGATTAGTGTGAGCTAAAAAAGTTCTGTGAGATCACAGACAGATACAAATTTTAGAAAGTCTTCGCAAATAACAAATATGGCATCAACTTGATCAACTTACTGAAGTTTTTTAAAAATTGTTCAATTCCTGATATATCTGTTATATTATCTGCATGGAAAGAAAAAAGAATGAGAGTTTTTAACAATTCTTACAAGTTTTGATATCAAAATGTTTCTGCACGTCTATAATTTCATTCTGTATTCTGGGACTTAAAAAAGTCACGTTTTTATCAGCCATTTGTAAATGCATACTGATCTTCTGCTTCAATGCCAAACTTCAATAAGGATCTAAATGTTATTACATTCCTAGAATCCTCATCTTCTTTATTTTTTTCGAAAGATCCAGAATTCCTGTGCCCTCTTAGAGGCAGCCTCTCTTTTCTTCAAAAGAATTGTCTTAATTACAGGTTTTAACCTTTTTTGATTCTCTTCAATCTTTGTTTTTCTTCCTTTATCAATTTATTTTGTAACACCTTCTGTTCTATTTTCAAAAATGACCAAAATGTTTGCGACTTCCTGGATGACGTGTTTTATGATTTCAAAATAGTTCTTTAGTTTTTTTCCACTTTTTTAATGACTTGTTTACTAGTACTCCAAGAGTTACAGGCTTATTTGTACTTATATCAAAATGGATTGCAAAAACCTTACAAAATTTACAACACGCCCCTTCATGAGCTTGAGAGTAGACCAACCGCGTGAATTCTTGCAGCCACTTATACTGAAATTTAAAGTTATGGTCACACACTGGGAATTTGTGATTGGCATCCAGTACCCAGCAATTCTTCAACTCGTACTTTTCCAGATGAGTAGTGTAGTGTTTACATTCAAAAGCTCCAATATCAGAGAATGAATTTAAGGCATCTAGTGAATCTCCTTTTGTGTCTCGGTTATCTGCTATCATATTGCTCACTAATACATTTTCAGAAAATGAAGTGAGTGGACTCTCCTTATTTGCATTAGGAGATGCTTCTAAAACCTTTTTTGTCTTTTTGTTTATATCCAAAATCGGAAAAAATAATCATTGATTTGCTTCATACTCAGCACTCTAAAATACAATTCAGAATGCAAATAATAAAGCTAATAATTAACTTCAGCAAAAAATTAAATAAAAGTAAAAAATGTATGTACAAACATTGGTGGTCGAGAGGTCAGTGACAGCTGTGGTCGAGAGGTCAGCGACAGCTGCTTTACAAGCAGTTGACCCGGGTTAGCGGGTTCGCGTCCCGGCTGATGCTATGACACATGAGGAAAAAAAAACATCTTTTGAAAAATTACAAGTGTATTTTTTAAGATATGAAGGAAAGGAATGTCTGGAAAATGCTTAAAGCAATTTTTTTAAATAAATGAGTAATGCTTGATATATTACTATTAATATTTAATTTAAAAAAAAAAAACTTAGAAGCAATTGAAATTATATTACTTTAACAATAACTAACATGTGATCATGAAAGTTTATATTTTTTGTGTGTAAAAGTTTTCAATGTAACGTGCAAATGAAACTGTTTAGTGTTTTTTATTTTTATATCTAAATCAATAACTTATATAATAATCTAGAATTCTAAATACTTATAACTTACCATAAAAAATACATTAATATTAATGAACACATGAACATATACTATATGATGAAACAATAATGTGCAGGTGCACAACATTGGAATTTGTACTGCAATTTTGAAATGCGGTAATTATAATTTTAGTTATTTTCGAATTTTTGGGAGGGGATTTATCCCCCTAATTTCCTCCCCCTTGGGTATGCCACTGCTAGAGAACAATTGCAATTACTATTGGATCCTCTGAGTAGTTTCATTAATATATCAACTGTGTGATTATATCTATTCATACTGAAAATAGTAACTGATGCTATTGAAATGAGGCAATGAGAGTTACATTTAAATGCATATATTCATTTTATTCCCATAATTCTATTTTTATAGCTGCTCTGGGGTTTGAATATAGATGTTGAAAACTGTGATATTTTTTTCAGGAAATAAATAGGCATGGGGTTTTTTTTTTTTAAGTGTCATAGCATCGGCCGGGATGCGAACCCGCAACCCGGGCAACTGCCTGCAAGTGCAAGGCAGTCGCATTGACCTCTCAACCACCAATGCATATTCAGATACTCTGCTCAAAACCAAACTTAACAATACATTATTGGTTAGTAAATATATATCTAGCTATTGTTAGCTAGAATAGAAAAAAATTTTAGGCTAATCTGAGTTGATCAGATGAATATTGATATGAACTGTTTAAAAAAAAAGATTGTTTAATTATACTGCCTTCACCTAATTGTCATAGTTAATGATTTTGAGAATTGCTCAACAACTAGAAAATGCATGTATATTTGGCTCAGTCTCTGTTTTGAGAATATATTTGTAATGAACTGGCCAGAATAATTTTATTTTTTTATTTTAACATTGTTTGATAAAGGTCACTTGTTTTAATGATTCACCTGCAATCAGTTTATCAAATTTCTAAAGTCTTAGTATGAAAGCAAATAACAGTACTGGTTTACAATTACTATCCCTCTATAAAGGTATCAGGGTCATTTTGTAGCATCCCAGGCACTTTTTAATTCAACTTGTGTATCGTAAATGGCTACATCAGTTATGATCACCAAATTATCAAGATCCTTAACTGAGCCGTAAAATGAAGGATTTTTATTATTAACTTTACTATGGCCTCATTAAGAAAACTGTATCTGATTATTTGAATAACTGCTTCAATAAATGAATACTTTTTTTTTTCAATTAACAGATAAAGAAGATTAACGGATCATGATCAAGTACCATTGTAGATGTTATAACATTTAAATAATGTGAATACAGAAGATTGAAATAATATTTTTTCTTGTCTTCAGTTAGGCCTATATCAAGACTTTATTTTAATAATCTTGAGCCGAAATCTCTGCACTCTTTTATGATTGTTAACTTGTCCCCCCCCCCCCCAAAGACTGCCTGCTTCAATGTTACCCGCAGTGTGCCAGAGTTAAAAATTGATAACATATAATAACCACATTCCACTCTTTTGACACTTTGAAGCAAAATATATTTATTAATATTACAGTTTCGACTGTTCCTAGCAGTCTTCGTCAGATCTTATTATCTACTAAACTGTCTTTACTCCACCATTTTAGTAGATAATAAGATCTGACGGAGACTGCTAGGAACAGTCGAAACTGTAATATTAATAAATATATTTTGCTTCAAAATGTCAAAAGAGTGGAATGTGATTATTATATGTTCTATATTAGAAAAGCAAAAATAAAGAAGGAAAGAGGAAGAGAAGTTATTGAAGTTAAAAATTGAGTAGGCATATTGATTACTGTTTCGGTTACCAGGGTTGGCAAATTATAGCAATACAGTGAAGCATAATGTCAGGTAACAACAGATAAAAAGATTGTTTGTATCAGATTTTACAACCATTCAACAAACGTAAGGGAGATTTATAATGTGCTGAATGGATGATTTCTGATGAATCCAAGTATGTGACTGTTTGATACATGGTAGGTATCATTGATTCCACGTATTTTATGCAAGCTGAATGATTTTTTAAACAGTATATAACGTTTCTACAACTTTCATTTATTTATCTGTTGTCTCAATTTTTTTATGCACCCTAAATATATGTATAATTGATAGCGGGGTTGGGGTGGGTGGTGGTATTGTGAATTAATAAACAGAAAGAAATAAGAATTTACTCAGTATTCACATAAAAATAAATTTAATGAATGTATTATCTTTAGCAAGATTTTATTAAGCATTATTAATTTGACAATTGATTTAAAATATGAGATTTAAAGATAATGAATAATAAATCTCAACTGCGTAATGATTATTTTATATTATAATAGAGCCTGCTTATGAGGGAAACAAGAAGTTTTTTTTTTAAAGGTGGGGAGAGGGGGTAGGAAATATCCCCTCTTCCCCTACTCTTCTCCTTCCCTCTATTTTTCTATCAGAGCAATCATTTAGAAAGAATTAGAAATCATTTGTAATAAGACATTAGTATTATTTAAGCCTGTATTATGTTGCAAAATCCATTTATCCAACTGAATGCTTTACATGCTTTATATCTGTGGGTTCATATTTTAATATCCGTTTGGGCTCAGCAGAGCAATTTTTAAAACATCTTTCTATAATATCAATGCACATTTCATGAAAAGTGTTGGAAAATTTAAGATTTATCGTAGCCAATTGGATTAAACAATTTAATATTGATGGGGAAATTGCTCCAAATTTACTTGTATTGAATCAGAAGAATAAAAAAAATTTTTTTGACCTCATCTTTTTTGGATCAATAGTTTTTTAGTTTTGTTCATCTGAATGTTAAGTGGATATTGTGCTGCCTGGATGGTTGTAGCCATTTATAATCGATCATAATGGAAATGTTGAAAATAAATTTTTGATGGCTTAGAAATATCGATGATTTTTTTTTTCCCACAAAAGCAAAAATGAGAGCCATACTGTGAGTGTTAAGTGCTTATGGTTGTATTCCTTGTTAAAGATGTATTCATAACGATGTTTTTGCTGTGGTTGTCTCCCATTTATAAGAATGATTAGTCTAAAATTCCTTTCTAAAGAGCAGGCATGGATTTGACAGGCTCAATCAAATTCCATCTTTTTCTTCTCTCTTAATGTCGCCCCTTTTCCATTCTTTTAAGTTTTGCCTCATTAACAAATATTAATGTTTATGTATATCTGTATATGCTATTTATATGCAGCTGAGTGATAAAATGAGTTTTTTGCTGGCGATTATTGATGCTCGATGTTAATTTTATCTTCATTAAATGCTTATAATTTCAGAAGTTTAATTTTTTTAAAAAAATTAGGCTTGTAAAATGTTTCCTGATCACCAATTTTTCCCTATTTATTGACCTGATATTACCATTGTATCATCAATAAGATATTTCTCCTTCCTTTTTGATATATATTTTTATAGAAAAAGACTCTACAGTACTTAGATATTTTATTAATGTTTAAGCAAAAATAATTTGGAAAAAAAAATCAAATTATTGGCATTCCGCAAATAGAGCAGAATCTTATATATGTGTGAGGAGAGTATATATATGATGTGTCCATAATTTATTGACTTTTTATAATTCTTAATAATTTTGTTATTATAGGACTTACTTCAAAATTGTTTGTAGTAATTAACAATCCGGTTTTGATATTATTCTGTTATTACTTCAGTAAGTCAGAATTTTTTAAACTTTCATTTGAACTAAAGACACCTAAAAGATAAGACAGTTTTGTTCTAAATATTAGTAAGTAATGGTTTTAGGTGATGAATCATTTTCTAACTACTTGACTCACAAGTGAAAAGTCATTTGAGATAGTATTTTTAATAGAAATAAGCTAGTTTTTTTTTCTTGTCTCAAAGTCTTTGCCGGGATTTTAAAAAAAGAAAAAAAAAGCTAGTTGGTGTTCGTAGCAGTTTTAAAGGAATTAATTTGATCGAATATTTATTTCTAAGATTGTATAAAAATGTAATAACTTTATTGGTCTTTGTAAAGATTTATATATAGCATATAGCAGAAAAAATACTTCACATCAACTTTTACGTAGATTATTGACAAAATAGAAAAGTTTTTACTTGAGCATCAGATATTATTCTAATATGTATCTGAGAAGAAGAGACTCCTTGACTATAGTCTTACATCTGTATCAAATCTGATTATATAATCGGATAAAGATCAATCATAATTTTTTATTGAGTTGAGGTTATTAATGATCGTATTTGAATATTTTTGTGGATATTGGTCAAATATAAATGTATATTTAGAACAGCAGAGATCAAACAAAGTGAAAATGTCAAGACAAATAACAGAAAAAAACCCTGAGAAAAATTAGTGAATAATAATCAGATTGACCCAAAATCTGGTAGCAGAATATCATATATCCTATCCAAAATGGTCTTTAAGGCAAGAGACTCTTAGTCTGTATTCGTTATTTCATCTTCTTTGTTGACACATCAGACATATTATATCTACTTGTGTACGGTTATAGTCAATATATATATAAACAGTTGATATGGGATTAAGATTTAATTTGATTTAAAAATATCTAAACTTTTAAATTATTTTTCGTAATATATAATTAACGAACAGTTAGAATTAAAAAAATACATTTAATAAATTAAATTAGTTAAAATAATAAGAAAATGTGTCTTTTAAAAAAAAAAATAAAATGAAAAACTTCTATTCCTCTGTAAAATTTTATAGTATGACTTCCTATGCCGAATTGACATATATATATAAAGAAAGTTACTGTTAACACTAACTGAAATAATTATAGAAAATATACAAACCATTATACAATTACTAATATCCAGTAACGCCCTCTGTTTAAAGATCTATATCTCAATAATATAGCTATTATTGAGATATAGATCTTTAAACAGAGGGCGTTACTGATATTATTGAGATATAGATCTTTAAACAGAGGGCGTTACTGGATATTTGTAATTGTATAATGGTTTGTATATATATACGTGTGTGTGTACAAACTTATCATATTTCATTCCAAAAGTATTTTCAAAACAAGCTGTAAGCGTTTGTTTAAGTTATCCTGTTTTATCAAGTTTAGATGTTTTTAAGGATGCGTATCCATATTTTGATCAACATAGTTTATGTGAATTTTGTTTTTAATATTTAAAATTACAAATTTGAATATTCTAATTCAAAGCCTGTTTCTTCTTTCTTTCTTTTCTTCTTTCTTTCTTTCTTTCTTTCTTTCTTCCCTTCCTTCTTTCTTTTCTTCTTTCTTTCTTTCATTCTTTCTTTCTTTTCTTCTTCCTTTCCTTCTTTCTTTTTCCCCTTCTTTCTTTCCTTTTTTCCTTCTTTCTTTCTTGCTTTCTTCCTTTCTTTCTTTTTATTTTGCAATTGCTGCTTCATAATTGCATCTGGTGTTCAATATTTTAAACAGATGGTTGTATTTTGTTGAATAATTTACAATCTGTTAAACATGTTCACATTTACTTTGTTTTTCAATTTTTTTCAGATTCACTAAATTTATTAAACATTAGTTTAATTTTTCATTGTATCATATATATATGTAAGAATTTTCATTGATTTGTTAAGTTAAACATATGTCTCTACTTAATTTTGTATAGTAATAATAATCATACAGCTTTGCTAATTCCCACATTATATGCAAACATTGGTTTTAAATCAGTATATACCTCTGATGTATACATTCAACACAACTGTGTTTAAACATTCACTATAAATTTATTTATAAATCATAGCTTTAGTTTAATCAACTGTCTTTATACAATTTAAGTACTGCATAATATTATCTTTTGTGTTTATTATCTTAACCTCATATTCTTTTTGTTTTAGTATGTTTTCAAATTTTATGTTGAATGTAGCTACTTTCATAAATAATTTGTTTTTTTTTGCCACACTGAATTTCTTTTTAAATTTTTGATTAATAACGAGTTCATTTTGTAAAAATTTGAAATTTCATTATTTTTTCTTATTTTAACAAAACCAATATCAACTAGACTTATAATAATGAACTATTTTATTTATTATAATCATATTATAGAACATTCTGATTCCAAATACGTTATTCAGAACTATTTTACATGCGGATTCATAATGAGTCACTTTACTAAACCTGCAAATACAATTTTACGTTTTGTTTATCAATGCCCATTTATTCAGTCTGACAAAAGGAAAATTCCTCTTTCATCTGACCTCCACCTATATATATTGTAAATAAATCAACACTGATATCCAAAAAGGTTGAAACTTATTATTAGCGGTGATCTTAGTTCACAATTTAATCAAATCAGTTTCATCATCATCATCAACCATTATCAATCCACTGCAGGATGAAGGTCTCTCCAATTTCAATCCATCTTTTCCGATCTTTAGTTTCTCTTCTCCACATCACCCCTGCACACTTTCTTATTTCATCCATCCATTTCACATGTGGTCTCTTTATGGTTCTTTTACAATCTCTTGGAATCCAGTTTAAAATTTCAATTGACCATCTATTATCATCTCTTCTAGCAATATGTCCAGCCCAACTCCACTTGGAGTCTTTTAATTTTTTCAATGAGATCATTTCATATATTATTTTAAATTAATTAATTTGTGAAACAAGTATTGCCACTAATAATAAATTGTAAGCCTTTTTCGGATTTTGATGTTGGCTTATTTACAATATATACGGTTGGAAGTCAGATGAAAGAGGACTTCTTTTGTCAGACTGAGTGAATGGTCATTGACAAATGAAAAGTAAATCATTTGCAAGTTTATTAAAATCACTCATTGAGTCTTCCGATGCAAAATAGTTCTGAGTAATGTATTTGAAACAGGAATGTTCTGCGATATTATTATAAACCTAAACATACATATTCATCAGTAGTAAAAGTTATTTATGTGCTGTTAAAATTAATAATATTTATTTATTGTATATGAGAATCTAAGATGATAATTTTTTTTTTTTTTTACACAATATGAGTGAATATTTTTTTAAATCGCTTTTTTAATAATAATAAAAAAACACACATTTTACCTCTAAGTATTAGGAAACAATTCAAATGCATCAAGCGTTGGTGGTCGAGTGGTTAGCACAGCCGCCTTACACGCAGTTGTCACGGATTAGCGGGTTCGCTTCCCAGCTGATGCTATGACACATGAAAAAAAAACAAAAAACAATTCAAATGCACATAGAATCTGTAAAACAGAAAATTTTAAGTATGAGTTTAATTACAATTTTTTTTCCAATTATTATTTTTTGGAAGTCAAAATACTTATAATATTGTCATTAAAAAAAAAAAAAAAAAATGATTATTTGTAAAATACAAATGCACAGATCTAGGTATGTATTATGTAGTTTAAAATAGAGTTTTCAGACTTCTCAGTTTTTCTCTTTATTCTTACTATTATTGGCATTTTGTTCATGATTCTAGTCTTAATTCTACATAATATCATTATCATCATTGTTTTTTTTTTAATTGCTTCATCAATCCTTTCTATTTCCAAAAGTAAGTACTCTACATGGGTTATTCTTTTGCAGTAACACATATCTTACTTTTAAATTTTCTTCAACTTTCTCTTCTTGCAATGATTTGATTCATTCCTATAATATTCAATCTTTCAAATATATCTTTTCCCTCTTGTAAGATATATTTATCTTTTTAATTCTTAATGTTCTATTTTTTTTTTTTTTTAATTATGAAGTCATATGTTTACTTGTTCTCTTTTGAATAAAAAGGTCGTAATTGGTTTGGTTTCTGAATAAGTTTATGAAATGTTTTTTGTTAGTTGTTCTTTTTTGAATAAAAGAGCCATAATTGGTTAGGTTTCTGAATAAGTTTATTAAATAATCAGAAATGTTACACTGTTTAATCGTATCCCATATTAAACCACTAAACATCACATGATCACAACTTCTTATGCTTACCTAAGCTGTTAAAACACTAGAAAAATTCTTCATACAGCAGTGCCACCCAGCCTTGGTAATTAATGGGTGCAAGAAGGTTTGTGCATAAAATCATTATCTAATGAGTCCATTGATTACTCTGGCTTGCACAGGGTGGCACTACTGTATGAAGAGTTTACTATGGAAAATAAAATGGCTAACAGGTTTATCTGGGCATAATTGCTGAGATATTCTTGACTTTGTTTAAGGAGAAGCCACAATACATCACATATGGGATAGAAGAATAGCTGCATTAATAAAAAATAGAGTATTGGAGAGATGGAAAAATAGTATGGAGAGTAAATCAGTTCATATATATATATATATATATATATCTATATATATATATATATATATATATATATCAGAATATTGGGTGTGAGTTAATTTATGATAATATCAAGGAGAGTAGTTTACTGTTTAAGGCTCGAACAGCATCTTTAGCAACAAGGGAATATGCACATAAATAGAAAAATATGGGTAATTTTGTCTGCAAGTTATGTAAGGAAGGCATAGAAAATATTAGGCATCTGTTAATTGAATGTAAATGCCTACAAGCAGAAAAGGTACAAGTTATGAAGTTGTGATAGAATAAATATAAACAAAGTGATTATACAGAAAATGGGTTCCTGGTTTTAATGCTGGATTTGGGAAAGGATAAGGCAATTTAGATATAAAGGCCATAGAGTTGACAAAGATTATGTTGTGGAAATGGAATGGAGAAAAATATGAGAAAAACTGGGGGGGGGGGGTGGAAAGGGAAGGTAAGGTTGCTAACAGGTTTCTCTGGGCATAGTCACTGAGAGATTCCTGACTCCGATAAAGGAGAAGCCACAGTGCAACATATCACATTGCTATTTTAATCCCATATTAGTGTTTCGGTTTAACCTTTATTTGATTAAAATTGTATAACAAAATTTGTACCTTTAAATAAAACAAAGACAACAACTATACTTGAAGGAATCAACATTATTTGCTCTTTTTTTGTATTATTTTTTGAAGTATAGTATTTGTGTGCATCTACAAGGTTTTTATAAGTCCAAATAATAATCTAGGCTGATTTACTTTATCAATTTTTATTATCGAAATCTGTTTTGAGTTTACCAAGCTATTCTCATTTTTTTTAGTATTAACAATAGTAAATATATAAAATGTCAAATATTTGGAATATTTTTTTCTTGTTTTTTTTCCCCTTCTAAATTTGTAAATAGTGTACTTTGTAAGTAACAGTTTGATTTTCAGTACATGCATTAGATTTTTGAAACCACTTCTAGTTTAAAATATAGCAATCCAATTGTTAAGTTATTATCAACCTTATATAAACTTATTATTTATGATTCCTATATTTTATATACAAACAATTAATTATATCCTAATATTTTCAAATTTTAAATTTTTTTAATAGTGCATCTTTAATTTTTCCTCTGATCATATATTGCATCCATGCATGTGTGCAGAAACCCAGATCATCTTCTTTCACAGTCATCAATTTTGTAAACAGCTTCCATTTTTCATATAAGTTAGAAGTATTAAACACCTGGATCTCACCATTCATATTGATAATTTAATGTTTTTCTATTATCTTTTGCATTCATATGATGTTACCTTATAAAAATGATAAACATTTGCTTATTTGACATATTGATACAAGAAATTTTTTACCAAATATATAATTTTTGTCTGCCAAGTCATGTAATAAAATACATATTACTAATTATATTTATTGTAGTATAATATAATGATGTCCACTAGGGGGAGGTACTGTAGAGTACTTGGTCATGTGATTGTAAAAGAGGAAACATCTTGATAATTTGCTAATTTTTTTATTTATGTTTAGTTGTTTATTTCATGTTGTTTTAGAGTGATTATTTTGAATTTAATTAAATACATAAAAATATGAATGAAATTAATAAGATATTTTATTTTAATATTTATTTTAAAATCAAAATTTTTAGTTTATAGTCATTTTAAAAAACATACTGTATCATAACTTTGTCATCACACAACCATAAATGATAATATAAGTTGTCTAATACTGTGCGATTTTTTATCAATGTATAAAATAATCTTATATGCAATTTATTTGTCAAATCAAGCCATCTTTCAATGAGGTGTAGTAGTATAACTTCTGTGTCAATGCATATAACTTCATTTGGTGCTCTATGATTTGTGTTGATGCAACTGATAATAACGTTATATTTGTGAGTGAAGCATTGATGGCCTAGTGGTTAGCATAGCTGCCTTCCAAGCAGCTGGCCCAGGTTTGCTTCCCAGTCAACGCATTTGACATATGAAAAAAAAAAGTTATATTTGTAAGTAAATCCTCTCAATTCTGCATCATCAGAATCTTTATATGGCCAAGTAAATCAGATGACCTTGGGTTTGTGGGACCAAAATACCAAGATGTCTAAAGAACCTGTCAAATTTACTTATAGACGCTTGAGAATAGAAAAAAAATAAATAATTTTGATACAACTAAAGAAATAATTTTGAAAATAGTTATACTTTTATTATGAGTAAAATATTGTAAGAAATTGTATGAAAGGGAAGAATAAGAAAAATGATTATATGTAAAAAAGAATTCACATCCAAGTAAATAATATTTAGCCAATACCAAATGCACATTTTATTAGAAACTTATCATGGGAGCCTACAGGGATTGGTGATTTGTAAAATATTTTTTGTGTGCAGAAGGAGGCAACATTTTAATTCCAATAAGTGGAAAAATTGTATCAAGTGTGGGAGAAATTTAATGGATATTTTTATGTTTTTTTTTTTTTTTTTAGATTTATGTAATAATAATGGAACTTAGAAACAGCTTTTCTTAATGGCATAGGAGAAAAAAATAATGAACAGAGCTGGTAAAATAATTTATAACAATGAATAAGAAATAGATGAATTTATTGTGGTATATAATGGTTTTGGAGGGCGGGGATATAGAATTTGTGGTTCTTGTATCACATCATTTGTGTACCCATTTAAGAATATTTGACTTTCGTTGATATATATTTCTGATTGTAGGTTCAGTCCATTAAATTTTGACCAATTCATTGGGACATTTAACCATCATTGGTGGAATTGGATTTTATTATTACCATATCATATTTAATACTTCATCATAAATTCTGGTGTTTGGGGTTCTTCTCAAATACCAGGAATAACATCTTAATTTTATTAGAATTAAAATCATATCTCTGCCATTCCTCACAAATAAGTCTCTTATTACCAAATAACAGTAGTCTCGTTTTTTGGAAGATATTATGTTATAGTGGGGAATTGAACTGGCTAGATATTATCTAAAAGAAATTTCTTTGCTCCGAAAATTATGATACATGTGTGCACATATGTATGTGGTGTTGGAATATTTATTCATGTGTACAGTTTCCTTTTAATTTGTGTATTATATTTGCGTCCTCTTTTTTTTTTTTTAAAAAAAAAAACAACTACATATTTATATACTAACATGGCTTATATGAAATATAAATCAGAAGTTAAATTAATTTTCTTCAGAATTGATTTCATTGGTTAAGCAAATGATATCTATTACCAGTCTATAAAGTCTTTTGTTTATCTTGATTTAGGTTTAAAAAAATCATTTGGGTCATTGAAGATCTTGTTAGCAGATGGTTTTCTATTGCTAAAGTGTCTTTAATTGACAAGACTTAGAATAAAATTGTTCACTAGAAGTGCTTTGAAATATACACAACTGACATATTTAAGAGATGACATGTTTGAAAACTATTTTATACTGAAGTAATTCAGGACAGCAGCCGAATTGAGCCAGGTCCTGAAAATCAAATTTATCCATTATAACTGAATTACAGGTCAGACAAGAATGCTGAATTTCAATTGATTCGGATTTCCCACCTCAGTAAGTGTTAGCTGGATTCATTTATGCTTTTTTCTTCATTTTCCTTGCTTTGATGTGTTAAATTTAATCACATTTTCATGTATAAAAGATTTTCATATATCTATATGTATGTGTGCATTCATTATTCTCATATTTGGTTGTTCTGCTAACGGAAATATAGAGAATTTCATCTGTGATAATTTTCACATATTTTTTATCTAATTTTAATAAAAAATATCGTATTATAATGATTAAAATGTATTTGCAAGAATGTTTTTGACACATATATGAAATGACTGTTTTTAAATACATACATACATACATACATACATACATACATACATATATATATACACACACAGAAGGGGTGTGATTTTATACAACTGATACACATGACCACATACATGTGAAAAAGATAAATGATCCCCAATATATATATATTTCGTGCTGAAGCAGCACTCATCATTTGGTCCAGGTCATCATCTCCCATATATATATAATCAGTGCTTAGTTTATATTAAGATAGTAAATCTTCAAACATTATTCCCTTCTAATTACATTAATTTCAGTATAGACAATATAATTGTATGTAAATATTAAATATTCAGCCTGTATTTTGCCCATCCCTATTCTTTGTATTTAAATTGACTTATTAAGGTACTATACATGAGAGGTCAGAATGACTTAAAAGTCAATATGGGTATGACAATAAGATTGGAATTATCAAGGGCTTTGAGCATTCAGTCATCAGATTTTTAATGAAATGGATGGCTCAGTAGCTGGAGGGTGGATAAGATTGAAGTCTGTCCATTAAAGTTTGAAGATTTGCTATCTTCATATAAACTGAACACTGCTTATATATATATGGGGGAAATGATGATCTGAACCAAATGATCAGTGCTAGTTTAGCACCAAATATGTATATTGAATATTTTTTTTTTTACATCATTATTCAAAGATTACTGGTGAATGCAGTCTGGCAATTAAGTTCACAAACTCATTGTAGGAAATATACCTCATTGCTGAGAATCACTATGGTCACCTTCAAAGTATTCTCATTGGTAAGGTATGCATTAATGCCAGCACCTACTCCATTCTTTATGACAGTTTTTGAATGTTTTTTTCTGAATGTCATCAGAGTTGTTGTCATGTTATCTTTGATGTCCTGAAGGTTATCAAAACATTTTCTTTCACTCTTGCCTTTATCTTTGGATAAAGAGAAGTTATTTCAGGTCAGATTAGAATAGTTGGGAGGGTGTTCCCTTACAGTTATTTAGCTATTGGCTAAAAGCTTCCTCACAAACAACATTGTTTGAACTGGTGCATTTTTGTGCACCTTTTCCTCATGATAAGATTCTGAATTAAACTTTTCCTAATTTGTTCTCTACCAATGTTTACTTGGTCTGCTATGTTTCTCACAGTCATTTGATGATTTTGATATACAATTTGATACATTTTTTTGCAATGTTTTTTTCAGTTCTGCTTGTTGCTGTCACCCTGAACTCTATTTATTAATGACCCTTTTTTTCTCAAAAAATATTTAATCCATTTGTACAATGCCATTTTTTATGGCATTATTCCCATAATTTGAAGTTACATATTCCTGAAGTTACTTTTACTCTTGCTACACTTAATAAGAAATTTAATGTTTAATCATTGCTCTAATCGAAGCTTCATTATTGTTGCGGCAGCACACAAAAACTTGAAACAACAATAATGAATGCCACTCAATAAGACATCGTCCCATATCAACATGGATACAGTTATGAGATCCTGATATATCACGGTTATGAATTCTTACCACATTGTTTGTACATGGTTTCCAATGTAAGTGCATAGTAATAAGTTTGTGAACTTATCAGATTATTTGCTTACTAATCATTTTCCTAATTTATATCATATCTGTTCTTTTTCATTATACTCATAGATTGATTGATCTAGTTGCATCAGGTATGTGTATTTTTTTCAGAGGCTAATCCAACAATATTCTTAAAACAGATTAACATTTCTAATTAGTCATCATCATTATGATCAACCATTATTTATCTACTGCAGGATGAAGGTCTCTCTAAATTCAATCCATCTCTGATCTCTAGCTTCTCTTCTCCACATCACCTCAGGACACTTCCTTATTTAATTTAAAAGAGGAACAACAATAATAATTAATGATGAATTCTGATGTTTAGGATTAAAAATAATTAAAATACTTATATTATTTAAAAGAACGCAATAAATTATTTTGAAAAAAAAAAAAGTGAAATCTTTGCAGTTTCTAAAATTTAATATAATTGTATAAATATTAAGGATTCCAGTAGTGTCTACAGATTAGCCTGATAAAATATCAAAATCTCATGAGACAACTTTAAGAAAACAGATAAATGCAATTTTACAGAAACGAAAAAAAGAATTTGCTATGAATGAAAACAGAAAATCTAAGGTAAAAGTTAGCTAGTTATTTGTAATGAATAATGATAAAGGTCTTTCTTTCTTTCAATTACTGTATTGATTTGAAACTGATTTAAGATAACTAGATATGGTAGTTAATCTTATTATTTTATATTCTTTACTTTAATTTGTATCTTTTTAAAAATAAAAAATAAGAAAAACTAAAAAATTCTTATGGGATTGTTGACATTACACAATTAATAAGATAAATTTATTATTATATTGATATATAAAAAAACATGTTTGTAACTTAAGTATTAGGCATATAATCATATATTTAAATATGATCGCAAAATATTTTTACAATTGAGGCTAAAAGTGTTCAAGAGTACTTTAAGCCTGAGTAGTTTGGTGCAGTATTGGTTTTAGTTCTTTAACATCTGACATGTTTACATTTGCTAAGTTGTTGGTGGGAATACCTCTTGAAATTCATACAAATACACACATAGTTATAAAATAGAAAATCTTATATTACAATACTAGTCAAAAAAAAAAAAATACTAAAATTCACCACGTCCATGCTTTTATTTATTAATGAATAGACCTTTTCAAGTGAAATTCAAAAAGATACATACAACATATATATACAAAACGAAATATCCTTCCCATCATTCACTTCCAAAAAACAACTTCCTTTAATATCAACTTATGTCTTCATGAGATTGACGGTTTAAAATTCAAGAAATTTTATCGTCAGTTTTTTTTTTTTATTCTTCTTTTTAATTCACTACTTTCGTAAAAGATAACCTCTGCATATATATTTATTAAAAAGAAAGTAATAGGAATATTGGTATGGAAATGTATTGATTTCACACTACATGTATCCCAGCTGATAAGTTAGCATTATTGGGCCAACCTTAAAAGGGGTGGTCTATACCAACAAAATGGAATGTATATAATCACTTATCAACCTGCTTGTGCAGAGAATGGCTCTGGCATACATCTACCAGACCAATGTCAGCAATGGATGAGTCAACATTAACAAAGTGCATTTTTTTTTATTCATCTGTACAATTTTATTATGTCAATAAATATATTTTTAAAATAAAAATACATTTGTTTTTTTTTTTTTTTTCATTTGTTTTGAGGAAATTATCGACCACTACTAGTTTGTTTGTTTTTTTATTTTGGTTTACCAATAATTCAATTTTTTTTTTTTTTTTGTCGAACACATATTTACAATTGTTCTTTAATATCTATCTGGCTTATTTGTTTCCAAGTGCACAGTGGATGTCAAAATTCACAAGTGGTTTGAATGTATTTAATAATAAAATGTCAATCACTCCCCTCCTCTATTGCTATGTTGTTGGTTTTACAGCAATGCTACATTGTGAATAATGATAACGTCTGAATTTAAATAATCTGTAGTTTCCACAAAAGTTCATCATTTTTGAACTAACTCATAAATTTCATTTTTAAACAGAAATGTCTTATAAAATATATGAACTGCCATGCATATGTTATTATCTGATTGGAGTTAACATTATTGTTTTCAATCTATTAATCATTAACAAATAAAGTTATGAAATCAAGAATGTTATCATTAAAACTACCTTTGAATTAAATGTTATTCTCAATTGGAAAGTAAGTAGGTTTTTTTCTTTTTTTAAATCACTGTATTTCAAAACTATTTTCTACTAGTTTATACTGTATATTAATTTTATTTTTGCTTTAGTTTCGTATGAAATTTATTAAGCTTATTAAAAGATAAGCAGTTAATCTTTCATTTACATACATATGTTTAATATTTAATTTAGTCAAAAGAAAAAATGTAGTTTAGTCTGATAAAAAAATATATATATTGTTAAAAACGCATATTGTTTTATTGCTTGGAAGTTCCTAAGAAGTTTGAACGCTATAACTGTGAGCACAAGAATCAGTCGATCTTCGAACTTTCCAATCATAAGGCAGATAATCGAAACGTAAATGGATTATTCTCCTGTACATGAGGGGTCAGAATGACTAGTATGTCAACATGGGTAGGATGACAACCTTGGCACTAACAAGGGCTTTGAACGTTCCTTCATCAGATTTTCAATGAAATGGAAGGCTGAAGAGTTGTGAGTTGGAATAGCTGGAAGCCTGTCCATTAAAGTATGAAGATTGGCTATCTTAATATAAAGCTGAGCACTAATTATATATATATGTGAGGATAGTACTCTAGACCAACTGATGATTGCTGGTTTAGCATGAAATATGTATTGTCACCTCAACTTTCTCCACGCACTCTTTCACTTATTCAACCTCAATAAACTCTCATTTATTTCAAGAAGCTAGTCAATTGAATTTTATAATTTAGGATCAAATATACCGGGGGCGCCAAATTGCAGCTATAAATTGTAATGCCCACTAGAGATCTTCATTATTAGTCAATTTAGGACTATAGAAGATACAGGAGAAAGCAATTCAATTGTCTCTCAAAAAAAAATAATAATAACAATAATATTGATAAAACCATTCAATCTATATGGTCTTAATTTCAAACTCAGCATTAGTCATGCAAATATTTCATGATAAATTTATTATTAACTCTAAAATAATAAGACAACTTTCTTCCACAACTTTATTATAATATCTGATCTCGAGTGGTAACTACAAAAGTACTATATACAGTTCTCATTTGTATCTGACTGGAAATAACTCAGTAATTAATGCAGAGAACTCATAATCTATGTTCATAATATAAAATTATTATTTAATTCAATATTAGATAAAAATTATCACAAATAAATCCTCCCATTTAATTCTATTACTTTATTTTTCGTTCTCAG
Source organism: Epiperipatus broadwayi (assembly GCA_028023455.1). Classification (NCBI taxonomy): domain Eukaryota; kingdom Metazoa; phylum Onychophora; class Udeonychophora; order Euonychophora; family Peripatidae; genus Epiperipatus; species Epiperipatus broadwayi. The sequence goes on along the minus strand of JAQFVV010012461.1, from coordinate 3,969,387 downwards.
CATCTATCACTCTCAATAGCTACAATTATATAACACAGAATGTGTCTGTGTTATGTTCTCTAATCTGAGAATTCCTAATCTTATTTCTCAAAATACACATATATCTTTAGATCAACTATCAATTCATGATCCCTGTTTTAATAATCGTATAATAATTTTATTATAATATGCTACTTGACTTCCAAACTAGCTCTTAGACTAATAATTGAACTGCTCTTTCTCAAGGTCTAGATCTGTCAAGAGGTGCCCATATAAGTGATTACACTGTAATGGATATGATCCCATATATGCTAAATAAATTTTAATACGAGTTCAATAGTGGGAATCACTCTAAACACCTAGAGCAGGAAAGGGATTTTATGTCTGCTCCCAATATTCACAACATTACAATGAATCAAAAGATTAAATTTGTTAAACCTAACTCAACTATTCCCTGTCATTTTTATTCTATTATTTCTAATCTATTTTAATTAATAACCTTAATAATTTTATTTTGCTAAAGTAAAATATGGAAGTAAACCACGGACATCAATCAAAATTTTACTTATGAAATTAAAGTACGGAAATGAATCATAAAATCAGATTATGCTAATTAATTATGACAGTAAATTATGTTAAAATAGAATTATATAAAAGTGACTTATACAAAATGGATTATATTAATCGAATATAGGAATATTCAAGATAAAATTAATATTGTAAATCAATCATGGAAATAAATTATCAATATAAAATCAACTATGTGAATCGAATATGGAAACAATATGATAATGGGTACTGCAAATCGATCTTGGAAATAAATTATCATTATAAAATAAATAATTAAATTTAAATATGAACTAATATGACTTTAACTCTAGGTGCTGGATTTATAGATTCTGGAGATATTTGAAACATCAAAACACAAAACACAATGTAATCTTATAACAATAGTAAACTTTATTACATTAACAATAATGATAAAATTAAATAAAAACACACTAAATTATAATATTGTTACACACAAATATATGATTCCGATCTATTCAGGACTATTATTCGAGTACATGTTTGAATTAACTAATTTTCTGGATGCCTCACTTCTTGTTTTGACCCATTCATTTATTAAATAAATAATTAATAATTATAATAAATACAAACACTCACACATGGAATCAGAATTCCATATATTTTTAGCTTTAAGGAAACATATCTTGAAAGAGAAGAAAGCGTACAAATTTCTACTCCCCCCCCCCTTTTTTTTTAATTGTGAACATTGTCCATTGGACTATTCCAAAATAATATACTCGTTTCAATTATTTTAACTAACAATGTGAAATAATCTTAAATTTCTAAACCATTTTATCAAGCAATAATTTTCACATTTCCAATGAAGAAGGATTATATGTCATAAAATTACCCTACTAATTTTGCAAACAAGTTTAAATTCAAAACCCACACTTTTACATTCATGCTTGTCAGATCTGTATATCTTAATAGGTCAGTATGTCCGCTCAGCTTGACAACCTCAATTTACCATCATTCAAAAAACATCAACACAGATTGGTTAGTTTATTAATTAAAATCTTTGTCATTCTTCATCATACATATACATCTGACTGAATCCTTATCCTTTCAGGTATTCTGTCCCACATAAGAAAAACTCTTTTCATATCACACATCACCATGCAGTATTTATAACGCGCACATCTTGGTAAGGGAAATTAAAAAAAAAAAACAACATCAACTTCAAACTTAAACTATTTGCTTGAGCCAGAGAGAGATCTTTTCCTAAGATCCAGAAAAGAGCTTCTGCCTAGACACCTACTCTCTATATTGGCATGCAAAACATTTCCTACAGTTAAACAGTAACTTTATTAATAATTCCCTATCTTAACAAATAAATGGAGTGAAACTTAGTCATCTCCACCTGCCATGGTATATAAATCATGAGACAGCCACTTCCCATCTATTGGGTGGTAGACTAACTTTATGTTAGTAATGACAAGCATTTATGGCTTTATATATGCCCATATAAACATCGATTACAGCCTAGATAAATGACAAAGACTAACCAAATCCCGAATCAAAGAATATATGAATTATTTCAATTTTAAACAGTCAAGCCAATAACATACCTAACATTTATATTAATAACAGATCAACAATACTTTAGCATAATTATGGGTTTTACGACCATCCCCTCACTCTTCATATTTACTATTAAGCACAAATTAAAATTTTGTTAAGAATAATAAAAATATTTATATCATTTCTCTCTTTGCTTTTAAATTTAAATTTACGTGAGCATCTATACTTAAATGGTATCAAAATCATTTTTTCTCTTTCCTTCAAATATTTTAAACATAAACAAAATATTAAATTAAATAATCTAGTGATTAGAGTGTGACATAGCATATAAACAAAATGAAATATAATAAAAAAAAAAACAAAAAAACAAATGACATATTATATAAACGAAATAAAATAAAGAATAAATATCAACATTACTGAGTCTCTTTTAAATTTCTTTTCCTTTCACTGTCCATCAATCAATTAATACATTCAGTTCATTTTACTTGAGATAGCTTTATACTTGCACATCAGACAGTTATTTTAATTAAATGTGTATAAGATGCACAAACAGTCATTTGAATCAAGATAGATAAAAAAAACGTAGATAGTTATTTTAAATCAAAAGTGTAGCTACAGGAGAATTAATAAATTCTGAAAGAGTTCTATTGGTTACCTTCCATTTGATGAGTTCTTCCTGGATTTGAATTCACTTTGTTTTCCTTTCTTCTTCCCCTTCATTTAAAGGCTCAAACTATATACAACCAGCAGTTTCTGATTACCAAACATGAATTAACTTTTTAAACATTTTTAGATGTTTGCTGCAATTTCTTTAAATGAATTTTAAACAGCCAAATAATTATTATAACAGGAATTTCATATAGAAGTTTGACAATTCTCTCCTACAATAAATTTGCAATAAGCAGGATGGATAAGTCATAGCATTTAGTATAAAATGTCTTATCAAAAGTTGATTCATTCATAATTGACTTGAGGGAAAGAAAGATATGCACTATTTATGGATGAATTAGAAATTCATATTTTGGTCTACTATAAAACTTAAATACATTATTAAATTCTGAGGAAGAAAATTTTAAAAACTTGGAAAAAAAAACCTTTAGAGATATTAATTTTAGTTAGTTAGCCCAGTTCTCAATCAGCAAAAGTTCCTTTCTCTATTTACTTTTTTTCAGTTTTTATAGGATAAAGAGAAAAAAGAAAACGTATATTACCCCCCCCCCCAGTGGTTCCTCTTCAAGTCTAATTAAAAAAAAATCCCCACTCAGAATGAACAATAACTTTCTAAAGTGTTACTTTTCCAACAACTTTGTCTGATCTGAAACCAGATCTCTTTAATTAACACATTGTCGATTAATTTATGGAAAATTAGTTAAAGAAGATATAATTGAAAACATAAGCTTACCAACACTTTTTTGGTCAAACAAAGGTTACATTCATTTGATCTAAATAATTTCTTATTTAGATTTACATTTTTAATAATTTTAAAATTTATGTCAGTTTCTATAAAGGAAAGAAAAGAAAATCAAATCCATATATCTGTATCACACACACACATGTGCAGACCATTCAATAGAAAATTGATTATTCAGATTATATGAATATAAAATATCCATCATAATTTCTTATAATTACAAGCATAAAATCAATTATAATTTCTGATAATCATAAACGTAAATATTCACCATAATCTCCTATAACTCTAAACTTATTCTCTAGAAAGAAACTGTTAACTAAAGCTACTGACAATCAATTCAATCTTAATTCTCATCAACTCTTTAGTAATAGACATTCTACACAAACACAAACTGTCTCTCTATATGTTGCTTTTGAGCTATATAGCCATTACTTTCTCAAATAAAACTTAACTTTTCTTATAGCAAAAAAAAAAAAAAATTTCCACAATTACTTCATTTTATTACATTTGGTTTATAGATGGAATAAATCAAAAGGCTACAATATATTGGTGATTATTTATCTTTTCAACATGTGTGTGATCAGGTGGGTCAGCAATATGAGATGGCACTGAGAGTGGTGGGTCATGTAAAAGTCTGAGTTCAAACCTCGCATGTATTACATATATAAATGCAGATTTAAGCCTGTACACTGTATTAATTTAGAAATGTAAGATTGTGTGTGCATATATGTACAATAGAAAGTTTTTGTTAAAAAGTGTTCAAAGTAGGGTGGATAAATTGCATTTATTTAAGATGTTATAGCAAAATAAAGGAAGTGGTGAATTTGGCAATATTTGTAAAACTTCTAAACAAGCTCTCAGTTTTATTTTCATAAACATATATTTAGCAATGCTATGGTAGTTATAGTTTTCAGATTTTTTGATATGTTATCTTTTGCACATTCGTGTTTATTCTCATCCTGATTTTGGCAAACTAACAATGGGCCATGAGAATGCAGCAAAAGGAGAAAACAGAAGTTTAAAGTATGATAATTGATCTTGGAAGTCACATTGCAATGTTTTAAATACTTGTGAAACTTGCTTAATTGATGATGAAAATAAAAAATAAAAAAATATATAATGGTAATTGATTTTACCATATAATACTAAATTGTCCACGCACTTTTCTACTGTTACATAATGCTTTATTTACCACTCTTTTCTTACAGTTTATAGTTTTGATTGTCCCAGCAATCTTCTTTGCAACTTTATATCTCCTAACCTCAATTGTTACAATCAAATTTTAAAAATTTACTGTTTGTAACAGTTGAGGTTAGGAGATATAAAGTTCTGAAGAAGATTGCTGGGGCAATCAAAACTGTAAACTGTAAGAAAGGGTGGTAAATAAAGCATTGTGTAATAGTAGTAAAGTGCTTGGACAATTTAGTATTATATGGTATACATTTGGCAATGCAATAAGAAAGAGTAGTAATTGATTTTAATAAGAATAATAACATTAGAACCAATTTTCAAGCAAGGCTAGTTTTGCTTATAATCTTATTTAACAAGGAATGGAGTAAAATTACAGTTTGAAACTATGCTAGAAATATCTTAATCACTTAGATGTGTGTAAATTCTTTTTATTTTATATATTTATGCCAGAAAGAAATAAAATAATTTCTACCAGATTATGGTTTTTATTGACACCAGTTTATTAATTAAAAGTCAAATAAGGTTATGTAAACTCCATTCCTGGAATTTACAATTATGCAACTATTTCTATCACCTGATTATTTAATTATTTTTTTAGTCAATTGAATTAACAGTTCCCTTGAAATAATTTACATTTGAAAAATCATATTTTGTTTATTTTTTTATTATTTACTTGCATTATATAAATGCTTACAAATTGTTTGATTAATGCACATAATTTTACATTTAAATTGTTAACTAAAATTTGTCATGATAGAATGCATCAAAGGTAAACTGTTCTGGGGAGAGTGTAGGACCATTATCATTTTTGTAATTTTACTTGTTAGTAGTCTGGAAGAGGTAACATTATTATTATTTATGTATTCTAAAATTTTAATTTGCGAAGTGCAGATAGGTGAAAACTGAAATAAATTGAGATACTGCAAAATCTCTAGCGCTCGTTATAACACTTATCTGACAGCCAAAATCTTTGTTGTGTGTTTAGGTTTGGATTTCGTTTGGACAGCTATCATGGCATCTAATTGGCTGTTAGATAAGTGTTATAATGAGCGCTAGAGCTCGTTATAACACTTATGTGACAGCCAACATCTTTGTTGTGTGTTTAGGTTTGGATTTCGTTTGGACAGCTATCATGGCATCTGATTGGCTGTTAGATAAGTGTTATAATGAGCGCTAGAGATTTTGCAGTATCTCAATTTTTTTCAGTATTCTAAAATTGAATATTTTTGTGAGTTGAATTTGATGATGCTAATCTGAGAATAAAGTTCATGCTCCTTGTTGTACAATTACATTTTATACAAATTACAGTATTATTAAAATTTCAGAAAACAAGCCAAAACATTCTAACTATTCTCATTAAAGAAACTCAAGGAAAACTGGACATAATCAATAAATTATTGCTGGATATACATTTATGTATTAAATATATATTCTTTATTGTAACTTACTTTTGATGCAAGTAACAGATCAATTATCAATTCAAGTTTTTAAACAACAAAATAAAAGAAAAAAATACGAACACTAATTAAAATGCAGATTCCAATAGTAAATCTCCAAATTAAAAAAAAAAAAACCATGATTTATCAAATAAAATAAAAATCCTCTCGTTGGACAAAGTTTCATTGTAAGATCCGCACTTAAGACTGTGCCAAGGTTAAAACTGCAAGTCATACTGTGCAGTCAGCAAATAACATTATACAATTCCCACGCTGTTCTTTTCCAATGAAGCTCTCCAAACACATTGGTCTGCCACAAAGCTCTCCAAACGAATTGGTCTGCAACGAAGCTCTCCAATGAATTGGTCTGCAACGAAGCTCAGCCATGGATGCTCTCCAAGGAATGGTCTGCACCGACTGCTCTCCAATGAATGGTCTGTAAACGGATGCTCTTCAAACACATGGTCTGCAACTTGCTACTGCGTGTCTGCTCTCTACTACTCCCGATGTTACACTGCCCGATGTTCTCCCAACATGGCTGCTAATAACTGCCTTCCCCTGCGTAGTTGCTACACCGTCTTCTATTGCTTGCTGATAACTGTAGCAATTAATCCTTGTCCAATCAGGTAACATCTTTTATCCAGAAATATTTGCAATAAGCAAATATCTCTTGGAATTATCATCCGCCATTATGTTACTTAACTTCCTCCGTTATCAGCGCGCGATCTACAACAACCACTCGAACAAATTCTAGTTTTTCTGGAGTGCACAACGTCTGCCATTTTTACAAACACTACATTCATAAAAGCAAAGATTACATTACAATAATAAAATCCTGCTTTACTTAAAGATAATATTTATGTAAAATCAAATCAAGATCACACTATTTGTCTAGAAAAAAACAGCTAAAGCTGTTCTTAATGAATCATCAATTAGAAAGAGTTAAAAAAAATAAAATTATTCCTTGTGAAAAGTCATGTGTTTTCCAAATCCTACAGACTCCTGAAAATACACAAGATAACCCTCTTTGCCTAATAGTGAGCACAATAGAGTCTGTTAACTCACACTTTAACTAAGTGGTTATCTAATATAATTTGACTTTTCATTCCATCTATTAAAGTATATATAAAAAACTACATTTTATTTCAGCTAGTAAAAATTTTTAAAAGTTGATACAAGTGATATTTATATTACCTTCAACATTGGTCTTTATTTAGAAATGCATTAACGGATGAAGCTTTATATGTTACTTTTGAACTTTGTAATTGACCACATTATATTATGGTCTTAGCTAAGCATTGTCTTTTGAACACATGTTTTGTATATAACGGGAAGCATTCTAAGCTGCTTTTTGTTATTCGAATGTGCTTTCTCATTTCAGGGATATTTGATCATTTGTTTACAGGATATATAGAAATTTGTGCTTCACATATTTGCACCTTGAAAACTTTTTGTTTGTTTTGTACTCATAGATGACATATTTATTGTCCTGCAACATCGGGGATAAAATCATATGGTGTGTTCTCAGATGTAAATAATTTTCATTCTTCTATTAAGTTGACATTGGAAACAGAGATCTACAGAATCTTCCCTTCCTTGATGTGCTCATTGTAAAAAAAATAATATTCTTTCACTTCTTTCCATTTTCAAAAAAAAAAACAAAAACTATACTATACACACAGGTAGATATTTACAATTTCTATCCCATCACCCAGCTCTGATCTTTTGTGCAACTATAACTCTTTTTACTGAAGCAGTTAATCTTTCAGATCAATTACATCAGGAAATAATATAAGTAATATCTTATTAGCTAATGGTTATAATAATGAAATTATAAACAAAGCCCTAATTCAAGTCCAAACAATCATAATAAATCAAGAGAAGAAAAATCAATTCTTAGAATTTACATTTCTTATATAAGTGGAACTACAGACAGTATTAGATGTATTATAAAATGCTATAATATAAAAACAGCATATATTATTAACCAAAAATTTGTAACATCCAAGACTAAGGACTCGATCATCAATCATTCTTGAATCACATAGAGTACTTGTTGAGCCTTTTGTGAGGGTTTAAGCAGTGATCACCTCAGCATCGGGAAAGATGAGTATGCTAATGCAGTTAAGTGTTACTCATCATCATAATACTCACTCAACACTATTGATACATCCACTTAACATCAAGATAGTTCGTGCTGAGCACACCAGTCGAAAAATAAAATTTAAGGGGGTGTGGTTTATCGTCAACAACACCTACACAATAAATATAAAAGATTTATATGTTGCTTTATCATGCAAGTGGAATATGTAAATCTGTAAATTCAAATATCAATTACCTTTATATATTCATTTTCTGCTTCCTCTCCCACATAAATTTCACTTTATATGGTGCTATGAATATGGCCTGGCCTGTCCAAAGCAGTCCTAAACTATAATTAATTTATAGTATTGTTAATCTTTCCTTTGTAGCGAATTATGCTCTGTATTGAATTACAAAATAAAAAATAGGGAAAGAAGTCAAATTTATAAAGTTATAGATTGTAGTATAGGTTTTCCAAACAGATGTGACACTCTCCATGAATCTTTGATCAGAGAAATCCTTGACATCTTTAAGAGACCAGATTGTATCAACAAATATAGTGATACATGTAAACTACTTTTTATTTGGGAAGAATTATTTAACACCTGTTAATCTGAATAGCTTCTGATTTTTTTTCCTATTATTCCACCACCACCTTTATATTTTTTTCGTACTTGTTTTCTATTGGTGGAACCTTCAATCTTGTTATACACCAATGTTTGCAGCACTTCTACAATTATTTTCTATAACATTTACTATCCAGTTGATGCCATTTGGGACCCAACTGAAATGTTGGTACATTCATACTATGAATCATATACTGGTGAACCTGGATAATATATTATTTACATATACATAAATGTACTACATTATTTTGTTTCCGTTTAATATGGAAAGAAGCGAGTTTGTAATTAATAATAAAATGCAGGGGTATTAATATGTTTCAAGCGATTGTGTATGATCTATCCTGGAAAAGTCTGTTTTATATCAACATGATCAGTCACCCAAACAAACATTCTTTCTCCTTTTTTCTCCCTTTTATTTATTTCATTTACTGGTGGTTATATTATTTTGTATTAATGCCATTGAACTTATAAATCTGTTTAATACTGTGAATTATGTATGGTCATATGACTATAGTAATTTCTTACAGTGTTTAGATCAGGGTTATCAGTAGTCGAGGAATATTGCTCTCTCTAGTATTGTTCCAATAATGAATAAATGAATCTGGGTTCTGTGCTTCTAGATATATTTCTTTTAGTGGTTGGGCTGTGATGGTGAAGGAAAATATCCCCACAAGTTTTACTTAAGTGATGCTCAATCTGCGTAAGCCTGATTGGATTCAATTATGATATATGTTTAAACAAAGATTCACAGGCAATGGAATTCATGCATTATTAATAGTAATATTGTGCCAGTATTTTAGTTGAATCATAATTTCTATCATTTGGGTAAAAGATGTTATTTTAAAAATGTATTGCAGAGTTGTTGCAACGAAAGCATGGAACCATATTAAAAAAATGTTCCAATAAAAAAAATTATCATGAGGTGTAGCAATAGATTACTAATCTGATATTATATGGACAGTTTTAATTAATGGGTTTGAGAATTTTTTCCAAATAGCAACTTTAATATATCATCACATTTATTGATATAGACCACTCTTTCAAGAATTTCTTATGAATTTTTTCATTTTTTCTTGGATGTGAGTGTTACACTTGGATAAAATTTTAATGTTACAAAAATATATATTGGGATCACAATCCGTAATGACATGGGGAAAAGTATTGATAATGATGAGTATTATTTTACTGCATTAACATGACCATTTCTCTTAAAACAGATGAAATGCTTTTGCAGACCTGCATAGACTCCATATAGTATTTCACAAACTTTTTGAGCCTCAAAAGACATTGGATTTTTGGATATGAATAGTATGTGTAGTTTTTATGTTATAGTATTTCAGAATGTGTTCATTACAGTTTATAATTTGACAGCTTTTTTGTGGTTTTTTTTTTTTTTTTTAATTGTATTAGTAATATTATTGTTGTTGTTATTCCTGTTCATGTTTGGACATGAGTTAATGTTCTATGTAACCATTAGCTATCAAGGTTTATACAGTATGTAACATTTTTTGTCTAGGTAGGATTTATGTGAAAGATTAGTTACTTATGCAAAAAGAATTTTTGTTGGCAGAAAAAAATCTGAACTAGGTAGCAGTAAGGAGAACTTAAGTATCTACCTAAATGTGGATTTTTTTGAAAATGAGAATAACAAAATGTCATTCTTTCTCCTTTTTTTTTTTTTGATAATGAGTATATAAAGGAAGATAATTTACCCATTAGCTTTGTTTTAATTAATCATATATCTAATCTTTATCATATTTTATCTACAACTTTGCTATCTGTATATCTGAGCAATTTAGATGTTTCAAAATTCTATAATTTCAAAGTACATTTTTTTTTTGCCTTTCATAAACAAATCTATTAGTATTCCTATGGTAGAAACTATCAAACTAGCTAACATTTGTTTGTAATGTTGTCCATTGTACACAAAATGAGTTTTTGAATATTGATGTTTAGCTATGTAAAAATATGTACCTGATTATAATAAGTGTCACTATATTTAAACCTTTAACAATCTGAAGTTTTGAAAAACAAAGAAGCAATATTGAAACTAATCAGAATATCATTTGTTTAAAGCTGTAAATTTTTTAATGTAAAATAAAATATGTTGAGGTTTTATGCATTATTTTTATATTGTAGGTTATACTAGATTTCTGTTAGATCTGTTACCTACTTAACTAAAGCATAAGATGTTATCACACTATCTAGATAATGCAAGGGGATATCTATAGTACTATTTTGTTAACTTATATTTTGAGTTTGTGATAAGTAGAACAAATTTTCCCAGGAATAATTTTGTTATTTATGTCTTTGTCTTTCAATGGTTTATTAATAATATTAAAAATGCACGATTATTGGCGATACTGTTTCAGAAACAATTGGGTATTTATTTACTTTTTTTTTTCACTTCAAATGTTTCATTATTAATTTTTATCTGTTTATTGTCCTAAAATATCACCTTAGATGCCACTTAATTTAGACTGCACAAATAACTGAGTAAAAATATGTCTTTTATGCTTTGTTTATACTGGTAAAGTATTAAGAAACAAGTATATCAATATCATTGAGTTTTGTGGAAAATATATATTTAAATATATATATTATTTATTTTACTTTCACTAAACATTATTTGTCTACTTACTGTCTGTAGCTCATTTATATATATTTATTATGTGTGTTTATGTAATATACGTTTGATTTGTAAATGTATTTTTTTTTTTACATAAGATAAATCATTCCTTCTTTTATGATTATTTATGACGTCTTATAATCCATAAGCTACATGTCTGAGTTAATTTTTTTATTATTCCTATTTATAAATAAAAATCCAGTCTACATATCCATTTATTTATTTTTTACTTTATACTGTTTAAGTTTTATATATATAATCTTAAAAAGTTTATAGTGTATAGTAAGTTATTTATTCATTATTCTTAATAATCTTAAAATTATTTCTTGCGAATAACCTTAGCTAATTTCAAAGGAAATTGTATTTATTATTACTGGTTGACTGACATAAAATGATACTATGCTTTGCTGCTATTACTGGCTAGACTGTCCGATGTCCATTTCCTTATGAATATGACTTGTGTATTCAGGTCCACAAAAGACAGCCATCATTTTTGTGTAAATTGTTCTGGTTAGTGAAAGAAAACTGTGAATTTATTCCTGAGTGGAGAAAATAATGACTATATTATTGTCATACACTGGTTGTTTGGCCAAAATTTCCAATTCTTCAACACTTTATTCAATGACAGGCTGATAGGAAATGCAAGGCCGCTGTATTTAGGGCAAGAGAAAAACCTTTTTTTATAAATTGAAGCAAATTTACTTCTCTTTTAAGATTTTTTTCTTTACTATTGTTCCATTTTCTGTCCTTTTTTTATTATGATTATTATTTTTGTATGGAGAATTAAATCTTTTTGTTCCGCGTGGCTGCAGATGCATTTAACTTTGTTTGATCATAGACTCTGGCTAAATTGAGGACAATTTCTGATCGTCTTATTGCTATCTATAGTTATTGAAGCAGCAATGTTTTTTAGAACTGACAGCATTTTTGTCCATTACAGAGCCAAAGTAAACAACAGCTTGTGCCAAGTGAATTTCAAGAAAGCTAGCTGCCTTACTGTCATTTTTCTGCCTATAATTTAAAAAGTTATGTGTCAATCATGTTTAAATTATTGTAGTGATTTGATGATTGTATGTGTTTACATTTTGTAATCATCACTTATAAAGTTGCTATAATCATTGGAATGGTTTTATGTTATATCAATCATAATCTGTATACATATATATATTACACTAAAATTATTAAAGCCTATAAAGCTGTATTAATGTAATGAATAAGCGCATGTTAAAACATTTAACGACTAAACAGATGAAATACGAAAGAATTTATTTGAAGCCAAGTACTTTTGATACCATATTTATGGATGACAAGACCCTCCCCTTTTATTATGCTATGATTATGGTACTATATGGTATCGCAAGTACTTAGGTTGAAATAAATTCATTCCTAGTTCAAGCCCAAACCTGTTTACTCGTTAATTAAGTTCATTATATATTACAATAGCAGCCTCGCACACAAATTATCAGCGTAAATAACAGTTATAGAATTTTGTTATACAAGATATATTATGTAGCCGAGGAACCCAATCATCTTGTATATGGTAGGATCTTGCACACTCCACCAATTAATAATTATGCAGATATAATCTCAATGGAAAGAGAAATGATGCCAGGTATTCAATTTCAAATTCCCTCAAATACATGGAAAATAATGCTAAAATTGGTTAGCGGTTTTGCTTCCTGGCTGATGCTATGACACATGAGAAAAAAAAACAATTGCCTCATAGGCTTATAAAAGATCAAATGTCTATTTCTGTTATCATTAAAGGTAGACAACCACTCTGTTTCAGGTGTAACCGAATAGGTTACATAGCTGCAATGTGTGAGATTGGAAGCTGCATAAAGTGTAATAACTTTGACAGAGAAGGGCATATATGTAATACCAACCAAATAAAAACCTGGGCAAGTATTGTAGATAATGAGGTTCCACTTGAGAATGATGAATATCATAATCAATGCATAGATGAAGAAACAGTGATAAGTAAAGACAAAATTGAAATTTTAAAGAAGTCTGATTTTTCAAAAGATAAAGGAGATGAAGTGTCTTATCTAGAAGAAGATGATAAAATGAATAATAATAATAATAATGGTTACAATCTTAATGATGGCAATGATGAGATATTTTTAAAAAATATTATTCAAACGATTAAATGTACAAAATCAATGTGTTAATAATTTGATAATGTCTGATAATATAAGTGACAAGGATAAAACAGAAAATTAACATTCATTTGGTTTAATAAATGATGGATAGTTCTCTTAACATAACAATGTTAAATATTAGAGGTATTAATAGTGTAATTAAAAGAAATAAAATTGCAAATTGTATGAGTAAACAAAAATATGATACTACGATACTACGATATTTATGGAAACAAAAATAAATATGAATACACCTAAAAATTTTCTTAACAGATTGTCTCAAAAAAATATTATATTATATAAACCTAATAGTAGACCAGCACAAGGAGTTGCTGTATTATTTAATATGAATTCAAATATTGCAGCGGTTCAAATTTGAACACTACAAAATAATTACATTGTGGTCTTTTTTCTATTTTCAAAAGTACAGCATTATCTGATTGCCATTTACTTAATTGCAAGAGGTAAGCACTTAGTAAATGTTCTGCATGGTATCCAAAATAAATTGTTGTCAATACTGAGAATTATTATTTTTGGTGGTGACTTCAATTGTACTTACAATAATCTCCCAAGTCATTTGAAAAATAAATTACAAGAGGTCTCTCTTTTTTTATTACAGGATAAATATCTAAATAATGATTTTACTTTCTTCAATAGTGGATATAAAACACTTATTGATTTATTTTTTATATCGGGCAATAAAGTTAATAATGCTCAGATAACTACATCCATAGTTTTCTCTTTGGATCATCTTCAAGTGCACTTGAAAGTACGCATTTATGTGGTTATTAGAAGGCAATACAGATTTACAGTGAGTAGAAATGTAAGGGATGAAATAGTTTTAAATCAGATCAAATCTCTAATTGTCTGGTAATGATGAATTGCATGGTATAAAATTAGAGATGAGTTATCTAAAACGTGCATAAAAATAACAAAGCGAAATTTGTCCCTTAACCAATTGAAAAATAGAATATCAGAGATAGATAATATATTAGAATCACTTTCATGTTTGAATGCAAACCATCATTTGATTGGTACTTTACAAGAAGAATATAACAGTATTTATCAGGTAGTGCAGTAGGAATTTCAAACAAAACAATTGAGGAAGTTGACCCCAAATATTAATAAACTAACTAAGCCAGTTATTAACTACGTAAAGGTTTATACCCCACAAGCAAAAGGAATTGGTATAATACAAACTGAATTAACAGATGTTTTATCCAGAATTGGTGTGGATGAAGGAATTTTTAATACGTTGAAAAGTAAATTTGGTGAAAAGAAAGGTAATATAAATGAATTCAATAGTGAGTTTTCAGAAGAATTTAGAGAATATATTATAAGGTTAGAAGTAAAAAATGAGATTGGTAGATTAAAGACTAATGTAGCATTAGCAAATGACTCTATACCGGCTTCAGTCCTACAAAAAGTTAGATTATGGTTTAATACCAATAATGTGGAAATGCTTTAACCAAATGTGTTGTGAGAAGACTGAATGGCCATATTTAAATAATAGAGTTATCTTTAGTATAAGAAACAATAAAGCAATTATAACACCTAAATTTGAAGACCTTAGACATATATCAATCAAGGACATAGATTCAAAAATTTTCACAAGAATATTGCTAAAAGAATTGAATGCGTAATTCTTTCCAGAATACCCCAATCATATCATGCCATTAAAAGTAAACACGCAGGCTATGCAGCATTAGGGATACAAGAAGCAATTAAATATGCAAAAGGGCTTAGACTAATGCAATACTATGCAGTTAAAATAGATTTTAAATTGGCATTTGATCTGGTTAATTGGTCTTATTTAATAAAAGTATTGGTTAATTTAGTTCCTGATCATAAATATTTGGTTTGTGCTATACAAAATTATATTAAAAACAGCAGAATTTCTATTAAAAACTTTATGAGGCGATCTAAATTTTTCATACCATCAAAGGGTATTCCCCCAAGGTTCTACACTTGCTGCATTGCTGTTTGCTATCTATTTGGACTCTATGATAAAAGAAATTGAAAACAGAGTGCCTGGTCTATATTTGCTCTATTTGGGTGTAAAAATACAAGTAACTGCTTTTATTGATGTGATAATTATTTTTCAAGATAGCTTTAATGTTCAAATAATAATGGAGATTCTTCAGAAATTTCAAACAATGACTGACTCTTATTCAGCCTTCTAAGTCAGCAGCCTGGCAGCTTGCCATAGGAAGCAAGCTACCGTGTGAGTTTCTGGCTACAACATCTAATTTCTTTTGAATACCAATGCATTACTCTAAAACTTCTATGAATAAATACCTTAACGGGTTAATAATTAATAAAATTGAATCCAAAATTTGTTGCTTTTTTTCTTTGAGGCTTCATCCAATAACTAGAGCTAAAATTTTTAATGCAATTGTTACAGAAATATTTGCATGTTATGGTCCCTGGATTACCCTTTTCAATAATACCATAAATAAAATTAATACAATAGCCAAGAAGTATGTATTGGGGTAAAAGTGGTGACTCAATTTCTGTCTCCACTTTACAGCTGCCTATAAGTAAAGAGGGGGGGGTAACTTAATTGAAGCAAGAGATTATATTACCTTTATCAAGACTACTACTTAGTTAAATATAGTAAAAAATAAAATTTTTGACCCACCAGATTGCAATATAAGACTTTTTAATGAAATATGAAAAGAGAGATCCTTTTTTCTTGACTTGATGATTGCTTATAATGATTTACAGGACTACCTAAATTTACTGAATCTGAAAAGTTTGAGATATAG
This sequence comes from Epiperipatus broadwayi, assembly GCA_028023455.1. Lineage (NCBI taxonomy): Eukaryota > Metazoa > Onychophora > Udeonychophora > Euonychophora > Peripatidae > Epiperipatus > Epiperipatus broadwayi. Next base: position 3,953,027 of record JAQFVV010012461.1, on the reverse strand, counting down.
GGATCTTAAAAAACAATTAGATTGTCATGAGATCTCATGGATGGATATATCTTAAAGAATTATCAGTCAATTTGTGCTCCTCCATCCTATATTAAATTTGTTTTAGGTTAATAAATGGTTTGTTACCTACGACTTCCCTTTTGAATCGTAAATTTGGAATGAATTTAGTTACCAAATTTATAATATGTAAAAGTAAAGAAGAAACTTTTTTTGCATTTGTTCAAAGAGTGTAGTGGTTTTTGACAATTAAGAAATTGTGTTTTTGACTCACCATTTATAAATTTGAGTTATATATTCATGGTTACCTCACAATGATTGATTATGGCATATGTGTTGAAAACAATGTGGGCTGTATGATGTTCATTGATTTTTGATAACAAAAAATAGAATTGGATTGAAAACTAAGAATGATTGTGATAAATATCAGTATCAATGTATAAAATTTCTGCCAAAAAGACTAATTGAAAAAATATGGTGTGGATTATTCCCTACTGTATGTAAAATATGGAAAGTGTTTATTAGTAAAAAAAAAAAAAAAAGTGTTTTATAGTTAAATTGTAAGAAAAGAAGAAAGAAAAAATAAAAGTTTTTTGTTAATATGTAAATATTTGTTTTTTATTGTTTTGTTTTCTATTAATAAAGTTAATTTATTTAAAAAAAACACAATTTTGTTATAAAATATTTATATTCGTCATAACCACACTTATTGTTGGTTATGCTTTTATTAATCATTATAGAAGACATACAATTTATTTCATATCATAAATAATCTACTTATTTAACAATAAATTTAGTTTGATTTTATGATTAGGGTCAACTATCTCAATATCTAGATTAGTGGTGTCAATTTTGGTGGTTCTGCCTCATCTAGCATTGTTCTAATAGTGTATTGGGTAATCTATGACTGGCATACCCAAATACATATTTTTAATGGCTTTGCCGTAATATATAGATGGTAAAGATGTAAAAATTATTATGCCATTTGAATTGTTAATGCTGTTTGATCTAAACCAGCTTCATTACAATACATGTTAAGTATGGTTGCAATATATATATATATATATTGGTTTATTTTTTGTCTATATATTTGTTTGTTGTTGATATTAGTATTTGACTGACATTTTAATTTTATGTCACCAACCCACTCTCCAGTTAGTAGAGACTATTCAGGGATGCTGCAGAATTGCTTTGAAATCAGAAAACTATTCATTTTAATTTGAAATTGCTTTAAGTAGCTGATTTAAAAATTTTATCAGGTGTATTTGTTCAAGTGGATTGGTAATTATGTTAACACTGTATGGTAAAATCAAACGTGTTAAAGAATAGTAAAAGCAAAGAGAGCTATCACTAATGACTGTCAAGCTTTTTTTAAACAATCTTGATCACAAATCTCATTGCAAAATAATTTGAGTTGAAAAACCCATATTTCAATATGGTAATTATTTATGATTATATATACGTATATATATTGCTTTTTATCAGTATATCTTACACCTTTAGCTTATTCCTATCAAAACTATCCATCATTCCAGAAGTCAGACCCAACCTTTTCCATTATAGGTAATTTACAAACATCACTTTTTTCAAGTAATCTATATGGCACATTATAATTTAACTTCATATATATATATGTATTTAAATATCTTTCAAACTTTTATTCCATCACACATTACTGAAACATATGATCAAAAACGTGTGAAAAAGATAAATGATCTGTTATATTCCAATATATTACTTATTTATCATAGAATATACTGTAACGGTCCGGTCGATGATATGGAAAGAGAAGGTCACATCTGACTATGATTGGATCTAGGGTCTTTATGTAGGATGCTGGAGACGATGTGATGAAGTACATGACTCATGATTACACCTATCTTCAATAGACTAGCCTAAGACTTATCTATCAAATGTACATGGAATTTAAGTCAGTTGATCCACATCTCACCATTATCTTTTGGATCCATTGCCTCAGTATTCGAACTCAGGAAGAATTCGCGTTTGACTCTTTTAACAGGGTTGTAGTTACACATAGTCATGGTCAGATCAGCTTACCCAAGTTAGCATTCATAAATGACCCTTATCTAAGAACTTTCTATTATAATACATATATATATAGTTTGCACTTTTTAATTTTTTTTTACCAAGAATCTCGTTTAATGGCTTGGCTTTTGAAATTATACTGTATAAATATATTTTCACCTTGCATTTATATATTTACTCAAGAATATATTATTAGTTTTAAATTATTGGGTTCTATTCATGATTGAAACTTCCTTGTAGTAAGTTGTTTCTGCAATATTTGAAGAGAATGAGCAATAGCTATAATTCTCATAGTCTTTTGTTTGCTCACTTCGTTCCTATTGATTTATGCATATTTATTTCACGTGGTTATATTTTTCATTGGAGTAAATATAGCAGGAGTTGTATGTGTTTTGTTCTTTTTTCGTCTTCTTTATTTTACTTTTAAATTATATATCTTGATGTTCTAATTTATGAGGTTCAAATTGTATGAATTTTATGAATACAGTATTTTCTATTTTAGATATATATTCATTTTTTAATTTGACTCTGCAATTGGAAGAGTCGTTGTTTTTTTTTTTTTTTTTTAATGCACTAGTTTATTCCATCGCGCTTCTAATATACAATCCGTGTTTATAACTCTGAATTTAAATAAAGATAGAGAAAAGTATAATTTGTGATTAGTAATAGAAAAAAAAAAAACCCTTCATTCTATATCCCAATAAAATAATGCTTTTTTTTTTTCATATGTCAAACGCGTTGACCGGGAAGCGAACCCCGGGCTAGCTGCTTGGAAGGCAGCTACGCTAACCGCCAGGCCACCAACGCTTGACAAATAATGCGATTTTAAATTTTTTTATCTTAAATTTTTCGTGTTTTAATTTAAATGTTTTGATTACTAATATAGAAAACTAAAAATGTTAAAGAATTTGCGTTAATAAATTAATATTATAGATTATAATGTATATAGTTTTTTTTATTATAAAAATATAGAATATTTTATTCTAAAATTTGGTTACAGCTTATGATAAAATTAGACATAAGATACATTAAATGGTATTCAGAGAGGTAGAAGTTCTATATTGACACATCTTGCATAGCACAGCCTATAAGGACTAATATGATGCATAGAGGCAAAGGAATGAGCCTGGGATTTAGTGTCTTGATGGCAGGGGACTAAGCTTGCATGTCTCGAAATGTACAAAGATAGTTTTAAACTTTTGTCTATGCAAAACCACAAACTAATGAAACCCAATAATAGTGAGTGCAAATCAACACTGACCTAGCAAATAATCCATCGGGGGGGGGGCAGTAGTCCTTCAGGGTGATCCAAGTGAAGGTAGTTATTTTCACCCACTCGGTAGGTTATCTGGGCTAGACAATGATCGCCGACTGCCCCACAAATGAACCAATACCCTCATGACCACCATCACCACCACTGAGGAAAAAAGGGGGGGTGCAAACTCACACCCACCAATACATTTGACTCATTGTGTTCTTGAAATCAAGCCAGATTTACATGCACACCATGAGAACAAATCATTTGTCCATATCATCTTGCACACTGAGCTCAATGGAGCTGAAAATCTGCTTTTAATTATTATCAACCTCCGATTCTACTTCTTTTGACTGAATTTTAGGCCTTGGTTAGTAATCAAGGATTCAGTTATATAATCTTAAAATTTGTTGTTAAACTTTGGAATGTTCTCAATAATTATTGCTTAAGAGAGGATGAATAATTTGCAGTTTTAATGTCTGTTTAGGTCTAAAACATCATTTGTACTAATTTTGTCTTTAAATCATTATTTTTTAGCTCAGGAATCACTTCATTGTGATTCTGTGTTGATTTGAAAATTTTATTTTTATTTTTTGTGGCCCCCAATCCACCGGAAATGGGCTAGTAACTTCTGTTCTGATCATCAGAGAAACCTGATTTTTGTGCAGGGAGATAGCTTAAGTCATAATCTATAATGTTAAATTCTAAAATTGAAATCGAATTAAAAATTAAAAATAGTTTTCCAATCTGCACTGGTTATTCGCATTCGGCAACTTCCGGTTCAACACTACGATATCGTTTCTTTTTTTCTATGAACAATTTAACACTGGGATTTCTTTTTTCCTTAGTTTTATGATTACTGTTTATACCTATAATAATCCTTAGACCATTTTCTGTCCTCTCTGACTGGTTTGCAGTCATAGAAACTTGTTTCACACTGCTAATATTTGATGTAACGATGAAATTCTTAAAACCATCTGTTAACATTTTATTTTCTGCGTTTTCTATGAGATTTGATGTCCAAATGATTTCTCTGTTTATTCTATCAATAACATTAGGATTTCTAGTGTCTCTATTCTTTTTAGAAATATTTGACTTCATTTAAAATTATTTTTCAAAGTTTTATGTTGCACTAATGATTCCAAGAATTGCTTAACCTAGCTTTTGCCTATTTCTAATGGCAGCCATTTGCATAAAATGGAACGATAGAAATTTTCAATTATTCTTGAATGAAAACTGTTCTAAAGTTTTTTATAAAGATGAAAAACAATAAAACAGGTATTCACTTACATCTTGGTAACCTTTTCTTCTATGAATCCCAAAATTGGACTATGACTTTGGTGAACAAAACGGAGCCTGTAACAGTGAAAACTGGAGTCCTAGGCATGCTCTAGTGGACTAGTGTATATAATTGTTGTTTTTTAAGAAAAGAAATAGAATCAGATTTATATCTTTTTTGTTGTTGTGTGCATGTGCATTAACTTTTGTGTTTATATTGTTTTTTATGTGTATTCTTTATTTACATAAGCTTTTAAATATCCACAAGCAAATAAGCATTACTATTGTTTTACATTTTAAATAATATATCTACAGTGACTGCACTAATTTGTTATTTGTATGTGACAGTGCCTTTATTATGAGTTATAGTTTTTCTTTACTCCATAATACAAAGATAAGAGAAATATAAATACTGCATATCATTCCTGTGATTTCTTATCTACAAATTATTATATTATCTTCAGAAAGGTTCATGATGACATCTCTCTGCCTTGCCTATGATAAATTGTGATAAGTAAAACTGTGAAAGTAACCGACTTTTCAGTCTTTATAACTATAAACAAATATTGTCTCTGAAATTTGTATGTTGATTAATATCTGATTCAACATTATGAATTGCAAATAAACTATTATAGAAGAGTGAAAATGTAGAATCAAAGAGCATAATTGTATCGTAAGGTTGAAATGGTTATGGAATTATATTTGAGTTTTTTAAAAATTTTATATTTGAGTTTTTTTAAAATTTCTGATAGGTTAAAAAATTAAGTACTGTATACAGAAAACAACAACAAAATATACTATGGTGCAACAATTTTATTAAAATTAATTATTGAAAATTGACCGAATCGATGTTTTTAAATGAAGTACTAAAGATAATTAAGTCGATTAAAATGTTATAAAAAATGATAATCTGTTAAATTTATTGTTACAAAAGGATAAAACTGATGCTTCTTTTTTGTCAAGCGTTGGTGGCCTAGCGGTTAGCACAGCCGGCCCGGGTTCGCTTCCCGGCCAACGCATTTGGCATATGAAAAAAAAAAAAACTGACGCTTCTAATTATGAAATTAACTGTTTTATTATTACTTCTGATGCTAACAAATGAAAGACATGTAAATTGTTGCTAAAGAATATAATGTTTCATCTCAAACTTATAACTTGAATGTGCCAATCCTAAATAATATATATATGTACTTAATTCTTTTTCATATAGGTAAGTAGAGGGATTTGAACTCAGGATTTTTCGGTCTATTCAGCCTCCACTCTTTTTTACTGAAGTTTATAAATATACTGAAAATGTTGTACATCCATAACAAAAATAAAATATTAACGTAAAAACATTAAATAATCAAAAATTTGAAAACCAGCATGTCATAGAAATTAAAATCTGCTATTTTGCTCTATTTTCAGCATAATTGAGATGCTCAATAAAATTGGATTTAAATTATTTTGTTTATCAGTCAGACAAATTGAAACTAATAAAGTCTTTATTTACCTCTTATGAATTTGTTCAAACAGAATGTCAAATGGATGAAGTCTTTGCAGAAAATTTAAGCAAATAATTTAATACAGAATGTATAAAGTTTTAAGTCCATTGCTTGATCTTAAAGGTGTTTCTATTGTTTTAATTATCCTGGAATATCATTATTATCTACTACAGAAAAAGGTATTTTTAAAGATTTTGTTGAATATGCTCCTTGCAATTATAGATAATGGTTTCCAGAGATGTATTTAATTTTAAAGAATCAATAAGTTACTGTAGACATGTTTTTGTTGCTAGGCAAATGAAAGAAAAGTAATGGGGACAAAATAGTAATTTATATATTGCTGTTGTTGATTTAATCAAGACATTTGATTAAGGTAAGTGAACAGCTTTTTGACATTGTTTGAAATTAGTTGGCCGATTCTACAAGATGGAGTCTCAGATAGAAATTTGGAGGTATTTGAAATGAAAACTGGTGTTAAATAAGGATATTCTTGATCCAATATTGTGTTCAACTTTTATGTCAGTGGTATTTGAAACTGTTTATAGGTGGCTTAATAAATGTATTGACATCTGATACTGGTTCAATTGATATATCAATTGATTAAAAGTAAAAACAAGAACTTAATCTTTGTGGATTCTGTATTTCTAATATGCTGATGACTGTGCTATTTTTGCCAGTTCAAAAGACAATCTATAGAATTTACTTAATGTTTTGAATACAATGTATAAAAAAAGACTTTGACTTAATAATTAATATTCAAAAAATTCCTTAGCACTTAATAGTTTTTTTTTTTTTTTTCATATGTCAAATGCGTTGATTGGGAAGTGAACCCGGGCCAGGGCCAGCAGCTTGGAAGGCAGCTAAGCTAACCACTAGGCCACCAACAGTTGACCAGCTTTTTTTTTAACCATTGATGAAAGAAAATTCCTTAGCAATTTTTAGCTTGGATGGTTATCAACTAGAGAATATAAATCAATTTAAATAAATATCTTGCTACTTATATAAATGGAAAAGTGGATTTAGCTTCCACTTTTAACAAATTAAAAGATAGTATTGGATCATAGGATATAATTCTTCATCATCATTGTCATCCATTATATCAGTCCACTGCAGGATGAATGTCTCTCCAAGTTCAATCCATCTTCTTTGATCTCTAACCTCTCTTCTCCACACCACCCTGCACACTCTTTTATTTCATCCATCCATCTCACGTGTGGTCTTTTTCTGGATCTTTTACAATCTCTTGGGGAATCCATTTGAAGAATTCAATTGCCCATCTATTATATCTCTTCTAGAAATATGTCCAGCCCAGCTCCACTTCAGTTTTTTAATTATTTCAATGAGGTCAGTAATTTGTTCTCTTATCTATTATTGCATTTTCAATCTCTTGTTGTTACTCCTATCATGCATCTTTTCATACTTCTGTGAGTGGTCTATATTGCCCTTCTATTAAGTGTCCAAGTCTCAGATCCATAAGTAAGAACTGGTAAAACACAATGCAATAGCTCTTATTATGGTGACCACAATGGTTTTGTGTGTGTGTGTGTGTGCGTGTCATGTTTTTTTTTTTTAATTAAAAAATCCGTGAATCATAATATATATATATAATATTTAAGGAGTATCTAGTAATCTCTGAACTGCAATATAAAGTTATTAAAATAATTATAATTTACATTTTAATTGTTATTTAAATCTTTAAAATGAATGACAAATTAAATAGTAAATATTTATACAGGGTTTTTCCCTCCCTAGCACATATTGTATTATTGTTATAATTGGCTCTAGTTAATTTTATACATATGAAAAATATATGTGTCACTATGTATGCAATGCAAATTGAAACTTTAAAATAATTTCATCACATTGAAAAATGCAAAAATAAATATTTGCCAAAAAAAAGCTTTTCTGTATTATTTTTATTATATATATAAATAATATATGAAAAAGTAGCATAAGAATTACATTTTTCCCCATTTTTGATGATTATAAATTCAATAATTCAGGCTGTTTTTTCTTTCGCTTTTCATTGTCTCTCCCCCCTCCCGTCCCTTGATGGAATATGGCTGCTAATCATGATGAGTCTAAAATAGTTTTGTAATGCATTTCTAATAGTTTTAGTTTGCAATGTAAATTTTGTATTGAATTTATCCATTCATATGTTCCATAAGGTACTGAAACGTTAAATTTCTCAAATAAATAGTATAAATGCTTTCTTTGTTGGATTTACTGAAAATATGAATAGATAAGATTTGAAAAAATAATTAATAAAATCAGTATAATAATTTTGGGGTTTCCCTTAAAAATTGCTATTGTTGTGCAGAGAGGATACATGCATCCAACCAGTAATGGAGATGCCACAATTGTCACAATAAGAAAATGGAGAAAAGAACTCGGATAACATGTGTTTCTTGTAATATCACTTTGTGTTTCGATTATTTTCAAAATTTTTATACATAATTTGAATTTTCAATAAATATTTTCAAATATAATTTTGTCTTAATAAGAGTCATAGATCATATGACCAAATTCTCTTAAGCTAGTAATATATAATCAATGAGGATTGCCAATTCCTCATCAAGCTTTGTGATAAATGCTTAGCCAGAGCAAGCATTTAAAATGTCTGTCAGGACCACCCCTACCCCCAACCACTGACCATGGTTTCATACTTTGGCACTCCTCAGAAAGGCGTTTGGGTATGTTCAGACACTAGAACCTATCCTAGCGCCTCTGAGGAGTGCCAAAGTATGAAACCATGGTCGAGGTTTGGGGGGGGGGGTTCCTGACAGATATTTTTAATGCTTGCTCTGGCAGCATTTATCACAAAGCTTGTTGAGGAATTGGCAATCCTCATTTATTATAATTTTGTCTTGCCTTACCTAGTGGGATCCAATTATCCCATGGCATTTTTTTCGAAATTTGAAATCCAAAAAAAAAAATAAAGTAGTTGTAATTATTAAATTTATATTAACTGAAAAATTAAAATGCCTGAAAATAAAAAGTAGATGCGAAAGAGATAAATAAATTGTTATAAAAAAAATAAATACTGGTCTTTTGTTAATTTATTAATTAGGAGCCACATTGTATAATAATTATTCTTTATTAGAAATGTGTGATTTACAGTTTTTACAAAATTGTTATTTAAACAACATTTTAATTGTACCATAAATACAAGTTAATGCAAACTTTAATACCTTTGTGTTATAACCTTAAAATAATAATAAGTTGACATTTTTATTTCATTGAATTTATGATTATTAAAATAACATGCATTAAATATGAAGTAAAAATATCACTAAATTTGATTTTATTCTTGGTAAAAAAAGTAATTTATTTAGTTTGCAATATATGTAATATAAAAGACAGTATAATAATGAATTTATTATAATGTTGATAACCATGTGTATGATGTTAATATGTGGAAAGTGTATTGCAAAAATAAATATTAAAATATCTGTTATAGTGTCTTTATATTATATATAATAATGGAGGAGGATCAGACTATTATCATACTCTACCATATCACTGAACAATAGGAAATATCTTAGTATCAGTGTTTAAATTATTATTTTACTGTTACAGTACAGCACAAGATTAAAACTCACAATTTATTATGCTGTAAATTTATAATGTATAATAACTAGATTAATACTCCAACTCTGGTTTATTGAGTAAATGAAATACCTTTAATCCAAAGCACAAGATAAAATCTTTTGAAAAGATAAGAATGCATCATCTGATCCTTTTACGTAACTTTATTTATATAGGCAAATCTAAAGCACTTTGGAAAGAAAGCATGAACAAATGGATCAAATTACTTTTTTAAAGCTATATTTCAAATTGCTTTATATTAATTTAATTGGCATTGATGATTTTTTTTTCAATTTACATCTTATCATTATTAGATGAAATATTGAACTATGTAAACAGAAACTTTTTCCATTGGTTAATATATAATAACTAGATTAAAACTCCAATGTTGGTTTATTGAGTAAATCTCAATCTGAAGCAGAATTGAAGAGATCAGAATGGACCGCTTTATTCCTTTACCCAAATTCATTTATATAGGCAATTTTAAAGAACATGAAGATCTTAAAATGATCAAATTATTTCTTTAAAACTATATTTCAACTTGCTTTATATTAATTTTACTGACATTTAACAAAAAATTTTAAATTTACAACATGTCCATATTAGATGAAATATGTAAATATAAACTTTTCACATCGGTTAATATCAAATAATAACTAGATTAACATTGCAACACTGATTCATGCTTTCTTTCCAAAGTGCTTTAGATTTGCCTATATAAATGAATTTAGGTGAAGAGATAAGATGATCTATTCTTATCTTTTCAAAGGACTTTATATTGTGATTAAATCAGTGTTGGAGTGATAATGTATGTATTATAATATTAATTATTGGTAATATATATAATAACAGTCAAAGTTTAAACTTTCAACAATCTCAACCTGTAGTCAAGGCAATCTCTTTGTGTAATTGGCTTTATTGTCTTAGTAAATATATATATATAATATTTGAATACAAATATAATTTATATATTTGGAGTTTAGATATAATTTTAGGGTATTTGAACACAGACTTTCAAGGTCTCTTCAGCTATCCATTCTATCTCATACAACACTTGACCACACACATGTGAAAAAGATAAATGATTTCCAATATACATGCTTCTTGCTGCACTAGCACTCATCATTTGGTCCAGATCATCATCTCCCACACACTTACACACATTATATATATATATATATAATCAGTGTTTTGTTTATATTAGATAGCAAATCTTCAAACTTTAATGGATGGACAGGTTTCAGTCTACTCCACTCTCCAACTCTTCAGTCATCCATGCCATTGGCAGTGGAATATGATAGTAGTATACAGAAAGAGAGGAGATAAGTAAAGTGAAAGAAATACGCTATTTTCCCTCTTTATTTAAACTAGCTAGCTATTTTGCTAAGTTTGTGGGATGGCGATATGAAAATAATATATATTAATAAATGAGAAATTATCAGATTCATATTGTATTAAAAATTAATTTAGTTAATTAAATTCAGCTTAATTTTAAATAAAAAAATATTTATTAGTAAAATATTCAAAACTTTCTATCAAAATGTTTACCATTTTGGAATTAAATTAATTTAGTTATGAAATTAAGTATACAAACTCAAGTATGATAAGGATTAGAATATTATAGTGATTATTTTTACGGGTAATAATGATTAGAATATTTGTAATAGTAATTGAATAAGTTTCAATAACTTTTTTTAATCCTATATTTTTAATGCACACATGATTTCAATAAAAAAAAAAATAAGAATTTGCTTTATTCCATGGCATATTAAGAATTATCCATTCCTAGAAATCTACCCCAAAAATCCTAATCATTAATTTTATGAAGTGTTTTAATATTTTATTTAATATAGAGTATTCATCTTTTTACTTTTTTTATAATTTTCTTCATTCATTTTATGTTTGAAGATATTCTTTATTATATATGTATTCAACATTTAAATTAACATTTTCATTTATAAATATTCCATTTATATTCTGGATCATCTCTAATATAAAAATTAAATTGTAGTATTGTTTAATTATCTATATAATATTATTTTTGTTAAGAAAATAAAGAATAGTCAAGCGTTGGTGGCCGAATGGTCAGCACAGCCGCCTTACAAGCAGTTGTTCCGGGTTTGCGGGTTCGCTTCCTGGTCGATGCTTTGACACATAAGAAAAAAAAAAGAATATTTTTTTGCCTCAATAACATGTTAAAAATTGGTTGCTCAAATATAAAATATTTGAAATATTTAGTTTCTTAATGCATTTTTTAAAAATTTCTATGAAGAAATTTTTAATTTTCTGAAAAGACAATTTTCATTGTAATTTTACACATAAACAATTCATATTTACACAGTATTTCTAATAGGTGCGATTGAAAAAAGTTTCCTAAAATTAGCCAACCATAAATAAGAGGTAGACAGATGAATGTCGTAATTTCAGAAGGGAGATTGGCTCATGTTTAAAAAAGACTTAAAAATGAAGATTATTTAAAATTAAAAATACATACTTTATTTTTTTTAATTAGTAATTATTTGATTAAAAGAAAATGCATATTCTGTGCTTGGCAGAATAGTATATTGAATGTAGTGTTTCATAAGAAATATAAAGATTTAAAACGATTTGTTTGATGAATTGATTATCCATCCATAAATATATGATGAAATAATTATACAAAGTAGATAGTCATTTGCTGTTCTGGATTTCTTTTGATCTTTTGTTGCTGCTTCAAAAGTAAGATATGGATCTGAAAAATGTTATAATTTTATTAAATCAGTAAATATACTTATTGTATGATAATGATGATATTTTGAACATGTGGAAAACATATTATGATCACTTTTTTTTAATAATAAACCTTCAGTGATGTATTTAGCCTACTATTAATTTTGATTTGGACAAAGATATCCAGAATAATGAAGTTAAAATATGTCTTTATAATTTTAAAAACAAAAAGACTACCAATTTTTATAACATCCCTGCGGATGTTTTAAAATATAGTGTTGAATATTTGGTTCAAAACGATTGGAATTCTTTAGAAATATATGGATCCATAAATTGTGCTATCCAATTTTAAAGATGCTTACATCATTCTGATTGGGAAACTTAAGAGGAACCGAGAAGTCTGCAATAATTGCCATGGAATATCTTTGTAATCCTGCACAAGAAAAGTACTTTCAGGGATTTTGTTAAATATTGCTTCCAAGCACAGACAAATGTCTGTTTATCAGAGACATAATGTGTTTTTAGAGCTGTTGAAGACTAATGCAAGAAATGTTAGTGACATATGTATATAGATTTTGGCAAGTCATTTGATTTGTTAAAACAAGTTTACAGAATTGTTGGAAGTGAACTAATTGTTCATTAAAGTTTTATATGTATATAATATATTCATAGTATTATTTTTGGGAGCTGGAAGCTTCCATGTTGTAAAAATAGTGTAACTAAATAGTTGATATTTCAGTACAATAACAAGTACTTTTCTCCGAGCTTTTACTTTCTCCAATCACAAGAATGTGTGTGGTGAAATTTAAAATTGTTATGATTTGAGAAAGACGAGAGGTATTGTGTCTTCCCTGTTCTTCAGGTGTTACTGGCCTGACCAGTGACAGCACTAGCTTGGGATTCGAATCTGGGTCCTTAGATTCTTGATTATTGAATTTTAAAGTAACACTATAACCAACTGAGCCATCCTGCCAAAGGCAACAGTCAGTAGAAATTTCATATACTTATCTAACAATTGGTGAAGCTAAAAAGCTCTGAGAAAAGTACTTGTTATTGTACTGAAACATCAGCTATTTAGCTATTATATTTTTACTACATGAAGTTCCCAGAAATAATAATAATATATATATATATATATATATATATATATATATATATATATATATATATATATATATATATATTATACAGCTCCTACATAGAAAATGAGTGGAAGGATTTTTATTTTTGCTTGTGGGAAATCTGAAATATTTGGTATAAATGTTAGCATTAGACAGGAATTGATACTAATTTCAGTTCTTTTTTTATTTTATTATAATGATGATGCTCAATGGAACTGTTTGCATGCAGCTTTATAAATTATGAATTAAGTTGATAAATAGATTTGATAATGAAATTTGAATTGATTGAAAGCAAAAACATAATCTATTGGTCTTCTTCATTTACAATATGCTAATTATTACACTATTTCTATTTCCACAGGTGATCCACAGAATATTTTTAATGCTTGAGACTGCAGTTCAATAATAAATGCTCCAATATATGACATTTTTTATCAATCAGTAGCTTATTAAATAGGAACGTAGACTTTGATATTAAGAAGTAATAAATATTCACTGTGCTGCTGCAATCTTTAGCAAGTTAAAACATAAGCTACAATATGTTATTTCAGTGGTCAAGCATTGGTGTTCGAGAGGTCAGCACAGCCGCCTTACAAGCAGTTGTCCGGGTTAGCGGGTTCGCTTCCCGCTCAATGCTATGATACATAAAAAAAAAAAAAAAACGAAATTAGAGTGAATAAAGTTGTTATTTTGTCTAACTTACAAAAAAAAATCATTATATACAGTAAAATTATACTTACACCCATATATATATAACAATAAAAATAATAAATATAATGGTAATTAACTATTATATATAGTCTTTCAATACGCATTCGGTTAATTCCTTAACCCGCCTGAACTGCGGATTGAAAGGCTGTATATAATAGTTAATTTCCGTTATATTTATTACTTTTATTGTTATTACAATAGTTTTTTAATTAATGGAGATTTTATTTGTAGTATACATATATATATTGTACCCTCCTCCCCCGTCGTCGCCTCTCTCCATAGAAAACAATCTATAATAATGTTTACAATATATTCCCGGGTTCTATCTCTCTAGCTCAGTCTTAACAAAAATGAATGAAATTAATTTATTAAAAAGATTACTACTAGCTCTAAACCTTAAAATATAAATACAGTTATATTATTAAAAATTTATTATTTTCATGAGACATGGAGCGACGACACGGGGAGCGAGACAGACTACATTGAGATATATCCACATGATACTATCCCAATGGCATAAGAACACTATACTAAATAATCAACTTATGGTATTCTTATGACTTTCCAAGCTCTTTTCATTCCGATTAAGATAATAATCATATCTTAATTATTCTTTATAATATTAATCTAGCTCAATTAAATAATTTAAGTAAATAAATGAAATAAAATCAAATCAAATAAATAAATCTCAGGTTCATAAATTGCATTTAAACTGATTTAAATTACGGTAGTAAACTATGAGAAGGGAATTTTATGTCATAAATTCACTACGTAACAACTAACAATAATAAATAAGAATAATGATAATAATAGTATAATGTAATCCTATTTCTTCTTAAATGAAATAAATAAATAAATATTACGTTCGTGGTAGTATTTAATAATCTGACAATCAAAATACGTGTTGTAATATTGGCATATAATTTATTTTAATATTGTGGCAACCAACTTATGACCAATAAAACGATATAATTATAATTCTTTAATTTTATCATACAAATAAATTTTCAAAAATTATTATAACACTTTATGTTTATTTACTCTGTGCAAAATTATATGTTTGTTGCAATTATAAATGTGTATTGCGATATCATGTATTCCATGTGGAGAAATAATATAACTAAGACACGAAGCTTACAAATAAATTTACAACATAGTTTATTAATAATTATACAAATAACAATATTTACATTATGTACATCGGATATCCCTACTTTCCTGTTACAAAATTACTTTACTAGTTTATCTCTTAACATTAAATTTCTACTTATTTTATTTTAACTCTTATACAGTATTATTACTATTAGATATCTGATTTTAGTTTAGCTTATTACAAAAAAATGTATCTATCAATAATTATCATTAATACTTTATATCTCTATTAATTTTAAAAATTATATTTTTACAAAATTTTTTACCTTCGTAGTAAAATTATACAAAACCATAAAATTCTATTTTATATTATTATTCGTATGGAATCCCAAAGATTCAAACCCTTCTTGACATTTGATGTTCCGTTTTATTATTGACTATACAATAATTATTAATCAAATACTTATCCAAGCCTTTGCTTCGTATGATAATTCCAATCATTAACACACCATGCACAAATACATATATCTGTTACACATTATTGAATCATTTTCAACCAACATGCAATCTCTATTTTTAATATCATATAAAATATTAAAATTTTATTATTACTTTAAAAAAACTTTGTTTAGATTTTTCCTTTAAAATCTTATATTCATTTCAGAATTACTTTTTAAAACTATATCATATGATTCTTCATCTCTTTATGACATTTATACTTTCACTTTTAAAATAACAATTCCAACTCATTTTAGTAAATAAACTATTCTTAAATAACGACAACCTAGCTTCATTTCTATTTTATGTATCATTTCTATAAAATATCTTTCTGACGATGTATATTCATGAAACAAGGATAGCGAAAATAGATGCGCAGGATCAAAACAACTAGAATATTATCCGTCATAAACTTGACAATGATGGCACAGTGAATTTAAAGAACACCATAGAGGAGTGACTTTTATCTGTCTATCCACCTCTACTATAGGAGTGATGCTAAAGCTATTCCTTCAGCTTTATATAACATCAAAAAGTTTCAAAGATACGTAAAAACACTGTCCAAAATATATGTGTTCAGTGATAGGACTTAGTTAGCTATACTGAAATCACACAAAATACTATGATCCAAATATTTGATTTTTCTTATTTCTTGGCAAAAAACATCATCTTGGTTTCCTCTACACCAGTACTACCAAGTCACTATCCGATTTTATTTCTCTAGATTTATCTATGCAATACATCGACAAATTTCTGACTACATTTCTAACAATAATAAAATTCATTTTTAGTTCTAACTATACAGCTATTCTTAAGAAAATCTTTTACTACTTATCTCATATATTTATAATATACCAACTATTTTAAAATTATCTGAAGATTTTGCAACATAAAAGTTCAAAAGAATCACATAATTATTATGATACTTATTATTAATTATATTTTTAAAACAACTTATTGCATGCACATTTAAAATTACTACTATCTCAAATATATGTTTTAATGTTGGATAAAATGTGTACTTATAATTTAAAAACTTTCATACATCATTCTTCATTAATAGATGACCTAAAAAAATACATTATACATTATCAATAATATCAAAATTACCCAAAACGATCTCTATCTTCTTGATCGTATTCTGAAGGCTTCACCATTCCATTACTTCTTGTAGATATTTAAAACTTCCATACATACATTTTATTTTATAAGAATATTTCTATCATTCTATTAAGCTATTATATTTAAAATCTCATTACTCTTAAATTCATGTTTATATGTTTCCCTAAGCTAATATAGAATTTTTATATTTTAAATACAATCAAATAAAATATTAAATTATATTTACGATACTGCTTTGTCGAACTTGCTTGAAAATTGTTCATCGTAAAGCTAAAAAAATATATACTTTATTTTTTCTTTCAGTCACTTAATGTTCTATTAAAAAATAACTCTGTTTAATAATCTTCATCGACGATGATCCTTAGTTTTCTCAATATTTTATACACTTATTAATTCTTGATATCTCCTTCAACATAGTCTGCTAGCTTTTTCCCGCGCGTCTGGTTTTCCCCGATGCATCTTGTAGATATTTTACTTAAAGATTTAGTAAATTTTTCCGTTTTCCATGGATCCATTTCTATTTAGTCATTTAATTATATATTTCTTTGATCAAACATTTTTCATTAAATTCTTTGTAATATTTTTCTCTGATCGAGATAAAGTTTAAGCTCTTTTTCTATAAAATACATATAGCACTTTAATCTTTTTACTTTCCTTTATTTCACAATTCTGGAAAATATATCTTAATACTGTTTCCCTTTAAAAATAAACACTTTTCTCCATTATTATTTTCTTGGTACTAGAACGCATATTAAAATTTTGTTCATAGAGAAGTATAACTTAGTTTTAAGATAGCTCTGTAAATTTTTCGTCATAAATTGTTCTTGACGACTGGCAGCTTCTTTTTCAGATTTTCACATATCGTCCCAATTGTATTTCTTTTAGTTATAAGATTAAGTTTCTGGTTAAGCACAACTAAAGTGGCATTAAGATGATTTCCAATTATTTTTCTTTCATCAATCACTTTAAATATTTTTTCTTGTACTTCCATGTTACTGTAGGCTTTCTGGTTAAATTTGAATAAAATTTCCTGGTAAGATCACTTATAAAATTAGAAATTCATGTCTTTGCAGTCAAAATATATTATATGTTACCGAATAATTTTTAGAATAATACGAAATTATAGATTTATATTACTTTCAGCTACGATGTTTTCAGCTATCAAAAGTGTTACTTTCTCTTTCACTTTCACATTACTTCTCCCGCTCTGTATAATTCTTAGATTTTTGTCTGCTAATTTTACATCCTTTGATTGGTTAATATTTATTTTAGCGCGAACAATTTATTCATTTTATTTTGATAACAGAATAGATGTTTTTTAGTTAAGAACTGATGACGTAATGTCTGGAATATTTATACCAATATTTTTTAAATTCAATTATAGTTTTATTTAAAAAAAATCATCTAAGTTTTAAAATAATTATTAAAACAATATTTAATATTTTTAAACTTTCACTTTAAAGATCGATGGCAATTATATCTAGTTTTAATTTCACACAGTTTATTATTATTTTACCAAGAGTGTGTGTGAAGGCATGTAATATACGGTCACGTGTCTACTAACTTTTATCAAATGATTTTTTATTTACGTCTTGGTTTAAATTACCAAAACTGATATATTTTATATAAAAAATTTAGAAAATAATTTTAAAATGTTAAACTAAATATAACTCTCACCATCCCAAAGTTTATTAATAAATTATACTCTATTAAATTGGATTATTAAATACAATTATAACATTACATTTCATTTATTTAATTTATTAGTTTTTAAATATTATACTAAACAATTGATATACCTTTAACTATCTATAGCTGTATTATTTTGTATGGCCAGCTTTCACAACCATAAGCAATGATATTTAAGCTTTATTTAATTGTTTTCTTTTAAAATAATTTATTACACTGTTATATATCAGGTATTTTTAGCTTTAAATTGTACTATAAAACCTCATTCTCTTATTATTATTTATATATCTTACAAATATAACTTAAAATTTAAAATTTTTTAATAATTGACCTTTCTACCCTACCTATGACCTACAGACAAGGGCACAATATATATATAACTGAACTGTAAGTAACTGAAACTTCCAATGAGTTATGTAATGTAAATAAACTCTCCAAAAGACGGATGATACTATCTGCCTCTTAACATTTGTTCTTATATATGCTTAGTTTATTTATGTAATTTTAAATGAGGGAATGAATTTGATCTATTGATTATATATATATTTATGGAATAAATTAATAAGGATCATCAGCGCCGGCGCTGGGTACTAGGCGCCCGCATGCAAATTTGATTTTGGTGCCCCTGTCAATATGTATGTTTACTAAGGTGACCCGACCGTGTCCCGTGGCGTTTTAAAAAAGTCATGATTTTTAGAAAGAATGCACGATGTAATGCTATTTTTGATATCAAAAATAGCATAAAATTGATTGTTAAATTATATATTATTTCATACAAACGGTTTGTATGAAATAATATATAATTTAACACGGCAAATTTAGATTTTTTTTTTTTTTTAAATTTCATATTTATTATTTGCGTCACTGTCTGTTTTTAACAAACATGATCTAATATATATATATACGCATATACATACATAAGTTCTAATTTATAATACTTTTAGTGTGTGTTTATTTATATATTTGCTAGCAGAAAGTTACTTATAGTTTACTATAAGCAGTACTATATATATATAAACATTACAATATGAAATTTGTAATATAATAAACTTTATGTTTAGTTTATTGTTCATGATAAATAATAGATTTGATTGTTTTATATTTTTAATATTAAGCAGAGCTTGTGTGCAGGCCTGCTTGTGTGTGTCATTTAATAAGATATAATATGACTTCATATGATTTTCAATAATCTACTCTCAATAATTTTTGTAAATAAACATTTGAGAATAATATTCTTCAAATGTGAGTATTTTTGTTAGTAGAGTTTTAATTTCTCAGGGATGACGCCTTCTTTTTCAGATGCTAATCTCTCAGTGATGGCGCCTCCTTCTGCCAGCGCCCGCATGCCTAGCATGCGTTGCATGCCCGCTTCCGCCGGCCCTGAGGATCATCATTTCATTATTTATATATATCCTGGTCTGATTAGCATCTCAATTTATCTTTATTATCTAAACTGAATATACTTCTAGAAATGTAAATAGATTTTGTTGACATATTTCTGAAATATAATCTATTAATAACATGTTCAGTTTTTTGTTAAGGAAATTGAACAATATTATTTCAGTAATTTTAACCAAGTGTTTGATCAAGCTTTATCCTGAAGGGTGATTTTTATATATATTTAGTTTATTTTGATATTGATTTACTTCTTTTTTTAAAACTGGATTTTACGTTATTTATTCAATAAAGGCTTAAATTTTAAAACAGTTTAGTATACACAAAAACAAACATATGAAGTTAAATCATTCTGTGTGTTTACGTTAAGTCATCTGACAAGGGAAAGGTTCCAGAATGTTTGCATAATGAGAGAGAGTGGGTCTGATCTTCAATGCTAATGAAATGTTCCAATATGATAGAGATAAGGGATGTCAGAAAATTTAGAAATATGTACAGATATACATAGATATGTTCTAATACAGTTTTACATTAAATAACTTATGATACAGACATGAACATCTATAGTTAATATATGTAAGTAGAGAGATTTCAACTTAGGATTTCTTCAGTCCGTATTTGTCCTGCAACCCATCTATCAGTTGCTTGATATTCTGTGGAGGACGGATATAGAGTGAAAAATCCTAAGTTCAAATCCCTCTACTTATATATATAAGAAACATTCAGTATAAGCCAATTATATATATATATATATTAAACAAGATCAACTAATATTTATTAATTTAGGAACTGTTGAAATCTCCTAGTGCCATCTATTTTTAAATTTTATTAAAAATGATGCATTACATCATTAGCTTTAAGGGGTGAATCTTGAATTCTTTATTAGTGAAGCTGATGTAAACTATGATATGTAAAATTCAGCATCAAATTCATGGGCACTACCTGATTTAAATGGACTTCAAACAACATTCATAAGTTAGAATTTTAATATATTCCTTTTAATATTTAATGATTTTCCAATTCTTCATAAATATTTAAGAATTTAATTAATCAGCATAAATTTATATCACCATGAATTTTATTTTAAATCATAATAGTTGCCATTGTCAGCCATTCCAATATGAATATAAACAAATGAAAGTACTTTCATGAGGTTTTTTTTTCATTAAATCAAGGCTTTTGGAGATGGCTTTAATAAGAAGCTTAGTTAAATTTGATATAGAAAGCACTATGATATATCATTGGCTTCCAAAATAATTAGAACTTTATAATCAATTGGAATTTCACAAAAATATTAATACGGAGGCTTCAAGATTATGTCTTATGAATATTCTTTAAGGACAATTTAAATCGGTCTGTAAAAATATCCCCATGAAGTTGGTGTTCCAGCATTGTTAGCTGAGAGGTCAGTGGAGCCACCTTGCAGACAAGCAGTTGGTTGCAGACAGTTGTTGCGGGTTCGCTTCCCAGCCGATGCTATGGCATATGGAAAAAAACACACACCTTCCTTAATTCAAAAAACACATTTTCATATGCTTGAGATTGACAGATGATGACTTAATGCAAAATATCTAATTATAATAGATGACACTAGAAGATTGCATTGGCCCCTAAAATTATCTATATAAAGATCTATCTGAATTGTTTATTCTACATAAAATCTGAAATGTTAATTCAATATCGATAAGAAAATTTAAAGAGGTTTAATATTGTCAGATTTAGTTAGAAGAATATGGTTGTGGATAAAGTGGAATGGTTATATATATATATAATTAGGTAAAATGTTAATCTTTTTCATAAAAAAAATTGCTGCAGATGAAATGAAAAGATGACATTTGAAAATATCTGATAAATAGTTTAATGGGCATGCATGTCATAAATGGACATATTTCTGGTTTATGTTTAAGCTTGTACAGTTATTGCAAATATTGTATATTTTTTGTTTTGTCTTTTTTTTTTTTTTTTTTTGGAAATTGAGGTAGCCATAATTTTTTTACTGAGTGTCCATCAATAATGATGATGATGACTTATATATTTCAAAATTAATCTATGTAAGTAAATTCAGTATTATTGTGATCAAACAAATCCCAATAATTGACTTTATTATTATAATTTTACATAACAATTCTTTAGAAACATTATATATGTGTGTGTGTTAAATCTCACCACCATCATTTTTGGTTATTTACATAAAGAACAGGTTCTGCATTTCAATTCCACAAATTTCTCCAAGACTTTTAATCTATAGTTTCAAAACTCATTCTTTCTTTAAATCATTTTTCTACCCAACCTTTCTTCTTTCATGTACCACTGACAATTGCAAACATATTCTTCAAAATACTTTTCACTATTTTAGTCAAGATATAATTTGATTTGTTTTGATCTGTTTACATAACATTTGATTTTATCAACATAAATCAACTAGGAAACTCAATGTAAAATAACAAATCGAATTTGTATATTTTGCAGAGAAAATTACTTGGTCATGGTTTTAGTTACATTTTAATAATATATCTTAAGATGGAATGGTTAAAATCCACTTGTGTGTCTAAAACATAATCTAATAATAAGAAAATATTATATTTTAGATTTCCAAAATTAATTTAATGCAACATGATCATAAATGGATAGTAAATAATTAAAAAAAATTAAAAGTTAATGTTGAATATTATAAATAAAATAGATTGAACAAGAAACCTAACACACATATTAATTAAATGTATCTTACCTGTGTTCATCATAAACCTCTTAAAAACTTTTGTGATATTTAAGTCAAATAGATCATTTTTAAAACAGAGAAATGTGTTGATAAATATAATGAAAAAATGCAACATAAACAAAACAAAAAAAAAATGAATGTGTATGTAATGAAATTTTGTTAATAACATTTAATAGTATTTAAAGTGTTTTTTAATAAAAATGAGAATGATAAATTATTAAATGATGGTCATGAAGGGAAGTCTCAAATATTATTTAAAATTTTTTAAATGGACCATAAATGTTTATGTTGATTCATAGGAATTTTACAATATTTTTAATTCATAAGAAAGGTATTAAAATAAATAAGTCATAAAAACGAAAATAAGTCAAATTACAAGAAACAACTGTCATAAATGAAATTAAAAATTAAAATGTGTTTTTCTATGAGTATTAGTAAATTATTCATTAAGAACTTTAAAAAAAGAGAGAGAGAGAGGAGGGGAGAAGTTAAAAAATCAGAAAACTGGGCAATTCATTTTAAATATGGTGAAGAGAAAAAAATTGTTAACTAGCAATGCCAAAAATACTGTGAAATAAATAACAAAAACAAATTGTTGAAACAAATAATCTACAAAAGTTCTTAAATTAAATGAAAAAAAAAATATTGCATGTTAAATAAAGAAATATTGAAACAGACAAAACTCTCCATACAGTAGCACCACTCAGTGCAAGCTAGAGTAATGAGTGGATGCCAGGAGGCTTGTGCATAAAATCCCTATCTAGTGCCTACTCATCCAATATCCCCAGACTAGTTTCTGGATTGTGGCCTTCTGGCATCCATTGATTACTCTGGCTTGCATTGAGTGGCACTACTGTTTGAGCAAGCATAAGAAATGGTGATCATGTGATGTTTAGTAGTTTAAACAAATATTGACAAATATAACAATTATTTATGATGAAGCAACTGAAAAACCAAGTTTGGAAGGTTTTTAAAATGCAAATAATTGTTTATGTAAAGTAGCTAATGTGAGCATGAAGTAATGCCATTCAAACATCATATAGAATAAATTTATGAGCAGAACAGATAGTAAATTGAGAAAAATAAGATCCCTTGGATATTTCTCAACTTATTTTTTCATCTCTTGAATATCTGATTAAAGTTCACTTTGAGAGGTGAAAACTCAAAAAATCAGTTCAGTTCATATAAACTTTTTTTTCAAAAAAGTCAAATTATAGAGTATACTGACATTATTGAGATGCAAAGACAACTTACTTTTATGTTCCATATGTAATTTTTGTCTTATTTTCTTGAAAATCTCTTTTAAAGTTTCAAATGTGAAAACAGCTGGTCAAATATTCTATAGACTTACGTTGAACAAAATGCCAATGATAATAACATTAAAAGCATGTTAAACATTGTGTTACATACACAATAAAAAATAGCCATTGCAGTAAATTATACTATGGAAAAATCCATAAAATTCTTCTGGTTTGATAGAAAAGGCCACAATTTGGAATTCTCAAAAAGTACTATATAAGTCAATAAACATCACATGATCAGTACTTCTTATGCTTGCTTATTACTGTTATTAGAACAGGCAAAACTCACTATACGTATTGCCACACACAGCAAGCTAGAGTAATCAATGGATGCCAGAAGGTTTGTGCATAAAATCCCCATCTCATCCAATATCCCCAGACTACTTTCTGGCTTGTGGTCTTCGTCAGTCTGGGGATATTGGATGAGTAGGCACTAGATGGGGATTTTATGCACAAGCCTTCTGGCATCCATTGATTACTCTAGCTTGCTGTGTGTGGCAATACGTATAGTGAGTTTTGCCTGTTTTAATAACAGTTATAAGCAAGCAGAAGAAGTGGTGATCATGTGATGTTTATTGGCTTAAAACCAATCCTGCTAATAGGATAGTGGTGGCTATGGTTATTAAAGAACCAAAGACACCAAAATGTATAGGTACTGAACTGAGTTCAGTTCAGACCTATATGATTATATAAGCTGATGGGCTTGAATCGAAAATATTAAGGTGCTTTCAATTTAAGACTCATAGTTTTGTAGTTAAGTGGAGATAAAAGGTAGTTGCTGGAGGGTTGCATTAGATCCTAAGATCTAGGTGCAGTGCTCTCAGATCTAAGGCTCCTCACTGACGAAGGCCACAAGCCAGAAACTAATCTGGGGATATTGGATGAGTAAGCACTAGATGGGATTTTATGCACAAGCCTTCTGGCATCCATTGATTACTCTAGCTTGCTGTGTGTGGCAATACATATAGTGAGTTTTGCCTGTTTTAAAGTCGTGTATAGTTTGCTGTCACTACACTAAAAATATCACAATCAACAAAGCAAAAAGAGGTAGTATATTATTTGAATAAAATGCCCTGGTTACCAAAACTTTAAAAGCTACTAAGACTATGTCATAAGTAATAATTGTATAACAATCATATAGTCATATTTTCCAAAAGTAAATGATTGAATTGTGTGATAATATTTTCAGTTAGAGATAATTAATATAGATGAAGAAAAGAAACAAATTAATGATTCGAGTACTTCAAATAATCTATTTAATACATAACTATTAATCAATAAATAACACTGCAGTGGCAATACGTGGTATAGTTATATAATAAAGTATAATTCATAAGTTAATCAGTGAATAAAAATAAGTTCAAGAAATGGCGGAAAACTTAGGAACTATTAATGTTTAACACAGTTGTAATGCTTATCATTAGTGAAGTATATGGTTAGTGAAAAATAAATGATCATAGAATCAATTATAAACTTCTTCATAAACAATAACTATTTTTCAACAGAGAAAGATTGAAATGTGAGACAATATTCTCAGAATGAGGTAATATAAATATAAAGGAAAGAAACAAACTGAAGATAATTCACATTATTTAATACATGGGGGGGGGGGTCATTGAGTTAATGGATCAAAACAGCTTTGTGTTTAAATATTTGAGAATAATTAATGCTAAAATCCAAAAAGTGATGTTTGTTTGATTCCAAGATGTAGGCCAGCCAATGATGTAGAAAAACAACATGGCGGCCATTTTTAAAATCTCAGCACTATTTTTTTTTTTAAAAAAATCTTAACAGTAATGAATAAACACACTCCAAATATAACTTGACTAGGACTTTTCTATCATAAAATATATATAGAGATTTGAAATGTTTTGCTGATTGTTGTTTGACACGGATAGAATATTTAAACACTTTACCTGATTTGAAAAAAAAAACAAAACATAACGCATTTCACTAATACTGGGCTTCGTTTTTATTTGCATATTTTATATCAAAATTTGTGTTTGTATGAATGTTTTTACATTGTATACTTGTTTTTGTTTTTTTTTTACTTTTATTATTTAAATATACTTGTGATGTATTTATATAAGTTAAATGCGTGCATTAGATGAGAGGATGGTAATATAAGACATGAAATTAATCAAAATTGTCGCCCATTTAAAATTTATTTTATCGCATATCTTCTAAAATCAAAATCTATTGTGGAAGTTCATTTTAATTTTGCACCTCCTATGATCTTTAAACATTTAGAAAAAAGACAAGTAGGTTTAGTCAGTCCTTTTAAACTGAAACAATCTATCAATTACAAATAAGTAAATGCTAAGGGAATATATATGTAGCGTGTATTTTTAAGGGCGGGTGGAGAGGGAAAATTTAAAACAATGAAGTATAAATTTAACTACAATTGTAATTATGACTATTACAAATAGTTATTTTAGTTAATTAGTTATTTTTTTATTCTTAAGCTAGTAATGAAATAATTCGCTCATGTACCGGACTTAGTAGTATCAAATTTTTAATTTTCCAAAACAGTAAAACTGATATTTACAGAATCCTCTCGCTAAAAGATTCTCTACAAAGTAATCAATTTCCAATTATAAGAATGTCAGTATTTCTCACCCACTCTATCTGGAATGTGAGATGCAAATTAGTATTCACAAATCCTCCACCAGACCCAAACAGTCTATTCATTTCTCTCTTAAACAAAATCAAAAATAAAGACATGATCCTTTCCTCCAAATTTTTATTTGAAGAAACCTGGAATCTATTCCAAATTCCAAAGCCCAATACATTTCCAAATAGCTTATGACAACAATCTATAAACCACAGGATTTATTCCATACCCTGGATTAATATTTTCATAAATCATCGACTACTAACCCAGTAGTGACATTATAGACTTTTTTTTGTCAATGTACTATAAAAAATTAATGTATTAAAAAACCAATATTCTCCCTTAATAAAATTCTTTTAAAACTAAGCTAGTAATGAAATTTAGATAAAGGAAATAAAAGTATTTTCCAAAATAGGAGAAAAAGATTTTTTTTTTTATAAATACATACTTGGTAAAAGAAATGAATAATTACTAAACTGTGGAATTTTGGGATTGAGAAATATTTGAGGTCATAGTTGATAAAGTAGAAGTGTTAATTTGAATCTTTAGGGAAGAACTTGTGAAAAGTATGGAGAGACTTTTGCCTTACAGTGGAGTAATCTTGTTTAAAAATGTATATATCATATCATTTTCAACCATTATCGATCCACTGCAGGATGAAGGTTCTCCAAGTTCACTCCATCTTCTCTGATCTCTAGCCTCTTTCTCCACATCACACCAGCACACTTTTTTATTTCATTCATCCATCTTACATTTGGTTTCTTTCTAGGTCTTTTACCATCTCTTGCACTCCAGTTTAAGATTTTAACTTTCCAACTATTATCATCTCTTCTAGCAATATATCCAGATCAGATCCACTTCAGCCTCGTGATTGTTTCAATGATGTACAAAGTAATTTAATGGCTGTAATTGTTTATTTTTTCTATTAAAATTATAATCGCTAAATTATAGATTTATATCCATGGAAAAAAATTAATTAGTCTTATTCTTTATAATTATTATCATGTAAATTCTCATCTGCAAAAAAGAGTTTGATATTAACTGAAAGTAGAAATTTTCATTCCTTTATGAGGTCTTCGGAACAAATTTTTAATACTCATGATATGCTTTCATGACATTGCAGTATTATCATTATATAAGTATTCATCTGTTACACAAATAAAAATAGATTGCTCACCAATGTGCATTAGGCAGCATAAAGAGATTATTTGTTTTTACCCCTGAGTTTAAGACAAGAAAGATCATACTGTATTTCTGAGGTATCAGTTGGATATTTTTTTAAAACAGGGTAAATATGTTTGTGAATTGCTTATATGTTTTTGTATCTGCAGTTATGATATACAAAAATAAAATCTGTTACTCATTTCCCAGAGATTGGAAAAAGCATCAGCCAAGGTAGTGGCTTATAAATTTAGGCAATCTCTGATGATGATTTTTTATCAGTTATTTACAATCATAGATTACTTTAAAGTGAAGGAAGATTGCATGAATTGGAAAAAGACCTATCTAATATTAAACGGGGCATTGTCAAACTTTCAGAAGTTAGAAGAAAAGATGAAGAGATACTCGTTATGAAACATGGACATATGATTTACTAAGAAGTACAAATATTAAAAGCACACATGGAAGAGCAACATTGTGGATATTGGTAATGTGTCAGATAGAGTGGCAAAAACATACATTTTTCAATTTAATGCTAAATCATCAATTGCAGTTAATTCAAATTTATACCACAACAATTTTCTTTCTCATGAAAATGTAGACAATTTTTTTTTACAGATATGGGATTCTGTAATCTTAATGAGTCCATAAGTAATTTTACAGTTTATCAAATGTATAATGCTAACAATATAAGCCTATTCATGAAACAAACAAGTCTATATATGTTACTAGTATAATTCACAAGCTAAATTATCAAAGAATTATTTAATGAACGTGTACATAATGCCCACCTTTTTGTTGTATATTGATATGATATAACAAAAAGTTGAACATTATTTACATATTCATTTAAATGATTCTTTGTGACTGTAACTTATCTTAGTAATATATTCCTATTTGTTTGTTTTGTGAATAAGTTTAAAATGCTTTCGATAAGATCAGACAAAATTTTAAAACTTGCCCGAGAGATTTTAGTGCTAGAATTGGAAAATAATTGAAAAGTAAAATGAATATGAGTTAAGATATAGAGGACATAGATTTGTGGAAATAAAATGTTTATATAATGAACTCTTTTTTTTTTTGAGAAAAATCCCATTCAGAAATGGACAGAATGAATTCAAATGGAAATATTGCAGAGTTGAATTTGATTTTGACTATGAGCAAATATTATTTCAAGATCTACATTATTCTTAATAAAATCAGCTCGAGAAATGAGTATTGATTAGTAAGAAGTAAAATATATGTTAATGCAAAGCTAAGGAGGTAAAAGTATTAATTAAGGGAAGACACTATTAATAGTTGATAAATCTAACCATCTTAAATAGTTTGTAGAATTTAAGCCAGAACTTGTAAATCATTTTTAAAATATTACCAAATATGAAAAAATTCAATAAGTAGATAATAGATATTCTACTAAGGACAATAACACAGACATCTGTATTAAAAAACAATAATTCCTCAGAAATTTTCAACTGAGTCAATGTGTTCTATATGAAGAAGAGAAAGAACATATAAATATTTTAAAATACCACATTTTGAAATTACTTGTATATAAAATTGCCAAAAAGATTATATTAGGAAATGTAATTGGGAATCAGCAAGAGTATATGTCAAAAATATGTCCCAGTATTTTAATATTTGGAAGAAAGTTGTTTCACTATTAAGAAAATATGACATCATTACTGATAAGAGGAATGGCATGACGAAATATGTTGAAGCATTCTACCAAGAATTATATATTAATGCAAAGTATTCCCTAAAATTACAACATATTTGGAAATGCATGTATTTTAAATACAGTAATAATACATGCAATTAAATATATAATCAAATCAAAAAGCTTCAGAAAATGATATCTTTAAAAAAGCAAGTGGAAAAAAAGAAAAAGTGTTGGCAAATGTGTATTAAATATGTCAAGCGTTGGTGGCCGAGTGGTCAGCACAGCTGCCTTACAAGCAGTTTCCCCAGTTCCTGGGTTCGCTTCCCGGCCAATGCTTTGACACATAAAAAAAAAATCTGTATTAAATATATAAATGACAAAAATATGCTAGATGATTAAAATAATTTAATAGAGATTTTGATACTTAAGAAATGCGAATAAGATGATATTACAAACTTATTGATCTTCTGCCATTTCTATAAAAGATCGTATTCAGTTAATCTATGGAAAACTTTGAACTCAGTCCAACCAAAAGAGTAAGCTAGATTGAAAAATTGTTACATCCAGATTTTAAAAGAAGCTTTTGATAGAATCTACGAGTTATAAATTGCATTAGCTTATAAAAGCATTCGATTCTATTAGCATTTTCATAACGATTAAAAATGTGGAACATCAAATCATAGACCCAGATTATTGTATAGTGTAATGAATACATATCAAAATGTAACATCAACAATCAGATATAGGATAACACTACCCATGGATAGGTGTTTGAGTGATTCTACATTTTCAAAATATTTTCTAATCATTTTACAGGAAATATTTTGTGGATTAAAATAAGATGCTAAAGGATTGAAATAAATGGAGATCTATTAAGTAACCTAGGTTTCGCAGATAGTATGGTGGCTTTTGTAAATAATACTTCAAACTTTCAGGAAATGTTAAAAGAGTTTTTAGTTGAAAGTAATTTATCCTTATCGTTATCCATCATGCAAGATGAAGATCCCTCTGAGTTTAATCCATCATTGATCTCTAGATTCTCTTCTCCACACCACCCATCCATCTCACACATGGTATCTTTATAGGTTTTTTTTACAATCTCTTGGAATTGGGTTTATGATTTCAACTGTTCATCTATTATCTTTTCTAACAATATGTTTAGCCCAATTTCACTTAAGTCTCCTAATTCTTACAGTGATGTCTGTAACACCTGTTTTTTCTCTCATTTTTGATCTTCTTGTTACTCCTAATAGACATCTTTCTATCCATTGGTGAGTTGTCTGAAATCCCTGTATTATTTTCTGTTAAATGTCCAAGTCTCAGATCTGTGAAAGTAAGTAATTATGATTAAAGATATTCAATCACTTGTCCCAAGAAAGAGAAAACAAAGGTTGATAATAATGAATTAGAAATTAACTATTTCTAATACTTTGGTCAGATTATTAATACAGATTGAAATATTATTAGTGGAATTATTCATCGAATTAAATTGTTTTTCGAGTGGTTTTAATAAAAATATATGTTTATGGATTGAAAAAGGTCTTTTATAAATGTGTTTAACCACATGAATCTGAAATTTGATTGCTTAATACAAAAGCAATACAGGTTTCAATCAACGCAGTAAAGAATAAAGAGATGTATTTTGTATATAATTACGAGAGATTGAAAATGAAATAGAATGAAATGGAACTGGGATAAACATGTTGCTTGAAGAAATGACAATAGATATACAGTTAAAGTTATAAACTGAATACTAAAAGTCATCAAATATCTGGAAAGAGATCATCTGGTAAATAGATAAAAAATAGTGGGGAGATACGGAGAAGGTATAGGTTACAAAAAACTGGGTTAAACTTGAAGAGATATTTACCCTGTATTGGATTGATAATGCTTGAAAATGAATTTTAATGTTGTGGTGAAAATTGATCATATAAATGCAGGCAAATCAAGTAAATTAATAGATAGATATGTGGGTGTAGATTGGTAGACTGGCAGGGCAGTAGATAGGTAGTAAGTTATTGGATGAAGAGATGGATGTACAGACAGGTAAATAGATAAGTATATAAGTAAGTAAATTGGAATGTAAGTCATTGGATGAATGAATGGATAATTAAGTAGATAGTGATTTTTAAAAGTAAATAAAATCAAATATACTTATATTCAGGTGCTTAAAATCAGGAATAAACAAAAGAATAAAAATAGGTACATGTTGTGTTCAATAAAAATATGTTGTCATACAAATAAAATTTGTTTGTAATTTGCCCCAGTAATTGTTTTTAAGTAAAAAATTAACAATTTTGTTTAATATAAAATGTAATAATTGAAATTTGTGAATAATTGTTTTTAATTTTTTTTTTTAAAATTAAGTGTTTACAAAGATTAGTAGAGATGTCATAATAATACAATTGTTTGCCTACTTCATAAATAAACATGTTTATGTATATTTTATTTATTTTTAGCAAAGGAATGCATATGCAATATACATACTTACAAATATTAATTGTCAAAAAATAATTTGGGATTTGATTTTGAGTTAGGATTTTTTTATTTTTAATTTCACTAAATTAAATATCCACTTTCCTTTTTGTTTATTTATTGTTTTTGGGAGAGAAACCATTGTAATGTCATTCTTTGATAGCTACTTTTATTTTGTCCAATTTACATAAATACATAAATTGAGGTGATAACTTTTAATGATATATCAATTTTATCTACTCATTTAGATTGAGACAATGATAGCCAATTTAGTGAAGTGAAAACAGTTCTTTGTATCTTAAAAATGGAAAAGCTACAGTTCCTGATGAAATCTGCAGAAGTTTTCAAATATAGTGGTGATAGGTTAGCTTCAAAATTATTGGAACTTTGTTAGGAATATAAATACTCATGAAGTTGTGCCATCTGATCTTAAGAACGCTTTTATTGTTCCAATTTTAAAAACAAAGGGAATAGACAGAATTGCCTAATTTATCATGGAATATCATTATTATCCACTACAATAAAGATATATCCAAGAATTTGGTTAAAAAGGTTGGTTCCAGTTGCAGATATATGATTACCAGAAACTCAATGTGGTTATAGAGCATTAAAAAGCACTAAAGATATGTTTTTTTATTGCCAGGCAAATGCAAGAAAATATCCACGAATAGAATACTCTAACTGACTTGCGTGTATTTTTTTTTAATTCCATACATGATAAATATTGCATGAGGGCACACTGTTTGATAAATATTTTGAATATATGGATATAATTTTGAATTTTGCGTGCAATTAATATAAATTCATATTGAATCTTTTAATTAGTTTTATTTTTTTTTAATATTTAAAATAAAACGTTTTAGATAGTGGGAAATAATGCCACCACCAGTTAAATTTCATGACTGTTTTGAATGTCTTAAATATTGACTTATGTTACGAAACTAATCGTAGAGAAAACATGAAAAGCATTGAAACAAAGAATATTTTCACACCAATTTCTGGTGACATGTAAAATAATCAAACATAATGTAAAACTTTAGAGAACACTGATTTATATATATAGAAATGTGTGTTGTAACTAAGTTTTTTTTTTTTCATAACGTTTTAAAAAACAATTAGATATAATGCTGTGTTTTGTCATTGAAAAGTTGTTTAATTGTCTTGCATTGGTGGTCGAGAGGTCAGCGCGACTGCCTTGCACTTGCGGGCGGTTGCCCGGATTGCGGGTTCGCGTCCCCGCCGATGCTATGACACTTTAAAAAAAAAAAAGTTGTTTATTAAAAAAAGTTAAAAGAATCTGATTATCATTTCTGTTGCCTGGTCATAAAAAAAAAAAAAAAACAAGTTTAATATAATACAATGGCAAAAACTTAGACCATCTGTCATAAAAAAAAACATAACAAACTTATCCAAATATATATTATATATTTGAAAGAGGGAGAAAAAAAAACGTTTACAAAATTTAAGTGCTGAGGGTTAAAGCGTTTAGAAAAAAATATTGTAAAAACTTGACAATGTCTTTCAGTTTTCTAATAATTGATGGTTTGGCCCACTATTATACAAATAAATTATCAGTGATTTTTAACAAATCAAGTTAAAGCAAGCCTTTA
Source organism: Epiperipatus broadwayi (assembly GCA_028023455.1). Lineage (NCBI taxonomy): Eukaryota > Metazoa > Onychophora > Udeonychophora > Euonychophora > Peripatidae > Epiperipatus > Epiperipatus broadwayi. Next base: position 3,919,502 of record JAQFVV010012461.1, on the reverse strand, counting down.
ATGTTGTTTTGAATTTGAGTAAAGCTCATGTTAGGTATAAAAAATGAAACATGAAATCAAATCAGGTGAATGTGATTAATAATAATAAAATGTTTATTGTTTAATTTTTTAATTTAAAAAAAGTTATAATTCTGGGAGAATCTTAACTTTATTATATAGTTGTAAATACTGTAGTAGACAAACTATTTTTATTTTAGAACTAGGATATTTTAAAGTAATCATAAAATTAAAATATTGGTAAATGTTATAAATATACCTCTTTTTGAAACTCAATTTATGTATATTATTAATCTAGTCTGTATGATATCTGATGAAGTTATATTCATAATTTATAAATTATAGAGCTGATGGTTATTTAGAGTAATTAACCAAAGTTATTTTTTTGGTACTTGTGCATTTTCCCGTCTACCAAACTCTGCCATCCATATTTTTGATAAATATACACATTCGAGGCATACAATAAAATTGTCATATTTAATATTTACATTTTTATTTTATTAGTGTTACTTTTTAAAAAATAAAAAAATTGTACAAAAATTAATTTCAATATTTACACTATTATTATAATTTTTTATGAAGTCAATTTATTAATATAAAAATAAATTTAAAAAATAGAAACGTAATGTTATATCATGCCCATTAATGCAGACTTCAATTTATTAACTAAAAGTAAAAAATAAATGAAATGTCTTTATATACATTTAAATGAATATATTTGATTAACGTATTAATTTTTAAAAAAAAAACACGAAATGTCTTTATAATATATATGGACAACAGCGGTTACACATTATATTTACCTTTTATTTCTTATCATTAATTCTAATTAATAATTAACACATATTCAGTAATAGTAAATATTGTAATTAATTTTTACCCAATGTTTTATATTTTTAAAATAATACTAACAAAAATAAATGTAAATATTAAGTATGATGTTTCATATCAGCCATTTTTTTTGTAAAGATTTATTGTATGCCCCCAAAACTGTATATTTATCATAAATACATGTTAGTCTGAAAAATGCACAAGTACTGGTTTTTTTTTACTTCACTCAAATGAGTTTCAATTTAAGACCCTGTATGTAACTTTTGAATGTACCATTCTGCCTTTTCACTAAACCACACAGAACATTCTTGGGATAAGTTTAGTAAGCAAACAAACTATTCAGTGCATTTCATTTGGAAATGCTTCAAATTTTTAATACCACCATAAAATTATAATATTAAAACATTCACTGCAATTAAAACACAATTGCCAATTTTTCTGTACTCATATATTTGACATTCGCTTTACATATGTGCATTAAAAGTTATTACTAATCTTTTATTACATTGGAGATTATCATGTAGTTTTAATCCAAATATAAACTTTAAACTTAATTAAAGATTAATATATCTATTATTATTGAAAACAATTATATGTATGATGCCTTAGATATAAAGCACTTAAAACTTTTATCTTGGAACCTATAGTTTAAACACGAATAAGCATGATATGATAACCTAAAGTTTAGTAAGTGATTGGTCATAATCAGTAATATATTTATTTAAAATGGACATTTGGCAGTTGTAGACTGAATTGCTGTAATTTGACATTGATAAATAAATACTGAACAAAGATGATGAGGACACATGAGAGATTGTAATTTGAGACAATTGAAATGTGCTAATATACTGTAAATGCATCTTCAGGGTGATTTATCTTTTTAAAATATCTGATTCATGTGTTTAAAGTATATATGATATAACAGAATAAATAGTGATAATACATTATGATGGAAAGATTACAATTTATTCTAAAATTTACAGCTTAGGACTGCTTTTGAATAGGTTGATCTTATTCATAGAACTAATATATATTTATATAAATAGAATTTATAAATTAAATAATTTAAATATACCATTAACATGATAATACAATGCAAGAGTCTTTCTTGTTTATTGCATCGATGTTATTTGCTATACCAATACCTCTTTATATTTTCTTTTTCAGTCATTGCATTCAGCACAAATGACTTTAATATTAAGCGGATTAAAACTCTTGGCAGCTTCGATTTCATGTTTTAATAATATAAACTCAATATTGGAGTCTGTTTTAGCACATTTGTACATATATATTTGTGTTGCACTAATCTTCTAGCCCTGTTGGTATGAGATTCACCATAGTAAATTGCATTACATGTTGGCTCATTGCATTTAATTTTACAAAAAATCATTTGGAGATCTCGGTCTGATGATAACTTATCTTTAGTGTTGTTCAACATTTGATTAAGATTAGATGGTGTTCGAAAACTAGTACTGAATTCATTTGTGCATATTGTTTTTAAACACTGCTCTAAAAATGTAATTCTGTCATCCTTATTAGAAATGGTTTTTGATGTTTTTAATGCTGCCTTATGCATAATATAGTCATTCATTATAAATTATAACTCAATTAGGTTTCATCTTTTCTTACCATCATAGTGTTCTGTCATTATTTATTTTGTTGTATTCAAATTCAGGAAAGAAGAAATGTAATTGAGTTATATATATATATATATATATATAAGTTTTAAATTACATAAAATAAATGTAATTGAGTTATATATATATATATATATATATAAGTTTTAAATATAGTTAAAATATTTTTAATTGGAATTTTCTCCTATCATTTTAGTCTATTATACAATCACAATAAGAAGTTATATATTTTTATTAAAGCTATCTGAAAATTATTATATATTAATTAATTCAGACTTTAAATTTAAGCATATATACTTTAGACAATGTTTGTTTCCATTTTGACATTACTTATATCATTTTGTTGTTATATATTCTTTTTACAACTTATTGGATGGAATGGCAGGTTATGATTGACGTTCAGAAATTCATTTTCTTCAGCTTATAATTTGTATGTATTAATAATAGAGTTATAATTTGAAGAATATAATTTAAGGTATTTGACCATCTTAATACTATGGTGAGCGTATTACATATTTGGATTACTTTTATTATAATTATTACCCGTTTTTAATTTGTGAAAGTTTTGATTTGAAACGAACGCTTTCCCCCCAAATTATCATTATTATATAAAATCAATCACATATATAATAATTTTAACAGGCAACCTTTTTTTTTCTGTCTTCCAAATAAATCTAATACATTTTTAAATATTTAATTTTTAAATATTATATTTAACATGATGGAGAAAATCAATAATGATTTTGGATAAAATAACCTGTAAGTGATACTGTATTAAAATGTGAGTTTTACATATATATATATATTAATGTGGGAAAATATTATTATAGTTTAAATATAAAATTTAATAATATTTATTCTACCTAGTATACTTTCGACTCTTTCACGTCATATTCATGGTTAGTCTGCTGAGAACATTAATTTTCCATTGATTGATTGAGTAAGCACTAGATAGGGATTTTATGCACAAGCCTTCTGGCATCCATTGATTACTCTGTTTGGCACAGGGTGGCACTACTGTATGGGGAGTTTTGCCTTTGTTTATAACTTAATACTAGGTTAATAAATATAACATATAATTAATAAAGAAATACACAGAAAGTTTATCTGGATTATAGAAATAAGTGTACTTTAAATTAATATAAAAATTCTCAAGATAAAAGTTCTTATATGATTTGAAATATTTAATAATGAGTTTCTAGTCATTGATTAATAATTTAAGGAAATAATAGTTCACATTCCTCTTACCATGGTTGTTCTTTTCTTTCTTGTAATAAAATATGATTGAGACATTTACCATGGCCATGGACTTGCACATTTTGATATCTGTTTCATGTGATCTGAGGTATGGTATTCCATTAAGACAGGTGCGTAGATCTATGGGGGATATAGACACGATGATGAACATCAAGGCAGAATTTTGCAGCAGTATTGAAAGGTGATAAGTGAATACACCAGAAATATAGACATGCAGTTGGGCATTTGCTATGGCGAAGGTGAAAGTTTCCACTTGGTCATACATCCCGTCAAATTGTTCCACTATTTATCACTCCACTGCACTTTTTACAATTCGTTATAGAACACAGCACCAATTAAAAAAACCTCCTCTCTAACGTTCTCGTGGGTTTTTTTATATCCCCCTTCTGTCTTCCATGCATGTCCCGTCTATTTTTTTTTTTCAGATATTTACTTCTTATACCTGGTTATTTTTAATTAGTCTTTCAAATTGTTTACAAACTCTACCTATTAATTTTCCATTCTAAATTTAGTAAGCATTTCCAGCCAGATAAGAACAGTTCTTTTTAACAGAATGAACTGTGCACTTTACAAGAAAAATACAAAATTAAGTTTTAAGAATAATTTATGCCTATATCTTTTTTTTCTCTTATTAAGGTTATATTCCTAAGAAGTATTTGTATTTTGTATAGACATTCGATTGCCATCTTTTATTAGATCGAATCTCTTCTTTTTTTTATATCAAAGATATGACATCTACATTATTTCTATAATTAAAAATAATTAGATCAAATGTCTAATTTAATTAGATAAGTATATTTTCTTATCTTAGTTTCTGTATGGTCTCATATATATATTATTATTATTATTATTATTATTATTATTATTATTATTATTATTATTATTATTATTATTATTATTATTATTATTATTATTCGCTAAAATATAATTATTATGAAATTATTCTTAATCTAATCAATCACCCCCCCCCCTTTCCTCATTGAACCTTTAATACACGTAGTACCTTGAACAGTACAATATACACATATGAAAATGGTTTCTTCTTTATAACCTAATGCTATATGCACTTTTGATGAAGGTCACACATATCATAGCTCTTTGGAAGTGCACTTAGCAATAGGTTATAAAGAATAAAAAAAATATTTTGATACACAGTTGAACAATATTGTCAAGCATTGGTGGTTGAGAGGTCAGCGACAGCTGCTTTACAAGCAGTTGTCCCGGGTTAGCGGGTTCGCTTCCCGGCTGATTCTATGGCACATGAGAAAAAAAAAAATCGATATTATATAAATGTATAGATGTTTTATTTTATTTATTTTTTTACAGATTATCATTAAACAATTTTGACAAATATTTTAAAAACAAAATAATTTGAAAATATGTCAGATATTGTTTTAGCAAAAATATTTATGGTACAAAGTATCTGATTATTTTTGTAATAAGGATCCTTATAATTCAGTTTACAAAGAAGTTTTATTTCTAATTTATCCTAATCCTTTGTTCGGTATTTTTATACAAATTATTAATATCATTTATTTGCTCTTGATATCAAACTTTAGTAAATAAATAAATATCTAAAAGAAAAAAGGTTTGCTAAAATTACACGACCCCCATTTTAATTAAAACAATATAATCATTAATAAAAGATAAGTTGAACCTCTCATATTTCTTTGTCTATCAAGTTTTCACTTCGCCAAAAAAGGATGTTCTTCCTCTGCTACAGTTATGTTTTGTAAAATGACTATAGATTATATCAAACATTCTAAAAATTAGGACCTACTGTGATACGATTTGATATATCTGCAGCCTTTGGTTTCAGTTTTTATTGAAGCACCTGCAAATTCTTAAAAAAACATAATATATCTTCTATTCTCTACATATTAGCAAACTTACTCAGCAAGACTAATTCACTTTACATTACATGGACAAACCTATCCCCCCCCCACTAGTTTAAAGCACAGCCCTTCTCTCAAGCTCACTTCATTTCCTGACTTTCATTAACCCATTATTATCAAGTGTCCAAAATAAACTACCATGAATTTATAGTGCTTTTGTAAATCAAACAATTAATCTCATAATATATATCTGGATGACTTGGTCATCTTATTACCATCAAAAAAGTATATTTTTCAACTAATTGTCATTGCAAGAAATTATACAGAGAATTCCTATTTCAAATTCAACCAAGAAAAAATCTTTTTCCTGGAATATTCTCTCAGGCAATAATGTAAACCTTTCTTTCAGTGCCTCTCCACATAAATTTGTAGGTTTTCCCATTTATTTTTCTGCAAATGCTATGAGATCTAAAATTCAAAGTAAACTTCTTACCTCTTTAGAAAATAAAATGAGCTCATTACCTAAAGCATATTTTAGCCATAAGATCAAAGGCATCTCTCATCAATATTTTGTTCTTTTTAAAAACCTTGTATTATATGCTTACCATCAAGTAGACAACATTCTCTATGAGAAAGTTAACTTCACTGTGCAATAAATTGATTGGGAATAAGAAAATGGTATCAGTTATAACTAAATCAATGTGAATACATGCAACACAATGGGCTCTCATTACACTGCATTTCAAGTTACTATCTTCAGAGAGCAATAAATGAAATTATTAAGTTTATTAATTTGTAACCTGAGGTCCTAAGCTTTATATTGATTAATTCATTGCACACACCATCATTAATCAAAAATTCTTTCATTAAATGATTAATCATATCCATAGCTATATACCCTACACCAGGTCAAAAATTACTTGTAAAAAAAATTAAATATTGAGATGCATATGTAATAGTACATAAAGGGCAGCTAATTAACCCACCACAATCTAGAATTAAATTTACTAATAAACAGATAATTCAAAGATTCAAATGTTGGTCTTTGAAGCCAAAACATTTGGATTTTTTAATTAAAATCAACCTTGAGGCTCTTCCTGCTAATGCCTTTCTAAGCCAAAAAATGTTTGTTTTGCAAATATGGATTCAATACATTCTCTATGTTACAAGGAACAAGAAACTATAGAGCATTACCTTAATAATTGTGTATACTGAATCATAGTAATTTCACTTACTATATCTCAAATTCTTCCTCTCATTCCTTTAATAAGCAGTATAAATAGAAGACGTTTTCCTATCAGACATATAACTATAATTATACTTTTATCCTATCATTTCTAAGGAGTCATTTTTGTTTTAATCTGACATTTCAAAAGCTTCATAGCTCAAATAAAGAAAGCAGAGACAAAGTGCTCACTCTGCCTGATACCTTTTTGCCTACTTGGAATTTGGCCAAGTCATCAACCTTACTATAATTATTAGACCTTAAAAATATATTATATATTAGCTTATGTAAAATGTATTACATTATGCAATTTAACCTTTTATTTGCAATAAAGTATTCTTTAAAATTAAACATTTTTCAATGTCAACGTAAATAATTTATATAGCATATTAATTTCTTTTTTACAATTGCTTGCAGGAATGGCCAATGTTTTTACATTGATGTAGCATTTTTTTTCTTGTGAATTCATATTGCACCATTCAGTTTTAGTATAAAATATAGCATATTCTATAATATTTAATATTGCTGTGAGTTTTTTCTTTTGTAAAATAATAATGTAGTGTAGAAACAAATTTAAAAATTAAATATTATGTTAATGAGGCTTCTGAATTTACTTTGTTGCAGTAGAACATGTTTCAAATTTGAATATATTAATCTTGATTCTCATTGTTTTTTGGGTTTTTTTTTTTTTTTTTATCAGTTTCATTATGAAAATAGTTTTCATAAAGATCAAATATATAAGACTTATTTACAAATAATGAATAATTACAAAATGAAAGCAAAAACTATTGCGAACATATTCAGAATCAATCACACCAAAGATTAAAAAGGTGTCAAATATGTGTTTATAGAATGAAGTCAGAGCAAAAGAATTTTTTTCAAAATAATTGATATATATATATGTGTGTGCGTGCTCTATGCACAGATAATGAAGCTATTAAACGTAAGTAAAATTATCAAAAGTTACCGCCAAGTGCTTTTGGGACAGTTTATAGTCCCATATTCATGGCTACTTGTGTTTAGCCATGAATATGGGACTATAAACTGTCCCAAAAGCGCTTGGCGGTAACTTTTGATAATTCTACTTACGTTTAATAGCTTCATTATCTGTGTGCAGAGCACATATATATGCTAATGAAGTAAAGCCTTAACTATTTAAATAATTGACTGAATTTGAATTTGTGTTAATTTGTTTTTTGATTGCAATATTACTTTATGTAGATCTACACTCTTTATTTTTATAATCAGGGGTGCAGTGTACCAAATCAATCCTACAAAGCATCATATTCATACAAGTATCATAGATTGGCCTTCTCTGGTTTACATGATTCACATAAGCATCTCCTATATAAAAGTGTATATTTCTTAATAATTTATATGTGTTCTTTATCACCATATACATTTAGCTTTAATTAATTTTTCAATGTTATGAACATTGGCAAAGTAAAGGTTTATTTAGCAATAAACCAAGATTCTTTCAATATGTGTTTTCTGTCATCTCTTTTAAGGCATACCATTTTTACATTTATTGGGTTGAAAATGTATTGCTAACAATAACCATGTCATTAATATATATAAAAAAAGAGAATAGTATACAACTCTTCAAAAAGTGGAATATGTAAATCATCAATTTTAATACATTAGGGTTTACATATAAATCCTATGTAATTCCCAAAGCCTCTTAACCAGCTGAAAGTGAGCTCAGATACAAATAATAAATTAAACTGAATAAACCTTTTTTTTCTGGAGCATTTATAGCAATGAAAAACTAATTACAGTAGAATAAGTAACGGAAAATAAGCTGAATATTTAGCTTTGATAGACCTAATGTTTTAGGGCAAATATAGGTTTATAATATATGATTCCAACCACATCAGACCTTTATAATACTAAATTGTCCATTCACTTTACTATTTTTACACAATGCTTTATTTACCACCCTTTCTTTCAGTTTCAATTGCCCCAGAAATCTTCAGAACTTTATATCTTCTAGCCTCAACTCTAAATTCAAATTTTAAAGCATTGTGTAACAGTACTGAAGTGAATGGACAATTTAATATTATATGGTATACATTTGGCAATGCAATAATAAAGAATAGTCAATGTCACATCTTTCATATTTTCAAGATCAGTACTCTTCATCCTATTTTAAAGCCATCTACTTTCAGCTTGACTAATCAAAATGCACACAATAATATAATGCTATAATATCCTCACAACCAGATCTGTTTGTGTTTAGTTTCTGTATATTTTAAAGATCTCAGTTTTATGCATAAGCACATTTGTTTCAGCTTTGAATTCTCACTAATGATGACAAAAGCCAAAAACTGAATCTGGGATTGGAAATATAGCACCATAACATCTGATTTACATATTACATAAGCTTGCAGTGGAAAGGTTTAGAATAGAGTTAACAGTATTATTTTTTGAAGCATATGAGAGTCCCAGAATATTATTGTTGTCCTTGCCAAAGGACAGAAAGAGTCATATTTAAAACTGAGGTCTCTAAAATATATAGGAACTGACCTGACACCAGATCTTTATTGTTATGTAAGTGAGCCTGTGTTGAAAGCCTAGAGGTTTTTTTAAATTCAGGCTATTAGGTTGAATAGCATAAAGTAAAAAAGATGTCAGTTAGATGCATAAGCGCATTAGTTCCAGATTTGAATCCTCATTGTCACTGATGACAGCAAAAGTTTGAAAGCAATCTGGGAGTACAGGTATTATATTGGTATATTATCTGGTATCCATTTATTATTCCAAATTACAGTAGATGGCTCTATGGTTGGAATAAAAATAATTAGATGAAAATATATCCCTCATATTAAATAGAGGTATTTGAACTTAGGATTTTCCGTTTGTTTAAATTGAAGTGGAGGATGAATGTAGAATGAAAATCCTATGTTCGAATCTCTTTATTTACTATAGTAAACATTTTATCTTTCAAAAGGACTATAGTAAACATTTTAGTATACCGAATATATAGGTTGATTACATAACCCTCATTAATTATCTTCTATTAATTGTCATTCAATTAGCTCAGCTAGTTTTCTATGATTTCTAAATGCTTTTAAATGAATTGGGCTACTTATGGTTGGGTCTTTACTTTTTGCTTTATATGTGTTATTGTTTTAGTACGAATATTAAATTGTCTTTTCACGACATGTTGGGTGAAGTGGACAGCACATTACTATGAACAATTAATGATCATTGATCATCATCACTGGCTGGTCCCCCTCCAGTTTTTTATCACAGTTTATTTTAGCATGTTAATATCTTGAACTATATTAATATTTATATGTGTGTGTATGTTTTGATTGCACTTTGTTTTCTGTTTGAATTCACAATCGTACTTCACACTCACTTACGCATATATAGTACTTTGCTCTTCTATAGTTTATTAGCTTCAAGATATGCTAAAATATAGGAGATCATTGAAATACATGTATGCGTGTTTTGTCTTTTTGTTTACAAATTTAGACAAAAAAGGGATGGCCAAATAGTAATTTAATCTGGTTGACTAAATTTAATGAATGTTTCACAAGCAAGATAAAAATTATTTGTAGAGTCTAACAGGAATATTCATACGGCCTCATGCATTTAAATTGCTTTAAGCCAAACTACAACTGTTGTTTTGATTTCTGCTTCACTATTGATTGTTAAATTGCCAGTAAAATATTGTTTATACAAAGTTAATAAAATAAGGTTATGAAGTTAAATGGGGTTGTTAATAAATTAAAATAACTTGTTATTATTACTGTTATAATTTCATTGTTATTACTTATATTAACCTTAATAACACTACTGAAGGGAATTACTAATAAAAGTAATAATAATAATTAAATATATATATTACATTGTTTGTACATATATATATAGTCTGGATGTTAGATATTAAATTATTTATATAAACTTTGTACATAAAAAAAAATCACGCATATTTACATTATTATCATCATGAACAGAGTTACTCCTAAATGAATATAATTACAGTATTATGAAATTCTAAGCGCTAGGAACGTTTAATATAAAAAAAGCTTCAACTTGAGTTAAGCGCTTGTGATATCTTGGCTATGATGCCATATTCATAACAATAAGTCGTGGAAAGAGGGTGATGGGTATAAATAGGATGTAAATGTATCCAAATGAATTTACATAGACCACTTTTTAGAGATGGGGGAAGCAGGATTCCTTTTTACTTATGGAATTCAAGTTATTAACAATGTACCATGCCTCCTTTATTTTGCGCTTAGAATTACTTCGTTTGATGCACATAACGTTGGCTGATGTAGGCTTAAAGGTATGGTTGAATGTGTATTAATGCTCCAGAAATATGGATTTGTGTTTTGCTTTTGGTCCTTTTGTTCAAATGTTGACATTAGGACAATCTTGTTGGAAAGCTGATGCATATCTCTCCATAGTAGATGCATTACAGCCAACTTGAGACCAGGTGATCTGTAAATGGTGTGGAGGGTGGGATAGTTCAGTGGGGAATTTATATTTGTTGATTAACCTGTTTATAGATGTGGTGTATGGAAGCTGACTCTGTACGATAGCATATTTTGTTTATGATCCCGAGGACTTTAGGGATATAAAGGAGCAATATTCATGGCTTCTAACTCTAGAAAGAGAGAGAGCAAGAAATGATTGAAGTCAGAATTACTGCTTGTTTAATTAAAGAATGGAGATATGGTTCCACAAGCATATGCTTTGTTGGTATAAATGCAAAGCCATGATCAATGGTTTTAAAAGCTCATAACATTAGTTCTAATATTAATCTCAAATGACTAAAAAGAGCAATGTAAAGAAAAAATGATAAGAGCATAAGAAAAAAAGGAATTATTTATTTACTTATTCAGTGAAGCCATGAACCTTGCTTTATCCATCTTTATCACCTCAATTATATGCTATTCATAACAAAAAAAAAGTGGGAACAACCCCCCCCCCTTTCCTTTTCATTGAAATGCCTAAACTTATTTAATTTTATGAATCTCCTTTATGGTAGTTCTTTTTTTTTTCTAATTATAACATTCCCAAATATGAATTTTTAAATTATGTTATCTGCGACTTAAGTTGAATTCATGAGCACATGCAAATTTTTTCCTGCCGGGGTGGGGGGTCAAACAATTTTACATGCCGTAGGTATTAAGTATATCTTCAATAAAATGAATTGTAGTATGGGCAATAAATTCATAACAAGTCATAAAATACTTTCATTATTAAATGAGAAAAAATAATAATTAATTTCTTAAGGAAAAGTATGTAATTGTGATCAAACAGAATTATGAATGATTGAACAAAGACTGAATAGTGTACATATATAAATGTGCTTTCTCAGCTTATCATTAATAACATATTTTTTTTAAAAAATGTGTTTATATTATAATCTTAATTTATAAATGTGTACTATATATATATATAACATCTGTTATAATATTATAAATCGATATCTGTATTTCTTCAAAGTAATATATGTAATCTTATAATTAAATATTAGTAAATACAGTAATTAAAAAAATTACATCTATTATATATATATGTGTGTGTGTGTGTTGGAAAATACTGTACTGTGCACTTACAATACAATGAGTAATATAGATTGTTTTATAATTAAGGCTTGTCATCGAAACAATCTATTATGTGCTATACATGTTATAAGTAGGGAAGGGGAGTGTGGAATAAAATATAGCCTGGTGTATGACTTCACTATATATTTAGCTGGTATATATTTTCAAATTGTATTATCTGTAACACTGCAAAAAATTATTACATTGAATTATAACTGACATGTTGGATATAAAACACTATGTACTGATTCACTTAAGAACTTGGTATGAATGTTTGATAATGTATTTAATGTATATATTTGGTCATTGTCATAGTAATATCAACTTCTGGCTATCAAATGAATAACATTCCTCCAAAATGACCTCTTTTATAACCTTTTGAGTTTTTTCTAACTGTTTGAAGATACATTCATTATTGGGATGGTGAAATCTGTCCAAATCATTTCTGGTTGTTCTTTTCTGGAAAAAATCTATAATGATAAATTTTCCAAGCACTGGTTAAATCAATGCACTGCTATCTATTGTCAGAATTGCTAAGTTAATGAAAAATGAATTATTTCTGTTTTCCATCATGCAAAACTGATAACTAATATTAATTCCTACTGAAAGCCTTCAATTAAACCTGAATGTAAATAAAGCCTGATTTAATTCTTTTTTTGCTCAAGCATGGATTGACAATTTTCTTCTTAGTCATCTTTACATAATTCAAAGAAAGAAAAGCCTTATGCACTGAGCATGCATTTGTTTGTTCTTATTGTTTTTTTATGACAATTTTAGTCAAACTTTATATGTATTAAAAAAATGTTAGTTAATATACAAGATTTTTGCAATAAATTTAATGGAAGGTTTTATATAGATATAATTTCAGTTATATTTATTATATTTTTTAACATTTTATTTATGCAATTATTGTTATGCAAAACTACTTTTAATTATTTATTTTATTCTTATTGAAATAATCATTTTCATATTAGATATATTTTTAAATATTAGTTTGTAAAAGAAACAGGCAAAATAATAATTTGATCAATATATTTGTATTTGTTATCAGTGTATATATATATATTATGTGTGTATAAATAGTTCAAATTTATGTATTATCTTATTTTGATTTTCTTCTTTGTCAAATGTTTCTATTAAAATAAATATTTGATAACAAATTGCATCAAAAATAATATTTATTTTGATAGGGAACCTCCCCCTCCTGTTTAAACAAAGTTCTTAAATCTGATCACATGATCACTATTTCTTATGCTTGCTCATAACTGTTATTAAATAGGAAAAACTCTCCATACAGTTGCCTGTTTCTTAAATCTGAATCGTGGATTCTGAAGATTATTGGAAAGACTCTCATCTTTATAAAAAATAAATAAATAAACTGTTAAGAATAATAACTAATAGATACTTTTAAATCTTATCTATTTATAATTAGATATAGATTAATGTTAAAATATTAAAAAATAATTCTAATTTTAAAATTAACATTCCAAAATTAACAATTTGTAAAATAAATGTATAAATATTTAAATTCTTTTTTTTTTTTTATTATTATTATTATTATTATTATTATTATTATTATTATTATTATTATTATTATTATTATTATTATTATTATTATTATTATTATTATTATTATTATTATTATTATTAATACATGTTTGTTTTAAGGAGCATTTAATATTTTTATGGTGTCTTGTTAAGTCATTGTGGAAAGGGCATCATCAACAGATTCATAAAAAATTCAATACAGTGTTTCTTGGCGGGGGGGAAGCAGTTAATATGGCTTATAATTTAATATTACAAGATAGAATTAATTACCATTCATTTAACACATTATATTGTAAATGTAAATGTCCACTAATATAGCAATAACTTGTAAACCCTTACCTTTGTTGAAAATTATTGTTTTCCTCAAAAAAAGCATTATTGTCCAGTAATGTTAAATTGTAATATTAATGTTATCATAAATTATAATGATTCACAGTTTTTTTTTTTTAAAAAGTAGATATTAACATAGTGCTTTTATTGGTGTTAAAGTTATAAAAAAATTTGAAGAGGTCTGTATTTTATATACTGTGGCTAAGATCAAAAGTCTACTTTGTTCTTTGATTGAAAAATGTGCTCACAGATCATTCATATCCTTCTGATTTAGTTCCTATGCAAAGAATCTGAAATATATTTTTAAATGATTTTTTGCTTGCTTATAAAATATTTTTGATTATTTATCCTCACTAATTGGTTTATAATTATAAAAAAATACACAGATAGACTTTCAATTTATTTATTTATGTCTTATTTTTAGAAATAAAGGTTAATTAACTTGCTCATAATATAAAGAAGAAAAGAATCGACAGTGTCTGTTACATCATTATCTGTCAAAATTGACTTGTTATTAAAATCTTTAAAATATTATTTTTGTAAGAAAATATCAGATTTTAAAGCAAAATTTGATAGTGTTGTTATAAATCTACCTTCATTTGTTCACCTTAAAAAAACAAACTTAAAATAAAAAATAAATTTATTTATTTTTCATTGTAATGTTTATGTCAATAGCTGTGATGACATTTATGATACATTGTTATATTTGCAGGTCAGTTTTTAAATATTTAAAGTAGTCAAATATGATTTTTAAAATATTATTTACTTATGAAATTAAATTAAAAGAAAATCAAATTTAGTATGTTGAGTTTTATTATAAATTAAAGATTTTGCAAAAGCAGAAAGATTGAATATTTCTGAAAGCTCTCACCAGATGGGACAATAGAAAGTGCCAGAATACAAGAGGGTTAACACTATGTAATCACTGGAGTACTTTTTCCAAGCATTGGTTAAGTCAATAACATGCCATTTACTATCATAATTACTATGCAAACAAAAATGGATTGTTTCTGTTTGTGATCCCTGTTCTTATTCTGACTGTTGATATTAATAAGAGTGATAAAATGAGTTATAATTAGCTATCATGTGAAATTAAATCATTAGCCTTGTTAAAAATGGGTTTTGTTTTTTACAAAAAACGTAATTGGACATTCATTCTTATTAACATCTGTTATCAGACTTGTTTTCTAAGAACTGGGATTACAAACAGAAATGATTCCACTTTCATTTGCACAGTAATTCTAACAATAGTTGACAAAGCATTGAATTGTTTAGCAATTAGAAAGTTAAAACAGGCAAAACTCTCTATACACATTGCCACTCAGTGTAAGCCAGAATAATCAATGGATGCCAAAAGGCTTGTGCATAAAATCCCCATCTAGTGCCTACTCATCCAATATCCCCATATTAGTTTCTGGCTTGTGACATCCCATTGATTATATTGTTAGTGTTGTGTTAGGTGATATTTATATATTTATATTAGCATATTGATCAGCAAGCTTATTTGTGTAAGCACTTTCAGCAATCTACTTAAGTTAATGGATTTTGCTTTACCAAAATATGAAAAATACCCTTATGAGTTGTCTTATTGGTGGGCTTTCCAAAAATTAGATTTATTCCAGTCAAACTGTGAGATACATCTTTTTAGAAGCTAATCTATTTGATAACTTTTAGTCTGAATTTATTTATAAATGGTAAATAAATTATTGTAAATTAATTCAAAATATTTATTTAATTACAAAATACATGCCATGTTTTAACATGCACAAAAGTAAATTTTACAAATATCTTATAGTTTGTCTTTTGAAAATAAAAATCTTCAAATAAGGCCAGTATAATGTAATTAATCTATCGGTATGAACTCTTCAACAGAAACTCTTTTATGCGAGAGGTTTGCAGTCTCTCAGTTTAAGTTCAAATACTGTTTGCGCTTTATAAATTAAATATTATTTACATACGTTACTGCAAGTTATAACATCTAAAAACTACTGCATAGTAAATTGTAGGATTTCATGCTGTATGTTTGTAATTTAAACTCAGTGAATTAAATGTGAATATGTTTGAAGATTCAAGCTTTCGAATCTAAGTATTTCAGACTGACTTGGATATACAGAAAGACAAGTAAAGAGAAGGGTGGACACCCTTTTCTTGTTAAATTCTCTGTCTTGTATTTACGATTTGATCGCTATTAATAACACCTGATTGGCTAATAAGTGCAAGAGGTTTGCAGTCTCTCAGTTTAATAAGTAAATTATTTATTTGAGCATTCATAATTATAAAATTGCAACCATTCCATCAAATTTAAATAAGTTAAGAGAATTATGCAGTAATAATTTTTGGAAATAGTTAGAATATGCAATAAAATAATTTATTTGTGTATAAATTAATGAATAATTTATTTAAAGAAATATATATATATTTAATGCCAAGATAATTTTTTATTGTTAATTTATTTGAATATTTTAAAATTAGTCAACTTATGTCACAACTGGTAGTAATATATTGGATTTAATGATCTTCTCTGTGATATTTTTGTAATTGTGAATCATCATATTAAATAATAAATTAAATATTTAAAATTACTCAACATTTTTTCCTAATTAGATCACAGAAATATTACAGATAGATGTAAGTGAAAGTAAGTAATAATTTTTTTGATACTTGTGAGTTTTCAGGTAAACCAAGATGAGAGTCCATATTTTTGATAAATTTACAGTTCCAGAGGCTTCCAAAAAATGTTTATAAAAATGGTTGCTTAGAAATATCATATTTAATATTTACATTTTATTTTTTATTATTATTGTTACTTAAAAAATAATAATTGTGGAAAACATTAATTACAATATTTACACTTTATTTTTCTTTCTTTGTATTAACTTATTAACAGAAAAATGAATTAAAAAACATATAAATATAATATTTACACTTTAATCATGTTGACACGTGCAATCCCTAATGGCCTCCAAAATCGCATAACATTTTTGAGTCAAATCCATATTTTTTTATTTCAATTGTTAACGTTATTTTTTAGATAATTAAATTTTCTGAAATGAATGTATAATTCAGAATATTAAGTCATTGTGTTTGAATGTAAAGTTTCATATTATGACCACTAATATAGACTTTTTGAGAGGGCAGGATGTTGTACTTTGTAAATACCCCACTGCATCACATTCTGTGACAGGACAGTCCCTAATTGTGATCACAATGATAATTTACCAAAAAAAAAAAAAAACACGCTGAATTGAAACAAAGTATGACAATGTTAGGAGTGTCTCATTACTTCAATGTTCTAAATATGGCTTAAAAAAAATTCAAATAAAGCTTCTAAATGAAATTTATCAGAATTTAGTACTTTTTAAAAAAAATTAACAATCAATTTTTTTTTTTTTTTCCAATTTAATAACTAACACTTCTTCGCTAGATTATAAGCCTTCGAAGTAGTATATTTCTCAATAATACTTGCTGCCATCTTGGTTTACTAGCAAACTTACAAGTATCATAATAATAATAAATTGCATATTTAAAATTACTCAACAATTTTTACTAATTAAGTCACTGAAATATTAGATATAGGTGTAAATGAAGATAGGTAATAATTTTTTCATTAAAAAAAATACAATTTGAATTTTTTGATTAAAAAAATCGATTCAGACTAAATAAATAAATATATTATTAATTAGTCTACTTCCTCAATATTATGCTACTATGACCCACAAGAGGAATATAAGTCATGTGATGGTTTGTTGATAACAAAATATTAATAGTTAATTTTTTTTTTTGGTTTTACCGTTATTTTTTAAAAATATATTTTCAGTTCTACCATGTTCAAAATCTTTTTTGGACTAGATTGTACCTATGCAATTTTAGTACTATTAAAAAACACTCAGTTCTGAAAAATTACACTTTATCACAATTTAGACAATTATTTTGTTTAAATTCTTTATTTATAACTCAAAATTTACCGTATTTTGCTAATGTTATATATATATCGTTATGCGTCATAATGATGTTATTAAAATATAGACTTTTGATTTTGAGCACTGAAATATTATATAATATAGAAAACGTCATCACGAACAAGTTTTATCAGTTGGTGTTTGTTTAGTTACCTTAAATTGTTTCAGAAGGCTTAACTACTAAATTATACATCGAGAAATAATGGCATAAGTGGTTTTAAAATCAAAATAGGATCAAGAATGTCAATTCAGTTTTTATATATATTTAAATACATAAAATTTAACTATTATTGTAAGAATAAGTATATGAAATTGTTATAACTTTGTATACGCTAGAAAGATGATTAATTTATTATCAGGGAGAGAGAGAAACTGAGATTTTATAGAATTCTGGGAAATAGAGACTGGAAAACTGAAGGGAGAGAATGAAAAGTGTGCAAGGCTTTCTTCTGTTGGTAGCTGCAGTTATAATAAGAATAGTTTTTGTTTTATGTCAAAGAACAAAAGGAATATATCAATCACATTCTTCTAAATGATTGTTGATAATTAAACTGAGTTTCAAGAGGCCTGGGACTTATTCAGGAATACAGTATATAATTACTTTTTATTTATTTCTACGTACAGTAATCTGAAAAACTATGTACATCATACACATACATATGCGTATTTGCATATATACAATTATATACGTATTTCAATACTAGTGATATATCCTGAAGATACCTTCATTTTTATTTCACGATAATAATAGTAATCAAACTTAATATACATTTAGTAACTTAACATTCAACAATAATGATACTGAATTTCACTTTAAACAAAAAAAGAAAAAAACAAATATCTTTATAGCCAGCGGCATCACTTAGGGAAGCCAGTAAAATAAAAGACAAATTGAGTTGTAATCATTTTATTATTTTACTTAAATAGAAGGAGGGAATATATGATAAAAATTTGAAAATAAAAAAAAAATTATATTGACAGGTTGGTAAATGTGTTAAAATAGTAAAAACATATTAAAAAACTTAAAAGTTGATTGTAAGTTGGTATTGGCTATACTGTAGTGATGGTATCTTTTGAACACATTTTAATTTTAAATCTATTCCAGATGTTTAATGGATCAGTGGTGAAAGTAATGCTTTAGAATAACATTACCACGATTTAAATTTTAAAAGACTTGACACTGTAAAAATTAGACTGTTTTATTTATTTTTTTAAATATTATTGTACTATTATTTAACCGTATTAAATAAGATTTTATTCAAAATAAAGCTGGTCATGATATGTGAATGTTACATCTAAAATGGATTGTGTGTATTTTACTCAATCCACTCTTCTTCTTGTTAGTTTTGTGTGTATAGTGTGCATAAAGTTTTCTATATATCGGTTGCTCTTACTCTTGCGAACGCTAAATTGACGTAATGCTTAGAGCATTTTCCATTTTTTTTGTACTGGCAGAAGGCAGATAGATCAGGTGTCATTCGTGCATTATGTTAGCATTATAGACATTTCATGTGTGTAAATTTAATGTAAGTACATAAACGACACATGTGAAACCATGAACACTTTCACTCCTTTTTGTGTCTTAATAATCACTCTTTTATAAGTTAGGCTGAAATGAAGATATCTTTAGTAAGAAGAATTTTAGAGAGTATTAAAAAATATTTTACATCTAGATAAAATAATGTCTAGAATTCTATTTTAGCGCAACATATATATATATATTGTTTATCATTTCTAACATACTTTTAAACTGACTCAGATGTTTAAATCTTTGCCTTGTAGTCGTATCACCATTCATAATTTATTTTTACATTTTTGTTGCCTGTATTTTTTTTCCCCAGAATTTTATTCTTATATATAGGAGATAATTTTTATTAAATTTCTTTAAATGTGTATTCCATTAGGACATTATGAAATTTATAGCTGTTTTACAAAAAAAATTAAAGGCCAACTGAGTCTTAAATTACAGATCTGTATTAAGTAATATTTACTAAGGCTGTACCTTAGGAATAAGCGTCTGAAAAATTCGAAGGTAGGGACCTCTACAGGTCTTAAACACAAGCTTACGCTATGAAGAAAAGAGGAAGTTCAGCAAAATATGCAATAACCGTTGTTGTTGTTGAGTGTGTTTATGTAATACTTAACATTTAGCATTTGCAATATATGTAACTAGTGCAATATTTTTATAGTTTAATTTTCACTACACCACTCTCATGCAAGGTATATCTTTGTCATATGCTTATGATTATATCCCTCCACAAGGTGTTAAAAGTGAATAGAAAGAAGTTTATCTTATGGGAGAGTGGTGTTGTGAAAATTACACTGCAGAAATATTATTTATGATTGGATAATCTCTAGTGTAATGAATGACTAATAAAAATTATTAATGTAATCAATGTGATTCACAATCTATAGTATGCCCCCCATTGTTGCTTTAAATCTATTGAAGATCATAAACTATTGTCAAAGTCAGTGATTTTCAATTGATGTGCCATGAGATGATCTAACTTGTGCTCTGAAAATTTTTAAAGATCATTAATTAAATAATTTTCAAAAGAAATTCCACAGCACAGTAAGCATACATATTAAAATCTATTTAAATTGATATGAGTATATTATTATAATAAATAAAGATAATATATTTAAAAATATATATTCATAAGACCCAGAAAGAGACCACATGTCAGATGGATGGATGAAATAAGAAAGTGTGTAGAGGTGATGTGGAGAAGCAAAGCTAAAGATCGGAGAAGATGGATTACACTTGGAGAGACTTTCATCCTGCAGTGGATTCATAATGGTTGATGATGATGATTCATAAGCAAAATTATATATGCATAGCATGGGTTTATTTATAAAGTTGGTGGAGTGTAACCTTGAAAAATCAGGTCAGGTGACACAACTATAGATTGCGTGATTTGACAAGCACTTGCTGATAAATATCAATATATGTTGAAGTCATCCAAAGTGAATGAAGCCATGACATGGCAAGATTGGATATGCAAATCTTGACACAGCAATCTTTGTTGTATCTCAAGGAGTGAAAACATATCACTCATATTTAGTTTGTCCTACAGTTCTATCTAGATTTGAAATAGTGAAGTAGTTGGGCTCAATTACCGTGTAAATTTTTGTTTTGAAAATTTACCAAGTGTGTTCAATTAACACCTATATTTCTTTGTAAATTGTATGGCTGGTTGGTTTACTATTTTATATTACTTTTTTATTTGGAATTTTTATTTCCATTACATAGCATTTAAATAAAATGGACAAGTTTTTTTAATTAAGAAACAAAAATTAAAAAATTAAGCAGGTGTGTTCAATACTATTTCACCCAATGAATGAGCAATCAAGTTAAAAACAAGTATTCTTCAATGTAACGAAAATTATTTACCATTTGGGTTTATATATAATGAAGAAAATCCATTGGTGGTAAAATATTAGCAATTAAAGTTATAGTTTCTAGCAAATTAGAGAGACAGTTAAAGCGCAGACATTACAGCTATTCCAAAAAGCCAGAGCCATATTTCAACTGACATGCACTCATTAATACTAGACAGCAAAAATATGGACCAAATATATAATTATATCAAATAAAACACAAGAAGTGAATAACACTGTTGCAAAAATATTAATTAGAAAAATCATACAATAAAAAATCTTTTATTTTACTGGTCTGTTGTACAATTATAAAAAACAATGTTGGAGTAGAATATAGAAATGAAATTTTTAAATATTCCACTTTCAGATAATAAGGATTTGTTTGAAAATAGAGAATTTCAAATAATATCTCACCTCAAAGAATAACCATGTTTTCAATTCAATTGGATGAAGTTACTGATATCATTGGCAACTTCCAACTTTTAGTTCTCGGTAGATTTATTTCCAAAGAAGAAAATATAAAGCAATTTATATTTTGGTGACCACTCCAAGCAACAACAAAGCGCCAAGATATTTTCAATTTAATCGGTAATTAATTGAATTATAATAATTTGTCTTTTGGATCCTGCATAGGTATTTGTAAAACTACGCAGTCTAATCCTTAGTAATTAATTAATGCAAGAAGGTTTGTGTTTAAAGCTCCTCACTAATGAAAGAAACAAGCTAGAAATTAGTTTGAGGGGTATTGGATGAGGAGATTCAGGATAAGAATTTTATGCACAAACCTTTTTGCATTCATTGTTCATTAAGCTTTGCACTGAGTGACACTACTTCATGGATAGTTTGTTACTGTTTGTAGTGATGTGATGTGATGCACTGTTGCTTCTCCATTCTCAGAGTCAGGAATCCCTCAGCTACTATGCCCAGATAAACCAGTTAGCCACCTTTCCATTCCCAACCCTGTTTTTTTTTTTTCATATTTTTTTCTATCCTGCTCCATCCCATTCTAACAACATAATCTTTGATAACTCAATGACTTTTATACACAAATCCAGCATAAAAACCAAAAATCCACTTTCTGTGTAATCACTTTTGTTTATATATATATATTTATTCTCCCACAACTTAATTATTTATACCCTTTATTATTGTAGACTTTTATATTCAATTAACAGATGCCTAATATTTTCTATGCTTTCCTTATATAACTTGCAGACTAAATCATCCATATTTTCCATTTATGTGTATATTCCCTTGTTACTAATGATCCTGTTAGAGCTTTAAACTATAAAATACTGTCTTTGCTATTATCATAAATTAACTTGCACCCAATATTCTGCTTCTATATATATTTAAATTCTTTTTACTCTCCAATGTAGTTCTCCAACTTCCTATTTTTACTAACGCAGTTATTCTTCTATCCCATTCCTTGTCACTATAACACTCAACAATCCCATCTTTTGTATAAAGTATACTGGCATATAAAATCCTTATCTAAATCTTTTGCATACTGTACTAACTTTATCACCCATCTTGTTGCCTGTCCTTAATCATAGCCCAATTAAATACTATTTTGGATATTTTCTTATTATCCATAAATTGCAATGTACTGAACATTTTCATTTTGCTTTTTCATCTCTCATATAAAACTTGACCATTCCATTTCTACTTGAATTGCCTCCTTTGCCATTCACACATCTATATCAAATACATGTCTTCCTACTTCTATTTGTACTTTTTCTAAGTCATTTAACACCCCTTTACTAACACATAAAGCATTGTTACCATAAGTTAATCCTGCTACTGCCAATCCTGTCCAAACAATTCTTGTTACATCCTATTTATTATATGAAAACACTGCTAATTTTTTTATCAGTCTCTTTCTTTTCTTTGCTTCATTTATCATTTTTTTCTTCCATTTATCCAAACAATTTCTCTGATTACTTAAGGTGATTCCCAAATAGTTATACCTATTCACCACATTTAACTTTATATCTTCCAATAAAAATTTATTTTCTTCCCTTTCCCCACCATTTATCATCTTTACTTTTGGTTTTTTTTTCATAAAATTTAATTCCCATCTCTTTATCCATCTTTACAAAATGTCTTTAGCATAACTTCTACCTCTCCCCAACCTTCTGTTCATAAGAAGATATCAATAAATAAAAGAACTGATAATGTATATACTCCCTTGCCACCTTTTAATGGTATCTCTACAGCTCTTCGTAGTCTTTCTATGCTCTCCATATTTCTCTCAAATATATAATAAACAAAATAGGTGAAATATGGCATCTTTGCCTTAGTTCCACCCCATTTTTAACTTTAACTATTTCCATACTTTGTAATTAATCACATGCAGTAATTATTTCTATACAATCTCTTAGTAAGGTCCACTGAAGCTCCATTCATTCCTAAATTTACTAAACTCACCCATAATCTATTTCTATTTACTGTATCATATGCCTTCATTATAACTATAAAAACCATATATAACTGTGAACCTGTATTCCTACTCATATCTGTTATGTGACTACAAATAAAGTATCTACTATATGCCTGCCTGATCAAAATCCTCAAATTTCTCCCACTATATTACTTTTTCCATCCACTTTGCAATACTTGCAGCCACCATGTATGCAAAAACTTTATATAAAACATTACCGTTATTGATCTATAATTGTTTAACTTTATATGATTCTTACCCTTTCCTTTAAATAAGAGCCTTACTCTTGTATTTTTTCAGCTATCTGGAAATTCTCCTGAGCCATCTTATTAAAACATGATAATAGATTTTTTTTTCCTATTTCCTAAATTTCATCGCCATCTCAGCTGCCCATCCATCTAAACCTCTTATCTTTCCACTTTTCAATTTCTTTCCTGCCTCTTTCATTATATTTTCCTAAACCTAATATTTCCATTACTGTATGCTTTCATGTTTGTTATAACTCTGTCCTTTACATCTAATATATATCTTTTCTATATCTATTACATAGTTATTTAAGATTGTCTCTAATTCTTCTCTAGAGCTACACTGTATTTCATACTATTTTTCTCTCCTCTACATTCCTTCTTTTAATATATTTCCAAAATTTTTTACTCCCATTTCTTCTACTTTTACTAATTTCCTCCAACAATTTACTATTTAATTTCATTCTCTCTATATAATTATCTATTTTAGCCAACTTCTTTTTTTTAAATACTTTTCACATTTAATGTTAACATTTTTTCCATTTTCTTTATTCTTATATCACATTTATATTCTCTGCATGACTTTTTTCTCTTTTTTTCCACTTTTACTAACTCTCACTTTTCCATTACTTTTATTCTTCTCAATATTCTCACCTAAAACACTATATGCTACTTTTTCTACTTCACCAAACTAGTCCTTATATTCATCCCCAACAAACTCTTTCATGATTTCTTTTACTTTCATTTTATATTCTTCTAATCTATTCTTACCATTCACTTTCCAGCCACATCTTTCACTATTCTTTCTACTTTTATTACTATTTTTCATCACATTACTAACCATTTCTATTATAAAGAAATTATGATCACTATTACTTACTCTCTCTTCATTATCAAACATTTTAATTTCTGTACTTATTTATTAGGGACAATACACATGGTCTAGAAATAATATAGTTCACACAGTAGATTATGTATTAGTAGAGAAAGAGGGAATGAAAAATTTGATAAATTTCCAATGCTCAAATTCACTCTTCAAATGCTGTCCATTATTAGTATCTATATCATCAATTTCTTTAATTTATCCATTCATATCTTTTATAACCATTATTTTTTTCTTTTTTGGAAACTCTATATATTATTAATTATGCATTTATATATGCTACTTTTCCACTCCATTATAGTTTGACTACCTCCAGTGACTATATACACTGCCACTATCCATTCTTGTCTTTCTAATCTTATTTCACACCACAAATGTTTTTGATACTTAACAGTATTTAAATATTTTTTGACATAACTCCTATACCCTCATCTTTTTATTCTTTTGCATTTATACCCTGTCACACCAAGTCTTCTAGTGTAGGTTCTTTTTCTTCTCTTAGATGTGTTTCTACTACTGCTAATATCTCGAGCTCTTCATTTTTAATTGCTTTGTTTAATTCCAACCAAACTTCTGGTCTCCTACCACCTTGCATATTTATATATTCAATTTTAACAATTTCTTCTTTTCTTAATACCCTTTTATAAATTCTTTTGACTCTTTCTTCTCTATTACATTTGTAAGTAACTTGCTTACATAATTTTTTTAGACCAATTCCTTCTCCACATCTACATTTATATCTACTCTTTGTTTATTTCTTATATCCTGTCCATTGTTCTTCTTTTTAATAATACTGCAATTTAAAATCCTACCCCCTTTATAACTTTCCTAAAGTATAATATTTTTTATAAATAAATTCTTTAATACTTTACTTCCTTGTTTTGCTAAGTGCTATCCATCTTTACTATACAACTCTCTCTTACTAATAAAAAAAACCCAGTACATCCACAAACATAACATTATTTCTCTCATATAATTTTTTCACTCTCTCATTTATAGAACATGCCCTATCTAACATATACCTATTGTCAAATATTGGTAATAATCCAACTATTCCTTCTCTCCCTTTAGTCTTACTCAAATTACTAATCAATTCTATGTACTCATCCATTACTCTCTCCAATGGCTCTGACTAATTATTTGTCCCTGCGATAACACAAACATTTCTAACTCTCTTGTTTCTTCACCTTAACTATAACATCCCTAATTCTAGATCCAGGCAAACATATTCTTACATATGTGTTTCTATTTTTCCTTGAAATTACATCTCCACATTCTCTAATTAGCGAGTCTCCTATCAATACTCTCTCATATTTTACTTTACCTATTTCATCGATGACATTTTCTTCCACCTTCTGGACTTCCTTATCATTTCTATTCATTAATTCCTTAATCTGCTCACATTTCATCTCTAATGAGTTTAATTTTGCACTATTTATTTTCTTATTCACATCTTTTGTCACTCCACTAAAAACATACTCTATTTCATATTCCTCAACTACATTTTTCTCCATTTCTCCTGACTTTCTCTTTAAACTACCTATACTTAGGAACCATTGTTTCACCTCTTATCACATTTACACATGATCTACATAACCATACACCTATTACATTCTTTCTAGTTTTATTTAAGCATTTCAAATGATAAACTTTATCACATACAATACAGTCTACCATAGCACATCTAATTTCTTTCTACTATTATGTACATATTGTGGGATACAAATGCAATCTATATTCCTTATTTTCAAGTCCCATATTCTATATTTAAATTATGCTTTCTCTACTATTCAAACCCCTTTATACAAAAGAAGATAAACTTTTTTTTTAAAAGACTAGTGAAAAACACGTGTTTTCTAACATTATGCTCAAATATTATCTTCTTTATCAAATAAATCACTCTATTTCTTAAACTGAAAAATTCTTTACTAGCAAACGTACTAAAAAACAATTAATTTTATGTACAACTTAGTTTTAAAGCCTCCATTCAGTAAGCACACACACAAAAAAATTTTTTTTTCCTTTTATATTTAAAATGATGTAACAAATACATTCAAAATGTTAGCAATATTATTCTCAATCTATCCAAATGCAATTAAATCTATCTCTCTTCACCCCAATTTTTTTTCATCACCACAGACTAAACAAAAAAAATTTCTATAACAAAATTTTTCCAGATGATATTATATATATATATATAAACTTTATCATACCTTGCAGAACAAATTAGCCATGTTAACATAGCAGGGCAGACAAGTTAAGTATTTGTATCTATGCAACTCCATCTATGTCCAGAAAAGTAAAATTATTTGTTACCCTTGTATAACTAAAGAATCCAAAAATTATTTTTGTATATTATTTTCTATATAGTGAAGTTCTGGCATTAAAATCATCAGTGTCTGAATTATAAAAAGTCATAGATCATATTATTAACATTATTAATTATATAAAAAGCAGGACATTACATAATGAAGTGACATGGTTTTCTTGAGAAAAAGTTATATCAAGACTTTATGAACTGAAGAAATATCAACCTTATTGAAAATGCAACATTCTAAATTAGACAATTTACTTTGCAGTGAGATAATCAAGTTGCATTTCTTGCAATATTATTTCAGGGTTTGAGTACTCTTGAAAAGAGAATACAGGAAAATCGTAAAACTATTCTCACATCATATAAAATTTAACTTTCAGAGAAAATCACTATCTAGAAGAAAAGAATTAAAGGAGAAAATGCAATAGAAATGTTTAAACTACTATATTTCTTCAAAAATAAGACACTGTCTTATATTAATTTTTGCTCCAAAACATATCCTAGAGCTTATTTTCAGGGATATTTTATTTTTTTTCCTGCACAAGTCTACATTTATTCATGTAAAAGAATCTGTATTTGTTCAAAATGATAATTTAAGAACTATGAGCTATCTGGCAAAAAAAATTGCAGGAAATAAATTTCTGAAATCTTTTTTGTTATTTCACATAAATGTATACTTGCAAACATGTCTGTTACATGATTTATATAATAATAAAGTTACTAATTCCAAAATATAAGCCCTTCTGATTAACTTTCATATTAAAAGAAAAAAAAATCTAATGCATTTGACAATATAGTAAATATTTTCCCATCACCAGAAGTTCACACATTGTGTCTGCAATCTCTGACGATCTTAAAACTTATTTACATTGCCAGAGCAGCGCTGCTGTGAGTTTACCAAAAACATATTGACAAGACAGAGACAGTATTATCTTTCTCTTTCTGATTAGGGCTTATTTTCAGGGTAGGGCTTATATTACAACATCCTTAAAAAATTGTGCTATGGCTTATTTTCTGGTTAGGTTTTATTTTTGAAGAAACACCGTAGTGAAAAGGTGTAACCTGCATAAAAATCTTATTGAACAAATTTTACAAACTTTAGATTTATTATATATAAATTTTCATTTATATTTGGCATAATATCTCTGGGTTGGGTGGGAAATTCTTTTATTTTAAGTGTGTGTAACATCTTATTTTAAATAATGCTGAAGAGGAAGAATTAATAGAAATAAGAAATGATACAGAATTGCAATTAAAATATTCCACAACCAATATATCATTCTGGTTTAGAATAAATTTCCAACTAGTACAAAAAAAAGCTGTAAAAATGTTTTGTCCATTCTCAATATCATGTCTGTGTGAATTAGGCTTTTCTGCAATGAACAACATTAACAGCAAAAAGAATTTTAGGAAGAAGATTTAAGAGTGTGTTTATCCAAAATCCAACCTTGCAAAAAAAATATTCTAACTAAAAAATATCAAGCTCAGATATTTCATTAAATGTTAAGTTAAACTGAGAAATAAATAAATAAATGTATTTTTAAGAATTTTAATTATTGACTTTTATTATAAATTGTAATGACTTGTTTGTTTGTGTTAATAAATAAATCATCAGAAGTATATACTGTTTTTTATATTCTTTTTAGGATCATCATAAGTTAAGTGTGCTACGAAGGTTTAACTATAGGTTCAAATGTACTGCAAGTAAAATGGTTCAAAAACACTAGATTCTAGATGGTTAAAAAAAAAAAATACAATTGTAAATTAATGTGTGCGGAATGAAGAGTGCTATAATGTCATGTTCAGTATGTATGTTGTGCTCATAGTCTAGGATTCAAATCAGGATGAAATTTGGAAATTTTTATTTATATTTTTAAGTTGTTGTTTTTTTTTTTTTTTGATAGGGCTTAATCCATTTTCAACCCAATTAGCTATGTAATTATGGGATGAAAAATGAGTGTGCACTTTTTTTTAAAAGTTAAAGCAAAAAAAAAGGGCGGGGGGGGGGGACATTTTTATTAATGTTGTAACCAATTGCCTTCTTCTTCGTTGTTTTTTATTGGGAAGCTGCTAGAAAAACTTCCTTAATTGACTTATTTATTGGGTTTTATTGAATAATTCACACTCTCTTAGTAAGATTGTATAAAATGAAAGTTCTCCACACACACATTTTGAACAGATTCTCAAAAAAGATTTAAGTATATATTGCTCATAATTAACAAATTATAAACATTGAGAATAATGCCTTTACAAGGAGGAAAGAAATATTAAATACAAGCTTTAGGCATTTTTAATGTTGAACACTTTTTTCAAAGGCTAATATTTTCTCCGCATAAGAAACATTATTATAATCAAATATTACTTATTATATTCCGTTAACTGTTGTCATGGTTTATTTTTTATAAATATTTTTAAAAATAATCATAATCATGATTATTTCAAAATTAATTCAATCAATCATACCTAAAATAATTTTTTTTCTACTTTTCCCATTCTCAAATCTGACATTAGTAATAACATTGTACATGAAGATTATTGGGCACTTATGAGTTTTCAAGTAAACCAAGATGATTCTCGTACTTTTGGTAAATCTACAGTTCGGGGGAGGGGGAGGGTATTTACAAAACTATGCCTGCTAGGAAATGTCATATTTAATAATTACATTTTATTTTTTTATTACTGATATTTTTTAAAAAATATATCATTGTGGAAAAAATAATTACAATATTTACAGTTTATTTTGTTTTTGAATTAACTTATTAACAGAAAAATGGAAAAAAAAAAATTACAATATTCATGTCAATATAGGGATTTGAACTCAAACTTTCAAGCCAGTTCACTATCCACATTATCTCATACTACTGATACACATGACCACACACGTGCAGGAAAAATAAATAATCACCAATATACGTATTTCGTGCTAAACCAGCACTCATCAGTTGGTCCAGATTACCACCTCTCATACATACATATATATATATAATCAGTGCTCAGTTTATATTAAGATAGCAAATTCTCACACTTTAATGGACAGGCTTTAACCCACTCCAACCTCCAACTCTTCAGCCATCAATACCATTGAAAATCTGATGATAGAATTCCCAAATCCCATCCTGATGCCAATATTGTTGTCATGCCATGTTGACCTGAAGTCATTCTGACCCCTCATGTACCATGGGCATGACAACAATATTGGCATCGGCATAGGATTTGGGAATTCTATTATCAGATTTTCAGTGGTATGGATGACTGAAGAGTTGGAAGTTGGAGTGGATTGAAGCCTGTCCATTAAATTGTGAGGATTTGCTATCTAAATATAAACTGAGCACTGATTATACATATGTATGAGAGATGGTAATCTGGACCAACTGATGAGTACTGGTTTAGACAAAATACTTATATTGGTGATTATTTATCTTTTCTGCATGTGTGTGGTCATGTATATCAGTAGTATGAGATAGTGTGGATAGTGAAGTAGCTTGAAAGTTTGAGTTCAAATCTGCTATATTTACAATTAGGCCCCAGGTTTAAGAGTGCCTGGTATTTCAAATCTTAAATATTCATGTCAGCGGTATGTAATCACATCGTGTTAATGCATACATTTCCGGAGGGCAGAATCCCACACCTTTGGAAATAGTCCACTGTATTACATTCTGTGACAGGAAGGTCCCAAACATTTATCATTGTGACAATTTACCAGAAAAAGTGCTGACAAAAAAAAAAAACCATGCTAAATTGAACCAAAGTATGACAATGTTAAGAGCATCTCGTCCCCTCCAATGTTATAATATAAGTAAAAAATTAAAATAAAGAAAGCTTCTTCATGAAATTCACCAGAATTTATTCTTCTTTTTTTTTTAATTTAACAATAGATTGATTAATTTTTCTTTCATTTAAAAATTAACACACTTTCAGTAAATTATAGACCCTCAAACTATATATTCATCAAAAATAGGAGTCTCCGTTTTGGTTTACTTGAAAACTCACAAGTATCAATAATTGATATTAAGAAATGTTTACATTAAGGTTTATGTAATAATAAAGCTTGGTATAGAAATAACTATTGAACAAGTTGATAAATTGTGTTTTCTTATGTGTACAAAATGTTAATAAAATTGTAATATAATCAGGATATATTTTGTATTACTTAGTAATTGGCTTGTGAAATCTGATATTCTCATACCAAATATTGTTACTACTTTTTGGAAATCTTAACAGTCTTTTTAAAAATTCATTCTTTACTCATGCTTTTAGTCCATCCTTTCATATGAAAAGCTTTGATATACAAACATTTAATAACTCTTAAGATTTGTATCATGTCGAAACTATTCTTGTCATATGAGTCCTTAGAATTTTTCGATGATGAATTAAATTTCTATTTGAATTGTTTGAAATTATTTTTGTTATAAGTTTTTGAAACAATTTTATCCAAAATAAAATGTATTATGTAAAATGAAAATACTGTAATCTGTGTGTGTGTGTGTGTTGGTGTTTTTTTTTTACTTATAAATAAGCTTTAATAATTGAATACAAGTATAATGTATATACTGAATTTTAGATGTAATTAGGGGATATTTGAACACAGACTTTCAACTCCCTTCAGCTATCCACTCCATCTTATATAACCAATACACATGACCACCTACTTGTGAAAAAGATAAATGATCTCCAATATAAATATCAGTTGGTCCACTTAACCAATGTAGGTATGACAACAATATTGGTATCAATAAGGGCTTTGAGCATTCCATCATCAGATTTTCTATAATATGGATTGCTGAAGAGTTGAAAGGTGGAGAAGATTGAAGCCTGTCCATTAGAATTTGGAGATTTGCTATCTTAATATAAACTGATCACTGAGTGCTGGTTCAGCATGAATTATATATATTGGATATTATTTATGTTCTTCACATGTATGTGATCATGTGTTTCAGTTATATAAAGTGAATGGATAGATGAAAAGAGCTTGGAAGTCTGTGTTCAAATCCCATCTAATTACATATAAATAAACTTGTAAAAATAACAATATTTCATAGGAAACTTTTTAAGATGTTTTTTTATTTAAAAAAACTAATTTTTGTTTTATTATTTTATTAATTGATATTGAAAGAAAAAGAAAGACAATATAATACACAGTTTTTTATAGGTTAAAAAGATAACATATATATCTCGGCCTCAGGGTGGCCTTTGAGCATTCCATCATCAGATTTTCAATTGGATGGACCATTGAAGAGTTGGAGTGTGGAGTAGATTGAAGCCTGTCCATTAAACTATGAGGATTGTCTATCTTAATATATATCTGAGCACTTATACTTTATATGTGTGTAAAGATGATAGTCTGGACCAACTGATGATTGCTGGTTTAGCATGAAATACATATATTGGTGATTATTTATCTTTTCAGCATATATGTGTTTAGGTGTATCAGTGTTATTAGATAGAGTGGAGAGTGGTGGGTGGTGTGAAAGTCTGTGCTCATATACCCTATATTACATATATATAGACACAGGTATATAACAAGTCTGTGTTTCAGTTATTACATTATAAGAGATGTCTGCCCATCCTTGCATATGTATTTAATGGATTATGTCCTGTACATGCGGGGTTCAGATTGACATTAGGTCAACATGGGTGTGACAAGAATCTCGGCCTCAGGGTGGCCTTTGAGCATTCCATCATTAGATTTTCAATTGGATGGTCCGTTGAAGAGGTGGAGTGTGGGGTAGATTGAAGCCTGTCCATTAAACTATGAGGATTGTTTATCTTAATATATATCTGAGCACTTATACTATATATGGTGTAAAGATGATAGTCTGGACCAACTGATGATTGCTGGTTTAGCATGAAATACGTATATTGGTGATTATTTATCTTTTCAGCATATATGTCTTTAGGTGTATCAGTGTTATTAGATAGAGTGGAGAGTGGTGAGTGGTGTGAAAGTCTGTGCTCATATACCCTATATTACATATATATAGACACAGGTATATAACGTCTGTGTTTCAGTTATCAATAAAAATAATAAATATAACATGAATTAATTATTATATACAGTCTTTCAATCTGCAAAAGTACTTTCGGTTAATTGCTTAATCCTCCTCAACTGCTGTTAAATTCAAAAAACATAATGGAAGCAAACATCATCAACTCAAATTCCATGAATTCCGAATTTTAACACTAGAAGCTTGTCTATTAATTATATTCATTTTATTTTTATTTATTAAAATTGCCACCTTTCTTCATGAAGAATCTTAACACTTGATATCAAATTTAAATTTATATATATATATATAATATTTAAATACATGTATATTGTCTATACTAAACTTAATGTAATTATAAAGGACTTAAACTCAAACTTTCAAACTCCTCATAGCTATCCAAACCATGTTATACAACTGATACACAAGTCCACATACATGGATAGCTGAAGAGTCGGAGAGTGTAGAAGATTGAAGCTTGTCCATTAAAGTTTGAAGATCTGTTATCTTAATATAAATTTGAGCAGTGATTGTATATATGTATGGGAGATGGTGATCTGAACCAACTGATGAGTGCTGGTTCAGCACAAAATAGGTATATTGAAGGTTTTTTTTTAATGTTCGTGGTCATGTATATCAGTTGTATAAGATGGATTGGATAGCTGTGGGGGAGGGTTGAAAGTCTGAGTTTAAGTCTTTTATAATTATATATATATATATATGTCTGTCTAATATGTTTCTTTTGAAAATATTTATAACGCATACTGAATATATTATCTTCAGAAGAAATTTTTGCAAGTTATTATAGTATTTTCTTTTTTTTTTTCAGATTAGAGTATTTATTGCCTTAGACTCTTCAGGTCTAGAACATACATATTTTTTATAAAAAAAATTCTTACCAATAAAGTAGGATCAATATGACAAAGAAGACTATATTTTTTATTAAAAGTTGAGTTCTATATTTATACTGATTTTTATAAGCTAGTTTATGATATTTCATAAATAATTTATGATTATTTTAAAAAAAATCCTATTAATCAAAGAGTTTAGTTTTTAAAAATCAAAAATATATGCAATCATCAGTTTTAAAAAGGAAAAAAAAAATGTCATTTTTAGAAACAACAGCTGAGGATGATTACTAAACCCTTGTATGTTTTCTTTATTGCCATTATTATAATTATCAATATAGCATAAAAACTAATTAAAAGTATTGATTGCAGTTCATCTATATAAAAAATGTCCTATTTTGACTTTACTCCAATCCTAGTTATAATCAATTCATCAAGGTAATTGATCTAAGTACTCCCATCCTTGTTCTCCCCTCCCCTACTGCAGAATGATTACCTTGATTATAGAAACAAAGCTCCAGCTGTATGCTTGAAGCTGAAAATAAGTTAAAGAAATTATTTATTATGAGCTTTAATAAACCTTGGACAAAAATATTGACCTCAGGCAATGTGATTACCTGATTAAAGTAAAAGACAACTGGAAAGTATAATTGTCGTCATCTTGCAATCTAAACAAAAGCACTTATTAATATGTAAAACTATTTTAACTAAATAACCATATATATATTTACAGATTTAAAATTCATAATTTGTAATAAATTTCAAAGATGTTGAAATCTGTTTTTAAATTAATATGAAATACGAAAAATGAACCAGTTTTAAAATGAATAATAAATAACTCTAATATATATATATTACAAATAAAATGTAAAAATATTAAATAAAATTTAACGGCAGTTTAGAGGAGATAAAGGAATTAACCGAAAGTACTTCTGCGGATTGAACGACTTTATATAATAATTAATTACAATTATGATTTATTATTTTTATTGTTATATATATGATGGCTTTCAAAGGTGTTGAAATCTGTTTTAAATTAATATTAAATATAAAAAACGAAATAGTTTTAAAATGAATAATAACGACTTTAATTTATACACTTTTAATATATGTATGTGTAGAATAAATTATACTTATTATTTAATATATAGGGTATATGAGCACAGACTTTCACATGACTTACCACTTTCCACTCTATCTCATAACACTGATACACTTGAACATATATATGTCGAAAAGATAAATAATCACCAATATACATATTTCATGCTAAACCAGCAATTATCAGTTGGTCCAGATTACCATCTCTACACATATATGCTATAAGTGCTCAGATATATATTAAGATAGCCAATCTTCATACTTTAATGGACAGGCTTCAATCTACTCCACACTCCAACTCTTCAACCGTCCATCCAATTGAAAATCTGATGATGGAATGCTCAAAGCCACCCTGAGGCCGAGATTCTTGTCACACCCATGTTGACCTAAGGTCAATCTGACCCCTCACGTACAGGACATAATCCAGTTAATACATATGCAAAGGATGGGCAGACATCTTTACTATGTAATAACTGAAGCACAGGCTTATTATATACCTGTGTCTATATATGTAATATATAGGGTATATATTTAAGTAATACTTTGGGGTGCAATTTGAAAATTATAATCGCTGTTTGTAATGTTATAATTGACTATTTACAAGTTTGCATTCAGAACAGTTGATATTTACCTGTTACAACTTCTGTGTATCAATAATTTCAATCTCTGTGGACAAGTTGCAATCTTCAGTATCTATATAAATATATTGGACCATAAATAAAGGTTAGATTTCACCTTTATTGTTAAAAAGGAGGTTGCCTTGACAACAGATTGAGATTGTTGATTGTTATTGATGTTGGATTGTCTAAGTGTTGACTGGTTTTTGATGAGTACATATTTGGATATTTTTTGTTGCTGAAAAAAGTATCTAAGTGGTTTACTAATTGATTATTAAAAAAAAAGATTTAAATAAATGAACATGGTTTATTAGAGATTTATTATCCCATAAAGTTTACTTTATTGATCAAAGTTTCAGAATGCTTTGAAAATACGGTACTGTTAAAGTGGTTTATGATACCATCTTCAAAATATCAATCTATAAAAATAAATAATAGCTACAGCCAGTTTACACACGTCTGTCATTCTGAGTAGCATATAACATTTAAAATTCAAAACAAATATTAAAAAAACCCTCATAAAAGTTACACGACATTAACATCCCCACATCAATGGCCAACATTTTATAATTTATGTATCATGGCACAATTTATATTGTTTATTTAATAAATTGTCTGTCATATTTCTAAACTATGCTTCTTTGATTTTCCTTTTCTTCAAATTGTTTTCTGCATATAAAATAAAACCCCTTGTCAAAGCAAAAACTTATATTACAAATAACGAATGTCCGTCAAAGCATCACAATGTATGATACAAAAGTTCATGTTCATGACTTCTCTTATTCGATGCACATTTTGACTCACCATGTAACTGGACTCTTATTATTATACCACTGTATATATAATGTTGCATTTGTTGATTTTATCAATATCCTTTCCATTAATTATCTATCTAGAAATACGTGTTCCATCATTAAAATGTGAAAAACCAGTGGTGAAATTATGTTACAGATTCTGTTGTTTATATATCATAATGAAATCTATGTTTTCTCTTCAGTATTTGTCTTTCTCTATCGGTATGTAAGTTTATGTAATGTATATCAAATATCTTTCCTAATATATTCTACATTCAGTAATTCATAAGCATATATTTCAATATTGGACAAGCTATCACTTTGAAATTTACACAACATAGCAATATGGGATGGCACTGAGTGATGGGTCGTGTGAAAGTCTGAGTTCGAATCCCGCATATGTTACATATATAAATGCAGGTTTGAGCCTGTACAATGTAACAACATATTTTTGTAAATAAGAATGCTCTAAACCCAGTCAATTTAAGTGTAAAAAGAGCATTTGACTTGGGATGTTCCCCCCTATTTGATAAAAGAAAAGTTTTATGAATATCTATTAAGCCGTCAGTAACAAAAGAAAGTCTGAGACCTATTATTACTTTTGAAATAAAAATCTGACAATGGCGATTGTAAATTCTTAGCTATGCAGATATTTACAACAGACGTGTTAGAATACAATTAGGAATAATGATGATGTATATCAGTAAAAATTATATATATATATATATATATAGTTTAAGAATGAAACACACACAAAAATTATCTTATATATCATACACAGGAATCAATCTAGGTTTACCAAAAATAATTCATATGGTATATGTTTATAAAGTACATAAGGATGATAGTGAGTAAAAAGTACAACCATCCCAAATAGAGATATTATAACACAATATACTTTGATAACAAGCAACATAAATAGTTTTCAAAGTAGATTTAGGTAAAAATTTTACTAGGTCATAAATCTTGAACCAATGAAAAAAAGTAAACAACAATATTTATCAACAAAAATGATATTCCCACACATATAAATCCTATTGGAATGAACTTAATATTGACTACAAATACTGATACTAAGTGAATGTGAAAAATATTTATATGAAAATAGAATTTTCCTCATTTTATAATAATAGTAGAAGTAGTGATGGTAGCAGTAGTGGTAGTGGTGGCAGCAGGAGCGATAGTGGCAATTTATTTATTAAACAAACAATATGTATATATATAAGAGAGAGAATAACTCCAAACATGCAGAATTTGTACAAGAAGGTATTTAAAAGAGTCATTATATTAATTACAAATATATATATATATGATAAACAAAAATGCAAGTTAAAAAACTTGCTAACGCTTGTATTTATGTCCACAGATGGCGTCCTACCAAGACTGCCAATCAAGCGTGTTTTGTTTACATAAACGTCAGAGTAGTTAGTATTCACTATCTCTAACTATAATTCCACTTTCAGATCATGATTTCAAGCTATTTGCTATCGTCAGTGAAAGACAGGAATAAAGAAACTAGATCTGAATACAAACTCTGAGCGTTTATGAAACAATTTCTATTCAGCTTGCAAGCGTGAATTTTTTAGACACGTAATGTCTTCAAACTCAGCATAGCAAACCAGATAGCTACATGGGTCTGATCTCAGTTCAGCATCACCACATAGTAGAAGCCTCTGCAATCTATATCATTGCAAGAAAGACCTCAAAGGTACATTTATGATAAACAAAAATGCAAGTTAAAAAACTTGCTAACGCTTGTATTTATGTCCACAGATGGCGTCCTACCAAGACTGCCAATCAAGCGTGTTTTGTTTACATAAACGTCAGAGTAGTTAGTATTCACTATCTCTAACTATAATTCCACTTTCAGATCATGATTTCAAGCTATTTGCTATCGTCAGTGAAAGACAGGAATAAAGAAACTAGATCTGAATACAAACTCTGAGTGTTTATGAAACAATTTCTATTCAGCTTGCAAGCGTGAATTTTTAGACACGTAATGTCTTCAAACTCAGCATAGCAAACCAGATAGCTACATGGGTCTGATCTCAGTTCAGCATCACCACATAGTAGAAGCCTCTGCAATCTATATCATTGCAAGAAAGACCTCAAAGGTACATTTATGATAAACAAAAATGCAAGTTAAAAAACTTGCTAACGCTTGTATTTATGTCCACAGATGGCGTCCTACCAAGACTGCCAATCAAGCGTGTTTTGTTTACATAAACGTCAGAGTAGTTAGTATTCACTATCTCTAACTATAATTCCACTTTCAGATCATGATTTCAAGCTATTTGCTATCGTCAGTGAAAGACAGGAATAAAGAAACTAGATCTGAATACAAACTCTGAGCGTTTATGAAACAATTTCTATTCAGCTTGCAAGCGTGAATTTTTTAGACACGTAATGTCTTCAAACTCAGCATAGCAAACCAGATAGCTACATGGGTCTGATCTCAGTTCAGCATCACCACATAGTAGAAGCCTCTGCAATCTATATCATTGCAAGAAAGACCTCAAAGGTACATTTATGATAAACAAAAATGCAAGTTAGCAAGTTTTTTAACTTGCTAACGCTTGTATTTATGTCCACAGATGGCGTCCTACCAAGACTGCCAATCAAGCGTGTTTTGTTTACATAAACGTCAGAGTAGTTAGTATTCACTATCTCTAACTATAATTCCACTTTCAGATCATGATTTCAAGCTATTTGCTATCGTCAGTGAAAGACAGGAATAAAGAAACTAGATCTGAATACAAACTCTGAGCGTTTATGAAACAATTTCTATTCAGCTTGCAAGCGTGAATTTTTTAGACACGTAATGTCTTCAAACTCAGCATAGCAAACCAGATAGCTACATGGGTCTGATCTCAGTTCAGCATCATCACATAGTAGAAGCCTCTGCAATCTATATCATTGCAAGAAAGACCTCAAAGGTACATTTATGATAAACAAAAATGCAAGTTAAAAAACTTGCTAACGCTTGTATTTATGTCCACAGATGGCGTCCTACCAAGACTGCCAATCAAGCGTGTTTTGTTTACATAAACGTCAGAGTAGTTAGTATTCACTATCTCTAACTATAATATATATATATAATATATATATATATATATATAATGTTTTCACGGTTATATGATGTAGATAAAATAATATTTTTAGGTATGAACTGTGTATTATTTTGCATTACAATTCGATATTTCGATGGACTAGCAACCACCATTATCAAGGTTAACTTTTGAAAGAACAATTGTTAGATCTCAAACAATAACGTGACTCAGTGCCAGTGCGAGATGAGAAGTGAGATTCAACTTGAAGTAGTTCAGCATTCACAGTATGAGGCTTATCAAAATGTTTATTTCCCTCAGTTTTTTTAGCTATTAATTTCAAGTTAATATTAGATAAAATGAGAGGTTTCCACATAGTTGGAATATGTTGTGCTTCATCAGCCCTATTTAAAACAGTAGGTCTCTTTAATATTTCAATTGACTCTCTCATGGTTCTTAAATCATATCTTTCCAAATTAGCAAGTATTTTTGTATTGTCAAAATCAGGTTTGTGGAAACCTCTCATTTTATCTAATATTAACTTGAAATTAATAGCTAAAAAAACTGAGGGAAATAAACATTTTGATAAGCCTCATATTGTGAATGCTGAACTACTTCAAGTTGAATCTCACTTCTCATCTCGCACTGAGTCACATTATTGTTTGAGATCTAATGATTGTTCTTTCAAAAGTTAACCTTGATAATGATGGTTGCTAGTCCGTCAAAATATCAGATTGTAATGCAAAATAATACCCGGTTCGTATCCAAAAATATTATTATATATATATATATGCCTTAATCATCTAAAAAAATTCTACAGACAATAAATTATAAAGAATAAGTTATAAATATAGGGATTAGATTAAAAAAATTATATACAAATAAAGAAAGAATATATACACATTAACATGTACAATATATATAAACCTTAGAGCAATCATAATAATAAAAAGTATGGTTACAGATAATACAATAATCAATGTTTCAAACATTTCTTGAATATATAAAAAGATAAATAGTCACCTTGTATTGAGTAGTCATTAACAAAAGAGAAGTCTGAGACCTCTGTAACTAAATTTTCTATGACTACTTGCCAAGTAAAAATCTGGCAAAGTCAATTCAATATTTTTTAGCTAAGCAGGTATTTTACACCAGATGTTTATTAGACAATAAGATACACCTGGCAATGGGATTTTAATCTTGGAAAATTGGGGAATTTTTTTTTTAATGATTTTATTGAAAAATAATAAACATTTTTATTTACTTAGATAGGAAATGATATAATTCCAATAAGCTCACCTAATTTATTGCACACCTTCATTATATATACTTTCACTTTCAACATCTTCACTTTCAGAATTTGAATTCTCATCTTTATTACTGTTATTAAACCAGAGTACATAATATTCAGTGCCATTTAAGCTGTTAGCAATGCAGCATTTTAAAAACAATTTTTTGATAAATTTCTTCAGGGATATCTTTCCTAGACTGCAAAACCCACTGAACTATTATAGAAGCCGGATCTCATTTTATTTTACCAGTTGGCTTCAAAGGGTGATCTCAGTTTAACCATGCTTCATAATGGTGTTTCATTCTATCTTTAATGGTTTGTTAACAAACAACAAGTGGTTGGAGTTGACAATGCTTGTATTATTACCAGATAACAGTTTTTTAAATTTATACTGTAAGCTTAATGTCATCAATTAAATGTCCCCGGAATGCATCCATTACTAACATGCTTCATTTGTTTAAAAGAGCACCAGATCTCCTCTCCCAAACATTTTCTAACCAATCTTTCATCAATTCTGTTGCCATCCATGTATTCTTTTGTGATCAAATTATAACACTCTTAGGAAAAATTTCATTGGGTATAGTTTTTCTGTTTAAAATAATAAAAAGTGGCAATTTGTTTTCATCAGTGGTTATAGACAGCATTGTAGTAATTCATGATTTTTCATATCCTGTAGTTAAAATTTTAATTTGAGTTGCTTGTTTCTGGTTTACTATATAATTTCTTGGTATATCAAGAAAGATTGCTGTCTCATCAGCATTTCTGATTCGACAAACAATATTTAGACTTTCTTCTTAAGCTGATTCCTTCACACTAAAAACTAAGAAACTTATTTTCATAATCTGTAGGCAACTTTTGAGTTACTGTAGTTCTTCTTTGTAATGCTGACTTCTTGTTTCACAAACTTTTCACATCTTCCACAACTTACTTTAAACATCATGTTAATAATTTTAGCAC
This sequence comes from Epiperipatus broadwayi, assembly GCA_028023455.1. Classification (NCBI taxonomy): domain Eukaryota; kingdom Metazoa; phylum Onychophora; class Udeonychophora; order Euonychophora; family Peripatidae; genus Epiperipatus; species Epiperipatus broadwayi. The sequence continues at coordinate 3,877,411 of JAQFVV010012461.1, read as the reverse complement.
ACTCTCTGACTTTAATCATAATAATCTCTCTTATCCTTGGTAAACATTTATCAGGTAACTCCTCTATATAAGATAAAAGATCTGGATCAATTACAGTATACCTTACTTTTCTAGGCCTTGGGAATGAATTATTGTTTTTTTGTTACACTGAAGTAACATTTCTTTCTTGGCTTTCCAACGATGAATGGCACTTTTGTTAACTGTAAATTTTCTGCTGGCTGCACAATCTCCAATTTCTTTGGCACACAATATAACTTTTCTATTCAATTTAGCATCATAAGTAGACCTTTTTCTATTATTAAAAATGAGTATGGATAATAAATAACTCAAAATTAAAGTACGGCCAAATATCACAAAAGTTCTATGCAGAAATAACATGTTGAACTATTCACTTCCACAGTGCATACTAATGGGTGTAATACTACTATGTGCATGTATAAAGCATGGAGCTGAAACAATCATTGGAAAATATCGCATTGAGAGAAATAAAATATTAAAATACTGGTATTCACTTCAAATGACCGTAGTATGATAATAAAATACTCAAAATGAAAATACATCCAGATACCACATAATTCTACACAGCTGCTATGAAACAGCAACTGGAGTATTTAGAAAAATATGACTATTATCAGTGAGTGTAATACTATAACATTGGTAGAAACATCAACACATCTAGCCAAAGATATGTCATATTATGAGGAATTCTAAAAATCTCCAAAACAAAAACTGCATTTATGAAATACGATGTTAATGTTAAAAGGTATATATTGATGAGACCAATACCCCTATTGAAAAGTGATTGAAAGAGACAAATTGATAATTAGAAAAGAGGAAAGAAACATATACAAAGTAGCACACCATGTGTGTAATAATGAATATATGTTTATTTGGAAAAATACAAAAATATTGAATAGAGAGAAAAATATAAAGAAAAAATTCAAGGAAGCTGCTCGCATGACAGTGGAAAATAACCCTGAGCCCACCCTGGTTGATAATATATAATGTCTGGAAGTTACTAATTAACTTTGATCTTAGTAAAAAGTGGAAAAATTCGGAGGTCGTTCGGATAATTATTTGAAATTTTTACTGACTGATGTCTTGGGTTGAATAGTTCCATCGCTTAGAGGGTTACCTAAAATTCAATATTCATGAATCTAAAGGTTCAGATTTGATTCTCATGCTAGTACTATCACTAGTCTAGTCAATAATATTGGAAGAGAATAACACTACCCAAAATATGTTACAACAGTTGATGTATTCGGAAAGTTTAAATAAAGTTTGAATTTTAAGAACATCATTATTTAATATTTAGATGGTGGAAATAGTCCTAAATTGCCAAAATCACAAATGTTCAGACAAACACTGAATATTCAGTATGGATCCAGTATTATACCAATCTTTATATATCGTTAAAAATTATGTCTAAAATTAACCAAAGAAGAAAACCAGTTAACGTTTTTCATGTAAATGGGAATCTGAAAGGATTGTACTCCCAGAGAGTTTAGAAAATATTTCAGATAGTAAATGAAGTCTTGTTTAAGAAAGAAAAAATCCTCAAAAGTTTTTCAAGTATCAAACTTTGCATTCCATTGGTAATGTAGACAATTTTCTAAAACATAATCTTACTCTTGAAGTCTTCACAGGAGGTTTTTAGACAATAAGATCATGTTCTAAATTACATGGAGTAATAATAGAATGTCAAAAGACAGATATTTTAAGTGCTGGCTCTAGCTAAGCATTTATCACAAAGCTTGTAGAGGAATTGGCAATCCTCATTGTTTATGACTTACAAGCTTAAGAGATAGGGTCATGTGATCTATGACTCTTATTTTGACCATATATTGTAAACCTATATTAGCATATCAGAAGTCATACAATAGTAAATAATCTACCAGTTTCATCAGTTAAAAAATTTAATTGTAAAACATTTAACATTAGCTGAATATATCTGTTCTGGAAAAAGAATTAGACTTTGACATCACCATCTAATACCACTTTAATAGGTATAATCTCAGGTGTTGATGAATTCACTAAAAAATTGTCTTCATCTCAAGTAGCAAAATTATGCCAGAGAAGGAAAAGATTTGAGAAACACCAAAAGCTTAAATCAAACATTTTCTATGATGTGTAGGAAGGTATTAAATCAGTCAAATTTAAATCCATAAACAATCTCTCTTCTGACACAGGCAACACTACAGTGATTATGATAACAAAATACAAGAGCTTGTCTCAGCAAGCAAATACCAAAAAGTGGCTAAAATCCGATACCAAGTTCTGAAACAAGTTTAAATCATTGTTGGCAATATCATACTGTAGCATTTCTCACCTAAAATTCCTAAGAATTCTGTTCCACTAAGACCTATCTTGCCAAGACTTGTCAAGATTTCTTAAACATTTTTAATTTTTCGGCATATAAAATACAGATTTTTTTCAGGCATTCTATGCACTTTGTAGAATTATCTAAAACATAAAAATTGACAAAACAGATGTACTGATTAGCTTTTATGTGGAAAGTTTATTCACAAGTGTATATCCTGTTATGAAGTGTTGTCTATTGTAAAGAAGAAATTAAATGACAATCATAACTTACAAACCAGAATATATCCGGTTGATAGTATAATGGAATATATCTGTCATTGCAACACAGAATTCTTTCAACAAAATCAAGGAATGCCTATGGATTCAACACTATCAACTCTGATTAGCCACATTTACATGGAAGAACTTAAAACCAAAACTGTAAATACTACTCCATATTCACCTAAAGTTTGACTTCACTAGATCATAGCAAAATCAAAACTACAGTTTACAAAAAATCTGCACACAGGAAAACCCACCCAGAAACACATCATGGAATTATACTATTATTATTGTCCAGAGCAAAAGAAGTTTGTTCAGAAACCAGAGATCTAGAAAAAGAAAAGATGTACATGGAATGAACTGTTATGCAGAATGGTTATCCATCAGTTGTTATTAAGAAAACCTTAAATAAATAACATGCAAAAAACAAAAGAAAAACAGTATGCAATGAATACAATATCAAAACAGCTTTCTAAAAACATCATTCTATGAGGAATTCTAACATCTACAAGGCTTAAACTTGAACTACTGAAAATTAAGAAGCTCCATCTATAAAATATAATGTGAAATGTATAATGGGTTTATATTTGGGAGACCAGTTGTCCTATTGAAAAATAATTGAAAATTATAAAAAGAGAAAATAGACCTGAATAAAGTTGAAAAAATCAAACCAACCCCCTTTCTTTTTATTAACTTAAAAATTAATCCGTCTGACAATTTTGATTACCTAACAATCTTACTCGAAGCATAAAGAAAGGTAAGTCTACCTATAGTAGCAGATCACATACATATCAATATGTTTAATTGGGAAAAATGCAAAAATATTGAACTTAGAGCAAAAAGGATAAAGAAGAAAATTCAAAGAAGCTGCTCATATGACAAAGACAAATAACCCCAAATAATAACACCTAATGTTATTATATATAATGTCTGGAGCCACAAATTAGCATTGCTGTTAGAGAAAAGTGGAAAAATTAGAAGGACCCTCATAGATAAGTGTATGAAAATTTCTACTGACTTGTCCTTGACTGAATATTTCAATTGCTTAGAGCATCTAAATATCTGGGTTCAATTCTCATGGTATTATTGTCAATGGTCAAGCCAGCAACATCTGAAGAAGAAAGGAAAATAATAGCACTCAAAATATACTAGTTATTAATTTATGAGTTATTACTAACAGTTGAATATATTTGGAAAGTTTAAATAAAGTTTGAATATCTCTAAAGATATTCATTTAAAATTAGATAATGGAAGTAGTTCAACATATAATCACTAATCAAATGTCATCATCACAAACCATCAGACTAAATCAGAAGCTTTGCAAAAGTCTTTTCTACCATTAAATTTAAAATCATTGTTGTCATGGATCACATGTCTATAATAATAAAATTTTGGATTAGTAAATGATAAACCTTATGCTAAAATAAACAGACGTCATCACATCACTTACGTTTTTTTAGTTTAATAAATCTCCTATTAATAATAATATAAAAAAGAGGATTATCTCAAAAGAAAAGTCTATATACCCTAAATTTTATGGGTTCCCTTAGTTCATCAACTTAGGCTACAGAAGATGTGTGGCAACTCAGCTATAATCAATAGTTCCAACAATACCTTTTTTTAACACAAAACTTAACTCATTTTATTTCTGTTGATAATTTACCAGAATATATTACCAAATTTGTTCAAAACCACCTTACTAATATTCTTTTGTTATTGTTTAGAATAGACAGTATTATAAGCAGGTTGGTGATATTTTGATGGGGATATCCTGCATATTTCAAGCATCATCTGGTCATTATCCAGCTCAGATTTTTTCCCATAAGTTGATAGCTCTTTACATGCTACAATATTGAGGCAACATTTTCTACTGAACAAAAGATTATTGATACAATCTTTAATTGATTCTAGTTTTTTAAATCTGTGATTACAGTAATTCTACTTATATAGCTGGCTGGGAACTTTTAGAATGGCATAATTTTTTTGGACTATATGAGCTTTGGATGAATGGGAGAATACATGTGAAGTAAATGTCATTTTGTGAGCTAACCAGACAGTTAAGAGAGATTTATAATATCCTTACTAAAGGTTAATATGGAAATGCTGGCAGAAGGCATTCCACTAAAGAACTCTGAATCAACTTAACTCTAAAACATATAAATGTACCATGGATAAAAGAATCATTGTAAATTTAAGAAATGTGCAAAAATCCATTTGTAGAAATGTATCTATATTGTAAAAAAGAATTCCTAATATATATATATATATATATATGAATGTTTTTGCGAGTTACAGATATAAAAAGAATTCCTAATATATATATATATATATATATGAATGTTTTTGCGAGTTACAGATATTAAAGACATATTTTGCAGGTTCATCTGTGTAAGATTTTAATTAGATATTTCAACATTTTGACTTAATTACACAATCCCTCTACTGGGAATAAACAGTGTTTATAAAGATAGTTATAGAGGTGCTGTAAACAGTGTTCACAGTAATTTTTATAGTTCTACAACTAGAAAAATCAGGTATATAACAAATTGAAAAATAAAGAACTAAACAACAAAATTCAGAATCTTCAGAGTAATTTTTTTTTTTTTCAAAAAAAATTTCCAAATATGAGGAACTTTAGATGTGTCATCATGTTTGTTGATGTAATTTGGTCTTTTTCGTATCTCAATAGCTTCTCTGATCTTACATTGGTGCAAGTTTTCACATATGGATAGGATCCTGGTCTTAAAAAAATCAATATTGTGAGCTGAATCTGTAGCATGATTGAGAGTGCTGCTGCAGATGAATGTTGTTTCACTGCATTAGAATATTCATCCCTTCTAATACTGATGTGATGATTGCTCATACCCATATAATTTATTCTTACAAATACCACATGAAATCTCAAATTCCTTGAGCCTCAAGAGGGTTTGAAATCTTTAGGTTTGGTTAAAAAATTACTAATTTTTTGATAAGGAGTGTACACTCTCTTTATGTTGTTTTCATTATTGGCATTTTTAGCTTGAAATAAGGCTTGAATTGTAACCATTTTATTATAAACACTTGCTAACAATACGCTAGGTGAGTATGAGCAATTGTTGAAACAGTTCTAGAAAGAATGAACATGCTAATGTAGTAAAGCAACTTTCATCATCATCAGCACTCAATCCATGCTATAGATTCAGATCACTATTGATTTTTTCTAAAACCAGGATCCTATCCAGGTGTGAAAACATATACCAATGTAAGATCAGAGAAGCTATTGAGGTACTAAAAAGACCAAATTGTATCAACAAAGTGATGACACATATAAACTTAATCATATTTAGCAATTTTTTTTGGAAAAAAGAAATTACTCTGAAGATTCTGATTTTTTTATTTATTGTTCATTTATTTATTTTTTCAATTTGTTTAATTTATACACCAGTTTTTTTTAGTTGGGGAACTTTAAGAATTATTGTGAACACTGTTTATAGCGCCTCTACAATTATGCAATATTTATTTCCCAGTTGAGGACATGTTTGATCAAGTTGAAACATTGGAATATCTAAATCTTACATGGATAAACCCACAAAATATATCTTTAATATTTTGTAATATCTGCTTTAATATGAAATTTAATGGCATATCAGCACTGTGATTCTGACAGCCGTCTGCCAAAAGCTTATTTTAGGATCATCTTTATCTTTTCATATTAACATGAACACTACAACATTTGTAGAATTTCATAATTTTTATGAAAAGTGTGTAAGAGATTTATATCTTTTTATTGTAGTTAAATTACAATTTCTTACTATCAATATATTTGTATTTTTAATTATTATATTAGTATAGACAAAGTGTTGGAGTTGTTGAAGTTAGACTAAAGTATGTTTTTGTATAATTGTTTTTGTATGTGTTTGTGTGTCTTTGTTTATATTTTTCTATTATAAGTTTCTGTCAGTGATAGATTGTGAATGCTCTGTATTTTATTAAATATTATTAATTTAGTCTCATTCAATGATTTCTGTTTTTTATCATATATTCTATGTCAATATTATTTATCTTCGATGTTTGTGCCAGGTTATTGGAATATCAGATACGTTCATTAAGCAATGTGTTAGAAACTGCTAGTGTAAGAAGATGGAGAGTCAACGTTTGGAAATTTTATTTAGTATAAGACTAGTTAATTTAGGAGACTAAATGGAGGTGTTTTAATGGAAAAAATATTGTGTGATTACAAATAAAGCTAGTTTTTATCAAATAGCTTGTGAAATGGTTTGTTTTTAATGTGAGGTGAATGTTAACCCAGCTAATCATCATCAGTTTTTGCTCCGTTATATAAAATAATGCACTAGTGTGTGTTTTGGTTCTATATATATATGTATACTGATCCACATTCCTGCTCTGATCTGTTTCAATATTTTAATATAATATGCCAATATTAATATATACATATATGCATGTGAAAATAAGTTATGCAAGTGACTGCGTATTGCAAAATATTTTGCCTACTTCTAGTATTTAAAAAAAAAAATCTGATTATAATATTGTCTGAGTAAAGCTAACTCAGTCTGTTGTCTTGTGCATAGGACCATATTTTGCATTATAACAATTTTATTCAATCAAACACTTTTTTTTTTGTTTTTCTTAAGTGTAAATATTTATTTTCAAAATAATTTTATCATATATTTTTATTAAAAATAAATGGAAAATTGATTTCTAACAGGTGATTGACTTAGGTTTTATCGTTATTATGTTTCAAAAACAAAAGTACAATACAGTATTTAATTAATAAATGTAGTTGATGGAAAGTCCTTAATTTGGAGTGACAGCCACATTTACATTGTCGCAATGTGATTGGATTATTGTTTTGATTTTAATTATGCAGGTTGGTATTGCAATTATTTTGTCTTCTAAATAATTGTTGTAAAATAGTTCATCAGTATTACTACAGCATATTATATAGGGTATATGAGCACAGACTTTCAAACGACTCACCACTCTCCACTCTATCTAATAACACCAATACCCTCAAGCACATATATGCTGAAAAGATAAATAATCCCCAGTATACGTATTTCATGCTAAAACAGCAATAATCAGTTGGTCCAGATTATCATATTATAATATATTATAAGCCTGTGTTTCAGTTATTACAGCATATTGTTTTAAAATGTTATTAAATTAAAGATACTTATTCATCTGAACTTACTCGATAACAAATTCTTATTCTCAAATTGGGTCATAATAATATTTGATAATTTGAAGTTATTTATAATAAAGAATTAAATTTAAAATAAGGTTTTGATGTCAGACTGGACCACATATTTTTGAAATTAAAAATAAAAGAGAAAATGGCAATAGAATATATTGTATTGTAGGGTCATAATGTATTAAACTTGTTATATATATAATCAACTGGTAGACTGGTTACTGTTTGCCCATCCCTGACTAAAGTAAATTAACGCATTAATTAAAGTAGATCAATTAAAAACTACATTTTATAATTGCACAATTATGTAATATTTTTTTTATTTTTTAGCAAAAAAAACAACAAAACAATTATCTTGTCTTGCGTTGTTAGCCGAGAGGTATCGCAGCCGCCATGCAAGCAAGTAGTTGGTTGCAGACGGTTGTGGGTTCGCGTCCCGCCCGATGCTATGACACATGGAAAAAAAAAAAAAAACAATTATCTTATGGATAATAATTTATTTGAGTAATGACTTTAATTACTAATATATTTTCTGAGATTATGATAGATATAATGCTTGCAGCTTGACACCTAATAGAAGAGCAATACAGAGATTTCAGATCAATCAAAGAAGTATGGAGAGATGCATGTTGGGAGTAACAAGTAGGGATCGAAAACGCAATATATAGGTAAGAGAACAAACAGGTGTTACTGACCTCATTGAAAAAAATTAAAAGACTGAAGTGGAGTTGGGATGGACATATTGCTAGAAAAGATGATAATAGATGGACAATTGAAAACTTAAACTGAATTCCAAGAGATTGTAAAAGATCCAGAAAGAGACCACATGTGAGATGGATGGATGAAATAAGGAAGTGTGCAGGGGTGATGTGGAGAAGAGAAGCTAAAGATCAGAGATGGGTTGAACTTGGAGAGACTTTCATCCTGCAGTGGATTGATAATCGTTGATGATGATGATGATGATGAATACTTGCAGATTATATTTCAAAAGTAAAACAGAACTATTGCATATATATATATAATACAAATTATTATAAAAATAATGCATTTTCATTTTATGGGATTAATAAATACCGAATACTTCACTGCATTCATGGTTATCTTTAAATCAAAATAAATATGAATCTGATATCTTACAAATCAATATATTTAAAGTTATAAATTTTCAATGTGCCAAAATGTGTACAACAATGGTTTTAAATTGGTTTAAAATGGGGGGGGGGGGGTCATGTAGATTATTCGTATAGGCAAAAGATTGGATAATAATAAAAGGAAAAATAAAACATGGCAGTCGAATCTATGTGTTGAAGTTAATATCAAGCTAAAATATTTTCTGTTCTATGCATTATAACGGCCTTAAGTAAATACTGTTTTTCCCCTCCTATTTAATTAATAGCCAGTATGCTAAAATTTGGTTTCAGTATTGTATGATGAAAAACTAAGTTATTACACAATATTTTTTCATCATACCATGGTTCATATATTACTTTCTTGTATATTTCATGTTTTTCTATTGTTCAAAAAAAAAACGAAGAGCTTTTTTTTTCTTATATTTATATGATTATATTTTTTCACTTGCTTATAATTAAATAATATCTAAATTAATAGGGCAAAATGTTAATAATAAATTTCATTAGTTTCTATGCTATCGACATATAATTGCAAATTTCTGTGCTATTGATTAGAGTAAAATTCACACTTACATTTAAGAGTTTCAGCAATTATTTATTTCATAATTTTATTTTATCAATGGTGGGTGTTTGCTGCTACTTCTCAACTCTTAATGATTTTATTTTAAAATCTCAATTTTGGAGCTACATTTTGAAAAAAAATATTGAAGTTTTTTACATTTTATTCAATCTTTTATGGTTTCACAATCTTTTAAAAAAGGATTGAGTGAAATGAAGCTATTTACATGCCATTCTTAATGCTACCATCTAAAATTTTATTGGGATATTTTGTTTATTACTTAGGTGTTAATAATAATAACTATAATTAGTGTTTTTAATTCACTTCATTGTTTTGCTTCTTTTTTATTTATTTTTATAGATAAGAAAATCATATATAGTAATAATTCATATTTTCAGTTTCCTCTCAAAATAATAACCTGTGATTTGGCACAGTGGCGAAGGTTCAGATTCTGGGGCTCAAGGCCCTTGGATTGCCATCTTCTGATGTTTGAACTTCTTCTATACTTATGAACAATGTACGCCATTCAATTGTTATTATTATAGCAAAGTAATCTTTATTTACATTGAATTATTTAATACATTGCACAGGTTTAAACCTGCCTTTATATATGTAATATAGGCAGGATTCGAACTCAGACCTTCACACGACCCACCACTCTCAGTGCCATCTCACATTGCTGACTCACCTGATCACATGCATGTTGAAAAGATAAATAATCACCAATATCCGTATTTCATGCTAAACCAGCAATCATCAGTTGGTCTAGATTACTATCCTCACACATATATATAATCAGTACTCAGCTTTATATTAAGATAGCCAATCTTCATACTTTATTGGACAGGCTTCAAACTATTCCAACTCGCAATTCTTCAGCCTTCCATTTCATTGAAAATCTGATGATGGAACGTTCAAAGCCCTTGTAGTGAAAACTTTTACTTCATATTTAAAATTACTTTTGTAATATTTATTTTATCAACATTTTACTTTTCTTTCTTTCTTGCTTCCTTTTCTTTTTTTTAAAGTTTTGTATTAGTTCATTAATAAATCATCAGTTGATTTTGTTTGAAAAAAATACAAATTTTAAATAAATTTATTTATTTTTATATCTCTTTTTTATATATACATTAAAAAAAAAAAAACTATGTAAATAAATAAAAAAATAAATAAACAAAACAAAGAAAGAGAGAGAAATCAAGTCGACTAATTGGATCAAATTTGAAACTGTTAACTGATTTGCATTTACAGAGCGTTTCCTATAATTTGTAAATTATTCAGCATTATTCTGTTTTACTCTTTGATGATAGCACATAGATCTGTTCAGTTACATTATTTTTAAATATACAGATTAAGATTTTTCAATTTATTGATTCTGATAATGACTTTCACTTTCAAGAAAATATTTAAATTTAATAAAATTCATTTGAACTATTTAAATAATCAAAGAAGGCTTTTTTTCTTAATGTTTTTATTAGTAGTATTTTCAAAATTAATGTTAACTTTTTATTTTTGAGAGGAACTGATTAATAATTACCAATCCGAATTTGAAATAAGAGTAAAGAGACTGAAAAATAAAGATCGCTATATTCATCATCATCAACCATTATCAATCCACTGTAGGATGAAGGTCTCTCCAAGTTCAATCCATCTCCGATCTTTAGCTTCTCTTCTCCACATCACCCCTGCACGCAATGTATGGGTAAGAGAGCAAACAGGTGTTACTGACCTCATTGAAAAAATTAAAAGATTGAAGTGGAGTTGGGCTGGACATATTGCTAGAAGAGATGATAATAGATGGACAATTGAAATCTTTAACGGGATTTCAAGAGATTGTTAAAGACCCAGAAAGAGACCACATGTGGGATGAATGAGATGAGAAAGTATGCAGGGGTGATCGCTATATTATACATGTGTATATACTATGTGGCTTCTAATACATTTTCATTTTGTCCACTAATACTTGTAAGTATATATTACTTTTCTGACACTAGTTCTTTTTAATTAAACTATTTCTTAACACAGTTACTTTTGTCTTTTATGGTGTAACTCTATTGGTTGATTTGTTCTAAACGTGAACCCGATGGCAAAAATTTTTAAGTTAGATTACCAATTCATGATATGAAAACAAATATTGGCAAAAAAATGTCCACCTGGTTAGCTACCATAAAATTTTGGAATTGAACTCTGACTTGATCTTCATGAACAAACGGCTATATGAAATTTTTTTGATAATAATTTGTATTTTTTTAACAATATTTTATAAAATGCAACCTGCCATAATCTTAGATCATGTCCACAATATCTGAAAAGTAAGACAACTTTTACTTTTGTGTACAGAATTATTTTTTATAATCTTTAACTAAACAATAACGTTGTCCTTAGAGGTTTATTTCTTAATAGTTATATAAAACATAGATTTTCATCTAATTACTAAATATATGATTTTTTTTTACAGTACAGGCTTTTTTTCTATACCTGCATTCCGATGTATAATATATAGGCGGGTTGAATTCAGACTTTCACATGACCCTCAACTATCCTCACTATCTCATACTGCTGACACACTTGATCACACACATGTCAAAATGATAAATAATCACCAATATACGTATTTCGTACTAATCCAGCACTCGTATGCTCAGTTCTTAATATAAGCTGAGCATTGATTGTATATATGTGTGGAGATGATAATCTGGACCAACTGACGAGTGCTGGTTTAGCATGAAATACATATATTGGTGATTATTTATGTTTTTGACATGTGTGTGATCAAGTGTGTCAGCAGTATGAGATAATGTGGATAGTTTAGGGTCGTGTAAATGTCTGAGTTCAAACCCCCTAATTACTAAATGTTTTTTTACAAATATAAATTAAAGGGAATATCTGCATTTTTTTCTCGTATCTTTCATTATTTTTTCATAGTCTATCAATATATCATAAATTAGCAACTAAATTTCTATCTATTAAAATAAATTAATCAGTGCTGAAATTCAATTATCCATACTCTTTGCATATTATTTTAAAACTATTGACTGTCTTATATAAAACAATCTTCAATAATTTAAGTGTCCCTAACAAAGACATTAGTATAGTAGTTTTTCAGCTCCAGTTATTACAATTAATAATTATTTATGTTAGAATATTATTTGATAGTTATTAAACCTTTTAAACAAAAATCTCTTCATCAGAGTATTTTTTTTAGATATATTTATGAAAATTTTCTTTGGATAATCAGTTTTTTCAAGCATATTTTCTGCTGTTTTTATGATTAAACAAAAATAAACACAGCTCTATTTTTTTATTAAATTGTTATAACTGTTGTAAAATTTTACTTACTAAAAAAAAAAAAAAATCAAGATTCTTTTGTTATTTATCATTGTGGTAAATAGATATCAAAACAAGTCAAGTTTTTAGTCCATATCTTTCTCTAAAATCATGGTCCAGATGTATTTTTATCAAATCAAATTGCACTTTAGAAATAAAGTATCTTTTCTTACTTCATCTCATTTGTTTTTGAAATATCCATTTACCAGCATTTATCATATTTACCTATGTACAGGAGTGGCATATATTAAGCACTCCTTTTTTATATACATTTTTAAGAGAAAAAAAATGTCTACAATTTTTCATGACTTTCTATAATGATTTACTGTATTAATTTTATAGTTATTTATGTCTACAAAAAAATGTAACTAGGGGACACTATAGTTAGGTATTTTTTAATCATCATCTTCAAAACCCAGAAATTCATCTCTAAAGCAAAATGATGAATCGCTTGAAGTCTCTTCATCAGAAATGGAGTCTTTTCATAACTGATCATCCTCTGTGCAATCAAGTGGATTGCTTATTTCACATTTCGTAAATGACTTGATAATTGTCTCATGTTTCACAGCATAACAGAATCTGCCTTGGGTTTGAATCATGTTTTCCAAGAAATTTCAGCATAAAGTATCACAGAACACCAGTAAAGTTGTGGACTAATCTAACAAGTTTAAATTTTAAATGTTACAATAAATTGTTGAAGTATCACCACACATGTACACATTGGTAGCTTTCAGGTGTTTATCAGTTTTAGTGATTATATATAATTTGAAATGCAGTATTTTCTTAGTTGTTACATGTTCAAATTTAGATTATTTATTCATAGATTTTTTTTTTAAAATGAATAGAAATTTACTCTACCTAGTGAAGTTTAATATTTAACACTTTGAAAAAGGCTGTTTCTGGATTTCATTTAAAGGTAATCTAAATTATTTGTTGTAATAGTTAATTTTATAAAGGAATCTAATTCAAATGTGCATTGATATTAACAGCATGCTCAAAAGTTTATCACATTGTGGTATTTAACATATCTTGAAATGCAAAGTATGGAAAGACATATATTGGGAGTAACAAAAAAGGGATTAAAAGTGAACTATGTGGGGGTGAGAACATACAGGTATCACTGACGTCAGAAAAAAAATTAACAGACTCAAATTGAATTGGTTTGGTTGTATTGTTCAGAGATGGCAGTAGATGAACAGTTGGAGTCCTAAACTGCATTTTGTCAAGCGTTGTTCAGAGATGGCAGTAGATAAACAGTTGAAGTCCTAAACTGCATTTTGTCAAGCGTTATTAGCCGAGAGATCAACGCAGCCGCCTTGCAAGCAAGTAGTTGGTTGCAGACGGTTGTGGGTTCGCCTCCCGGCAGATGCTATGACATATGGAAATATATATATGAATTTATGGAAGAGATAAATAACTTTGCTGTATTAAAATTGGAAAGAATTTCATTCTCTAATGAATTGCTAATAGTTGAAAATGATATAGAAGGAGTCTTTTAAATACACACCTGGAAATCTCTATGCCAACTCTTTTTAGAGAGACTGTAAAGAAGGCTGTATTTACCAGGATACTAATTGCTGAGCAATGACAATGTAAGGGGTTTTTTCTACGTTCATTTTACCATCCAGCTAAGAATAACTAAATATTACTTTATTAAGCGATATTCAAAGTTGTGATTATAAATTTATTTAAACGCACATTGATTACGTAAGTAATATTTATTAAGGCTCTTTTCTTCCAAAGAGTAAGCTTGGGGTTTAAGACCTGTAGAGGTCCCTACTATCGCATTTTTATACGCACATGTTTGAGGCTACAGCCTTAATGAATATTACTCAAGCAATATTCAGTGGATACTCGTGTTATTATGGACCAGCTCCTTTAAAAAAGTTGTAAGCCTATATCCTAGTTATGACACGTAGATGTGCTATGATTACATCACATGATATCATCTCAAGTTTATCAATGCCAAAAATGTACAATCTTTGGTCAAAGTTATTTCTATAAGTAAAAGACAGATTACACCATCTTTCATTCTGGTTTAAGATTTTAATATAGACAAGACAGTTGATACTTGAACTATAGCAGATTGAGATTTTTAAATTCATAGGAATTTAAATATACACCATTTAGCACACATGTTTCATAGACTTTGTTTAAATTTCTATGAATTCAAAATTTTCAATCTGTTTAAATCCCAGTTTCAAGTTTCTTGTCTATATTATGATTTTGGATCAGAGTGAATGATGTGAAATCCAACTTTCACTTAGTGAATACATCTTGACAATAGATTGAAGACTCTTGGTGTTGATAAGTTTAGGTTGCTTTCATATGATATACATTTATGAATGACCTAGCTTTGTGCAATATCAAGTTTATAAAGTATATTTGTGTGTACTTGATGTGATCAAATTTCGATCTTCAAATTTATTTTCATAACATTGTCTTTTTTATAATCAATCTTAAACAAAATGTAAATAGACAACCAAAAATACATTTAATTCATCTAATCCAGGCTTTCATAGTATAATATAAATAATGTCCATTGGGTGGAGTTGCTATAGAGTAATTGGTCATATGATTACCAAAGAGGAAATATGTTGATATGGATCAAATAAGATGTACTAAATAATTATTTCTTTTTTTTTAGTTGTCTATTTCAATTTTGTTTAAGATTATTTTAAATATATACCCATATATAAGTAATCATAGCCACAAATCAGCAATACTGATTGATATATATATATATATGTAGATTTTTTTTTTAAAAAGTGAGTGGTTAGTTGCTTGTGGGGATATGTGATATTTGAGAATCTGAAGTCGCAGTCTGAATTTTCAATCAAGAACTCTCACCTGTTGAGCTCACAATTTCACCCGTACACTAAACCTACATGAAGTATTTGTAAAATGATGTGAACATTAACCAAAGTAATTGCAGAGATTTATTTTTTAAAAAAAACAACAACAATAATGAACCATTAAATGATAAAAATCCATAACTTTCTAATATGACATCAGAAAACACTGAAAATATGCCAAAATGTATTTGTATCTTTATTTTCTTTCAAGTTTCTCACTGGATTTTCAAAATTTACAGTAAATATATACCAACCATATTGGAATAAAATTTTAAGATCTCTTCTAAAAACTGATACATTATTATATGCTAGTGAGAATCTAGTTACTTGTATATAACTTGCCTTATATTGAAATTTAAAATATATATTAAGCATCCCATAGTATTTTATCAAGGGTGTCTTAGTATTTTACTAGTATAAATTTTCCAATAAAAGACAGTTATAAACAGTGCACATAATAGAATTATATTAACCATTAGTTAATTATCGTATTAAAATTATGAACATTTGGGTCTTTGATTATTGATTTATATTATGTTGATGTTTTCATATAAATAAAAGTATTAAATAATGATACTTTGATTCAACATAATTTTCACAAATATTAACCAACAATATTTTATAACAGTTCATTACTTATCTATCAAAATGGCAAGTCTTATATATGAACATTCTCTCCAAGCTTTTTATCTTATTGCTAAAATCTTAAGACTCTCATAATTACCTTTTTTAGATTTATCAACACTCCAGTTATTTAATTTTTTTTTTACTATCATTTACTTTTCAACACACCTTCATAAATCCTCAGCTTTTAAATATAATTCTCACTTCTATTTTCTATTTTATATTTTTTTCCAGTAAATAATCTTCTTATATTTACTCTGTTTAATATTGCAAATCTTATCTTTCCCGTTTATCTTTCTGATTGGTGTTTCAAATTTCAATACAGACTTCCAATTCACACTCTAATATCTTTGTTGCTCCTTTTTTCTTCTGACAACCAATTTTCTAATGCTTAAAATCAGTTATCTATTGTTACTCTTAATCTTTTATCACTTGTTTGTAACATACAGAGATAATCACTGAAATGTATATTTACATTTTATGCTTTTCTGTATTTAACACAATGAAGAAAGTAAATGTCAAAATTCAATTTAAAATTTTACAATTTAATAATAATTACCACTAGTTACTTAACATTAGCAATTTTACATTTTGTGTGAGAAATATGATCATAGAGTTATTACATATACCAGCACAGTTCCCATCGCCCAACATGAGAAATCAGACCCCTTTCCATCCTTGTTTTTTAATCACACCTCAACCCGTCCCGGCTCTCAGAGCCAATCCTTCTTCCGAAGTTATGGGTCTCTTCCATTATCTATATTCTTCTATTGGCCAGAGGCTCTTCACCTCGGAGAACTGCTGCAGATACAGATATGACCTGTCATGGAACTCTCTGGTCATAAACAATGGCCATGGGAGGAGACAGATCCCCTCCACAATGACTGCATGTGCCAGACTACTCCCCCAGAGGTTTTCAAGGGCCAGTGGAAGCACTCCGGATGCCACGAGAATGGCGTCACTTGACTGGTCTAAAAATATATATAGAGAGAGTTAATACATATTTTTACTTATTACATTTTTTATTTCTGGACCAAAAAGTCATAAATGTTGAACATTTTTCTCTTTCTTTTTATATATATTTAAAAAAACCATTTTCTGAATATGTCTAAAATATGAATACAATGCTTTAAAGATTTACAATCATTACATCCTTAAATATATATATATATTAACGGTCACTGCAATGAGCCTTTAATGTATCCGCACCACAAGGGCGCCATCTAGGCATTTGAACCTAGAAAAAATTATATAGTAGGCAGATACGTAAGTTAAGATTCAAAAAAATTATTTATATACAGTATATTATTCTGACCGTTTGCCCAATGTCACTAGCTCATAGAGTAGCAGTGATTTAAACACTTTTATAAGTTTTAATAGATTTAGATTCTCAAAATATATTAATATTTAAAACAATAAAAATAAAAGAAACCACTGCCAGTAATTAACACACAAATAGATTTTATTAACGCACATTTAAAATTGAGGAATAAATTTATTTTTAGATTTTAACATTAATTTTTTTAAAATTTAAATTACTACTTTAAATAGACCACACAGATGGATATTTAAATTATATTTTACTTTAGCATGTTGAGTATAAATAGTCTACATAGATTTTTTTTCCACTTAAAAACTTATCAAAACATTCATTCAATCTCAGACTAAAAGTTCGTAGTCAACCCAATGTCAGCTTCCAGATATATATTTGCAACCAATGTAGTATGAAGATGCTAGCATAAAATCACGCCGACAGGAATGTGCATCTGACAGCGTGATATTATTTGAAGGAAATGATCCGTGTCCAGAACAGGAAAGTGCATCTGCCGGACTAAGGAATCATGTATATAATTTTTTTTAAAGAGTGCTACATATGGGGGGAGAGTGGTCTTTTTGCCGTCTTATAAATCCCTGTCCATAGAGCTAGAAGAGGTCAATGGCGCAGGAAATACATCTGCGACCATTTCAACGATATGACTGTCTCTTTAGAGGTCATGCATTCAGTTGGGCACATTGCCCTGTATGCTAAACATGCTTCACATTACATTAATATAAACACCCATATATCCCTCCACAAGCATTGCCCTAACTACGAAACAAATAGCCTGAAATTAAAATCCCATAAATTAAACATAAACTAATTTAAACATAGTTATTAATCTTTATCCATGCAGCTATCTACACCCAACTTTAAATTTAATACATTTTAGTTAAACAGATAGAAATAAATAACCTAGTTAAATACAAACATAAATAATTAAATTAAGAAAGATGGAAATGATTGAAATAGCAAACATATATAAAAACAAATATTTATAATTGATTTAGAGTTCTATATTTGGTCAGATAAGAGCACATTCATTTATATTACTTTTTTATTTTTTTTGGATTGAGTACTTATTGACGTTATATGGTAATTATTTAAAAGAAAGTTCAATTGGTAAAAGTTTATACTTTACGGATTCTGCAGTTTTTGAGGTCCATCTTCTTGATCACTTATGTAGATTGTTTGTTCTTCCTTTTTAAAAATGAAGCTGCTACTTGCCATTCCTTTTTGGTCCCTAACTGTCATAGGGAGGTCTCAGCTGGTTGGCCAGAAATTAAATCTATTGCAGACTCCTACATCGTGTGAAGTCTGCAATACAGCTACCGTTCATGGGTACATTCAAAGTCAGCTCTCAGATAACAATTATAATAATCCTTTGGCTTTTATATTTTTCTTAGCCTCTTATCATCAAATCTTGGGATTCAACCAGCAAGACGTCACTAATCCTTTCATGTTTCAGTTATGGTCCTTGCTGTCATTTTCGTGCTTGCATTGGTCATTTAATTTCTTTGTATTCTCTTATCATTTAATTTATTTTAAGTGCCTCAAGGCTAGTTTGCTTTTGAACAATCATTTAATTAATAAGACAATCATTTCCATTTTCTAAGATTATAGAAATCAACATTATTTCTATTTTTAAAATATCAATCTTTTATTTTTACTTTTTTTTTACAACAAAAAATATTTTTAAATACTTTTTCTTAAAATAGTTTAAGTTGTCCATCTGCGCGACAATATATATATTAAACAACTTTTAATTTTCAGTTTTTTAGTTTTTTTCTTTTTAATAAATCAATTTTTATTTACGATCTTTTTATTTTCATCTTAAAATAATGTAACGGCATATATTCCATTACAATATATATATATATATATATAAGTGTAATAATGTTCAATGTTAAATGAGTTTGTAAGTAATCATTAAAAACCAGTAAGCATGTAGACAATCCCGATATTAATAACAATCAACAATTTCAAGCTGTTGTGAAGGCAATCTCCTTTTACCAATAAGGGATTCCACCTTTATTGGCAAAAGGAGGTTTAAAATTGTTGATTGTTATTGATATTGGGATTGTCTAAGTGTTGACAGGTTTTTAAGTTTTTAATGATATATATAAAGAGCCTGCTAATATCTCTAAACAAGCTTATTTATTTTATTTTTTATGATAAATGCTACAAGAGAAAATACCTGAAGCCTTTATCTGTGATGGTCCTCATTCCCAGACCGGTTTCGAGCTATGGCTCTCGTCAATGAGGAGCTATGACATTGGATTCAAAATACTAACTCAAACCAAGCATTTATCTAATTCTTAAATATTAAGAAAAATATCTAAATCTTCAGACACCTACATGTCTTCAAATTCAGCTGTTTAATTAAAGAATCTATATGGGCCTGAACTAAATTCAGTGATCCCATAATATGTCTTTATAGACAGTTTTGATTCAGAGATAAAAGAAAGAATTGTTTGAGCATAGAACTTTTGCATAAAGATCAGATTTTTTTGGGTGCCTAAATCTTGAATTGTTAAACTTAGTAATGTTGCCATTGTTGTTCTCACCTTATTTCTATGCGAGTGAGAGGCTCCAAATTTTTGAAAGAAATATTGATGTACTCATTCTGAAACAAATCTCCTGACATAGAAATAGAACAAAGATTATTGATGTTTTTTTATAAAAGTCAAAATTTTGAAAGTGGAGGTGAATTCATCATTTGACAAGATAGTGATATAATACATAGTGAAAAAAAGTATTTGTGTTAAGCCCAAGACATGGTTAAAAAAATGCAACTCTTTATTATTTTTGGACATGATCATCTAAGAAAATAACTGCATATGTTATTGATGTCTAAGAAGAATATTTTTTTTTTGTAATAGAATGATGGAAAGCATTCATTAAATTTTACAATATACATTTAAATATTGAGATACTTAAGTAAATTATATTAAGTGCTAAAAACTTATTCTGTATTACACAAAGAATATAACATTATATTTATGTAATACCTCCATTTAAAAAATGGTATAAGACAATTGTAATTATTTAACATTGACTTTGCTATAATTTTAATAGATAATATTAACAGTAATAATTATTAGAATGAATTAGCCATGTTTATGTTTACTGTTTGTGAGCAGTATTAGATTTTTGTTAATTAATTACAAATAGCACAACCCTATAAACATATAATTTAAATGAAATTAATTTTATCTGTTTATATATTATTATCATTGTCAATCATATTTAGTTCGCTGTGATTTGAAAGTCTCACCAAGATCAGTCAAGTGCCTCAGTTCCATAACTTACTTTTTATATCACTCCAGCAAATTTCTTATTCTTGTTTTTCATAAATAGTCTTTTTACTTTGTTTGTTTACAGTTTGTTGGGTTTCAGTTTAAGACTTTAGTTATTCATTTATTGTCTTCATTTATCATCAGTAGTGTCTAATTATTATCTTAATATTTATCTCTCCATATTTTTTTCAATGATCTGAAGTACCTATTTCTTTTTAGTTGTGTTCTGGTTTCAGATTCATTGATAAGCATACAAGGATGTATCCAAAGTAATCAGAATTTTATAATAAAAAAATTGTTTATTATTTTTAAGTGTTATAAATGTAATCTTTTTCAAATTACTATCCATTTGATGTGATGTGGTCTAAACATGTTTTTTTGTTTTTCAAAGTACTCTGAAACACTTGCAAAGTGATGCCTTTTAATACCTGCAGCATTGTTTTTTCACCACTTCTAAGTCTGCAACAAAAAAAAAAAAAAGATATTTTTTTATTAGAATGATTTAAAAAAATTTGCACAAAGCAAGATTGAATGAATACAGCAGGGAGATAAACTGGATCGTGCTGAATTTAATTTGTCAGGGTGATGCTTCACTTGTTTGTTTGCCACAAAATGGGATGTTTATGCTTTACTGCATTACATAAGTATGTTTCAGAATTTGTGGATAAAATGTCTGATCATAACAAACTCAACATCAGAGAAAAATGATGATGCGTAAAAAAAAATAGCTTTGTTTTGACTTGGGACTTCACTTGCCATGCTTTTTAGAGACATGGTGAATTTAATACTTCAAATGAATCACTCATAAACTTGTGTTTTTGTGACATCAGCTTGCTTGTAATCTGTTTCAAGTATTACAAGTGTATTCGCTTCTGCTTTCTGTAAACAAAAACAGAATTTCACATTGTTTGAATTTTTTAATACGTGAAGTGCACTTTACAAAAAAAAAGTTCTATGTGGTACCATACTTCTACACTGTAGTATTATTTGGCAAATTGATGTAGAAGGGTTCCTGCAAGAAGTGTTTAACAGTAGAAGCACGTACTACAACAGGTGCATAAACTAGAAAACAAATCTGGTTATTTTTAGGAATCTCCTCACAGGTGAAAGTTTTATTATAAACACTTTTTTTCAAGGAATATGGATATAGCATTTGTTAAATAATAACTTTTGATTGTTTTAAAATATGTGCTTATGTTGCTCCTGTGTACTGTTTTAGTTTTGTTTTTGAGAATCAATAGAACATTAAAAGCAGTAACACATCATATTTACTCAGTTCCAGAGCAGTTTATTGTGAATTTGAATTTATAGTGATTATTAAGTATAATGTTATATCCATATTGCAAAACTTTCCTGACTATTAGGTTTTCGGTAAGGATTAGAATTTCACTCCTATTATTTTAACCCTAAGCCAAATTATCCGTGTAGTTATATAACGCTGATATTAAGTCACCAGCAGTATTTATTTAAATGTTCTTTTATGCACTTTCAGATAATATTAAACTGTAGCCACTAAAATATATAATGGCTTAGTGATTTTATTTTTCTTTGTCACTCTAAAACTCTGAATGAATTTAATTTAACATAGCCGTTCTGAAATATTTTCAGTTTGTGCTATACTGGAGATAGTACATGTGGAAAATATTATCTGTGTGCAGCTGTAGTTAAAAGTAAACGGTGCCACATCAAGTCTGTTTCAAACATAAATCAATAAAGACTGACCCAGAGAAAAAGGTACTTGTATTTGATCTCAAATGTATTATTATAAATGAAAACAATACCAACTGAAGTAGTTCATTCATACTGCTTTTTGGGATTGTGTTTATAAAAAGTGGGCAGATGAAACATCTTAAGGTAGTAATTAAATCCATATTTCTCTGCCAAACTAAATATAAGGCAGTCAGATGAAATTTTTTGTTCACAACTACGTATTTTCCATTAAACAATAGGCATAGGCTACTATAAAAAAAGTGAAATCAACACATCCAGATTAATGAATATATCTTTTATTGTCTTTCTTAATTTCACACTTAACCAGTATGTTTTTATTTTGGTGTATTTTACAGTATGAAAAAAAATACAGAATTTATACTTAATTACTAAAATGAAAAATATATTGATAATTCATTTACACCCAAGACATTGTCTTTTTTCCAGTGATTTTGGCAAAAATTTTTGGAAGCAACTAGAAATTTTTATAAATATAATGTGATGGAATTTCAAACACGAATCTGAAATATATAAAACTGTGCAGTGTTCGTAAATATATATTTTTGTTTGACAACTAAAATTGTTATTATTACATTTTTAATAAATTCGGTGAGAGTATAAAAAGTGAAAGTTCATTGCTTTTTTTTTTTTCCATTTCTAACATTATTTGTCTGATTTTTTCAATTCCAGATGTATCATAAAAATAATGTTTTTTTTCCGGGCTTTATTGTTTTTCAGAATAACATCTCTATTACTTCTATCATTGACAAATCCTAGTCTTGATGCAGTAATTTGCCATATGAATAGTTCTATTATTATTATTATTATTATTATTATTATTATTATTATTATTATTATTATTATTATTATTATTATTATTATTATTATTATTATTATTATTATTATTATTATTATTATTATTATTATTATTATTATTATTATTATTATTATTTCATCATCATCATCATCATCATCATTATTATTATTACAACTACTACTACCACTGCTGCTGCTACTACTGCCCTGCTGCTATTACTGCTGCTTGCTACTGCTGCTATTAGAAATGATATTCCATTCATATTTTTTTGTACTAAGTGAAGACTTAGACATTCAAAAATAGTGCTTCACCAAGGATAGTTGTGACTGTTGATGATTAAATTTTATTTTTTTATATATTATATACTTAGGAAACACCACTTTTATCCATTGCTCTGGTTTATTAAATTTTATTCTTATTATTTTTTAAAAAATAAATGAGATGGTAATCTTTGCTCTCCAATATTTCTATGCACTAAGTGAAAACTTGAAAACACTGTTGTTAAAAATAAGGTTTTATCAAGGACCCTTATGATACCTCAATTTTAAATTTTATTTCAGATCAAATAATCAAGAGTGTTATTTTCTTTTTATTATTTTTTGTTTCTGGTATAATATTTATTTTATTTATAAAATGGAAAGATGGTGAATTTAAAGTTGTGTTGAACATGGATGAGACTGATGAAGCATTGGTGAGAATAAAAATTTTCCAGAAATTGCTGTTCTGGATCACGTAGGCACACTAGGAATGTTTCAATCCCAGAATGAATATACTTTTGTTGGAAGCATAAAGTTTATTCAAACATATTATTAATAATTTTTCAAGAAGAACTGAAATTATTTTTTTTTAAGAAGTAAAATATTGTACTCATTCTATTCTATTCTTTCAAAAAGACTTTATCTTGTATTGGAAGTGAAAGTATTCATTTATTAATATTAATATTCATAAAAAGCACATGTACATTAGTTTGAAAGTCTGATCTTTAGTATATTACAATTTATAAACATAGCACTATATAAAATAAATGCCTCATTTACATATGTTTAGTTTCATTTAAGAATGACGTTTCGTAAATTCTAGATAATTTCGTGGGCGTCATTCATTCAGACATAGTAAAAAGTAATTTAAAGTGAGTGGTCTATCCTCATGCTTTCATTTCCAGTACTTAAGATTTGCTCATATATAAGCATTTGGGTTGAAAGAATAGATGGATTCATTCTATTCTTTTGAAAAGACTTTATCTTGTATTGGAAGTGAAAGTATTCATTTATTAATATTAATATTCATAAAAAGCACATGTACGTTAGCTTGAAAGTCTGATCTTTAGTATATTACAATTTATAAACATAGTGCTATATAAAATAAATGCCTCATTTACATATGTTTAGTTTCATTTAAGAATGACGTTTCGTAAATTCTAGATAATTTTGTGGGCGTCATTCATTCAGACATAGTAAAAAGTAATTTAAAGTGAGTGGTCTATCCTCATGCTTTCATTTCCAGTACTTAAGATTTGCCCATATATAAGCATTTGGGTTGAAAGAATAGATGGATTCATTCTATTCTTTTGAAAAGACTTTATCTTGTATTGGAAGTGAAAGTATTCATTTATTAATATTAATATTCGTAAAAAGCGCATGTACGTTAGCTTGAAAGGCTGGTGTTTAGTTTATTACATTTCTGTTATTGTTGTTAATAAAATTAAAATCAAGTTCATTATAAAATATAAATACAAAAGATCTTTAAATGGTTAGAAACTATAGTAAGTACTTCTTATTAACTTTTTTTTAAAACCATATATGCAATTATTATGATATTAAAATTGTGTATAAACACACATAAAAATTACTGTGATGCAATTTTAGCAACTGATTCATAAGTCACAAATGACATCAAAAATGAAAAACTCACATTGCTAGAAGAAATAATAATAAATTATCAATTGAAATCTTAAACTGGATTTCAAAAAATTGTAAAAGACTTGGAAAAAGATCACATGTGAAATGGATGAATGAAATAAGTACTGGTGATATAGAGAAGAGATGTTAGAGATCAGAGAAGATAGATTGATCTTGTAGAAATCTTCATCCTGCATTGGGTTGAAAATATTGATGATGATATATACATAAATTTTGCAAATAATAAATATGGAATTTATTAAAGATAGAATCTGAATTTCACATATACACTTCACTGAATATTCAATAAATATTTCTTATGTGGAAGTTTTAATGTTTTTCTTATATTAACATTTTCCCCTATCTATTGTCATTTGAAAATGAAGAAGCTATTTTACAGATGCACTTCTTTTCATTATAATAACCCTCTAACAAGCAGAATCTGTTTGAAAATCCTCAAAATAACTGATAGTCTTATAATCTTTGTGCAATTTTATATCATAAGACTATCAATATGCATACTATTAAGCAATTAACTGGTTTATATTAATAGTAATATATAGCTGAATAGTTGTTGTTTTGAAAATCACATTCCAAAGCTTCAATTCAAGAATCTTCAACTTTCAGTCCACCTGTCTTCTACTACTTTAAACCGCATAAGACAAAAATAAATTAGCTTTATTTTTTTCACTAAATGCTGATGTTAATCAGGTCAATCCAATTGAGATACTTTGCTTCTATTAGTGATGATTTGGAGTAATTGTGTAAATAGGCATTGACATTTGTAAGTAGATATATTCATGGAGTTAGTTTATTGGTCTTAATTTTTAACTGTGCTTTTTCAGGACCCATTGGCATTATTATAAGTCATTTTTAAATAAAATATATCAAAAAATTATTATTAATGTCTTACTTCAGCCTCAATTTTGAACTTTATATGCTTAGTGATTGTATAATAATCTTATAATTTGATACTGGATTTTTTATTTGGTCGTATAGATATTTTATCATGATTCTTGCATCATTTAAAATAATTAAAAATGTTTTGTCAATTTTGTATTAATTGATGTAGGATTCGTTTATAAGTACTATTCATTTTAAAGTGACTACATTAGAATGTCTATTAATTTTAATGATTACTAGGAATTACTAGGGGTTTTTTTTTCTAAAACTATTTCTTCTGACAAGTATTATTTTTTTAATCAAATTTCTTTTTTATATCTATAATTCTTAAGCAATTTGCAGCATTTACTGAATATATGATGTTATCAAATGATTTTAATACAGCTTAAGGTTATAAGCTTGCAGTTATTGTTTTCAGGGTGGTCTGTGTTTATTCATAGTTTGAACTATATTTGTGCAGTAAACTTAATCTGTTTATTTCAAGACTTCATCAATGAAGTTGCAACAAAATTTTTGATAATCTAAAGCATGTTTGAATATCACATGAAGTAAAACTACTTAAATAGATTATGCCATAATGAATAATATTTCTGTAATTTAATTTTCATTACACCACTCTCATGAATGATAGGGACTGGTTTC
Organism: Epiperipatus broadwayi; assembly: GCA_028023455.1. Lineage (NCBI taxonomy): Eukaryota > Metazoa > Onychophora > Udeonychophora > Euonychophora > Peripatidae > Epiperipatus > Epiperipatus broadwayi. The sequence goes on along the minus strand of JAQFVV010012461.1, from coordinate 3,850,555 downwards.
TATCCACTTTTAACATCTATATATATATATATACTAAACAATCATAAAGATGTGTGTAAAGGATTGTGGTCTTGGCCAACTGATGAGTGATGGTTGAGCATGAAATATGTCTTTTGTGTATCAGATCCTTTTTACATGTCTTTGGTCATACATTTATAATTACATCCTTCCATAAGATATTAAAAATAGATAGAAATCAGTCCCTACCTTGAGTGAGAGTGGTGTAGTGGACATTATATTATAAAAATATTATTTATTACTAGATAATCTCTAGTCTGATGAATGACTAATAAAAATTATTAATAAAAATAAGTGGAAATTAAAACCTACTTTTAAATTTACAGGCTATAAAAGTATTTTTTCCGCTAAATCTAATTTTGCAATAAAATTCATTAAAAACACACCTCACTTAAAACTAATATTGAATAATATCAACAGTTACCATAAATGCTTGGAGCATAATACACTTTTTATTAGTAAAAAAAAAATGCAAACATAATTATACGTTTCTTTCTTTCTTTTTATCTTAAGAAATACAATCCATTTCTTTTTTTCTTTTTTTGAAATTTTATACTAGAAATCTTTTTAGTAAATTGATTTCATAATTTAAGAGACAGATACCGGTAAGAAGTTTTTATATATGACCGTGGTTGTTTTTCTTTAAATCTAAATATTTGTACCCATATATCGTCTAAATTTGAATATATAGATAAATATTTGTTGATATTGTAAAATATTTAAAAGGTATATACAAATTGATATATATATATATGTCTAATATGATGAAACCTAAACTCTCTGCTAGGGCAAAGCCTCCCCCCGATCTCTTCAGACAGGGAGAACGAAGGAGAAAAGTAACAAGTATATAAACATTCTTTTTTTAAATATATATGTATTAAAAATGAATTGATCATTACTTTTCATAATATTTTTTATGTGTATTTGCAAACATGTGCGTACGCACGAGATTAATGCGCAAATGTATTTTATTATAATTTAGTTTAAAAGATATGGGGTGAATTGTGTTTTTTACTATCCAAATAATACTTTGTTTGAGTGCTAGTACTTTTTTTACGTTAACTGTTGATGAGAATGAATCATAGTTGCTTATTATGATAGAAAAGCTTTATAATTATGAGTGTTTTATCCTATTAAGCTCTTTATATTGTGTCTTTATCTGTGGATATAATATGCATGAAATATTATACAGGGCTTTAGTTAGTCTGAGGAATCTAGTAAAAATTAATGCATTATGTATATAGAAATGACTAAAAAATTATGATAAATGGCTTGAATACCAAGACACATTTTTTTTAATAGTCAGAACTTCAAATTATGAAAAGCTCTGTCTCTAATCCCATTAGGCAATATACTCCCAGCATGCATTTTTTTAAAAAAGAATAACTCATCCCAAGGTGCTCATCTAACATGATGAGAATGCTCACATGCAAAGTTTCGGTCAGAATAACAGTGTTTATGCTCAATGTTTTTGCAATTGTGTTTGTCCACTTCTCTAACTTAATCTCTTCTGACACCCCCTCCCTCTCTCCCTCATTAAGCAATTTTGGTTTTGAATGCTGATTGTATGAATTGGTGGTAAAGTTAATGATTTGTATAAAAGCTAGTAATGTTTTTTTTTATTTTGTAATGAATCAAATTGATCTGTTCAATATTGCTTTAAAGTTTATGTATACGTATGTGTCGACATTCATTGAATACTGGGGGAGGGGGGGAGGAATTTATGTACCATGATGACAACCCAGCAAAAGAAAATAATTACATGAAATTTTAAATTTACGTATATAAAATGTAAAGCTTTTTGTTTTTCAAGAAACAAACATAAACGCCAAATCCAAATTGAAAAATTTAATCTTTTTCATATATATTTAATTTACTTAAGTAAAATTTACTGGAGAAAGGGAATTTTATGTGATCTTTAATAACTGGTTTTTTTTTTTACGTGTAATTTTTAGAATATTGGCATAATGAAAAATTTCATATACATTCAACTAACAACATTTAAAATTTTATTTCGATTTATACAAACAAAATACCAGTACTGACTGAACGAATATATGAATTTAACATCTATAGGGTAATACATTTTTGAATTTCATAATCATTACAACAAAAATGAAAAAAAAAGATAATAAGTTTCATTTTTTGAAAGAGAATAATCAATACCATGTTTATATGAGCACCACATCTAGAGTTACTGTGTATATTACATGTAATGCAAGTGTATCCTCTCATTTTTTGGTACTAATTTATAGTGTGCTCTGCCATTTTGCTTTCTAAGAGGATCCCCAAACCCACAACTGACATAACCAAGTGCTAAATGAAGTCAGATAACATCAGTTGCCATTGGTAATGTTCAAATTATTTTGACGATTAGTTTAAAAATCATAATTTCCATTAAAAATTAAAAAATAAACATGCAAGTTTTGTACAACTACACTCAATCAAAAAAAAAAAAATCACATATCTCTGGAATTTAAAATCTTAAGCATATTAACGTTTAGAAATTGACCGGGTTAAACATAAAAAGCAAAAATCACGTGACGAAAAGATGAAATTGACATGCAATTTTTTTAGGAATATGCTCAATTTTTTTAAAAAAAAAAAAAAAAATTAAATATCCCCAAGAAAATCAAAATATCAAATATTAAAATTTAGAAAATGTCCAGGTCGAAAAAAAATAGAATATGTTCAGGTTGAAAATAAAAACCCAATATCATGTGACTAAAAGATCAAATTACTGCCACAATCAAATAAATAAGCAAACTTTTTAAAACTGTTCTCAATCAAAAAAAAAAATATCAAATACCTCTAGAAAATCAAAATATCAAATTTGTTAATATTTAGAAAATGCCTGAGTTGGCAGAAAACACAAAAATCATGTAAGCAAAAGATCAAATCACTGCCACAAACAGGTATGAATGGAGTTGTCATGTGACCACAAACCCCTACCCACCCTGAATTCAAATAACAACAGTAATATATTCTACTTTTAAAATAAACTAATCCACACAAAAAGTTTTTAATTTATTGTGTATAAATTAATTAATGCATTTACTTTTAAAGTATAGTGGTAACCATGTGCTTGGGTAAAGGTAAAAATGGCAGCCGAATGAAAAATTGTCTAAATTAAGTTGAAGAAATCTGCTTAAGCTAAAATAATCTAATATAACAATAAATCAAAAAACAGTGTTTTTAGATTCCAATTTATTCTGTATAAACTAATGCATTTTACTATTAAAATATGGTGGGAACAATGTATTGTGTACATAAGAACATCAGTCAGAGAAAAATTGCTTGTATCCACATAAAAAGACTCCAATTTATTGTGAATAAACTAATGCCTTTTTACAATTAAAATGTGGTGGTAAACATGTGTTGAATAAACATATATACATGGCAGTTGAAAATAAAATTTCATAAGCTAAACAAGAAATGTGCTTAAGCTAAAATAGTCTAATATTATAATTAATCAAAAAAGGCAACAACAATAAATCCACATATAGAGATTCTAATTTATTATGTGTAAACTATACTCATATGATGGTAATCACATTTTAAATAAATGTATAAAATAAAAATTGCATAAATTAAAGCATATTAATTTTACATTTAACAAAAAATAACAATTCTTTTTTTTTCTCTTACCAGAAAGTGAGTAATATTGTGTGCCTTTTTTCTCACATGTAGTTAGGAAGGAAAATGAAGACGAAAAAAGCTAGTAGTGTTCACATTTGATCTTTTGATGTCATAATTGGTTCAAAGCAGCAGGGTTCACAAATTGATCATATGATAGTTAAATGTCCGTACAGGCTCTTGAAATTTAAACTCATCTCTATAGCTATCTATACACTTTTCTATCTATTAATATTAAAGTTACTTTTTTCATCTACAAATGAACATGCAAACACATATTGAAATAAATATCAAATCTCTCCCTCGCACATTCAAAATTTTCAGTTACGCCCTCTGTGAATAAATGTTAAATCACCCTCTCAAACATTAATCAATAACATATTTTTTCACAGAGGAAGTACCTGAAAATTTTTTAATGTGTTTCCTAGTTCATTTGTTGATGAAGAAAGTAACTTTGATGTTAATAGATAGAAAAATATATAGATAGAAAAGTATATAGATAGCTCCATAGATGGGTTTCATTTTCAAGAGCTTGTAATGACATTACTCTATCCTATGGACAAATGTAAATCCTGGCTTTGAGCTGATTACTGTATCAAATGAACAAATGGAAACACTATTGGCTCTTTTCTCATTTCCATTTTGTTTTTGTAACTATATATGAGGAAGGAGGCACCCAACATTACTCTTTTCTGGTAAAAAAAAAAACCCAATTGATTTATTATTTTTTAATACTTGGAAAATTAATATGCTTCGGTTTATATAATTTTTTTTTGACTGCCATTTTTACATTAACACCAACACATGTGCTTGTTATGCCTTATTTAAAAACCAAAACGCTGTGCTGTATCAGAATAAATTTGAATGTTTTTATATAGATTAAAATAGTCCATTTGCTGCTCAATAATGTGGATCTATTGTTTTTCTCTTTTTTGGGTTAATTACAATATTAGATTATTTTAGCTTAGGCACAGTTCTTGTTTTAACTTATGCAATCATTCTTTTGGTTGCCATTCTTATGTTTATTCAACAGCACATTGTTATTGTCATATTTTAAAAATAAAATACATTGATTTATACACAATAAAGTGGAATCTAAAAAGATTGTATTTTTTGGGTTAATTATAATATTAGATCATTTTTATTTAAGCAGATTTTGGTAAAGGTTTACTTTAGCGTCCACGCCGTCCATATCATGTTCGCCCTCTAGTTTTTAAAATTGGAACTAAATTATTATTCGAAAATCTTAACGTATATGCTACTATATTACAATCACATTAAAATTTCTTAAAATGTAAAAGATAATAAAAAAAACCATTTATCTTTTTAAAGAAGTTGAATTAATTACACTACATTAATTAAAATAATTTAAATTATTTAAAACTTACGAATTTAACTATCTACATTTATAGCACTTATTACAAAAAAAAAGACACGCTCTGGGTTCAGTAGTTCGAATTACATGTACACGTGTACAGTTTTATAGTTGCAAAAAATCGCAGGTAGATCTGTTACATGTTTAGTTCCTGATGATCAAATTTTGAATGTCGCTGCTATTCTGGCAGAAGACTTTTATATGTATCAGTTACGGAATGCCCTTCAAACTTCCCAAAGTCATCTGCCTCTGGGAACAATTATAAATAGTGTATTTTGGGGCGCATAATTTGCCCCAAATATACATTGTGCATGAGACCGGCATCAGCAAAAAAATAGTAATTGACTGGGCTAATTTTTGCCGTGACGAATGTGCCGGATATTTTGAAAAAAAAAAAATCTGGTGGCAGCAGAGCTTTGTTTTCATCGTATCTACAAGAATTTGTCTTCCGGAGTAGACACAGCACTCACTACCGCTTTTTTTCTCCAACTTCCTAGTATGCATAGGGCATAATTATGCTTATAAAGGTAAATGTTTTTTTTTATTATTATTATCTTTTACGTTTTAATTATAAATATTTACTGTAATTGTAATATAGGGGCAGATACGTAAGATTTAGAATATTTAGTTCTAATTTTAAAAACTAGATGGCGAATATGCTTTGGTCGCTAAAGTAAACCTTTACCCATATTTTTTCTTGTTTTAGGCATTTTTTTTTCAGCTACCATTCTTATATTTACCCAGCACATGGTATCACTATATTTTAAAAATGAAAGGCATTAATTTACAATAAATCAGAATCTTTTTATGTGGATTTTTTTAGTTTATTATAATAATAATTTATTTTACATTAAATTATTTTAAAAGTAAAATACTTTACTATTGTTACTTGGTTTCCAGAGGGGTGTTGGAATTGTGGTCATGTGATGGCTCTGTTCGCACACAATTTTTGCTTTTTTTTTTCAACCCAGACATTTTCTAAATAATAATATATTTGATGTTTTAATTATTTAGAGTTACTTTATTTTATCTTTGATTAAACATAGTTCTAAAAAGTTTGTGTGTCTATTTGATTGTGATAGTAAATTTATTTTTTGGTCACGTAATTTTTTTTTTTTTTTCCCAACTGGACTTTTTGTAATTGTTTCCAACCAGGTCATTTTCTAAATATTAATATATTTGATATTTTGATTTTTTGGGAATATTTGTTTTTTTGTTTGATTGAGCATAGTTTTAAAAAATTTGCATGTTTATGTACAGTAATTTGATCATTTGGTCACATGATTTATTTCTATTTTTTCCCAACCTGGGCATTTCTTACATTTTAATATATTTGATGTTTTGATTTTCTGGGGTATTTGATTTTTTTTTTAAATTTAACGTAGTTTTAAAAAATGTGTGTGTTTATTTGATTGCAGCAGTAGTTTAATTATTTTGTCACATGATTTTTGTTTTTCATTTTCAACCTGGTCATTTTTTAAATTTTTATATATTTGTGATTTTGAATTCATGTGGTATTTGATTTCATTTTTTTTTTTTTTGTTTGAGCAATGTTCTAAAAAAGATGTGAATTTATTTTTTAATTTTTGGTAGAATTTGCATTTTTTTAAATTTAATGATCAAGATAATTGAAACATTTCTAATGCAACCAATGTTATATGACTTCATTTAGTGTTTAGTTGTGTCTGCAACGGATTTGAGGTCCACTTAGAAACCAAAATGGTGAAGAGTATACTCTAAATGAGTACATATCTTTTTTGAAACTCCATTCAATTTTTTGTTAATAACTTTTATTGATGACTTAGATATAATTTTTAAATTATGTTGAATTTAGATCTTAGATATATAAGTGTATACTATATAAATATAAAATCTACTGTCAGTAGATTTTAGTATTTAAATGACAATTTGAAACCAAAAGTGTCATATAAATTTATAAGGATTACTGCTAAATTTAAATAGTTAAAATAAAGAGTATTTTATTTTAATGTGTTTAAATTAGTTAAATGTAGTATTATTTTTTTGTCCAATTTATCTTATGGAAATGAGATTCGATCCTCTTATTTGCATAACTTAAAAGATCATAAGACAAATCGCTATACTCTTCACATCATAGGCATATTTTTGATTATATGATGAATTAGTAAAGTCTTCACCTTATAGAATATGATATCATAGAATCTATATGTAAAAACATATTTTTATTTGATTCGAAAAAGAAAGAAATAGTAACATACCTTCTATAAAAGATTTTATTTTGAAGTTTGGTATGTTTTTATGAAGAACCAGATTTTGTTTACATTATAAAGATTATCAGTAAATAAGTATTTATTTTTATATGACGCTATGCATACAATTGTATACATTCAAAGATCAGCCTTTCAAGCTAATTGTGCATGCATCTTCTGCGAGTGTTAAATAATAAATGAATACTTCACTCTACAATACAAGATATAGTATTTATGCAGGAATAAAAGGAATCATCTTATTCCTATGACTCAAATTCTTTTATATGAGCAAATCTGAAGTACTGTTGAGTAAAGCGTGAGAGTAGAATTCTCACTTTAAATTACTATCTACGATGTTGGAATGAATGACGTTGGTGAAATTGTCTAGAATTTACTAGATGTCACTCTAAGTGAAACTTAATTATAAGTAAATAAATAAATAATTCATTCCAACATCATAGATAGTAATTTAAAGTGAGAATTCTACTCTCACACTTTACTCAACAGTATTTCAGATTTGCTCATATAAAAGAATTTGAGTCGTAGGAATAAGAGGATTCCTTTTATTCCTGCATAAATACTATATCTTGTATTGTAGAGTGAAGTATTCATTTATTATTTAACACTCACAGAAGACGCTTGCACAATTAGCTTGAAAGGCTGATCTTTGAATGTATAAAGATTATTCTAACAGACAGTCCAAATAGTGCTATATTAATTGCTTTTATTGAAAAGATATGGATGACAATTAGAATACAGACATGCTAAAATTAAGAAGGTGATCAGTGCAGAAGTTAAAAGACAATGTCATAAGTATCATCAAAGAAATCCATGTGAATTTATTGCTTGTGAGTTCATAAGAAGTTCAAGTGTCAGAATCAATTCTGGTATCTCCTGATCGCAAGTCAGTTGCTCTACCAACTGCACGTGGCTTTATTGCTCAGGGAGTTCATTAAGAAGTTCAAGTGCCAGAATCGGTCCTAGGACCTCCTGATCCCAAGTTGGACATTCTACCAACTGCACCAAACCATACATAAGTATCATATATACAGATTAAAAGACTGTCACATGATAGATATGAACTAATATTATGTTTTATATATTGATTTGTATTATTCTCATAAAAGTGAAGTTTTATTATTTTTTATCTCTTTGACCATGCTTGATTAAAAATGATTGGCCATGATATATAAATATATATATATTTGTGTGTGTGTATAGCATATGGATTTATTTATTTATTTTTAAACAACTTCATTATTAACAAAATATAAATGAACTTGAAGACATTTTAAGTATGAAAATATATTCATTTTTGTCACCTTAATCATTGATTCAATAATCATTAATTATTTGGATCTTCATTTGTGCTTCTCCACACCTTTATACACCAGCCATTATTAAGTTCCATTTATGAAGCTAATGAGCTTGATCATGAATTTGTAGATGAAATTCTAATTGCATTTATGAAGATCAAAGTCAGTTGGTTTTATTGTTAGATCTGAACAAAAAATAAATTTGTTGAAAACTTATAAGAATTGTATTATATTTTTTTTTTGGCATAATTTTTTGATTGTAGAATCTTGGTTGAACATTGAAAAAGGAATCTTCATTTGTGACAAATCTTAATTGCTGAAACTGTATCTTGATTCATTGACAAATTTTGAGAAATTGGCAAATTCAATCTGCTTAACAGCTTATGTGATTTCTGTGAAGTAGCTTCTCTTCTAATATCTGGCTGAGGAATATGTGAAAGAACACTTAATCATAGGAAAGATGTAGACTTAAATATTCTAATAGTATTTCTCATGGTAATATTTAAATTAGTAAAAGAAGTTCCATGGGGCAAGTCTCACTTTGAATACGAGCAATGCACTTACCTGCATATTACACTAATGCTAAGGATGCTATCTCTAAGGTCCTTAGATTACAAGGTTACTTCTAGAAATTAATTTTTTTCTAACATTAGCTAAATGAGGAAAATAAATATTATTACTCCTGATTGCTCATAAATCTCATGGAGTATAATTATGTTTTAGTCTATTGTTTAGATTTCAAGATATTTCTCTGCTGTTTTTTTTTTTTTAAATGACTATAATAATCTCATTGAAAAATTTCTATTTCAGAAAAGTATCATTTAAAGTCAAAGCAATATATCAGCATAGATGAAGTTTCTGTATTCTGTTTCTGTAAAGTCCCTTAAGTCTGTTTTGTAAAATTGTGTGTCTACTATGATTAATATCTAGTGCCACTTGAATTTTTCTATTGGAAAACATTTTTTCAATAAATTATTGGTTTCTCTCTATTTAAAACTTATGGAAACTTTTACAAGACCATTTCCCCAAACAAAATCATAAGTTGAGATTAGATTAATAAAGATAGCACCAATTTTTAATTTATAAAGCTTTTTTTAAATGTGAATACTGTACTTAAAAATAAAATTTGTTCATTAGGCATCTTCATTTTTTTTTGTCTAAACCCAATGACTTTCATAAATTTTGTAGGGAATACATAGAGAAATATTGAATGTTAATAATGATGATTGTTGTTGGTGTTGCTGCTGCTTATTTAGTTTTAAGACTGCCATTGGTGGTCAAGAGGTCATGTGACTGCCTTGCACTTGCAGGTAGTTCGCGTCCCAGCCGATGCTATGACATTTAAAAAAAAAGACTGCTATAATTTTGCTTTTGTGCCACATCTTAGAAATGATTTTTATCTGATTACCATGATTTGGCTTCGGGTCTTAAATTTTTTAGAAAGTCTGGAACCTGGAGTCTTTCCTGAATAAGACAATTCAAGACAATTTCAAATTTACCAACGTGTATAGGTTTTCTCAGATTGATACTAGAGGCTCATTTTGAAAGAGAAACTTGCAATTTTATTCTGGTAAAACTTAGTCTCATTCTGTAATCGTGATATTTAAGGTTGAGATACTTTTACATCCATCAAGCCTAAGTAAAAATGAACAGGTCTTAAGAATAGAAGTTGTATTGTTTTATTTGTCCATGTCTAGCTGCACTTTTCTTTTCTGGCATCAGCCCGTGATTTTGCAAGTTGTTGTCTTTCTTTATTATCCAATATATTCTATATCTGTTTGCAAATATGTGTGCAGTTTATTTGGTCATTGATATTTTAAGACTATGTTTAGGTCCTGGCTGTAAACATCTGGGTATCCAGAGGGATTTTTGTTAAATCATCAGTTTATCTGAAACACAGTGTGATAAGACTGTAAATTAAGCCATGAAATAATAAATAAGCTGGGATTCAGTATTTAACTTTTAAAATACTAATAATTAATAGCAGTTTTTTCAAGAAATATTTTGTGAAGTATATCATAGTGATAGATATCAAATTTATATTTAATTATTATAGATTATTGTATGACAAAATGTATGTGTGTATGTATATATATATATGGAAATCTTGAAAGTGTGGAGTTATCCATTTAAAGCAACTTAATTAGAAAGCACTTAACCTAGAACAACTACCCTAGGCCAAGAGTCAGGGTAAACTGACTGATTGATATATCCAAAGGGAGCGTGTGGTATTATCCATTTAAATCAACTTAATTAGAAATCACTTAACATAGAACAGGTGATCCAGGCCAAGAGTCAAAGTAAATTGACAGACTGATACATCCAAAAGGAGGATCCCTTTGGATGCATTACTTTGTCAATTTATTATGACTCTTGGCCTAGGTCATTTGTTGTAGGTTAATTGCTTTCTAATTAAGTTGATTTAAATGGATAACTTCACATATTTGCAATTTCCATCTAAACATTCATTAAAAATATTGTATTACCATATATATATATGTGTGTGTGTAATGTAATGGTCTACATACTCTTGTACAATATATTTTATTACATATTATCTATGGGGTATATATATATATATAATATAGTTTAATTTAAACAGAAGTGTTTTACACCCCAATAACATGCACTGTACTGCTGTTAAGTAACTCAATGATGACTTCTTGAGTACTGAAGATACTCTCAAAACAAAGCACAAGATAGAGACTTTTGAAAAGATAAGGGTGGCCTCTTATCTTTTTTACCTAAATTTAGTTATATAGGCCAATCTAACACATGTTAGTTTGAGAGAGTAAACATGTTTTTTTTATTCACTTTATATCCATTAATTTCTTTCTATATATTAACATTCACTATTATAACAACAGTACAGTGGATGTGCTTGGATATAAATCCCTTCTGATTAAATTACATAAAGCTCTGCACTAATATATAAAATTAAATATTATATATTAAAAGTTTATATATATATATATATATATAGTTATTATATATTAAAAGTTTATATATATATATATATATATAGTTGTTTGATCTTATTATAACTTCTTTCCAAATCCAATCCATTTTACATTATACTTTGACATCTCAAATAGTCGTATATAATAGTTTAATAAATATATAATTTTATTTTCTGATCATCATCTTTTTTTTGCCATTTCCCATACAAATTATTCATTAGTTATCTGTATGTAAGACATGATGACTATTTTCAGATATTGTTAACACTGAGAAATTGCCCATTATAAGTAACCAAATATGTAATCTAAGATTGAGAATAGAGATTCAAATCTATGGTTAATGTGCTATTAATTTACAAACATTAAATATATATAAATAGTCAAAATAAGAGTCATAGATCACATGACCCTATCTCTTAAGCTTGTAAGTTATAAACAATGAGGATTGCCAATTCCTCTACAAGCTTTATGATAAATGCTTAGCCAGAGCCAGCACTTAAAATATCTCTGTCAGGAACCCCCCCCACTCCTGACCATGGTTTCGTGCTTTGGCACTTTTCAGAGAGGTGTCAGGGTAGGTTCAGACCCTCGATCTAAAAATACCAACCCAAAGCCATGCACTTATCTAAAAGTTATCTATTGAGTGGAAAATCTAAAAATTTCAGACATCTACATGTCTTCAAACCCAGCTATCCAACTCAAATAGCTATATGGGGCTGATAGATCTTCAGCCACACCATATATTAGTAGTCTTAGCAATATAAAATTGCATAAGACTTATGGCATAGTCAAAATAAGAGTCATAGTTCACATGACCCTATCTCGTAAGCTTGTATGTTATAAACAATGAGGATTGCCAATTCCTCTACAAGCTTTATTAAATATATATATATATCTAAAGTATTGATACATGAAAAGTTTGGAAGGAATTATGAAACTATAGTTTGTGATAGAATTATAGTATTGTTTTGAAAAGTCGTGCACTATGTCTGTTGCAGTAATCAAAATGGTAAAAAGAAAAAAAAAAATAGAACTTTTTTCCATATTTTTTTTTTTTTAAAAAGAAATCATTGTTTATAATGAGTTGCTATAAAATAAATCTTTTATTATTACTTATTTTAAATGATGAACTCTAGCAGATGTCTTTACAAGTATTTTATTTACTAAATGTCACAACTCATACATCTTGCCTACCCCATGGGGTGATCTCAAGAGATAACATTCGACTAAGTTTTTCAGGCAAGATTTAAAATTATCCAACTAAGCATCTGGATACAATGTTTGTGTTTGAGTATCATTGGCTGTGAAGAAATAGGTATATGGTGCTGTAAAATCACTTTTTTTAAAAAAAAAGGTTTAATGTTCTTTACATAAACCTGATTTTTTACATGCCATTATAAAATAAAGAATGTAAAAACGTTTTCAAATTTTGGTTATATTCTATTAGTTTTATTCAAAACTGTATTTTTCTGTTAAATGGATATTTTGTGATATACTTTCCTTTATTAAAGTAATAATAACATAAACACATTAAATCGTATAACTTTAGAAATAAATGTCTTTCTATTATTGTGAGCGTTACCATTTGCTTTACCCGATTTAAATCCTATTATTAAAAAAACCATTGCTTTCACGTTGAAGAATAGAACTTTTTCTGAGTGTGATTAGTAGCAGCTGCTTTTGTAAACTTAGTGTTTATATTGTAATATAACTTGTATTTTAATTCGATGTATTCTTTACATTTTCTTTATTGAATTAGGGGTGTTTTCTTAGTTTTGTTTTAAAAGTATGCTTCTTTAAATAATAATAATAATAATAATAATAATAATAATAATAATAATAATAATAATAATAATAATAATGTAGGTATAAATGACTTGAACTCAGGTTTTCAAGCTCCCTACATCTAATCTTATATAACTGACACACATGTCCACATACATGTGAAAGAGATAAATGATCTCCAACATATGTATTTTGTGCTGAACCAGCATCATCAGTTGGTCTAGATCATAATTTTCCACACATATATACAATCAGAGCTCAGTGTATATTAAGATAGCAAATCTTTAAACTTTAATGGACAAGCTTTAATCTTCTTCACTTTCCAACTTTTCAGCCATCCATTTCATTGAAAATCCTAGGGTGGAATGCTCAAAGCCCTTGTTGGTGTTAATATTATTGTCATACTCATGTAGATGGCTGAAGAATGGAGAAGATTGTCAATTAAAGTTTGAAGAAAGTGAGTACTGATGGTATATATGTGTGAGAGTTTGTGACCTGGACCAACTGATGAGTGCTGGTTCAGAACAAAATACATATATTGGAGATCATTTACCTTTTTCACATTATGTGTTCATGTGTGTCGGTTGTATAAGATGGATTTAATAGATGTAGGGAGCTTGAAATTCTGAGTTCAATCCCCTTATAATTACTTTAAGTTTAGTATAAACAATGTACTTATATTTAAATAGAAATTATAATAAATTTAGATTAAAATCATATTAATAAATTTATTGTTTTTTTATTAAATTTCTTCTTTTTCTTCCTTTTTATTATTTACTATTAATTTAATTTAATCATTTAAATAAATGATTTAATTAAATCTGTATGATGGTGCACATTAAAATTTATGTTTTAATTATAATGCCAATTTTATCAGTATATAAGTTGGGATATTAGAGAAGCAAAAAAAAAAAAATTTTGAAAAAATAATAAATTTGAATTTTAGAATTTTGTTGAAAGTATCTATCTCTATTGTGAAGAGGAAAAAAGAGAATATATTAAGTAATTGAGGATTTGGAAAATAAAATAAATAGGAAGTTAATTCTGGTAAGCCATAGGTGTGAGATTTTAATTGGATTACTGAAAGTTATGGATAAAAATAGTTGGAAGAGTTGCTTAAAATGTATTTTATGTGTTATCAAAATAACCTGATGTTTATCATTTATTAAAGTAGTCTCAAATACTGAAGGTTTTGAGCAGTATGGCTGTTATCTGAATTGTAGTTTGAATTTTACATATGTAGAATTACAAAATAGTGAGAATTATTATTGAATAGTTGAATAGCAGGAAGAAAAAAGTCATTTTATAGAGAAAATTGCTACTTTATTGCTCCCATCCTTTTTTTAAAAAAAAAAAAGAACAACAAAACAAAGCAAAAAAGAAATATAGACAGGAAGGGAAATTGATTGTAATATTAGGAAATGTGTATATAAGCTGGAAGATATTTATAAGATAAAATAGTTCTGTAGAAGAAACAGATCTGGAAAGAAAGAAATTTAGGGGGGGGGGGTATATCTTTTTGTTTTAATATGAATTACTAAGAGGATGGTTTTTAAAAAGAATGAAGTTAGGATTAGACAATCTCTAATTTAATATATAGGGTTTATGAGCACAGATTTTCACACCACCCACCATTCTTCACTCTATTTCATAATACTGATACATTTGAATACATATATGTCGAAAAGATAAATAATCACCAATATACGTATTTCATGCTAAACCAGCAATCATCAGTTGGTCCAGATTACCATCTCTACACATATATGCTATAAATGCTCAGATATATAGTAAAATAGCCAATCCTCATACTTTAATGGACAGGCTTCAAACTACTCCACACTCCAACTCTTCAACCGTCCATCCAATTGAAAATCTGATGATGGAACGCTCAAAGGCCACCCTGAAGCTGAGATTCTTGTCACAGCCATGTTGACCATAGATCAATATGACCCCTCATGTACAGGACATAATCCATTTAATCTCTAATTTAATAAATGATTAGTGATAATTATTATTGTATTTATCTGGAGTGGTTATTGTCAAAGTTGTGGGGAAAGTAAGTTTGACACTTGTATTTCAAAATGTAACAATTTTCTATTAATAAATATGGTACGTATAATAGAGATATATATGAGAAATGTTGATCTGCACCAACCATGAGTGCTGGTTTAGCACAGAATGCATCTTTGGGGTCATTTGTATTTTACTGTATCTTGTATTCATACGATTTGAAAAGAATGTTTGGGGGTTGTTCAATACATTTATAAAGATATTACACCACATGGAACAGAGAAATGTGAATAACCCCGTGTATGCATGTTTGTTTAAAAAATTTAGATATATTAATCTTTAACTGAGGTTTAAAGTTTATATCTAGGCTGGATATAATCTCTAGTTTAATAAATGATTAATGATAATCGTTACTGTATTAATCTGGAGTGGCTAGTGCCAAAGTTGTGAGAGGAGTAAGATTGACACTATTAATTCAAAATGTACTAGTTAGATCTATTTCTTCAATATTGCTGATAAAATAATAGTTTTTATAAATAATGAAAAATAGCATTGACTGAACCTGTAAAAAGTTCTACAATGAAACCCAAACTAAAGCAATGAAAATGGCTGGAAGGGATGAAATATTAAGGTTGAAATTGATTTTTTTGCCGGTATTAGTATTTTTATTCTCCTGGATTCTACCTGATGGAAGTAACAACAACAACAACAAATAACTGTGGTAGCTAAAATATATATATATTGAATGTGTGGTTTTTTTATTGCAGTTCTGCTATGTTTAGATGTATAGTATTGGAAAAGAATGGAAAAAGAAATTTGAATAAATGTAGAGGTGATGAAAAGAGTATTTAGGAAATTGTTTATTGAAGAAATTAAAAGTAAAAGTGGTGTTGTATTTAGCATGTCGTTAGGGAAATTGCAAAGTCAAATAAAAAACTAGCATAGGCAAAAGAAAGTGCGCGAATGAAGTCTGATAAATATGATTAAATAAATGAATACTCCATATGGTTTGGCATAGTTTCTAGAGGGCCCAACTTATGTTTGGGAGGAACCAGGATCGATTCTGGTGCTTGAACATCTTACGAATCCCCAAGCAGTAAAACCATTTTATTTTAAATAAACGAATAACTTTTAAATGCTCGAATAGGAGAAAATGCGGTAGAAAAACATTGAGAAATTTATGCAAAGGCTTTTTCATTTGGTATTATTATGATGTCTATGGAATCTTAAGGAGGGAAAGCAGAACATTCAGACAGGCACTATTGGTATTAATTAGGTTGCACTCACTTGTCGACAAGTAAATGCAATCTTAATACCAATAGGGTATGTCTCAATATTCTGATTTTCTTCTACATGATTACATATAAATCACTAATAGTGGGTGGAATATTAAGCTCAGGTGTGGTCTTTTGATCCAAAAACTTGACATCCAGACCATCCATCTTTTTTAACTATTAAAAGATTGTTATACGAGGAAGCGCATTTCTTAATGATGTTCTATTCCATCATTTGATTTATTTGCTTATCTACTTCATCTTTGTGTTGTTATATTTTGGGATATGATCTCTATTGGAATGGGTTAGTGTCATTAAGGAGAATCCTATAGGTGTTATTCTTAAAGATTCCTGGTCATTTGGAGAATCTGTCTTTAAATCTGCATAATAGTTTATATAGACTCAATTTTTCTCCCAAGTTATTATCTTTAACTTGATATCAATCATTTACTGTGGTTTGAATACAAGAGAGGCTTATTGAAGAAAATGAGACATAGTGTGTCACATTTATTGTTTCATTTTGGCAGATAATGTGTCTTTTTTTAAGTCCATTCATGATTAAAAAAATCAAAAGTCATAGGACCCAAATAAATTTTGACCCATATTTTCTGGGTAAATAATTTGGCTTTTCAACCATTTGCTAATGTAGTTTGGAATGATTGTTTCAATGGTAATGATAATTGATCTGTTCACTTGACAAATTTTATAGAATAACCTATCAGACATAATAGACATTTGACTACAAGTATCTAATAAGGCCTTGATTTCAATTCCCTCTATTTTAACAAGAACCTTGGGGCAGCTGTTTATTAGTACAATATCCTTTGAGTTCTCTTGAATGAGTTACTCTAAAAACTTTAACTCATACTTTCTGGAAAAATAATTTGGGTTTTCAACTATTTTCTCTGTCTCATATTTGCGATCTGATTGGCTGTTGGATAGTAATGCATGAGAGATTTGCAGTCTCTCAGTTTTATTTCAATACTGTTTGCGCTTTATAAAATAAATGTTATTTACATACGTTACTGCAAGTTATAACATCTAAAAACTACTGCATAGTAAATCGTAGGATTTCACGCTGTATGTTTGTAAATTAGACTCAGTGAGTTAAGTGTGAAGATATTTAAGATTCACACTTTCAGATCTAAATACTTTAGACTGGCTTGGATATAGAAAGACAAGTAAAGAAGAGGATGGACCGCCCATTTCTTGTTAAATTCTCTGTCTCGTATTTGTGATCTGATTGGCTGTTGGATATTAATGCGTGGAAGATTTGCAGTCTCTCAGTTTAATTTCAATACTGTTTGTGCTTTATAAAATAAATGTTATTTACATACGTTACTGCAAGTTATAACATCTAAAAACTACTGCATAGTAAATTGTAGGATTTCACGCTGTATGTTTGTAATTTAGACTCAGTGAGTTAAGTGTGAAGATATTTAAGATTCACACTCTCAGATCTAAATACTTTAGACTGGCTTGGATATAGAAAGACAAGTAAAGAAGAGGGTGGACCGCCCTTTTCTTGTTAAATTCTCTGTCTCGTACTTGCGATCCAATTGGCTGTTGGATAGTAATGCGCGAGAGATTTGCAGTCTCTCAGTTTAATTTCAATACTATTTTCTAACATAATTTGGGATGATTGTTTTAATGGTAATGAAGGGATTGATTTGTTCAGTTGGCAATTTTTATAAAATAAACTATCAAACATGATTGACAATTTACTACCAGTATCTAATAAGGCCTTGATTTCAATTCCCTCTATTTTAATAAAAATCTTGGGCGTTCATTAATACATTATCCTTTGGCTTCTGCTGAGTGAATTCTTCTACATCAAATTTTACAGAATTCATGATCATGTGTAAATTATCCCTCACAATGTTTATTAGTGCCCCCCCCCCCACAGTGAGGAACATTCACACAAGGTCCTTTACCAGCAATGCCTTATTGTAATCCTATCTACAGGAATTTTCATTCAGGATTCTTTGCAATAATGACATTATTTTTGTGGAATTTATTATATATATATATTGCTCAGAACTGTGCTTTGTAGTTCGAAATTGTTCCACCAGAGCTCTATGTATCGCTTTGCTAAAGGTAATGTTTACCCAGAGTAGAGCTTATTTGTGGAATATCATGAAATCGCTTTTTTAGAGAGAAAAATATTTGTGATAGGTCATCAAACATTAAAGATCTATTTTAAAAATTCAGAATATTAGACTCAAGAATGGAATATTAGAGAATAAAATTTTTTTCTGTGTTTTTTGAAGAGGAACATTAGAGTTTATGCAGTCCAGTTAATTAAGTAACCTAATGGTGAAAAAAAAATTATATTAAATATTTACTAACTATTTTAACATTTGTTTCATTTACTAAACAGAAATAATAATATGGAATTTTTTTTTCTTTTTTTTTTTAATGCATGGACTTCTTTTTTATGAATTGTAATGTATGCTAATTGCAGTGGGACATTGCAATAGAGAAGAAGATGAGCAGACGAAAAATATGATGGCTTGGTGCTTTCAAGGTCTTAATTGTGTCCTTATATTCCTAGCAGAATCAGAATGGGAAAATGGTGGAGTATAAAATAACTTATATCACTGAACTTTACAGTTCAATTTATAGGAAACTTTCAGTAAACATAATTAGAGCTGAACTCACAAACAACTATTCTCCAATATGCACCAAATTTATTTCTGAGTTTCTTACCTGGCTAGATAACAATATTGTAGTTTCATTCAATGGCCAACATTGTGACATGATTGACAAATGACCTTGGGTCTACCCCTCAGTGGCATCTTATCCAGCCTATATATAAATCATTTCAAAGACGTA
This sequence comes from Epiperipatus broadwayi, assembly GCA_028023455.1. Classification (NCBI taxonomy): domain Eukaryota; kingdom Metazoa; phylum Onychophora; class Udeonychophora; order Euonychophora; family Peripatidae; genus Epiperipatus; species Epiperipatus broadwayi. The sequence continues at coordinate 3,831,115 of JAQFVV010012461.1, read as the reverse complement.
AGGATAATCCTTCCAGCATACTTCTTATACACACCTGACCTCATCTACATATGTTAGGTCAATGATGAATTTTATAGCTGGACTGGAACTCTCAATTCACAATATCAAAGCAAACTCCAGGCACACTTGGCGTTATACCTAACAATCACATATGAAGATGATTTATTTAATCTAAATACTTAGACATTCCTTCTAAAATCATCTAGAATACTCACTATGCATCAAACTACTTGATGCCCACAGATTTACATGCCCTAGGTCAATTTCTTCTCATTCTCATAAATTCACTAGTATATCCTCTTTCTTATATCACAATCACCTATTACGCAAACACAACTCATCTTGTAAGGCAAATATAGAACAATAATAAAAGACTTAACCTCTATTTGATTTAAATATAACCAATTAACAATGAAATATATACAGTTTTATCACAAACTAAATTCAAACCCTCTCAACAATGTTAGACCTTGACTACTCTTGCCATACTTCACACATTATCAAAAATGTTTGATAAAAACTTATCCACAACCTTTTCACTATTTTTTTAAATCTCTCCTCTACTAATAGACTAATTAATAATTTCAAGGATAGAATCAAACCCAAACTGACCCCCAACCCCATATATAAAATTATGTGCCCTCAAATTGGATGCAAAGCAACATCTTATGGAGAATCTTGGGTATCCCCATCCATGAATCACAACATAAATACTTATATAAAATAGCATCTGACAAGCCATATTATAGCTTCTCCATCTTCCTTGAACACCAGCAAGCAACAAGACATATATTTAAACCTACCTTGGCTGCAATATAATATATTGAAATTAACAACGCAAAATGTAAAATTAGGGAAGCATGGTATATAGTTACACTATAAACCACAAAGAATCATGCTTTCCCTTCTCCAAAAATTGATGCTCTAAACTATAATTTACATAAATTTAAATACCATCTGCCTACATAGATATTCCACTATTCTACTCTGATTCTACTAAGAATATGAGGATACAATAAGCCCTTGAAATCGCTAAGCCATTGCATTGCTATTCTGCTTGACTTCTCTATTGCTGCATCCTAGAGCACTTAGCATATATATGTTGGTAATTTGAGATAATGTTTTACTACTGAGTATAACTCAGGAAATGAGAAGTGTTTTTAATAAAGGGATGAATCTTGAGAAAAATTAATGATTGAACAAAAAGTTTGCCCATTGTAGGTTAATGTTTGTATGTACTTTTTTTTTATTGTTGGTAAGAGATATGAAAAAAAGATGCCCAAACTTGAATATTTAAGCAATAATGGTATCAAATCAGATGTACATATAATGCTGTGAGCATCAACAATTTCATGCCCTTTTCTTCTTTTTTTTTTAAAAAAAAAACTGTTAAGTTTTGAATTGATTTAAGAACTATTTAAAACACTCTAATATTGAGAACAATATATGTAAAAGTTTATTATTATTTAAAGTAAGCTAGCAGTTCTCATTATAAATAGTGAAATGTCATGTGATTTAGTTTAGAGTAGGAACATTCAAACAGATTAATCATGACAAAGAGTGCATTTAAAAATAAACATTTTAAAAATATTTTCAAGAATTTATGCCAATTTTAAAATTAAAATTATTTTATTTTTCAACATTATTTATTAGATAACAGTATATCTTTAAAATATTAATAATGATAAAGTTTTAATAATATATTCATTAATTTAATATATATATATTAGAAGAATTGTAATATTTAAATATATTATATATACTTTTAAGCTAGATGTAATTTGAGGGGATTTGAACCCAGACTTTCAAGATTTCTTTAGTCATCTACTCCATCTTATACAACCGGCACCTTCGACCACATACATGCGAAAAAAAGGTGAATGATCTCCAATATATGTATTTCGTGCTGGACCAACACTCATCAGTTGCTCCATTAAAATATGAAGATTTGCTATCTTAATATAAACCGACCACTGATTATATATGTGTATAGGAGATGTTGATCTGGACCAACTGATGAATGCTGTTACAGCACGAAATAGGTATATCGAAGATCATTTATCTTTTTGGCATGTGTGTGGCCATGTGCATCGTGGAGTGGATGATTAAAGAGAGCGTGAAAGTCTGGGTTCAAATCCTTTTTAATTAAAAGAATTGGTAAATTCTATATATATATATATAAGATTACCTGTATTGTAAATTGTTTATTTTCGTTATTGACTTAAGTAATTTACATACATCCCCACTTATTAATTTATTAGCATTTATTTTGATTTCATGTCTTACTTTATCAGTTCTATATTTACATATTGTATTTGCTATGTATTCTGAAAAAAAAAATCTATTTATAGAAAGATCTATATATCATCTTTGGTAATTATCACATAGCCAGTAGTTAATGTTTGCAATCAGTATCTTGAAGATGATAGTTGTTGTTTTTTTCTAGCTAATCAAATATTATTTTTATTGAATAACATTTTTATTATAAAAGTAATAAGGTTTTTCTTTTACTACCCAAAGCCATTTTTATAATCATGGTCATAACAATAAATACTGTTTTCATATATCCATTGTGAAGTCTTTATATTCATATTATAATGCAAATGACTTGAATATTTAAATCATTCTGAAAGATTAAATTCAAGTTTTCCTCATCTATCCACTTTGGTTGCTCCGATGTGGCATTATTTTTGACCAGAGACTACACTCAGTGAATCAAAAGCTATTGGACCTAATTCGCTCTCTCAAAACCAGAGATACCAAACTAGCCCCACCTCCATTCCTCATAGACACTTGGGCAATCCTCCAACTCCCATCCTCTCAATCATTCAAATGTCTGTGACCCATGCGGTGCTTGCTCAATGAAGACATGCATCTCGGACTGGCCTGCACTACACACCATTCCCCCTTTCCACTTCCCATTCCCTTTTCACATGTATCCTTCCCCTCTTACCATGTTGCTTCTGAAATTTCAATTTATCATATAATCACTCCCTTGTAAATCTTTTTCTAACTGTATTTGTATCTTGTTTTTTTTTAATGAATAAACTTTCATCACTGAGAAAAAAAGATTAAATTCAAATGTTTCTGTTGTCCTGTTAGAAGGATGAGAAGATTGGAACATGTCCATTTAAGTTTGAGGAATTCACTATCTTATTATAAACTGAGCACTGATTGTTTATATGTGTGGGAAATTATCTGTCCCAACTGATGAGTGCTGGTTTTGCACAAAATACGTTATTGAGGTTCATGTATGTTTTTTGCATATGTGTGGTCAGGTGTATTGATTGATTGAGATAGAGTGGAGGATGAATAGACTAAAAAATTCTGAGTTCAAATCCCTCTGTCTACATAAAATCATTTTTAGTATTACTTATTAACATTTTTTTATATCTATAAATAATTATAAAGCTATGGTCTTTTAAACAAGTTCATTAAACTATTTTTTGTTATGGATTTTGTTTATATAATCATAATCAATTATCCAGAGTAAATGATTTATTCTCCATAACTAAAAAAATAATGCAAATGTTTTTTTTTTTCTCAGTGATGAAAGTTTATTCATAAAAAAAAAAAACCAGATACAAATACAGTTAGAAAAAGGTTTACAAAGGAGTGATTATATGGTAAATTGAAATTTCAGAAGCAACATAGTAAGAGGGGAAGGATACATGTGAAAAGGGAATGGGAAATGGAAAGGGGAAACAGTGTGTAGTGCAGGCCAATCCAAGATGCATATCTTCATTAAGCAAGGACCGCATGTGTCACAAACATTTGAAAGATTGAGTCCTATGACAGAGCTGAGAGGATGGGAGTTGGAGGATTGTCCAAAGTGTCTGTGAGGAGTGGAGGTGGGGTTAGTTTGGTATCTCTGGTTTTGAGAGAGCGAATTAGGCCCAATAGGTTTTGATTAACTGAGTGTATGCTCTGGTCAAAAATAATGGCACATCGGAGCAACCAGAGTGTATAGATGAGGAAAACTGATAGTCTAATAGTTGCAAAGACCTCTGCTTCTATCGATTCTTGGAGGTTGAAGATGGTATTCCTGCGTGAGGAAAGGCAGGAGTTGATGACATGTCTCACTCTAAGCATAAAGGGACATTTAAGTAGGAAGTGCTGGAGAGTTTCATTGTCAGTTTTACAGAGCTGGCATATGGGAGAGATCTTAGTGAAACCCCTACAGTTGACCAAAAATTGGATTTAATGCAACTTTGTTAAAATATTTATGAATAAGCAGTTAACAATTGTATGATTTGTTGTGCCTTGTCTTCAAATAAATGTTCATTAATTTGTTATTAATAATAATCTGATTGTTAAAATTGTACTTTTACAAATAAATTGAATGTCTGTCAATGTTATTATTAATAATAATAAAACAATGTTGATTTGATGAATGAAATTCTTGCAATCTTTTGCTAAAGAAAGGAGATAGATGCTTTAATGTTTATCAACAATCTGATTTGGATGAATTGTATTGATATTAATAGCTTAGTTTCATTGTGCACACAATTTTCAGCAACCACCATTTCTTTGTATGAAATTTGTTTTCCTTTAATTAGAAAACAAAATATCTGATATTTTAAATGTAATATTTTTGAAATACAAGTATAATTCATATATCACATGACCACCACTTCTTATGCTTGTGTATAACTGTCTTAAAAACAGGCAAAACTCACTATACATATTGCCACACACAGCAAGCTAGAGTAATCAATGGATGCCAGAAGGCTTGTGCATAAAATCTCCAACTAGTGCCTACTCATCCAATATTCCCAGACTAGTTTCTGGCTTGTGGCTTTCCTAAGATCTAGGTGCAGTGCTCTCAGATCCAAGGTTCCTCACTAATGAAGCTACAAGCCAGAAACTAATATGGGGATATGAGTAGGCACTACATGAGGATTTTATGCACAAGCCTTCTGGCATCCATTGATTACTCTAGCTTGCTGTGTGTGACAATACATATATTGAGTTTTACCTGTTTATAATTCATATACTTGCAGTTTAAATGTAATATAAGGAATTGGAACACAGTCCTTCAAGCTCTCTTCAGCTATCCACTCTCTCTCTTATATAAACAACACACATGACTACACACATGCAAAAAAGATAAATGTTCCCTATTATTCATCTTTCATGTGGAACCAGCACTCTTCAGTTGATCTAGATCATCATATCCCACACATATATATTATCAGTGCTCAATTTATATCAAAATAGCAAATCTTCAAACTTTAATGGACAGGCTTCAATCATCTCCGTCCTTCAATTTTTCAGCCATTCATACATGCCCATGTTGATCTTAAGGCCCTGTGAAGGTTCTATACATGAAGTGTCAAAGTGACTTAATGGCAACATGAACAGGATAGTAATATTAGCATTAACAAGGGATTTGGCATAACATAATCAGATTTGAAGGATGGAGTAGATCGAAGCCTGTCCATTAAAGTTCAAAGATTTGCTATCTTAACATAAACTGAGCATTGATAATATATATGTAGGAGATGATGATCTGGACCAACTGATGAGTGCTGATTCATATTGGAGATCATTTATCTTTTACATGTGTGTGCCATGTTGTATCGGTTTTTATAATATTTTAAATAATAAAACATAAAATTGAGGACAAAAACCAAACTTTCAAGAGAAATAGGAGTGTGGATCTGTGCAAGGGAATAAAAAGGAAAGCAATTATCCTGATTTGGATAAATTTAAATAATCATCTAAAAGTACTTTTTCTTGCTGATATTGAAATATTTGACAGTTTCTTGATTTGTTAATAAAAAACTTAAAGAGTTCAACTTTTTTCATTTGAAGACAAAATTAAAATGTTCATTAAAAAAAATCAAATAATTTTCCATAGATATTTTATATTCTCACATATTTTATATTAAAATTTTAATGAAAAAAATTATTTAATTTTTTTATTCATAGGTTATTTGAACCCGCTTCAGCTATGCAATCTATCTTATACAACCGATACACATGTGAAAAAGATAAATCATCTTCAATATATGTATTTTAGCTGAACCAGCACTTATCAGTTGGTCCAGATCATCATCTACTACACATTATATATAATCAGTGCTCAGTTTATATTAACATCGTTTAATGGACAGGCTTCAATCTACTCCACACTTCAACTCTTCAGCTATTCATATGGTTAAAATTCTGATGATGGTACACTCAAATCCCTTGTTAATTCTGATATTATTGTCATGCTCATGTTGATCTTAAGTCTCTCCAAAAGTTCTATACATGATGGGTCAAAGTGACTTAAGATCAACATGGGCATGACAGTAAATTCGGCATTAACAAGGGATTTGGGCATACCATAATCAAATTTGGAGGACGGGGTAGATCAAAACCTGTCCATTAAAGTTTGAAGATTTGCTATCTTAGTATAAACTAAGCATTGACAATATATTTGTGGGAGATGATAATCTGGATCAACTGATGAGCACTGCTTCATAATGGAGATCATTTACCTTTTACATGTGTGTGGTCATGTGTATCAGTTTTTATAATGTTTTAAATAATAAAATTGAGGATAAAATCCAAACTTTCAAGAGAAATAGGAGTATGGATCCGTGCAAGGGAATAAAAAAGGAAAGCAATTATCCTGATTTGGATAATTTTAAACAATCATTTAAAAGTATTTCTTGCTGATATTGAAATATTCAACAATCTTTTGATTTGCTATCAAAGCTTAAAGAGTTCAATTTTTTTCATTTGCAGGAAAAATTAAAAAGTTCATAAAAAAATATTTTTTTTCATAGATATTTTATATTCTCACATATTTTATATTAAAATTCTAATGAAAAAATGTATTTAAATTTTTTATTCATATACTCTCTTGATTTCATAAGTAAAGATTTAAGGAATTCTGGGAAATCATAATTTATTCTTAACAATCACACCAAAATTTAATTTGAAAGCTTTGCCAACGAATCATTTTTTGGTAAATCATAGAAAATTCTCTAAAATAGAACCACTATGTAGCTTATGTAAAGCAGTGGATGAAACTATTGGACATATTTTTACTACTTGCCCATTTTTGAGTCCTGATAGACAAAATATCATAACCAGAGTACTGCCAGCTAACATGAAAACTCTAGGAATCAATGATGCTATAATGAGTGGTGTTTTTGCTGCGATTAGAATGGGAATGTTCCTGCTTTATGCCATGTGGTTAATTGGGAATTATTTTGTTTTTAAGCAAGGAAGTAAGGAACTATGGGAGTGTATAAAAATTTATTCGAAGGACTATGTTCAGGGATCGCTTGTTAACACCGAAAAAGCTTTTTGGGGACACTTGGGGGCAACTTAGGCCACTGGATGAAGAGCCTATCCTCAGGCATGCTAATTAAAAATTAATTCAAGGTTAAAAAATAAATGGTCCAGTTAGATGGAGAATGACAAAGGATCATTGCCAATCAAATTTTGGACTGCACAAATATCACTGGCTAAGTCACTAAATGAACAGCCAGTTGTTCTGATATAAATCTAGTTACATAATAATTAATAAACTAAGTTTGAACGATAAGCTTCTTGCTCTGATCATGAAATTAATTTGTCATAATAATAACTAGTGTATCAAACGGGTATATTTTCTAATTTGGAAAATTATTTACTAACGATTGTTGTAATAAGTGTAACAAATCTAAACAAATGTATACCAACAAGATTTATATTGTAGTTGTATGTGTATTTTCCTTAATAAAAAAAGGATATATTTAAACAATCTATTATTAGACATGATTTATAGTAATTTAAAGAATATCAACTATATTAACATTCAGTGACATATATATATATATATGATAAACAAAAATGCAAGTTAAAAAACTTGCTAACGCTTGTATTTATGTCCACAGATGGCGTTCTACCAAAAACACCGATCAACCGTATGTTTCGTTTACATAAACGTCAGAGTAGTTAGTATTCACTATCTCTAACTATAATTCCACTTTCAGATCATGATTTCAAGCTATTTGCTATCATCAGTGAAAGACAGGAATAAAGAAACTAGATCTAAATACAAACTCTGAGCGTTTATGAAACAATTTCTATTCAGCTTGCAAGCGTGAATTTTTTAGACACGTAATGTCTTCAAACTCAGCATAGCAAACCAGATAGCTATATGGGTCTGATCTCAGTTCAGCATCACCACATAGTAGAAGCCTCTGCAATCTATATCATTGCAAGAAAGACCTCAAAGGTACATTTATGATAAACAAAAATGCAAGTTAAAAAACTTGCTAACGCTTGTATTTATGTCCACAGATGGCGTTCTACCAAAAACACCGATCAAGCGTATGTTTCGTTTACATAAACGTCAGAGTAGTTAGTATTCACTATCTCTAACTATAATTCCACTTTCAGATCATGATTTCAAGCTATTTGCTATCGTCAGTGAAAGACAGGAATAAAGAAACTAGATCTAAATACAAACTCTGAGCGTTTATGAAACAATTTCTATTCAGCTTGCAAGCGTGAATTTTTTAGTCACGTAATGTCTTCAAACTCAGCATAGCAAACCAGATAGCTATATGGGTCTGATCTCAGTTCAGCATCACCACATAGTAGAAGCCTCTGCAATCTATATCATTGCAAGAAAGACCTCAAAGGTACATTTATGATAAACAAAAATGCAAGTTAAAAAACTTGCTAACGCTTGTATTTATGTCCACAGATGGCGTTCTACCAAAAACACCGATCAAGCGTATGTTTCGTTTACATAAACGTCAGAGTAGTTAGTATTCACTATCTCTAACTATAATTCCACTTTCAGATCATGATTTCAAGCTATTTGCTATCATCAGTGAAAGACAGGAATAAAGAAACTAGATCTAAATACAAACTCTGAGCGTTTATGAAACAATTTCTATTCAGCTTGCAAGCGTGAATTTTTTAGACACGTAATGTCTTCAAACTCAGCATAGCAAACCAGATAGCTATATGGGTCTGATCTCAGTTCAGCATCACCACATAGTAGAAGCCTCTGCAATCTATATCATTGCAAGAAAGACCTCAAAGGTACATTTATGATAAACAAAAATGCAAGTTAAAAAACTTGCTAATGCTTGTATTTATGTCCACAGATGGCGTTCTACCAAAAACACCGATCAAGCGTATGTTTCGTTTACATAAACGTCAGAGTAGTTAGTATTCACTATCTCTAACTATAATTCCACTTTCAGATCATGATTTCAAGCTATTTGCTATCATCAGTGAAAGACAGGAATAAAGAAACTAGATCTAAATACAAACTCTGAGCGTTTATGAAACAATTTCTATTCAGCTTGCAAGCGTGAATTTTTTAGACACGTAATGTCTTCAAACTCAGCATAGCAAACCAGATAGCTATATGGGTCTGATCTCAGTTCAGCATCACCACATAGTAGAAGCCTCTGCAATCTATATCATTGCAAGAAAGACCTCAAAGGTACATTTATGATAAACAAAAATGCAAGTTAAAAAACTTACTAACGCTTGTATTTATGTCCACAGATGGCGTTCTACCAAAAACACCGATCAAGCGTATGTTTCGTTTACATAAACGTCAGAGTAGTTAGTATTCACTATCTCTAACTATAATTCCACTTTCAGATCATGATTTCAAGCTATTTGCTATCATCAGTGAAAGACAGGAATAAAGAAACTAGATCTAAATACAAACTCTGAGCGTTTATGAAACAATTTCTATTCAGCTTGCAAGCGTGAATTTTTTAGACACGTAATGTCTTCAAACTCAGCATAGCAAACCAGATAGCTATATGGGTCTGATCTCAGTTCAGCATCACCACATAGTAGAAGCCTCTGCAATCTATATCATTGCAAGAAAGACCTCAAAGGTACATTTATGATAAACAAAAATGCAAGTTAAAAAACTTGCTAACGCTTGTATTTATGACCACAGATGGCGTTCTACCAAAAACACCGATCAAGCGTATGTTTCGTTTACATAAACGTCAGAGTAGTTAGTATTCACTATGTCTAACTATAATTCCACTTTCAGATCATGATTTCAAGCTATTTGCTATCATCAGTGAAAGACAGGAATAAAGAAACTAGATCTAAATACAAACTCTGAGCGTTTATGAAACAATTTCTATTCAGCTTGCAAGCGTGAATTTTTTAGACACGTAATGTCTTCAAACTCAGACCCATATAGCTATCTGGTTTGCTATGCTGAGTTTGAAGACATTACGTGTCTAAAAAATTCACGCTTGCAAGCTGAATAGAAATTGTTTCATAAACGCTCAGAGTTTGTATTTAGATCTAGTTTCTTTACTCCTGTCTTTCACTGATGATAGCAAATAGCTTGAAATCATGATCTGAAAGTGGAATTATAGTTAGAGATAGTGAATACTAACTACTCTGACGTTTATGTAAATGAAACATATGCTTGATCGGTGTTTTTGGTAGAATGCCATCTGTGGACATAAATACAAGCGTTAGCAAGTTTTTTAACTTGCATTTTTGTTTATCATAAATGTACCTTTAGGTCTTTCTTGCAATGATATAGATTGCAGAGGCTTCTACTATGTGGTGATGCTGAACTGAGATCAGACCCATATAGCTATCTGGTTTGCTATGCTGAGTTTGAAGACATTACGTGTCTAAAAAATTCACACTTGCAAGCTGAATAGAAATTGTTTCATAAACGCTCAGAGTTTGTATTTAGATCTAGTTTCTTTATTCCTGTCTTTCACTGATGATAGCAAATAGCTTGAAATCATGATCTGAAAGTGGAATTATAGTTAGAGATAGTGAATACTAACTACTCTGACGTTTATGTAAACGAAACATACGCTTGATCGGTGTTTTTGGTAGAACGCCATCTGTGGACATAAATACAAGCGTTAGCAAGTTTTTTAACTTGCATTTTTGTTTATCATAAATGTACCTTTGAGGTCTTTCTTGCAATGATATAGATTGCAGAGGCTTCTACTATGTGGTGATGCTGAACTGAGATCAGACCCATATAGCTATCTGGTTTGCTATGCTGAGTTTGAAGACATTACGTGTCTAAAAAATTCACGCTTGCAAGCTGAATAGAAATTGTTTCATAAACGCTCAGAGTTTGTATTTAGATCTAGTTTCTTTATTCCTGTCTTTCACTGATGATAGCAAATAACTTGAAATCATGATCTGAAAGTGGAATTATAGTTAGAGATAGTGAATACTAACTACTCTGACGTTTATGTAAACCAAACATACGCTTGATCGGTGTTTTTGGTAGAACGCCATCTGTGGATATATATATATGAGATATTGGAGGATTTTTGCTACTTTGTATATCTAAACAATACTAAACTTATTCAGTGAGAGCTTTTTGGAAAATTCAAAAAACATTGCCACCGATTATGAAACTTTTATAAGTGATAGTACAAATACTGGAAAAAGAAAAAATTAAATCAGATTGCAATAACAAAGCTATCTATCAGTTGAATAATTTTGTTTATGGAATGTAAGGTTCGAATTGTGTGATATATATATTTGTTACGGGTTTATATTTATATGCATATTAATAATAATGCTATCATTACAAATTTATGATGTAGAGATGTGAGTTTTAGAAAAATATCTCCCCAAGGAAAATATCCCTCAAAGGAGGGAAAAAACTCTGAAATAAAGTCTTTAGTAGTATTAAAAAATATTATCATTAATTCTAAGCCTAGCCTCTAATTGTAGCAGTAATTTTTCTGTTAGGGATTTTTTTTAGGTCATTTAATTATGTGTGCTGAAATTCTTGAATGGATTACTTCAGAGAGAGGGTAAGTGATGGAGGTGTTACATTGCTTATAGTAATACTGTAATGTATGCTAGATGTTTTTTTTTAGACGCAGTGTGTGAAAAAATTATATGAAAATTATATTCTGGACATAATTTATTAATTTTGTTATTATTATTTATAACTAGGTTTATCATCATTATTTTGCCTTTTAATTTTCCTCCTTTTTGTTTTACTTTACTGCCTTAGTCTTTGAATTAGTCGTAACATTGTTCATATCTTTGCAGTAACTGGGACAATTTGACAGCATATTTGTGCAATCTCCCTATTAGGTTTTAATTATAATCCCAGCAATTTTGATTTCAATCTTATTTTTTCGTTGCTTTTATCTTCATCCTTATTCTTATTTCTTTCTTGAATTAGAAGATCATATTTATTTGTAAGAATATGGTGCTGTTGCTAATGTTGTGCGATTTTAAGAAGAATGAAAAATAAAACATGTGCAAGTCTTTGAAATATGGATATTGATGAAAACAAATCAATTTGATCAGTCAGTGTTGGGTATTATGAAGCAATGTAAAACATAAAAGAGTTATTTTTGAGTAACGAATATGTTTTGTAACCAAAAGCAGATTAAGATATATAAAAAATGCAAGCATTAATACTTGATCTCTACTGGTAATAAATTCTCATATATAGTTAGCGATAAATACAAGAACCGCGAAGAAGAAGAAAACAGAGATTACTAGGTGATTAAGAATGATATTCTTAAAATGGAAATGTGTTTTATTGATTTAAAATATCTGAAAAAAAAGTAATAAAAGTTTATTAATGTTCAAGGATATTCGGCAATATATAGAATTCAAATCATATAATATTGTAATGAAATTTATAGTTTTTTAATATTTTTTTTGTTTTTTTAATTTATCTTTTTTTTTTCTTTAATATTGACAGGACAAAGAAACAAGTTTGTTATTATTGTTATCAGGTTTTATGGAAAAAAGATGATGAGATTGAAATGCAGGGAGCAGTTGGAAGAAGTAGTTTCCATTAATAAGCCATAAAAGAAAATAGCCCCTTTATATATATATTTTTTTAAAAAAAAAAACATATAAATATTTTTTTAAAAAAATAAAAGTCTATCCTAACAAATAAGCCTGCCACATTTTGGAGAAATTGAATCTTTATTTATGACCTTAACATCTGGTCTGATGAAATAATAATATATAATACCAAAATCAAAATAATAACTGTCTTATGGATGCTTTATTAGGTAAGTACAGCACTGTGTTTAAGCGTCATCTCTTATATAAAAAAAAACTGAGAGGAACAAAGAAGTTTGACTGTTGATATATGGAAGCATTTTTGTAAAGTTTATCTTAACAGTGGGTTATTAAAATAAATTACTGTAATTACTGAGTCGTATTAAAATGGGGGGGGGGGTTTGAGGGAAATAAAGGGGGGGGGGTATAAAACAGTAAAATTGTACTTTCAAAGGAATATATCTTTTTTTAAAATTATAACTTTATATACATCAATGGATACAAAATTTATACGAGTGGAAACTTGTGGAAGTAGGACCGTATTTTTACCAGATTTGCCAAAGAGAACACATTTTTTAAATTGTTTTGGTGGAAAATTTAAGTATTAAATGTTGACTATATTTTTATTTATTTATATACAGCTGATTTTCGTTTTTACGGTCAGTTTATTAATCTTACAAAGTGCAATTTATATAAGGAAGTTATTAAATATTATAAATATAGATTCTATAAAGAAGTTTTCTTAGATAATTTGGAGGTTACCCATACTACTGGAATTCCTTCTTGTATCAATGACAGTTTAATCGTAGTAAAACTTGACTTTCACAATGATACCAGTTTTCATGTTATTAGTGTATTTGTTCCATCATTCAAACAAATTAAAGAAAACTTTTATTACCTGCAGGTTGACCTTAGTACAGTAATACCATTAAGAGACCCTCCACCTCTTTGGAGTATTTAATACATGTATTGGTGCAAATAGTGTAAACTTTGACCAAAAGTTGTTGGAAATAATGATATTAAAACAGAGGCAAAGCTCTCCATACAGTAATGCCACTCAATGCAAGTCAGAGTAATCATCGGATGCAAGAAGGTTTTTTCATAAAATCCCTACTCATCCAATATCTCCAGATTAGTTTCTAGTTTGAGAAAGCATAAGAAATGGTGATCATGTGATGTTTAGTGGTCTAAATAATGATATCGGTGGTATGAATCCAAATGGATATATAGACTACCTATTACTCACATTTTGTTTAAGCAGACAAATCTTTTAAAGGAGTATGGATGCATCTGTTCTCAAAACATTGTCATTTAGTAGATGACATTCTAGTTAGGAGTAAAAATATGAGTTCTTATTGTGTTAGTGTTTACAAGTGTCAAATTGTTGGATTAATCATAGATTTAGTACGCTTCAAGATTAAATGATAGTTGGATTTTTTAAAAAATTAGGTTCTATTCCAATCATATTTATAAGAAAATTGATGGTTGTTCCTTAGAAATAGCTATTATACATGCTCACTTTCAATAGCCATTAAGCACTAAAATTCCTTATTTTGATTTTCAGAAATGTCAGATTATTGTATTGTGATATTCTCTTAATAAATATGTTGCAGAAAGAAATTATTTGTTTCAATAAATAGAAGATTGTGACTTGTTTTGTGACAATGATCTTTTTATGAGTGACTTGATCAAAAAGAAACATGACATTTTATGCTTTGCAGAATAATAAATTAAATGTGGAATTTTCAAACCACTAAAAGATGAAAGTCTCTTCTACTTTAATCCACTTTCTCTATACTATAACTTTTTTACATCACACCAACATGTCCTTTTCTAAATTTTTTACAGTTTCTTGGGATACACTTTTGACAATATGTCCACCCCACCTTCATTTTAATCTTTTAAGTTTTTCCAGTAATATCTGTTTGTTCTCTCTCCCAAATTCTTCATCTTTAATCCATTCTTATTTTCCTAATACATACTTCTCTATTCTTTATCCAGAAGTTTGGAGTTCCTTATTTGTTCTTCTGTTAAGGGTCCAAGTTTCACATCCATAGGGAAGAACTGGTAAAACTTCTATTTAAAACTGTCTGTTTTAAATACATATTGCCTTTATTTTAATCTTTTTTCTTATTATCTTCTTACTTTCATCTGATGATTCTTTTGAGATTTTCTGAAGCTCTGGAGCATTTTTTTCTACAAAAAATAACAGCATAATTTTCAAAATCTAGATGACTTAAATAATCTCCATGTTTTCTTAAATTCTCATTTTAATCCACAAAATACCTCTTTTGAAACTGCTGTAAAATATTTTGGTGATATGGAATCACAGTATTGTATGCTCTTCTCACTGGTGATCTTAGAATCACCATGTAATCTAATCACTACTATTTCATTTGAATCAATATTCTTTAGAATATATCCATATTATATGTCTATATCTTAATTATTCACAGATTTAGTGGCTGTGGAAATACTTATAGAAACAAATGCCTTTTTCTAAACTACAAACGCAACACATAATGATAACTCATATTCTTTTGGGTCTTTCTATAACTTTTCTCACTAATTGAATATGATTCATTGTGCTAAAAGTACTTTTAAGTCCAACTGTTCTTTTAGTTGGGTTGAGTCCAAAGTTTGACATCGATGAGTTATAAGTATCTTGGTAAATATTTTGTGTAAGATTAATAGAAAACTGACAGGTCTGTATTACCTTTTTCATTTTCTTAATTATCAACACAGCTACTACATTTTTAAAATCATCTAGTACATTTTTAACATTTAGACATTTGGTAATGTACTTTTCCAACATTTTTTTCAATTCCTTTACCTGCTTCTTTTAAGATATCAATCAGTTCTGATATTGTATTCATTGTAATTTTTTTTTTTTTTTTTAATTTGTCTGCTGTTTCTGGAATGTATGGATACCTAACATTACCTATAATTGTTTTTTTTTTCTTTTGATGTTTGTTTTGTTGTCTCTTTAAATGTTTCTTAATGATAGTTAATGGAATGTCATGAAAATTTGTACTCCATTAAGACTTTTTTAACAAGTCACTAATTTGTCAGCAGTTTTTTTTTCTCTATTCCATATAGGTATGATAATTCTACTTTTGTGTTTCTTGCATCCATTGGACATATATGCTAAGACAAATTTCTCTGTATGTGGGTTTTCGGTAAATCATAGTTTTGATTTTGCCATGAGAGAATCTTGCCATAAGTACATTTAAGAATGATAGTTTTTGATCATTTTGATTTTTTGTGACTCCAATTGAAAAGAATATGTTATTGATCAGTATTTAAAAATTCTTCCCTAGAACAAACTGCCATGAAGACTGGTTATCTATAATCTCATTACGAAAAGTTTAAGAAGACAATAAAAAATATTAAAATAAAAATCAATTATAAGTACTATAGTGTATCCAAAGATATTTGCAATAGCATGCAAATCAATATAACATCAGAACATCCAATCATAACAAACTACAATGAATCTTATTATCTACAAAATCTAAACTGGAATTGCTGAAGAGAAAAAAATGCTTTTATGAAATACCATATGAATTTGGAAAGACATACATTGCCCAATTGAAAAACGATTAAAACAGCTTATAAAAATAATTTAAGACAAACACACAGATGTATCTAAAGTAGCAGATGATACATGTACCAATGACAGACCAAGCACATACAATGAATATATATTCAATTAGGAAAAAAATAAGAATTTTGGACAGTGAAGAAAATTTAAAGAAGCTGCTCATATGATAAGGGCAAATAACCCCATAATAATGTTTGAAAACCACTCATTAACATTGTCTTTAAAATAATGGTGAGGTCAGGAGGATCTTCATAGAGAAGTGTATAAAATTTTTAACGATTGTTGGTTTTTGATAGAATAGCCTTGTTGTGTAGATGGTCACCTTGAATTAAATATTCACAAATCTAAAGATTCCAGGTTCGATCCCCCTGCTAGTTTTATCATTTGTCAGGCTAGCAACACCTGAAGAAAAGATATATAGGTTGTACTATGTGCTAACATATGCTAAAGACATTTAACAATTCTAGGTCATGGAAATAATCCAACATATAAGTTATGTAATGAGAGAAAAAAAATTAGAGAAAGAAGGTTAATGTAGACGTGTGCCAATCCAAATATCTTGAAGTGATCAAATGATCATTTTTTATGCAGCAGTATTTCTTTTTGTTAAGTATTGATATTACTATTCAGCAGTAAGAATGTTTGAACTCAAGAAATAGTAATATCAGTTTAGACACACACACACATACATACACACACACATATATATATATGGTGATCAACTATAAATCTATCATATAATTGTACTTCTGTGAATAGTATTATGCGATTTTTAAACTGTTTAATCCAGTCTTTAATGGCATAGGAGTTTATTCCCCTAATTTTTTTTTTTTTTATGTTCAAACCTTAACAAGAAACATATGAAGTTGCATAGAGGTTGATTATCAAGTGTGCAATAATTGCAATTAACCCTTAAGCCTTCAACAATCTCAACCTGTAATCAAGGCAACCTCTTTTACCAATAAAAATAATACCACTTTTATCTCTGGTCTAATATGTTTATGTAGACCTTAAAGATTGCAACGTGACCAAGGAGTGTCTATATAAACATATCAGACCATAGATATTGGTGATACCATCTTTATTGTTAAAGGAGGTTGCCTTGACTACAAGGTTGAGATTGTTGATAGCTTACTGGATGATGACTATCATCTACATTTATAAACTTATTAAAGCATTGAGTAATTGGCTTTATTGCCTTAATAGTAGTGCAAATAATAAAATTAATATACTCACCAGAAGATCAGAAAATTTTTCACGAACTTATATTTTGTGAATCATGGTGAGTAGTGTTCACGTCCTCCACACCAGCAAGGGCCCTTTTTTTCTATATGTTTTATTGTGAACATTCATTTGCAGCAGATGTTTTCTTTACACTCAGAGAGATATGCTATGCTGCTTTAACTCACTTTAATTCACTGTCTATGAGTCATCCTTTTCAAGTCTTTGATATCTTATATGTGAAGAAACAAATTGCTCTAATAGTATGGTTATTATTATTGTAGAGATTGTTTATTTGGTTTTTCAAGTGAATATTCTTTTTGTGTTCTCTTCGACCTTTCATAAGTATAAGAGTTCTCTTTTAAATGATGATTAACTGTATAGAATAAAATATTCTACTTATTGAAGAAATGACATTAAATCATTTTATTAAAAATATTTCTAAAATTGTATTTGATAATAGTTTGATATTAGTTTAACATCTTATGATCATGTGCTTAGAAATTCATTTAATGTTAGAAATAACACTGAGCTCAACAGTTCTCTTCAACTAAATAGAACTTTTTTTTTATCAACTGAAAATCTATCCGACAATCTTTAGATATTGACACTGCTGTTTTCACTACTAAGGACATATTAAGTTAGAAATATTACTTGGTTTTTCAAATTATCTTGCTTTTCACTAATTTCTTTAACCACCTATTTATTATTTCATTTCATGAAGTCTTCTACTTTTTTCCCTGAGATATAAAGCAGCTTTTTTTTTTATCACATTTGCATTGAATCTAGTCTTCAAATCTTATGTCATAACAAGAAAACTCATTTTGTAGTAATTGAAATATGTGTCTTTTCTGTTTGTCTATTTGTCATTTTTCTGAGTTTTCCCCATATCTTCTGGTTATGATTCTTTTCTGAATCTATTGTACTTATTAATTCTGAAATCCAAGAGGGCCAAAGTATTTTTTGCTTTGATTCAACTTTGAAATTACTTTGTTTGATTTTTTTGTTTTTTGTAAGTTTAGTCTTCTTTCTTTAAGGTTCTATAATAATTTATGCTATTTTGTCTTCATATTTTTTCAGCTGTATTTAAATAACCAACATTTTCACATTTTTCATCATTGATATATTTAAGATTATTAATTTCCTTCCTTGATTTTAATATTAGCATCCATTTCTTTTGAGTCTGCAATATATACATATATATATGCGTGTGTGTATTTATTGATATTTAATTATAAAATTACATATATAACTTTGAAGAAATACAGAGATCAAATAAGAATATCATTACATACATGTATATAATTAAAATTACCCCAAATATATATATATAATATAATATTTTAATGGATATTTAGATGTAAATATTTATTTAATGTGTGGAGTTATCTATTTATAATTATATAATTAGAAGGCACTTTACCCACTGTTCTAGGTAAAGTGCTTTCTAATTAAGTAATTATAAATGGATAAGTCCACACTTTAAATATATCTATATATTACATTAAAGCTATATAAATTAAGTAGTTATGTGTATTGTAATGAAATCTATTTAAAGATTGTCCTCCCATATGGTTTTTTCAGTTGTTGAAATAAATCGAATATTTAAAAATATAAATCCTTGACTGAATAATCTACATAAAAAAACCATTTTTGATTACATCTGTTCCCTGGTCTCATATAAACTATATTACCTGTGTACAATACTCTTTGAAAATCCATGTACTCATTTGCTATCTTTTCTTCAAATGTAGTAGTTGTGGGGGGGGGATCATTTGAATATTTTTGTTTAAATATTGTTAATGTAAAATATTAATTAGGGATATCTTAAATTATAATATTCTTTAAATTATTATTTTGATGAATTCGCATCTTTTAACCATGTAGTTTTTATACTATATAACAATAAACAATTGTCATAATTTTTTAATAAAATTTATCAACTTTTTTGAATTGCTTTATTGGTGTTTCATCTATCTTTTTATTGTTGTTGATGTATTATTTATAGAAATTACATTTATGTTTGGACATTGAAGTGAGCACTTTGTAGACATAATTTTATCTTTTTTATAAATGCATTTTTTTTCCTATGTCAATTGCGTTGATCGGGAAGTCAACCCGGGCCAGCTGTTTGGAAGACAGCTATGCTAACCACTAAGCCACCAATGCTTATAAATGCATTTTTTGCCAATTAATTGACAATTCTTCATACTTATACTGTGGGTTTTCATTTTTAATTTTTATTTTCCATTATATCTATCTTTCCTAAATGTATTTTCAAATTCTAACTTTATTATCTTTTGTGGATTAGAACAATCAATGGTGAGAGTGGCAGGACCATGTGTTAAAGAATCTTTTTGGATCAGTTCTCACTTGACTGAAATTGTCCATTTTAATATTCAAACATCACATGATTTTCCAAAAAACAGACCATACAGTTATTTCAAAGTTTATAATTTATAAATGGTTCAAGTTGATAGCAGCCTGATTTTATAATCCTTTTAAAAGTTTTGTTTAAAAAAAACTACTTTTCAATCAGGATCATTTATTTGTATTTGGATTTACATGGATTTATGAATATTTCCAATTTTTGAGCACCATATAAATAAATTTAACTATCTAATGGGTGTCTCGCTAAATCTTTCTTTCTATCATATTTAGGCCAATGATGGACAGCACATCAGGGATATAGATCCTAAAACTGATTTCTAATTGTTATATTATCCCAGTTAATAGGATTAATTGTTGTTTTTTTAATTTCAGCATAAATATTACAATTTCATTATTAATTTTTGATAATTAAAATGCTATTCATTAAGTTTGAAATTTTAAAAAGCTACTGCCAATTTTTTTTTTTAATCTTGGGATAGTAGAAGATAGTACAATGCTCTTAAAATGTAAATTAAGTGTTGTATATTAGAATATGCTATTAAATTGCTACTTATTACTAATAATGGAATATTAAGAGTGTGCTAATAACTCTAAACAAGCTTTTTTTTTTTTTTTATTTATGATAAATGCTACTACAAGAGAAGGCCCATATGATTTTTTCAGTTGGAGAGCTGACTTTAAAGACATGTAGATGTCTAAAAGTTTCAGATCTTCTTCTAACAATTATCTTTTAGATAAATGCTTTGCTTGAGTTGGTTTTTTAGATCTAATGTCCCAACTCCTCACTGAAGAGACCCATAGGTCGAAACCGGTCTGGGGATGGGGACAATCCAAAATAAAAATGATTTGAATGCCTTCTCTTGTAGTAGCATTTATCATAAATAAAAAAAAAAAAAGCTTGTTTAGAGTTATTAGCACACTCTTAATTTTACATATTTGTAAGTGCAAGCTATATATAAGTCATGTGACATCTGACTTGTTATTATTACTATTAATAATGGAATAATTTAAAATTCCTGTAAAATTGACTTCTGTACTGACCTTGGGTTCAATTTTTTATTTTATTTTTACTCATTGCAATTAAAAGAATCATTGGTGGTCTTATTAATAGTTATATAAAATCAAAAGAAGGGCAAATAGCCCATAGACTGGCAGAACAAAAGGTGATGATATATTGAAGATGCTTAAAGAAAACTAATCATTGTCAAAACATTGAAAAAGGGAAAGTGTGTATATCATTAGACATTCAGAGTACTGTTTTATTCTCTAAAGAGAGTGTTGGAAGGGATGAATCAGTGAAAGAATTATGTGCTGATATTGAAGCAGAAAGAACATATAAGATGATAAAAGGTCTTAATCCAGAAGGAATGTTCTTGAAGTTAGCTTATGCTATTCACTAGATTTTAGGTCGAGAGAGAAAGAGGTAAAAAGAATGATGTAGAGATTATTGGAAAACCAAAATTAAGCAAGTGTAAAATAGCTTATATATTTTTATGTCATCATCAATAGGATTAAGGTATGTTTTAAGAACAGATAATTTTTGAGAAATTTATTTATTTTAATAAATAGAGAATGTAGAAGTAGATATATATCAAAAATTAGTTATTTCTTTAATCAAAAGCTTGAAAAATGTTTAGTAAAATGATATAGCAGATCTTATATTCATTAGATAAGTATAAGTTATAAAAATTAATGTGTACTAGTCTTGGTGATAATGGTGAAATAAGGAATCACCAACTTTCAAGGCAGGTTTAAAAAAGTTGTATCACTAGGGAGAATGTTGAACCACTTATTACCTTTGTGATTTGTTTAATTTTTCACAAGTATTACAAATATATATAGTTTGGCTTAATAATAACACTTCTACTTGCCATTTCATGTCTTGGGATTTAAACTGTGTTGAATTAAACTTGGAAATTTTGGGGGTTAAAATGAAATTTAGTATTTTTCTTTTAGGTAGCGAATCTAGCTAGTCATTAAATTATTAGTCAACAAACAGATATCTAGTTGTTCTTGGTTAAAAAGTGAAGAAAGAACTAAAATTTCAAAGCCCCCCAAAAATTCTAAATTCTGTCTAAAAATAAACAATTCTGCATTTAATGTAATCTACTGTAATTATTAATTTACACATTTTAGATTCCAAAGTATTAAAATATTACTGGTCATTAACAGAAATCCATTTTTGATGCTCATTTTTTAAAATATATTTCACTACTAGATATTTTCCTGAAATTTTGTGTTGATGGTATTTTAGATGTGATATATTGGATTATTTCCATCATCTATTGTTAAATGTTGAATGTAAATAAAATTTTATTTTGAAATACAAACAGCTTGTTAGTAATAACACACAAATAGACAACACAGGTGAGTAAATACACAAGGTTTTGAGTTACATTATTCTCCACTCTTCTTCATATATTGCTGACCTGAGCAGTGACAATATTAGCATATTCTTGAATATCGAATTTTAAGGCAATGCTCTTATTAACTGAACTATTCAGTCTATTTATGTGTTATTATTAACAAGTTGTTTGTATTTGAAAACTTTAAATAAAGTTTATTTTTTTTATATATTTTCAACATTTAATGATAGATGATGGAAATAGTTTAACATGTTATCATATTCAGTATAGATCTTTGCTATTTTAGTATTTATATTATTGCTTACTGATTTTTTACTTACTCTGATGTTTCAAGCAACATATCAAATTAAATAAATTTATTTTCTGATTTGTATAAGATGCAGTTATTAATTAATATGATTTCTTTTTAATATCAAGAGGACTTTAAAGAGTATTTTAAATAAATCTGTTAAAGACATACGTTATCGATTGCTTTCTTTGAGAGGATGGAATTCAATGAAAAGTTGGACTAAGCAAAATGTTCTCAGAGTGGTTATGTAATCACCACAAAACTCAACTTGAACGTTGTTTTCTGCTGTATTTTATCTTGCTTTTTTTTTTTTTTCAGTACTCTTTTTTTTTTTTTTGAGGCCATACATTTTTACATGCAGCTGATGATGATGACATGGGTACTTTTTGTAAAAAAATTGATCAGTTTATTTTAAAAACAATAGTAAATCCATCTCAAATGGTAAAATAATGGTTACTGATTTGTAATTATGGGTATTTTACATCAACTCGTTATTATTCTTAATTAATGGCATTTGAATAACGCTTTGCCTGAATGTTCAAATAAACAAATATAGTTCAAATGCAAATACTAAAGTGGATTTGGAGTTGAAGTGATCATAAAAGCAAAGAAATGGTTAAGTTAGTGGAAAATAGACGTATTATAAGTTTAACTATTTCCTCCAGGACAAGCGTTGTTTGCCGAGAGGTCATCGCAGCCGCTTTGCAAGCAAGTAGTTGGTTGCAGACGGTTGCGGGTTCGCGTCCCGGCCGATGCTATGACGTATGGAAAAAAAAAAAAAACTATTTCCTCCAGTTTATTTTTGCGAGCATTTGTATATTATAATAAGGCTGTTTTTTTGTTTTTTTTAAGTAGCTTGAATTTTAATTTCATCGTTTATGACAACTTTAGCTACATATATGTATAATACATTCCTTATATATATTTTTTGACTGTATGTTTAAAAAACATTTTTTTATCCGAAGTTTTATTTCAAATAAACATTTTTATCTTTCAGCTAGATAATCCCTCAGATTTTGTTTCTATTACGACTTCCTCATTTACTCAGATCATAGGGTCAATAATTAGCAAATGAAACTCATTAGCAGTGCTAAAGAGTTGCTTATCATCCTGTTATGGAAAATGCTTACAGCTTGAATTGAGTTTTTTTTTTTATTTTCTGGTATGTAAGCTTGTCAGATGTGGGGGTGTTGGCTTACGTGTTTATGGTGTTTGTTTACAGTAGCAGTTAACAAGTGTTTCACATTGATAGAATATCACGTTTATTTATTTTTTTAACATGCTATACATCAAACAAAGAGGGAATTTAAACTTTTGGGTATAAAGATTGAATGCATTTTCAAGAGTCTATACAATATATAAGCTTATGCCTCTGTGGAGACTCATATTCATAGACCATCAATCAAACCCATATACACAGACCTTCTGTCAAAGTGGTTCTGCAGCTTAATAACTTGAAATATCATAATCACGATGAATTGTTTATTTAATAAAAATTATTAATATTATATTTTATATAAAGAAAAAATATATATTTTTTGAAATCTGTAACAATGTTGAATATCTTTTAGCAATTACTTTCAAGTGGAGACATGTTGTTGTTAACAAAATAAAATTCAAATTGTTATTTTTTTTCAAACTTAATTTCTCAAATATGAGGAATTTATTATGTACTATATAACGCAATAAATGATAAAGTTGCCACAATTAATCCAGAATAACGTCAGCTATGTTAATGGGGCAAATATCTGCCTATAAATTTTAATGCAAAGTGATGTTTTTTGGTGCTATTTCTTCACCCACCCACCCCCCAGAAATTTGATCCGTTATGATGAAAACACAAACACTACTTATAATTTCTTTGCTTAGTTTTTTTTTTTTTAAAAAATAGAATAATAATAATAATTCGATATAAATAATACATACAACATTTATATTAAGAAAAACTTGTTTAATACTGTAAAATAAAAATATTAAAATATATCAATATAATATGCTGAGTATGTTTTCAACTAACTAGTAGTCATTCATAGCTATAATTATCCAAGACGATTGCAAGATTTATAGAAGAATCACAAAAGTGGTGATTTACATAAAATTTGATTATAAGACGTAAATGAATTTATTTCAGTGAGCCACTTTTTTGACAGAGGGACACAGGATTCTTTCTTATTGATTGCATGTACATTGTTGGTGATGTGCTAGACCTTTTTTATCATTGCGTTTAGCATCATTTTCTTCTGAGTAAACAATACTGGCATTTGTAGGTTCAGAGCTGTGATCATGTTTAGCCTCCTGTCCTGATTTGCCTGATTAACAGTACAAAAGATTAAATGTACCCAGAGCAGATTTCACAAGTCATGTATAAATTTGTGTGCAACAATACAAACAGCAACACATTTTATTTTGGAGAATCTCATGCTAATCTCTCACATTACAAATATCAATACAATTGACTTATATTAAATCTATTTTTCTCAAACATGATTCTAAACATGGTCACAGCTTTTTTTCCCTCATGTGTCATAGCATTGGCCGTGAAGCGAACCTGAAAACCGGGGACAACTGCTTGTAAGGCGGCTGTGCTGACCACTCAACCACCAGTGCTTGACTGCTTTGAAATGATATCCATCAGTATTGTCTATTCTGAAAGAAACAGTGCTAAATGCAAAGTTAATGATGTCTGGCATGTAGACAACAATATATGTGCAATAAACAAGAAAGAATCCTGTGCCCCCTTGTCAAAAAGGGCCTCATTTAAATAAATTTATTTACATCATCTAATCAAATTTTATTTAAATCATCACTTTTGTAATTCTTCTATAACTCTCTCAATTCTCATGGCTAATTAAACGTATGAGTATGACTACCAGTTGGTTGAAAGCATGCTCAATCTACTATGTTGATCTATTTAACATTTTTATCTTAAAGTATTAAACAATTGCTTTTAGTATATAAGTTGTATGTATTATTTATATTGAATTATATTTTTCTAGAAAAGTTTAAAATTATTGGAATTATAAATAATAATAATAATAATAATAATAATAATAATAATAATAATAATAATAATAATAATAATAATAATATTTGCACTATGCAAAAGCCACTTTCACCTCATCTATCAAACAGCTTTTGATGTTTGGAATAACAGAACTATAGAATAATACTGTTTACTCAAACAACAAATAGAGTAGATCAACTTTTTAAATTTAGGATTTGGCTAAAATACTATTTAAAAAAATATGAAAGTGTCAATTTGGAGATATTGTTATTGAGTGTCTACTAATGTTCCATAGATGAGATCTGGAAGAAATTCAAGCCCTGCCACTTCCACATCTTTTTAAAACTAAGAAACCCATATTACTATAATGTGATATTAATGATAATAAGTGAAACATCATCCTGAGACTTCTCTATAATTATGACAAAAATAATCACATGTTTCATTGCTTGAGATCCATAAGAAGTTCGAGCTTTTAAAAGTGGAAAACTAGATATTGGTCCATGGATCTGGCATCTGTCCTATCACTATGCCAGATCATAGAGCATCGTAATTATGGCAGGTTGCCATAGACTAATTTCCACCTCATGTAATCATATTTAAAAAATAACTTTATGCATTACATATCCTAAATTGAATAATCAATTGTGGGGCACTTACTTTTACAAGAGTACTGGAGACATTGTCATTTATTCACTTCATAGATGTCTTACCCGATAACTTTTTTGCTGTCAGATCTTCATATACGGAATATATTGAAGCACCTGAGAAAATAAGTCTACCGGACAAATTTGAATAGGTATCTCTTACAATAATCGGGTTCCTTGCTATAGGTTATGTTACTAGGGATTAATGTGAATGCAGGAAATCAGATTATATATCATAAATGGTTACAAATTCTATCATACTCTTGATATTAGCTTCTTATAAATAATATTTTCCCAATTCCTTCTTCCAATTGTCATGTTATTATATAGGTTAGTCATGGTCCTGATGCAATATTTTTTTCAACAAAAATGATTTAATTTGCATTCCATCTTTTTCTTTGGATTAAGTAAGAAATGGTCAAGATATATATGTCATAAATGATGAATGATTAATAAATATGTTACGAAGTTAAAGTAAGAAACAACAGGTTATTTTGATTAAACATTTCTATATGATAAATATTTGTGGCTTTTCAATTATTCATATTTGGAAGAAGTATGCATATGCATATAAGTTTTATCAGCAGATGGATAACTGAATATTTATTTACAAAAGGTAAAAAACAATGTTATGCAGGTGTAAATTATTGAAGATGTGTAGGTTAATGCCTGATTACTTTCTTTTGTTATACTTTTGTGGTAGATATTTTGTGGTTTTTACAATAATCTTGCTTTCATATGCATTTTCATTATGTCCTAATTCTAAGAAATGGTCAGATTAAGAGAAAAAGTGTATAGTCTTGTAAATGAAAATTACAATCTAAAATCTGGTAATGTGGCATGTAGTAGTGAATTTGATTATGAACTCATAAATGATGATCAGAATAAAATTAATTATTTTACAGATGATGAGATCAAAAATGTGTCAAATATAATAACTGAAAAAATGATATTTTTCATGATTTATTCATTTTCCAAATGTACACCTGGGTCTCATTTTATGTGGTAGATAGGTTCCTCAGAAAATGTGCACAAAAGAAATCACACAAAAATAGACTTAACTTACCTTGAAAATCCAAAAATCGCATAAAAGCAAAGCAAAAGACAAACTTTTTTTACTTTTTTTTATTAACTATAGTATTTAATTTTATTCAAAACAATATATTTTTATGCGTAATTTACATTTTTTCCATACATGTATGGTATTTTAATTATAAGAGAAAATACAACTAGCGCCAACTTCATTTTTTTAATTGGTCTTATAGTGGATTCACTCAAACTAAAACATTTTCCAATCGCTGTTGATCCTTCTCATTTCGCTAAGCGATCTAAAATTGAAATTTTTGTTTCCAAAGAAATTCATTTTCTTGGGTGTTTTTTCCTCTTCATTAGGGTAAACTAAAAGTTTAAAATAAAAATAAGAACTTAGACTTATGATAATAAAAAGACACCAACTCACCACTAATGAGCAAAATGTAATTAAAACTAACAAAAATTAAATTCTTATTTTTGTTTTTAATTTCAATTCCGTTTAAAAATCAAATTTCATCGTTTCAAATCACATTAATTTCAGATCACGTTATGTAATTTTTAAATTGTTAATTACAATTAAAAATCATATTTTAATTGTCAAATTTATTTGTGCCCACTGCTGTTACTCACCTTTTAAAAATAAACTTGCGGACACTAAATGATTAATTGATTATGTACTCTTTTTTTAAAAAGCAAAAATAGAACGTGATTTAAAATGCAAAAATGACAACATACATAGTATAGGCATCTATAACGTTTGAACAGATTTACATTATAATCTTGTAAAATTTATTATTTGCGGACACTAAATGATTAATTGATTACGTACTTTTTTAAAAAGCAAAAATAGAATGTGGTTTAAAATGCAAAAACAACAACATGCTAGTATAGGCATCTATAACGTTTGAACAGATTTACATTATAATCTTGTAAAATTTAATGTATGTATATAAAATGGGGAAATCCTGATTTTTAAGTGAATTATAAACTCTCTTTATTGGATAAAATCTATTACAGTACTATTATAAACTGCTGAAAATATTGAAATTATTAAATGGAAGTCGAACTCCGATAATGAGCTATTATTTTAAATATGACGTGATTGCGCGAAATTTATAATATTTAAAATAATAGCACATTATCGGAGCTCGACTTCTGATCTAATAAATTTTATCACATAAAAGAAAACCGCATACAAAGATATTAAGAAAAAACATGAATTGCATAACTTCAAAATCGCATTAACTCTTTCAGCTCTTTGAGCGCTGCGAGCGCGCATCAGGTGATGTTCAGATGATGTTTTGTTTTCTTTCTTTACTGACGTAAAAGGTATAAATGTGACGTAGATGAAAATACGATCGTTAGAAAGCTCCATGACGTAGCTTTCAGAAAATGTTTATTTCAAAAAAATCGGTTAAAATTTAAATTTTTGGCAGCAGTTTTAATCAACAACAGTATTTAATTATTTTGTCTTTTTTAATAATTTTTGTACTTATCATGGAGCGATAAAAGACAAAAATAATTTACGGGGCTACAGATGACATATCTCCGGTACTATTAAAAAATGGCTGACAGAAGCGGTTGAATGTAATTTTGTAAGTAACATTTAAAATTTTTATTTTTTATTTTTTTAGTAAAAGCATAATATATTTTTATATAAATTATACTTTTTATTAATTATTTTTAGTTTGTAATTTGTATGTATTAGTTATTTACGTTTGTATATAATTAATATCTAACGTAACTTTTAACGTTCTACACTTATAAAAATAATGTTTTTCAAAAAGTATAATTTATTACGAAAATCATTAATTATGTTTATATATATAATATAATATGATTTATAAGTAATTTGTTATAATTCCGATTTTTGTTTACGTTTTTCAAGTCTATAGCTAACAAATGATCTGTATACAAATAAATTATATATACGTGATTCATACTTTCGTTTTGATATATGTTTCATAACATTATTTTCAAGTCAATAGCTAACAAATACACTATATGCAAATAAATTATATCTATGTAGTACAATAAATATAATAAGATAGCATCACTTCTGTGCATAAAGAATATAAAAATCACTTTTTTGCATAAATAATATAGGAATCACGTGTGTGCATAAAGAATATAAGCATAATTGGTGTCCATAAAGAATATAAGCATCACTGATGTACACAAAAAATATAAAATGAAGAGATGAAACTCATTTTATCATAGTGATATAGACAGAAGACTACAATTTCTAGTTTTAGACAGACAAGAAGCCAATTGCTATGATGATTTCTTTTGTATCTTTTATTAGGATGAATCTTTTTCTTTATAGATGCCTTTGACATTTAGAACATTTGGGGTACAAGATAAAAATGAAGAAGTCATATCCGACTTCTTTTGGAGATTGTGAAGCTGTGGATTATCTCAGGTAAGACATGTTATACATGTTTAGAAAGATAGTTTTGTGAGGAATGCAAAGAAATTATCACTGAAGATGTATTTTCAATTTTAATTAATGTTACTTATCATATTATGAACAAACAATAAAATAATAAGTATTTCGGATGTGAAAATTTCTTTTTGTCCTTATTTTTTATATAGTTATCACTATTTATTTTATGTTTATTGTTTTCCTTAATGTTTCTAGTTTCTAGCAATGTAATTGTTTTTGCTCTAACATAATTAAAACTGAAGTTATTGTGAAAATTGTGTGTCAGGCCAGTATTTTAAAAAGTTCAATATGGCGGCTTGAAGCTGAAAACGAGACCCAGGTGTATTTGATTAATTAATTTATTTAGTATATTGATTTTATTAGACTATCTATTAACAAAATTATCATAAAGGGATCTGTAAGGATTTGAGCCAGATGATAGAATCATTAGTGATTTTATTAAATCCTTCGATTCTGCCTATGTGTGGATAAGTTTTATTGTCATTAAATATATAGGTTATGGTCTGTATGAGTCATTGCCTGTTAAATTACCCTTTTTGGATATTCAATCAAGAATCTACAACAGAAGTATTATGACATTAAACTATGAGGTTCCATTTTTTTTTTTGGGGGGGGGGGGCATGTGATCTTCCTAAATGCAATTGGAGGCTTATCAATAGATTTAGGATGGTCTATGATTGTTGCATTTGTTTGTTCCATTACTTATTCCAAACAATGAATTATCATCAATGAATTTATGTAGAAATAGATAGAAGAAAGTCCACAAAGAGACATTCTAATCCAGTGATGACTTTTAGAGATGTTGATTATTTGCCCCATAAAAATTTACATCAGCACATTAAATTTGAAAGGTTTGAATGCTTGGAATAAATTTTAAAAATCACTGAATACTGTAAATCAATAATCTTGAAAACTTTGATCTTTATTATGATAATATTCAATTATAGTATTCACCCAAACATATTGTGTCATTTAAATTTGCATATCCTATATCATATCAAATATGAAGCTATTTATATGATTAATCAATTTTCTCATAAAGTTAAAGGTATTTGGGGGTAAACCTATGACAGTTTTATTAGATGATGCCTTCCTCACAATAAAATATTTTGGAGAAATTTTAAATGCCAGTTGTATTTGTTGTTGATGCTTTGAAACAAATCTTATATACATATATCCTGGTGCTGACTGTTAACTATCTGTGAGCAACATTTTGTTAATCCATATTTGCATCAGTTGATCATCTTGGCCATCTCTTAAGCTTTTCTTCTTGACTATTCATAATTTAGTATACGATATCATCTTCCATGATAAATAATAGTATATGGAAAATAACTTGAAAGAAATAATAGTTCAAATAATCCAATAATCGTGATTGATAACCAACAAAATATTATTGATTTCATTGCGAAGTCTTAAACCACTAAACATCACATGATCATCATTTTTTATGCTTCATTTAGGATTGAAAACTTTATAGTTAGCAAACAAGGGAAAAGGTGATTGCTGGAGAGTTGCATTAAATCCTAAGATCTATGTGCAGTGCTCTCAGATCCATGGCTCCTCACTGATGAAAGCCACAAGCTAGAAACTAGTCTGGGGATATTGGATGAGTAGGCACTAGATATGGATTTTATGCACAAACTTTCTTGCATCCATTGATTACTCTTGCTTGCACTGAGTGGTACTGTTACATGTAGAGTTTAGCCATTGTGAAGTCTTCCAATCCAGTCTCACCTGATATAAAATTGACTTATCCTTCACTATATAAACCAAATAATATTCAAAAGACTTTTGCATTGTATTCCATGAAATAATCATGAAAGATTTTGAACAAATTGAAATATTATTCCATTTAGATGTTTAAATCGTTGTTGAATAATTCTATTATCAATGTGTAATATGTTATAATTTGTCACGGAAACTCATTTATGTTGAAGTTGGTAAATATATTTTGATTATAAAGCACTAAACATCACATGATCTACAGTATGGAGAGTTTTGCCTGTTTTAATATTTTGATTATCTAACAACCTTTGAAATACGCTCAAAGAAAATTATATTCCTGAATGATATTCATACATTTGAAGATAATGAAGTGATGTTTTTCATCATGATCAAATAGACAGTTGAAATATGGAATCACATTCTTGCAAAATGGGAGCTTATCTTCAAGATAGTTTTCATTTCATCTTTTTTTCAATCTCTGTTAATCACTCTCAAAGAAGATGTCTTCAAAGAGATATGTGAGTTCAAACCACTATTTCTTTTGGTCCTTTTCAAATTTATATAAATCATTTAATTATTTAGTATCCAATTACTTGTCTAAATACAATTTATCAGATGAACATATTTAATGTGATTTATTTAGTATCCAATTACTTGTTTAAATACAATTTATCAGATAAACATATTTAATGTGATTAAACACAATTTGAAATCTTGTTTATGAATAACAAGCATTACCAATCAAAGGTATACATGAAAAAATACTTGGCTAGAATTATGTTTTGTAAATATTAGTCCAGACAAAGGTATGCAACGTGCTATTACGGTCTGTCAAAAATTGTGTCATTAATAAATTAGAATAATCTTTCCAATATGATTGCTATCACAATTAATTTCAAAGTTGCATTTGTTTCAAATATTATCGCAAAGTCTCATTGATATTTATTATTGGATATCTATAGTTTACTTGTTCCATAGTCAGTTATATTGAAAATTAAATTAATTTATAGTTAAAAATAGTTTCATAACAAATTGTTCCAAATGTTTTGCAATGCAAAACATTTCCTTTGTGTGATTTTCTTCAATTGGAAGAAGATATAATTTCCCTTAAACATTTCACACTTAAACAATATCAATAATAATCCACAATCTCAATCTGTTGTCAAGGCATTTTTTTTACAATAAAGATCGATATGCACCTTTATCTGTGGTCTGATATATATCGATATAGAGAGAGCAGATATTTTATAAACTGTTGTCAAGCATTGTTAACCGAGAAGTCAGTGTAGCCGCCTTGCAAGCAAGCAGTTGGTTGCAAACGGTTGTTGCGGGTTCGCCTCCCAGCCGATGCTATGACATATGAAAGAAAAAAAAAATTAGCTACAGTTATTATTTCTTGTTTTTTTTCAATATTTATTAAACAAGTACAATGTTTACAGTGACAATTATGTGTACATGGTAAATTGAAAAGGAAAGCTAGAATTACAAACATAAAGAAGAATTACATGATAATAAATAAATCTAAGATAGTATTATTCTGGGCAAGAGGCAAACCTGAATACCTGGTCTACTGTTAGCACACAAATAGGCTAATTAAGCTCACCCAACTCACCTAGACAAATTGCCTCACACTACCAAGAGTCACTTAGTCAATTTGGAGTTTGGTCAGATCACCATTGGAAAAATCACTACAACTATGAAGGCTTAGGTATTTATGCTAAATCTGATGAGTTCAGTTAAAAACTATCCATTTTGATAACTTAAGGATCTGAACTTCTGATTATTATCAAAATCACTTTCAGCAATATCTTAGACAGAAGAAACAAAGCGTTTTACCAGCAATCATTCCTTCAATGCAATCAGAGTCCATGTTTCCTCGAATAAAACTTTTGGAGCTAGGAGCATGTCACGGTTTTTACATTTTATAAGTTTATTCAGAAAGAATTTTCCCTCATGAATTGCACCGGGATTGAAAACCATTTTACAACGAGTAGACCAGAATGCATAGTTGATAAATAATGAAAGCCTAATAGTAGGGATGGATCTTGTCTTAATACTATCCTTAAGAGACAACAAGGTAAAAATTCACTTTAAGGTTATCAGCGATAATCCTTCTAGACCTCCCGAGTCCATGGCACGAGTAAACCAGATGATCAAATGTTTCATCATGAGTCTGGCAGAGGGGGCAGATAGGGTCAATTTTGTTAATACCTTGCCTATGGAAGAGAAACCAATTAGTGCTGATGGCATTTAAATTTATCTTAATAATGAAATCAAAGAATTTCGGTTCCATATCTCAGCACCTGAAGAGGGAGATTATCTTATTATTGGTCAAGGCAAGTAGCGGTGTTATGGGAATTGTGAAAGGGTGAATGAGACTATGTGCTTGCCAATCTTAATCTTGTTGTTAAACGTATCATTCGTAATTACCATGTAGCTTTTGATCAAAACAATTGCAACATCAAGGAAGTTTTTAACTCTAGGAGGGGATCTATCTGTCGGGATTACTGGCAAAATGACTTGCTCATATCCAAATGATTTGATAAGCATGGTGATGAAATTAAATATCTTTTGAATATGAATGGCTTGTATAGCATGATAAGAAAGTCCATTATACTTCCGGTGAAGTTGCATCTTGTTAATGCTAATTGCTACAACTTTACCTCCCCAGAAAAGTCGGGATGCAAGCGAATTCATTTTTCTGATAAAAGTCTTAGTGATCCTCATGATGGGCATGTAATAGTTGAGCTTGGCCATGATCTTCATATTGAGAAGCAAGGAAAGGTAGACCTTAGACAGACATTTAGTAAGTCTTTTGATTGAGTACAGAATGTGATTTTGAATATCTTTGGACATTTGAAAGTATGTTTTGGATATCTCAAAGCCCAAAAACTTTTGAGGGTTGGCTGTAAATTTGGATACAATCTTCTAACCTGAGGCCACCTTCCATATAGCTGATTTCAATGGGTTGATGGTGAGACCATAGTCAGCAGTGTATTGATCCAATATGGAATATAACAGGTAAAAAGTTTGTTGAAGGGAGGAAGATGATTACGTCATCCATATAAGCCATGAGCCTAATCAATTTGGCAAGCCTTGGTACATAGACACCAGGTAGTTGTTCGATGGCTTTCAACAACTGATCAATATAGACTATAAAGAGAAGAGCACTGAGGGGGGAGCCTTGCAGAATGGATGTGTTAGGTTGGAAGAATGAGGAGAGCTTACCATTCAGCGAGACAGCAATTTCTCTGTTAGACATGAGGTTATCTATGATCTGTATGATAGAGGTTGGGATGTGATGGCCTTTCAGCAGGTTTAAAAGAGTAGTGATGTTAACAGAGTTGACTGCTGCATTGAAATCAAGCTGGATAGCTATGGCAGACTGCTTTCTCTGTTGTCTAATATAATCAATTAATATTTTAACTTGACCAATGGCTAGAATTGGTGAAGAATATTTCTTCGCAAATTGTAAAGATGATATATTTTGGAGTATCTTATCCTGGATCTTATCTTTTATGACAGATTCCAGGATTTTAATGATGAGCAGGGACATAGAAATAGGCCGAATGTTTTTGAAGGTGTGGGAATCTTCATGCTTCTTTATGAAGGGGACTAAAGCAATAGGATATAGGTGGGGAATTATTCTTTCCTCCTGTGCCAAATGGTTGGTCATTTTAAATAGGATGGGAATTGTAAAGTGGCTTAGATGATCTAACAGGAAGTGTGGTATAGAATGCAGTCCGGGGTGTATTTTATCAGGCAAAGCTAGGAGTTTGGCTTTCAGCATATCTTCAGAAATACCATGATCATCTTGACAAACCAAAATGTCTTCAGTGGGAGTATTAACATGGCTGAGACAATGAAATTTTTGATCAAAGTATTTATGGATATCCTTAATCATTGGCAGGCCAACAAAGGAATCACCATCAATATTTATGATTGTGGGAGTAGGGGGAGGTTAATGGCCCCCAGTGCCCAACGAAAGTAGCTTCTTGTCCAACAGTTCTGTTGAGTCAGAAACACCTTGGCACAGTTTATAGATAGATAATCTGCAAGTGCCTTTTGTTTGGCTTTATATGGTAGCTTAACAGAAATAATCTCATCTATAGAAGTTGAGGCAGAGCTAAATGCCTTCATTCTGAAACCAAGCTCATCCAAGTCTTTTACTAGCGCCAACGGTCCCTTTTGCTTAATTGTATGGTAGGAAATGATCAATTAAAGAATGCCAATAAAGGCAAACCACGCTTCCTCTATATATTATTTCTTTTTATACATTGGTATTTTGAATATTGTAGATTTTATTCCAGAATTTGGTATTTATATATGTGGATTATTTAATTTTTTCAATTGAATCATTTCTTTGGGAATTTTTTTTAGCTTTATGAATCATTTATGTCTTTCAATAAGTAGTAATTCAACCAGATTTCAAGAAAATCAACTAAATTGTTTATTGAATAATTGTCACGATGACCAAGTCCAGCTCAGTAATAAATAAGATGATTTGTAACAAGTTTTTACTGGTGATTGTGAAATTTGTTCTTCATTAAATGTAATTTAAAAGCAAAAATAAAAGCTATTTCTTCTATTCCAATAGCTTGCTAATATTCTTCTATGATATAATTATAATAAGATTAATTAGATTTGTACTTTTTTTTTTTTAATCAGTTACTTAAAAAAAACTGAGAATTTCTGAAGGAAAAAAAAGTATATTTGGATTGTTTTTGTTTTTTGTTTTTTTTAATTAAGGAAAATACACGTACAATATAAATCTTGTTGGTATACATTTGTTTAGATTTGTTACACTTATTATAACAATCATTAGTAAATAATTTTCCAAATATAGAAAATATACCCGTTTGATACATTAGTTATTATTATGACAAATTAATTTCATGATCAGAGCAAAGAAGCTCATCGTTCAAACGTGTCCTGCTAGTATTCTTTTTTCTCAGTGATGAAAGTTTATTCATCAAAAAAAGGTACAAATATAGTTAAATAAGAGGTTTACAAAGAATGGTAAAACATGAAATTCTGGAGCAACATAGTGAAGGGGGAAGGATACATATGAAAAGGGAAAGGGATGTGGAAAGGGTTTGTATTAACCATTAAAGACAAATGAATGTTACAATCAGGAATTGTTTACAAAGAATGGTAAAAATGAAATTCTGGAGCAACATAGCTAAGGGGGAAGGATACATATGAAAAGGGAAAGGGATGTGGAAAGGGTTTGTATTAACCATTAAAGATAAATGAATGTTACAATCAGGAATTATTTGTAAAGTCTAGAAATCAAATATGAATAGTCTTTTAGGAGTACAATATTGGGAAAGTTGAGAAATAGGAAAACAAATGGAGATAACATAAAATATGGACTAAATCAATCTACTGTTCAGTTCTTCCAAATGGCCTTGAATATCTTCACAAGAGAGCAATCCTGAATACTTTGGAAAAAATTATGGAAAACCTATGGAGAACAAGGGGAAAAATCCAAGCTTCAAAATGTCCCTGCTGAAAACCATTCTAATCCATCATGAAAATCACATGAACAGCAAAAGGCCAGCCCTATCAATAGCAACATTGAAAGTAATAAAATTAAATAAGGTGGATCACTTGCAATTAGTTGAGGCCAAACTGCGGCCTTTTCTGTCTTGTGAATGAGAAAAACCAACATTGGTAACGATCACCACAGTGTCCTCATCTCAGACCCCTCCCCCAAAAGAACTAGGATTTAGACCCCTGGGAGTCCTCCCAATAACTGGACCTTACTTGTGATTACATTGTTGATATAGCTTGTATATGAAAAGAGAGCTAAAAACTCTTTTTAATAGGGATAGTTTTAGAGAAATTTAATTCCCTGAACTAGAAAAAAGGGAACAAAGCAGGGAGCCAGAAACAATGTTAACTGGGGTCCTTGGCTCCCTCTAGTGGAATTTCTGCTAGTATTCTTTTGACATTAATCTATTTAAATGTTCATTTTATTGAAATAGAATAATTGTGCTAACTTTACCTATATTTGAATATTGAACATTTAGATAGATTAATATCTGCTAGTATTCTTTTGACATTAATCTATTTAAATGTTCAATATTCAATATAGGTAAAGTTAGCACAATTATTCTATTTCAATAAAATGGAGTTCTTTCTGCATGTGAAGAACCAAATAAGTATACTCAACTTGTGTAATATAATGTGACCTTGATCGTATCTGCTCTTATATGGCTGTCTTTGAAGATATGGTGTGTATCAACTCCATTGTTCACTTTCTGGAAAACATAAAACTTAACTTTTCTATGATGGTCATGATGCTTTTTCTGAATACATATGTTTATACGTCAAATGTGTTGACCGGGAAGTGAACCCGTCAATTATTTGATATAAACACAGAGGCTTTTCTTCATATCATTGATTTGTGCTCTTTTTCAAGAATGTTACAACCGTTTTTAATACTATAGTTACATGCTGAATAATTTTCACCATGTTGCATTATATATATTGAATAGTTCAACTTACATTTATCATCCTGGATCTTCAGGCAAATGGTTTGTGTAATGTTTACCAATTGGTTAACTCTAAGCTGTCATCTAATTTACACAGAAATGGTAAAGTAAGACCTGTATTATATTCATTGTAGTCTATATAGACAGCAAGATGCACTGCAGTATTTTGAGACTAACATATCACATCACTTATTCAATTTCATGATTTCTGTTAGAAAACTTATTATAAGAATTTGAAATATTCTCAAAAATACAGTCATAAAGTTTATTCTGCCCTTAAGTTGCAATTTAGTCTATTTTAACTGTGGTTTTATATCCAAACTAATTTATTGCACATTGTAAAGCCAAGTTTATGGTATGATGAAATATTTTATAATGGAAAATCTAAAGCATAGGATAAAGTAATTTCAATGAGTTGTTACAACTCTAAACCTGATCTTACTTTATTGATAATGCCATTGTATAACATAGATTTCATTTTACTCATAACATTATCATATAAATTGTATCGAAAGAATAAGAACGCCTATGATAATAAAAAAGGTAATTAACATTTGTGTATTATTATTGTTATTATATAAAGTTGATAAACCAGCTACTAATTGTAATATTTGTATGGATATACACAATACCACATTATTATTGCATAATATGATAACTAGTTAAACTTCTTGATAAGTATCATTATTGACATTGTATTCTAATTTGTGACTTATGTCAATGTTTTTATAATATTTTGATAGTGCTATCTTGCTCATGTGGCAGTTTTTTCCCTATCAGTTTAACCCACAATGGCTACATGCAGTTTCATAACTTAATTGCTACATATGATTAAACAATATTGCTCATTAGAAAAATATTATTTTATGGTCTATTTATAGTTCCAAATGGGCTTTTAAAATAAATAAAATAATTACTTGAGTCTGTCATTATTAGTTTTCAGACCCCCCCCTCCTCATTTTTTCTAAAATTTGATAGGAACCTTAGTTCTAAGTATAGATTTTTAGATATTTTACTAATGTTTTTTTTAAAAAAATCCAAGCATTGAATTTTCTTTTACTGTTTACAATTTTTATATAAAATGAATGAATTGACAATTGAAATATTTATCACTTGGGAAAAAAAATGCCATTGATGTCTTAGTCTAGTAATAATCTGCAATTACCTAAGGCTTTCCAGTGCTAGAACATATATATGAAAACTTTATGCAACAATACCACACATACACACAAAAGTACTAATTCTTACAATTTTTATAGTCATGGTAATTGAGTTTAATTCATTCTTTTAGAAAAATTACAATCACATATTATAATAAAATAAATTTGTTTTTTTATTATTCTAAGAATTACTTACAAAAATATATTTATAAGGGACTTGAAAACTAACCATCCATAGCAAAAATGGTGGAACAAAAATTATATTAGTAAGATATTGGAAAATTCCAAAAAAAGAAGGCATAAAATATAATATAGACTATACAAAATAAGTTCAAATTTTATTTGATTTTTGTAAAATAGTGACATATTTAGAACAGTTCTGAGATGAATACTTATTCAATTTCAAAAATAATATATTAGGATGCGTGTTGAGGGTTAAATAAATTGATATTTATAATAATTAAGAAAAGAAATCATGTCCTTGTACATGATGATTACAAATATTAATATTTACCATTTGTGAGGATTTGATGGATAAATTCATGGATTAACAGTGTTGCAAAGGAAAATTAGTAATATTGTTATCTGTGGTGAAATTGTAGCTCCTTTCTTATAGAAAAGGCAAACAGTTTCAGAGTGAGGTTGGAAGAGGTAATGGCTTTTCGAGTAAATAAAATATGCTGATTGAAAACAATATTTATAGCTAATTAAATGTTAATTATAGGTTTTAGGTAGACATTTGTACCCTTCAATTAAATGCAGGCAATAGAAATTTTATAAAACTATATGGTGGGGATTTTTTCTTTATTTTAAAAGCCAGACCTTGTTATTCATTCAGTATTATGTACTTAACAATCCATACATTTGAAATATTTTTGCACCAATTTTGTATAATCCATGTATCATCAAAAAAGTTTTAAAAAGTCCCATATATAGCAAAAAAGTCATATAATATCTCAACTAATTATTTAATTCTTGTGTTAGACAATAGTTTGGAAACAAGGAATAAATCAGATGTACATTTTGAGGTTTTGTATTTTTTGTTGCAATCTGTTGCACTATTTTGCTATTAATGTATTACAATTTATAAAACATAGCGCTATAAAAATAAATGCTTATTTATATATGCTTGTTTCATTTGAGAGTGATGTTTAGTAAATTCTAGATAATTTCATCGACATCATTCATTCAGACATCGTAAACAGTAATTTAAAGTGAGTGGTCTATCCTCATGCTTTCATTTCCAGTACTTAAGATTTGCCCATATATAAGTATTTGGGTTGGAAAGAATAAGTGGATTCATTTTATTCTTTCATAAATACTATATCATGTGTTGGGAATGAAAGTATTCATTTATTATTAACACTCGTAAAAAGCGCATGCATAATAGCTTGAAAAGGTTGATCTTTAATGTATTATATGTTCATGTAAAATCTGGAACTAAAGTAAATACTTATTTATTTGTTCAAAAAATTATCTGAAGATGTCAGTAATCTATAAAGGAAGTCTACAAATGAACCAACAGTTCTGCTGATTGGTAGGTTATTTGATCTTGGGTTTCAAGAACAGTTGCAACTATTATTGTTAGTGAAGAGCAAAATAATTGTATATCTCTAATAACCATAGGCACCATTATCCTATTAGACAGGACTGGTATTAAACCACTAAATGTCACATGACCACCATTTCTTATGCTTTCTCAAGTTGTTAAACAGGCAAAACTCTATATAGTAGTGCCACTTAGTGCAAGCCAGAATAATCATTGTATGCTTCATTCTCCATACAGTAGTGCCACTCAGTACAATCAATGGATGTCAGAAGGCATCCATTGATTACTCTGGCTAATTGATACATGGAATTGTAAATTCAAAATGCACAAACTTTTACAAGTAAATGTTACTAAGAAGGTAAGTTGATGCTTCACTTTTCAAGAAACTATTCTTTGAAATTAACAATGTTGCTTCATTTTTAGTTTGATGCTATTGTACTCTTGAAATATCAGGTGTTTCTTTCTTGATTTTATTGTCACAATAAAATGGCCAATTTAAACCATACTCATTGTTATCTAGTCCACAGATGCTTTAATATCGTGTTGATAGCAACAATCTTTCAATAACATTGTTCATCACATTCTATCAGATCCTACTTATGAATTTGCTATCAGTTTACATTAGGAAAGTTTCCATAGATATTGAATACAGTAATTACATCTCAAGCATCAGATTTCAATTTTTTTCTCTTTTTTTACATCGTCAGTTTTGATCTGAGATATTATCATTTACTAAAAAAAATTGAAGTTGTGGGGAAAATAACTGAATTGTAAATATTTTTTTATGAAAATTGATTAATATATGTATATAAAAGTTTTTAAACCCAAACATTGGTTATATAACCTTTGAATATCACTAATAACATGTCTACTAAGTTCATAAACGTTTTTGGTTCTTAATGCTTCACAAACTTTTTGTTAAAAGTTATTATCTCTTCTATCATTATCTTTTTATTAGTAAATATTAACATTAATGGTTGATCATAAGATCATCATCCATGGGAATATGCCTCTTTTTATTAGTAGCGAAAGTCACATTTTTTTGTTTTACAGTCAACTGGTTGATACGTATCATTTTAACCCATCTGGTACTTTTACTTTCTAACCATAATAGCTGAATATTATATAATTCTGCATTGATTCATAAATGAATATGTAATTGTTAGCTAGAGGATAAACAATTAAAGTGACAAAATACCTACTCTCCTGTTAGCATAGTTAAGTTGTGTTGGAGAGACTTGCATTGGAGTATTGAAGTTGTTTTACCTTTAGATATATATTATGATGCCAATTTTTAGATGTGTTGTTAACAATAAAAATCGCCACCGATTTATCTTAGCATTTCCAAATTAACTTAGCCATCTTTGCTCATATAATTATCTTTTCTATTTATTTATTTTAAAAATAAAAAAAAGAACTTAAATCGTTTTTTTATTTTTATTAATAGTAACATCTTTATATTTTATATGTACAGTAATTTTATTGGCGGTAGTATTATTGTTATTTTCATTATTAGACTTAATCTAAAGAGAGAAAAAAAATTCTTGCTTAAGGACAGAGCTGAATTATATTGCTTTTAATTTAAAAGTCTTGAAATAACATCTGCCAAAAAAAATGATTCTGGCAAAATTTGATATCTTTCATAATTTTTAATAGAATTCAGGAAATGTGTAAAATCTGTTACTTCATTTTCTTCTATTTTACACAATTGCTTCTTTGTCAAAAAAAAAATCATCTTAAAAGCATGCTAGAATGTTGAGTGTAATATGAATATCTTTCCAATATTTTCTTTCCCTGTTACTCTAGTATCTATCATTTATGAGATGTGTATATTTTTCTTTCACTGAAGTGAGTGCAGTGTTTATTCAACAATAATCTTTCTTTCCCTTCCCCCTTCCAGCTAATAAAACTTAGC
The DNA here is from genome assembly GCA_028023455.1 of Epiperipatus broadwayi. Taxonomy (NCBI): domain Eukaryota; kingdom Metazoa; phylum Onychophora; class Udeonychophora; order Euonychophora; family Peripatidae; genus Epiperipatus; species Epiperipatus broadwayi. The sequence continues at coordinate 3,788,480 of JAQFVV010012461.1, read as the reverse complement.
TGTCAAAGATCAGATCACATGATTCAAGTAGAAACTATCAACGGTAGTTTAGTTTTATTAAAATAAATGTTCGGTTAAAAAGCACCGAAGAAAGGGGAAATTTTATTTGAATAGATTTTTTTCTATTGTTATTTGTTAAATATATTTTAAAACATTTTAAAAACTATGATAATGCTCATTTTAATTCACAGGTGGCAGCAGTTTACAAAGTTTTTTTTTTAAATGCATACATTGTACGCACATATAAAATGTATAAGATATGTTATCGCGCTATATAAAATAATTGATTTATTTAAATAATATTAAAAAATGTTAAAATAAAATTGTTATATAAATTTCGTACTCTGATTTAAACGTAAAATTGTAAAAGTGAGCAGAAATTAAATAAGTAATGGGAATAAGTTATCGATATTCAAACTTAATAATAACGGTTTATTTTATTTTGTTCCGTTATTTTTATAATAACTTGTAATTTAAATACTTTATTTTATTTTTTTTTGCTGTACTTTATCTGCATTTGTTTGATACACAAATAATCTCTGTCATGTTATGTTTATCTTTTCTAGTTATATAAACACACCTGTGTTTTATGTTCTTGTAAAATGAATAACATCCAGATATTATAATTCATATCCCAAAGCTAAGATTAAGCAAAATTGCCATGTTCCTTGTTAATATAACATGTCCTTTTAATTCAAACTGATAAAATAAGATTTAAAATAATAATGATAAATTATAAAAGAAAATTTAAAAAAAAAAATGTTTATACAATTATTGAATTTTTTTTTTTTTTAGATATATAAATATAACTTATTCTTAATATCCCATTTTGAATCTTTTCTGTAAAATTTTATGGTGTAATCTTAGATCGGTCATATATATATTCTACAGTAAAGAAAGACGAGACATCAAGCAGTAAGTTAATTTATTTTATGCTGGACTCATTAGGATGTGAGCTATGTGCTAATGTATTTTATTCGTTGTAGATATTGTAGTATATATAAACATCTGAACACACTTGAGAATTTTAATTCAAGTTCGAGGAAATATATATAGATTGCCGAACGGTCAATGGAGTTATGTTGCATGACTAAACGTTAGCTATTAGTACTTTGGCATTGTTTTTTAAATATTAACCCAACTTAGTATAGCTTCTCATACTTAAATTTAATGAGTAAAGTGGTTTAAAGCTTTTTAATAATCTATATAAAAGCTCTTTTAATCTCAAAAGCTTTTATTTATGGGAAATAATGTTTACATACTTATAACAGACAGAAAAAAAATTGTTTTACATATCATCAACAGTCTGGGACCATTTGTATATTGATTATCTTCTGATAAATAATAGTGTCCTGATGTAGCTTTTTTATTCACCTATCAGCATTGATGCAAAATGAATCTATTATTCATCTTTTGCTTAGCCACTAATGATTTGGTGGATCTGGTATGGTTAGTAACTTCCACATTTCATTATACGTGAATTTTGATGCAATGATAAAGTCTGTTTTTTTACTTACCTAATAATGTTCATGAAAAGACTGACTGGTTCAGGGACAGACACTGCGAACAATAGCTTATTTTATCACTAAGAATTATGTGGTAACCCCCTTTTTTTTCCCCCCACAATCCATTGAGACTGGGAAACAGAGAAGTTAACACACAAAAAGAGACCCACCACCTTTATTTTTGTTACTTTTACAAGCCTGATGTGAAATATTGCTATTGTAGACTGTAAATATTTGCTTCTTTATCAAATCATTTTGGCTCGTCTCTATCTGTTTGTTCACAACATAATTCTTACCAAAAGATATTTTCTTCAATAGTTTTAATGAACCCATACTGTTACAGTTCTCATGTAGGTATGTATATTTTTGCTTGCTTTATTTATCAAAAGTATGGTCTGGGCAAAACTTTAATACCATTTTATAAGTTGAAACAAGGTTAAAATATCAGACACAATTAGATATAGAGTTAATATTGAGCAAAGACCGAATTTAAACAAAGGCAAAACTCTCCATACAGTAGTGCCACCCTGTGCCAAACAGAGTAATCAATGGATGCCAGAAGGCTTGTGCATAAAATCCCTATCTAGTGCCTACTCATCCAATATCCCCAGACTAGTTTCTGGCTTGTGGCCATCATCAGTGAGGAGCCTTGGATCTGAGAGCACTGCACCTAGATCTTAGGATCTAATGCAACCCTCCAGCAGCCACTTACTGATGATGGCCACAAGCCAGAAACTAGTCTGGGGATATTGGCTGAGTAAGCACTAGATAGGATTTTATGCACAAGCCTTCTGGCATCCATTGATTACTCTGCTTGGCACAGGGTGGCACTACTGTATGGAGAGTTTTGCCTTTGTTTACAACAATTATGTGCTAGTATAGAAAATGTGATCATGTGATGTTTAGTGGTTTAAAGACTGAATTTACAGTTTACAGTATTTTGTTAGTGTTGTATGTTAATTTTACGTAGTTAATAACTAGTATTTGTCAGTCTTTTTTTTTTTTTAGAAACTTTGCACCAAAATCCTTTTTTTTAAAAAAAATATTGCTACAATATACTGTTGGATTGTTTTATCATCATCATCATCATCATCATCATTTTAAAAAAATAGATTAATGGATAGTTTAACAATACCATTAACATAAACGATAATCATTTTATAACAAAATTTTATTATTATTAGATGGCATTAAGTCAATGACATTATTATTCCTGACAGACATTAATATTTCTTCAATATCACTTATCATCTCTTTAGTATTTCAGGATGCTCAAACACACTTCATTATTGTGATGATGTTATTTACTATTCATTGCTTGTGATTCTCTTCCTTTTTTTTACGGTAGATCACCACATCCATATTACGTTTTGTTTTAAATTTTGTATGTTAAATTTCTTGTCTAAAAACAAATTGAATAACTAGACAATAGTAAATCACTAAACATCACATGATCACTATCTCATACTAGCACATAGTTGTTATTAAACATGACAAAACACTCCATACAGTAGTGCTCTTGTTGGCACAAGGTGGCACTACTGTATGGAGAGTTTTGCCATGTTTAAACAATAGTAAATTATAACCAAGCATTATTAATTGATTTTTGTTTGGTCTCTAATCTCTTTATGTAACTATTTTAAAATCTCCATTTTGGAATTACCTAATGAACTTTAATGAATTTTTATTTAAGGCATTTGATTTAGTATTGATTCTTTTTATGGTGGTCTATTTAAATATACACTATTTTGCAATGGTTTTACATGTAATAAAATATCATACTCTCTTTATTTTTACTGTGCCGTTTTTATAATTTTTTCTTGCAATTTTAACAATCTTCTGAAAAAGTCTTATAATTGATCAAAAATATGCTTAATTATTTTTAATAATGTTTTTTAATCAGTTATGTTGCATCTTAAATGTTTTAAATTTTCTTTATATTTTTTAACCAAATTTAATTTCATCACAAAATATTATATTTGGTTCAATTTTTTTATTTTTTACCTTTAAGTTCTCATTATTTCATTTTAATTTATTGTCAAAATTTTATAATCTTTCTTCGTTTCCGCTCCCCCCCCCCCCCGATATTTGGAAAAATTTGTTGCTTTAATGAATAATTGCAGTGTTAATAATGATATTTTTTACTAATATTTTTTTTAATGTTGACAAAAAATGATTACATCTTATGTCTTTACCTTATTTTTCATATAGTTTTTTTTTTTTTTGTTTGTCGTTTCAATTACTCCAATTTATTTTATTTTTTAATATTTATATTTTAGCTTCATTTTTATAAATATTTTATTGCAGTAGTATGCATTTTAATTACGTATAGGCTTCATTCTATTACGAAATGTTTGTAAATTAAATTTTTTTAAGATAAATTACATTTAAATGGAGATACCTTTGCAAATTACCTGTAACAATTCCTTTATTAGTCAAGCTTGTATTCCGACAAAGAATTTAATATGCATACATGCATTGCAATATTCGTAAGAAAGGATGAGTATTTTTATTTTTCTTGCTTATGACAAGATATCTAAAATAAAAAGATTATCTATGATTACTTTAAATAAGTTGGAAAAAAGCCTAATACATTACATATTTTATATTATATTTCTTAGTTTACTTAATTAAATGATCAATGTCTCTATTGTATATTGTAATTGTATATTTTATTTACAAGTGCCAAAGTCACTCTACCCAAATCTTTGACACCCACCCCTTTCAAATAAATACATTAATGATTACCACTAAGCATTTACTAAACTTGAGATTGTCTCCAGCACAGATATTATTTGTATGATTTTAAAATAGCATGTGAGGTGTTGAGGTTATTTATTATATTGATTCTAATTGTACATAACTTTTTTTTTTAAAAAAAGGTATTTTCGGCTTTTGAAAATAAGCATACTTTTAATTTTTTTGCATAGAGTGTCTGATCATAAGCAGCCACAGTTATAAATTTATAAGTCTCAGTGCTAAATGAAACCTATTTTTATAAAGTGCTGAAAACTTTGAAATTATTCAAGCAGAAGTCAATCTCCGATAATGCGCTATTTCTTAAATATTATAAATCTCCACACACTTTTCCACCAGTAAGAATTTAAAAAACTTGAGTGAATCACTTAAATTTAGAGTGTACATTCTCTACACACCAATTCTTACAGACTATGTTTAAATCAGGGCTTGAGTCTATGGTGTGTCTGATGTTATAATCAAATGATCGATTGTACAAATCATAGATGGTTAAAAATGAGATCACTGTTTTTCTTCTGTGATGGATTAAATGGATTTGTATAATTGAATATTTGATTATAACATCAGACACTCAATAGACCCAAGCCCTGATTTAAGCATGGTCTGGAAGAGTTGGCGTATATAGAATGTACGCTCTAAACTTAAATGATTCACTTAAGTTTTTTAAACTCTTACTGGTGGGAGAGTGTGCAGAGATTTATAATATTTAAGAAATAGCACATTAACAGAGCTTGTCTTGCATTTGAATTTTTGAGTTACAATGATAAATGTTTTAAAGATGTCTAAAATCTGCAGCTGGTGCAAAAATATAGACTTAAGTTACTGTTCTTATTTTTTACACCCAAATTTTAAATCAGATGAATAAGATGTGAGTGTTTTTGATTTCTGCAAGGTCCCAATTTAGAACTCTTGCTTAAACATCTTCTCTTCTTTGCTTTCTCAACCTTTGAGCTCTTTGTAAAAAAAAAAAAAGTTTGAAGTTATAAATGCTACATGCAATTAAAAGAAAGAACTGTGATTGTATAAACCTACAATCCTATTTTTTCAATAAAAATGGAGAGTCACCAATGGTATGAGAAGCTCTTGGTGAATGGAAAAAAATGAAGAGTATAGAGGGAAGATAATACAGTTTGTATTAAAAGCAGTACTTAATCTTTTTCATACTGACAACTTACTTTATTTACCAGAAGATATTCTTAATCAAGCACTGCTTACTGATTTTACACATCTGAGATCATGTGAATATATGTATGCATATGATGTATATATTTTGCAGTACCTGACAATGTGAATATGTATGTGTATATGATGTATATATTTCGCACTATACATTATATGATTTGGTCAGGGCCACTGCATGCAGATTTTTAGTTTGTGTGGGAGATAAAGGGACTTCATCAATAGGGTGCCAAATTGTTACAATAATTAATACAATTTATATTCAAATGAAAATGTTTAGATTTCTGAATCACTACATTGTTAGAAATGTGTTCTAATTGCAAATATTTTTATATAAATATAAGAGGATTACTTTTTTCCATTTAGTCTTGTGACAGTTGTTTGTATAATCTAGTTATATTTTTATATTGGACTATTTCCAATATAAAAAAAATAACTTTATTTAAATATTCCCAAAACATTCAACTGTTAGTAATATCACATCAAACAAGAACATCATCATCACAAACCTTCAGGAAAACCCTATAGCCTACTATCATGCTAAACCAACCAGACAAATAGCATTTCATCATGATAATTTAAAAATTTTATATGTAAATGAAAATGTTTAGATTTCCAAATGATTTTTATTTAAATATTCAAATTTATATTAAAAAATATTGTCTCATAATAATTACTTTTGTCAGTTATATTTCATAAGTTTCCATATAGATTATCTAGTATCGTGCAGCAGTAAAAGTATATGCTGCTGGTATATAGGGTACTAGGATTGATTCTGATGCTTATTCAAAAAAATATTATATTTTTAATACAGATATTATCTCTTTTTTATTATTTTAATACAGGTATTATTTTTTTATGTTTTACTAGTATACATTTTTTGGGATTTGAATTGGTGATGTTTCTTGTCTATTTAAAAACGTGTAATTGATCTGTAATATTATCGAAATATATTCAAAAACTGTTTTTTGATTGCAGGCCTGCCACCTGCTTTAGTTACACAACAGTTCAAATTCAACAAAGATAGAATTAATAAAAATAAAAAAAACAAAACAATTTTAAAAAAAAATATATATATATGACCAAAATATTTAATTCCTAACAAATTTGGTTCGATATTTTAATGCTATTCTGTTGAATGCTACTATTATATAACATCATTTGAAAGCTCTTCTAAATATTGCTCTTTTGGAAAAGTGCATAAAACATTTGTTATTTAGGGAAACAAAACCAAGTTTCTGATTTTTTTTTTAGTTACTCAACATAATCTAACTTTAAAGTGCAGGTGTGTGTTAATGGCTTTTAAAAGGTTACTGAATAAATAATGTAAGTTTGAAAATTTAAAATATCGGAAGGTATGTAACATAGTTATTAATTGTGGAATAACTTGCATTTAAAAAAATTATTTATTGGTAAAAGAATATAACTTCGTTAATAGAAAATGTAAACAAATTTCTATATGAGAGATTCTGAATTGATTTTCAAACAAACAAATTATAGTGGTTAAAGTTGATCTAAGTATTGGTAAAGACGTTTATATCAGGCTTGCTATAACTTGTTTACTTCAGAAAAGATTATGGACACAAGCTGCTATGTAAGGAATAAAAAAACGGGTATCCCTTTTCTTCTGGCATTGGGGGATGGAACTGTAAATGTGTACTGACTTTGGAGGCAAAGCAGTGGAAGATGCCATTAAATGTCATATCCCAGAAATGGCTACAGGAAATATTTTAGTGAGCACATAGGTAAAGTAGAAGTAATATTACTTATATAATATCAGAGCCAGCCTGAGAAAAATGGTGTGTGTGCAGTGTTTTCATATGTGTGTGGGAGGGAGAGTTAGTTTACATATGATAAAAAATATTAAGACATTTAAAAAAATTATCTTATTTGCAGATATGTCCTATTTCTACTAGCAATTTTGCACGATTGTCTAAAAAAATAACATAAAATCTTTTGAAAAACAATTAAAAATTTCAAATTTAATAAATTTCCATTTAGATGATTAAATGAACATTTTTGTTTTAAGGTATTATTTAATTATTGTTTCAAAAATTATTGTTTTTTAAACATTAATTTGTTTTATTTTAGTATGGTGTGTTTTAATCTCCAGATTTATTTTATAGAAATAAATCAATAAAAGATGGAATTAGTTATTTCCCAAAAATGTTAAATGACTAAAGTCATATTTTCAAGTTTTTCTTGTGAAAATGCTAAGAAAATTTGTCTTTTAAACAAAATTTTATAGAATTTTTGTTTTAATTTACAAATTTTATTTCATGGGATGGTGGGGGGGGGGTATTAATTAAAATTTATCTTTCACAAAGGTGCATTTTACTACACAATGGTGGCACTGAATCTGGCCTTGATTAAAATACCTTACTTTTACAATTGTTTTTGTAAAGTAAAATTTAAAATAGCTATTTTATAGATATTCATAGTTTTTCTGAGAACTATTAATATCTTGAGGTCCTCTGGTTGCAATAGAGAAATCATTATAATAATATATTTGTTTCTAGGCTCTTATTTGTTTTTTTTATTTTATTTATTATATATAGTAGATGAGTCTGTGAATTTGTCTCTGTCAGAAAGCAACTAGACTAACTGGGCAATTGAGTACTACAATTAATTTACTATCCTCCTAATATAATTTCATTTAGCAACTCAGTTTAGAACTACATCATAAACTTTAACGAAGTTTTATAGTCTTTAAAAGTTTTTTTTTTTTTTTCATATGTCATAGCATCGGCCGGGAGGCGAACACGCAGCAACCGTCTGCAACTAACTGCTTGCTTGCAAGGCGGCTGCGCTGACCTCTCGGCTAACAACGCTTTTAAAAGTTATTTTTACAGAGTCACATTTAGCCAGTTTTATTTTTACTCTCTTGATATAATTTAATAAATTATATAATGATACAATACTTCATAAACAATTTTTGTCTTCACAATTCATTATCAAATATTTTTTTTGTTGATTTGATATTATTTGAATTTCTTTGGTTATTCTTTATTTGTCTGATAGTTTATGTATAGCCATTGATTTACTTTATACATATATATATAGAGGATTTGAACTCAGATTTTCAAGCACCCTTCAACTATCCGCACTATCTCATACAACTGATACACATGAACACACACATGTAGAAAAGATTAATAATCACCAATATGCGTATTTCATGCTAAACCAGCACTCATCAATTGGTCCAGACTATCATCTCTCACACATATATATAATCAATGCTCAGTTTATTTATATTAAGATAGCAAATCTTCATACTTTAATGGACAGGCTTCAATCCACTGCAACCTCCAACTTTTCAGCCATCCATATCATTGAAAATCTGATGATGAAAACTCAAATCCCATGCTGATGCTAACTGTCCTATACATGAGGGGTCAGAGTGACTTCAGATCGACATGGGCATGGCAATAATATTAGCATCAGCATGGGATTTGAGTTTTCATCATCAGATTTTCAATGATATGGATGGTGAAAAGTTGGAGATTGCAGTGGATTGAAGCCTGTCCATTAAAGTATGAAGATTTGCTATCTTAATATAAACTGAGCATTGATTATATATATGTGTGAGAGATGATAGTCTGGACCAACTGATGAGTGCTGGTTTAGCATGAAATACATATATTGGTGATTATTAATCTTTTCTACATGTGTGTGGTCATGTGTATCAGTTGTATGAGATATTTGTGGATAGTTGAAAGGTGCTTGAAAATCTGAGTTCAAATCCTCTATACTTACAATTAAACTCCCAGGTTTGTGAAGAGTAACTGGTTTTCAAATATTTATATATATATATGTAGCTGTGATTTTTTTTTCCATACATTTAAAAAAAAAAAACTACTGTTATTTTTTTGTTAAGTATTTTAACTTTACAAGAGTTATTTATATATGTAAAAATATGTTTAGCTAAGGAATATAATTATTTTAAAAATATATTAAATTTATAAGTGCTAGATCAATTTAAATGATAAAATATCAGACTATTGTAGAATATAACATGTTTTCAAAAGGATTATATGGCAGAAAAAGCAAATGAAAAATAAAGTTGATCCTACTAATATTTTTAAGTATTGTGTTAATCAATCTATAATTATCAGTGAATAACCATAGCGAGTCGCTTTGTTACATAGGATTTTGAATTAATAATAGTCTGTCTATATTATCGTAACAGTTATTTGGAGGAATGTTAGAAATATAAGCTAATGAAGATGATTAACTTATTAGTAGAGATGGAAAGGATAGACTTTGGATGATACTCTAAAATAAGATGGAAAGGATAGACTTTGGATGATACTCTAAAATAAGATGGAAAGGATAGATTTTGGATGATATTCTAAAATAAGATGGAAAGGATAGACTTTGGATGATACTCTAAAATAAGATGGAAAGGATAGACTTTGGATGATACTCTAAAATAAGATGGAAAGGATAGACTTTGGATGATACTCTAAAATAAGATGGAAAGGATAGACTTTGGATGATACTCTAAAATAAGATGGAAAGGATAGACTTTGGATGATACTCTAAAATAAGATGGAAAGGATAGACTTTGGATGATACTCTAAAATAAGATGGAAAGGATAGACTTTGGATGATACTCTAAAATAAGATGGAAAGGATAGACTTTGGATGATACTCTAAAATAAGATGGAAAGGATAGACTTTGGATGATACTCTAAAATAAGATGGAAAGGATAGACTTTGGATGATACTCTAAAATAAGATGGAAAGGATAGACTTTGGATGATACTCTAAAATAAGATGGAAAGGATAGACTTTGGATGATACTCTAAAATAAGATGGAAAGGATAGACTTTGGATGATACTCTAAAATAAGATGGAAAGGATAGACTTTGGATGATACTCTAAAATAAGATACATGGATTGTGGAAAAATAATAGTATGATATTTTTTTTGTTATTCTTAGAGTAGCAGCAAATTATAATAGTCAGTGTTGCTTTATATCCAAGAACACAATATAGTTGTCTATCTAATATCTCTATCAATAATAGGTTGATAGGAATTATATTAAAAGTACTTCTGAAGCATTCTGTGATTATTTAAGAGTATATGAAGATAGTAAAATACCTTATATGAAAAAATTTCAAATGCAATATAAAATAATTGCATAATGATAGTATCAAATTATAATAGCAGTTGATCTAAGAAGATATAAAAAAATTAAGAGATTATGGATTAATAATAAGAAATTAGATGAAAACTTGAAAAGTTTTTTTTTAAAAATTAGCATGCTAATCAGTTATTTAAAAGTTGTAATAAAGATTTATTTATGGAAAGCTCTATATTATAAGAATAAATTTAAGTTAGATTATACATTAATATGATCATTACTTAACAATGGTAGAATTGAGATTGTTTACCATAATAGGAAGAATTTACCCCAAAATGAAGTTGTTAAAACATCACAAATGGAAATTATTCAAAGAAAATGTGTTACAAACTGCAATATTGATTGTAAGTTATGACTAATTTTTTAATAAAGAAGTCTTCAATTAATAGTGGCCGAGTCCTTAAATGTGAAGTAATGGAAAAATATAAATATTAATGTAGATAGAATTATGTTTAGAAAGGTTGACAATGAAATGAGAGAAAAAAACTAAAAGGGAAATATGAAGAGATCTAATTTAAGATATAATAAAACAGCTTGGTTGTTTAAAGTAGGGTTGCAAAAGTGAAATAGTTATTGGGAGAAAAAGATTGTTAGAAAGAAAGTGTATACTAAAAGGATGAGAGAAATATATGATAGAAATAACAAGATTCTGATTATAAGAAATGAGACAAAATTTGGTGAATAAGAATTAGATAACTTGTATAAAAAGCACTACATAAGATGGCGTTTAACATCGTTCAGAGAATTAATGATACTTCAGCTTTCAGCTTCTAAATATTGACAGAAAAATGTTTAAGAGAATTAGATGATATCTGTAGCGCAGTTTATAACTCAAGAAAGCGGACATTAAAGTTTCGTTTATCAATTATGTTTTTGTTGGGGTATCAAATATACTAAAATATGAGGGTGATTGGAATAAATTCATATGCTTCTTAAGTATTGTTGAAAATCTTGAATATGGTATTGTGAATTATATATGTTTTTATCAGATGAAAAGTATATTAGAAGTGAAATAGGAAAAGAGGGGAAATCATTGAAAGTTATATATAGATGGATAAAAGTAAAATGGCCTTTGATGTGATGTTCTGAAAATATTTGTTAGTGATTAGAGGAAAGCTAAAATTACAAGAAAAAATGCTATTTTCAGGAGAAATCAGTTATGTAAAATAGATATTATCTTCCCTCCCTTTTGTTAAATATTTATGTAGATGAGCTAGTAAAAAATTGTTGTCTTAATGAGGATTGAGATATCATTCGATAAAAGGTGATTTATTGATCAGATTATTTTGTCAATGGGAATACTTATAGATAGGGAGGATCAACTTAACAGAATACTTAAATTAACTGTGGTGTATGGAATTTGCAATTAATTTAGGGTTAGAATACACGCATTTAAATTAAAGGAATGAAAATAGGTAGAACGAGTAAAAGTTTAACAGTAATAGGTAGGAAAAATCTCTAGAATGAGATGTTTTTTTTTTAAAATAATGAATCTTGGACAATATAATGATTGTAGAAGTACTGATTAAAAGAAAATAGAATGAAAATTTTAATATATAAATAGACCTTTAATGAGGCTCGTAAGTTATTCGATGTTCTTTTGTAATAAAACTGAAAAATAATGCTTGAGAAGTATTTTATTTGTATAAAAAGCAAGACTTGAATGGTTAAAAAAAGAAAACAAAATCAGAAGATTGGATCTTTTAAAATGTGAATTTGGAAAAGAATAAAAAAAAAGTACACGATTGTGTCAGAAATATTGAAGTGCTATAAAATTTTATTTATTGAAAGAAGTAAAGAGGAAGAGAAACTGGGTTAGACATTTACCTGAAATATATATTGGAAGAGTTTATGAAGTAAGATAAAAAGTAAAAGAAGGAAAGAAATATTGATATTATGAAAGATAATAGTGTTTTTTTTTTATGTCAAAGCGTCGGCTGGGAAACGAACCCAGGACAACTGCTTGGAAAGTAACTGTGCTAACCACTGTGCCACCAACGCTTGACAGATAATAGTGTTTTTTAACTAACGATTTACTTTTTTGGTATAAGACTGATGATAAATCAAATAGTGATTATTGTTTATTAATGTATTTTACTTTTATCTAATTAATTTTGCCTTCATTTGATTGATTGTTGGCTATTTAATATTTATTTGTCTATTTTTTAATATACTAAAATTAAAACATGTTTTTTCTATAAAGAAATAAACATAAATATGCATACATTTTTCTGAAAACATGTGATGATGACATATTAACAACTCCTATTGAAAAAGTCTCAAATTTAATTAAAAACTGATACTATTTTTCTTCATCTAATTTCAAGTTGGAAAAGTGGTCTTCAACAGTTTCTAAAGTTGTTAAACGCAACGCAAAAAAAAAAAACTTCTAATGTACTTGACAAAATGTGCTTCAGTAGAAAAATTCAAATGACACTAAATGGTAATCACAGTACAAAATGTTATGGAACAGTCTAGCACAGGGTTCATTTTTCACACCTACTTCATTTAACACACTTACCAGTGATCTTCCAGATACAGATTGCAAGAAATATATCAGTATTGAAGATACTGCTTTGACTTTTCAAACGATATCCATTCTGAAATGGAAAAATCTGTTAATAAGGATTTTGAAAGATTTGAAGTTTTTTTTCCCAAACACTAGCATCTTTTCCAATGAAACAGTGTGTTCAATTTTTTTTTTTTAAAAAAAAAGAAAATAAGTTCATATGTTGAATATAAGTGTTTGCAACAGTAAATTGTAACATAATCCTACCCCATACTATTTAGAAGTAATCTTGGATCATAGTGTAACTTATTTTCCTCATTAATTTAAGGTTAGACCAAAATTAATTTCTAGAAATAATCTCCTTTGGAAAACTGGGTGATACTACATGGGTTGTGATGCAGGTACTTATGGGCAACTTCATTAGAAGTATCACTTTCTGCTGATGAATACTGTGTTGCTGTTACGAAAAAAGTTCCCACATTGATCTTCTGGATAGTCAGCTAATTATTAGGTTGGGAAATATTAGTAACCTACCCAGATCTACTCCTTGGTAGTAACTTCCTGTTTTTTCACATAGTTCTTTGTCACATATCAGTAGAGAATTTGCCTCACAGAAAATATATAAAATTCAGTTAAGCAAATGGGCATTCCAGTAGCTCAAGATATAATTTTGTCATCTGAAAGTAAATTTAAATCAAGAAACTCAATTTGAATATTCAATCAAGAAACTATATTTGAAGAATTATGGTGTATAAAGTGAAAATTTTGTGAGGTTCCAAACAAATTTAAAAAGTGAGCTAGATTTGATCTTCCTAAAAGCAAATGGATTCTCATCAACAAATTTAACTTTATTCAAGGTTGTTACATTCATCAGCTTTATAAATGGAATTCTTTTCTTCCTCCTCTGTTTTTGCTGTCTTCATATATAATATTGAATTTCAAAAATCTTTCACTTGCCAGCAAAAAAAACTTTTATTATTGATTACAGTTTCAACTGTACCATGCAGTCTTCATCAGAACCTTTATTATTGATTACAGTTTCAACTGTACCATGCAGTCTTCATCAGAACCTTTATTATTGATTACAGTTTCAACTGTACCATGCAGTCTTCATCAGAACCTTTATTATTGATTACAGTTTCAACTGTACCATGCAGTCTTCATCAGATCTACAAAATTTGAATACACATAAAAATACAACCATTAAAATACATTAATTATTTTATATAAAATTAATTCCTATCAAACTTTTAAATTTTTTAAATTTTTTAAAATAATATCCTAACCTTTTCAATTTATATAATATCTTTCACACATTTACCATCCTATTTTATATTCTTTTAAAATTCAATATTTTATAAATGGAATTTATCAACCATTGATCTAGGTAAATGCAATCAAACACAAATCATGATCTACTACATAATTAATGTAATTAAAAGGGATTTGAACTCAGATTTTCAAGCTCCCTACAGCTATCCACTCCATCCTATATAATCAACACACATGATTATATACATCTTAGACCAACTGATGAGTGCTGGTTCAGCACAATATATATATATATATTGGAGATCATTTATCTTTTTCACATGTACAGGGTCAGTTCTATCAGCTATATAAGATGGAATGGATAGCTATAATGATCTTGAAAGTCGAGTTCAAACTCATCTAATTACATTAAGTTTAGTATAGACAATATACTTGTATTTAAACATTACATAATTAATGATTGTCAAATTTATTCAAAATGGCAGAATAGAATGACTTATTAAAGTCACTATTGAATCTAACTTTTGGTTGTAATCTGTCCAGTCTCTTTTACAGTATATTCATCATCATCAACCATTATCACTTCACTGCAGGATGAAGGTCTCTCCAAGTTCAATCCATCTTTTCCTATCCTTAGCTTCTTTTCTCCGCATTACCCCTGCACACTTTCTTATTTCATCCATCCATCTCACATGTGGTCTCTTTCTGGGTCTTTTACAATCTCTTGGAATCCAGTTTAAAATTTCATTTGTGTGATTAATTAAACTATCAAAAAAAAAATCCATATGCTATATATATATATATGTATAATGACATTTTCTTTGCAATTATATGTTGAATTATTTCCACTGTCTAAATTTTAGTTATATTTTTTCAAATACAATATACTTGTACCATGTTTCTGAAATGATATTACTGTCCTCTCTTTGTTAGGTGTTGATGGATGTACCAGTGGCAATGTCTTTTGACAGAATGATCTCATCTTACATTAAGTATTCATAGGTCTAAAGATCACCACGCTAATTGTCGTTACCCAAGCTAGCAATATAGAAGAATAAAAGAGAATGTTAATATGTGTGGTGTTATTATGAGCTGAATGTATTAGACAAAGTATAAACAAACTATTAATTTTCCATAAAACATTTAATAAATAAATTAGATATGGGAAATAGTCCAAGGCATAATTACAAATTAATATGAATACGTTAATTGTTAATTAATTTTTATTGAGTTTGTTATTTTTTAGATAAATATAATATTGAAACATTAAAGCAGGCAAAACTCTCTATATGTATTGCCACTTAGTGCAAGCCAGAGTAATCAATGGATGCCAGAAGGCTTGTGCATAAAATCTCCATTTAGTGCCTACTTATCCAATATCCCCAGACCAGTTTCTGGCTTGTGGCCTTCATCAGTGAGGAGCTTTGAATCTGAGAGCACTGCACCTAGATCTTGTAGCAAGCATAAGAAATGGTGATCATGTAATATTGAAACATCCATTATATATATAATAGCTAACACCACAGTTTTTGCGTGTATAATACTTAGAAAGTTAATGATTTATTGTCTTCACAACTTTTTTTATTGTATGTTGAAATAAATCATGAGAATTGTTAAATGAAACCAATTTTTTTTTAAATAAAAAGTATATATCCATAATTATCAATCATATTTTTTATATAAGAGATACACGTTTTAAATATCAAACTAATTGCTTTTTAAAACGTTGTGTAAATAGTGCAACATAATATGAAATTATGTAATTAAATGTAAAATGTATAGGGCATTTTTTTAAAGCAGGATTAAATAAAATTGGGGACATTTTAAATTCATTAATGGACTAGAAAGTATACAATTTTTTTAAAAGCACAAATTGAATTACGTCATTCTTGCATAGGTAGAACTTTTTTTTTTACGTGTCAAAGCGTTGATCGGGAAACGAACCTGGGCCGGCTGCATGGAAGGCAGCTACGCTAACCGCTAGGCCACCAACACTTGACTAACTTTTTTGAATTGAAATTACTGTGACTTTCACAATCTTTTTTTAAAGCTTGAAGTATTTTGAATGTGTGTCCCTTTGGAAAATAAATATTTCGTTTACCAAGAAAATAAACAAGGCAAAACTCTCCATACAGTAGTGCCACCCTGTGCCAAACCAGAGTAATAAGAGTATAAGAGATGGTGATTATGTGATGCTTAGTGGTTTAATACCAAGAAAATAGTGACATTTAATGATTGGTTTTTAATTATATTTTATAATCAATTGTTTTTAAGTGGACTGTTATTATTCTAAATAAATATATGATGAATAATCTACAATTGTTTTATTTTAGCACACTCATGTAAATGAATAGTTGTCCCGGGTTAGCGGGTTCACTTCCCAGGTGATAGTATGACACATGAGAAAAAAAATAAAAAAAATTAAATGCAGTTTTGTTTGTCTGCGCCCCCCCCCCCCATTTTATCATTAGCAATTTTATCTTTAATTATAAAAACATGAAATATTTCAAAATAATCACTTTTTTAGCAAAATGAATAATGATTTTTTATATTAAATTTCCAACTATCTGTGATAAAGATTTGCCAACATTTGGTAGTATTTTCATTTTTATAAATTAAAAACAGCTGTTAAATTTTTAGTTCTATAGTCATTTAAATTTATATATATATATCTTATGATCAATATTAAAAAATTGCTTTGGAATGCAATATCTTAAAAATCAGAAATTTATTTCATCTGTATAAATCTATGTTAATTTTTTATTCACCATGTGCCTTTGTTTGAATTTGAACAATTTAAATGTATGCTTTGACTGTCTCAGATATAGGATCATATTTTCAAATTATTTTGATGACTTCTAATTTCTCTATCTATAAATACAGTGATTTTTTTTAAGTATATTGCAATAATAAAAAACTTATTTCGATAACCGAATACAGATATCTAATATGATACTACTGAATTTCTAAACTGGTGAGTAATAACTATATTTCATTTACCCTTTTTTTAAAATTATTTTTAATTTTAGACTGTATTTGTCTTTAAGTGTAGTGGCTTATTCTAGATTATGAATTTAAAAAATGTATGTTTGCAGTACTTAAATATAAACATAATAATATTGAATTGTGATTTATATACTAAAGTTTAAACTTTTGTAAAATCATCTTCACTTGTCATAAAAAAGTATATAAAAGTTTTTATCTCATTCATGCACTTTGCAGTTGTGAACATCTTTATTTTTTTCTTAAGAATGCACACTGTATATATATATATATTGTAAACTTCTGGTTTTCATTTCTCAAGCAGTGAGAGTTTTTATCACTTTCTACAATTGTTTAATCATGCACATATGAAAAATGAAGACCCCCTGCATAAGTATATAGAGTAGCTAAAAAGTAATTGAGTGAAGAGATGATACTAGTCTTCTCCAGTTAGTTTTTTTAAAAAAGAAAAACTGCTTTGTAAGGATTTTTTTTTTTTTTAATAATAGTAAGTCAAAGAATATTTGTTATAGAATAAAAGAATTTTTTTAATAAAAAAGATTTTTCTTATAAGAGCAACAATTTGAGATTAAGAAGAAAAAAAAGATGATAAATTTAGTAATATGAAGTCTATATTTGATAAAAAGAAAAGAATATATATATATGAAAATATCATTATGACATTGAATTGGCTGTTAAGTGAATATTCTTTTAATAATTAGAAAATTATACAGTATCTAGAATGGCAATTGAGGGAGAGATAATGAAAATAATATTTTTTTTATATTTGACTTGGTATACCAGCTCCAATTTTGCCTATGTCTTCTTACCATTAATGAAGTGTGTCCATGTTTTAATTTGTAGATTCTTTCTACGTATCAGTAATAACCAATAGAATAATTATATGCTTATTTGTTCAAGAGATTATGTAATGTTGCATCACATCAAAAATCAGTCAGTTACTCAAACTGATTTTACTAAGAATCTAGAACTGTCTTTAAGTTTCATATATACTGCAGCACTAAACTGCACTGAGCCATGATATCTATGAACACATCTTAATCTACATTAATGTTTGTTGTTAAGGTTATTATAACACCTTTTAATTCAATCACAGTTTTACTTAAAAAAAAAACATATTAACATATACACTTATGTGCTTCAAATACATACATGATTCATTATCTCTGCTTAAGCATAACCATAGAGAAAATGGATATTGAAATCAATTACTTATTTATTTATTTTTAATACTATATATTGTAAGTAGAAGAGTTTTGTTCAAAATTTGCATAAATTTATTATATTTGTTATGAAATTTCATATAGTTTTTTTTATATTTATTATTATTTTTTTAACTTTTTGTTTTATTAACAATATAGTTTCATTCACTTATTATTGAAAATATATTTTTCTGTCAAACAAAAAATTCATATTTCTTTTTACATTTAGGATTTGATCACTATTTAAATCTTTTATGAATTTATACTAAGACTTTTCCAAACTTCTAGTTGCTTTTTATCATAATTTTTGTTTTTTAAACATTATTTTTCTATATTGAAATATATTTAGACTTCTTTTATATTATTGTTTCTACTCTAGTATTCTTTTGAATTTATATGTATATATTATTTTACAGAGACAATTGATATTCATATTTGTGGTAGCTGCAAGTTGACGTTCAATGATGTTGATCTATTTATTACGCATAAACGTCATGGTTGCTCAGTTTTATCCAATGGCTCATCAGTTGCTGTTATTAGCAGTAGCACATCTTCTGCTCCCATGGTATCTGTTACAAGTTCTTCTAACTCGTTACCATTTCAAAATGCATCTCTCATTCATAGTCAGCCTTCTGCTGAAGCTATCCAGAATCAACCTTTGGCAACTGTCAATGTCTCTCGCATTGCTGATATGGGGCTTAGCATATCTCATACTTTTTCCCTTGCCCCTGATTCCAGTGCTCAGCTCATGCAGCAAAGCTCCCCTTCAGTGTCATCAACGCAAATGGGTAAGTCATTGTCTAGAAAAATAAAATTTTAATTGTAAACTTAGTAACTCTACATGTAAATATATATATAAACACATATATACATTATTTCAACAGTCAAATTATCATTTTTTTAAATATAAATACATACATATAAATATAATTCTATATTTAAACAGGATTTTGCACATTTAACAAGAAAAGATTATAAATTTATAAGGTATTTAATTTGCTGAGCAAGCTTATAACGTTTGCAGTCAGATTAGCAGTGAATCTGACTGCGAATGTCGAAAGCATGCTCAGCAAGTTAAATGTCAAACATTGATGGCCGAGTGTTTAGCACAGCTGCCTTATGAGCAGTTGTCCCGGGGTTCACTTCCTGGCCGATGCTTTGACGTATATAAAAAAAAATGTCTTAGTATATTTATAAACTTTTGGTTTGTTAAATGTGCAAAATCCTGTTTAAATATAGAATTACACTTAAATAAGAAAAGAAGTAAGAATCATTAAAATATATAAATCAAAGAGGCCTGGCACGTAATCATCTTCAAAAACGCAATGAATTTAAGAGCCAATAGCATTACCCTTAGCAAACCCTATTGCTTGACTGATTTTCATGCATATGTTCGCACACACAAATATGCAAATTTATTAAAATGAGAAACCGGTTTAATTTCTCTGCAAGTGGAAATGCGAATATCCTTGCTAATTTTAATTCAGTCATGCTTTGACAAAGATATTCCATATCAAAAGCCTGGCTTAGCATTTAATAAAATAAAATATTTATTTT
The DNA here is from genome assembly GCA_028023455.1 of Epiperipatus broadwayi. Taxonomy (NCBI): domain Eukaryota; kingdom Metazoa; phylum Onychophora; class Udeonychophora; order Euonychophora; family Peripatidae; genus Epiperipatus; species Epiperipatus broadwayi. The sequence continues at coordinate 3,768,344 of JAQFVV010012461.1, read as the reverse complement.
TTATATCAAACTTATCAAATCTCTTCATCGTAATATTATTTCATTACTTTATTACTTATTATCTATGGTATGTGCTCATTATTATGTTTACATATAAATAATAAATAACTTGGAGTATATATAACTGAACAGGAAGTTTCCAATGAATGAATATTTAAAGGGTAATTTTTATCATTTATTCTATATATATATATAAATAATATATCAAATTCACTCCTTTATTTAAAATTATATAAAAAAACTAAGCATATGTAAGAACAAATGCTAAGAGACAGATGGTATCATTTGTCTTTTCGAGAATTTATTTACTTTATATAACTCATTGGAAGTTTCAGTTACTTTCCTGTTCAGAGACATACATATAAATAAAAGGGTATGAATTTATTATAAAGTATTATCTAGCTAACCTATTGTGATGTGTGATTTGTACATATATTTATACAGTGTCTTCTATCAAATTACAAACTGTTCATACAGACAATATTCATCAATATTAGTTAGCCATTATATTTTCATAACACTATTACTTTATTAAAATCGTACATTTATATCTATATCATTAAATAACAAACAGCCTTAACTTAAGGAAGAATATGTATAATGATTTAATCTTGTTGTAATCATTAAAAAAATATTGAAAAAAAATTTAAAAATTAATGCAGGGGGAAATGTCTTTCAATTCAGAAACTTCTCTATTTTGGTTTGGTGGCAGCAGCTTCTCTGATGTTGAAATTAATGACATAGTTTATAAAATGCTTGCTGCGAGTATTTGTTCATGTGACCTCTTTATTTTTCAAAATGTTCTATAGTTTTAATTATTTGTGTGAATATCTTAATACCATACTCGAAATAAGTTACGTATTTATTTGAAATATTTTGTTTTGTTTTACGTTTGTGAATATCTGTTGATTGTGTTGTTCTCTGACTGAAGGTAGACTGGTGTTTCTAGTGCTAACATGATGCAATTATATGTAGACCTCAGAAAGCCAACATTCTGCCATTGTCTTAATATTTTATCTAGGATCTCATCTTTTTAGTTACGTCATCAATTTTAATAAGCTCCAAGATTTATATTTATAAAATGTTGAACAATCTTTGGATGTTTTTTTATGCGAATGTAGGCATATATAAGCATATTCACTTTATACTGTAAATGCATGCACTTCTGAATATATATATATGTAATAATATTGTAATTCAAACCTAACTCAAAAACTTTGCGTGCGAAAATACTTATAAAATAATATAGGCGCTATTGCACCTGAACGCAAAGCTACTTTATACTTAAAACAAAATAAAGTTATACTATTCTGCAAACTCTTTCAAGAGACATGCTCTCATCTTTATAGCTCTAAGTGAATTAATTATATGCAAATTATGCAAAGTTCAAAGGTTAATTGCTCCATTTTTTTGAGATTGTGAAGCATGTGTCCTTGCAGTTGATGGTGTTGCAATCCATAGCTATGAAGCAGGCCTCCTTCACTTTTTTTTTTACATAATAATTCAACATCTGTATTTTGTAATTGAATATTTATAAATACAGTAATTAGATATATGTAAAGTATAACTTTAAAAATTTTAACCACTTAGGAGCACTTTCGACTGTCCTCTTAGTCTTTGTCAACTAACTCTTTGAAAGGCTAACTTTCCAACAATTCCATGATATTAACGTTTGCTGCCTGTCATTAATTAAGTCTTGTTTGTATTTGTATATTAGCATAGCTTCTTTTATTTTCCTTTTGTTGTTTTTTTTCTTTTTTTCAATTTACAGTATTTTTATATTATTATATTTATCTACCTTGCATCCCTAGTTTTTGTGTTCATGTTGATAGTTTATATCACAAATGGTCTTTAATAAATATAACGCTTTGAAAAGATAATCAATCTTACCTTTTATATCATCAATTTATTGTCATTTTGCATAACATCCATTTTTATCTTACATTTTATTCCAATGAAAGACTCAGTTATTGGTATTATTTTATTTTTGGTTTTTGTAGGATAATATTAAATATATTTTACTTCTTATCACTGCTGTTAAATCCTTTTTTAACAACAACACATACCTTTTTTTTTCTTACAAATATATATGAGTTATAAAATACAATGGTCTTTTCCATTAAGCCAATCAAAATATATACTCTCTTTTTTTTTCTTTCCAAAGAGATTATTTTTATTATCATATATTTACTTGTTTAAAACATTGAATGTTTTGACCACTTTATTTGTAATCATTTTCAAGGATCTACAAAATATATATTTACATTTTTATAATTATCAATATAATTAAAATAAAATATAAAAATGCATCTATTTTTATCATAAAAAGCAATAAATTGTGTAAATGATATATATTAAGTAAAGAATAAATTTGAAGGTAAATATTTTATCTTAAAATAATTACTTAGGAGGTATAAAAAGGAAAGGAAAATATATTTGTAGTTTTTTTTAAAAGAGATGTACACCTGGGTCTCTTTTTATGTGGACTTATTTATCACGATTTTGAAGTTACACGATTCATGTTTCACCGGAAGTCGAACTCCGATAATGCGATATTACTTTAAATAATAAATTTTGTGCACTTACGTTATATTGAAAGTAATAGCACATTATTGGAATTCGACTTTCATCTTAGTAATTTCAATATTTTCAGTGCTTTATAATAGTAAGATTTTATGCAATAATGAAATTAAAATCATGATTTCCACATTTTATGTATACACACATTAAATTTTACAAGATTATAATGTAAATTTGTTCAAACATTGTGCATGTTAATTTTGCATTTTAAATCACATTCTGTTTTTGCTTTTAAAAAAAAAACGTAATCAATTATTAATCATTTAGTGTCCACAAGTTTATTTTTAAAAGGTGAGTAATAGCAGTGGGCACAATTAAATTTGACAATTAAAAATTAAAATCTGATTTTTAATTGTAATTAACAATTTAAAAATTACTTACGGCGACTTGAAATTAATATGATGTGAAATTTGATTTTTAAACAGAATTGAAAATTAAAAAATTTAAGACAAAAATAAGAATTTAATTTTTAGTTGTTAGCTTTATAAACAATTAATAAGATCATTGTCTCAAAGATTAATTACTAATTACATTGTCACCAGAAAATTATTGACCAGTTTGCAAACGAACGTGTTTTTCGGCAAATAGAGGTAATAATTAAAACGTGTATAAAAAATGTAAATTACTGTACTGTAAATTATGCATAAAAATATATTATTTTGAATAAAATTAAATATTATAGCTAAAAAAAGTTTGTCTTGTATTAATTTTTTTCAAATTTGAAATTTTTTATTAGTCATATTATATTTCCTTATTTTTTTTTTTTTTTTGCGCGAATTTTAAAGTAATTTTACATTGGTGCTTTGCTTTTATGCGAATTTTGAAAAATCACAGACCGCATCCCCCCTTTTTCAATGTAAGTTACGTCTATTTTTGTGCGATTTCGTTTGCGCGTGTTTTCTGAGGAACCTATCTATCACATAAAACGTGACCCAGGTTTATAAGTAAAAAAGGAAAAGGTTTGGGATGTAAATAAGCAAATAAGTGTAGTGTATCTTTTCAACATGTATGTGGTCATGTGTTTTAGTTGTATGAGATGATGTGGATAGTTGAAGGTTGTTTGAAAGTCTGAGTTCAAATTCCCTATATTTATAATATAGTATATATAAAAACGTTGTATTGATAAATGAAAGGAAAATGTTTTTTTATGATAAGGATTAGATGCATTTTATATTTTTTATTTTATTTTAATTGTATTGATAATTATAAAGATGTGAATATGTATTTTGTAGATCCTTGAAAATGACTACAAATAAAGTGGTTGAAACATTGGATGTTTTAAACAAGTAAATATATATATATGGTGATAGAAATAAAGCTTTTGGAAAGAAAAAAGGAGAGTGTATATTTTTTAATTGGATTTAGTGGAAAAGAACATATAATATTAAATCTGATGATTATGATTAATTAAATTATTTGTAGTTAAGCTTCTGTTAAAGTTATTAGTAAATCTTAATAAAGTAATGTTTATTATAAATACATTTGTCATATTTATTTAAGTCTTCCTATTTGTATACGAATATTATTAAATATCTTTGGAGAATAAATCTGAAATTAAATAAATAAAAAAAGAAAAGTATTTTTTTATATTTTTTATATTAGTATCAAAAGTATCCCAACTGAGTTCATAAATTAAATTGTTGATATTTTCTAAAATCATAATAAGAACTGATGTCTACAGAAATATCAACATGTAGGTCTGTAGCCATACTATTTCATATATATATAAATTGATAAAATGGACTTAGAATATATTGATCACTGCAAAGCAAAATCTTTTTAACATCTTTCTGCAGAGAACTATTACTCCTATGTTAATCAATTGTTGAATTGTATGTTTTTTCTGCCATTTTTATCCACTTATTAATTATAGTTAAATATTCATTTACTTCTCAGTAATTGGATGATTATCTAGGTTGGGTATGGCCTAACTATCTGTTAAAATAATAATAGTAATAATAAGCTTTCTTGAAAATTCTTACTTTCCTGAAAAATGTTCGAGTTTCATTCAGATTTGAATTTTAGATTATTAGCATCTTATAATAGGCATCACGTGGTTCTATTTTATATTTACTGATTTGTCTATATAAGATGCAAATGTAAACACAGTATATTAATACATATAAAAGCCTTTGTAAAATACTGCACTACTTGTGAATTTTCAAGTAAACCAAGATGGCATCCAGAATTTGATAAAATGTACAGTTTTGAGGGCCTATAATCCACCCAAGATGTATTAGTTGTTAAATTAAAACAAAATTAATAAATTGATTATTAATTTTTTTTTAAATAAAGGAATAAATTCTGATAAATTTCATTAAAAAGCTTTATTTCATTTTTTTAAACTTATATGGGACATGATAAGACATTCTTAACATTGAAGTACTTTGGTTCAATTCAGCAGTGTGTTTCTTTTTGTAAGCAGTTTTTTTGGTGAATTGTCATAATGATAAAAAATTGGGACCTTCTTGTCACAGAACATGAAGCAGTGGACTATTTCCAAAGATATGGATCCTGCCCTCCTAAAAAGTGTTTGTTAATAGTCACGATATGATTGCACACTTCTGACATGACCCCCTCCCCCCAAAAAAAAAAAATTAACTGTAAATATTGTAATTAATTTTTCCACAATGATTTCTTTTTTTTAAATAATAGTAATGAAAAATAAAGTACAATTATTAAATAAGGCATTTCCTAGCAGGCATTTTTGTACCCCCCCCCCCCGAAACTATATGTTTCTGCCATCTTGACTTACGTAAAAACTCGCAAGTACCAATACTGCTAACATCTTTTATTTTCAAATTAAACAGTATTTCTAAATACAGTGTACAATTCTCATTATGCTAATTACATTCATTTGTAAGTTTAATCTGAAGTCTATAATTTATCATGAATATAAAGGAAAATCGTTTATAGTCATTGCAAGGAAATAAAAATACATTTGATCACAACTGCAAAATAAAAGGATCCAATTTTCCATTGAATAGAGAAAATAATCACTGATTAATTTTAATATTTAAATGTTTTAAACAAAGGCAAAACTCTCCATACAGTAGTGCAACCCTGTGCCAAACAGAGTAATCAATGGATGCCAGAAGGCTTGTGCATAAAATCCCTATCTATTGCCTACTCATCCAATATCCCCAGATTAGTTTCTGGCTTGTGGCCATCATCAGTGAGGAGCCATGGATCTGAGAGCACTGCACCTAGATCTTTGGATCTAATGCAACTCTCTTCTGGCATCCATTGATTACTCTGTTTGGCATAGAGTGGCACTACTGTATGGAGAGTTTTGCCTTTGTTTACAACAATTATGTGCTAGTATAGAGATGGTGATCATGTGATGTTTAGTGGTTTAAATGTTTTATTTTGATTGATTTTATTTATAATTTTTAAATAGCTCATTTAAAATTTTAAGAAAGTGATAATAACATTAAAGTTGAAAAATTAAAAACTAGTTTGAAATCTTAAATTTTATTCAAAATGTATTTAATAATACTTTCGTAAATATAATCATACTAGTAGTGATATTAAAAAACAAAGAAAAAGAGAGAGAGATTTATTATATTGGCAATTTATTTTTCGTATATATATGTATATCATGATGCTTAAATCAATGAAAAAATAAATACTCTTAGTTTTTAAATATTTTTTCCCTTCATGTTCTTTAAATATATAATTTATTAATCTTTATTTATTTGTATGATTGCATTTTACACTCATACAAGTTTTCATTTTAGCACTTTCCTTAATATCTCATTGTCTTTCATTTTTATACTGGAGTCATAATTATTTGTTTATAATATTACTGATTCTAATTGTTGTTTGTTCTTAGTGTATTCTGTAAAGTTATGTTTCTTGACATTTCATTACTAATTTTTTTCTTTCTCATGTGTCATAGCATCAGCCGGGAAGCGAACCCGCTAACCCGAGACAATTACTTGTAAAGCAGCTGTCGCTGACCTCTCGACCACCAATGCTTGACATTTCATTACCAAATTTATTATTTTCTTATACAGTAAATGCTTTTTTTTTAATTAATCAAATATTAAGTGACTGTAAATATTGTAATAATTAATAATTAAATAGTGAGCTATTTGATAATGGATTGATGAGGATTTTATTATGCAGATGAGGCATTCTGTTTTCAGCAACATAAATAATTGCTGTGGACTATTTTATATAAATCTGCAGAAAAATATCAATTTTAATACACATTTCTTATTGTGTAAGTGACTATTGACATTATTTTAGACGTTTGTTTGTTTAATAAGTGGTATTTTGATTTAACTAAAGATCATTTAACAAAGATACTGAGAGATATTAATAATCAAGCCGAACGTATAATAGATTTAATATACATTTGAATTTGTATTTAATTAATTACTCATCTTATAGATAAAGGTAAATATTTGACTAGCTGTCATACATAATCAATCATAGATCTTTTATTATTGCTTATTTATTTTATTACTTTAAAAAAATATATTTGGCCTATTAAAGTTGGTTGTTATCAAAGAAAATATATTGTATACATACTTATCTTTAATTATAAATAAGGACCTTTTGGTCTTTTTATAACTTTATTACTTGGGAAACAAAGTAAATTAAATATAATGCTTTCTAATTTTTATTAAAGTTCATTAATTTTAAGATGTAAGCCTATTCCTTGGGTATGTAGAAAATATACAAGATTTGAATCCGATTATATCGTGGAAACACTTTCGGGTAGTTGAAGATTTTTTTTGCAGCTTACCACATTTTTCAGGTAATCAGTTTGTAATTAACTCCATTATGTATTCAATTATTGGCTAACAAAGTTGTGAAAATAGTATTGTTTCTAACCATGAAACAAAAATACGAGTATAATATAAAACAAGCTTTATCATTGATGAGAAGTTATTATATTTCTATATAAACCGTGAAATGATGGTTTACCTCTTTCTGCTTTTTTTAAATAAAATGCCCATCTAGTATTTCCCATTACAGTTAAGATTTGTGATACAGTTCTTAATGTAAATCATTACTTCCTAAAGAATATATATAATTCAGTAGTGCTAACTGTGAAACAAACACAAAGGTTGAATAAAGCAGTATACGTAAAAGAACCTTCAGAAATATTACCAAATTCATTATTTCCTTTATTTTGCTGTAATATCTTATATAAATGCAACTTATTCACTACTTTGAACACTTTTTTGCAAAAACCCTTAATTGTGTCACAATCTTATGTTTCGACTATCCTTCAATCTTCTTCAGAGTCATTTATTTTTTAAAAAATTAAAATAAAGTGGCTCTGAAGAAGACTGCAGGACAGTCAGAATGTAAGATTGTATTTGCATATAGGGACAATAAAAGGTTTTTATTAAAAAGTGTTCAAAGTGGTGGATAAGTTGCATTTATAAAAGGTAACCTCTTATCTATTCACTGCAAAGATGTTGCATATATTGAAATTCAAGCTAATTACTATATTCAAATTTTCATCTAGTGTTATACAATTGGTTTATTTCTTATTCTATCCAGTACTACTGATATTACTTTAGACTTTAATCTATTTTTAAATTTTCAATGATAAGTGTTACTTTTGATGTGTGCCTTGATAAAAGCATTATTTTATGATTTTAAAGTATCTATTGGTAAGTCAGTAACAATCAAGCAATAACTATTTGAGGTTTATCGTTGCTATTTTACTCTAATGTTCCACAAAACCTTCATAATTCATCGTAATGTAATGTTCTCTTTATTAAGTATCAGATGAAGCAGTTCAATTTTTATTTTGTACATTGTTCATTGCTCCACATCTGGTTAATAGAATACCAGTGCCACTTCGTAAAGGTTTTATCTAATTATTATGTTTTATGATTATAGTAGTTTATTTGTGTGTGTATGTGTCATTAACGATTACTCAATATTCTATCTCTGGTGTAAAATTTGCAATTTCTATAAGCAATATTTACATCATAATATTTTGCTATAAAAATTGTTTACAGACTAAATCATTATATGCTTTTATGATGCCTGTAAAATATATTCACTTTTTAACTGAAGATAGCCTGTGGTTCCTCTTAAAGACTTCAAAGGAACCAGTCAGAGCAAATTCTAATTTTGACCTCATACATTCTTATTCCACTATTATCATGTCATTATTCACTTGATAAATATAGTTTGATGAAGCCATTTTACCAATTTGCATCAGCTTAAGTTTAATTACCTTTTCTCTGAATTAAAAATTCTACCGAACTATATGGTCCTTTTTTCAGATGCTTGGTAGTTCTTTACTGAAATATTGGCTTGGTATTGTTGTGTGCAAGATGAATGTGTGCTTATATGTGATTGGTAATTGACTTTTATATTTACAATTGAAACAAAAGTAATTAAGGACTTATTTTTTGGAAACTGTAAGGTTATTGTTTAAAGCAGCATTTGGCTCCCAAAAGCAGAGGATACTAAAAAGAACCTAATTGAATATAGACTTAAGCTTCCGTTTGATTATGACCTTTTGTTTAGCTATTTACAATCATAGATCACTTCGGGTAATGGAAGACTGCTTAAATTTGAAAAATTATCTAATATTAAGTGGGATGTAGTTGGATATTCTGAAATTAAAAAAAAGGATGAGATAATTACTTTGAAAAATGGCTATATACTTCATTGTAAAAACATGAATACGAAAATGTAAATGGATTTGAATTCAACATATTGATAGTGTAAAAGACCAGATTACAAGTCTAATTATTCATATTAATGAAAACATTAAATGAAGATAATTTATGTTTATAAGCCTATGAGTTTCAGTTTGATGAAGAAATTGAAAAATTTTATAGAAATATGTATAATGTTGTTGAACAAGCCAAATGGTATTTTAAAATTGTCATGCCAGATTTTATTGGTAGAATTGGAAAATGATCGAAATATTAAAGTGATATGCAGATAAATTTCATTCTAAAGACAAATGTGAGAAGCCATAGATTTGTATAAAAAACTGTTTATTATGATTTTTTTTTTTTTTTTGAGAAAAATTCAAAATGGATGTGGTCATAAAAGCATTTGAATGAAGGTATAACAAAATCGAATTTTATTTTGATTAATAGAAAATATTGATTTTAAGGCCATGTTTATTTTAACCATAGAAAATGGTAGTTGATTAGTAAGATATACGATATGCATTCATGCAAAGCTAGAGGGAAAAACTATAAACAAAGACACAGTCAACAGTTGACATCCCTAATCTGCAGACATACTCATGTGAATTTAAATAAAAACTTGTAATTTGTTTTAAAAATATGAATACATTTTGAAATTATCTCAGAAATTGAACGAGCTCAGTAAGAAGATACTCTATTAAATACTTCTACACAGGTAACTGTTACAAAAAAAAAAAAAAATAACATTCACCAGTAAATTTTCAACTGAGAAAAGTTAATGTGTGAAGAAAAGAAGAAACGTGAAATTAATTTTAAATAATCCATTTGGAAAGGAATATTTGTAATTCTGTAAAATTGTATATAAAAAAAATTAATGATGATGTAGAGAGATGTAATTATGAAGTACTAAGGAAAGATACAGAAGAGAACAAAAGTCAAAAATATAAAACAGTATATTTCTATTGGAAGAAAAGTTGTTTCAGCAATGAGAAAAAAGTCGGTGCTAAAAGCACAACATCATGAACTAAATGAAAGAATTCTACAAAAAATCATATAATAATAATGATAACAAGTCAAAATAAATCTTACAATTCTAACAGCTTTTGAAATTCTGAGTATTTTAATAAATGAAATGACATGAAATATATGTATACACAATCTTATGTTTCGACAGTCCTGCAGTCTTCTTCAGAGCCAATTTATTTTAATAAATTAAAATAAAGTGGCTTTGAAGAAGACTGCAAGTCAATCTAAATGTAAGATTGTATCTGCATATAGGTACAATAAAAGGTTTTTGCTAAAAAAATGTTTAAAGTTGTGGATAAATTGCATTTATATAAAGGTATTATAGCAAAATAAAGGAAGTGGTGAATTTTGGTAATATTTCTAAAGAATTGAATTACAATATATTTTTTAAATTCAAGTTTTCAAACATTTGTTCCTCTGCATAATGAAGTGGTGTATTTTTTTTTTTGTAACGTAATGCTAAGTGCATTTTTGGTGAATGCGGACAAACAAACGTTTACAAACGTGAATTACAAATACAAAGGGAAAATCAGTATTACTGCATTGCTTCAAATTTAAGACATACCTTAATTTAAGACACAGTAAGATTTTAAGTATAAAAATTTAGAAAAGTCTATAAGTTAATAAAATTTTTGCTTTAAATTTAAGATGCACCCCTACTTTTATGGGTCAAAGTTTCGATAAAAAGTGTACCTTATATTTGAAGTAATCTGATATATATATATTTTTTTAAAAAAAGCAGATTAAGAAATAAATAAATTTTTTATAAAACTATGTAATGGATGTCTAAATGATAAAGATAAGCCATATGATTGGAGGAGTACAATAATGATTTTATATTTAAGGTAGATGAAAATGATTTTAGAAATAAATAACTCATCAGTTTTCTGTTAGTTTTATACACGTCTTTATTAAGGTCATAATTTAATCTACTATGGATATTAGGCATAAATTAATCAAAAGAATAAGCTGGATATAAAAGTGATTATATTAAAGAAGATCTTGTTTGCCTATTAAGAGATGTTACAGAAACTACCAATAAATATGAGTTAATATTACACTTTGGATAAATAGGTATGAAAGAATATTTCATTCTATGAATATTTTGAGTTTTGTAACATCAAGATATAGATTTGGGATATTACCAGATTCTGAATAATATTTATCAAAATGAAGTGATTAATTTGTACAGTAGTATTAAGAATATTAACAATGGTCATAATATATGACAGTATGATATTATCTTTTTAAAACTTTGTATAGAAATTTTACAGGAAATATTTTACTGTTCAAAGTAGGAAACTAAGTAATATATCCACTTGTCCATCTTCAAGCTATCAGATAAAAAGCAAGAAAGTAAATGAAAAGATAAATACTAAGATAACTTTTCATATAATAAGAAAATAAAGATTGCTAGTAATGAATCAGAAGTCATTAATAACTATAAATATATAGTTAGATTAAAACAGCTACACTTGGATTGAGTTGTTCTGATACAAATAATATATAAAGTAAATATATCTCTGTTGTGGAAAAAGGACTTGGACACTGGCTATAAAAGTTTCAAATTGTACTTCAAATGATTTACCAAATTAATTATAGAATTACACTTGGATTGAGTTATTCTGATAGAAATAATATATAAAGTAAATATATCTGTGTTGTGGAAAAAGGACTTGGACACTAACTATAAAAGTTTTAAATTATATTTCAAATAATTTACCAATACTAACTTGTGAGATAGATGGAAAAGAAGCTATGGATTAAAGAAATTATATTAACAAATCTTCATTTTGCAATTTGATATTTGGAAATGATGATGTCTTTCATGGTTTTGCAAATACGAGATATGCAACATTTTGATGTTTAAAGTATATATTAAGAAGCTTGTATTTCAAGGATTATTATAATTGCCTAGCAATAATTTCTACTAACACTCATGTTTATTCTGAGATTAATAACTTATTACCTATTTAATCATAATTATCTTAGCATATTGGATAGAGAACTTAGGGTGTGTGTGCGCGTGTGAGTGATTTTGTCTTTGTGAAATCGTATACTATAGAAAGATTATCTCTCTGTAAACATCCACTATAATGTCAATGGTTTTTTTAAAAGTATTTATATATTCAAAAATTTAAATATTAGTATAAATTGTAAATTTCAATTTTGAGATACATATAGAAAGGATATTTTTTATCAATATCTCACTGATGACGTTTAAATAATAGTTTCTAACTAGATAGCGAAATTAACGTATGTTTAAATAACTTATAATTAAAAAAATTACTAAGTACCAGAAATAAATTGATCATAGAATCATAAAAATAAAAATTTAATTTTTAACAATGAAAAATATAAATGAAAAGGCATTTCAAATCTAAGGCTTTCTGATTACTATGTATTATTTTTGATTGTAACCTAAATTAAACAACGTTACTATGTTTATGGTATTTATAAAAATGTAATTAGATTTTAGAAAACTATTGATTGCATCTATACTTTTATATTTTGTCCGTTATTTTTCGTTGTTATTTATTACAACTTTTAGTTTCTTTATTTTTCACTATTAGGAAAACAACCGTAAATCTAAATACAGTGTTTATACTTGTATGTATATTATAGATTTATATTCGTATTTGAATTTATTTTTCAAATCATATTTTATAATTATGTTATTTTTATTTTGTTCCCAAATAATTTGTTTACATTCGTCTCGTCTCATCTCCATTTTTATTCTGTCTGTCAAACAGAGTCATTTAAAAAAACAAAATGTTGATATGAATTGTAAGGAATGGGGTAGGGGGGTAGGAATGTTGATCAAATTATGACAGTCTTCAGTCTAATATTTCTTATTAAAAAACAATATTAGTAAAAAAAAAGTATTAAAAGTAATAATAGCAATAAAATTATAACAATGTTGATAAACGTAAAATTAATTTACTTACTTTGATAGAAGAACAGCAAAGAAAAGGATTTCCCAGCTAACTCTAAGTTAATTTCCTAAAATTCTAAAGATATCTTTGTGGTTAGTCACATGGTAATCACATGACTATGTTAAGGGCATTTTTTCATTATTCAGTAGGTTGTAATTCTTTTTTTCTTTAATCACTTAAAAAGTTTGTCGTTTAACAAAGAAAAATATATGATGCATTTTCGTGTTTTAAGCGATTTGCTAATACATACATTACACTATATACATAACTACCTACTTAAATTTATAAGTCACTATATGAACTGTATTAAAAAATATTTTTCAATCATTTACAATTTGCCGGTTATTTATCGAACACTTCTTGTTTGGTAATAATTTTACATGGCCAATTCGATTGTATATATATATCTTAACTCATTTTTCAGATCTCATAATTAAGCTCAAATTTTTAGTTCATCGACTGTTGATTTTCTTTTTTTTAAGCTTGTAATATGTTGCAAAGTTTTATCTTTATTTGCGAAATTTTATCACTTTTTCAAACTAGCTCATACTATTTCCATGCTTCTTTAAGTAGTTTGAAATGTTTTGCACTGCTTTTGATATAATTTTTACGTCTTACATCAATATATAATATAAAAACAGGCAAAATTTTCTAATTAAACTCATTTTTTGGTAACAGATGAATACAAGTTATATCCAATAATCATTTTTTTCATGAGTTTATTTATTTCTAATCTAGTGGAATATGTTGTATAAAATAAAAAAGAACTTGTTTTCAAGTTCTATTTGGATAACCCTTAAGTAGCATGTTTTCATTGTCACAGTTACAGTTGACATATTATCAGACAAAATATAATGAAATTTATATATATTTCAAAACTAAGATTATTAAACTATTGTTAATACATAGTCCAATTAGTTTTATTTGTACTTGCAAATTTGCCTTATCAGGCTTGCCATATGGATATGAGACACCTTTGTGCGAAATAAATTTCAGCACCCCTAGTTTCATGAACAGAGATGGCCTGAGTACATTGCGATGGCATATGATCGCACATTTATCAAGGCTCCAGGTCTGTTTGATCTATGACTTTTGTGAAAATTAAAACATTTTATCACATGCTAAATGAAATTACATTTCGTTTTTTTATGCAAACTAATATTAATATGCAAATTAATACATTAATATTATTATGCTGTTATCTAAATGTTTCAGAATGTTCTGGTCATATTAATGTCAAGACAGCTCTTCCATTAGCATTTTTATTTATTGAATCAGAATATGCAAAAATAATATCAGAATATGCAAAAATAATAATAAAATTAGGAGATGTTATTAACAGATTCATAATAAAACATTGAAGGAAATGCAATTCTTTTTCTTCTTTTTTTTTGCATTATATGTATTCTGTTTTGTTTTCTCAAATATTGACTCAATAAAATTGCACAAAATCATATTTATAATAAAGGAGCAATTATTTATATATTAGAAGTATCAATTTGTGCAATTTTAATATATCTATATTTGCAAGTAAAATAATATATATTTTTAAATATGTAAATGTTTTTATCATGTGAAAAACACCCCCACCCCACGAAATAAAATTAGTTAATTAAAACCATGCATTCTATATAATTTTGTGTAACAAAAGACACAATATAATTATTTACACTTTTACCTTTTTATTTATATATTAACTTTCCTGACTTTGTTTGCCGCAATGTGATAAATAATTAGTTTTAACTATGTTTACCCTAAACAACCTCTTATTTTTTACTTTGTGTCATTCAGAATCTCACTAATAAAATATTGTTTTTGTATGTTTGTTATTTCAGTTTAAAAACTTAGTCGCATGATATAATCAGTATATTTTAAGGATTTATCTTACATTTACTTAAGGGAAGAAATTTTCACACTTACATTATTTATTTGTAATACATTAAAGATCAGCCTTTTCAAGCTATTGTGCATGATAAATTTTTAGCCGCCATTATATCATGCCTTTCACTTTCTTTTGTCTAATGATAAATTATAATAAGGGAAAAATCAATCACTTGATTTCTTTCACTAGAGTAGATAAAGAATTTTCTAGGCACTTACCCAATGGAATGATTGCAAGTGAAGTTGTATAGGTGTTACAATAATGCCATGTTAATGAAATGTACATAATAATATAGTTTTAAAAAATTGTTTTAACTGATTCCATTAGCAATAACTTGATAAAAATACATGTTTTAAAAATCCACCCTCCCACAAATAACTTGTTTACATTTTCTATTAACAAAAATAGTCTCTTATTTTCGATCAATAATAAAATAATTACCTTATGCTTTTTAATAACTAAGTTGTATTATATTTATTATACTTTATTATATAGTTCAACAATTAGAGATTTAGCCAGGAATTGTTTAAGGGAACGATTTTAAATTTTTATACTTAGATTGTTTATTCAATCAATTTTTAGAAGCATTAAACCCCCTTGCATTTTAGTTTGTTTATTCATAGGTTATGTTAGATAACAAACAAAAAATCAAGTACTTGGTTTGCTCCACTAGATACATTTTTAAGAATTTTTGAATACTGCATTCATATAATGGTTTAATTAAATCATGAAATTTGTTAAGAATTAAATATTTTGGCATGCAACGATATTGTTTTAAAAATTTCATTTTTTACTCATTCTGTTTTGCTTAGATTTGCATTGTAGTGTGGATTATGAATCAGTTGTAGGTTTTTAGCTAGAGAGTGAATAAAAAGCTAATACTACATTAAAAAAAAGATATCATTATTAAAAACAGGATAAGCTATATAAATAAAATGAGTAAAATATTAATATGGCATAATAAAAAAAATTAAGATAACAATGCTATTAAAAATTCTTTACACAAGACAGCAGCAAATTGATCCTAGGATGCCACATTCAGAGGTCAGACATTCTTATCACTACTCTAAACTGAATAAGACTCATAACCCATATAAAATTTCATTGATAAACTTAATTTGACCACATGAACAATTACTGTAATTATGAGTCAACATTTTTAAAATAAGTTTTATTTTTAAATAAATTATTAATAATAATGTGTTATTTTTTGTATAAATTAGGATATTTAAAAATGGATGATTGGAGTCTAAACATTTTGTTTACATACAAATTTTAGTGATTATAGCGACAAAATGGAGTCAGACTGTTTGCATTTGTTTAATGGCATAATATATATATAGTATATTTCAAGACTCGAGCAATTATCACAATATGTCTAAATAAAGAATTATTTACAAAAAAAAAGTAAATAAATATTCCACTTATATTTAAATAAAAAAGAATTTGTCAAGCGTTGGTGGCCGAGTGATCAGCATAGCTGCCTTACAAGCAGTTGTCGCGGATTCGCGTCCCGGCCAATGCTTTGACGCATGAAAAAAAAAAAGAATTTGTTTTTAACAATAAAATGATTCAGAAATCTAAACATTTACTTATAAGTTTTATTAATTATCACAACAAAATGGTATCTGCCTGCTCGGTTTAGTGCAATGATAAGAGTATATGCATAGTATATTTCAAGCAGAAGCCTAGAAAATAAAATTCATATTGAAATTAAAAATATGTACATTAAGAACATATTTCTAACAATGAAGTGATTCAAAAATATAAACGTTTTCATTTACATATAGATTTTTTTATAATTATCTTAGTGACTTGGCACGCCCATGATGAAGTGCTTTTGTAACTCGTATAACCTGCACCAGCTGCCCTGCATCTCATTACTGATAGGATAGTGAAATGCTTAAACTTTTTATATAGAGAAATGAAAACCATTAGCTAGCCATAACTGGACATAACAGTTATGACTTTTTTTTATTAGTTATTAAAATCTAAACAAAGGCAAAACTCTCCATACAGTAGTGCCACCCTGTGCCAAACAGAGTAATCAATGGATGGCACTACTGTATGGAGAGTTTTGCCTTTGTTTACAACAATTATGTGCTAGTATAGAGATGGTGATCATGTGATGTTTAGTGGTTTATTAAAATCTAATTGATTTCCTTCTTTAAAATTATCATGAAAAGGAATGACTATTATGCTTTTTAATGCATCTATGTCAAATACCATGAAATCCTTTTATGATCCCATCATCTGATTTTTATTTGTTCATGATCTGAAATTTGACAAATATTAATATCAATGATTATGCTATCTATTTATAATTTATGAATTTTGAAATAAAATACTAGTTTGCTACTTCACCTTTGAGTAGTAAGTAATTTAGATTTTGCGCTTTACGCAAAAAAGTGAAGCTTGTCTCAATCTTATTATAAAGTTATCTGGCTAAGCGCTTTCAGAGACCTTGAGTCTTCATAATCATAGCCTACTTTTAACTGAAGTTTAGCTGTGGTTTATGTAAAATTTATGCAAATTTTATAACGACCATTTTCTGGAGATTGAAATTGTGCTTTGCAATCTCCAGAAAATGGTCATTATAAAATTTGCATAAATTTTACATAAACCACAGCTAAACTTCAGTTAAAAGTAGACTATGATTATGGAGACTCAAGATCTCTGAAAGCGCTTAGCCAGATAACTTTATAATAAGATTGAGACAAGCTTCACTTTTTTGCGTAAAGCGCAATCTTTATGAATTTTGATAAATTAATTACACATCAAATTTTGCAATATATATATATATTCAAATCTTCATCTCTTTGAAAAGTTTTTGCACATCTTTTCTTGTAGTTTTATGGTTTCAACAATTTTAATGAACTAATTTTTCATATTACTTTTATAATTTATCAAGGTTAAGCTTTTTGAACATGTCCATGATATAGCTGTTAAAAATTTAAAATATATTTTTTTTTGCCCATTTTTCACTAATTCAAAATCTATTGCTCATTTTGGTCCATTTATTAATTTATCTGTGAACCCTTTTTCAATTTTACAGATTTATGGAATAAAATACCAACTATAATTTTATCACTTATTATGATAACATAAATAATGATTTTAAATCTCACCACACACATTCTTGTGATTTGAGAAAGAAGAAGCCCTGAGAAAAGTCCTTGTTGCTGTACTGAAACATCAGCTATTTAGCTATTTTTATTACACGGAAGCTCCCGGAAATGATACTATGAATTCATCATTTATTCATGAGAATATTAGAATTAATATATATAAATTCACATTTCTAAACTTCATTGAATTTCTAAGTAGTGAAATTATATTAACAAAATTTAAACTGTCTAATAATTAGTGATATTCATATATTTTTGTATTATTCTATATAATTCAGCATATTTCATTTAAGCATCAAATTAAGTACAATAATTCCATTCAGTTTGATCAGCGATTTTTTTTCTTTGGTTATTTTGTTGTTCTGAAATCTTTAACTTTTGTGCTGACTAATATGCTATTGTGTTATTTTTTTAATTACTTATGTGTTCCTTTCCTTAAGAAGAAATACTTAATTGTCAAGCATTGTTAGCCGAGAGGTTAGCGCAGCCTCCTTGCAAGCAAGCAGTTGATTGCAGATGGTTGTTGTGAGTTCGCCTCCCAGCCGATGCTATGACATATGGAAAAAAAAAAGAAAAGCTTTTTTTTCCTTCAAATTTTTCCAATTCATTTCTTGAGGCTACTAATCTAGACCAACTGATGATTGCTGGTTTAGCATGAAATATGTATATTGGTGATTATTTATCTTTTCAACATATGTGTGATCAGGTGTGTCAGCAATATGAGATGGCATTGAGAGTAGTGGGTCATGTGAAAGTCTGAGTTCGAATCCTGCATATATTACATATATAAATGCAGGTTTAAGCCTGTACAATATATTAAAAATAAATAGACAAATTTATTTATTTATTATTGTTTTTCATCTTCATCATAATTGTTATTGTGATGATAATAATGTTAAATCTATTATTCTTTTATATTTAAATATTAGTCTTGCAATCCTTTCTGAAGTTGCCATACTTTTACTCTCGCCCAAATTATTTTCTAATTTTATATTAATTATAAGAGACTTGAATACACGTTCAGCTTCCTTCAGCTATCTGCTCCATCTCATACAACCGATACACATTAGCACATATATGTGAAAAAGATAAACGATTTCCAATATGCACATTTCATGCTGAGCCAGCACTCATCAGTTGATCTAGATCATCATCTTCTACACATATATAATCAGTGCTCAGTTTATATTAAAATATATGTGGCCATGTGTATCGGTTGCATGAGATGGAGTGGATAGCGGAAGGGAGTTTGAAAGTCTGTGTTCAATTCTCTTATAGTTACAGCGAAAACTCGAAGTATATAAATTATACTTGTAGAGGATTTGAACACAGACTTTCAAGCTCCTTTCTGCTATCTTTTCTATCTCATACAACCGTTACTCATGATCACATAAATATGAAAAAAGATAAATGATCTCCAATAGGCATATTTCGTGCTGGACCAGCACTCATCAGTTGATCCAGATCATCATCTCCCACATATATATAATCAGCGCTTCAGTTTATATTAAGAATGTGGTCATGTGGTTGTATGAGATAGAGTGGATAGCTTAAGGGAGTTGGAAGTCTGTGTTCAAATCTCTTATAGTTACATCGTAAACTCCAAGTATATAAATTATACTTATAGAGGATTTGAACGCAGACTTTCAAGCACCCTTCAACTAAGGTCTCTATCTCATACTTGCACTCTAATATTATAAATTATACTTGTAATCTAATATTTATTATAACATCTTTTCAATTATTTTTTCATCAATTGTTTAATAATTATGCTTATTTTAAAAAATCCAAATTTAAACATGTATATAATGTGGTTCACTTTCTTTTCTTATTGTTAAAGCTTTCTTTCAGCTGTAAAAATTTAATAATTATATATATATATATACACACACACACCAGGGATTCATTGCATTTTCTAAATGAATTGTATTAAACATAAGGATAATTTTATCTGCATACTTTGGTGAAGTGTGAAAATAACAGAATTTGAATTTTAAGTCCATGGATGATGCACAGTTGTCACTTTTAATGCTTGGACCTCTTATGGCCTCTTGGGGCAATGAATTTGTAGGATTGTTATCATCATCATTACTATTTGATCTCCCAGAAAAGAGAATCCTGGAATTCTGTTTTTCTTGATCTTCGATATGATACTGCAATTAAGCCACCATATTATCTCAGGCATGTTAGTTGGTATGATATTTTTGTCATAGCATAAATATTTTGGGTTAATATATGTATGGTAAGTAAAAAGTGGAAAGGTAAATAATTTTCAAATAATTTTACTGTAGAACAAAAGTCTCTCCAATGGACTTTCCTAACAGGACAGCGAAGAGAAGACATTTCTCATCTTTTCAATGACTAGTCAATAAGGATTTTTGTTGCTTTTTATTCTTGTTTTATTTTCTATGCTAAGAATATAAGATACTCTTTCACTAATTAAAATTGAATTGGTTGTGGTCCACCTACCTGAAAGAAAATTCTCAAACCTGGTTATGACTTTTTAAAAAAACCCAAGTCATAAGCATGATTATCAAATTTATAACTATGATTTCTTGTGATCTATTTCATGTATACTTGCATGTATGTATATACAAATACATATACACATACAATAAATTAATTATATTAACTGAATATAATTTAAACGTATGGGTAACTCAGTTACTATATTATTTGTTATTATAGTTTTACAATTTTAACTTTTTTATTTGTTTTAGTGCCTATAAAAGTAGATAAATTTAAAAGACAGTGTGTACTGACATTTACTAGTAATATTAAAATAAATGATATTTTTAGAAGAAATCTCCGTTATGCTACTGCGATATTACAAGTAACACTTAGCATCTTGAATTTTACTTCAATTTATTATTTCATTACCTTGTCTGAGCAACTTCAAACACATTTTTGCATATAAGTTTTAATTTAGATTCCCACTTTGTTCATAATGTATATCTGCATTATGTCTAAAATACATGGTTGAAGTTTGCGTTTACTATGTCTTAATGTGATTACAACTGTTTGTCTCTGTAATGTCTTCTTTTTTGAAAAATACTATTTGATAAAGCTTTTAATTATCAAACTTGTGGATAAGTACAAAAAAAAAGGGATTTAAAATTAAAAATGAAGAGCAAAACTTGTAGTGCAAGTTATGTTTTAAGCAGGATTGACATCATAGTGCCAGTAGTGGAAGATTCTACATTTAACAGATATAGTATCAAATGCCTCAAAATAAATATAATATTAAACCCAACACAATAAGTTTAGTATTAGAAGAAAATGTAAGGATTGCGATACTATATTAATGATACACTAATGTTAAATAGATCAGAATAATTGTAATATCACTTTCATATAATAATTACAGGGCAGTTTTAGTATAGAAATAAAAATACAACTGAAAATAACTCTAATTTTTCAATTTATAAAAAGCATGAGGGAATAATACTTAAGCAAAAATAAAGTATGTTCTTAGAATGTTACAAGTTATGCAAGTATATGTTATTTAAATTCTAATTCAGCGGTTTGCTTATGAAAATTATAATTTTTAATCTTATTACAGCGTAATAGTTTTTAAAAATGAAATTAGAATTACATTTTTTGTTTAATTTTAAGCAACCCACACAAAATGTTTCGTACCTTTATATATATATTATTCTTTTAAATATAGTAAATGGGTGAAAGGCAATTTTTAAATATCCCATTTCAGAGCAAACATTTGTCCAGCATTGCTCCACACACATGCATACACAAATTGAAGTAAAAGACATTACTTAATTGGTAAGTCACCTGCCATTAATGATGGGTTATACAGTTCTTCTGCCTAGTTAAGAATACTTAGATATCCATTTCCCAAATGGCGATTATATATGTAGATAAGTTGATTATAGGCTTACCTGGAAAAAAAAATCAAAGTGTTAATCTGAATTCAAAATCCAATGCAGTATATATATATATTGATTATAGGCTTACCTGAAAAAAAAATCAAATTTTGACCTGAATTCAAAACCCAGTACAATATCTATAGGCTTACCTAAAAAGAAAATCAAAGTTTTTGACCTGAATTCAAAACCCAGTACGATATATATTATTTTCTAGTTTTTAATTAGTTAAACACAATAATTTTATGTCTGCTTACTATTACTTATATTTCACATCGCTAAACATATTTATAATTTTTTATTTTCAATATATATACTCAACAAACCACACACAAACTTATTTTTTAGTTTATTTTTTATTTTATTTTATTTACTTTTGACAGTATAGATTTCATACTGAAATCACTTTAGTCAGTTGATTATATCACTGATTATTTCAACAATTTTTAAACTCGTATCATAAAATTATCACCGTTTTTTTCTATTCTTTTCCTATAAGAGGCTAAGTTTTATAGATGTCTTTTTACTTTCAGTTGAAAAGCTAACGCATTCAAGGAAACATATTATTAAGTTGTTGTTTTTTAACAATACAAAGAAACCAATCTACTTTTATTATCTAAATCAAATTTGTTAAAAATCATGAAGTCATTTTAATCTTTTTTTATTTATATAAATTAATTACATTTTAATGAAATTTGTTTTACAGTTATCTGTATATGTGTCAATAAAATATAGACCTTAAGTTACCCACTGCAGGGCAAAGGCCTTTTTATAAATAGACACTATAATTTATGCTACATGTAATGGTTAATGAGAGTATTTATTTTCATCCAGCATTGAATGGATTGCTGATTTATCTATGCAACATTTACCTGGGAGGGGGGGGGGCAACTTTAGTTTAGTAATTGTTAATTACCTGAAATTTTCCAATTTTTTTAGTAGATTGTAAAACCTAGCAAGCTATCACTTATGTCTATACTATACGATTCTGTGTTATTTGTACTTTTGAAGCATTCAAAATTACATGCATATAAAACACAGATATGCACAAACAATAGAATGGCTTTGCATAGTTACTAGTAAGTATCAATTATTAAGGAATGGCATATTTTATGTTTTTTACTTTTCTTTAAAAAACAATATATATATATATGTTACTTAATATAAATAAAAATGTCTGTTAATTAAAACAAAATTGTAATTATAATAAAAATAATAAATTTAACAGTAATAAACTATTGTAAACAGTCTTTAAATCTACAAAAGTACTTTTGGTTAATTTCTTAAACGGCCTCAACTGCTATTAAATAAAAAAATAAAAGAAAACAAAGTGGGAAGCAAATGTCATCAATTCAAATCCCACGAATCCTATATTTTAATGTTAGCAGCTTGTCTATTTATTAAATACATTTTATTCCTATTTATAAAAATTGCCTCCTTAATTTTTCTTTTATTATGGTTTCTCTCTTCATGAAGAATTTTCACACTTTCAAAATCAAATTTATATTTACATGTTTTTTTATGATCAAAGAAAACTGAAGCAGTGTTTAAATCACCATTATTCTTACTTTTTATGCATGTATATAACAATTTATGCTCCTTTAATCTCTTCTCAATACTGCACCATGATTCACCTATATATGATAACATAGTCACAAAAAATTTGATATATGATATTACTTTTTTCCTATTTTATTTATTTCAAATCCACAAGTGAAATTTTTTAAGGATATATATAATAATGTTGTTTAATGTTTTATTCTTTGTTCCAAACAATGTTAATAAATTAGTCAATAATTCCTAGGATGTCATACCTGTCAAGCAGAAAAGTAATATCATATATCAAAATTTTTGTGACATATAGGTGAATCGAGGTGCAGTATTGATAAGAGATTAAAGGAACACGAATTGTTATATAAGTGTGTAAAAAGTAAGAATAATGGTGATTTAATGACTGCTTCAGTTTTCTTTGATCATGAAAAAACATGTAAATATAAATTTAAATTTGATTTTGAAAGTGTGAAAATTCTTCATGAAGAGAGAAACCATAATAAAAGAAAAATTAAGGAGGCAATTTTTATAAATAGGAATAAAATGCATTTAATAAATAGACAATCTGCTAATATTAAAATATGGGATTCATGTGATTTGAATTGATGACATTTGCTTCCGCTTTGTTTTTGTTTTTTTTTAATTTATGGCAGTTGAGCAGGTTTAAGAAATTAATCAAAAGTACTTCTGCAGATTTAAAGACTGTTTATAGTAGTTTATTACTGTTAAATTTATTATTTTTATTATAATCATATATGGTACTTGTGAGTTTTTAAATAAACCAAGATGCACCCCATATTTTTGATAAATCTATAGTTTCGAGGGCCCAAAGTATTTACAAAAAAAATGTCTGCAGGAAATATCCTATTTAATAATTGCATTTTATTTTTTATTACTATTATTTTAAAAGCAGAAATCATTGTGGAAAAATTAATTTATACTATTTACAGTTTATTTTCTTTTCTTTTTTTTTTGTTTTGAATTGATTTATTAACAGAAAAATGGGAAACAAATATATAAATACAATACTTACACTTTATTTATGTCGGCAGTGTGCAATCGTATTATGACCATTATTGCAGGCTTTTCAGGAGGGCAGGATTCTTTTTCTTTGGAAATAGTCCATTGCATCACATCATGTGACTGGAAGAGCCCAAATTTTTATCATTATGATAATTTAACACAAAAAAAGGCTGACAAAAAGAAACACGCTTAATTGAAACAAAGTACGCAATGTTAAGAGTGTCTTGACTCTTCCCACTTTATAAGTAAAAAAAAAAAAATTGAAATAAAGATTCTTAATGAAATTTATTGGAATTTATTCCTTTTATTGAATTTAACAATTGATTTATTAATTTATGTATTAATTTTGTTTTAATTTAACAATCTTCAGCAGATTATAGGCCAAAATTCTCTCCATACAGTAATATGAGCAAGCATGGGAGATAGTGATCATGTGATAGATTATAGGCCTTTGAAATTGTACATTTATCAAAAAATATAGTATGTCATCTTGGTTTATTTGAAAACTTACAAGTACCAAATATATTTTTATGCTATTTATAAGAACAATTTCAACTACTTCTGTCTAAAATTGGGAAAATATTTTTTTTCTGTTAGAAATATTTGATGTTATAGAGTAACTTTTATTGTATAGTATATGTTAGCTCTTATTTCAGCCATACTGTGATTATAAAACTAGTGAAGAAATATTAACTTTTATTTTATATAAATTTATAAATATATAGTCAGGTGTGTATCACTACATACAGTTCAATATATAAAGATAAATAGAGTTTATACAGGATATTACATACAAGCAAATAATATTAAATTTCTTGCTGTGGGGTAAAAGTTAGTCTCTTCACAGTTTTTTTTAAAATTATATTTGATTAGATTATTCCATATCAAATTAGGTTTATATTAGATATTTTTTTATCTTTTGGTACTTGTATGTGAAATCCTAATCCCTTGGCTATATCTTTATATGTACCTCATATAATTAAATCCTTTAATTTTTATAATCATAATACTGATCTCACTTTAAATCTATCAATTTCCTTTTTATTTTTCCCTTTTCACATAATATGGATATCAGTTATAAAAATGTATTAATTATGGGTATATATATATTATAAATTTAAATCGAAAATGAATGCTATATTTGTGGTGGGAAAAAGTATATTTTACGATTATATAGAATGACAAAAACAAAAATATTAGAAAATTATTTTGATTCTTAAATATTGCTAGCAGAACACCAAAAGATATATCATCTAAAAATAAACAAATAATTTTGACATTTTTGAAATAAACATGCAACTACATGAAGTGATCTTGCATGATTAATATATCCAATTTTATGGACCTGTAAGTGAAAAAGGATGTGATTTTTTTTTTCATTTCGTTTTTCTCAATCCCCATTAACAATAACACAATAAAATTTAAATGAAGAAAGCTGTCATTTCTGAATAAAATTTACATACTAAATTATTCATTTCATGGCTATCATTAACTAATAAAAATAATGATTTAGCTAACTTAGGAGAAGAGAGGGAAGAAACATCTGCTTTAGTTATCATGGTACTTTTTTTAATCAATTTTTGAAATGCTTTTCATATCTGTTTATCCATTCATCTGTCTGTGTGAGTATACACGCAAGAATGTTCGTAATATACTATCATGCATATTATTTTCATTAGATTTCAACAATATATTTTGCCTCCATAGGCCTAACTGACTTTAATTTCAAAATAAAAAACGTGGCAATGGAGTCAGTGTCGCATCTAATTCCTAATTGGAATCTTTGCGCATTTCTTTATGATATTGTATTAATAATTCCGTTGACAAAAAAAAAAAATCCCTATGCCAAATAATAATAAATAAATAAATTCTAAATAAAATTTGCACTTATTTTGAAGATAATGAAATTTGTCAAATAGTATTCCAAATACTAACATGTGAAAGTAATATTTGGTCTATGCATTGTTGTTGTACTAATGTTAACAGTCTTGTCTTAGTAAATGGAATTAAAGATGTCTGAACCTCTCCTAGCATCTCTCTGAGGAGTGCCAAAGCATGAAACCATGGTCAGAGGCTTGGGGGGGGGGGATCCTGACAGAGATATTTTTAAAGTGCTTTCTCTAGCTAAGCATTTATCACAAAGCTTGTTGAGGAATTGGCAATCCTCATTGTTTATAACTTACAAGCTTAAGAGAATAGGGTCATGTGATCTATGACTCTTATTTTGACTATGTATAGTCATCTAGTTGTATATTGGCATTTATATATCCACTGTTCTTCCAGCCATTTTAGTGTTATCCTCTTTTTGAAGATCTGTACTCTTTTTATTTTATTGTATTTTGTTTTATGAACATTTAATTATATATTCATAACTGTTATTGAGTTATATATACTATATTAAGAAGTATATATCTTTCCCAAAACTGCAGTTAGAATAATGCAGTAAGATCTGAAAGAATTGCTGGTCTTTAAATCTGATACAATTCGCATAATTTATTAATTATTCTTTAAATCTAAGTCAACCTACCATTAACAGGTGTAACAAACATGTGTCTATCATATTTATCCACTTTATTCTGAGCTTTAAGAATCACCTAGAATAATTATTTCTTTATTCCTTGCCTCTTTTTTAATCTTTTTAAGATATATTTGTATTTAAAGCTTCCACTCCACTGCAAATTTTTGAAACATAGGAATAAAAACACTTGGAAAAAGACATGTGATCTCCAAGATGCACGTCATGCACTCATCATTTGGCCCAGGTCACAATTTTTTTTGCTTGTTTTCATTATTTGTTCCCTATTTATCTATATTAGGTTATCATAGTTTGATTTATAGTTGTCAGAAAATGCACATTTCCTGCTAAATCAGCACTCATCAGTTGGCCTAGGTCATAATTTCCTTTGCATGTATTCATCATTTGTTCCATATTTATCAAAATCAGGTTGTCATTGTTTGATTTATAAATGTCAGACTTTTTTCATCATAATTTGAACACCAATTATTTCAAATAAATATATTGATGATTATTACTAATGAATTATTACACTAAGATTATCCCTAGCCATTCTTATGTTGCTTTTTTGTTCTTTTAGGCTAAATATTGGTGGCCAAGTGATTAGCACAGCTGCCTTACTAGCAGTTGTCCCAGGTTCGCTTCCTGGCCAATGCTTTGACATATGAAAAAAAAAAAAAAATCTATTATTTTGGGAGATTTTAACATTAGTCCATAGGAAGCAAGAATTTATGACTAACAAAAATATGGATAATTATATATTTTTTCTTTACTATTTAGTAATTTTTATGACATTTAATAATTATTTTATAAATCCATTTGATTTCAAATATTTTTATGCTGTTCTCGTTTTTTTTGTCAGGTTCATTCTAAACGTAATTACATAAATATGAGCAGATATAATTCTCTGTTGCAAATTTTAGCTTTAGTTATTTTGAAATTAGGTATCTGCATTTTTATTCCTTCTTATTTACTTTCTGCAAAACATCTTTTACTGTGCTAATAATTTGAATAGCATTATTATTTGCAATTAATCTCAAAGGCCAATCTGACTTTGTCTTTCATTATTGATATTACACCATATTATGAATGATTTAAAGGATTTAATCAATTTATATTTTAAAATTAATAAGTGTTTTGATAATTTGATAGTGTTAGCTATGATATTGAATAAATCTTCTTAATTGGCTCTAATGTCTTTTTGTCTAATTATCTTTAGTTCTGTTTTTAAATCTTATTATGATATGCCATCATAAATTTTACTTATTAAATTAAGTTTAACAATCTGAACAATTAAGTCATTCTAGCTAAGCGACTTGTTTTTGGTGTGCGGAACTCTCTTCAGAAGTTATTCATAGTTTTATTGAAAATTGTTTTAAATTGATTTCAAACTTCATGGCCAAACTGATTGCTAAAAAAAATATAGCTCTCCACATTGTGTATGCTGGAACAGTAATATGATTTAATTTTGCATATTCTATGAATGATTTGTCCAATAAGTTGGATAACCCAATTATTTTTTATATTCTATCCAGGTATAGATTTTTTTTTAATAATATCATAGGAAATATAATATTGTCTATTAAAGGCAATTTTTTTAGAGTACAGAAAACAGACTAGAATAGATCTAATCATATTTGAAATTTATTACATCTTTTGCATGTTTTAGCAAAATAAATGGAGAGAAATATTTAAACATGATATGATTAATATAATGTTTCAGAAATGAATAGGTGAGGATTTGATATGATTTCAATCATGAACACAAGAAATAGTATCCTTGACAGATTGTTGATCAAAATTTGGAATTGGTGCGGAATTTATTTTTTGCGTATGAAGTGATACTTTTCTTCCGTGTTAATGATTGATTAAGCTTGATTAGGTTGGGGTTTATTTTAAAAAAAGCTGCTATGAGGATGAGATGTAGTGTCTAACAATGTTGAATAAAACTGTATGTTCAATAAGGGAAAATAAAAAATAAATCAAAAGTGATTTAGGAGATTGATATTAAGTGGTTTACTATTTTTATCACATGTGGTATTCCCACACACAGCAAGCTAGAGTAATCAATGGATGCCAGAAGGCTTGTGCATAAAATCCCCATCTAGTGCCTACTCATCCAATATCCCCAGACTAGTTTCTGGCTTGTGGCCTTCGTCAGTGAGGAGCCTTGGATCTGAGAGCACTGCACCTAGATCTTAGGATCTAATGCAATCCTCCAGCAGTTATACACAAGCATAAGAAGTGGTGGTCATGTGATATGGCATTCTTTACAATTGTTTAAAAAATGTTCAATTTGGCAAGAAAAACCATAAAAATAATAAATGACAAATAATAAAAAAGAAGAAGCTATGAAGTCAGCACAATATGCCAATAGTTGTTTTATTTTGCATTTATTTTATATGAGATTTGAAATTATTGCTTTTAATTATTATTTATTCTTTTTGATCATGAACAGATTTAATTTTAATATTGCCATGATGTATTGGAAGATTGAAAAGAATATTGATATATTGAATATCATGGGAATGCGCAGATTCCTTAGTGATAAGATTAGTTATTTAATAATTAATATAGTATCTGTTATCTTACTATCAATGTTTATTTTTGATTGATCTTCTACCAAAATGGATTTAATTGGAATACATTTTATTATGCGGGAATAGGGAAACATAGTTAATTTGTACCTCCTCCACATTCTTGCAATACTCAATTTATGGGATCTTTAAAACAAATCAATACCAATTGAATCGAATTAGCTATAATTCTTAAAGTCATTATTAATATTCAGTGTAATGAAGATATCTGTGGAATTCATTTTAAACTTGACATATTTATATGTGTATTACCCAACATATGTATGCATACAAAAGAGCTCAAAATATAACCATGACAACTATTCTTGGAACACGAAAACACAGCAGTTACAAGTTTGAACCTTTCAACCCTGAGATCAAATGTACCAAGGGAAATGACTGCAAAAGAAAAATAAAGGCGTACTTCATCATAAATGATCCGAAAAGACACATGTTCTCTATTTCTAAGAAGTGGACAAGCTGATTGATCTGTATATATTAAAAATTGTTTTACATTTGAAGATTAATTTGCATACCTTAGCATGCATCGACAATACCATAATATTTCTAACTCTTCAGCTACGAATATGAGGTTAAAAGATCTCGACAGAGCTAAGCCTAATATTTAATTTTGGTATTTCTAAACGTTAAAAGATCTCGAAAGAGCTCAGCCCAATATTTAATTTTGGTATTTCTAACTTCACTAACAAGTGTTTGAAGCGCACTATAATTACTATTTATTTCACAACCAATTTAGATTTTAAGTTAATAAATAAAATATTTCATTAGATTCAATTACTACAGATACATACCTATTATCCCCCCCACAAATCTCTGAACATTGATCAAAAAACATTCCTATGTGAATAATATTTAATTCAATTCAATTTCCACACTCAGGTTCTGCATCAACTTTTCTTACTCAAGATGAATTTATTTGTAAATATGATACTTCTGCCACTAATTAAAACTGAATCGTCCACTGAAGTAGGTCATTATCAAAATCAGGAAGTCAAAAATACTAATTTTCTAATATTTCAATTTCTATGAAATCTCTATCTTTCTTCATTCAATATCATCGATGTACAACTACTTTCATAGATATTAAGGGATTCTTTATGGAAGGGCAGTTAGCACAAAACTGGTAAAAATTTTCAAATTGTTTTAATCCTCTGATATTTACGACAAAAAACGATTCGATTTTTACTTAAAATTAATTTTATTATCCTAAAACCATTTAAAATTGCAATTAAAATTAAAACCAATAGTGAATTGTTGTGGGGCGGGGGTGGGGTAATTATACCATTAACAGAGATATATTTTGAAAATATAAGTTTCACCTTGGTATTAACTTATAATTTAATAATCGTAATATGTTTGATCAGAAAGTGGAATTGAATCTCATTTCAAAAAAGTCAAATAAGATGGCTTCCTAAGACAATAAATCTTTCCTAACCATTCTCTCCCGAATAATAGAAACAAGAAACATTCCAATCATTGAAATTATCCTTTTAATTGAAGACATATCTGGATAATCTGAAAATCTATGAAGTATACCAGCTAATTCTAAAAAAATATTTACCCCTTAAAAAAGGCATATGGGTTTTATGGGTTTATTGGTCGGGAGTTCATAAAAAGTTTGAGGGCCTTACCTGCATGCACCAGAATCGGTCCTGGGACTTCCTGATTCCAAATCGGTTGCTTTACCAACTGCAGCAAACCATGTAGGTCAAAGAACTCTAATGGCTTTATTGCTCAGGAGTACATAAGTAGGTCAAGCACCGTAATGTTCCTGTGATCTCCTGATCCCTTTAACTAATTTTCATTCATGGACACTTTTAAAAATAAAATAAACCAATGCACTATTCCCTCTAAAATACCAAAACTAACTTCATATTGATAATATATATTGAAAATAAGCAACAATATAGTATGTATCATGGAAAACAATATCTGATGAAAAATTAGCTAAAATAAAACAGTACTATAAATTAATCAAAAGTAAACCCTATTGCTTACATTAAACTGGGTCATACATTATCTTTATTGTATGCAAAATAGTAAAACAGTTGGCACTGCGATAAGTACTGTTGCAGCTGTAAAATAAGTTTGAGTGTCATCATTCGTTTTAAACATATGATGAGCCCATATAAAAAATTCTAATAATCTGGTAGATAATATAGCACAAATCATCCTTAACTATTCTGCATTTTAACATTTTTCCCACAACAATTTCAGTTAATAGTCAACATGTTATTTTAGTTTTAAAACTTTTATTATAAAAGTTTACAAATGAAAGGTATTCTTTAAAAATCATATTTGAATTTTCTATTTATATAAAAAAGTGAAACGTAAAGAAAACAATAAGTTTATATATATATATTGCAAGAAAATCAAGTCATACATCACACAACTTAATTTAATAAACTTGTACTACAAATGTTATATAATGAGCTTTAATAGCACTTAACAAACTTTTCCGAATATTCCTATTCCTAGACTGGTGTCTAGCTAACAGCTAGACACCGGTCTAGGGATAGAGATATTTGGAAAAGCTTGTTACATGCTATTAACGCTCATTATATAATATATAATATTACAAAAAAAAATCAAATCAGATGTCACATGACCTAATTTAATAAGCTTGTATTTACAAATGTTATATAGAGAGCTCACAAAATAAGCTCTTAACAAGCTTTGCAGAATATCCCCAACCTCAGAATGGTTTTTGCTACTGGTGTCATCAGTGAAGTGCTAGGATATTCAAACATTAGATTAAAAACACCAGGACAAGTCCAACACTTTATGGTGTATCTGAATTTAGTTCAGTCCCTTGTGGCTATTTAAATTAGATAGTTGGATTGGAAGACATATGGATGTCTGAAATTTTCAGATTTTCTATTTGTCCTGGTATTTTTAATCTAATGTTTGAATATGCCAGTAGCAGAAACCGGTCTGGGGTTGGGGATATTCTGCAAGGCTTGTTAAGAGCTTATTTTGCAAGCTCTCTATATAAAATATATAATTTGTATATATATTGGATGAGTACAGCAAGGTCAATATAAAAATACAAATTAGCAAATTTTTTTCTGACTATATTTCATTTTTAAACATGAATTAATTATTAAATTATCATAAGCTATCAAATTCTGTTCTAAAATTTAAATTTTCATCTTTAATTATTATAATATTATAATAGTGCTGCACTATGTTGTCTGATAGAGTTTAATAGTCATATTTTTCTGTTTGTTATTTCTTCAAATTTCTTAATTTTTATTTTTAAAAATATACAGTTTTTTTTTGTTCATTGCTAACCACAATTGAAGAGGAGTTTATTGTTTATGTGCCTAAGCTCATTTATAATTTTTTTCTATGGACTAATGATGTCTTCAGATTTTATTTTTGAAGTAATAAATCAGTATTTACTTTGATTCCAGATTTTACCATCAAATGAATATAAAACCATCAAAATAGTTCCAAAGATAGCCACAAGAGACAGTTTTGGAGCCAAAGAATAACAACACCATCACAGTACTTTGCAAAGTTAAAGAGCTCAGAATCATTGAGTTAATGAACTTAATAATCTTCCTTGTTTTCTCTATAGTGATTAATGTTGATGTGAAATTATTCCAAATTCGGATATAAAAAGCATCAATTTTACGATGATCAAAATTTTAGAACAATTGATATGAAATTGGATTACTATCACTTGTGAAATGAAGTATAGTAATAGCACGTGCTATTATATATGATGATAATAACAAAATCACTGCAGTTAACATAACTAATCAAATAAAAGAAGGAATTTACTCAAAAATTCTATAAGTTTGCAATATTATTTACTATCATAATAAAAGTTCATGCACATTTAAATGAAGAAATACTAGCAAGATGTAAGTAAAAAATTATCAAATGTTTTGACCAACATTGTGAATTAAATTTACTTATAAATGAGGATAAACTGATCGTTTAAGTCCAGCTCAAGTTTCACCTATTGAAGAACTTAATAATTTTAAAAATGAAGAAAATAACCAAAATCTTAAAACAATTAAGTAATGAAACACCATATCAGAAGTAATATCAGTAGGACTAACTATTTTCCAAATCTGCTATTTATAATTGGAAAAACCATAAAAAATAATAATAATTACAAATGCATGAACAATAACCCTGGAAATAACTGATCATCCCCAAATAAATTTCCCATAATTATTAACTCAGTATAAATTAATAATCATAATGAAGTTCCAACCATTGTTGCTCAAACTCCAAATAACAATATATATCAGAGTAATATTCGTATTGTTCATTGAAAATATTCACCATAATGGAAACATAAAGTGTCTATCAGAACAAAAAATAATGTTACTCCTATTTTAATTATTATTACTAAACTTATTTTTATTTCAAAACTTCTATTCGTATTTTTTTTTTCTATAAAATATTATTCTACCATAAGTTAACCAAATATAATAATATTATGTAATTAACATATCACTATCAATATCACAAATTTATTTATATTTTAAAAAAAAAAAATATTGCTATAATTTTAGGATAAAACTCCCTTGGGGGTGGGGAGTGGTAAACTTTTCTTAAGATAATATTCTCAAAAAAAGTGCTCATTTTTATACCAAGAAAAATAAAATATTTATCTAATATATCTAATACTGCTAATTTTTTTTTTTACAAAATGTCATAAAATAAAATATAATATAATATAAAATTCATATATTTTCTGGCATTATAATAGTGACAATATTCATTCATTATGAACAATTGATCAATAAGTTATTAATTTCCACAAAATTGGGATTTAACCCACCAAATTAGCCACCTTTACCATCACAACTAAAGGAGGAACACCAATATTTTATATTGACTTTCCCAAAGATATAATCTACGGTGTCATAATAAAAATATCTAATATATATTTAAGATTTTTAAAAAAATAAATAATAAAATCACTGAGCCAAAATCTTGTGCAATAAAATACTTTGTTGCTCCTTTATTTCTTTTTCTAATTAATAACTGTATAATACATCTAACTCCAATCCAAATAAATATTTAGGAACTTATTATCATTTAACTAATTCATTATTCATTTCACAATAATCTTAGTAATAGTAATACTTTAAGCATAAAAAAGATTGGAAACTTCAAGTATTTGATACTTAAACTTTTGAAATTTAAATTGTATTTGCCAAATATAGTACGCTTTTGAATTCATAATTCAAAAATAATTCAATAATTTTAAAAACGTAAAAATCATTTAAAGAATAATGATAACTTCTCAATATTTTTCGAACATGAGAAGCAGGTCGGTCATGTGTTCGAACCCTGCAACCCCAAGATAATGTGCTCCGAAGCCAACGATTGTAAAAAGAAAGATCAAGAGGCGTATTTTATTATCAATGATAACAACGCCATCAATAGACGCGACACGTGTTTTGCTATTTCAAGAAAATGGACAAATTAATTTGCATACGCATTTGCATACATTATTATTTAGTAACATTACAGCAATGGTTTATAATCTATTTTGGCCATGAATATGAGGGGAAAACCTCGAAAGTACTAGGCCTAGATTAATTTAATTTAATTGGTTTTGTTACTACTGACAACTTCTTCTTCAGCGGGTTAAATCGTTTATATATGCTATTAACATTTTTATATAATTTAATCATTCAGTGTTGAGAAAATAAATATACATTTATATTATATGAACAATATCTAAAAAAGAAGCTTAAAATAATAATTATTAAACAAAATGAAGTTCAAAATATTAATGAATTCATAATTCCAATCTCTGTTAATAAATTCAAAGAAACTGTCTTGCTTACAATAATTAATAAAAATGGAAATACTAATCTAGGGGGGAGGGATTCGTTATTCCTTTCACAATGAATATTCTTTATCAAAAAAAAAAATCATATGAAACTCTTGATAAACTAAATAATTCTGATGGATGCATTAATACTTTGTTTTCTTAAAATAAAAATAAATAAATAATCATTGGTGGCCTAGCGGTTAGCATAGCTGCCTTCCAAGCAGTTGGCCCAGGTTCGCTTCCCAGTCAACGCTTTTGACATATATATATATAATTATTGATCCTATATATCCATCTAACAAATATACAATTAATGATTTCATGTCTATCTACTTGATAAATACAAATAATTTTCATTATTACTGTTTCATATATACCCAAACTAATAAATGACTCATTAAACGTGTACGTATGAATATTAAAATGGCTTGAAAATTGAATAATTTTATTTTGCCCCTCTCTCATTTTACTAATACTATTGCTAAAATTATTGAACCTGAAATTAGTGTCTCTACATATGCTTTTAGTTATCAGCTATAAACAGTATACATCTTTTCTAAACATAAAATTTTATTATTATAAATATAGATAAGTATTGAAATATCAATTTATTTTTAAAATCCTCATTAATAAAGAGACAAATAATGTGTGAAATAATAACTAAACCATTGCCTGAAGATGCCCAGACTGATAGCCTCAACTTATAATTATAACAATTGTTGAAATTAAAGGAACTTCAAATAATATATAAAATACTTAAGTATTTAATATTGCAAATGTATAAAAATCATATTTAACAACAAAATTATTAACAAAAATATTATTTATTTATCTATTTATTATAAAATGATATTTAAGTGAGCAATTATTAAAAATACATGTTCCTACAGTCAACATAACCAAATGTATTACCAATATATTACACATAATCCAATTCTTAAATTAGTTGAAAATACATTTTAAATTCATTTAAACAGAAGAAAAATTATAATTATAGCCATAACATTATTGATAAATCTCTATTTAACTCTCCTAAATTTCTCTCAAAGTCAACAAAACCACAAAAAGAAAATCTTTAATACGGTAATACTCTACGAGCTTCCAAATAAAATAAGTTCCATGCCTTTGAATTAAAGATAGTAGTAAAGATAATTCAAGACCTTCTTCACGGGCATTTAAAATCAAAAATATTATTTTAAAAATAAGTCCTTCTATTATTATTCAGGAATTTAGAATGCAGAAAAAAATTCAATATAATAGATTCCAATCTTAATCACATAGACAATTATTTCAACAATAATAAATACTATATCAACAAAATTTCTGATAAACACATCCTATTTTTCACATTTTACCCTTTCAAAGTCTAAATTTTATTTTTCTTTAATAGTTCAATTAACTTGTTCATATCATTTATATAGACCTATTGTACTAATATAAAAGTTGGAGGATAGATACCAAATTGGCTTATGCTGATTTGAATTCTCATAAAACAGATTTATAATGCAACTTCATTAAATAATTATTTTAATCCAACATTAAAACCATAATATTCTTTGTAAATAAGAATTAAAAAAAAAAAGATTTATGTTTATCACTGTATATTATGTCTAAAGAAATTTCTTCTATTTCCCCCAACAAATCACCCTTTTCTTTATTTTGCTGTAATATCTTACATAAATACAATTTATCCAAACCACTTTGAACACTTTTTAGCAAAAACCTTTTATTGTACATATATACATTCACCTATATTTCAACTGTCCTGCAGTAGTTTTTTTTATTGTGTACATTTTTATGATACTATTTATATAGTTAGGTATTTTATTTTGTTCATTATATCATAGCTTTGAAGAAGACCGCAGGACAGTTGAAATATAGGTGTATGTATATATGTATAATAAAAGATTTTTGCTAAAAAGTGTTCAAAGTAGTTTTTTGGATAAATTGTATAACTTAATAGTGTCTTCACATTTTTCATTATCATTATAGTCATTTCACTGGAAAAGATTATTTTTAAGTTGAAGGTAAGCAATTTTTTTTCATTCGTCTATGTAATTTGCAATGATTGTGGTAACATTGCATAATCATAGTGTCATATCTCATCTTGCCTTTAAATAATGGACTCTCCCAGATTTTGTCTTATCTAGATCGGATTGAGCATTCATCACCTCTATTCAATGCATATACAATAAGATAATGCACAGTCAATAGCAAGAATGGACCATTAGGCAATGATGTTCACCGAATCCAATTTTTCAAATTAGGGGTGGGGATCTGCAATTAACTAGTCAAGCTTTTTGAAGGTGGGTAAGAGAACTACTATCAGGGGGCTGAACGACAGTATACATGTTCTCCATTCAACAACAATCGCATAGTTGAATGACAGTCTCCACATTTGTCAGAGACTACTGTCACATAACTCTATAGCTTTAAACTTTCACTGTGCAGTTCATATTTTTTATATCTTTTCAGGAGATTATGCTTTTGCTAAAGAGTTGAAAGAAATTAATTTTTAATTAGTTTATAATTGTTATTGCTGATCCAAGAATAAATATCAAACACTTAAGATTGTGTGGAGGAATGATTGAGAAGATCGTAGTCTAAAGTTTCTTGTTAAAAGTCAAAGCATCACACTGTGAACTATTTTGCATACCAACAGTGAAGAATGCATCCTTTTATATATGGAACATTTTGTGTAATTGCTTTATAGTACACTAATGTTTTTCTGAAGAATAAATTTACTATTTGCGTATTGTGGATGAGCTGTTCAACTTCTTCACTATAATCGATTGTATTAACTACATGGTCATTATTTTTATTTCTTTTCTTGTTCAGTTAAATCTGTTTTATAAGTGTCAGTAATATTATTTCATTATATTTAAGTCAATTATCAATAGTACTATCTTGTAGGCTTGTGCTTGTGTTTGTAAGAGAGGCATTTTAACAGTATTATCTTGGTTTGAATTCGGTTAATGTTTAACTGGTTTTTTTTTCTCTTAGTAATAGTATTAAAAACAATATTTACTTTCAGTATTATCTTATCAAATAATATATCTTTGAATGAATCCAATTCTTTTAAAGAAAATTAATCTACTGAACTAATTTCAGAATCGAGGCTTGGTTAATATTACTAGAGTAGAGCTTTTATAGCAGTATAAAACCTCCACCAATTATTGTAAACAAAGGCAAACTCTCCATACAGTAGTGCCACCCTGTGCCAAACAGAGTAATCAATGGATGCCAGAAGGCTTGTGCATAAAATCCCTATCTAGTGCCTACTCATCCAATATCCCCAGACTAGTTTCTGGCTTGTGGCCATCATCAGTGAGGAGCCTTGGATCTGAGAGCACTGCATCCATTGATTACTCTGTTTGGCACAGGGTGGCACTACTGTATGGAGAGTTTTGCCTTTGTTTACAACAATTATGTGCTATTATAGAGAAGGTGATCATGTGATGTTTAGTGGTTTCTCCACCAATTGTGTTGATTTCATTATATTACAGCTACATTAATACTTATCTGACTGATCCTTTAACCTATGACCTATAATCTTTAGTTAAGAATATCTATTCAGTATTACTAATTACTATGCATGCAAGGCAGCTGGATTGGTAATAAACTTTCTATATAAAAGAACAAATTTAAGCCTAAAATATTGAGATCTTGAAAAAATGTCAAAATTCGTCTAGCTAGGTTCGAACCTCAAGTTATGACTTAGCCTTATGCTATAGAGACCATCTCATTGTTATTATTATTATTTGATGTTTTCAAAATCATTCTTTTGATTAGAAATATTTTTAAGATCGTTTCAATGTTAAGAAAGTGATAAACATAGAATTAACAGTGTTTGCATACTTAGTTAATGATTGAAAAACAACTGCGAGTAATAAGGATTCGTTTTAAAAGTCGAAGTGTCAGTCTTGTACTATTTAGTATGGTTTATATTTTATCACTAATGAAAACTGTTAGTTAATAACATTTTCATAATAATATTTTCATGATTTAAATATAAATCATAATCTTGGCAAATACGTACAATAATTAATTTTCACGTTCAATATTTGAAGCAATTTTTTGACTCGCATT
This sequence comes from Epiperipatus broadwayi, assembly GCA_028023455.1. Classification (NCBI taxonomy): domain Eukaryota; kingdom Metazoa; phylum Onychophora; class Udeonychophora; order Euonychophora; family Peripatidae; genus Epiperipatus; species Epiperipatus broadwayi. Next base: position 3,728,683 of record JAQFVV010012461.1, on the reverse strand, counting down.
TCACTCTCTTTGAATTCAGTGGAGCATAAATTGAACTAGATTTACGTATATCCAATGTTTAAGCTTGCGTGTATATATATATACATCCACACAAACATTTCATTTTTTTTAATATTGTACATTATTTCTTAATCATTTGAAATATTGTTTCATTTATTTAAGTAGATGCATTTAATTTTGTATAATGGAAGATCAAAGAATTAACTTTTTTTCTTGTCATCTGACCATTTCACTTTTAAGATGAATATTTCTCTGACCTTTAATTATGGTTCATTCTAAGTATATAGTTGAATGCAATTTTCTCCCCCATTAAAGTTAAAAAAAAAAATAGCCAATTAGTTTTGTTTTCTGATGTACCTTTTTTTTTATATATATACTATTTTTCCCTTTGTGAAAACAATAGTTTGCTCATTTTTAGCCATCTTTTGCCATTTATTTTCTCTTAATATTTTTTTAAATATATGTTCAGATTTATGAATGCTCTGAATATTTATGAAGAAAAATGTGCAATGTCTTTGTTTTCTAAATAAGTATGTAATGTATTGAATATCGTAATTGTTTACTAATTTATTTATTAATCTAGTGCTAAAGGCCTAATTATATCATTTATTTGTTCGTGTATTCTAGACGTAATATTAAATTTACTTTTCTTCAACTTTTTGATTGTTAAGAAAATTAAAACTATTCATTTTTTTTTCATATGTCAAACGCGTTGACCGGGAAGCGAACCCGGGCCAGCTGCTTGGAAGGCAGCTATGCTAACCACTAGGCCACCAACGCTTAGCTAAAACTATTCATTTGATATAGTAATAATAAAAAAATGATTTTATACGAGCGTGATTAAAAAAACGAATTAGCTCAATATTTATATGAGCTATAAATTATACTATATTCCATATTTAAATTAATACAGTATACAGGCTTAAACCTGCATATATATGTAATGTATGCGGGATTCGAACTCAGACTTTCACACTACCCTCAACTCTCCACGCCATCTCATATTGCTGACCCACCTGATTACACACATGTTGAAAAGACAAATAATCACCAATTTACGTATTTCATGCTAAACCAGCAATCATCAGTTGGTCCAGATTATTATCTCCACACATATATACAATCAGTGCTCAGCTTTATATTAAGATAGCCAATCTTCATACTTTAATGGACAGGTTTCAAACTACTCCAACTCACAACTCTTCAGCCTTTCATTTCATTGACAATCTGATGATGGAATATTCAAAGCCCACATTAGTGCCAAGGTTGTCATTCTACCCATGTTGACATCAAGTCATTCTGACTCCTCATGTACAGGAGAATAATCCATTTTTACATACATATAATTGCTGGTTTAGCATGAAATATCTATGTCTGTAATTATTTGTCTTTTCAACATGTGTGTGATCAGGTGGGTCAGCAATATAAGATGGCATGGAGAATTGATGGTTGTGTGAATGTCTGAGTTATACATTATATTCCATATTCTAAAAATTACTAGGAAACATTTGATATCAGATAAAGTAAAGTAGAAAGTCATTAAAAGAAAAAATAGTGAAACAAACCAAATTGTATTATGTTCATACTGTGCAAGCTATCATAATTTTGTATAAAATTTGGGCAGGATTCAATCGAATATAAAAATGTTGATGCAATTATAATTATTATTTATAATTAGGTTTCAAAAACTATATATTATTGAATGTTTTTTTTTTAAGTTTAATTGAAAAATTAGAACATTTTAAAAAAAAAAATCTATTTAAGAAATAATATATATATCTCTATAACTATTCTAGGAATGAAAGGACATTTTTATTGCTATGAACTTATGTGAATTTGTATATACTTTTTTTCTGTTATTTATATAAACATCTCATGACCTAATGGTTAGCATGTCTACACTGTATAATTTAGGGTTGGAAGAATTTAGCTTAGATTTTTTTTTTCAGGTATTCCATACAGATATCTATCTAATTATTATTAAATACATAGTTATTTATCTTTTCTTATATGAAGTGTTGACAAGTCTGATCATTAATGCATTCTCAGTTTTCATTTTGTGGGCAGGTGAAGAAATCTTTGCCCTATAATGAACTATTTAAAGACTATTTTACCCCTCATTGGAAGATCATTTTTCATTAAAGAGCTGTATTTTTGTACTATAAATTTTAAAAAATAAAGTACCAATTAAAAAGTTATTTATGAGCTATACATATTGATATTTCAATTGAAATATTTTACTAGTTGTCATTTTTTTGGTTTTTAATATTTCAATTTCAATAATTGATCTATCTATCTTTGCTTCAGGATTTTTTGTTTTTTTTTTTTGAGAATTTTGATTTAATATATAAACCTTAAACTAACTAAACCCATCTTTTACTTTACAGATTATATTTTTTAATCTAGTTTTAAGTTGCCCTTATTTATTATAGCCAATAGCTTCCTATGATGAAGCAGTCATACTTAACCTTTTTTTGCCCACATTTCTAAGAATATTTTAAATATAATTTAGTGTGACAATTTACAAATTTTTATGTATCTTTTACATCTATTCTAACTGAATACCATTTTAGGAAAATTCATGTTCAGATATATATATATATAACTAATTATTGTTTTTTTTTTTTTAATAAACAAAATCACATAAGCAGATGAACATACTAATTCAAGATATATATGAATGTGCCTGTGATTTTTGAATCGATTTATTTACTCACCACAGAATTCAACTTTAATTCATCTGCTCCCATAGTTAATGAAATATGTTTTACATATAGGTAACTGTTAGTAATGTTGATGTCTATTTCATTAACTAAGTTCTAGTGAAACTTTCTTAGCATCAAAACTTAATCCATGTTTTAAATTATAAATCTATAAATGTAAAAGTGTAATATATTTTATTATTATATATATAACTTCAAATCCAAATAATAATTTTATAAAAGTTTAAATACATATATAATTTACGCAAGTACTATATATTATATACTATGATTAAGTACAGATTAGGGGAATAAAAAGTTCAAAATATAAATATGTAAACAACAAAAAAGTAATTGCTATTTAAATAACATGTTCAATATTAGTAAGAACAATAAAAGAAACAAATTTTAGACACTGTATTTTAAATATATGTAATAAATAAGTAAATAATTATACAATATATAAATTAATGGTGTATTGTGATGTAGTTTATAGGTTCAAACTCTAGATATGACAGCTGAATTGCCATCTATTGACCTTGAGCTCTGGATTCCATCATTCTATCATCGATCCAAAGCAGCATGATAAAGAATGAAAACTTTTAAATAATATATATATATTGAAACTTATTTATTGATTTAATAATCAATATTAAGCTTAAAAAGAGGGGTTTTTTTAGAATTGATTGGTATATTGCTAAAGAATCTCATAATGTATTGATTGGTGTATTCACTTGCCATGTTTATGATTTATAATTTCATTCAAGGTCAGACGAACATCGATTTTTTTTTCAAGATAGCCTATCCATAATCAATCCAACAATCATACTTAATATTAATCATTTGTTAGACTATTTCTATCATCTGATATTAAATATTGAATGTCTTAAGACATCTTAAATTTCCAAATACATTCGTCTATTAATAATAGCACATAAGTTAGTACATAACACAGATCATGTGATATTATTCTCCTCTTTTGATAGTATTATTGTGGGAATCAAATTTGGACTTTTAAATTCATCGATATTGAATTTAAAATAGTGCTCAGTTGGGTAGAGTGTTACCTTAAATTAAATATTCATGAATCTAAATTTAGGTCCCAGTTCATGTCCCATGTTAAAACTGGTCAGGCTAGTAACACCTGAAGAAGAGAGGAGAATAGTATCACCCAAAATGTTTGTATATATATACTGACATATGTGCTATTAATAATAGTTGATTGTGATTGGAAAATTTTAATAAAGTTTATTTATTTATTTTAAAAGATATTTAATATTAGATAATGGAATTATTCCAACAAATCATTAATACTAAAATGCCTTCATCAGAAACCATCAAACAATCATGCATACTGTTTGGTAAAAGGATATTTTGAATGTCTCAGTTAAAGGGTCAAAATTTTAGGATAGTTTACACTAATGCACTTTCTGCAAAAATAAAAAAAATAATGTGATGTAACCATGGGAAGGTAAGTAAAGAAACAAATTAAATTAAAATTAATGATTAGTAATTCTTAAATATTTAGTTTATTCAGAATTTTTTTAAAGAAAATAAAAAAACACTAAAAGTTACAACAGTTTTTATACTCACGACAATATAGTGTAGCAATTAAACAAAGGCTTTGCTTTTCAGGAATCGTGGGACATAGAAGGGATTTTGATAAGGTGAATTAGATTATTTTGATGGTTATTTTAAGGAGAATGAAATATACATTTTAGATACTTTGTATATAAGTCAGAAGAAAGACGTATGTTCAGGTACTGTTTTTTTTTTTCCTCTTTTGATTATTGTTTAATGTTATCAGCATTGTTTTTATAAGGAAGGAGTTAATAGTATAGAAGAAGGGCTTTTTGTACCAGATTTGTTGAAGATATTAATAATATTATGTAGATGAGTTTATAATAAGTTTGAGATAAGAATAGTATGACAATCGAATGGGAGAATGACAATTTAAGATTGATAAATTTTACAGCAATTATAAAAATGTTAGTGGTTTTATACATTTAGAATTTTGGGTTTACTAATGATCAAAGTAACTGCAAAGAAATTAGATAATTGAAGTAACTAAATAGTGAATTATGAGTTGAGGGAATTTTGAATTTACATTTAAGAAAAAAGTTTGAAAATGTTTTGTTTGAAATATATAAGGATAGACATGGGCAACTACAATATATATATATATATATATATATATATATATGTATATATATATATATATATATATATATATATATATATATATAAAGAAATATGAATTTGGAGAAAGTTAGAATAGTATGATTAAAAAATAACGACTGAAGACATTAAAGAAAGGAATTGGAATATGGCTAAAGGTTTAAAAAGACTGTGGAAGATGAAAGGAATAGATCTAGAAAAAAAACTAATTGATAAGGTTTTTAAAAGCTGACAACATCATGTGAATGATTGGAAAGAGTATTTCAGAACGGTAGGCAGCCCTGGCTTTTAGACAGAAAACAGTTAATAAAATTTCACATTTCATGAAAACCGGGCATATATTTTCAATTTATCCAGTATTGTAATACAGAATTATTTTTCACAGTTTATTTATTTGGTTTAAGTGCAAAAATCCCCAGAAAATTTGAAATTCTTTAGGATATAGTCTGTTAAAATTTTAATGTTTTTTTTTTCTATTTACAGCTGTGTATAGCATAATTTTATGATTGAAGTGCTAAGCATCCAAGAAAATATTATATGGGGGGTGAGTCAAAAATTATCTACACTTTGTAGTATTTATTTTAGCCAACTTTCATTAAAAACAAATGCATCAATTTTTGACATTTGTTCATCTGTCAAAAGCTTTTGTGTTTCCTCTTTAAAAAATATTTTAAACTAAGTTGTTAGCTGAAATGCACCATACTTCACCTCTTCATTAGATTGAATCTTCTTCTTTATAAGGCTTCTTTCAATGAACCAAATAGGTGACAGTCCACTATGACAAGATTAGGACTGTAGGGGATGATACTCCAATATCTTAGAATAAGGTTTTTGGAGAGTATCAACAATGAGTGTGGATGTCCATTATCAAGCAACTGCAGTTTTTTGAATTTTGTCCAAATGTTAGATTTTATCTTCTCAATGAGTACCTTTTTGTAATGACCATTGTTGATTATTGAACTTTTTTTCTGATAATGTTCCAATACTGATCTCGGTGTATGGATAATTTTTTGACTCACCACAACAATCTAAATATCATAGGATTGTAGTCCTCTGTATTTTGTCCAAAATGTTAGGTTTCAGCTTTCAGTGAGCATTTTACTGTAATGAAAACTATTGATTGTTGAATCTTTTTTCCCCCCCGTAATGTTTCAATACTGACTCCAGAGTGCTGATTATACAAAGTAGATATATCCATGACTATTTGTAGTTAGGTCCACAAAAATGTACAGTAAACAGATTAACATAAATAATGGCAGGAAACAGGGTTATAATTAAACATCTACTTTTAAATTAATTAATTTATTGATCTGTATGTGTTTGTTTGGGTTTTTTTTTTTAAAAAAAAACAAAAAACTATACAGTCTCAAACACAAATCATTGTCTTTTTACATAAGCAGGTAATTGTAACTTTTCTTTTTTATTTTTTAAAAAATGATTTACCATATATAAGAAATATCTATATAAATAAATATACTTTATTAGAAAGATGGTAAATGGATGTTAATTAGAATACACTTTATTGGAGAAAGAAAATAGATTGCTATGACCAGGGCCTGTCAGAGAAAATGTGAGGCCTGGGGCAATTAATATTTTAGAGGCTCTTGAAAATTTAAAATAAGAACTTGGGGAGAGAGAGACGAGAATTGAGAGTTTTTATTTACAGGCCTGAAAACAGGACTCCGGGAGCAGTTAATTATGAGTCGCAGAAATGAGCAAGCAGATCAGATACAGATAGCACTTGGATAGGGTAGATTCACTCTAGCACTATTACTATCATAAAACAATGTTAGAACAGAACTGACAAACAAGAGATTGATACTATTACTTCTGTCAAGCCCTGAGCATTGCAGTCACTTTCATCAAAGAGTCGTCAAATTGGAACATCATCTTTAAACTGGCTTATGTTTTTGACTCATTGTATGCCTGTTTGCAAAAGTTTTTTTTCAAAAATTTTTTTGGGGGAATTTAATTGGAAAATTAAGGCCATTCTTCAAGTCATAACATCACTTTGCCTTCTCCCATATTTTTGTTTAACATATTGAGTTGCCTAGTTGAGGCCCCTAATATTGTGAGGTCTGGGACAGCTGCCCCTCTTTGACTCCCATCTGATTGGCTATGTCTATGATATATTTAAGTTAAATACATTTGATATTCCAACCATAATAGTTCATCTAAATAAAGTGATGAACAAGATTGACGATATATTTACAAATTAAAAATAAACCAAGATTAAACCAGATTATAAAGATTTAAAATAAAAATGTTCTAGTCAAGAAGGAGCTTCAGTAATAAGTTAATACATTTAAATATTTAGAAAAATGATAAAAGAGATTGGAGAAAGAACTTTTAATGAAAATTGAAATAGCTAAACAGTCTTTCAATAATAATAATAGTAATAAAAGGTTGTTTTATTGGCCGTTCAACTTGCGATTAAGAAAGACTGCAAATGTCATGTCTAAGATGTAAAGTTTATATGAAACTGAAAGTTAGGTTATTAGAGGGTGATTTTTGAGATGAAAGTTTGAAAGAAAATGGAGAGGATTAGTTATATTGATAAGATTATTAATTACAAGATGTTTAAAGAGAGGTCTTACTTGGTTTGTGCAATAGCATAGCAACAGATTCTGGAGGTCAAAGTTCATGGATTACAGCATAGCTCTGACACTTGCGGTATGCCAACTTCTTATGAACTCCTCAGATATAAAGCCTTCAGTTACTCAGTTGCAATCTTTAGTGTCTCTATAAATATACTGGACCATTAATAAAGGTGGGAGGATTCCACCTTCATTGTTAAAAGGAGGTTGCCTTGACAATGGTTTGAAATTGTCGATTGTTAATGAAACTGGGATTTGTCTAAGTGTTGAATGTTTTTTAAAGATCAATATTATTAAGTATGTGAAAAGGAGAATTTCACTGAAGAAATGTAAATTTTAAAAAATTGGGTTAGTCATGGTATGGTAGAGATCATTTTAGAAGTTGAAGTCACAAAGGTAAAGACGTACATTAATATTAAGGATGTGGAAGAAGATAGGTGTAATCTTAACACAAATGGAAAGATAGGAGACTGAATAAATAAAGCGGAGCATTTTATGAAACCTATCTTTGTTAGCAATGACTAATAAATATTATAATAGAGAGTTAAGAGTAATTAATTATTGTTCTTTTTGTTTTATTTTTACATTAATAAAAAAAAAGCATATGGTTTTATTGCCCAGGACTTCAGAAGAAGTTCGAGAACCACGTCTGGAGCGCTAGAATCGATTCTGGAAACTGAAATCCCCAAGTTGGACGCTTAACCAATACTATTAATATTTAAGAAGGAGCGTTTTTTTTTTTTTTTTTAAAGTTGACTATGGACGAGGAATTCTATTCACAATTAATAGTTGGACATGTTTGAAAAACACTGTTGTCATGTAATATATAAGGGATTCGAACTCAGACCCTCAACTCTCCATGCCATTTCATATTGCTGACCCACTTGATCATATACACTGTTGTCATGTTTTTTTTAAATAAATGTATGCGAATTCATAAATATTTTTAATTTGGTTTTAACATATGTTCTTGTTAGATTGTGAAGATAATTTATTTTTATAGCAATGTATTTTTAAAAGCAGTTTATAACAACAGGAAAAAGATTGAAAAGAACAGGATTAAAGGGTAGGGGCTTGTTGTTGTTTTTTTTCCATAATTCTTATTGTTTGTTTCTATTATTATTTTATTTTTTTATCAAAAATTTTATTTTTATGTTGAAAATAATTGTTGTAATTATAGTTGGATATTTGTTGTTCTAGACAGGTTTATACTTTTCGTCTTTATATATCTATATAAAAAACATGACAATGTATTGTATTATTCAAACATCAGAAACCATTATTTGGATGTGTATGAAAATAAAATGAATAATTTTACCCTAGGTAAGATTTAAGCTTTTTTATATCATTTTTTTTATTTATTTAAATAGAATAAAAAACAAATTTGCTGTGTGCATATATATAAAAGACTTTATGATGTACTTATTAGCACATCTGATTATTATGCTTGTGATCCCAGGTTCAAATCTAGGTGAAACTTGGAAATTTTTTAGATATCTGAAAAGCCTAGCTTAAGATTGTTTTTTTTTTTTTTTTTTCAGGTAGATAATTTATGATCCAGCAAAATATGCATTTATTGATTCTTGCTGCTATATAAATAAGATTGTTTTTTGTATATATAAAAGTATGTAATTAATATGTTTTATACATGTTACTTATCTCAATATGTACACAAAGTACAAGCTTATATATATATTCAAAATCCTCCCTCCCCTTTTATATATTAAATAAATGAATAAATGTTTAGCGTTATAAAAATAGCATCACATAATTGTGTTATTTTTATTGTTATTTTAGTTTTGTGTATTATTTTCTTATTGAAAAAAAATAAATAAAAGCTATTTATTGATAGAGCTTGACTTTATATTTAACTCTTGGATATATATATTTTTTCTCATATGTCATAGCATCGGCCGGGACGCGAACCCACAACCATCAGCAACCAACTACTTGCTTGCAAGACGGCTGCGAGGACCTCTCGGCTAACAACGCTTGACAACTCTTGGATATTGACTTGAAATATTTTAGTATGTGAAGTTGTAGCAGACTTTGTTTCATTAAGTCTGAAATCATGAAAAATACATATACTGTAATAAAAGTGGTATATAGTAACAGATGCGTTACTATGCTAAATTTAATGGTGCTTATTATTGCTTATTTAACTGTCCGAAAGTAATAAAACCTTTGCTGTCAAATGACCATTTATTACAGTCCAGAGTATCCTATTTTCATAGTTTACAGGGTGGTTTGAGAAAATACCAATATGACTGCTTATTTTTTTAAATCATCTGATTATCTTATTTGTGCTTATCATTGCTCACAAATGATTTCCACCCTTTCTATAGTTTTGTTATTTGCCAGTATCATATTTTTGACATATATTTTGCTTTTGTTTATTATAAAAAATATCACACCTTAATTAAACTATCATGAGTAAAACTGTTGTGAGCTACATGCAAGATTTTTATTGGTCTAGGTTTTAAAATAAATTTTATACAAACACATGGGTATAATCACCCCATTATTTTTTAATTAAGAATGTTACTAATTCACTAATAAGAAATTAATGCAAATGAGTTCATCATTTTTTACATGTTTAATTTGTTCCAAAATAGTAGCATGAGGAATGAATGGGGGGGATGCTAATTTCCATAAGATAATATTAATAGCATTCAAAGTGTACTATAACACTTTATTTTATGTTATATAATGAGCGTGCCAATAGCTCTTAACAAGCTTTTCAAAATATAATATTTGTAATATTACAAGCTTATTAAATTAAGTCAGGTGATATATCATTTAATTCCATTGCATTTTATTTTATATATTTAATACACTTAAACATAATATGAAAAATAACATTACAAATAAATCAAGTCACATGACCTAATTTACTGATGAAGCCAGTAACAGAAACCGGTCTGGGGTTGAGGATATTCTGCAAAGCTTAAGAACTTATTTGCGAGCTCTTTATAAATCATTAATAATAACATTTTATTATATTGTATATGTATTTAAAAAGATGAAGGAAGGGGTTAAATAATGAATAAACATAAAAGTTAAAAGTCATTTAAATGCCACACTCACAATTTTATTGTTATCAATTTTCTTTTCAAATTTGCAAATATATTTTTCTGGATTTGCATTTTTGTAACTTAAAAAATGATTTCTATATATTTTTTATTGCTGTTTTTATATTCACAGATTAGCATATAATGTTGTAATACTTTAAAATAATATATTATACTGTACAATGCAAGCTGACATAGACAGAAAATTCAAATCACTAATCAAGATGTAATGTGATGCACTGTGGCTTCTTCTTTATTGGAGTCAGGAATCTCTCAGTCACAATGCCCAGAGAATTCTACCTGTTAGTCACCTTATCTTCTGCTTCCATGCCCCACCCTAAGTTTGTCCCATATTCTTCACTATCCTGCTCCATCCCATTTCTACAACAATATTTGTCAATTCTCTGACTTTTATACCTAAATTTCCCATATCTTTCCCTAAACCCAGCATAAAAACCAATAACCCATTTTCTGTATAATCACTTTATATTTATTCTGCCACATCTTCCTTATTTGTACCCTTTCTGCTTGCAGCCATTTACATTCAATTAAAGATGCCTAATACTTTCTATCCCTTCCTTACACAACTTGCAATCTAAATCACCCACATTTTTTTATGTGTATATTCCCTTGTTGCTAAAATCCTGTTCAAGCCTTAAACTACTTTCCTTGCTATTATCATAAAATAATTCATACCTAATATTCTTCTACTTCTAAATATATTTAAACTCTTTTTACTCTCTTTACTAGTTCTCCATCTCTTCAACTTCAAATTTTATTATTTCTTGCCACTATAATACTCAACAATTCTCATAACATAATCATCTCCATCTTTTATATAAGTATACCAACATACATTCTTTATCCAAATCTTATAATACCATACTGCCTTTCTCATCCATCTTGTTGCCTGTCCTTTACTCGTAACCAAATTAAATACTATTTGGGCTATTATCCATAAATTGCAATGTACTGAACATTTTCATTTTGCTTTTTGCATCTCTCATATAAAAACTTGACCATCCCCATTTCTTCTTGAATTGCCTCCTTTGCCATCCATACATCTGTATCTAATGCATGTCTTATGATTTCTCTTTGTCTTTTGTCTAAGTAATCATACACCCCTTTATTAACACATAATGCATCATTACCTTATGTTAACTTTGCTGCTACTACTTCCATATAATCCTAGCTACATCATATTTATTATATGAAAACACTATTAATTTTTTTATCAATCCCTTTTTTTCTTTACATCATTTATCAATTTTGTCTCCCATTCATTCAAGCAATTTCTCTGAGATTTTCAAATAGTTATTCACCACACTTAACTTTATATCCCCCAATAAAAGTTCTTTCCCTTTTCTTTACCCAGTATTAATCATCATTACTTTTGATTTTTCTTCACTAATCCCCATCTTTTTACCCACTCTTGTGTACGACTTCAGCATAACTTCCATATCTTCTAATTTTTGTGCACAAGTAGGCATTATCCACAAATAAAATACCTGATAATGTATATACTTGCTTGCCACTTATTAATAGTATCTCTATCCCTCTTCCTAGTCTTTCTATTGCTCTCTATATTTATCTCAAATGCAACAAAAACAAAATAGGTGACATAGGGCATCCTTGCCTTAGTCCCACCCCATTTTTAACTTTAACTGATTATATATTTCCTAATTGATACATATACTAATTATTCTCATATAATTTTTTAATAAGATCCACTAAAGCTCCATGCATTACCAAATTTACTAAACTTGCCCATAATCAATTTCTATTTACTCTATCATATGCCTGTCTATATCTATAAAAACCATATATAACTTTCTATCTGTATTTCTACTCATATCTATAAGTTGTGTAACTATAAATAAACTATCTCCTATATGCTTATCCCATTGAAAATCTCCTTGCATTTCTCTGACTATTATTTTCTTCCATCCATTTTGTGATCCTTCCAGCCACCATATATGCGAAAATTTTATATAACCCTGACGTTATCGCTATTGGTCTATAATTGCTTAAGTTTCTATGATCCTTACCCTTTTCTTTAAATAATAGCTTTACTTTTGTATTACTCCACCTATCCAGAAAATTTTCAGTAATACCCTCTGTGAACAAATATGAACTGAAGTACAGAATTTATTTGTTCATAGAGGGCATTGCTGAAATATCTTAACATCATGGGGGTCTTGGTTTTATGCTGGATTTGGGAAATGATAAAAGGGATTTAGATATAAAGGCCATAGAGTTGACATAGATTATGTTGTGGAAATGGAATGGAGTAGAATAGAGAAGAATATGGAAAAAACTTAGGGCAGGGAATTCCTGACTCCGAATGAAGAGGTCACAGTGCATCACTTCATGATTGGTGATTTGAATTTAAAATAGTATATATTTATTTTTGTCTTATATCATCAGAAGTAAAACTTAATTTCAAATATAATCAACTTCATAATCACAAGTTCATTTCGTTTGGATAATTTTATGCAAATTTTTTATGTTCTTCTAAGACTACTTTCAGTTGATCATTAACCATTTCTTATTTAAAAGTTTGTGATAGCCTCAGGTACTGCATTGCATTATCAAAATGCCAAGTGATATCTACATTTTGTTCCTTTTATTGTCTTTTAATTTCGTATTTAATATGTAGATATTATGTTTATATACAACTTTAGAAGATATTAAACATTGCTACAACAAAATGCATTACAATTACTGAATACAAATACTTAATGTAATAATACTTAATATAGTCTCTTTCTTTCTCTTTTGCAAGTTTCCAGTTTGTGAGACTTCCATTCATAATAAAAGAAGAAAATTTTATATATATATTTGTCCATATGTCAAAGCATCAGCCGGGAAGCGAACTTGCGACAATCATCTGCAAGCAACTGCTTGCTTGCAAAGGCAGCTGCGCTGACGTCTCGGCTATCAATGCTTGACAAGAAAATTTTATATTTTACAATTAGTCATTCATGAATGTGCAGAAATATATAAATGATATCTCCTGTGTTTGTAAAACATATATGCATATATACTCTCATATGTATATTTACTAAAATTTTAATAGTCTTTATTTAGTTACCAATGTTAGAATTTTATTTATTGCATCAATTTGGTGAAAAGTTGTAATCGTATTATATCTTACACCAAGACTGAATTTGTCAAATGAAATCTAATGTGTAGTAAGTCAGGTGTTGCCATTTCTTGTAGTATAAGATGTAAATCATTTTTTCACCAGATAGCATTAGATGTCCAACATAAAAGAGAGGTCAGTGGAGAGATTTCCATTTATTATTTATTTTTAAAATGTTGTGATGTTTGTGGTTTTAATAAATATAAAGATAGTATTCTTGGAAGGAGAGATTATATTCTTGGAAGGAGAGATTTACTGCATCAGTTTTGACAATCCTTGAAGACCCAAGAATGAGTATATAAAATATTTATTATGATTAATGAAAGTTAAATATTTTGTGGATGATTAAGATGTAAATGATAAAAAATAAATGAGTAAATTGATGTAATAATTGGATAAAAGTATTTAGTAAAAATGTTCTTAAATTAAGCAACAATTAAAATGGCTAAGTTCAAAGTTGAACTAAATGCTAATAGCTTTTTGCTGGAATTTTACCAAGAGATAAAAGGCATTTTATCTTCTAGTAAAAATTCAGATAAAAGCTATCAGTAAGTATGTGATTCAACTTAAATTTGGAAATTTTAATTGGTAGTAGTTTTGTATTATTATTACTGGAAACTTTTCTCATTTATGTTATGGATTTACTGAGCATTGATTCTAGGTAGTGATAAAAGATTGAGAGCAGATATTAAGTAGAAAATAATTACAATAGGTTATTGCTTCTAGTTATTTTGTAAGTTTGTTGGCCGATAATAAAAAGTAGCAATAGAAGCAATTGTATGGTGATTGGAATATATAAACATCCTCTTAATACATGAAAATCTTTTGTGATCTTTTGTAAGTTCAAATTATAATAAAGTAAAGATTAGCCTTTCAAACTAACGAACATGCGTTTTTTACGAATGTTAATAATAGTAAATGAATACTTTCATCTCCAACATAAGATAAAGTCTTTGTGAATGAATAAAATGAATCCACTTATTCATTCAACCCACTTATTCATTCGCAAAGACATTATCTTGTGTTGGAGATGAAAGTATTCATTTATTATTATTAACATTTGTAAAAAGTGCATGTTCGTTAGTTTGAAAGGCTAATCTTTAGTTTATTACAATTTATAAACAGAGCGCTATATAAATAAATGCCTCATTTACATAAATTCAAATTAGAAAAAGGTTGTGGCTTTGTATGGAGAAGAGAAATGGATGTAAAAATAATGACAACGTTTTTGGTAAGATAATGGAAAAAAATAAATTGGAAGTCTAGGATTTGCAATGTTGAAGTAAGCAAGTGATAAAAGATATGTGATTAGTTTTTTTTAAGTCGTTATATGACAATTGATCACTAAAATATCCGATTGAGGACTCCAGTTATGTTTAACTGATCAAATTTTTGTTTTCTCATTTCTTAATTGGGAATTAATACAGTAACCTATTGCTCATGCGTTATAATTCTAATATAACAAATAATAATAATTAAGAAATAAGAGATGGCAAAAGAAATTGGCATATATTTGAGACAGAGGATTGTGAAGTAAGTTTTATAAAAATGAAAAGAATAGAAATAATAAAAAGTAATTTTGAGTTAGAATCATTGGCAGAAAAGTTTGAAGAGGGGTTGTAAAAATGATGTATAATATCTTCCGTCTGCAAAATAATTAATGGTGGTCTTTATATATATATGATTAATTGAATACATATATATTTAGACAATTATTTGATATTCATACACACGGGTATGCATGCAACATATATAATATTTCTATTGCACATTATATTGTGTGAGTTTGTATGTTTAGTTTCTTTGTATGATAAGTTTTATTAATGATTACTGCACTATCAAAAGAAGTACAAAATAGTATATGTTTCTGAAATGGTAGTTTAGTCATGGAAATATTTCTTCTATTAAATCGTTTATTGATCACCAGTGACAGTCTATTTTACAGGCAAATAAAATTTTGTTGAGTTCTTCCCTTGATATTTCTTTTTTCCTCCCCCTTCTTTTGTTCGAATCTTATCTATTGACTTCTCTGGCCTTTCTGAGTGACTGCCCTGTCTCCACTTTTGTTAGTCATTGTACTTTTGATTTAGATTATAAATTTCAATTGTTATCAGTAGGTGGGAGAGAGCTGTCTCTAAGGACAGTATATAATTTTAAGAACCATTTTCTTTCTTGTGATATGTTTCTTTTATATTTAGTATTTGCTTACGCCAATAGCTGTCACTAACTATCTTTGATATTTTTATTGTTGGAAAGAGAATTACATTTATTTACTTTTATTTACAAATTTCAGAAGAAGCTTTAAACTTAAATCTGATTTTTGAATTTAAAAATTTAAATGTATATGTGTGCATCTATGTACACATGTTTTGAATTAATGAATACATGTTTACGATCATTTAAGTGCATTTTTGAAGAATCATTTATGATAAACATATATTTATGTTAAAATTGAAATAATTTTATTTTAAAAAGTAGTTTAAGAATGATTATTATTCTAATAAATATACAAATGTTTTTTTAATATATATATATTAATACTAATGATAATACTAGAAAAAAAAAATACAGTATATATTTTTTTAATTTGTTTTTTTTAAATTAAAATATTTTATTAATGTCAAATTTTATTATAAATTAGCATACATAATATATCATGCTATAATTATTTCAATTTTTATTTCCACTAGCGAATTTTTTAATAGCATGCTTCATGAGGGCACATCCTCCCCCATCTTTTTAATTTCCTTTTTTGGTTTTAAATATTAAATATAGTATTGTATTTTAAAGGATAAACAACGTAAAGGATGCTAAAATGTATTAAAATTATATCACTTTATCGTTAATAATGTAGAATAATTTTTACACTTAATTTTTTGAAATTTCAATTCTATATAAAGCAAATAATATATTTGTTTTGCCATAATTCCTATGCCCGAGTTCTTTTAGGGTCATCATCATAGTCAACCATTATCAATCCACTGCAGAATGAAGGTCTATACAAATTCAATCTATCTTCTCCGATCTCTAGCCTCTCTTCTCCACATCACCCCTGCACACTTTCTTATTTCATCCATCCATCTCGCATGTGGTCTCTTTCTTATTTCTTTTTTAAGTATCTTATTATATATCTTATTAAAGTTAATGATGTAGCTCTAAACTCGTGGTGCTTAATATTGGGTTAATGTGGCCGATAATGGTAAGCTGAGGTATTGATCAAGATTATCATTTGAAGATATTTGCTTTAGGTGACATTTATTGCTTTAACATTTGTATACTGAATTTATTATATTTCGAAATAATTGAGTGAAAAGCTATGGAAACATGTTATTTTATATTAAGAGAAATCTTTAGCATTGATAAATCAAGGCAGGCAATAGGAAGAATACCCAAATTAATTTTATATTGATGAAAACGAAAATACTCCCTGGTACAGATTATATTATATGAGACAGAAACACAAACATTGACAGAGAAAAGTGAACAGCCTATTAGCGACAGAACTAGATTATTCAGAGATCAGCAATAAGATCAAGATTGGAGAAAATAACAAATTAAGAAATCAAAAAAGTGGATGGAAGGATAAAAACATGATATCACTCATTGAAGAACGAATATTGAGATGATATGATCATATTAGAAAAATGAATTGGAAGGTCAAGAAAATGGTGGAAAGATCTGGTGATTAGCGTTGGATGGAAAAATCTGTCAGAAGTATATGCTACGGGTAGAGAAAGAAATATGAAGGGGAAAAATTCAGGAATCTTTTGTTTGCAGATCACCTAAAACAGTGAGAAAATTTTGAATACCATTGGGTTTTGTTTTGTTTTTAATATTAAAATTTATTAAACTGTTTTTATTTTTTAAATATAACTGGTAATTTTTCAACATTCACTAATTCAGTAAATAATTGCTAAAGCATTTCAATAAAACAATTCCTAGTGAAAACTGTAAAAATTCAAATAATTTCAGTTGATTTCTATGAAAATAATTATTTGCGTAATGATGAACGTTTTAATTATATTTTTTATCATTTATTAAGATGCAAAATTTCATTTGGTTCAGTATGAATTGCATCTTAGGGGTCCTTTATTTTTTCAGATATTTTTATTCCAATGTTTAAAGATTATGTGTGTAGTAGAAATTTTAAATATATATTTATACGTTGAAAAAGAAAGACGAAAGTGAATTATTCCATATTTTTATATGTATATTAAAAAAAGCAACAGATATATTAATCGTTAATTGAGGTTTAAAATTTGTATTGAACTAGGAATTGCATTTATTCCAAAGCAGATAGTAAAGTTATAATCGTATTATGTAAATCAATGTGTAATAATTTGTGTGTGTGTGTATATATATAGTAATAGTAACAAGTCAGATGTCACATGACTTATATATAGCTTGCACTTACAAATATGTAAAATTAAGAGCGTGCTAATAGCTCTAAACAAGCTTTTTTTTTTTTTTTTTATGATAAATGCTACTACAAGAGAAGGCATTCAAATTATTTTTATTTTAAATGGTCCCCATCCCCAGACCGGTTTCGACCTATGGGTCTCTTCAGTGAGGAGTTGGGACATTAGATCTATATATATATATATAAGCATGAATAGATTTCGTATTTATGTAACATGTAATTGTCGATCTTTGAAAGTTTCTGTAATTCTACTAATCTGATTATGGATTGTGTAACTAAAATAGGATTATCTGTTATTATTCTAATAAGACACTTATGCAAGAATGGTATTGTAGTGTAGTGATTATGCTCATAAAATAGGATTCAAATCTGTGCTAAATTGCAAATCCTACGATTTTTTTTTCATGGATCTAGCCCTAGCTAGCCTGGTTAGTTATCCAATTATTCCTCATTAAGTAAAATGGGTATCTAATTTTTCTTATATTTAGAATAAAATAAAGATGGAAAACTATGAATGTTTTTTTCTACCTTGAGATTAGGAAATATTGAGTGATGATTTTTTTATAACTATTGTTTTTTAGATGGCTAATGATGAAGTTATTGTTTTACTGCGGTTATATCTTGAAGCAATATAATCAATTATATGGACATATAAAAATAGATATATATTTATAGTAATCTATTTTAAATATAAATGAGAATTGAAATATTAAAAAAAATGATATTCGGAAATTAGTATAGTATTTGCCTAATCATAATGAATGAATTAAAAATAATTGCGTGGGAATCGATTTTTTTTTATTATAAAAAAACTAGTTAATAAATAGCTAAATTCAAATCACTTGTATATTACTGTCTTTATTTATATATATATAGAGAGAGAGAAGGAAAAGAAGTAGAGGGAGGGGGAATTTTTTTATTATAAATTTTAGTTGAGATTAGTTGAGATTTTATCAGTCACATAGCGATTTTCTTTTTTGTGGAGAAGAGATAATATCTAACAGTCATCATTAAATTCAATTATTAAATCACTACATTATATTTCCTCTAAGATTTAAAACTGAATAAGTCTCAAACTCAGTGTTTATCCTTGCAACATATGGGCTTAATAACAACAGGTGTGTACAATGAAGTTTAGGCTGTCTTTTCTAGTTGTTACTATCTCAGCAACTTTGAAGGGTGAGATTTTTGGTGACAGATCTTTTGTCACAGACTTTTAAAAAAAGTTTGTTAAATTATATTTTTCTGATTACTAGCTCTATTCAGCTTTATTTACCACACCAAGCCAATGCATCCATGCAAACAGTTTGAAAAATCTAGTATTGTTAACCTAGAAGCTTTGTTAGTTTGAAAACATTGGCTACTGAAGCAAATCTGTTGAAGAAAAAGAGGAGGGGGTGATTTTGAGGTTTCCTGTTTTTTTTCTTCTTCTTCATAATAAATTTTGTATTATTATTATTATTATTTATTTTGTATATATTTTTCAAGTTGGTCCAGAAAGATCCAACCACTTAGATGTAATTCATGTGTACTAAATAAGATTATAACTTATTACTAACATATGTTAAACTTTTAAGTTGATAAACAGACCAAACTTATGAAAAGGAGGGGTTCAAACTATAAATAATACTTATAATACACGAAGGATTAATAAGGATAAAACAGGATATTTTAAAAGAATAAAAGGAAAAAAATTAAACATTATAATAAAGGAAAATATGGCATGGTGAATTTTATTAAAATTTTATTTTATTTTTTAATGTTGTGAATTTAAGTCTTCATAAATAATATATATATAAACATGTTTTCTTACTTACAAAGGTTGATTCTTTCTTAAATGAGAACCAGTTAGATACATTTTCAAATTAAATCACTTTCTTTTTTGTAGACTTAATTATATTTTCTTTATTCGCAACGATTTATTTTTTTTACAAAAAAAAAAAAAAGTTTTCAGTGGTATATAAAAAAAATCAAACTGTGGATTTTGAAAATATTATTCGAGTTTTAATTAGAATGATAAATTCTTTGTTTACGTAGTTAAAGTTTTATTATACATTAAAATAAATTGTATGATTATTTGCTTAAATCATTACGGTCATCGTCCTTACGTCAAACTATAAAATGCATAGTTTTTGATCAATTTTCAATCGTACAGAAATTAATATTAATAAATAATGGTCATAACAAAAATGGGGGGACGGGGGACGACGTCTGTAAATTATTTCTCTAAAGGAAAAAAATATATACATAAAAACCTTAAAACTCAAAAGTTGTCAATAAAGTTGATTTTATTGAAAATGGCGTAAAAAATGTTTAAGATATCATTTATAGAGCTTGGGTTTAAACTAAATTTTATTTAGCACGATAATATATTATTTATATTGAATTCTTCTGTGCATAGTTTTTAATATGCATGCATATTTTAACTACATTGATATCAATCTTAAATACATCATATTCATATGTTTGTAAATAATATAATAATAAGATTAATGATTATATTAATTTTTATGATAAAATAATTAAAATAAAAATAAAAACTTCTTTCTAGTTTCAATAAAAATTGAGCTTTGCTGTTTCATTGATTTTACTATGTAGTGTATAATTATTTATTTTTGATGATTGTATGTACATTCTTCAATAAGCATTCAACTATGAAATTAACATTTAATATTTTTTTTTAGGATTGTTTCTTGGATTAATAGTAAGATAGTTTGATTTCAGCAAAGAATAAGGAAATTTAAAAATTTAGTTGTTTTTTTTTAATATTATTTATGAAAATTATTAGTTTGATATGCAAATTCATGATTAAATTTAACAAATCACCTATAAATAGAGGTATATTAATAATGAATTAACTGGGCCAAATGTCTTACTAAAAGAAGAAGGGGTTTCATTTTTGGATATTAAATGTATGCTCTATTTATTATTATTTAAAGAAAAATAATATTAATGCACTTTTTTTCAAAATAGTGATGATGTCCTTATGTGTATATCATTCCTTTAATGCCATTAGAAGAAGGTACTTTTTCAAATTAAAATCATTTTGAAGAGTATTGTAAATGAGCTTACATTGAATGAATCAATCATTCTCAGGGGTATCAAGAGTGAAATTTTGACACAATAGATTATAATGAAATAATAGAGGAATCTGCAAGAAAATATAAAAAGATACTTAAACAATTTGATCATTTAATTCATTATATGGGTTTTTTAGCATTTATGTATTAGACCTGCTGTCTGTATTTGCCATGGCAGAATGCAGTATCTTTCCTCAGTGTGTGTGTGTATTGGGGGGGGGGGGTTGTGATGAGAAAATGCCATAGTTGTGACTTTTAATGCATTTTTAAAAGCTGTGGCATTCTGCCCTTGCTACCCCCCCCCACTAGCAAGGTACAGCCTTCTGCCATGGCAAACACGGACAGCAGGTCTAATACATAAGTACCAGGTTTTTATACCTTTTTTTACATTTTAAGTTACTGTTATTTTATTTATTAAAAAATTATGTCTACTGTATTTAAACCATTATTCATAATGATTTATTTATTACTGATCACTAAATATTATTATTAATGATTAAAATTATAATTATGTGAATATAACTAATAAATAGCATCACATAGATTAGTCCTTACTTTTGTCTACATGGACCCAGTTTGTAACTTTGTAACTGTGGTGTAAATAATATTTATTTTTTTTAATTTCTTGCATAGTGTCTCTTATCACTAGATTCGTTTTGGCTTTTTTCAAAGTTTTTTTTTGTAGAATTGAAGCCTACTGAGTAGGCATTTATGAAATATGTAAAGCGATTTCAAATTTTGAATATAAACCTTGGACTTCATGGGCCTATAATCTAGTCCTGGCTATGAATACTTATTTAAATCTAAGTATACTTATTTAACATTATAGTTTACACATTTACAATTCAACTTTTACAAATATTAGAAATAAATTGCCTTAATGATAATAGATTTAATTAATATAGGAAGGAAATGAAATATCACTAAAATTTTAATAGTTTTTATATGCTGAATAGAAATTTAAAACTGTGTTTTTCTACTGTGATTTATAAGGGATAACATTAATAATCTCTGTAGTTTTATAACAATGATTTGTGTGTGTGTGTATGTGTGTGTAATGTTGAAATAAATCTCGATTTTTTTAGACTTCATGTAAAACATTCAAACATCATCTTCATTTCTGTTTAATGTTAAATCAGAGGTTTACTTCATTTTTCACAAATATCTCATGATTTTTTGACAATCCTTCTTTCTTTTAGAAAAAGTGTCCACCACTTTAACTCATTTCATTAAATCATTAATATCAAGCATTTACATTTGATCATGATTGGTGGTAGTTTTCCAATGATTATGATCCTCTTAAAAAACTTTAGAGCTTATTAATATTAAACATATGATTTTGTTAATACCTTATTAATAATTACTCTTTTATTTCAAACTTGCTATTGTTATACTCCTGGGTCTCGTTTTATGCGGATTATTTTAATGCGATTTTGAAGTTATGCAATTCATGTTTCTTCTTAATATCTTTCAAATTTCACTATATTTATTAGATATCAAGAAATTTAAATTATCAATAACTTATTTTGACTTGAAATACTTTTTTTTTTTTCAAAAATATAACATTATATTAGCAGCTAATGTGAATATGGCTTGAAGCTCTATTTAGAATCTTAGCTTCTATGTAAATAACCTACTTATACTTACGAGTAAATAATAATAATAATAATAATAGATTTATATTTACGTATAAAATATTGCAATAAATATTCAAACATTTTAAACTTTTAAAATGTATTTTGTTAGATATAACAGAAATAGATAATCTTTTAGATTTATAAAGTAAATAAGGAAGATTTTATTGGTTTTGTGAACTGAAAATAATCTTTCTAATGATAATGTATAATCTTTTTGTTTTGATTGTGATCTCATTTTTTTAATATAGAAACAAAATGTGAACATATAAAATTTATTTCAGTAATAAACAAAAAAAAAAAAAAAAACAAATTTATTAGTTTCTTATAAGTAAAAAATCTGTTAAATTCCAATGAGAGCTAAATAGTTAATTGTCTGGATATTGCGAGCTTTATAAACAATTAGTAAAATCATCGTCTCAAAGTTTAATCACCGATTACATTGTTGACAGAAAACCATTAACACAGCACAAGACTGAAAGTGGTGCTAGTTGTACTTGTTCTTGTGACGAATCTGATTTCTTACCAATTCACAAACAAACGCATATTGCCAAATAGCGATAATAATTAAAATATGTATGAAAAAATGTAAAATTAAATACTGTAGTTAATAAAAAGAGTAAAAAAGTTTGTCTTGTATTAATTTTTTTCAAATATTTGAAATTTTTTATTAGTCATACTTTATTTCCTTATTTTTTTAATGCGAATTTTAAAGTAATTTTTCCTTGTTGCTTTGCTTTTATGCGATTTCTGAAAATTACAGAACCTATCCCCCATTTTTCAAGGTAAGTTAAGTCTATTTTTGTGCGATTTTTTTAATGCGGGTTTTCTTCGGAACCTATCTACTGCATAAAATGTGACCCAGGTGTATACATTTCTCTTTCATGTTCATTTATCAATTTCATATAAAGTACATGTTATGTCTTAGATGGATGTCCAGTAATAGATTCTATATATAATAATTCTTGGATTGATTCCCAAGTAAAGAAAGTAAAAAGAAAATCTCAGTTATGTAGTGAAATAGAACTGTAGTGCTCAATCTGTCTTTGTTGCTTGAACCTCAATTAACCTCTAGAACAACTCACCAAACCATTACTATTATTCTAACACATATTATATAGACAATTATCTAATTTATTTATGTTTTACTATTTGAATTAACACTTTTAATAAACTTCATTGATGTAAAATAATTATATTCTTAGATGTATTTTATTTTTCTATGTTTTTTAATGCTCTTTTATTAATATTATTAAACTATATATTAGTTTTTTTTATGTACTTGTAAATTTAATCCAGATAGACCATATTTATTTACTGCAAATATTAACACACATGCTTTCATTAGTTAAATCTATCAGGTCTTTCATTACAATAAATAAATTTGTGCAGAAGAAAATTAACGTCTGATCATGTGCTGTTTTATAACTATTATAAATATCTGCATGAGTGTATGGAGATTTATAATAGTTATGGAACAGTATGCTAGCAGAGGTTAATTTTCTTCTGCACAATTATAAATTTTTAGCACTTAATAATAGTAGATTTAAAAAGTAATTTTGCAAGTGGAAATTTCAGTCTTATTTTTAAATAGATTTTATTTTTAAAATATAATAAATAATATTAGTAAAGATCACTTCACATTGATAAAATAAAAACAGATTCCTTGGAGTAAGACTGAAAACTTCTGGATGTATCTAGATACTAATTTGGGAAACACTGTATTAGAATACATTTGTTCAATTTTTTTTTTTTTTTGCAAAAAAACACATGTAATTTTATTTTGGCTTAATAAGTCAGTAGTTAATGATTAAGATTGTTTTTTTTTTTTTCTAATTATCTTTAACTTAATTTGTGAAGTAAGATATTTATATATTAATTAAAGAAAATTTGTGAAAAAATTTAATTTTAATTTTTTATCGAATAAATATTTTCATTTGCTCATTTAAATTCCATCCATAAAATGTTTTGATTTGTTTTTGTTATTTATTTATTTTAAGAGTACGTTGAATTTTTGAAATATATATTTTTTAAAAAAGGATATTAAACCCATAAGTGGTAAACATGTTTAAAAGTTAACATGTTAGTTAGCAAATTATTGCAGAAGACTTGATCTTAAAATGTATCTGATTTTCATGAATAAAACAGAACATCATCTCAAAAAAAAAAGTTTTTCAGAAGTGAGCACAATGACGTAGTTCTTATAGTCCATATGTTCATTGGAATTAAATAATTATATTGTAGGAATAATTACTTGAAATGGAAGAACTGCGAGAGAAGATGATGAATTGATTGTTAAAAATGAAAACTTAATTAGTTATTGTGGTATTTTGTGAACTTAGGTGAACAAGTTGTGGAGAAAGTGATAAAGAATTGTGAATTTTGTTACTATAAAAGATTTAATGGGAGTAAGATTGTTTTAGCTATAGGAACAAAATAATATTTTTCATAGCTTTTTTCTGGAAATGATTGTTTATTAGTGATCTGGAAGCTATTGTTGTGTGTATGCTAACTAGTGGATTTTATGATTATATATGAAAAAACTGAAACAATAATAAAAGAAAATAATAGTTAAGTATCATTAATAAGGAATGAAACAGGTAAAATATAATAAAGTTGTAGGTCAGAATAAAAAGTTTCGTTCACAAATAAAAGTTTGACATGTTATGTTAGAAAATTATGCAGTAATAATGAATTAATGGTTTAAGAGTTACAAAAAATGACAATTTACCCATGAAAAGTTTGAGATAATATGAGATTTTATTTAGATTGTATATTGATTTATATTTGACATTAAAAAATAATAAACTAACATACTGTATGAGGAGAAAACTAGTACAACATTAATTGTCTAGGTTAATTTCCTCTTGACAGAGTAACCATAGTAAGTTTAACTGATGATGCTTTATCCAATCTTCACCTAAAATCATTCTAACACTAAACTTTAATCTTCATTACAAAATTATGATCTTGCTAGGATGTATCTAAATTGCATGGTATTATAGCAAAGTACTAAAAATGAGATGGAACTTGTATTGATATTTCTTTTTACCATAAGAAACTAAACATTTATTCATGGAAATTGAAGTAAGGATTATGCATAAGGAACCATCATATATTTTAGCTTTTTTATCTGTTAATTAACTAAAAAAAAAAAAACCCAACACATTTATTTGTAATTAATTAGATTATTTATTCACTCATTTATATGTTACACGTAACAAAAAGAGATTGAAAGCAAAATATATGAGGGAGAGAACAAACAGGTATTACTAACATAATAGAAAGAATTAAGAGACTGAAGTGAAGTTGGTCTTGACATATTGCTAGAAGAGATGGTAATACATGGGCAATTGAAATCTTGAATTAGATTCCAGGAAATTGTAAAAGACCTAGAAAAGTAGACCATATGTGAGATGGATGGATGAAATAAGGAAGTGTGTTGGGATGAGATGGAAAAGAGAGGCTTGAAATTGGAAAAGATGGATAGAGAGACTTATCCTGAAGAGGGTCAATAATGGGTGAAAATGGTTATGAATTTTACCTGCTTATTTTATAATTGCACTTACAAAATGTATAATGATTTCCCTAATTAAAAGTTGTACTTGTGTGTTAAAATAAGTGCATAATTTACTCTTCATTATAAAATAAAAATAGATGAATTATTTTATTTCATTGATGTTGTTATATGTTCATCTTTAACATAACTTCATGTTTACCTTAAAATTCAATACTCAAGAATTTAAGGACCCAGGTTCGAATCCCATGCTAGTACTGTCACCAGTCAGGCCAGCAACATCTGAAGAAGAGGGGAGAAATACCTCTTGAAACATTGTGCGTATACCAACCTGTGTGCTATTCTAACAGTTGAATGTATTTGGAATATTTAAATAAAGTTACCTTTTTCTAAAGATATTCAATACTCATTAAATGATGGAAATAGTCCAATATATAAATACAAGATAACTTTATGTTTTTTTTTTTTTTAAGCAAATATAAACTTTTTTATGAATTCATGTTATAAATGGCATGTTATACAAAATTATTTAATGGTTTTACGGTCAACAGTATATATTAATACTGTTAGGGTGATCACAAATCAAAAATATAGAAATGTAAAAGTAAAGATTTTGTTATATAATCACACAAGCATAAACTTGAGTACTTATGTAAATATAAGTATGTTACACAAACTTACATTAAATATGCCATATTTTAAACAAACACTTGTTCAAAGCAACTGCCTTTTAATAAATATGTAAAATATTATTGTTCATTGTTATTAGATTGGATTTTTTTTCCAAGTTTAGATGTAATTTTTAAATCGAATAATGTCCAAATGTAGTGGTAATCACTATTTATTCAAGTATGCCTCTTTATCACTCACCTTTTTCTAGTCATAAGATTATATTTTAACTGTATATTTGAGTTTTACAAATTAGTATTTATTTAATTTCTAAAAACATAAGGTTACAACATATGAATGATCAGAAGAGATCAGTTTATAATGGATTCTTTATGCATCTGTATAAAGGTCATTAGATATATTTGAACTTTATAAAAATCTCTATCTATTCTTTCAAAAAAAAATTAATATTTTCTAATCAAATTTAAAATCGTTAATAATTATTTGTGTTTTATTGAAAATGACTACTGTTTATAAATGCTTACCAAAAGCATTACAAATTTAATGTAAATTTAGGAAATGTACATGTATAAATGTATGCATCAGGATGAGAATTTGGAGATATGTGAGGTTTGCCTTAACTGAAGAGACCTTAAAACAGGCAAAACTTACTATACGTATTGCCACACACAATAAGTGATGTGGTGATCATGTGATGTTTATTGACTGAAGAGACGTGATTGAGTTGAATTAATCTTTGGGGGCATTAGTATATTTTTCCGAAAGTCTACAACATTGTTTTAAATACTTAATAATAAATAGTGAGGATTTGTTTATTTACATAAGTAAAACTTACTATGAATAAATATTTGTGGGAATATTGTTTTATTTGAGAGCTTAATGACACTGCATTTGTAATGAAAAAAAGTCATTTCCCTTATAAAGAATTATAATAATTAATTAAAGAGTTCATTTTTAGTTCTATTCAGAGAGTATTTTAGTTGTACTTATAGTGTAAGATGTTTATTTCCGTTTAATACAAGGGGTTATTATTTGTATTTCCATTTTTGATATGTCTAATAGATATATAGTAGCATTTGGGATTACTAATTGTCTGTTATTCTTTAGTAACAATCTTTTAGGGTCATTACAAAATTTATTTATTTTTATTAAGTGTTATCTCAATTTAATAATCTCTGTGCCAAATATTTGATATCTCAATTGAGAACAGACCACTCATATACAAATGGAATTTATTTTAATTTTTTTGTTTGCTAAATATCTGGTGATATTGGCTGTAAATATAAATCTGAGGATAGTTTACAATGCAAATTTTTTTTAAAGATGACTTGAGAATAGTTTGAAAGTTATGATAGTTTAGGAGCAGACTTTTTATATTTTAATTAATATATCTAAATGAGACATTGATATGATGCATTTCTAGAAGATCGTTATACGCTATTGTAAAGTCAACTAGAAATGAACAGCTAGTAAATAATCTTACAGCAGTGGCCTAATTATTGTTTTTTTTTTCTCAATAAGTCATTTTTTAGAAAGGCAAATGTAATCTTGATTTAGAAAACATAAAGTGTGGGGCTGATTTTTTTTTTTTTCTATATGTCATAGCATCTGCCGGGACGCGAACCCACACCCGTCTGCAACCAACTACTTGCTTGCATGACGGCTGCGATACCTCTCGGCTAACAACGCAAGACTGTGTGGGGCTGATTTGATTATGACCTCTAAAGAAAAGACTATTTATAAAATAAGGAGAGAAAGTTGTGGAAAGGAACTTTTTATTTATTGGTTGGCAGTCTGCTTTGTGAGCCGTAGTGTTGACAAGTTTGACTTAGGAAACATTATAGATTAGTACAACAATGAGAATACCTGTACTTCGATGATTTCTTGTTGACTATTAATTTATTCAATCATTTGCTCATTTTTAACTTTAAATACTTTGGGAAGATAATTAAAAAGATTCTTAAAAGATTTTTCCCCCAGTAATGAATAACTTATCTATCTATAGAAAATGATCAAAGGTATGATTTTATGCATTACTTTGTATTGGTCTCTAATATGTTAATTTTATTTAGAATATTGACAATGACTTGGAAAGTTGTGAAGACATTACTTACATTATCCAGATAAGGAATGGAGACAAAAATTAAACTTACAATTTCCAATGAAAGATTTGGTAGTCATGGTTTCTGGAAAACTACAGAGATATATGGCAGCTGTAGGATTATTCTTTTTACTATCTAGTAATTGCTTATTACTAGAATTAGAGAAAGATAATGATAGAAAGTCACAATTAACAATTTCGTAAAGATGTTAAAATCAATGTAAACTTCAGTATATCAGAAATAATCTATAGAGTTTTCTGTAACAATAGGTCTGCATTTTTTTTTTTTTAGCTTTTAATACAAGAGTTTTCTGTTGAGCATGATATAATATTAATGCAATTCTTTTAATATGATTTACATGAAGGTCTTTTGGTTCACAATATTTTTTTTTTCTTCTTTGTGCAATGGATTATATTGCTGCTAAGAATAATCTAATTTCTTATATATATATATATCGTGCATCTTCACTTCCAGATAATATATGATATGAAATAGTAAAACGGGTTCTAGCTCAGTTAATAATTAATAAATAAAATATTCAGCATTAAAATTAAAATGTTTCACTAGCTCAAATTTAAAATACGAATAAGGTTCAGTTTATAAAAATAAATTAAATAAATATTTAATATTTTCATGAGACTTGAAGTGAAAATATAGGTGACAAGATAGATTACATTGAGCCAATATCCCACAGGATACTACCTCAATGGCATAAGAACACTATCCCCCCTTATTACTATTTCAAATAACAAACTCATAGTATTCTTACGACTTTAATAACTTCTACTCACTAAGATTAAACTAATAATTAAGTCTTAATCTTCTATTTGTAATAATTTAGCTCAATAAAATAATCTCAGGTTCACAAAGTTTATTCTAAATTAATTTAAAAATATGGTAGTAAAATATGAGAAGGGATTTTATGTCATAATCTACTACACTTAAACTAATAATAATAATAATATTCTTCATTGTTTAATTACTACTGGATATCTTTTCTTTTCGTTATATTTTTATTACCATAATAAAATAATAAAATAATTTTATATAATCTTTTACCTTCATGTAATAATATAATAAATACGTGGTAACATTTTAATAATCTGATAAATAAAGGATGTGTGGCAACTGATAGCATATAATTCAGTATACTATTGTGATAACTGATTTATGACCAATAAAATAATGTAAGATTATGATTATTTAATTATAATGAATACCAATAAAATATTTAAAATTCTTAAAATAATTCTCTATTTATTTTTTGTGCAAAATTATATATTTGTTTCAATTATTATGCATATATCGTGATTTCATGCAGCAATGTGGAGAAATAAATAACTCGGACACAAAATTTTTGAAATAACAAAATTTAAGAAAAGTTTATTACTAACAACAAATAAATAAACAATTTATTTACACTATTTACAGTGGATATCCTTAACTTTTTTTACTTTACAGTACCGGTTATAAAAAAAATAATTTATATTTCAATTATATCCTTATTTAGATTTAGGACAAAATTAAAAAAAAAAAAATGTTACTATTTGGTTTCGCATTATGGTTAACTTATTACAAATATATTTATCTACTTTATTAGCAACAGCATTTTATCCTTAATATTTATTAAACTATCTTATTTTAAAAAATTCATACTTAGAAAACATTCTATAAAAAACAAAATTTTATAATGAGTATGGACTTCTCAAAATATTAAAAAAAATTTCATCTTGCAAAGTCAAAGATGTTACACAAAATATTATCCAAAAATTCAGTACTAGATTTTAGTATTTATCACACAATGTTTACTAATCATAATATATTCTTCTTTAAGCCTTACTTTAGTATGATATAAGTGTAATCATCAATATGTTTTTGTTAATCAATAAACAAAAAATATACTATGCATATTGTTTACATAATTTACTTTGTACTATTGTATTTTAAAATATGCAATACTTATTTTTCTCTTAAAAAAAAATACTAAAACATTTTAAAATTATTATCACTTTAAAGAAAATATCTTTGTTTAGATACTTTATTTTAAAAAGTTTATATTTCATTTCCGAAATAAAATTCAAAATATATTCTATGATTCTTTTCTTTCCTTAGGATACTTTGGATCTTCAATTTTAAGTTATAACGTCCTATTCCTTCTAAGCAAGTAAACCAATCTTATACAAAACGATAGCATAACCTAAGTTCTAAATTATTTATCATTTCTCTTAAACATATCTTACTGAATGATGCAGTTACATGAAATAAAGATAGCGAAAACAGATGCATAGGATTAAGGAAGAAAGCTAGAGTATTACTCTTATCATATCTCAAAATCATGGCACAGTGCGAAGAGGTATGACATTTACCTGTCTAATATCCTCTACTACAGGGACGATGTTAAAGCTATTTCTTCAGCTTTATTAGAACATCAAATATTTAAAGAAATATAAACACTGTCCAAATAAAATGTGTATCAGTCATAGGGCTTTGTTAACTATGCTGATATTCACATAAAGACTAAATATTATTTCCATTCCTTATAACATCCTATTTCTTAAAACATCATCTTGGTTTCCTGTTCACTAAGTACTTCCAAGCCACTATCTCAACATTATTTCTCAAGATTTTCCACATCTTACATCGATAAATAACTATTTGCATTTACAAAACAATAAATAAAATTCATTAATAGTTAAACAATCTAGCTGTTCCACAAGAAAAGTCTGCTTACTTCATTATTCTATATGTCTAATCATATACAATCTACTTAGACAATATTTGAATATCCAATAACATGAAAATTTTAAAAGAATCACATAATTATTTGTTATATTGGATTATATCACTAATAAAATAAAAAAAAATTGTTGTATGCATATTTTCAAATCAATTCTATCTCATAATGTTTTTTTAAAATGTTGTATGAAATGTGGTACATATAAGTAAAAAACTTTTACACTTCATTCTTCCAATTTATGGATGATCTAAAGAAAACAAAAAAAATATACATTATAAATTATCAATAGTTATTATTATTACCAATAACCTTTATCTAGTCATCGTGTTCAGTAGGCTTCCTTTATTTTATTGAGCATTGCAGATATAAAAAAAAATTCATATCCATACACTTTATCTTAAAATATTTTTAGCTAAATTGTTAGATTGTTATATTATAAAATTTTAATATTAATAAATTAATGTTTTTATGTTTTCCTAATCTTATAAAAAAAATTTAGATTTAAACTAGGTTAACAAAATAAAAGGAATCAAAACTATATTTACATATTTTCTTCATAAGTCCAAAATGTTTATTATTTTCTCTAGAGGTTTTTTTTTTAAATATTCTCCTCCAAGCGCGTTAAAGTTTAAAATAAAATAATTATTAATCCATTTAGTAAAATTTATAGAAAATAATCCTTGGTTTTAGTATTTAGGATGATAATTATTAAATCATAATATTAATTAATCCCTGAAGCTTCGTAATCTTCTCTACCAATATTCTTTGCATATCCGATGCATCAATCCATCTAATTTAACTTTAAAAATATTCAATAAACTTTTAAGTACTATTTGTATTTCCATGGATCCATCTTTTATTCAACTATGTGTTCACTTTTTTTATATATGTTTCCTTCTTGATACATTTAAACTTTCGTTTTGGTATTTTTTATAAATCTCTTTTAAAAATAAAAAAAAAAAAAACTTCAAGTACTTTTAAACAAATCTTTTCTAAATACATTTTAAATAATTCTAAGACCGGATATTTTAATATCAAAAACGCTTCTGTAACATATTCTCCTGGGTTCTTTCTTTAATTCTTGAAAATATTTTTTAAAAATGTTATCTTCGGAAAGTATATAACAATTCATGCAATATATAATTGTCTTATTACTATTTAAAAATAAATCTTGGATAAACTTATAAATAATACGTTTCAATACATTTTTTAGACTCCGTATAATGTCTGAGCTGTGGTTTTTTTTTATGTACCAAAACAGTTCTCCGGTGAAGTATTAATAAAGCTGTATCAATAAATATTTCAAATATTTTTACAGTATTGCAATTTCTATCCATTTTATTCCACAGTATATCCATTTTTTATTGCAAAGTTTAGGTTAAATTTTTTAGATAAAATACGACTGGTAAGTACTTTAAAAATTAGAAAATCATTTCCACGAAGTTTCTAAATTATTATATTTTAAAACTCTCTTTTGCAAAAATACTTTTAAAATTATCAATTAGTTTTTTGCAGATAAAGTTATAAGAAAGTACTAAAAAAAAAATTGACTAAAATAAAAAATTTTAAAAATAAATACTATCTCTTTGATAGTTATATTTTACCTTTCTCTAGTTTCCATACATTATTAATCCCCCCTTATACCCCCATGCAATTCATATTTATAGTCTGTAAGAATACCTATTCTTATTGGTTAATTCTTACTTTAGCTTGAGAACAAATTTACATATTTTTAGTTTATAGTAGAATTGAATTTCAAAATTAGAAATTATGACGTAATGAACCTAAAATATTATTTAAAATATTACTTTTAAATAAATTATTATTTTATTAAAACTATTTAAACATTTAAAATAACTTTTAAAACAATTTTAATAACTTATTCCATTTATCTATTTTTATTTAAACAAAATATTTAATTTTTTTTTTATTAACTGTATTTGTCTTTATCACATTATTTAAAACATTACATACGATAGTTAACTTAATATTTATTATTATTTGCTTTTATGATAGGCAATAATTCTATCCAATTCTATAATATAACTTTTAAAAGATTTTAAACTTTGTTATTAATTCAAACAAGCGTTTGTGTGAACGTATGTAATATACAAGTCACATGATCAATAACTTTGACAGACGATTTTCAATCTATTTCTCTGCCTAGACTAATAAAATTGATACACTTATTATATTATATTATATAATTATAAAATTTGGAAGAACAATTTAGAAAATATAGAATTAAATACAATTCTCACCATCATAAAATTTATTTTTAAAATATATTATATTAATTTTGACTATTAAATATGATTATAAATTTAAACATAGCATTTATTAACTATAAGTTTTAAACTATTAAAATCGATTTTTTTTTTAAATATACTTTTAATAATTATATCTGTGTTATTTAATATGGCCAGCTTTTACAACCATATGCAACAATATTTTAAGCTTTATTTAACTATTTTTAAATAATTCGCTATAATTTTATATACTACATATTTGCTTTAACCTCAAATTGTACTTTATATTATAATTGACAAACTATAATTAATGTATTAAAAGAACATATTCTAAAATTTAAAATTTTTAGTAATTGACTGTTATGAACTATTACCGACCTATAGAAAAGGGCACAATATATATATATATATATTCAGTGTCAAAATCATACATGAATGAACTTGGAAAAAATATATCATTTATATTTACATATTTCCTTAGTTGATTTGGTATTGACAAGCTGTAAACTGTAAACTTTTGTAAATATCAATTAATATAATATAAAGCAATTTGAAATATAGCTGTAAAAATATGTAATTGATTTAAGATATTTATGCTTTCTTGCTGATGTGCTGTAGATTGGCTCTGAAAAATAATTGAAGTAAGAGAATAAAGACAGACTCATCTTTTCTCTCAAAAAGTTGTATCTTTTGCTTTGGATTGAGAATATTTCATTTACCTAATAAACCAGTGTTGAAGTATTAATTTTGATTATTACATAATATTATTAACCACTTGGAAAGTTCATTTTTATATATATTGAATTAAATATTTTCATGTATTGTTATTATAATAAAGAATAGAAATGAGATTATACCCACATAAACGGAGATAACCTTTAGCTTTTAATGTTGCTAAGAAATTATCAATTCCTTGAGAGTAAACAAGTTTTCTCATTAATGTATAAACCAATCTCGTAAACAACAAATAGAATTTATATCTTCATTCTTCTTTCTTTTTGAGACATAAGAAATTTCATGGAGTATATTCCAATTTTATATATCAATAATTTCAGTTTTTGCATTAAACTTTTTTTTTTAAATTGAAGCACAATATCATCTATTTATAATGCAAACTCATCATTATTTTTTTATTATAGAAAGAGTGAGTGATTTTAATATGAGAATGTAATTATCTAATGTACTTGAAATAACATCACAAAATATTTTCAGAGGAAGGCAGGGAGGGAGTTCAAACACAAATTTTATACTGCAGTTATTATTATAGCTACATGTTTGTTGATGAGAAAATTATTTTATAGCAATTTTTTATATAAAAATGGTCTTGTGTTAAGTGTGAGAAGCATCAGTTGAATGCCAAAATACAATGTAAACATTATAACTGTAATATTTATTTAGCAGTTACATTGGAAAATGTATAGGCATCGGGCTGATAAAATGGCAAAAATACCAGTGAAAATGGGGGAAGAGAATTATTATTGAGCATCCCAGAATCTAGAAAATAAGTCTTTGATATTTTCTCGAAAGTATATAGCCAGAATTTAGTAAATATTGGAGTCATGAGCATGAAATAAGCATTGAATTGCTTTAACTGAAAATGACTTTTGGTTTTTCTGTTTGCAAGACTTATTTTGATTAAGAAAGCAATATGGCTGTCCAGAAATTAGGTTTACCTGTGCTATGTTTTTAAATTAGCAAACCTGAAATATATTTGTAACCAATCAGTTCTTTTTGATTTGCCATGCACTCATCTTTAGTTTGCAAGTACTTTTGCAATCATTCAGTGAAAAAAATTCCAGATCAAATCTCTCATTATACATATATTGCATGAAAACTTTCTCTATTCATCAGGTGATCTAGAGGCTTGAAACCCTTGAATTATTACATAATGAAAAAAAACTCCCCTGCAGCATTTTGATACTATTGCATATATATATAAATTAGTTCAGAATGAAAACTCTATAATAGAACCGAGTATTATTCCTTTTATTTGTGTGTGTGTGTTTTTTTTATTACAGAATTATTTACAAAATTGTAGCAAAATAAATCTCAAATAATAAATTAAGATGTCTACATAAATTGCCTAGCTCTTGTAAGTTTTCCAGTAAACAAGATGGCAGCCCAATCTATAGTTTCGGGCAGCCCAATGTACAGTTTCGGGAACCCCAAAATATTTGCAAAAAAATACCTACTAGAAAATCTCATATTTAATATTCCTATATTATTTTTTATTACTGTTATTTTTTTAAAAAGTGATTGTGGAAAAATTAATTATAATGAAAGGAGTCCATTGCTTCACATTCTGTGACAGGAAGGTCCCAAAATTTTATCATTATGACTATTTACAAAAAAAAAAAATCTGCTGATAAAAAGAAAGACACTTAATTGAGTGAACCAAATTACAACAATATTAAGAGTGTTATGTCGCTTCACACATTATAAGTATAAAAAAAAATTGAAATAAAGCTTTTCTTAATCAAATATATTGGAATTTATTCTTTTTTTAAAAATTTAACAATCGATTTATATTTTAATTTAACAACAAACAGATCTTCAATAGATTGTAAGCCCTTGAAACTGTATACACCTGGGTCTTGTTTTATGCGGATTATTTTAATGCGATTTTGAAGTTATGCAATTTGTTTCTTTTTAATATCTTTCATATTTCACTATATTTATTAGATATCAAGAAATTTAAATTATTAATAACTTATTTTAACTTGAAATACTTTTTTTTTTTCAAAAATATAACGTTATATTAGCAGCTAACGTGAATATGGCCTGAAGCTGTTTACAATTTTAGCTTCTATGTAAATAACCTATTTATACAAATGAGTAAATAATAATAATAGATTTATACTTACATATATAAATATTGCAATAAATATTCAAAAAAATTAAATTTTTAAACCGTATTTTGTTATATATAACAGAAATAAATAATCTTTTAGATTTTTAAAATAAAAAAATGAAGATTTTATAAACTAAAAATAATCTTTCTAATGATAACGAATAATCTTTTTGTTTTGATTACGATCTCATTTTTTTAATATAGAAACAGAAAACCATTAACACAGCAGAAGACTGAAAGTGGCGCTAGTTGTACATCACATCTTGAATAAAAATAAAGTGGCTAACAGGTTTTTCTGGGCATAATTGCTGAGAGATTCTTGACTTTGTTTAAGGAGAAGCCACAATACATCATATCATATCCAATCTGATTTCTTACCAGTTTACATATGAATGCTAGTGGTAATGATTAAAATATGTATAAAAAATGTAAAATTAAATACTGTAGTTAATAAAAAAAGTAAAAAAAGTTTGTCTTGAATTAATTTTTTTCAAATATTTGAAATTTTTTATTAGTCGTACTTTATTTGCTTATTTCTTTAATGCGAATTTTAAAATAATTTTTCCTTGTTGCTTTGCTTTTATGCGAATTCTGAAAAATACAGAACCTATCCCCCGTTTTTCAAGGTTTTGTGTGATTTTTTTTTAATGTGGGTTTTCTGTGGAACCTATCTACTGCATAAAATGAGACCTGGGTGTACTTATCAAAAATATAGCTGCCATCTTGATTTAC
The DNA here is from genome assembly GCA_028023455.1 of Epiperipatus broadwayi. NCBI lineage: Eukaryota > Metazoa > Onychophora > Udeonychophora > Euonychophora > Peripatidae > Epiperipatus > Epiperipatus broadwayi. The sequence goes on along the minus strand of JAQFVV010012461.1, from coordinate 3,691,038 downwards.
AGGAAAACTCACACATATTAATTATACTTAAAAAAAAGCAAGCTAATACAAATGTAATTACTAATGTTTTTAATAAAATATTGTTCTGTTACCTTTTTAAAATTACTGTAGATATGATTCATTGCAATGGCTAAACCTATTTTTATAATACAATTGTTCCTAGAAAATTATTATTTTATGGTATAATTAAGGTTCTAAATGGGCATTTAAAATAAGGGGAAAAACTAAAAATAATGTTATTTCCCATTAAACATTTACTGCACTTTTTTTTTGATGTGCTTTAAACCAGTTAGCCTGCTACATATTCTACAGACAAAAAGTTTTTCTTTTCACCTGAAGACTAATGGCAAGTTTTCTTTATTTAAGTCTTTGGTCACCTGGATTCTTGTCTTTGTGACTATTCGTATTTTCAAATCTTTCTAATTCTCCTAAAATAGGGTCATGAAGTTCATTTCAGATGTTACATGTTATTTTTCTACTAAGTACAGATTTTTTAGTAATTTTTCTAATGCTTTTTAAAAATCCATGCATTGAATTTTCTTTGATTGTTTAAAATTTTATGTAAAGTAAATGTGTTGACAGTTGAAATGTTTAACATTTGGAAGGAAATTGCCATTGACCAGCATCCTGTTCTTCTGCATAGTGAATAAATAAGCACATTTCTGATTAAATGAAATAATTCCTTCTTTTGTTGAGTTATAATCCGTAACCATCTCAAGTTTTCCAGTACTAGGATCACTCTTATTCGAGTGGTGCATGGAGTGAATTAGTCATACAGCTTTATATTTTTGAAAACATTTAATAGCAATATAATATTGTACAAATGTTTTTGCTTTTTTTGTTTTTTTCAAAGTTCACAAACAATCCAGTCTCTCTTTTTGTAACTCTTTGACCATTTATGCAGAGCTAAACCCATTGACTGTTGTAACATCTACATTAGATCTTTGGATTAGGTTTGACTATTTAATAACAGTTTGTAATGGAATGCCAACATGTTTTTTTTCATACAACATCTTATGGATATACATTTAAAAAATAACTGCTTGAAACTTCAATGAGGCAAAGAATTTTTATGCTCTATTTCCCAAGTCCAGGCATTTAACTTTTAAATCTGCAAATGGCATAGATTTTTTGGCAATTTTCAATAAACATTTACTGATGTAACTGCAGGATTATTTTTTTCTCATATTTTTCAAGCCTCAAAGATAGCAATATACAAAATTAATCTCCTTTTAGACATAATTGTTTGAAAATAGTCAGTTGCATTGAAAAAATCAAAATGCAAAGCCTATTGCTGACATTTAATCTTTTTCTTACAATAGACAATGCTTTATCACGGGTTACATTTGCGAATAACCTTTCCACATCAAAATTTACCAATATGTCAGTACTTTCAGATTCTACTTTTGGATTAATTCTGCAAAGAATTTAGAATCTCTAATGAAAGACGGTGTCTTATATGTCGATGAACTAAGAACCTTGATAAAGTCTTAGCAAGATGAATTCATAGAACTAAAAGTAATTTTTAACAGAATGTGGTTCATGTAGATTTTAAGTAGGCATAAAAAATAAGACATTTTTGTGAAATATGATGATATTATTTTTTTCTGAATTTTTATTCAGAAGGCATCTCAACTATTTTATTGATTCACAAAAGGGTAAAATAATGTTATACTTCAGCAAAATCTTTCACATCTAAAATCCATAAGGATCATGTTAAGATCTATTGTTAGTTCTAGAAATTCATTTTGTTACATTTATAGAGATTTTTTCAAGATTCTTGGGCTTTTGGCATACAAAATGCCATACTTTTTTTCCCATGTGTCAAAGCATCGGCTGGGAAGTGAACCAGCAAACCCGGAACAACTGCTTGTAAGGCAGCTGTGCAGATCACTCGGCCACCAATGCTTATCAAAATGCCATACTTTATCAAGGATTGACAAAATGCCATACTTTATCAAGGATTCTAAGCACTTTGTACAACTAACCAAGACCATTGATGTAGAAAGTTTATTCACAGATGTATCTTGTGATGACAATAGTTTATCAGCCAAACACCTTTTCCTGTTTGTAGTAATAGAACTATTAACATTTTGCATAATATACTTTGGATGGAACATAGAATTCCTCTAGCAGAATCAAAAAATGGCTTGGTCTCACAACTCTCAACCCCGTTTAGCAACATATACATTGAAAAAACTGAAACCACAGCTATAAATCCTACTCCTTATCTACGTCATGTCTGTTTTCACTCAGTCAGTGATACAGTTGTTATATGGCCATATGGTGAAAGCACTATTATGAGCATTCTAGATGTATTTCAATAATATATCCTCTTTAATTAAATTCATAATAGAATCAGAACCAAACCAAAAGTTGGCTTTCTAGGATATTATGCCAAGACTTTCTTATGGGAAAATCAAAAGTGCAGTTTACAGAAAAACCCCACACATAGGAAAATACTTAGCTTGTACATGCAGTCAGGATAGAAACACAAAACATAGAGTATGGAATAGGGAAAAAGAATTTTGTTCTGCAACAGCTGATTTGAAAAAACAATAAAATCTGAATAGAATAAACTCTCATGAAAAATTGTATCCATTAGCTGTCATTAAGAAAACTTTAAATAGACATATAAAAAAATCATCAAGAGTAATAATAATGTTCATTGATATTGTAGTCTATCCTTATATACCAGTGATAGTAGACCAATTAAAGAAAATATGCAATCAGTATAAAATCAGAGCAGCTTTTCAAAGATATGACACTACACAGAGACCTCTACAAAAACTGCATTTCTGAATACCATATATGTGAAGTCAGTCATCCCATTAAGAAAACAATTAAGAGTACAATCTGATGGTTAGAATGTCAAAACTAATGTATCTAAAATAGCAGACCACATGTGTATCCAAGGAACACATGTTTGAATGGGAAAATACAAAAATATTGGCCAGTGTCAAATAACCTTCTAAGTCAATCCAGTGTTATAATATTTGGAAACCTTTAATCTTAAAATTCAATATTCACTAATCTAAAGATCCATGTTAATTTCTTATGCTAGTATTGTCATTAGTCAAGTCATCGACATCCATAGAAGAGAGGAGAATAATACTCCATAAAACATTGAATTATATACTAACATCATATTACTAACAGTTGCATGTGTTTAAAATTTTAAATAAATTTTGAATTTTATTTAACATTTGATATCCAAAGATTGAAATAGTCCAAGATATAATTATTAGTAAAATATGATCATCACACACTTTTAGACAAACTTACAATAAAAATCTACCTAACATAGTGAATACAGTATTTTTGATTAAGTGATGATATAGCCTCGTGGAAGTGGTTGATTTCTGTGAGCTCAGATATAAGATTTCATCTCAGTTGGATTGAATCTCTTGAAAGAAACATAAAGTTTGTATCAAATTGATTACAGATATGCTTTTATTTATTATGTAATTTGAGCATAAGGGGATTTTTAGTCTTATGTTCTGAATTTTGGTGATTTCCCCATCTTTATTGCTGGGATATATATTAAATCTCTGATGAATTTATAATAAGGAGACTTCATTATTATTAGGGTTTCTTCATTAAATAAAGTGAACTTTAGTAACGTATCTCTCATCCATTTTAATAATTTAGACAATGAACATGGCTTTGGGCATGACTATTCAAAATATAACTGACCAAAAATTTTAATTTATAATACACTAACTTTGCCAAACTAGTGATATTTTAAATTCTTGCACTCTAAAGTTGAAAATCTTTAGTAGACTGCTTTTAGATTCACTTTGGATGTGTTTTTACAAGCAGATCTAAAAAAGAAATGATAAGTGAATAAAATTATATACTGTACTCTTTGTTGATTTTAAACACTATACAAACAATGGATAAAGATAAAATAATATAACATACAATTTAAAATAAGCACTATTTTGATTCAAGTTAATAGTAAAGCAATTTTATTAATAGGAGAATATCATTTACAAACATAATTGTGTGAAATGTTAATAGCAGGTGTTCTGGTCTTTTTTGATGACTTAAATACTTTCTTCAATGTACTTAATCAGTCATCTGCTTCTAATCTATAGGAATATAACTCAACTACAGGAAGTATTTATTTTAAGCCAATAAACATCACATGATCACCATTTCTTATGCATTAGATCCTAAGATCTAGGTGCAGTGCTCTCAGATCCAAGGCTCTTCACTGACGAAGGCCACAAGCCAGAAACTAGTCTGGGGATATTGGATGAGTAGGCACTAAATTGGGATTTTATGCACAAGCCTTCTGGCATCCATTGATTACTCTAGCTTGCTGTGTGTGGCAATATGTATAGTGAGTTTTGCCTGTTTTAAATATTATATTTAAGAGGTGTACTGTGTAAACAATGTGTATAATGATGAAAATATTGTGGATATGAAATTTTACAGGAGTATTTATTTCAATTTGACTATAGTACATCTAAAGACAAATTGTCATTGTCATTGTGGTATCATTACTGGTATTCTAAAGGTGATAATTAATATTAAAATTAAATGTAGTGACTAAACTTTTAATAGATCTACATGTAGAATATAGATTCTGGAAGTGCTTTAAGATCTGACAATTAACAAGGGATTAGAATATTATGGTTTTGATTTTTTTACTTTGATAAATATAATATAATTTACTAAATTCAATCATTTTATTTAATAAATTAAGTTAAATAAGGACTAACCATGAGTTATATATACTCTGGTTATGAAGGGATAATCGATTAAATTTAAATCTTCCTGATTTATTACCATGTAATTGTATTAAGGGAAAAGAAATATGATAATGTACTTTAGATATAGGATTTCATTATTTAACCTTATTTCACCCATCTTAATTTGGGAAATCTGAAATTCATACTAGTACCCATTTAGAATTGCATTGACAATTTTATTTCCATTACATAGTAGAACCATGGGAAGTAAAGAATATGATGTTATTTGTTATTTCTCATTGATTAATTTATTGAGATCCTAGTTTAACTTTTCCTTGGATTTGTATTGGAATTCTTAGAAAGAGTGAGCAGACATTTTATTCTAAAGGAATTTTTTTAACTATGACTAGTTGCCACATTGAAAATTAATTAGGTTGATATATGAACACTGTGATGTTTGATAGTTATTATTTTTCTTAGTTTATTTACAACAGTGTTAATTAGTATGCCCTGAATTTTCAGTGACTTTATTAAACATATTGATTCATCACACTTGATCATTGTTAGCTATTATGCATCATTTCAGTTTATACTATTGATTTAATATATTACTTTTTGTGCCCTCTGTCACTTTCATCACCCAAACTTTCCACACCCAGATTCACTTACTTGACCAAATTCTTTTGATGGAACTTATAGACAAATATTTAATTTTAACATGTCCTTTTGTATATAATATGTATATTTTTTTGTATTTTTGAACTTCCAATAAGATGATATTCAAGTTGGATTAAATTAGAAAAGAATGACACCAATCACATATATCAAAAGAATGACACCAAACACATATATCATCACATGATTGCCATTTCTTATGCTTGCTCATAACTTATTAAAACAGGCAAAACTCTCCATACAGTAGTGCCACTCAATACAAGCCAGAGTAATCAATGGATGCCAGAAGGCTTGTGCATGAAATCCCTATCTAGTGCCTACTCATCCAATATCCCCAGACTAGTTTTTAGCTTGTGGTTTTCATCAGTGATGAGCCTTGGATCTGAGAGCATTGCACCTAGATCTTAGGATCTAATGCAACACTCTAGTTAGTAATTAGTTTTTGGGATATTGGATAAGTAGGCACTAGTAGGGATTTTGTGCACAAGTCTTCGGGCATCTATTGATTACTCTGGCTTGCACTGAGCCGCACTACTGTATATAGAGTTTTGCCTGTTTTAATAACAGTTATGAGCAAGCATAAGAAATGGTGATCATGTGATGTTTAGTGGTTTAATATCAATCCTCCCTAATAGGATAGTGGTGGCTATGGTTATTAAAGAACCAAAGACACCAAAATGTATGGGAATTGAACTGAGTTCAGATTTATATGACTATATAAGCTAATGAGCTTAGATTAAACATATTGTTGTGTTTTCAATTTTATTCTCATAGTTTTGTAGTTAAGTAGAGATAAAAGGTGACTGCTGGAGAGTTGCATTAGAGCCTAAGATCTAAATGCAGTGCTCTCAGATTTAAGGCTCCTCACTGATGAAATCCACAAGCTAGAAACTAGTCTGGGGATATTGGATGAGTAGGCACTAGATAGAGATTTTATGCACAAGCCTTCTGGCATCCATTGATTACTCTGGCTTGCACTGAGTGGCACTACTCTGTGGAGAGTTTTTCCTGTTTTAAACACATATATGTAGGATATAATATGTCCCTGATTTAATACCTTACATAAAAACCGTCATTTAATTTTTTATAAAACTTATTTAGGGTAGATGTAATATTTGAAATACAGGAATTCCTCCTATATTTAGGGTAGATGTATATTTCTAAGATCTGTTTTGGAAAACATTTTTTATTGCCAAAGAAAAGAAAGATTGAAAAAATTAAATAAATTATTATCAATGCTTTCATATCATTTTTTTTTAAAGAAAAAATAATACATGATTTAATTCAAAAACTATTCTATTTATACGATAGATATATATGAATTGCTGATATTATTAACCATTTGCAGTCATAAATATATGCTTTTGATATCATATTTCTCCAAATGATGTTATAATGTTGTTTTATTTTTTGATAAGGAATAAATACATTTTCAAAATATTGTTGTCTAGTTTAATTAAGGTGGATTTTTTAAATATATATGTCTTGGTTATATTTAATATTTGTAATATTTTTGTTAGATTTTTTTTAAATTTAATTTTGAAAATATTTACAGAAAAAAATTAGTATGTGTATTGTTAGAATTTATATTGTCTTAATTAAATACACTGATCTTCGATTAAATTATTAGCCAAAATTGGATTACAAATCTATCACCATTGGTTTCCTTGCCAAGGAAGACTTCTCTAAGTGCACGTGAGAATTCTGTCTTGGCAAGACAACTATTGGTAGTGGATTTGTGATTTAATTGTGAATTTAGGTACTTATTATACAGACTAGTTTAGGTTTTAGCATTTGATATTTTGATAATTTTTTAAGTATATAATTGCTTAATTGGATTAATAAATTGTTAGTTTATTAATATAATTATTAAAATGATTTTGTAATCTTAATAACTGCATTAATATAAACAATGAGGATTGCCAATTCCTCAACAAGCTTTGTGATAAATGTTTAGCTAGAGAAAGCATTTAAAATATCTCTGTCAGGACTCCCCTCCCAAACTTCTGACAATGGTTTTGTGCTCTGGCACTCCTCAGAGAGATGCTAGGGTAGGTTCAGACACTAGATCTAGTGTTTGAACCTACCCTAGCACCTCTGAGGAGTGCCAGAGCATGAAACCATGATCAGAGATCTAGTGTCTGAACCTACATAGCACCTCTCTGAGGAGTGCCAGAGCACGAAACCATGGTCAGAGGTTGGGGGGGGGTCCTGACACAGATATTTTTAAATGCTTTCTCTAGCTAAGCATTTATCACAAAGCTTGTTGAGGAATTGGCAATCCTCATTGTTTATAACTTACAAGCTTAAGAGAGTAGGGCCATGTGATCTATGATTCTTATTTTGACTGCAATAATATATTTGTAATTTTTTTTGCATTTGTTGTATGCAGAGTTTCTAACAAATTTAACATTTCAAATAAAGCATAATTGGCAAAACTATTTATTGCATTGTTTATACAGAAACTATTCCAAAAATTTGCTATAAATTCAGAACATAATCATAAGACCAAATAATCCTAAAATGATTCAAAAAATTGCAGTTAAATATGACTATTATACATTTTCCTATAAGCTTTTCTTTTTTGAAAGAATTTATTAGCAAAAAATTATCTAATACTTCGAGAATCTCTGCTATAGAACAAATTGGGTTAAGACTATGAAGAAGCTGGCATAATTTATCTTTAACAACTCATAGCATAAAATCAAAATAAATTAAAAACTGGTACTCTACTGATCTCATCTCAGCTTATAATTCTGTTGGAAAAAGAGTCTTCTAAAAGTGTCTAATACAGTCAAACCATTAATTTACTGGACAAAAATGCTATCCAATAGAAATGTTTAACATCTGAGTCTTCTTTCTAATCCAGTGCATTCAGTTAATTCAATTTTTTGTCTAAACAATAGAAAACATCTCCATCTGAATTTAGCGTTTTGCAATAAGAGATTGTTACGTCATACTATTTAAGACAAACCTAGAATTACAGCCTAACTTATTTCTTCATTTATTTAAGCTAAGATTACAATTTCTAAAATTAACAACCTTGGAAAGATGGTTGACATCATTTGGAATTGTTATGCGAATACTTCAGTAACAGCTTCTTTAGCACTAGCAGATTTTGCTGGTGAATGTTCAGTTTCTGGAAGGAAAACTCGCCATTAAATTTCTGGACATTGTGAGAATATTATTAGCATGCTCAACTCTATTCCTCTGCAGTTGTTTCATATTCTTTTGTGTATTCCTTCTTCATATATCAAAAAAGTTGTTCATAGAAAATGCATAAAACAGTGTTATGTATTTCTCAATAACTCAAGACATAGTTTCACCATTGTAGATTCATATCAGATCAAGATCCTCTTTTTGGATATTCAACCAAGAATCTGTTATCAAATAATTAAGACAAAATGAATTCATATAAGATTCCAAACAAATGTATGTTTCCAGATTGAACAATAAAATCAATTGCTTTTGGTCTTTATACATGCAAATCAAGACTCACCAACAAATCCAGGACAATCTGTGATCATTGTGCTCTTTCCTTTCATAAATGGAATTTAGAAGCCATAATTAATGATTGTCAAATCTACTGCAACTATAGCAAATTTAAATGACTTAATAAAGTCAATAATGATTATATCCCCTGTCTAGATTCTCTATAAAGTCCTTTATGGTTAAAGTCCGTATGATAAATAGCTAATAAATAAATTATGCCCTGGATTATTTATACTCTTTTATTTGCTCACTTACATTTATAACATGAGAATTTTCTACGTTCCAGTTTATTTTTTTAGAAAATCCAGATGTTCATCAGGTAATCAAGAGATTACCGAAATGTTATTCTAGATCAGGGGTGGGCAAATAGTGGTCTGAGGGCCACATGTGGCCCGCTAAGAGGTTTTATGCAGCCTGCCAAGACAATCAGAAAAATCTGCCTTGAACTGAGATTTCCTTCCCATGCATGGCCGAAAATTCATCTCATACTTTCCACCAGGATGGCCACATCAATACACAGTGTAGATACAATGTGCAGTGCTTTTCCAGTTGATTTGGTTAATTTCAATTTTGTCTTTGCATTAGCATATACATTTCCAACTTTAGTGAAACCATGAACCCTCCGAAAAAATGTAAAATTGGTGATAAATGTTATGTGTTTAATGAAGAATGGACAACATTTCTTTGGTAATACAGGGAATAAAGCAGTGTGTTTATTGTGTCATGAAAAAAGGTGCGGCCCTCCACTAACCTTGCTTCCACAATGTGGCCCCAATGCGGTTCTCCGCCACTCTATGCGGACCCCAAGCCAAAACAATTACCCACCCCTGTTCTAGATGACATTTTTATTTCATTTTTTTAAAGTCAAATTTAAATCATTTTTAATTTTTTTTTTTCTCATGTGTCATAGCATCAGCCGGGAAGCGAACCTGTTAACCCGGGACAACTGCTTGTAAAGCAGCTGTCGCTGATCTCTCGACCACCAATGCTTGACAAATCATTTTTAATTTGAAGTATAAATTATTATCAAAAAAAAAAAAAGCAATGGTAATATGCATTTATCCTGGGACACTCCAAATATCCTTTTTAATTATGTCTTTGAAGTATAAATTATTATCAAAAAAAAAAAAGCAATGGTAATATGCATTTATCCTGGGACACTCCAGATATCCTTTTTAATTATGTCGTGTTTGTCTCCTTAAAATTTTGGTTTCAATATTTTGAATAGTGTTAAAAATGACTTGGGTATCCATAAATGAATGATCAGTTTTAGCACTTATTTATCTGAAAAAGATTTGATTTTACTATTGAAAACAACAACAAAAACGTTAATCAACAGATTTAAAATGTCATGTACATCTGGAAACACAATAATAATATAATTGGCTTTTATACAGCAGTAAAATGTATGATTGAACCAAAACTTTCCTAGTAACCTCTTTATATATGTATGTGCCTATGCGTATGCATATGTTTGAGTGTCTTGATTAGTACAATGTTTATTTTTATTTTTTTTCTCTAATATTAAAAATGATGCATTGAAATGTCTTGATAAGGACATTAATTTATTTCTGTTTTCCTTTTGTGAAAAAAAGAATATTGATAAACAACTTTTTTCTTGTAATTTTACTAAACTCTTTCCTTTTCACTTTTCTTATATGCAAACGTGTTGTTATAAATACCGTTAAAAGAAGAAATTATATAGTTTTGTGAATAAATAAATGTTTTATTCTTTGCTTTTTTTTCAGTTGGTTATTTTGATTTAATTTTATCAAAGAGCTGAAATTTCATACGTTAACTGATTTATAAATTTTGAAAAATCCAGTTTAAAAGAGGAGGGGGAGACCTTTTAATGTTTTTAGTTTCTTTTTTTTTTTTAAAGGAAAAAAAAACTGTTATCCAGGTGTAAAATTTTCTTTATAATCAATTGATACAACTAGATTTGTACACCATCTACCTGAGAAAATCCCGAATTATCTATTAGATGAACTTTAAGCTAGGGCACCCTCTGTATTTAAAATGATGCAACAGAAACGGAACAATTTACGGTGCATAGACTATATTTTAAAAATATTGTTTTAGTTACTAATTCTAAGGCGATGGACTTTTACATACTATTATTAATGCTAAACTATCGTTTAATATGGTCACATTTTCTTTTGTCACGAATCACATTTTTTTTTTAATTTTTTTTTTTAATTTTATACTGAAAATATGTATTTCATATTGAAAGTAAAGCTTATTATAGAAACAGTCTATTATATAACTTTTTAAGTCAATATTTATATATTTATTCTTAAAACATCGCGATTCCCATCATCTTTTCTTTTCTAATCTGACCTAGAATTTTTCTCGTGATCATTAATTTTTTTTTTTTTTTTTTAGAAATAATAATAATAAAACTTTTTTAAAAAAAAAAAAATTCAAAGAAACCTCTAAATATACTTTAATTATAAACTTTATTGTTTTTAAAAATTATTTGTACCTATATACGTATAGCAATAAATATTTCATGTTTACCTTTTTTTATTAAAAAAAATCCTTTACTTAAAGTATAACTCATTGATAGGTGTATATTTTCTCTTAATGAAAAATTATGAGTAAAGATGTTTTTTTACTTTCTTTGATTTAATTGCTATTTTTAATAGTTTAAGAATTTATTTATCTTTCATAACAATTGTTTGATAATTCGCTTTGTGCTATCCCCCCCCCCTCTCATTTTTCTCCCTTTCTTTCTTGTAGGGGAAAAAATTCCATTAGTAGTTTTGAAATCTTGTCATAAATTTATTAATAATGAGTCACTTTTTTTTTTTTTACCTTCGTTTTTATTTTTTCTCTTTTTTTTTTTATTTTTTTAAACTGTCAAAGTTTTTCTTTGGCGACATGTTTGTAATCTTTGAATTATGATTTTGTTTTTTCCATGTGGGTGGGTAAGAGTGTAATTAAATGAATGCATCCCCTAGCTTGTCTTAACATCCTACTACTTGGTCTTCAATAGGTTGTGATAAACTAGGGTGTCTTTTTAAATTTCAGTCACATTTTCATATGGTTAGTCCAGGTCTCTCTTACAGCAGAGTGGAAGAAGTGCAATTATTGCTTCAGGTTATAACATATTTTTCTCTCTTTACATATTTTGTAATGCCCAGTACATGATCCATTGCAGGTGGTTGGGAATCTTTAATTCTCCCCTCCCCCCCGCCACTTCTATTTTAGTCGTTGTCAATTTTTACGAGTTTTTGAATGAATAACTGTTGTAGTGTTGCATTGTCTGTATATCTATTCATTTCTTTTGAAATATTTCTTATAATAAACAACTCTACTATCATGGTCTTTGCTATCAAATAATTACTACAAACTCACATATGGACTTTTTTTTCATTACCCCCCCCCCCTTTTCAAGATTGATCAAAGAAAAGCTGTGATTCACTAGTTAGTTAGATGAGGATGTGGGAGAGGTTAGAAGGATATTCTTATATTTGATCTGCAAAAGACAAGTCTCTATCTGAACAATAGTATTAATAATCACATCTATAGAAAACTAGCTAGAAACTTGAAGCTTCTTAGACACACCAACTTCAACCCATCTGGACCACCAATACGCCATCCAAGTTCTGCCAAAGTTCAGGGACATCAAATTCGGTCATTTAGAAATTTGGTTTCCTTTTGTTCTTGACAGTCATAAAATGCTTAACCTGTTTATGAATGAAAGACGGGGAGGGTAATGTAATTCCATTATGAAATGAAATTGCATATAAATTAATATTCATTAATGGAGAAAGAGACAAGTTTACCTGTTATTATTGTCGCCCACAGTTTTAAACACTGTAAACATGACTAGAATTTCAACCTAATAGTGTGTGTGTTTTTTTTTAACTATAACAATTAGGGATAATTTTAATATACTAGAAGAAAATGTTTGATGATTATAAATACGCACACACATACCGATTTTTTTTTTTTTAATTTAGATAAATTACAATTAAAAGATATACTCTTTTATAGTATTGCTTACGGTGATAACGTTAATAACATTTACTATTTAAACAATTTTTACATTATAATATGAGCATCGTCGAGAATTTTTCTGAATATATTATACTTTATTGTAGAGATAGTCATGGAATTATTATTTGTTCTAATATTGCAAAATTTAAAAAGTTAACTTTTATTTTTAAATAATATATTTTATTTAAAGATATGGATAACAATTGAAACTATCACGATTTTTTATATTGTTTTATAAAATTTTAATATAGCAATGTCGTCGACCCCCCTCTTAAATGTATCTTACTTGAATCGACCTTTAAATGTACAAAAGCCGGCGAGCAGGTGTGTGCAGCCCACGTAATTTGGCATTATAAGCTACAGTGTATTGTTGTGGTTACCCTCACACTTGGTTATCTGCAGCTCCTTTTCTTTATTAAAGTATCTGGACCCAATGATTTGGGAATTTTTAAATTGTGCTTTTTTGTAATTTGCCAATTCACCCACGCACAAAAAGATTCTAATCGCATTAGAATTTGAACTCATTCATGAACTCTGATTCATAGATAGCTGCTTCAATAATTCAAACTCATTTACACCATATGCAATAAATAAACAAACTCCGCATTTATTTTTATTAATTAAAATGTATACGTGTGTACGCTTTTGAATTTGTATACATGTAGGAATGTATCTGTATAGTAAAATTGAAAACATTTATATTTCTTAAAGATAATAATGATCTCTTTAAACCGTAGTTTTGATTTAATTTATATTTATTAAATGAATTGTGTTTTGCATTTTTTTAATGTGAATATGATTAATATTAGGGGGTACTAATTACAGTGAAACGGATTTATATCATTTAAAATGAACTCGGTATCAGTAATTGATATATGTAGAAGATAACAATGGGGTATAATTATGTTGAATATGAAATAAAATATTAAGTCAAATTAAGGGTCTAGAAGACAAAAGTAAATATCAAACTACTATTAACTTATATTAATTTTTTTATTTAAATTCATATTTATAAATAAATTAAGTTTTCATTCTTACTCCATTGATTGCTCGTGCTATTAAGCTTTTAAATGGACAGAATTAGATGAGGAAATATTAAATCTTGTTAAGAACCGAACATAAATCCATCTTTATAAATTTTCCTTTAATTATGCGCACCTAAAAGACAATTTCCATGAAGTTTTTTTTTTTTAATTTTAATTGCTGTATAGTTTTTTTTTTTTTGCATAAAAACTATCTAACCAACTTGTATATATATATTTTTTGTCACACGTGAATGTGGTTTGTTTTCTTCAATACAAGTATAAATGGGTGATTTAGCAGACTCTCTTGTAATGATCACATATTTGCTCATAACAGTTGATAATCTACAAATAAAATTTGTTTTATTTCCGCTTAATAACGTTATTGTAGTCTTCTTTTGTTAAAGATGTTCATTAAAGTTGTTTGCTTAATATTATCATAAAGCAGACTGTCCTTTTACAATATATTTTAATGGTTAACCCATCCATTCACTCTGGTAGGGGTTGAATTTCAATTTGGTAATGATTTTCATTAACTGTAAATTTCAAAACAATGGGTCGCCCCCCCCCCCAAGATAATCATCTCATGTCCTATTTCGATTACCATCCAATTACTGGGCAGTATATGGGTGTCTGGATGTTCTTAGCTAAAGGAGAAAAAGATCCATTCACTGGTAGGGGTTGAATTTCAATTTGGTAATGATTTTCATTAACTATAAAATTCAAAACAATGCCCCCCCGATAATCATCTTATGTCCTATTCAGATAGCCATCCAATTACTGGGCAGTATATGGGTGTCTAGATGTGCTTAGCTAAAGGAGAAAAAGTGAAAGTAAAATGAGCACAAATCTCACAGCAATTGACTAAATGGTGATTATTGTCTTTTTCTTCATTGTTCCATTTCTGATAATCCTGTGGGAGTTTTTGTTTTTAATCAGGTTTAAGACTGATTTACACTTAATTTATTTATATATAATTCAAACATGCATATTGTTAAACTGCAACTACTTCAGATAAATTAGCCAATGGAATCAATGGTAATAAACACTTATCATCATTAGCATAAATGCTAAAATAACCAGTTGGTCAGCTCTTTCCAGACAATTGTTTTATGATTTACTACACTCTCATTGGATGTCTACAAGTTCAAAGTTAATATTCCAGCATAACAAACAAAGCTTTCTTCATATAAATATCAAGCTCATGATATTTTATATTTTACAGTATTGGGATTTGGTTTATGGTATATGTTTTATTACCTGATTTGTCTCAAGTTCAATACTTATGCGGAAAGAGCTTTGTACTTTGCATTGGATTTTAAATGTGGCATTGCACCCAACTGACAAGTATGTTGTAAGCTATGAAGCAGTTATACTAGAAGAACATATTTGCTTACTTTAGTTTAATGTGAAGGGTGATAAATTTTCATTACTGGTGATTTGATAGTTTTGTGTAAACCTTGTTTGAGTAGTTCATACATTGGAAATTGCACATCGTCCTATCATTTAGCAATTGGAAAATCTGATAACAAATTTTTTTTTTTTTGAAAGAAGTTAATTATTTATTAACAAAGTATATGCAAAATTTAATGATTTCATATTTATGAGAGTTAAATCATTTGCAAAATTGTTTTTATTTATATGAACATGACAATGTCTCCTGATTTTTTTGCAATCATGAAATATATGTGATGCATTTAATCCTGAAGATAGGGTTACTTATATGACATTCAAAAACACAAAATTAGTCTGTGTTACATCCTTGATAACTTCTATTAATAAACTTAGTCCAAATATAATAAAGATATTAAATATTAGTTTGTTTGTTGTTTAAAGATTCAAATCTATACATCTGAACATGAATATTGGTCTGATTTTGGTCACCTGATGTGTGCAATTTGGATACTATTGCCATAATGGACATCTAGACAGAAATTAGTCTGTTGCAGTCTATTGAGCATTACCCCAAACAGTGTCTATGCTGTGAATGAGAAAGTCTTTTCTGACCAGTGCATTTTATACAAATACTAATATATTTTGATTAGTAGTTTTGTTAAGAAGTTGTTTTTTTTTTTTATTTAATTTATCAAAGAGAATTTATGAAATGAAAGTCACAGCTATTAAAAAATACTTGATGTTATTTCATAAATCTTTATGTTGTAATGATAGGGATAAGCCAAAATAAACTATATGAATTGCATAGAGATGTAATGCTTTTAGTTGCTAAATATCTGCAAGAATTATCGATATCTTTCATACTTAAATCATAATTCTTAAATTATTTACTGAAATTTTTTATGATTTTTTATATTTTATAGTTTCCATATGAAACTTGTTTGATAATACACACACAGATTAGAAATTATTATTATTGTTAAAAGTGGAATAAATAATTAAGTAATAAAAGAGATAAGTTGTGATGAAGACAAATGTCAGCTTTTTCTTAATTTTACTCTCAATATAAAGAAACATTTAAATCTTTTGCTAATATTAAAATAATGTTAATGTGATTTTTTTTTGGACTTATAAACATAATATTGAATTGCAGCACTAAAATTCCATCTATCTGAAACATGGTAATATTTTTGTTTTTAACCAATGAAAATTAACTATTTCTTTATATCTAAGTGAAATATTAAAATTTTCTTCCACTTCTTCTTATTTGTATTGCTGAATTATATATAATATAATACACCATATATACCTTAAATGACATTTTACAATGCAGTTTAACATATTATTTTATTTCCTTACAGTTTCAACTGTCTAGCAGTCATCATCAGAACTTTAAATCTTATTTCCTTACAGTTTCAACTGTCCAGCAGTCATCATCAGAGCTTTAGATCTCTGTACTGAGATTTAAAGCTCTGATATGATGGCTATACAGTTGAAACTCTAAGTAAATAAAATAGATCATATGTTAAACTGTATTGTAAAGTGTCATTTAAGGTATATATGGTGTATTATATTATAAGTGGGCTGCAGAAAGGAGTTTGCTATTAACTGAAATGAGACCCTTTGATTCCTCTTGGAGGCCTTAAAGGAACCTAGCAGGGCAAATTCCTAATGTCCATTCCATACGTTCTTGTCGTTGCAGCTATTACTGTTATGTGATTATTCATATAGTATACGAACATGGATCGGCTGCTCACCAACACGCATTAGCCAGCGTGGTGAGTTTATTGGCTTTTTACCTCCAAGTTTAAGAATATTTTTTCAATATATACAATCAGACAGACAAAAATAAATCATGGCCCTTATTCCCAGGAGGCTGTAAAATCACCAACCAAGGCAGCGGTTGGAGGTCGAAGGCGAAGGGTGCTAAGAATCCCCTGATTGCGAACTTAGGCTGCCATTTGATGATGACTTTCTATTTAGGTACTTACAACTGCAGATCACTTTCAAGTGAAGGAAGATTACAAGGGTTAGAAGAAGAACTATCTTACATTAAATGGGACATTATTGGACTTTGTGAAATTGGAAGAAACGGTGAAGAAACAATTGATTTAAAAAGTGGACATGTACTCTACTATAAAGGCACAAATATTGGAAATATAAGTGAAGTAGGATTCATTATAAATAAAAAATGGAAGAATAACATTGTGGAGATTGAAAGGTGTATCGGACAGGGTGGCAAGATTAGTCTTACAACTTAATAGCGGATACCAAATGCAGATAATTCAGGTTTACGCCCCAACAAGTTCTCATAGTGATGAAGTAGTAGAAGATTTTTATATGAATGTACAAAAGGCTTTTGATCAGAGTAAACAACATTTTAAAATTATTATGGGAGACTTTAATGCTAGAATTGGTAAACAAATGAAAGACGAAAATGCTGTAGGTAATTTTGGTTATGGTAATAGAGATGATAGAGGACATAGACTTGTGCAATTTGCAGAAAAAGAAAAACTATATTATGATTTTTTTTTTTTTTTGAGAAAAAGGTTAAAAGGAAATGGACATGGAAGCATCCAAATGAAGGAACAGCAGAATTGGATTATATTTTGACTAACAGAAAATACATATTTCAAGATTGTAATGTTCTTAATAAATTTAACACAGGAAGTGATCATTGATTAGTAAGATGTAAGATACATGTTAATACAAAACTAGAGAGACAAAAATTATTAAGAAAAACAATATTTACAGTTGATATTCCTAATCTTCAGAAACATTCTAATGAATTTAAATTAGAACTTACAAATCGGTTTCAAGTATTAGTAGATTTTGAACATGATTCAGATTTGAATGAAATTAATAGGAAAATAACTGATACACTTTTAAAAACTGCAACAAAGATAGCTGGTAGAAAAAAGCAGCAATTGACCAATAAAATTTCTACTGAGACCAGAGAATTTATGAAGAAAAGGAGGAATATGAAGCTATATAAAAATGATGCATTAAAAAGGATTGAATATCTCGAATTTTGTAAAATTGTGCGGAAAAGAATTGAAAATGATATAAGAAAGTATAATTGTGAACTAGCAAGGAAAGCTGTAGAAGAGAATAAAAGTCTAAAGAGTGTAAAACAACATTTTGGTATTGGTAGGAAATTTATATCTGCAATAAGAAAAAAAGATGGCATTATTACTAAAAAGAGAGATGACATCATGAAATGTGTAGAAGACTTCTATCAAGAATTATATAGTAATAAAGAACAAGTATCTCCTATACCTATTATATCTTCTGAATTGCCCAGAATTTTGAATGAGGAAGTGAGACATGCAATTAAAATTATGAAGAAAGGGAAGGTTCCAGGTAATGATGGAATTATAATTAATATATTAAAAGAAGCAGGTGAAGAAATAGAATTTTTTTTAGCAAAGTTATATTTCAAATGTCTAAATGATAAAGATGTACCAGATGATCAGAAGAATGCAGTATTAATATTAATATTTAAAAAAGGTGATAAAGAAGATATTAGAAATTACAGACCTATCAGTCTTTTATCAGTTTTTTACAAAATTTTTACTAAGATAATTACAACTCATCTACAGAGAACACTGGACTTCCACCAACCAAGAGAACAAGCTGGATTTAAAAGTGGTTTTAGTACAGTAGATCATATCCAGGTATTGAGAGAAGTTATAGAAAGGACATATGAATATGAGTTGCCATTATGCTTAGGATTTGTAGATTATGAAAAGGCATTTGATTCTATAAACATTTGTTCAGTGATTAAAGCATTGGATCATCAAGGTATAGATCCAGGATATTGTCATATTTTAAAGAATATTTATAAAAATGCAACAGCAACAATTAGATTACATAATGATAGTAGGAAAGTCAACTTTGAGAAGGGTGTAAGACAAGGTGACTCCATATCTCCAAAACTTTTTACAGCAGGGTTGCAAGAAGTTTTTTGTGGATTAAAATGGGAAGCTAAAGGAGTGAAAGTAAATGGAGATTATTTAGGTCATTTAGATTTTGCAGATGATATAGTTGTTTTTGCAAATAATGCTTTAGAGTTACATGAAATGTTGCAAGAGTTATCAGATGAAAGTAGGACTAAAGATAAATGTTAAGAAGACTAAAGTAATGTTTAATAGATTTTCTCAAAATATGAAAATAAAGATTGATTATGATGAATTAGAAGAAGTTAACAGTTACAAATACCTTGGTCAGATTATTAATACAGATGAAAACATAGTGGATGAAATTAATCATAGAATTAAACTTGGTTGGAGTGTTTTTGGTAGAAATAACTTGATACCAAAAGGAAATATGCCTATGTGTTTGAAAAGGAAGGTTTTTAATAAATGTGTTTTGCCAGTTCTTACTTATGGATCTGAGACTTAGGCACTTAATAGAAGAATAATACCGAGACTTCAAACGACTCAATGAAGTATGGAGAGATGCATGTTGGTAGTAACAAGAAGAGAACGAAAACACAATGTATGGGTAAGAAAACAAACAGGTGTTACTGATCTCCTTGAAAAAATTAAAAGACTGAAGTGGAGTTGGGCTGGGGATATTGCTAGAGACATGATAAAGATGGACAATTGAAATTTTAAACTGGATTCCAAGAGATTATAAAAGACCCCGAAAGAGACCGTATGTGAGATGGATGGATGAAATAAGAAAGTGTGCAGGGGTGATGTGGAGAAGAGAAGCTAAAGATCGGAAAAGATGGATTGAACTTGGAGAGACTTCATTCTGCAGTGGATTGATAATGGTTGTTGTTGATGATGATGATGATTATAAGTGAAATATTACAATTATATTGAAAATATAGAGTTCCACTTTCTGTCAACATAAATCTAATTCTATTGCAGAAAGTTTGATAAGGTTAATGAAGATGATTGTTTTAGACTTCATGTATTGAAAAGATTTTGTAGTACTTAATTTTACAGAATGCTAAGAACAAAGCTGTTATTTTAAATCCAGATAAATTGCTCTTTTCATTATGTAACAATATTATTATTTTATTAACTTTAAATCTGTTTGCAAGACGCTAATTGGAATAATCTGTAATGTTTAGTTGTATAATGGTTTTTGTTTTATGTCACTCTCTAGCTCTGAGAAACCAGATTTTTGTTACCAATTAATATTGAATGACTACCTTGTTTGTTGGACCTTGTTGTATGGGAGGGGAAAAAAGGAAGAACCTTTAAAAACTGGGTTATTACATTCAATTTTTTGCAAGCTCTGTTAGCCGAGAGCAAGCATGCAATTGGTTGTAGACGGTTGTTGCGGGTTTGTGTCTCGGCCGATGCTATGACATATGGAATTGCTGAATATTTTTAGTCTCAATGGGATGTTGAAAATTAATTTGACACTATTTTGTTTTAATATTTAAAATCACTCGTTTCATTCTTATTACCATAGATAATAATATTTTACATGTTTGGGTTTTTTTTTTTTTTAGTATTTTCACTTGTTTATTGTTAAATATATTCCCCAAAACTTTCTCCACTATTTTTTATTATTTAAAGTAATGAAAATGATATAGTACTAGTGTTTTGTCTAAAGTAAGTTTATTAAAGCTGATAATAGCATATTTACAAAAGAATAAAAATAATTGTATGATATATATCAAAAATGGAAAGAAATGTAATCCATTATGCTGCTTTTACATATATTTAAATTAATCAACGATATAATATAAAATATCTTTATTTATATAACAGCAATAATATATATAATAATAATCATACCCAAATAGCTTTTTTGTGTGTGTGATTATTATTATTATTATATGTATTATTGCTGTTATATAAAGATATTTTATATTATATCGTTAATTTATATATCTATAGATCATGGAATTGTGGGAAAGTTAGCCTTTCAAAGTGTTAATTGACAAAGACTATGAGGATAGTCAAAAGCACTTCCAAGTGGATAAAACTTTTAAAATTACACTTCTTTACATATATCTAATTACTGTATTTATAAATATTCAATTATAGGATTACATATATTGATTTGAAGAAATACAGACATCGAATTATATATATATAACCATCTTAAAGTAAATTATTATAAAAAGTTTAAGTGAAATTTTTAATATAATTAATTACAATTCATAATAATAATAATATGTGGAATGATATCTACAACTTTACTATTTCTAGTTAACTTTTTCCACTATTTGTCTGGATACACAAACACAAAAAAGAGAGCTGATCGATCAAGAGTAGAATATCCATAAGATTAAGGGCCTCAATGTTTTTTGTGTTTTTTGAGTTGTTTTGCAAGTAAAAAAAGAAGAGATGTTATATAAAAGTCACAGCTATTAAAAAATACTTGTATATTTCATATATCTTCTACATTGTAAAGATACAGATGAGCAAAAAAATACATGCGTATTACTTGGAGAAGTAGTTTTAACTATTTATGAAAACATTTCAAAGTAATTGTATTTTAAAACCAATCAGCATATATTCTAATACTTTAGCAAAGCAAGAGTATGGCTGTACAAGGACCTATCATAATTTGCTCAAGAGGTTAAAATTGATTTAAGATACATTTTGATGTGTATTATTTTAGAATATTAATAATCAAAATTATAATTTAGGAAGTTTTAAAAAATCACACTTATTAGAGTAATCTAAGTAAGATAAAACCTGTGTGACTTTTTGGCAGATATTGCAAGGCTCGGTGTGAAGACATCAAAGAGTATGTATTTTGAGAGGCATAAAGCTAAGGTCATTTTTAAAAAATTACAGTGGGAGAACATGTAATTGTTTCTACCAAAGACATGCACCACATAAGATGCATTGCAGCACTGCCAAGAAGTATGATATATGATATGCAATGTATTAGAATAGTATCATGATTTTGCATTTACATTCCCCTCATTTCTTCCAATGCGTAAGCTTGTTATTAAGACCTGTAGAGGTCCCTACCTTCGCATTTTCAACCACATATGTTTGAGGTTTATTGCCTTGGTAAATATTATTATTATCAACAAGAAGTTTGTTTTAGCATAGGTAAAGATCCATTTTAGTAGATGTTAAATTTTTGTTTCTAGTGTTGTATATATAAAATAAACCTGTTTATTGTTGTTTTTTACTTTGGCTGTTGACTAGACTGAGTTTATTAAAAAATAAAGGAGTTGTTAATATTCCAAAATACAGAAGTCTGGCACAGTTGTCCCAGAATTTTACTGATGTTTGGAATATATCTCTAGTTAAAAAATATGTAAAAAGCAAAACAACAACAACTAAAAAAAGCCCAGAACATTAGAGTGGACAAAAATATAGATTATATAAGTTGAGAGTTTATAATTATGAGTTTCACTAAGATGCTACTAAAATGATAAGGTAAAGGATTTATTTGCCTCAAAATTTAATGTGTATCTTGCAAGATAGTCTTGATTGTACATAGATGTCAAGATAAGTATTTATTAATGGAAATTATAGGTCCACTTACTGTTGAGTATGTTAAGATAATTGAAAGATTATTTGCATATGCTAGAGAAAATATATTTATTTTTAAAAAATAACATGGAGTCTTGAATAAGATTATTAATTTCATCAGCAAATAATTTCTACACAATGTTTTGAGTGATTGTGGACAAATTAAGAGATGCAGATAAGAAAAAGTCACTCGAACTGAATCAATCATTTGTAGTAGATTGTAGCATGAGCTAAATAGATTTAGAACATGCTTTACAAAATGAAGCTAGTTGACATTTCCAAAGATATCTTGCAAGCTAATCTAATTGCACTATTATGATGACAATATTTGACCATTTAACTATTTTATGCATATTGATGCTGGAAGAGCAAAGTTTGGAAATATTCTATTATGTAACTCTTAATATTAAATCGAATATAATTTAGTCATGACCAAAAACTTATCTCATTTTTTCTTAAGAATGAAAACAATTTGTTTATTGATTGATAGAAAGTCATAATATCTATCAGAAAATTTGAATTAATTTAATTGCATAGATATAGTGCTATAGGGTATTACAGATTCTTACAGATTGTGCTAATAATATATGTAGAAGAAGTAGTCTTAAGATGAATGCTAGCTTTATAGAGTGGCTTGGGAGAAGTTTTCAGATTACGCATCCCACTTCAGAATGTATGCTAGGTTTATAAATTTGTTTTTGTGATGGAGTTTAAAAAATCAACTATTCCTATTTAAAAAAGACACCTCTAATTATTTGAAGGCATGCACCATGCAATTGATATAAATAGGTTGTTACACAAATGAAAGATAATTAAATTTAGAAATTATTTCAATAATTAATCAATATTTAGAGTAGATATTAATGGGTTATTAATTGACATTACTAGTATAATGTTAGTTGGTGAGATATTTGTTGCATCAGAAATTTGACATTGATTAGTTATATGCAATTTAAAGTATTGGTTTAAATGATAGCATTGAGAAAAAGAGCCATGTCTGTTTAGATGATATGCTTTAAGAAATGCAATGATAAAACATATTTTTATTGTTTTTTACATTTTGTTTTGTTTCGTTGTAGTCTTAAGCAAGGTGGCATGGCCAATCAGAGATGGGGGATGTGAGGGTCAGCTTCCCCAGGCCTCACAATATTAGTTGCCTCAACTTGGCAATTTAGTACATTAAACAGAAATATAGAAAGTGCAGTGATGTCTCAGCTCATAGAACAACCTTAATTTTACAGTTAAATTCACCAAAAAATATTTGAGGAAAACTTTTCCAAGCAGGCATACCATGAGTTGAAAATGTAAGCCAGTTTTGGGATGATGTGCCAATTTGATGACTCTGTAATGAAAGCAATTGCAGCACTTGGTGACTGGCAGAATTAATAGTCTCTAGCCCCCTGTGAGTCAGTTCTGTGTTAACAATG
This sequence comes from Epiperipatus broadwayi, assembly GCA_028023455.1. NCBI lineage: Eukaryota > Metazoa > Onychophora > Udeonychophora > Euonychophora > Peripatidae > Epiperipatus > Epiperipatus broadwayi. The sequence goes on along the minus strand of JAQFVV010012461.1, from coordinate 3,666,856 downwards.
TTTTAAGATACTAAGAGTGCTAGAGTGAATCTACTCTATCCAAGTGCTATCTGGATCTGATATGTTTGCTCATTTCTGTGGCTTATGACTAACTGCTCTCGGAGTTCTGTTTTTGGCCCTGTAAGTGAAAACTCTCATTTCTTTTCCATCTCTCCCCATGTTCTTATTTTAAATTTTGAGGGACCTCTAAAATATTAGTTGCTCCAGGCCTCACCTTTTTTTCTGAAAGGCCCTGCAGGGTGGTGTTTATTTATATAAACTAACAAAATTAGGAATAAAAAATTATAGGTAATAGGTTATTGACAAAATAATTCACAAGAAAACAATATAAAGATGCTAATATATTTTACAATTGTGCCTGTAATTTGGAAATAAAGCTGTACCCAAATGTCTCAAGATTGTAATAATTTGTTATATTGTAAAAGCAGGTAAGCTAAAGAAGTGTGATTTTTATTCTTGGCTTTGTTTCCAGAATCAGTGATACATGATGAAAATACCATGAATTAGTAAAACAAATGAAGATAATTTGAGCCAATGATTAATGTTAAGTTCAGGTGAATTTTATATTAAAGATACATGAGTAAATATTTGAACATTCATATTGGTATACAATTTCATTATTGGTACCAGATATACCGGCCTATTTAGGCCCTGGGTTTTTTTAAGATTTAGTGTAAATTAACAAAATATATTAATATTATATAAATAAATGTGAGAATTGGACACTCACCTGAAAAGCCATCATTTCAATTTCAATCAAATGCCAAATCAAAACTAAATGTAAATACATTATTATAGCATTTATTTTTTCTCTCACTAAATATCACATTTCAAACATGAATTTATACTGTATTCATATTTTCTTCAGTGTTTAAATACTAAATCTATTTAGTTAAAAGTACATGTTCTGATTTTTTTTTCCTAGGATTTTTTGTTAAGAGTGGAATTACTTCCTTCACCTAAATGTAATGATGTTTTTAATTATGATGTTTTTAATTGGTTGTGAATTGACATATGACAGCCTTGAAACAGACATACATTCACCAGTCAGGTAATAGAGAAAATAGAGATTTTATATATAAGATTTCATTATTGAAAATGAAATGCATGGGAAAATAGAACCAAGTTTGACTTTACATAGACTTACAAGTCTTTTAACATACAATTTGGGCTACCAAAAGCCAGTTTATTTGCATTTATGAAAATTTTGAATTATTTCCAGATTTCCTGTATTCTTTTCTTACTGTGCATTCAGTGATTTGTTGTGATATTGGAGATATTTGAGTTACTGAGTTAGAGACGGTATTTTGCAGTAAAGAAAGTTGTCTTAATTATGTAATGATTGATATCTATAGGTGAACGATCTTGAAGATCTAAAGATTTTAGTTTTTTTCTTTTTCAGATGTTATGAAAATTGCAATAACAGTAAGAAAATAAAGGTTGTGTTTATCTAAGTCAGTAGTGGGCAATCTTCAACTCTGGCCTTCGAAAGCTCTCAATCTGTTCTGTGAACAATTTCAAAATTGTATATAAAATGGCACTTTTTTATAAAACTTCTATTTTAACATGTGCTTAGTGCAAATATTGATTTAAAAGTTAAGTAAAATAAAATATTTATTTTTGTAACTATATCTTTTTCTCCCTACAAGCTTTATAATAATTCTAGTTCATCTTATCAGATATGCAATATTCTAACAAATTATGTATATTGTGTGATTGATCTGAATCCAGATTTAATCTATAATGCTGAGAGCACTTTGTTTTTATAGTGATTTTTACATATACTAGCAAAAATAAAACTTGAATTTTACTTCAATTTATTATTGTTATGTTGCTTTTTTTTTTTTTAAGATGGTTACATAATATCTGGTAAAATGAAAATACACACAGAAAAGATAGTTTTTTAATAATATTTACCTTTATTACTGCCTAGCCTGCTTTCAATATATTTTTACTATATCATATACTCAAAGTATATTGAAAGCATGGTGGGCAGTAATAAAACTAAATCTTATTAAAACGCTATCTTTTCTGTGTGTATTTTCATTTTACCAGATATGACATTGGCTCAGAAAAGAAAAAAAATAATAACAATTGAATTACATAAGATGGCTACAAAGAGTAAGATAAGAAAATTTGATACAGAAAATTGCACATTTCACAAAAAAAAGGGCCAATGGATATTTTTTATAGAAATAAACAGTAAATCAAGATGCCATATTTGTCTGGAAAGAATTTCAATTAATAAAGAACTCAGTATTAAGAGACATCATTTATCAAAACATTCTGATAACAACAAAATTGGTGGAGAAGAAGAAAGATATATTTAAAAAAATTGAAAAGGAGGTTCATCAAGTGGCCGATATGGTTCATAAAAAGTACATGCAATTCAGAAAATTTTGTGACAGCATTGTACATTATTTATATTTTTTAAAAAAGCAGAAAATTCAAAACTATTTCTGAAGGAGAATTTATAGAAGATTGCATCCTAGCTGCTATAAAATTAATCATTCCAGAACATAAAAAGAAATTTGAGACTATAAATATGTCTTGAAGAATAGTTACAAGGCAAATTAGAAAAATTGTCATTAAATGTGGAATGGTCATTAATAATACTGAAGTTATTTTGTTTCTAAATCACAAAAAGTCCTCATTTTAAAAAAGAAAGATGAAATTGACCTGCCAATTGAAAAGATTGCACTCCTAAATTTTTGATTAAATATAGCAGGGTCATTTTTAAATGGATATTTTTTTTATGGCCTGTAAGTGATATTATAAATATCCAAGTTATCCTTGGCAGAAAAAATGGTTCCGCATTGCTGATCTGGATTTCGAGGTAGTAAGTCAGCCAAGATTTGTGCTTTAGCTAATTATGAAATGGAATATTTATATCAGTTGAGCCAATATCACTTGCATTTAATGATTATATTTAATTAGGGTGTTTACCTTATTATTGCTGTGGTATTCTACCAAAACTGAATTCCACTTCATTAATTACTAAATTGGATTAATATGTTTAGTGTTTTTATATATATATATATATACAATCTTCTTGCATACTGAATGCTCTCCTATATTGTGGGAATACAAATGTAAAGTAACAATCCGCTAGTCTTATTGAGAAATAATAATCTCTTATTTATTGTTCCTAATGTTATTAATAAATATGCTTGCTGTTTAAGAAATATTTTTAGTTAGTGAAAAAGACTTTCCAATACATTTCTTAGAGGAGTTTGGTCAGGAAATTTTAATTTTGTTCTGTAAAGATTTTGGAAGAATCTATAATGCTACTATAACTTGAGTAGAAATATTTATTTATTTATTTTAATAATTTTCTATGTATTTTTTTAATATAGAACAAAGAAAACAAAATGGATTTAATGTTCTAGAAGTTGTTATTCAAGCTGATATTAATACATTGTACAGGCTTAAACCTGCATTTATATATGTAATATATGTGGGGTTCGAACTCAGACTTTCATTTTGAAATAATTGTGCATTATGGTTTGGTTTCAGAATTTTTATTTTAAGTGTTTCTTTCTTTTTTTTTTTTAAGTGTCATAGCATCGGCCGGGATGCGAACCCGCAACCCGGGCAACTGCCTGCTAGTGCAAGGCAGTCGCGCTGACCTCTCGACCACCAATGCAAGACATGTTTATTTCTTTTATTTATTAATTGATACTTTTTTTTTTACTTATTAAGTTGTGACTTGATCACTACAAAATCCTATTAATCTGACTAATATATACTGCTAAACTGAGCAACTTCTGTTGAATGTATTTTATTTGTAATATATTGTCAGTACTTTTTTGTTATTATTTAATAAATATATATATGAAGTGAGCTGTAAAAGAAACCATTTCAAAAATCTTATCGCACGTGATATTTGTATGATCAGCGAGAAGTTTTGCTTTATATTGGTTTACAAATAGTAGTTAATGTTTTAAAAATGGTAGAATATTTTTTTCAATACTTTTTTTACTATTTTATACTAATGAAGATAGACTTTGTGTATTATTCTTACTTAATGTAAGAACTCCAAACATTGTTTTGTTTGATGTGATGTGATGCACTGAGACTTCTCCTTATATGGAGTCAGGAATCTCTCAGCAACTATGCTCAGAGAAACCTGTTAGCCACTTTGATTTCCCTTTCCATTTCCCACCCCACTTTTTCCCATATTCTTCTCTATCCTGCTCCATCCCATTTCCACAACATAATCTTTGTCAACTCCATGGCCTTTATATCTAAAACCTCCTTATCTTTTCCCAAACCCAGCATAAAAACCTATGAGTCACTTTTTTTATAATCACTTTGTTCATATTTATTCTTCCACAACTTCATTCTTTGTACCCTTTCTGCTTTCAGATATTTTCATTCAATTAACAGATGCCTAATGTTTTTTATGCCTTCCTTACACAACTTGCAGACTAAATCACCCATTTTTTCCATATATATATATTCCTTTGTTGCTAAAGATCCTGTTTGAGCCTTAAATAGTAAACTACTTTCCTTGCTATTATCCTAAATTAACTCATACCCAATATTCTCTTTACTTCTATAAATATTTAAACTCTTTTTTTTCTCTGTACTAACTCACCATCTCTCCAACTTCCTATTCTTTATTAATGCATCTATTCTTCGATCCCATTCATTAACATATAACACTCAACACTTCTCCTAACACAATCATTGCACCTTTTGTATAAGTATACTGACAAATTCTTTATCTAAATCTTTTGCATATCACATTACCTTTCACATCCATCTTGTTGCTTGCCCTTTATTCATATCCCAATTAAGTACTATTTTGGATAATCTTTTATTATCCATAAACTCCAATCTACCAAACATTTTTATTTTGCTTTTTGCATCTCTCATAAAAACTTGACCATCCCATTTCTCCTTGAATTGCCTCTTTTGCCATCCACACTTCTGCATCTAATGCATGTTTTTTTTACTTCTCTTTGTACTTTTTCTAAATAATCTAATACCCCTTTATTAACACATAATGCATCATTATCATATGTTAACCCTGCTACTGCCATTCCCTTTCATATAATTCTAGTTACATCATATTTATTATATGAGCACCTGTTAATTTCTTTATTAATCTCTTTCTTTTCTTTGCTTCATTTATCAATTTTTTCTTTCATTCATCAAACAATTTTTCTGATTACTTAAGATGATTCCCAAATAGTTATATCTATTTACCACACTTAACTTTATATCCCTGAATAAAAAATTTTTGTCTTCTCTTTCCCCAATATTAATCATCATTACTTTTGATTTTTCTTCACTAAATTTAATCTCTATCTCTTTACTCATCTTTGTGCATATCCTCAGCATAACTTCCATATCTTTCATTCTTTCTGCACACAAAAAAACATCATCCGCAAATAAAAGACCCGACAATGTATATACTCCCTTGCCACCTATTAATGGTATCTCTACCCCTCTTCCTAGTCTTTCTATTGCTTTCTCCATATCTCTCAAATACAACAAAAACAAAATAGGTGACAGAAGATATCCTTGTCTTAGTCACACCCCATTTTTAGCTTTAACTGATTTCATATTCCCTAATTGATATGTATAGTAATTATATTCATATAATTTCTTAATATTATCCAGTATAGCTCCATCCATTCCCAAATTTACTAAACTTACCCATAATCTATTTTTATTTACTTTATCATATGCCTTCTCTATATCTATAAAAACCATATATAACTGTTTACCTGTATTCCTACTTATATCTATAAGTTGTGTAACTCATATTTCCTTATCTGATCGAAAACTTCCTTGCATTTCTCCCACTATATTATTTTCTTCCATCCATTTTGTGACCTTTCTAGCCACTATATATGAGAAAACATTATATAGCACTGACATTACTGCTATTGATCTATAATTGTTTAACTTTCTATGATCCTTACCCTTCCCTTTAAATAATAGCCTGCTCCAACTACCCAGAAAATCTCTCTTCTGTACCATCTTATTAAAACATGTTAATAGTTTTAATTTTGTCTTCTGCCCTAAATTCATTACCATCTCTGCTGCCCATTCATCCAAACCTCTTGACTTTCCACCTTTCAATTTTTTACTTGCCTCATTCAGTTCATTTTCTGTAAATCATATATTCCTATCACTCTGTCCTTGACAGCTAACATCTTTTATATCCATTACATACTTGTTTAAGACTATCACTAATTCTTCTCTAGAGTTACACTCTATTCCCTCATTATCTAATAATACTAATTCTCTCTCCCCTACATTTCTTTTTTTAATATATTTCCAAAATTTTTTACTCCCACCTTTTCCACTTTTATTAATATCTCCCAACAGTTTACTATTCAATTTCATTCTCTCTATATAATTATCTATTTTAGCCAACTTTTTTTCTATGTACTTTTCCCATTTAGTATTAATATCTTTTTCACTTTCTTTGTTCTTAATAGTGCACTTATATTCTTTGCATGCTATTTTCCTCTCTTTTACACTTTTAATGACTCTTACTTTCCTATCACTTTTATACTTCTGATTATTCTCACCTAAAACATCTTTGCCACTTTTTCTATTTCATCACACCAGTCCTTATGCTCATCCCCAACCAACTCTTCCATGGTTTCTTCAACTTTTATTTTATAGTCTTCTAACTTATTCTTAGCATTCCCTCTTCATCCACATCTTTCACTATGCTTTCTACTTTTATTCCTATTTTTCATCACATTACTAATCATTTTATTATAAAGAAGTTATCATCACTATTACATACTCTCTCTTCATTATCGTACACCTTAATTTTTGTACTCTATTCATTCTTTCTTTTTCTACTAATGCATAATCTATTGTGTGGAATATATTATTTCTAGACCATGTGTATTGTCCTTTATAAATATTCAATAAATTTCCAATGGCCAAATTCACTCTCTGACAAAAACTCTTCAAAAGCTGTCCTTCTTATTACTTACATCATCAATTTCTTCAATATGCCCTTTCATTTTCCCTATAACCATTATTCTCTTTTTTTTCTTTGAAATGTATATTTTTATTTAAGCCTTCATATATGCTACTGTATCTCCAGTGGCTATATACACTATAGCCATCATCCATTCTTATCCTCCTAACTTTATCTCCAACCACAAATGTTCTAGACATTTAACAGTATTTAAATATTTTTTGTCATAACTCCTATACCATCACCTCTTTTTTTTCTTTTCTATTGCAATGAAGTTTTATAGCAGTGTCATCTTTTTATTCTTTTAACTAAAATTAGCATTTTATCTATATACAGTTTCTTTCTTCCCTTGTATTTTCTAGTCAAATTATATATATATAACTTTTTTATGTGAACATTTTTATTATTTTTTATTGCATTTAACTTATTTTATCTCATTTTTTCATTGTCACTAATGCTTTAACATTTTTCAACTTGGTTATATACTAAAACCAAAAATAAATATCACTATTTTTATTTAGCACAGTATTTATTGTAATATTTTTACTTGTATGGGTATTGATTTTCATCCGAAAATATTAAAACTAAGAATATTAATATATTTATACAATTCTAGTATTTTTATAGAAAATTTAAATATATCATGTTCCCTCCCCCCCTTTTTTTTTCTGTATTATATATTAACATTTTTTTATAGTAATGTTTCTTTCATCTGCTGAGCAAAAGTTCCTTCAATAGTTTATTAATTAAGAATAATCAGATGACAATGTTTCATGTTTTTGTTTTGCTTTCTATTTAAAAATATCAAGATATCAATTTATTCATCATTATAATGACTATTCACCTTAGTTAAACCACCTCATATTAAACCCTAGATTACTAGTATGGCAGACAGAATAAAACATTATATATTTTTCAAAATTTTATTACGAAAATGTAGTAAACATATAAAAAATATAAAATTATAGATGCCACTTTAATAAATGGTTTATGCCATTTTTGACACTAAAGGGAATTAATTACTTATAGAAGACTGCTGGCATGTCCAAGCTATAATTATCTTCAACATTATATCCATCACATCTATAAAAAGTGTTCCATATATTTAGTCCATTCTGCACATAAAAAAAATATTTGTCAATGGTTTTTTTTTTTTAAAAAAGAGAGATTTCATAGAAATGACCCATAAAACATTTCCCCAGTATTTAATCCCCAAAATAAATCAATAATAAAATATTTAATTTTCAATCTTTTAAATATTCTTAATGCAATGGCTATGGCTTATATGTAGCAGAGTTATTTTTTTATGTCATATATAAAGTTGCTTAGTAATACATGTGAGTTGGCATATTCTGTTATATTTAATATATTTCTTGATTCCCTTAATAAATTGTTTACATGAGTGAAACAAAGTTCATTTCCACAATAGTTTCAGTGACAATCTTTAATTTTATATATTTTGAAGTACATTTCTATTCTAAAATTTGGTGAATCCATTTGTATGGAGTATAGCTTTAGATTCCACATCTTTTAATTCAAATAACTTCTCTGGTAATGAAAGGATTGTTTTGAATATGTCACTTTCAAATGGTTGCATAATCCAGTTGAGCACGTTCAAATTTTCAAGATCTTTGAAGGAATGCTGAAAATCTTTTTATATTATTTTACAATGGTCTGAATTCAGCAGCATATCGTTAATACAAATGTTATCTTTTTTAATGAATAGATAGACCCATTAAGGTATTGAAGTAATAAAAATCAGTTTGACTTAGGTAGACAAATAGCATGTCAAGCATTGATAGTCAAGTGGTCTGCACAGCTGCTTTACAAGCAGTTGTTCCGGGTTAGCAGGTTAGCTTCCTGGTCGATGCTATGACACATGAAAAACATATATATGAAATGTTGAGAAATTTTTGAAATTAATTGATAAATCTTGAATGAGATTGATACGTTTCTTGCAATTTTGTTTATGCTATTAAATAAAGAATATATGATGGGTAAATAAAATAAGTTCATTTTAATTATATTAATTAGATCGCTATAGGCTTGTCAATTTCAAGATGCAATTCTATTGCACAATTGAAAATAACAAAATATTGCACTTGATTATCATTTGTAGCTACCATGTTTTCATGCTTAGAAACAAATTGTATATTTCATTATCATCATATAATTGTATAAAGAGACAATAATTCAATGCTTTGGCTTGTATTTATTGTTTTAATATTTAAAACAATGCATTTTAAAGTGAACTCATTATTCATTTTCTTTTATTTTTCAGATTGTTCTTGGTTGTATTTTTGTAATGATTAAAGTGTATTTTCTACTTTCACATTCTAATTTTTACATCTTTTTTTTTTTGAAGATACAAATTCAATAAATAAAATTATTCTAAAAAATAAAACTTTGCAAATATAAAAAAAAAAAAAAGATTAATAAACTGAAATAAATAAATATAACTTTCATGTCATAATATTTTTAATTAATAAATAAGGAATTCTTCTAAAAATTAATATTTTTGTATGTCTTTTTATTAAGCTTAACTCTGAATAATAATATAAACTGTCTTTGAAATATCAGTTTGGCAGGAAGTATTTACACTTTGTATACTCTTGATACAAATAGAGATTTATTTAACCTTTTCCTAGAAACAACCATGGATCAGCATTCATGGCTTCAAGTAGCTCAAAAATCAGCAGTTTTACATTACCATAGTGTTTTATGCTTATTTTAAATCTTAAAAAGTCCCATAAGATGCTGCCCTCTCTAGAATTATTTTACAACTAAAAAATCAATAATATTGACATAAGAAGCTACAACAATGGGAGAATGCAGGATTTCCTAAATGTTGATTGGTTGGTTCTCAATCCGAATGAAAGAAGAGCACCTGTCAATAATTTTCACTGCTCCAACTTTTATTTTGATTTTCAATAATGCTTTAGAGTGATTTTTTATTATTTTTTGTACATATTATAATTTTATTTTGATAAAATATGGTAAAAATATAATTATTTTAGAAAAATAGTAAGATTTTACTAAAAAATTATTTACTTTAAATTGAAAAAGAAACCAATGCTAACAACAATTTTGACATCTGTCAACAATTTTCATTGCCCAAGCTCTTTATTTGATTTTCAAACAAAAATTAATGTTTTAGAGTATGTTGTTAATATTTTTTTACATATTATAATGTATTTTAATAAAATATGTTGAAAATATAATTATTTTAGAAAAATAGTAAGATTTTAGTAAAAAATTATTTACTTTTTCACTAACATAAATTGACAAGAAATCACTGATGTCTGCAGCACTTTCTAATTTGTTACAAACTTTCTTTTTAGGTCTTCCATTATCGAATATTTTTATAATTATAAATAGAAATTTATTTTTAAAAAAACTTTCATTCACTTTCATAATCTGACAAATTATTAATATACTTTTTACAAACTAAACTAAAACAAATATATATTAAAAGATGAATATATTTTTACTGCTTTTTTTGTAATTGACCAATCAAAAGTTGTAAAACTTTAATTCACTTGGCCGATAAAAAAACTGCTCAGCTAAAAAAGAAATTTTTTCAGTGAAAATGTTAACTAATTTTCTATTAAAAGGTATGATAATCTAATAATATTTAAATATAAATGTCACATATTTATTTATAAATGAAGATTTAATAATTTTATAAAAAACAAAATAATAAAATAAATAGAATATATATGGAACTTTTTTGTCTTCATGGGGAAACAAACTGAAATACTCTACCATTATTTCATGTCTGCTTAATATCAATGTTCTCTCTCTTCTTCTTTCTGAGTGGCTCCAAACATTTTTTATTTGTTGTTTTATGCTTTTGGCATCTTGGCATTGTATTTAAGTCTAATAATTCACAAAAAGTATTTCAATTAAAATTTTTGTTGGTAAAATTCAAATGGATTCCTCCTATTAAGAGCAGATGTTGATATTCTCAATGTTTTTGAGATTTTGATGGGATAAATGTAAAAATAATTAATATACAGTCATACTCTTTATTTGCATGCACAATCAACAAAGGTTTTTTTTTACCTTTTACAAAATTCATATATAGTGTCTCTTTATTGATTGAATGATCTGCATATATGAATTGAAATCCAAATATTTCACCTTGTATATGTATGGGATATTTATTATTCAAAGAATTAATACAAATGAAAATCTCAAATCATGTCATTAGTTAATAATTTTTTACATGATTGATATTCTTCTTTGAATATTATCTGAAATTTTCAAAAATGTATAGTGGTTTGAATTTTAAGTCTTTTTAAAGGTCAGATACCATCAACTCCTGATTGACTCCTTAAGTTCTATCAACCCCAACTGACTGCTTGAGTTTCATTAATCCCTTTCATAATTTCATTTACTCCTAAGGAATGTATAAACTCCATGGAAGCACTATTGATAAACATTCTTTGTGCTTTTTAAGTTCCTAAACATCACATAATCACCATTCCCTATGCTTACACAAGCTGTTATTACAGAGAAAAAAGTTTCCATTCAGTAGTGCGAGCCAGTGCATTCCTTAATAATTAATGTATGCAAGAAGGTTTGTGTATAAAATCCCTATCTAGTGCCCTCTTCATCCAATATCCCCAGACTACATTCTAACTTGTTGTTTTTATTGGTGAGGAGCCTTGACTCTAAGAGCACTTCACCTAGATTTTAAGGATCTAATGCAACTCTCTAGTTACAAACTAGTCTGAGGATATTGGATGCATAGGGCTAGATAGATTATTATGCATAAACTTTTTTGCATCCATTGATTACTCTGGCTTACACTGGGTGTCACTACTGTAATGAGAGTTTTGTTTATTAAGTGTTAATAACAATGGATTTAAGAAAATTAATATGAGATGTGTCCCTTATTAGATTATAAAGATTGCAAACAAAGGCAGAAAAAATTTAAAAATATTGAGAATATAAATGATACTAAAGATTAAATAGAGCTTTATGAATTTGGACTGAGTTTTTTTCCTAATAAGTAAATTTTATTTGGATAGTAATTGTGGCAGAGTACAGATCAGTAGATTACAAAATAAATCAAAATGTAAATATTGCATTGTGAAATGATTTGCATAAAAGAAACAATTCACACTTTGCGGAATAATTATTTATACATTTTATTATTAAGCATTCTGTTTTCCTGAAGGTTTGTGGTGATAGTATTTTAGTTGAGATAATATGTTGGACTATTATTAAATAATACCATTCAAAACATTGTGAAATCTACTAACCTGTGTTGTCTTTGTGGGTTATTACTAACAATTGTTTGTATTTAAATTGGAAAAGTTTAACTAAAGTTTAAACATATCTAGACATTCAACATTTAATGATAAATAATGGAAATAGTTCAACATATCACATTATTAAACATAATAGTAATAGTAACAAGTCAGATGTCACATGACTTATATATAGCTTGCACTTACAAATATGTAAAATTAAGAGCGTGCTAATAGCTCTAAACAAGCTTTTTTTTTTTTTATTCATGATAAATGCTACTACAAGAGAAGGCATTCAAATCATTTATTTTAAATGGTCCCCATCCCCAGACCGGTTTCGACCTATGGGTCTCTTCAGTGAGGAGTTGGGACATTAGATCTAAAAAACCAACTCAAGCAAAGCATTTATCTAAAAGATAATTGTTAGAAGAAGATCTGAAACTTTTAGACATCTACATGTCTTTAAAGTCAGCTCTCCAACTGAAAAAATCATATGGGACTGAACTTAATTCAGATACTACTAATATATGGAGTATCTGAATTAAGTTCAGTCCCATATGATTTTTTCAGTTGGAGAGCTGACTTTAAAGACATGTAGATGTTTAAAAGTTTCAGATCTTCTTCTAACAATTATCTTTTAGATAAATGCTTTGCTTGAGTTGGTTTTTTAGATCTAATGTCCCAACTCCTCACTGAAGAGACCCATAGGTCGAAACCGGTCTGGGGATGGGGACCATTTAAAATAAAAATGATTTGAATGCCTTCTCTTGTAGTAGCATTTATCATGAATTAAAAAAAAAAAAAAGCTTGTTTAGAGCTATTAGCATGCTCTTAATTTTACATATTATTAAACATATTACAAATTTAATTTCAGTTAATGACTATATGAATTTCAAATATTGAATATTATAATAACGTTTCCACAATTTTATTATTACATATCAGTTTTTATTGTTTTTAGTATGATTTTTATTTATTTTATTATCATCATTAGGCAGCATGCATACCTCAATAAACAAACAACTAACATTTACAATAATCATCACATGACTTATAAAAATGTTTTGATTTTCTTTCTTAAATGATATCTACATTACTTTATTTATTTCTGTCTATAATATAACATAATCTTATATCTTCATTATTTTAACAATAAGCTATCAATATTCTTTAAGGCTGTAGTGCTTTTGATAAAAATAACTATATTAAAAGAAAAGGTATCTAAGGTTTTAGATTAGTTTTATCAGTTTATACATATGGATCTGGGACATGAGTATGCTTAGTAGAACAACAAATAAACCACTAAACATCACATGATCACTATCTCTTATACTAGCACATACTTGTTATTAAAAAAGGCAAAACTCTCCATACATAGTAGTGCCACCCTATGCCAACCAGAGTAATCAAAAACTCTCCTTACAGTAGTGCCACCGTGTGCCAACCATTACTCTGGTTGGCACAGGGTGGCACTACTGTATGGAGAGTTTTTCCTTCTTTAGAACAACAAATATGAGTATCACTTAAATAAGAACATTAACTTTCAGTCTTTTTTAAAACCATTTTCTTCACCAATATTCACAGCTGATATTTTTAATCTTCAGAAAAATTCCAATGAAAATAATGTAGATGTGATATGTTGGACTATTTCTATCATCTATGAGTGAATGTTGAATGTATAGAAAATTTTAAACTTTATTTAAATTTTCCAAATACAAACAACTTGTTAGTAGTAACACACAGATAGACAACACAGGTCAGTAATTACACAACTTGAAATGTTGTGTAAATACTGACCTGTGTTGTTTATTTGTGCATTATTACTAACAAGTTGTTTGTATTTGGAAAGTTTAAATAAAGCTTAAAATTTTCTATATATTCAACATAGATGATAGAAATAGTCCAACATACCACATCTAAATTAAATTCATTGGCATTTTCTTCACCATATTTACCACTCGTTCTAACTTTGAATACTCAATGATTACTCAAGTTTGTTGTTCTGTAATACTGGATTAGAAAGTTGCTTTTGTTTTAAAAGGAAGACAAAGGCAGTTCGACATTCATTTCATATATACTGAATGAATAAATTATATTATTCCAAAGCCAGATATTTTTTTTAGATTCTAAGGACCAAAATGTTGCAGTAGAACAAATATTAATTTTATCTTCCCCTGGTCAAGTTTGACATTTTTTTAAATAATGATTATCATTATTTAAGATATATGAAGGAAGAGATTGATTTAATAATTATTGTATATTTGATTAAATAGTCAGAAATTAATTAATTACAATAAAGGATTAATAATTAACCATGTAATATACAGTACACTAAGGATCTTTAAGAATGGTAATTTAATAGCTCAGATAATTGATATTTTGAGCCGTTGACTAGATAAGTATTATCTTGGCATAAAGATGACCAATAACAATAATCAAATAATTAATTTCTTGACGCTTCATAACAGGCTTTGATATTATAAATAATAAAGCTGAATCCATAATCCATTCATTTGTGATTACAAGAAGTGAATGTCAACTTAATGACATTTTTATTAATAGTAACAGTAGTATTGGTAGTACTAATAGTAGTAAAATAAACGAACTTCTATATTAAAACATTGTTTATGTTTGTCAAATATTTTCATGGATTAATTATGATGTAAACAAAGGAATAGATGGGGATTTAATTCCATTAAAGGCTAAAGAAATAAAGACCCAGTGTTTCTAGTTAACTATCATTTGCTATTTCCATAAGCTAAATTAATTTATTGTAGTAGCCCACAATCCCATTTTTTGTATCTTGAGTTCACTTACAAACAAGACATCTTTTCTCTTTTGCTGTCTTTCAACCAATTTTTATATTCTTTATACTTTTGAAGTTATTGCTTCTAATGACCTATATTTATTTACTACTTCATTTTTCCTCTGGCAATTCTCGCCAATACATATCGCAAATAGGAAAATGCATCACAGTTTTTATCGAAACCCTTTACCAATTGCTTCATGAGTCCAGATTTAATAATACAGTGGTAGAAGAATAACTTTATCTGGAGTGACCAGTAGCTGATAAACTACATTCTTTTGATTTGTAGCAAGTGGTGATCATGAAGATCATTTTTCTTGATAATGATTTAATTTGTCATGACCGTCCTGCTCACACTGATGACAACAGTATTTCCTGTAGTCCTGCTGTACTCCCACTAAAATAGTGATAACTTTAAAATCAGGAATATATCTGTCATTCATGGATTTTCATACTGTAAGTCTAAGAAGATTTTCCATGATTGTTTATATTTATTTAGTTCAGCCTGAACTTCTGTTTGTTACACAAAAGCACTACCTTTAAACTGGCCTTTGAAGAATCTATAAACAGATGTCATCTTTTGTTGATTGCCCCATTAACATTGTTGTAAAAAGTGTGATCACTTTTTTGTAGTATAGAACAGTATAAAACTTTGCTGTCAGCAGTGGTCAGAAGTAAAAGTAAGTGGCTTTCGTATATCTGCAAGGTAATCATTGTTTCAATCTGGAGGCCAACAGTTCCATTTTATTCTTAAGCCTTCCAGATTCCTGATAAAATCATTGGCTTCTTCCTGTGTTATCTTATGACACTTCTCAGAATAATTTGACACAAATTTTTCATCAATTGATAATCAACCTACCAATTCATTCAGATCTGATTTATCTGTATTGCTCTGTGCATTTGGAATATTTGGGAATGGGTACTTTCTTGCTGTGAAGTAAGATTTGCATTGCAGAAGGGATATCCGTGTAGCCAGCTGTTGTGCCATTCTTTTAAGATAGGCTATCACACAAAAATACCATTCTGTAACATGATTATTTGGTTTTCTCCATACTATTATGACTGCAACTGGTATGGCAGGTCTTTTCCTATGCAGACACGATTAGAAATTTGTTGAACAGATATTGCAATAATAACACAGACCCATAATTTGTCCAGATCTTCTACTTTACAATCATAGTATTAGAAGTAGTCTTTTATTATGATTGTTATCATGTTTATTGAAGTTATATATTTGCTCACCAAAAATGTAACAAAGCTGATTCATGCACATTTCCAACAACATTAAATGTAATGTAATCCAAATGATTTCTTTATACAAAACAAAAGAAACCAAAAAAAAAGCCTCTAACTGAATTCTAATACATTCCGACTTGCTTTTTAATCTGTGCATACATCATTTCCTCTTTTGAAGCACATACAGCCCTTTTACTAGAATTCTGCAACTGTCTCTACTTCCATCCAGGGACACAGGATTGTCATTTCAAAAAAAGGAGAGATGAGGTTATAGTTTAAAAGTAAATTGTTTTCAAACTTGTAGGAGAGACAATATATCGAAAAGAACCCAGAGATGAATGTCAATAACTTTTTATAAGATTGTAACATAAGATGTTTAGAGATATTTACTACTGTATTAGTATTTTTTTTTCATATGTCATAGCATCGGCCAGGATGCAAACCCACAACCGTCTGCAACCAACTACTTGCTTGCAAGGCCGCTGCGATGACATCTCAGCTTACAACCCTTGACTACTATATTAGTATTTGAAGTTGTAAAACCGTCTCATTTCCAAATGCATAAGATTTTCCAATACATGTATGTTTAGGTTAAAAAGGTAGAATGGATTCATTTTATCTTGTATTTGGAAAGGAGAGTATTCCTTAAAAGTGTTTATTAAGTTACAGTGCATGTGTAATGGAGTGATCCCTAATGATCGTTAAAATAAAAAATTGTAACAAATACCAAGAAGAAAAATAATTTGATTTTTTTTTTTTTTGTTGCAATTGAAAAATCGTAAGAAATATTGAGAAAGACGTGCTTTAATTCCCAAAAAAATACTACAATTTTCCATTTTGCTCCCCCCCCCCTCTCTCTCTAGCTTCCAAACAAGAACCAATATGTTTAATCACAAAATTATTTAAAATTACTTAATTATGTCTCCTTTAAAAAAAACCTTCTAATTTTCGTAGAACTTTGTAATTTAACAATTAGCGTAAATTAGCTTTAGATTGTTTTTTTTTTTTTTTTTTTGTAGCGTAATAAAATTATTGTATGTTTTTTAATTATTTCCGAGAATTAATAATCAGCTATTGTTATAATTGTCAATTGAAAAAATATATATATAAATTTGTACTTTAATTTATAAATTGTATTTTTAATATCTAGATTTTTTTGTTCTTCATATAAATAGAAGCAAATCAATAAATAATTATACAGACTGATTCTATAATATTGTGACACTTACTAACCTTTGAAACATCAGGTTGTGTTTCATATTAATTTTATTTAACATTAATACTTTTAATTATAATACTTTTTGTTTATAGATAGACTTTAGAATTTGTATTTAATTAAATTATTTGTAGTAAAAGTTGTTTGAAAAAAATAAAAATTATATCATAATTTATAAATTTCCTTTCTAATGTGTTTGGATTATATTTAATTTTATTCATTTTTTCCCCACTAATTTACAGTTAACATCTAACTTTCATACATAAAAATTTCAATAAAATTGTTGTCTCCGTTTTCTTTTTAAAACTTTGTATTTTTATGAATCCATATATATTCCAATACATTACATACCTTTCCGACATTTCTTCTACTTTTTTTGTAGTCATTTTCAAGAATATGCAAATAAATATATATACACATGTATATTATTATTATAAATATATAATTTTTAACTCATAATATTTCTTTAAATCTACATATATATTTCTTTTCATTATATATATTTTTACTACCATTATCACTTCCCTCTCTCTATTCTTTATTATTTCAAACCATTTTTTTTATTACATCTTATACAAATGATGAAATCTTTATATATTATTTTTTATATAATTACTTTCAAAACCATTATTTAACAATTTGTTCTATTTCTAACCAATGGATAAAGATTAAATAACTTTTAAATCTATTTTCTTTTGATGTTTTGATATCTGTTATTTTTGCAATTTTGATGGCTTCTGTGGCCTTCCTTTGCTAATTTCAAAATCATTAGTATGAATTTTATATTCTATATGCTTTTATAAAAATACTTGTAAATCAGAGAAAATATGGACAATATTACTTACAAACTTAATGCATTTTCAATTTATAACACTCTTTCTAAAAGTAAATTTACATGATTTTGGATAAATTCTCAGTATTGAATTAGTAAATGTATTTCATTCCACAAGATTGTTTGTTTAGTTTACATTGGAGTACAAAGTTACTTTCCAGCATATGAAAAATATAAACATAAAAATATGAAGAAATTAATTGCTATATTTAGTAGGCTATTTGATTTTAATGAATATTAATAAAAATTTAAATATCAAATCACTCTCCAAACATTAAAAAATTTCAGGTATGCTCTCTGAGAATACATATATAAGAACCTAATTGGACAGTCTGTTTGTGAGTTAAGCTTTTATATATGTATTCATAGAGGGTGTGGCTGGAATTTTAATGCTTGACTCCAAAAAAGGAGAAGCCACAGTGCATCACATCACAAAATACACATAGTGATTATACAGAAGTAGGTCCATGGTTTTATGCTGGGTTTGGGAAAAAATATGGGAATTTAGATATAAAGGCCATGTAGTTGACAAAGATTATGTTGTGGAAATGGGATGGAACAGGATAGAAAAGACTATGGAAAAAACGTAGGGTGGGGAATGGAAAGGGAAGGTAAGTTAACAGCTTTTGTCTGGGCATAGTGGCTGAGTGATTCCTGACTCTGAAAAAGGAGAAGCCCCAGTGCATTGCATTGTATTGGAGAGTGGTTTGATATTTAATTTTAGCTAGTATTATGGACTGGGGTTATTAATAAATATTTATATATCATTGATTTAATTATATTACATTCAAAGTTTTTGCTTTTTTTTGTTTAGAAATTATATTACTTATACTTTTTTTCCATATTTTTTTTTTTGGGGTGGGGGCACTACATTCTATCACTTTTTAGCGTTGATCAGGTTTTTAACTCATTTATAATAAAAAAATATATTGTAATATCTTTTGCATGTACATTCTATGTCAGCCAATGTGAATCATCATCACCTTTGCATTTGATGACAGTTTTATAGCTTTTCATTTGGATTTTATTTCATGCTAATATCGTCTTTTTAATTTTTCAGGATTTTGACTAAAGCTATTATATATACATAGCAGAATAACTTAAAGAAATATGCATCGTGTATTTTTATTTTTTGAGATATAAATAAAAAGATAAATGAACTAAATTAAAATAACATAAACCTGATAAAGATGTTTTCAGTGTAACAGTCGCCTTCATCATTCAAATCTTTATTTGGTAAGAAAAATAATTCATTGTATAATTTGTTTTCAGTAGAAATCTTCATTGTAGCAGACGTTACTTCTTATTTTTACTAATTCAGTTTCTTTTTTTTTTTATATCACTCTACCAATTTTAAAAATATGTTCATTTACTGTTGGCATATCTTTCCATAAATGATTTGTTTGTAATTTGATTTTTAAAAAAAAAAAAAAAACACATTAAGCCTTAATGATTAAAGAAATTTTAATAAACAATGTATATTTAAATTTAAGAATGCGTCTTCTTTTTTTAAGTAGCAATTTATCAAATAAAAATATTCATTTTTTTATTTTATTTTCAGTATAACTAAATAATGTTGATTGTAATGTGTAATGTGACTTTTAAAATAAATAATTTATGTATATATAATTCTTCAGTTTTTATACCTCATACCAAATGTGATGTCATATCAATTAGTAAGAATAATTAATTAATTCAGCTTGCTTTAAACAGTGAGGATTGGCTTTTTTTTTTTTTTGACTATAAATGTATTACGCCAATTTTAGTAATATAATTATCATTTACATTTAAACAAATAAAAGCACGTGTGTTTATGTATTTAGCCTTCATTTTTTAAGAATTGTGTTGCGCAAAATCTAAAAGATGTATTAGTCAAATAAATATGTATAGACTGTTATATTTGTACATAAAGTTATTTATATAAGCATATGATTTATATTATCTTTGAAAAAATATATATTTAAATTGGTCTGCGTGTTTTATTGTTTATTAATATTTTGCGTAAAACTTCACTAAAAAGGAAACAACTAGTCAAGCGTCGGTAGCCGAGAGGTCAGCGCAGCAGCCTTGCTTGCAGACCGTTGTCGCGGGTTCGCTTCCCGGCCGATGTTTTGACATATGGAGTAAAAAAAAAGGAGACAACTATAGATTTTGAATTATTTATTTTTTTAGATTCGACTTCATATGGAAATATTGTCGTAGTAAATTTTTATTTTATTCAGACACCCAAGAGACGGATTGAGTACTTCATTTTCATTCACTTGTCCCCATTGAGCTCTTATTTATTTATTTTTTAAATTTTCCTATGAATCTATCTCACAATGAAACTATATAGGCAAGCTTGGACTATAATTTTAATATTATAAAATTCCTATAAAAAGAATATCTGCACACAAATTATATATATATGTTCGTGACACAGAGAAATATATTTAAATACATAGAAACTTAAAATATTTTTATATATCTTTTGTTGAAACACTTGTAAAATTTAGTCTAATCTTTATAAAAGTCATTATCCGCGCTGGTAATTATTGAATTATTTTTTTATCTGAATTCTTATTATTTTCCATTGTCCGGCCTCTAGAAAATTATGTAAATTATAAACGTAATTATAGATCAAGTAAACTTTGTTGCTAATACAGTATTTATATTTAAAAGCTTTTATTAAATGTATTTATTGTTTAAATTCTGTTAAAAAATTTTTACGTGTTTCTTCCAAACCTTTTGAAGTATTATTTTTGTTGTGTTTTTGGCCGCATTATTTGACTTTCCTATTTAAATAAAAAAATGTTTTCTCTAACAAGTTTTGATATACTTAATACCATTTGTTATATGATCACATTATTGACCATTTTACCTTTGATTTATTTCTTATGTTCACTTTCACGTGTAAACAGAAAACAATTGTGAATTAAAAATATTTTCTTAGAAGATAGAAAGGAAAACTGGCAGATTTTTTATTTATTTCACAAACTGTATTATATATGGAATAGATATTGTATAACTTGTTATGAAAACATTACTTTGTTTATTGATATTTGATCTTATTGTTTTTTCCCCGATTTTATGATTTCTTATTATTTACATGTATCAGTGTAAATATAGATAAATTCAGAATAAATATAATAATCCACACACATATATATGTACATTTTACATGTATTGTTAATTTGTAAAATAGATTTTGGTTAATTCGTTAGCTATTATTATTTTCAATCATTATCAGTCATTTGCAAGATTATTTCCAGTGCAAGGCTTCTTTTTCCCAAATTACTGCAGTAAACCTTCTTTCATGCGTCCAGTTTATGTGCTATTCTTTTTGGGTCTGTTTAGTATTTGATTGCCACCCTTAGTGTTTCATTTATCACAACAATGTCAGTGATACCTATTTAGTTTCCGACACATATTTTGCTTTTGATCTTTCTGTTAATTCTAACATACATCTCTCCATATTTCACTGTAGTCTGAAATCTATATATTGTTTTTTTCTTTATTGAATACCCTAGTCTTCTATCCATAAATTTGTATTGGCAGAAAACATTTATTTAAAATCTTTTCAGATATATTCATGTATTGTCATTTGAATATAAATTTATTTCTGTTTAAACAATTACATTCTGGATTATAATTAACTTTAATCATTACAATCCTATCTGCATTAATAATTATTCCAATGTATTAATAATGTTTAACTTTTTTACATTTTTATGATCAATTTTTATTTTCATGTTTTTTAAGAACTACTTGCCCATTATTTTGGTCTTTTAAAATCTTTATCCTGTCTTGTTTATTTTCTTTAATTGTTCTTATAACCTTTTTTTAAACTCTGATAGCTTATTTGTAAAAACAACTAATTTGTATGGATATTAAACCATCAAACATCACATGATCACCATTCTTGTGCTTACACACGCTGTTTTTCACAGAGGCAAAACTCTCCATGCAGTAGCCACTCAGTGCAAGTCAGAGTTATCAATGGATGCAGAAAGGCTTGTGCATAAAATCCCTATCTAGTGTCTACTCATCCAATATCCCCAGACTAGTTTCTGGCTTGTGGCCTTCGTCAGTGCGGAGCCTTGGATCTGAGCGCACTGCACCTATATCTTAGGATCTAATGCAACCCTCCAGCATCCATACTTTTTGATGTCTTTATAGTTAGCTAAAAAAGTAATAGGTGGCTGCTGGAGGGTTGCATTAGTTCATAAGATTTAGGTGCAGTGCTCTCAGATCCAAGACTGCTCACTGATGAAAACCACAAGCATTATATAGGCATTTTATATACAAACCTTTCTGCATTCATTGATTACTCTGGCTTGCATTGAGTGGCGCTATTGTATGGAGAGTTTTGCCTCTTTGTTTGTATATATTCCTGGTGATTTAAGTTAACTTGTTTATAAAATATTTTTTGTGAAAATTTTTGTAAAATTATAATTATTTTGCTGTGTTTTCTTATCAATTAATTTGCAGATGATTTATATTCATGGTCTACAAAATATTAAATAAGCAAAAATGTTTATTAAAATTATAGCAGATGTACTTAGCCTTGTAAAGGCCTGTGTTTTTTTTAATTGGTTGCTTTAAGAAATTTGTTTAAAGATGTAAGATAAATTAAACAAAATATTTTAAATGTGAGAATTATACACAGGTCTGAAAGACTGTTATTATTGGAGGACTACTTTTTTTTTTAAGATTTTGATGTAAATTCAACAAAACATTTTAATATTACATAAATATATTTCCAAATTTTAATAAAACTAAATTAAAATTTACATTTTTAAATATACCTGTTATATTTGATAGTTCAAATATATATTTACTGTAGTGCCCTCTAAATAATTTTTTCTTTCGATCGTGGCAATAACATTTTTTAGCTTTACTAACAGTTAATGTTTATTAATATCAAAAATATCAAAATCCTGATTGCTTTTGTAATATTTTTTTATTAATTATAATATTTGTAATATTTTTAATTGATTGCTCTAATAATTTTTTTTTAAGATTTAGTGTAAATATGTGTTTTTATTAAACATTGCTAAGTATGTCATTCACTTGAACTATGTTAGTGGATTAACAGACCGTGACAGCATGGAGTGCTTTAATGCTGAATTATGAATCGGCATTTGAAGCTGTTTCTGAAGCAGGCTGAGAACCTTTATTGTTGAAATATATACTATATATCTATAGTTAAGAACACTCATACTGATTTTTCCCCAGAATTTTTTATTTAATAGCAGAATTATGTCCTTAGCATAAACGTAATAGTTGTGACATCATGGGACAAACATTCATTCACTAATCAGACAACAGAGAAACTATGGATATTATATGTAAGATTAGAGTCATTCTTTGTTGTAAGAATCTAGAGTTCTGCTTTCTTTTCCTTAGCATAAACGTAATAGTTGTGACATCATGGGACAAACATTCATTCACTAATCAGACAACAGAGAAACTATGGATATTATATGTAAGATTAGAGTCATTCTTTGTTGTAAGAATCTAGAGTTCTGCTTTCTTTTGTAAAAAAAGATAAAGCAAAACACCATGTGGTACAACAAAAATATAATGTATTTTAACATGATAATATATGAAGTGGTGATCTATATCATTTCAAATATTTTTTCAATGACTGCAACATGAAAGAATCATTTTTATTCATGATTTGAGATAAAGATAGTGTTATTTTTTATTTAATCATTTAAAAATGTAAATATCATTTATGAAAGAGGTTGACTTAGTGTCTAAAGAATGAGCATAGTTTGCATACACTGTTATGTCTTCTGAAACAGTAATAAAACCACATTATATGGTAATATTTATGATCTTTGATTATTATTGTACAATTTTTTCACATAGATTTTATATTTTTATATATTGTTTTTGTAGCTGAATATTTTAATGTATACATTTTTTTTAATTAGCTTTAGAATTCCATAGCTTGCCAAACAAAGACTTTAGTTCAGTATCTTAAGAAGATTTTTGAAATTTTTAATTTTCTAGTTTGAACAGTCTGCAGATTAATCCCATTTATATATAATTTGATAATTTTCTATAATCTTTTTGAAATTATAACAACTGTTATAATGTGTAAAAAACATAATTTGAATATAAGATACAATTTTAACAATCATTTCAATTTGCTTAATGCAAAGAAGAAACATTCTGCTTACAGCAAATCCAAATATCAAGGAAAGCAATAAGTTAAGAAAAAATGACATTTCTATCAAAAACAATCTGCATTTATGCTTGTAAATTCAAAGTGTTGATAAATAAGTTTGATATTTGAATTTTTAGTGGAAATTTATTTATATTCCTCATAAAATTATAATAAAAATATGTATAACAAATGCTTATTTATCAGTTAAAATAAATGTTAGATTATACTAAATTTTATGCCCCCATATATATTCACAATAACTGATTACAATTTGAATATGCATTATATATATATATATATATATATATATATATATATATATATATATATATATATTGATTTGAGAAAGAATCAGATCTGAGGAAAATACTTGTTATTATACTGAAATGTCAGTTATTTTGCTATTATATTTTTATTACATGGAAGCTCCTGGAAATAATACCGTGAATTCATCATTTATCCATGAGAATATTAAAATTGATATATATATATTTAATATGTAGAGTAATCCATTTATAATTGTTTAAATAGAAAGCACTTAACCTAGAACAGTAGTTAATGAAAATGAACTGCTCCAGGCCAAGTGTTAAAATAAGACTAACAGGCTTGATTCCATTCAAAAGGATGACCCTCTTTTAAATGCCACCCTTGATGTAATATAGAGAACAAAGCAGTGCAGGTTACATTTGTAGGTGTAAGATATCAAATTATAGCAAACTTTTTAATTTTCATACTTATTATAATAAACTCCTCCAATGATAGATTATGCATTGTAATATAATATTTTATTGGATATTTTAGATGGAAATATTTAATGTGTGAAGTTATCTGTGTATAATTGTTTTATTAGAACATGCTTAACTTAGAACAGTAATTAGTGAAAACCAACTGTCGCTTGCCAAGTGTTAAAGTAAAACTGATAGGTTTAATTGCATTCGAAAGGAGTATCCCCTTTTTAAATGCTACTCATTAAAATTTCCACCTAAAACATCCATTAAAAAATATTGTATTGCAATGCTTAATCTATCAGTGGTGGAGTTTATTATAATAAATAAGAAAATTGAAATGTTTTCTATACTTTGGTTTTTTACATCTGTAAATGTAAACTGCAGTCCTTTGTTTTCTATATTGCAATCAAGCCTATCAGTTTTACTTTAACTCTTGGCCTGGGGCATTTGATGTTCATTAGCTAGTGTTCTAGATTGAGTGCTTCATAATGAATAATTGTAAATAAATAATTCCACACATGAAATATATTTATATGGACACTTCCATGTATAAAGAAGACTAATTATTTTTTGTTTTTTATCATCTGAAATATAATTGTAAAGTCAAATTTATTGGAGTTGCTATAGTGACAATTTTTTGAGCTTAATATGGGAAATGAGGAATTTATGAGCACAAATGAAAATGTCTGTGGATCTTTTAAAAATAATAATTTAAATAAATATCATTAGAATAAAATAGCTACTGCTGTTCAAAAATAATAATGATAAATTTTACTTTTTAATGCTATGTTAGCTGTTTCTTCATGAAATTCAATATTAACCTGTTTTTTTAATTACAGTGATTTTTTTTTATTTTTACGGAACGTTATATATTTGATGCCTTCAAACATTGGTGACTAGGCACTGCATTTCCCACTTCAACTCACTCAATTGTAACTCAAAACTGGAATTAAAAGAAATTAATTGATATTGTTTTGCCTTTATATATATATATTTATTATCCTCCCACATTATTAACTAAAACTGAAAAATAAGCTATTTATTGATTGAAAAATATAATGACTTGTTTATAGAATAATTTGTTTTTTTCGTTCTGGTTAAATTTTGGTTAACAACTCAGTTAATAAATTCAATACAATTACGTTATCTTTTCTTATCTTTGAACAAATTAATTATTAAAGTAAATAAAAATTATTTATTTTGCCACAAAAAAAATTCATTTCTCTATTATTCAGTTTTCAGTCCATAACTTAATTTCAATCATACGACACAAAGTTGATTTTGTTGCTGATGACTTTAACTTACCATGAAAAATCTGATTCTGTTCGCAAAATCCGATCCTGTTTGCCTCTTTTCATTTAATAGCACAACAGATATTAATTGTAATTAATATCGCTTTATATCATTTTCATTGCTTAATTTTATTTACAGCAGAAATTTTCTTTAAATCCTTATGTCTGATCAAATGATTAACAACAATTTCTGAGAAAAAATGTTCAAGAAGACATTCAAATATTTTTTTTTATTCCTTAATGCATATAATTTTAAGTATTACATACCTATGATTATGACATTCCATAACGCATATTATTATAGAAAATCAGCAATATCTTCTAATGTACACATATACCTTATCTTTTATAATTCAATACCGAGCTGTTTGCTATAAAGGAACGATTAACAGTATTACAAAATAACTAGAGCTTTGCACCCTACCTTTTAAATTTTTGGTTAATTAATACATAAATGTTTATTGTTTCAGTCTCGATGGCTTTTTTCTCTTAGATCAATTGCATGTTCTATCTTTTCTCTAATTACTATTTCTTGTACTGCTACTTTATAATATATATATAATCCCAGTGCATATATATATATATTCATTACATATATATATATGTAATGAATTAAGTTTGATGACTGTATCTTTCCAAAATATATGTAATATTCAAATTTATATATATATTAAATACAATAATATTCATATAGATTTAACTTATTTTATTAGAAGTACTTTCAAATATATTCCCTGTAGTCTTTGTCAACTACATAATGTTGAATAATTAAAATGGAGACATCATTTCATAACTCCCATAATTCAATTCATTTCTCCCACAATTCTGTTATTTTAATGGTTGATGATTGATGTTTCATTAACATTTGACGTGTTCTTGAAATTAAGATAGCCTTTTTTATTTTACATTTATTGTGGTTAGTGTTCAATTTGTATAATTTTTTATGTGTTTATATATATACCCTTTTAAACTGATGTATAATATTCAGTATAAGTCATGTAGATCGTATGTTTAATAAATATATATTTGATTTATGCATAGGTTATATATGACAATGGAACATTTGTAATATTAGTTTAGTACTTAAAGATTTTGAGATTCAGTAACAAATTTTAAGTGAAACTAAAAGTTACTAAAATGCTTTGGATTGGAAAAAAAAAATTAGAGAATTGATGAATAAATTTCTTTACTTAAATATAAGTAATATTTACCGAGGCTATAACCTCGAGAATATGCATGTAAAATGTGATAGTAGGGACCTCTACAGGTGTTTAACCACAAGCTTACGCTATGGAAGAAAACTAACTATATGAAGTTGATAATAGTAAAATAACATGAGTGTGAGAATAGGTTTCATTGGATCATTTATATTGGAATCAAGAACATATTTTTGTTATCTAGAGTGTAGCTATATTTTAAGCATTTGAATAAAAAGGGTATAAAATGATCTTAAGTTGTGGACAGAAATTTGGAATAATATATGAATCTGTCTTTGGACATATAAATAATATTGATGATAGTTTTTTTTATTGCCATTAGTTTACTTTTTAAAATTAATATTCATTTGTATTGAATTTCCAATTAATAGTCTTTAGTTTATTTCTGTATTTAAATCTAATATTTGGTTGACAATAATGGGCTAGTGTTGGTTTTCTAAACGTTTACAATTGAATATTTGACTAAATTGATTTTAATTAAACGGTATTTTTTTTTTTAATAACTTTTGTCTTTTACAGCTAAATTCTGTCACTAATATTCTTTCTGTCTTATTCAGTTTTATTATGTAATGTATCTTGTTATGGTAGATCATGGAGTTAATTGCAATATTGGGGTTCAAATTCAGAGTGGTATTGGGAATTTTTTAGGCAGCCATTTCATCAGTAGGGTAGTTAGCCATTCAGTATTAGTCTGTAAGATAAATATATTGCATTTATTAGATGAAATCTAAATCAATACTTGCATATTGATTTTACTGATGAAATCTTTTTTGTTAGTGAAATGAGTGACAGACATATTATGGATTCACATCCATGCTGTTCTTGTTTTCTAAGAAATATTTACTATATATTCTTAGATACATTCCCATTACTAATTTAGATTAATATGTAGAATTTGTATCATAATATATGAAAACCAGTCTGCTGGTTGAAATATTAAAACAGTTATATATATATATATCCACAGATGGCGTTCTACCAAAAACACCGATCAAGCGTATGTTTCGTTTACATAAACGTCAGAGTAGTTAGTATTCACTATCTCTAACTATAATTCCACTTTCAGATCATGATTTCAAGCTATTTGCTATCATCAGTGAAAGACAGGAATAAAGAAACTAGATCTAAATACAAACTCTGAGCGTTTATGAAACAATTTCTATTCAGCTTGCAAGCGTGAATTTTTTAGACACGTAATGCCTTCAAACTCAGCATAGCAAACCAGATAGCTATATGGGTCTGATCTCAGTTCAGCATCACCACATAGTAGAAGCCTCTGCAATCTGCAAGAAAGACCTCAAAGGTACATTTATGATAAACAAAAATGCAAGTTAAAAAACTTGCTAACGCTTGTATTTATGTCCAGAGATGGCGTTCTACCAAAAACACCGATCAAGCGTATGTTTCGTTTACATAAACGTCAGAGTAGTTAGTATTCACTATCTCTAACTATAATACCACTTTCAGATCATGATTTCAAGCTATGTGCTATCATCAGTGAAAGACAGGAATAAAGAAACTAGATCTAAATACAAACTCTGAGCGTTTATGAAACAATTTCTATTCAGCTTGCAAGCGTGAATTTTTTAGACACGTAATGTCTTCAAACTCAGCATAGCAAACCAGATAGCTATATGGGTCTGATCTCAGTTCAGCATCACCACATAGTAGAAGCCTCTGCAATCTATATCATTGCAAGAAAGACCTCAAAGGTACATTTATGATAAACAAAAATGCAAGTTAAAAAACTTGCTAACGCTTGTATTTATGTCCACAGATGGCGTTCTACCAAAAACACCGATCAAGCGTATGTTTCATTTACATAAACGTCAGAGTAGTTAGTATTCACTATCTCTAACTATAATTCCACTTTCAGATCATGATTTCAAGCTATTTGCTATCATCAGTGAAAGACAGGAATAAAGAAACTAGATCTAAATACAAACTCTGAGCGTTTATGAAACAATTTCTATTCAGCTTGCAAGCGTGAATTTTTTAGACACGTAATGTCTTCAAACTCAGCATAGCAAACCAGATAGCTATATGGGTCTGATCTCAGTTCAGCATCACCACATAGTAGAAGCCTCTGCAATCTATATCATTGCAAGAAAGACCTCAAAGGTACATTTATGATAAACAAAAATGCAAGTTAAAAAACTTGCTAACGCTTGTATTTATGTCCACAGATGGCGTTCTACCAAAAACACCGATCAAGCGTATGTTTCGTTTACATAAACGTCAGAGTAGTTAGTATTCACTATCTCTAACTATAATTCCACTTTCAGATCATGATTTCAAGCTATTTGCTATCATCAGTGAAAGACAGGAATAAAGAAACTAGATCTAAATACAAACTCTGAGCGTTTATGAAACAATTTCTATTCAGCTTGCAAGCGTGAATTTTTTAGACACGTAATGTCTTCAAACTCAGCATAGCAAACCAGATAGCTATATGGGTCTGATCTCTGTTCAGCATCACCACATAGTAGAAGCCTCTGCAATCTATATCATTGCAAGAAAGACCTCAAAGGTACATTTATGATAAACAAAAATGCAAGTTAAAAAACTTGCTAACGCTTGTATTTATGTCCACAGATGGCGTTCTACCAAAAACACCGATCAAGCGTATGTTTCGTTTACATAAACGTCAGAGTAGTTAGTATTCACTATCTCTAACTATAATTCCACTTTCAGATCATGATTTCAAGCTATTTGCTATCATCAGTGAAAGACAGGAATAAAGAAACTAGATCTAAAGACAAACTCTGAGCGTTTATGAAACAATTTCTATTCAGCTTGCAAGCGTGAATTTTTTAGACACGTAATGTCTTCAAACTCAGCATAGCAAACCAGATAGCTATATGGGTCTGATCTCAGTTCAGCATCACCACATAGTAGAAGCCTCTGCAATCTATATCATTGGAAGAAAGACCTCAAAGGTACATTTATGATAAACAAAAATGCAAGTTAAAAAACTTGCTAACGCTAGTATTTATGTCCACAGATGGCGTTCTACCAAAAACACCGATCAAGCGTATGTTTCGTTTACATAAACGTCAGAGTAGTTAGTATTCACTATCTCTAACTATAATTCCACTTTCAGATCATGATTTCAAGCTATTTGCTATCATCAGTGAAAGACAGGAATAAAGAAACTAGATCTAAATACAAACTCTGAGCGTTTATGAAACAATTTCTATTCAGCTTGCAAGCGTGAATTTTTTAGACACGTAATGTCTTCAAACTCAGCATAGCAAACCAGATAGCTATATGGGTCTGATCTCAGTTCAGCATCACCACATAGTAGAACCTCTGCAATCTATATCATTGCAAGAAAGACCTCAAAGGTACATTTATGATAAACAAAAATGCAAGTTAAAAAACTTGCTAACGCTTGTATTTATGTCCACAGATGGCGTTCTACCAAAAACACCGATCAAGCGTATGTTTCGTTTACATAAACGTCAGAGTAGTTAGTATTCACTATCTCTAACTATAATTCCACTTTCAGATCATGATTTCAAGCTATTTGCTATCATCAGTGAAAGACAGGAATAAAGAAACTAGATCTAAATACAAACTCTGAGCGTTTATGAAACAATTTCTATTCAGCTTGCAAGCGTGAATTTTTTAGACACGTAATGTCTTCAAACTCAGCATAGCAAACCAGATAGCTATATGGGTCTGATCTCAGTTCAGCATCACCACATAGTAGAAGCCTCTGCAATCTATATCATTGCAAGAAAGACCTCAAAGGTACATTTATGATAAACAAAAATGCAAGTTAAAAAACTTGCTAACGCTTGTATTTATGTCCACAGATGGCGTTCTACCAAAAACACCGATCAAGCGTATGTTTCGTTTACATAAATGTCAGAGTAGTTAGTATTCACTATCTCTAACTATAATTCCACTTTCAGATCATGATTTCAAGCTATTTGCTATCATCAGTGAAAGACAGGAATAAAGAAACTAGATCTAAATACAAACTCTGAGCGTTTATGAAACAATTTCTATTCAGCTTGCAAGCGTGAATTTTTTAGACACGTAATGTCTTCAAACTCAGCATAGCAAACCAGATAGCTATATGGGTCTGATCTCTGTTCAGCATCACCACATAGTAGAAGCCTCTGCAATCTATATCATTGCAAGAAAGACCTTAAAGGTACATTTATGATAAACAAAAATGCAAGTTAAAAAACTTGCTAACGCTTGTATTTATGTCCACAGATGGCGTTCTACCAAAAACACCGATCAAGCGTATGTTTCGTTTACATAAACGTCAGAGTAGTTAGAGTTTGTATTTAGATCTAGTTTCTTTAGTGAATACTAACTACTCTGATGTTTATGTAAACGAAACATACGCTTGATCGGTGTTTTTGGTAGAACGCCATCTGTGGACATAAATACAAGCGTTAGCAAGTTTTTTAACTTGCATTTTTGTTTATCATAAATGTACCTTTGAGGTCTTTCTTGCAATGATATAGATTGCAGAGGCTTCTACTATGAGGTGATGCTGAACTGAGATCAGACCCATATAGCTATCTGGTTTGCTATGCTGAGTTTGAAGACATTACGTGTCTAAAAAATTCACGCTTGCAAGCTGAATAGAAATTGTTTCATAAACGCTCAGAGTTTGTATTTAGATCTAGTTTCTTTATTCATGTCTTTCACTGATGATAGCAAATAGCTTGAAATCATGATCTGAAAGTGGAATTATAGTTAGAGATAGTGAATACTAACTATTCTGACGTTTATGTAAACGAAACATACGCTTGATCGGTGTTTTTGGTAGAACGCCATCTGTGGACATAAATACAAGCGTTAGCAAGTTTTTTAACTTGCATTTTTGTTTATCATAAATGTACCTTTGAGGTCTTTCTTGCAATGATATAGATTGCAGAGGCTTCTACTATGTGGTGATGCTGAACTGAGATCAGACCCATATAGCTATCTGGTTTGCTATGCTGAGTTTGAAGACATTACGTGTCTAAAAAATTCACGCTTGCAAGCTGAATAGAAATTGTTTCATAAACGCTCAGAGTTTGTATTTAGATCTAGTTTCTTTATTCCTGTCTTTCACTGATGATAGCAAATAGCTTGAAATCATGAACTGAAAGTGGAATTATAGTTAGAGATAGTGAATACTAACTACTCTGATGTTTATGTAAACGAAACATATGCTTGATCGGTGTTTTTGGTAGAACGCCATCTGTGGACATAAATACAAGCGTTAGCAAGTTTTTTAACTTGCATTTTTGTTTATCATAAATGTACCTTTGAGGTCTTTCTTGCAATGATATAGATTGCAGAGGCTTCTACTATGTGGTGATGCTGAACTGAGATCAGACCCATATAGCTATCTGGTTTGCTATGCTGAGTTTGAAGACATTACGTGTCTAAAAAATTCACGCTTGCAAGCTGAATAGAAATTGTTTCATAAACGCTCAGAGTTTGTATTTAGATCTAGTTTCTTTATTCCTGTCTTTCACTGATGATAGCAAATAGCTTGAAATCATGATCTGAAAGTGGAATTATAGTTAGAGATAGTGAATACTAACTACTCTGACGTTTATGTAAACGAAACATACGCTTGATCGGTGTTTTTGGTAGAACGCCATCTGTGGACATAAATACAAGCATTAGCAAGTTTTTTAGCTTGCATTTTTGTTTATCATAAATGTACCTTTGAGGTCTTTCTTGCAATGATATAGATTGCAGAGGCTTCTACTATGTGGTGATGCTGAACTGAGATCAGACCCATATAGCTATCTGGTTTGCTATGCTGAGTTTGAAGACATTACATGTCTAAAAAATTCACGCTTGCAAGCTGAATAGAAATTGTTTCATAAACGCTCAGAGTTTGTATTTAGATCTAGTTTCTTTATTCCTGTCTTTCACTGATGATAGCAAATAGCTTGAAATCATGATCTGAAAGTGGAATTATAGTTAGAGATAGTGAATACTAACTACTCTGACGTTTATGTAAACGAAACATATGCTTGATCGGTGTTTTTGGTAGAACGCCATCTGTGGACATTAAATACAAGCGTTAGCAAGTTTTTTAACTTGCATTTTTGTTTATCATAAATGTACCTTTGAGGTCTTTCTTGCAATGATATAGATTGCAGAGGCTTCTACTATGTGGTGATGCTGAACTGAGATCAGACCCATATAGCTATCTGGTTTGCTATGCTGAGTTTGAAGACATTACGTGTCTAAAAAATTCACACTTGCAAGCTGAATAGAAATTGTTTCATAAACGCTCAGAGTTTGTATTTAGATCTAGTTTCTTTATTCCTGTCTTTCACTGATGATAGCAAATAGCTTGAAATCATGATCTGAAAGTGGAATTATAGTTAGAGATAGTGAATACTAACTACTCTGACGTTTATGTAAACGAAACATACGCTTGATCGGTGTTTTTGGTAGAACGCCATCTGTGGACATAAATACAAGCGTTAGCAAGTTTTTTAACTTGCATTTTTGTTTATCATAAATGTACCTTTGAGGTCTTTCTTGCAATGATATAGATTGCAGAGGCTTCTACTATGTGGTGATGCTGAACTGAGATCAGACCCATATAGCTATCTGGTTTGCTATGCTGAGTTTGAAGACATTACGTGTCTAAAAAATTCACGCTTGCAAGCTGAATAGAAATTGTTTCATAAACGCTCAGAGTTTGTATTTAGATCTAGTTTCTTTATTCCTGTCTTTCACTGATGATAGCAAATAGCTTGAAATCATGATCTGAAAGTGGAATTATAGTTAGAGATAGTGAATACTAACTACTCTGACGTTTATGTAAACGAAACATACGCTTGATCGGTGTTTTTGGTAGAACACCATCTGTGGACATAAATACAAGCGTTAGCAAGTTTTTTAACTTGCATTTTTGTTTATCATAATTGTACCTTTGAGGTCTTTCTTGCAATGATATAGATTGCAGAGGCTTCTACTATGTGGTGATGCTGAACTGAGATCAGACCCATATAGCTATCTGGTTTGCTATGCTGAGTTTGAAGACATTACGTGTCTAAAATATTCATGCTTGCAAGCTGAATAGAAATTGTTTCATAAACGCTCAGAGTTTGTATTTAGATCTAGTTTCTTTATTCCTGTCTTTCACTGATGATAGCAAATAGCTTGAAATCATGATCTGAAAGTGGAATTATAGTTAGAGATAGTGAATACTAACTACTCTGACGTTTATGTAAACGAAACATACGCTTGATCGGTGTTTTTGGTAGAACGCCATCTGTGGACATAAATACAAGCGTTAGCAAGTTTTTTAACTTGCATTTTTGTTTATCATATATATATAAAGCCATTATTAAGTATTTTACTAATAGCCATAATTTGATTATTTATTAAAGTAGCTTACTTGTTGTAGATTAGATAATCTTGGATTCATCTTAAAAATATATGTATATACACTTTTTTTGGCACTCCTTCTTAGTTTTTTTTTAATCTCACTTTCCAGTGTCCTTTTAACAAGTTTTGTACTCAAAGAAGAAATTTAAAAAAAATTTAGATAGATTTTTTTATACATATCAACTTAGGATATTTTCTCTCATAAATAATATAACATTATGTTTTTGAATTTTATAAAAAATTTAGAAATCTTGACCATTACACATTCCATACCTAACTATATTTTGCATTCTAAAGTATTATTTTTCAAAAAGGTATATTGATTACACTATGAGTAATAACCTTTAATTTGTTTTATTTTCTACTTTTTTTTACAAATCATCTAATAACACTCAAGCTACTATTTTTATTGTGATGAGATTAATTAACCTACAATACCTACAAACAGTGTATGAAACTTGTATAATTTTTTAAATGCTGTGCTATCATAATTTTTAATTAAATAGATATCCAATCCCTTCTCAAATATGTGTCCGTTTTGCAAAAATCAAATTAGTTTGAATTTAACTCACATACTACAATTATTATGCCTCCCTTGTCAAATTTAGTGGTATATTGTACCTCTTGTAGTCTAAACAGAGTTTAATTATTTCAAAGTTTGCAAATTATTTATTTTTTTGGCTAATATAATATTTAACTTAATTAATGCTTATAATAATAAAAATAAAATAATTTTATTATAATAACTGACTAAGAAAAAATTAATTGACTCCACTTAGAAATTACTCTAAACAAAAGTATTTTTTTCTCTATTTTTTAATTTTATGATTATATATTATTTAATTATTTTGAAGAGTTGGAGGGTGGAATAGATTGTAGTCTGTCCAGTAAAGTTTGAAGATTTGCTATATTAATATAAACCGAGCATTGATTATATATATATATATGTGTGTGTGTGTGGGAAGTGATGATCTGACCAACTGATGAGTGCTAGTTTAACACAAAATATGTACATTGGAGATCATTTATCTTTTTCACATATGTGTAGTCATGTGTATCAGTTGGCTAAGGGATAGAGTGTTTAACTAAAGGGAGCTTGAAGGTCTGTTTTCAAATCCTTTATATAATTACATTTAAAATTTCAAGTATATAAATTATACTTGCATTCAGTCTAATATTACAATATATATTGTAAATAATGCTTATAATAATAAATCAAATTTAGAACAATAGTTATATAGAACAAATATTTTTTAGAATGGTATAAGATACTTATGGCATTTACATTATAAAATCATGCTGTAGCCATTGTGGGTTAATTATCATAATGGTTTCAATTTACTTCACCAACATCAAAACTTATTTTATTTCTGATATAATACTTAGAATATTATATTATTATAATAAAGTAGTCATCTTTCATGAACAGCTCAATGTGATGATAGGCTTATTAATTTAACAACAAATTTAGCTTAAAATATTGACTTGTTATATACTTTATTAGTTATACTATTTATTATGTGAACATAACTATTATGATCTTTTAAACTCTGTATTATTTTATGTCTAATATAAATTAGAAACAAAAACAAGAATAACCTTGTTTTTGTTTCTAGACCTGTTTTTGAAGTAGGAGTTGATATTATGTTTGTCAATATGGTAATTTAAATTTAATAAATATAATTCACTTTATATGCTATATGGAACTCGTATTTGTAAAAAAAATTCTATATGGAATCCATATTCGTAAAAAAAAATTTTTTTTTCATGTTTGTATTAATTTTTGACTAGTTGTTTTGACAGATTTTTAAAAATATTATGTCATTTTTTAAAAAATATTTAAAAATTAAAACGACTTATGTTATATTTTAGAAATGATAGTCAGGCAATAGAAAACATTTGATTTTTATCAAGTCTTAATTTAAAATCGTTTCAAATTGATAGGAAGTAATTATTCTAGTTATACTTTTTTATTAAACCAAAGCTCACATCATTAATGCATATACAATTACCTTTGTGCAGGTATAATAGTATATTTTCAAATACTTTTAAGTTATAGAAGTATACATCTTTCATTAATGGCTAAGACATTACAAATTATAATCATATTAACAATATCTGGATTTTTACCTTCTACTGAATAACAATTAGATACCTATTTACCAACCTATTGTGATGATTATCAGAGTTGTTTTTTTTCATGTGTCAAAGCATCTGCCAGGAAGCAAATCTGCTGTTATTCCTGATTTCAGTCCAGCTTGATTGCATGGCAGTCCTCAACAAAGAAAATTCATTAAAATGATTGCTATTATTTATTGTTAGATTAATAACATACATTCTCACATCTATGTAAAATAGCTTTCTGGGTTTAAATCTATTTAATAACTTGGGTTTGCACAATAAATCCCAACAAAATGTGCTATTATAGGGAGTGGAAAAAAAACTTATTTAGCATTGGGGAGATTTTCAATTAGTATAATTGATAGTTTCCTGGCAATTACAAAGGTTATCTCTGTTTACATGGATTAAATTTTATTTTTGTTAATTATTAGAATACTAATCCAAGGAACATATTTAATTCAATATATATATGACATTAAATAAAAAATACTATATATATATATATAATATAACGAGCATGCTAATATCTCTAAACAAGCTTATTTTATTTATTTTTTATTTTTAGTGATAAATGCAGCAAAATAACACATTCAAAATCTCTGTCTAGACTTATCCCCATCCCTAAAGGTTTTGAACTAATGGCTCTCATCAGTGAGCAGCTAGGACATCCAGACATTAGATCCAAAGTACAAACTCAAGCCCAGCATTTATCTAATACTTAACTATTAAGTAGAAAATCTGAAATTTTCAAACATCTATATGCCTTCAAATCCAGCTTTCCAATTTCAAATAGCCATATGGGACTGAACCTTAGCAATCTAA
Source organism: Epiperipatus broadwayi (assembly GCA_028023455.1). Classification (NCBI taxonomy): domain Eukaryota; kingdom Metazoa; phylum Onychophora; class Udeonychophora; order Euonychophora; family Peripatidae; genus Epiperipatus; species Epiperipatus broadwayi. The sequence goes on along the minus strand of JAQFVV010012461.1, from coordinate 3,628,839 downwards.
TATAGCCAAAGCCTTAACAGCCAAATTATAATATTAATGAAATCAAGTCAAACATCACATGACTTATTTAGTTTGTATTTACAAATGTAACACAAAGAGCATGCTAATAGCTCTAAACAAGGTTATTTTTATTATTTTCCGATAACTGCAGCAAGAGAACAGATTGAAAATTTTTATCTAGACTTATCCCCATTCTCAAACCAGTTTTGAGCTAATGGCTCTCATCAGTGAGCAGCTATGATATCCAGATACTAGATCCAAAATCCAAACTCAAGACCAGTATTTATTTAATACTTAACTATTAAGTATAAAATCTGAAAATTTCAAACATTTATATGTTTTAAATCAAGTAACCATATGGGACTGAACTAAATTTAGATACATCACATATAAATAGCCTTAGCAATCTTATATAGCCAAAGCCTTAACAGCCAAACTATAATATTAATGAAATCAAGTCATACATTATGGGACTTATTTAGCTTGTATTTACAAATGTGATATAAATCATGTAAATAAGTCACATGATATATGACTTGATTTCATTAAAACTATAGTTTGGCTGTTAAGGCTTGAGCTATATTAGATTGCTTAAGGCTATTAATATATGGCATATCTGAATTTAGTTCCATCCCATATGACTATTTAGTTGGAGAACTGGATTTGAAGATATATAGATGTCTGATAATTTTCAGGTTTTCTACTTAATTGTTAAGTATTAGATAAATGCTGGTCTTGATTTTGGATCTGGTGTCTGGATGTCTTAGCTATTCACTGATGAGAGCCAGTAGTTTGAAACCAGTTTTGGGATGGGGATAAGTCTAGATAGAAATTTTGAATGCATTCTCTTGATGCCTTTATCTGTAAAAAAAAAAAAAGGTGGTTTAGGGCTATTACCACACCCTTCATTATTACATTTGTAAATATAAGTTAAATAAGTCGCATGATGTATGACTTAATTTCATTAATATTATAGTTTGGCTATTAGGGTTTTGGCTATATTAGATTGCTAAGGCTATTAATAATTGGTGTATCTGAATTTAGTTAAGTCACTATATGGTTATTTGAGTTGGAGAACTGCATTTGAATACATATAGATGTCTGAAAGTTTCAGATTTTGTACTTAATAATTAAGTATTAGATAGTTTGGGTTTTGGATTTGGTGTCTTGATATCCTATCTCCTCACTGATGAGAGTTATTAGAAACAATTTGGAGATGGGAATAAGTCTAGATAGAAATTTGTTTACAAACATAAATAAAATAAGCTTGTTTAGAGCTATTAACATGCTTTTTATATTACATTTGTAAATACAAGCAAAATAAGTCGTTATGCATGATTTGATTTCATTTATATATAAATCAAACATTAACTTTTAGATTTTGCTACAAATATAGTTACCTTTATTTACACATTCACAGAACATACAGAAATATTTTGTAAATACATATTAAATTTTTATCAATTCTATTTATGCATCATTTTTAGCCAGTTTCTAAAATCTGAAGTTTCTTTTTATAGTCCGTCTTTTCCGTTATTATGTTATTTTTTAAGTATCCACAAAAGTGTTATAATTTTACAAAATTCTGTTGCAGGTATTTAAGCATATATAATATATAAATACAAGTATATTGTTTACACTGAACTTAAGCATACCATCATCAGATTTCCAGTAATATGGATGGCTGAAGAGTTGCAGGTTGGAAAAGATTGAATCCTGTCCATTAATGTTTGAAGATTTTCTATCTTAATAAACCGAGCATTGATTATATATGTGTGTGGAAGATGATGATATGGGCCAACTGATGAGTGCTGGTTCAGCAAGAAATACAAATATTGGTGATCATTTATTTTTTTCACCTGTATGTGGTCATGGGTATCGGTCGTATAAGATGAATTAGATAGCTGTAGGGAGCTTGAATGTCCGAGTTCAAATCCTAATTATATATATATTTCAAAATGTTTAAAATTTATTTAAATGCTATTGTATTGATTCATTTTTATTTAAGTGTGTTCATGTAAGTTTTTTTTAAGCTCAGTTCATTTACATATCTTTATTAATGGGATATATCCTTTCTTAAGATGATTATTACTTACTATTTTATCAGATTATGCCATTTTTGCAATTATTGCCTAAAGCATGGCATCTTTTATCAAATCTTGGACTGGAACAGTTATTAATCAGGACTTATTGCTTTGACTTGCATTTCTGTTCCAGTGAAGGCATTCTTTTATATCCTCTAATTTTGTTGAATAGTGTTTAAATTGTGACAAATTTCTGTACTAATGCTAGTAATGAGCCACTAGAATCACTTAAACTTTTCTTACTGCATCCAGTATTTGGTTTAATGCTCTGGAAACATAGAAAGCTTTTCTAATACTAAAAATGAATATTATGCAAGCTGTTCCTTTTTTCCCTCTTCATACAAGAAAATGTAATGAATGCTGAGAGAAATAAATCACTTATTGTTGACAACAAAATTAGACTTGGAATTTATATTTGGCTTATTACTATATATCGGTGTATATATAGTATATGTATGTCGAAGGGGGGGGGGGCAATATTGATAATAATGGTTCCTAAACCATTCGTTATATTTTTAAAAAATTTGTTTTGGCACTTGAAAATTTTGGTAATCTTTGTTTTTATGCACGCTTGCATAAACATTAACACACACACATATATATATATATATACACACAGTTTTGTTCATATATATACTCTTTTCTTTGAATGTAAGTTTAGATAAAACAGTCTTTAAATAGTTCATTGCTGAACAAAGACCACTTACTACAACTGGTTTTCCAATTTCTGATGCTGAGGATTTGAGTGATTTTCCATCCTTTTTTTCTATAATGTAAGAATATTTAGATTCAGTCCATGTTTATTGGTAGGTAGGTTTGCCAGGGAATGGGTATTTTTAAGAAAAATCCTAAGTGCTTGGAATCTGAAAAAAATGTTCATGCTTTCTCCAGTCTGGATTTGAAGTCATAGTAAAACTGCATTCTCAATTCACTCTGTTATTGACAATAGCAAGTATTGTAACGAATGTTTATGTTATAAACATTTTTTCTTTGCCATTTCATGAGCTATTAATCCTATAGTTTGAATAGCTTGTTTTAGATTTAAAATACTTAAACATTAATTCTTAACTGAGAAACATAAGTAGAGGAGGTGTCTAGAGAAAAACTGTTTGGGCAATTGAATGGAAGTATAGAATGCTAAAAAAACAGTGCCTTTCAATAATAAAATGGAAATTCTTTATGGCCTATTTATTCATGTCATCATTTTGACCTGGGTTTTGAACCAAGCTGGCAGAATCTTGAATGTTTTTTTAAGGTCACAAACACATTTAACTTTTTTTTCAAATAAACAGTCAATAATCATCCAATAATATTTAATAAATGGTGTTTAAAGATCTTCGTTTAAATTTTAGCTTAATCTTAGTTAATCAAGTTAATGCCAACATGCTGATTATACAAATGAGAATATGATTGTAATGTAATGCAGCTTCCATGACAGGGGGGAAGATAGCATACTCTTATGCATCTACGTCCATCATTACCTTTAGCTTTTTAAAGAGAAGCATGTGTCATAATGTTTTCTTTAGGGATCATTTGTTTGTTGAAAATAAGTTATTGAGCCACATTACTTAATTATGGATAATATATATTATGATAGTAACAGAGATAAATATATAATTTTAATAGTCGTATGTATAAAAAAAAAATCTTTATTAATAGTTAACAAAGGAAATAAATTTGTTGCAAATGTTTAAAAATATATATTTCTAAAAAATTTTATGGAAGTTATTTCATGAACTTAGAACTAAGAATTTTGATCTTAATTTAAAATCTCTTTATCTTTTTTAAAACCTATTATACTAGCGACTGCTACTTTAGTCAGCATAATAAATAATGTTAGTAACCATTTATCAGATTCAAATTAATATTTTAACCAGTACAGGAAAAACAGAATATATATATAATACTGCTATGTGATATGTTGAAAGTTGATTAAAATGACGTTTATATAATGCAGAGTTTGGGCCATCTTCGTTGTACCTATTATTAATAATGAAGTTAAAAGATTTAGTACAAAAGATTCATGAATGTTATTGTTTGATATTTCTTAATTATCAAAAATGAAAATTAATGAAATTCATTATACTATTATTTTATATAAATTATAATAAATAATAAAAATCATATACAACAGCTCTATAAATATATATATTGATAATAATTTTACTGATGTTTATATTATTTTTGTTATGTTACTGCTATTATAGAACACTGGGTGGTGTTCTATTTGTAGTAATTAGTTAACAGAGAAATAATGTTGTGTTTGTGGATGTATGGGATTGGTTTATTGGAAAGAGGGAGTTGTATAGTAAAGATGGTTTGCACTTAGGAAAACAAGGAAGTGAAGTTTTAGGGAGTCTGATATTTAAAGAATATAATTCAGGAAACTTCTAGGGGGGGGGGGGGGCTTTTAAATTGTAATATTATCAAAAAGAAGAAGAATGAAGGGGATATAAGAAATAAGCAAAAGATGGTTGATTTAGATATAAGTGTAGATGTGGAGAAGGAATGGTTTTGTAAGATTAATGGTAAGAAAGTTTGTTATAAACATAATGGAGAAGAAGGAATCAAAAGAATTTATAAAAGAGTAGTTAGGAAAGAAGAAATTGTTAAAATTGGGTTTTTGAATATGCAAGGTGGTAGGAGACCAGAAAAATGGCTGGAATTAAATAAAGCAATTGAAAATGAAGGGCTTGAGGTATTAGCAGTAATGGAAACTCATCTAAGAGAAGAAGAAGAACCTATTTTGGAAGGGGTAGTATGGCAGGGTATAAACAGAAAAGAAAAAAGGGGTGGTGGTATAGGTGTTATATCGAGAAAATATTTAAATACTGTTAAATGTCAAGAGCATTTGTGGTTTGAAATAAGGTTGGGTAGACAAGGATGGATGGTGGCTGTAATGTATATCGCCACTGAAGATAGTCAAACTGTAATGGAGTGGAACAATAGTATATATGAATGCCTAGTTAAGGATATACATAGTTTTAAAGAAAAGGGGAAGAGAATAATGGTTATAGGGGATATGAATGGACATATTGAAGAAATTGATGATGTAGATAATAAGAATGGTCAGTTGTTGAAGGAATTTTGTCAAAGACTAAATTTGAGCATTGGGAATTTATCAAATGTGTATGATGGACAATACACATGGTCTAGGAATAATGTATTTCACACAATAGATTATGTATTGGTAGAGAAAGAGGGAATGAATAAAATACGGAGAATTAAGGTGTTTGATAATGAAGAGAGAGTATGTAATAGTGATCATAACTTTATTGTAATAGAAATGGTTAGTAATGTGATGGAGGATAGAAATAAAGGTAAAAATAATAGTGAAAGATGTGGATGGAGAGTGAATGATAGGAATAAGTTGGAAGAGTATAAAATAAAAGTTGAAGAAACCATGGAGCAGTTGTTTGGGGATGAATATAAGGACTGGTGTGGTGAAATAGAAAAAGTGGCAAATAGGGTTTTAGTCGAGAATATGCAGAAGAATAAAAGTAATAAAAAAATGAGAGTTAGTAAAAGTGTAAAAGAGAGGAAAAAAACATGCAGAGAGTATAAGTGTGCTATTAAGAATAAAGAAAGTGAAAATGATATTAATGCTAAATGGGGAAAGTACTTAGAAAAGAAGAAGCTAGCGAAAATGGATAATTATAGAGAGAGGATGAAGTTAAGTAGTAAATTGTTGGAGAATATTAATAAAAGTGGAAGAGATGGAAGTAAAAAATTTTGGAATTACATTAAAAGGAGAAATGTAGGGGAAAGAGAGATAGTATTAATAGATGATGAAGGAATAGAATGTAGCTCTAGAGGCGAGCTAGAGAAAATCTTAAATAGATATGTAATGGATATAGAAAAGATGTTAGATGTGAAGGAATTAGTGATAGAAAACACGAAAGCAGTTAGTAATGAGAGTATTAGGTTCACAAAAAATGAATTGAATGAGATAGGAAAGAGATTGAAAAGTGGAAAGGCAAGAGGTTTAGATGGATGGGTAGCAGAGATGGTAATGAATTTAGGGCATAGAGCAAAAGCAAAGTTATTATCATGTTTTAATAAGATGGCACAGAAGACAGTTTTTCCAGGTAGTTGGAGTAATACAAGAATAAGATTATTATTTAAAGGAAAGGGTAAGGATCATAGAAAGTTAAATAATTATAGACCAATAGCGGTAACATCAGTTTTATATAAAGTTTTCGCATATATGGTAGCTGGAAGAGTTGTACAATTGATGGAAGAGAATAATGTAGTGTGGGAAATGCAAGGAGGTTTTAGGTCAGATAGGCGTATAGGAGATAGTTTGTTTGTAGTTACACAACTTATGGAGATGAGTAGGAATTCAGGTAGATCATTATATATGAGTTTTATAGATATAGAGAAAGCATATGATAGAGTAAATAGAAATAGATTATGGATAAGATTAGCCAATTTGGGAATGGATGAAGCTTTAGTAAATATTATTAAGAAATTATTTGAAAATATATATTAGGGGATATAGAATTAAAGTTAAAAATGGGGTGGGATTAAGGCAATGATGCTCTATGTCACCGATTTTGTTTTTGCTGTTTTTGAGTGAAATGGAGAAAGCAATAGAAAGACTAGGAAGAGGGGTAGAGATACCATTAATAGATGGCAAAGGAGTATATACTTTGTCGGGTCTTTTTTTTGCAGATGATATATTTTTATGTGCAGAAAGAAGAGAAGATATGGATATTATGTTGAGGACATGTGCAAGGGTGGGTAAAGAGATAGGGATTAAATTTAGTGAAGAAAAATCAAATATAATGATGGTGAATACTGGGAAAATAGAGGATGTAGTTTTTTTATTGGGGGTTATAAAGTTAAGTGTGGTGGATAGATATAGATATTTGGGAATCATCTTATGTAATCAGGAAAATTGCTTGGATGAATGGGAGAAAAAATTGATAAATGAAGCAAAGAAAAGAAAAGGTTTGGTAAAGAAACTAACAGTATTTTCATATAATAAATATGATGTAGCTAAAATTGTATGGAAGGGAGTTGCAGTAGCAGGGTTAACATATGGTAATGATGCATTATGTGTTAGTAAAAGGATTTTAGATTATTTAGAGAAAGTACAAAGGGAAGTAGGAAGATATGCATTAGATGCAGAGATGTGGACAGCAAAGGAGGCAATTCAAGGAGAAATGGGATGGTCAAGTTTCTATATGAGAGATGCAAAAAGTAAAATGAAAATGTTTGGTAGATGGCAGTTTATGGATAGTAAAAGAATAGCCAAAATAGTGTTTAATTGGGTTATGAGTAAAGGGCAGGTAACAAGATGGGTGAGAAAGGTAATGCAGTATGCAAAAGATTTGGATAAAGAATTTATATTGGTATACTTGTATAAAAGGTGGGATGATTGTGTTAGGAGGATTGTTGAGTGTTATAGTGGTAAGGAATGGGATAAAAGAATAGAAGGATTAATAAAAATAGGGAGTTGGAGAGATGGAGAAGTAGTATGGAAGGTAAGAAGAGTTTAAATATATATAGAAGTAAATGGAATATTGGAAATGAGTTAATTTATGATAATAGTAAGGAAAGTAGTTTATTGTTTAAGGCTCGAACAGGATCTTTAGCAACAAGAGAATATACATGTAAATGGAAAACTATGGGTGATTTAGTGTGCAAATTGTGTAAGGAAGGTATAGAAAATATTAGGCATCTGTTGATTGAATGTAAATGCTTGAAAGCAGAAAGGGTACAGATAATGAAGTTATGGGAGAATAGGTATGAACAAAGTGACTATACAGAAAGTGAGTTATTAGTTTTTATGCTGGGTTTGCGAAAAGATAAGGGGGATTTAGATTTAAAGGCCATAGAGTTGACAAAGATTATGTTGTGGAAATGGGATGGGGCAGAATATGGGAAGACTTAGAGTGGGGAATGGAAAATAAAGTGGCTAACAGGTTTATCTGGGCATAGTTGCTGAGATATTCTTGACTTCGTTTAAGGAGAAGCCAAATACATCACATCACATAACGATAAAATAGATGCTTTTCATTTGAAAAGACTATGAAACCATGTAGTAAAAACCTTTTAGGTGTAATTATATATATATATAGCTGTAGCATATGTTTTTTATTATTTATTATAATTTATATTACTTAATGAATTTAGTATGAGATTGTAAACATAAGTTTTAATTATTATGTAAATATTTGTTCTTTTTTTTTTGTAAAATGATCTTAAATATTTATGTAATATGTATATATTTAACATATCATTAACATTATTATTTTTGTATTTAATAAAAAATAAACTTTTTGCATAATAGAAAAATGGAAAGGAATAGTATTTTCAATTCTTCAGGTGTCAGTTATTTAGAAAGTCTATTATATTGTATATTGCCTACCAGTTCAATGCTCTAATATTAATTTATTTTTATTTTTTTCTGAGGCATAGATGATTTTTGTGGATTCTCTAACATTTATGCAGATGAAATATATTTCGCTATCTTAAATTTTGGTTTTTGGTTTTATATTGTGACAATTTATAGTTTTAATTTTTATTCACACTGCATATATTTAATACAATGCTATTGAAGTAAAAAGTGGGAAATACTAACAGAATTTGTATACATAGGAAAACATAATAACAGTAGTAAATTGGAGTGGGAAACATGAAAATAAACATTTCAGTTAAGTTCCTTCTCAATTCAGAAATAGAAAAGGATAGTGACACATTTTAATATCACTAAAACTCGAAAGGTAAAAATAGAACTATTTTATTAGGTATATTGAATCTGCTTATTTTAAAGTGCTAGAAAGTCAATATTTTACTAAGATGAGTTTGTTTTAATGAAGAAAATGATTTCTCATGTATATAATATGTATATACTGATTTCTCAATAATAGAATTCAAAATGTTTGCATTGGAAACAGAATTTTACTCTACTTCAGAGGTGTTTAATGACAACTTAAGTAATCATTAGATACCAGATGGAAGACCATCCAATTTCATGATATTTTCTGAGTTTGGTGTCACCATCTAGTATCCATTAATTACTAATCTTATAACTAATTACTAATCTTATAACTGATTGCTTTATAATAAAGTTAATAGGGTGAAATACTGCACCTAATGCAGATGTTAAATGTAAGCAAAGGAAATCATCTAAGAAGTTGTTTACTATAAGATGAAATAATGATGGCTGCAATAGTTTGAAGCATTGGTGAAACATCATTCTATTCTAGGATTGCTTTTTTGTTTTATTTTTTTTGTGACACAATGAGCAAGAAAATCCATAATCCTAACTTAATTCTCTATATGTACAAATACAATAGGAATATGTGGAAAAGCTGTGTCATTGATAAATTTAATGTTTTTTATTACAAATTAAGCGTTTTATCCAAATACTGATATAGGGTTTTTAAATGATACTGTTATTTTATTCCACCTTCTGATGAATTTAAATTAAATATTTATAAACTTTTATATTTATTATTTTGATTGATAATATTTTTTTGTTTGATGGGCTAGAATTTTTTAAATGAAAATAAATAAATAACCTTTTTAATACATTTAATAGATTTGGAGTTTTATTTAACTGGTAAATGTGCATTTTATTATAAATGACCTTTATAGTTTTAATTTATTTATATGGAACATAAATTTAGTACATGAATAAAGTTAACATTTTATGTAGTGTAAAATGTGGTAGGAAAAAAATTATAACAGGAATAGATATATTAACTGCTTGGTGGTGCAAAGTAAGAAAAGCTTAACAGTGAAAACTTTTAATTTAATAACCTAATCATGCTTTCAATATTTTTGCAGTAATATCATAATCATGGTAATGAATGAGTGAAATTGTGGGCAAAGGGTTATAAATATCATGTAAATTGCATTCAAACTGTATGCAATTATGCTTACATTATACACTTTTTAGAGAGGGGTAGCAGGATTCCTTTTTGTTTATAGCATTATGATTATTGGCAATATGCCATATCCGTTATCTTACGTTTAGCATCATTCATTTTTAGACATACAGTGCTAGGTTACTGCAGGTTCGATTGTATGGACATAATAAATTGAAATAGCAAGATATTATTAGTAAGTAAAAAGAACTTTATGCAGAGATAATAGTTAATGCAGCTATTAATGTGTTAAAAGATTTTTTCACTGGTTATTAAGAAGTACAATTTAAAAAAACTTTGTCCTAAAATAAAAATTTTATTTGAAATGGTACAAAACATAAAAAAGTTTTTTAAATTATTATAGTTTTTTTTAATGTTTTGAAAAGCTGCTTTAATATTGATTATATTGTAATAGATATATGTAAATTCTCTCTCTATAGGCAAGTTAATACTATAAATGAATGATAACGCTTAATTGAATTTTAATGAGCTTTATATTGTAAATTGCTATACAGAATCAAATGCAAAATAAAGAGATTTAATAAAAATAGACAGTATTTTATATTATTATTATTTATTTATCGGATACTATATTAAAAGCATATTTGATCAAAACAAATACTTTTTATGTGATATAAATTTATTTAAAATTACAACCTGGATCAATAAAATCTGTAATGGAAATATTGATATATAAGTTTGTTTTCTGTATTCTTTTTTTTTTTTAATTTTGTTATATTTTTAGCAGAATGTATTTTGACTTTTTTTTTTTTTTTTGTATTAATGCTGAAAATGTTCTGCAAAAATTAACAGAAACCTATATAGTTCAAATAGTTCAATAACATCATTAAATTAACTAATTGTAAACAATTAATTTATTTAGTGTATAGGTTTTTTTGAAATAAAATAATTTGTAATAATTTTATTTTTTTTCTTAATGTAGAATTATTTAAATCCAAATGCACTTCTGTGAAGTAATGTAAATGTTTTGGAAAATATTTGTATATATTACCTTCATAATATGTATTTACAGTGTATTGGATGAAAGTGTGTGGTGAATACTGTGTCATATATGTCAACCACTTAAGCATATCGGTTACCAAACCTGATTTCAAACAAAGTTAGTTTAAATTGATTTACTTATAATAAACACACAAAAAAAATGCTAACCGTTTATCTTTTCTCTTTTTTTTTTTTTATTATTCTGTCATTTTTTTATTCCTTAAATTAGTTAGAATTTTGGGGTACCAATCCCATCATAGTTTATAGCACTACCATTTCCATTTCCATATTCTATCTCAATATAGAATCATATTACTGTAATTCATATATTATTATGTCATCATAATTTGGTTAAACATCAGAATAATGAAAAGTACGGCATATTATATTAAATAAATATATCTTCTATATATTAAAAATAAATAAATAAAAGAAATAAATGATGAATCTGGTGTCCTCACTGAAGAGAGCCATAATTCGAAACCGGTCTGGAGATGGGGATAATCCTAGATAAAGATGATGTGAATGCTTTTTCTTGTAGCATTTATCATAAAAAATAAGCTTGTTTAGAGCTATTGGCATGCTCTTCATATATATTGTGATAGGCACATATCATTTATTATCCCTTTATAGGTTAGATATGAATAAATAAGGAAAAAAATTAAAAATCTTGTGTTTTGTAAATACATTTATGGTTTGAGTAAATCAGAAGTGAATGAACAATTTATTAAAATTTAAAAATAAAATAATTTTATTGTTATATTGAATGATAACAATGGTTTATTAATGTTGAAGAAGGAGAATTTCACATTTCTAAGCTAATAATAATTTTAAAAAAGGACTGCATTATTGTTGATTACTAGGTGATAGCAATGAGAACAGCAAGAATACATATGGTTTTTATCTTTAAAATTTATGTTTTATTTTCATATATTTTTAGCAATAGATATTGAATTTATAGTGAAAAAATGATGCACTGACAATAGAAAGTTACATGGGGGAGGGATACATGAACTCCCTTTTTTAATTTTATTATGAACAAAATGGAATGAATATCATCAAATGCTATACTAATGATCATAAAGCTATCAAACTATTAGATTTGTTGTTGATCATAATATCAATAAATGGAATAGTTGAAATCCTTGTAATGATTAAAATGTTTATGGAACACTACATTTGTGTTTGCTATCATGAAGGTGACAAAGAAAATGCCATAGTATAATGGATCTTAAATTGAAATTATATTTTGATCTTGGAAACAAACACCATCAGGAATTTTTTTTAAAATTATCTACTCAGATAACTTTTACTCATTAATAATAATTAAGAATATAATGATAATTACCAATAGATATTTATCAAAAATTGTTATTAATAATTTTGTTTATTAATGCAATCTTATTTATCATTTGATATACACTTAAATAGTAGAATCAAGTAAGGCTTAACCCACTTATTAAAATGTTTTTTTTTTTTTTGGAAAACAAATCTACATTTAAATGGTACTAATCAGTACACCAGGCCATCCATTTGATGACATTATTTCTCTGCTAAAAACAGTCAATTATATTGATCTGGGCCCGACTATTTTAATTAAATTATTTTTACATTTTCTCCGACTGTTATTAAAATATTTTTTTCCAATTTGTCCGACTTTTATTAAAATATTTTTAAATTTTGTTCACCTTTTTAAAAAATATTTTTACATTTTCCTCTGCCCTTTTTAAAAATATTTGGACATTTGATATGACTTTTTTACTCATCTTTTGACATATTTTGACATTTGATATGACTTTTTCACCAATATTTTGAGATTCTTGTCAAAATTTTATGATACAAGATTTGATTCAAATATCTGTACATTTTCTTTTCAAAAATGGCAAAATTAAAAACGTTGTGTAATACAAATAAAACCAAAATAAAAATCACCATATAGTAGCCATATTTAAAAACAAAAAAGAAAACCAAAGTTGAAAAAGTCAAAAGTTTTGATCTTAGTTTAACTTTTTTGGGGGGAGATAGGGAGAAATAATTTGTCGTCACTGATACAAAAGTTATTTTTGGTTTGTTTTTATTTTTTAAAAAAGTTAATAAAAATTGGTTTTAAAAAGAAAAGTTTTAGTATATCAGTGGTATACAAATAAAGCTGAAACAAAAATCACCATATAGCCAAAAAAAAAAGTAAGTCACTGTATTTTTTTTTTAAAAAAAAAAAAAACAACACAAAGTTGAAAAAGTCAAAAGTTTTGATCTTATTTTAATGGTTTTTTTTTTTTTGGGGGGGGGAGGGGGGAGTGACAAATAATTTGTCATAACTGATCAAACCAAATTTATGATTTACAAAACTACCTGCAACCTTAGACATTTTATTTGTCTCATAATTTACATGGCTATTCTCATAAGTTCTGGGAAAAGGTGCTTGGCCATGACTTTTTGCATTTTTTCCCACCTTCCAAAATTTGTAAGGAAGCACAGTGATGGTCTTACAATTATTAGTATCAAATAGTATATTGGGTAGGGGATAAAATCTTTAATTAGAATGCATATTACAACAGTTATGGCCACTTGAATTCCCTACACCCTCACACCATATGATAGCAATCTGTTAAATGTGGATATTTGCATAATGTCATGAAGCACATTAGCGGCTGTAATATTGATGTCCAATGCCATATATGCCTGCAGTGCCTAATATGAACAGCACTGTTTTATAGGTTCTAAGTTTCTCTGCAAAACACAGAAATATTGGGCCTTGTAAACAGCATATTTTTGTCTTTTTAGCAGAGAAACAATGCCACCAGATGGCTGCAAATTGTGTAAGAAAGATATAGAAAATATTAGGCATCTGTTAATTCAATGTAAATGCTTGGAAGCAGAAAGGGTACAAATAATGAAGTTATGGAAGAATAAATATGAACAAAGTGATTATATAGAAAGTGGGTTATTGGTTTTTATGCTGGGTTTGGGAAAAGATAAGGGGGATTTAGATATGAAGGCCATGGAGTTGACAAAGATTATGTTGTGGAAATGGAATTGAGCAGATTATGGGAAAACATAGGGTAGGGAATGGAAAGGGAAGGTAAAGTGGCTAACAGGTTTCTCTGGGCATAGTTTCTGACAGATTCCTGACTCCAGTTAAGAAGTCACAATGCATCACATCACCATTTAAACATAACCAATATTTCATATAATTTAGTTTAAAATATATAACAATATTATAAAAAAAGCATTACTTTATATATATAAGAATAATAAAATTTCTATTATGAGTTATTTTTGTGGATGTGTGTGTAAAAGAATTCTGTAGTCTTTTTTAAACTGTATGTATTAATGATTCTAATTAGATGTCATATTCACCTATTCTAATTTGGCAGAGATAGATTAGAAGTATACATTAGATTGCAGTTGTTAAATATAAAAAATGGTGTTATCTTCTTAACCACCTAGATGAGTTAACATTTGTTTTAACAAAATTTATACTTTGTTGCTAATCTAATTATATGTTGATTGATCTCTTGCACAAATCATTATATTGTAGAAAATGATTTTATTATGTAATTTATTTTTTTATTATTAAGATAGTTAACTATATATCCCATACTATACTTTATTAGCAAGTAAATCATGTATTGTATTTTATTTTATTTTTGCTGAGCAAAGACACACTTATGAATTCATTGGTGTCTTACAAATTCTATGTATTCATTGCAGATGTAAATCATCATAAAGTCATTTGTGGATTAAGTTATTTATTCTTTAATTATATTTTGGCTGCCTAAGAATAACATTTATTCATTATATTTTGGATTGCCCAATTATGCACATTTATGAATTCATTGGTGTCTTACAAATTCTATGAATTCATTATAGATGTAAATCTATATCATCATAAAACCATTTGTGGATTAAGGTATTTATTTATTAGTTATATTTTGGCTGCCTAAGTATAGCATTTATTCATTATATTTCGGATTGCCCAATTATGTAGAGGGATAATTGGAGAATGCTATTTGAATTATAATATTTTCCATTACATTATGATTACTCAAATCTGTAGGGTATTTATTGAACAATCAGCTTTACTTATCATTAATTTGGTTACCTAAATTTATGAGATATATTACTGGCAATCAGTTCTTACTTACTATTATATTTATTTTTGATCAGCTTTTATTGTCCCAAGGAATTGCTTGATGTTGGTTATAAAATAGAACAAATAAACAATACTTTATGTCAATTTTAAAAAAAATTATTATAATTTAAAAGAAATGAAGATTAATAGTAAAAAATGGATATCTATTCCATTTATTTCAAATCCACAAGTAAAATTTTTTAAGGATTTATATAAGAATGTGTTTAATGTTTCATTCTATGTTCCAAACAATATTAATAAATCAGTCAATAATTCTAAGGATGTCATACCTGTCAAGCAAAAAAGTAATGTCATATATCAAATTTTTTGTGATTGTATGCTATCATATATAGGTGAATCTAGGTGCAATATTGAGAAAAGATTGAAAGAACATGAATTGTTATATAAGCATGTAAAAAATAAAAATAATGGTGATTTAATATCTCCTTCAGTTTTCTTTGATCATGAAAAAACATGTAAATATAAATTTAATTTTGAAAATGTGAAAATTCTTCATGAAGAGAGAAACCATAGTAAAAGAAAAATTAAAGAGGCAATTTTTATAAACAGGAATAAAACGCTCTTAATAAATCGACAAGCTTCTAACATTAAAATACGAGATTCGTGGAATTTGAATTGATGACGTTTGCTTCCGCTTTTAGTTTTTGAATTTAATGGCAGTTGAGGCAGGTTAGAAAGTAACCGAAAGTACTTCTTCAGATTTAAGGATTGTTTGTAAACGGTTAAAAATATTATTTCAATTATAATTACAATATTGTTTTTAATTAAGGGATATTTTATTTATTTTACATATATATAACCTTAATGTGAGATATTTTGAAGCAGTGAACTTTCTAAGTGTTGTTTATATTATAATTAATGTCTTATAATGTTATCATCTAATATGCAAAGCATAGGAAAAAAATGTTTTTTGTTTTTTTTTTCAATTGCATCCATGGTTTAGATATGAAAAACAGATTATGAATTGACAATTATGAAATCTGACATCCAAATCTGTGGAAATATTTACGTGCCATATTTTAATTCAATTTTAAATTATATTTACAATGCTGAATATTTAAGTATTTATTTTAATAAAGACTTGTAAGCAAGTGAAATCATCATATGAAACATTAGAAATTAACCCCTCTAATCGACAGATAATATTTTTGAAGTGATAAGGACTATGTACATTGTATTTAATTAAATGCTACATAATATTATTGTCTGATTGTAAATAGAACTGCATATATATATATGTGTGTGTGTGTGTATTAAATTTACCTATATTGCTATGGACTTCAGCACTACCTTCTGTGAAATAAATATATAAATATATTTATTTCACAGTGGGTGGTGCTGAATTCAAAATAGCCAGTGAGGCTATTTTGAAATACAGACATTACACACTGAGATTATTTCACAGAGGGTGATACTCAATTTCTGGTCCATGTGGTGTGATTTAATGTTTGGATATTTATTTCAGTTTAGCATTCAGCACTGAGATTATTTTCATATATACATATGAGGATTGCAAGTTAGATAATGAGAATTACAAGATTCAAAATCCATATATATAGAGAGATGTTTGTACTGTCATTTTTAATCTGCCTTAAATCATATTATTTATATTGCAAGCAATTGGTATTAGCTGCATAGATTTAGATATTGGATCTCACAGTGCTCATTGCTTAAACTGTTTTCTTTCTATATGTGCATAAATGGGGGTGTATTGTACAGTTGTAAGTAGCACTGCAGTTGAAAATGAATTTTATTTGCAGTTACATAATATTGTGAAATATTTGTAAAGATTTACCTCTAGAAAATTTTACACATTTACTAATGATGTTTAATTATAATCTTACCTATTTTTAAAGATTTCAATTGCTTACATAAATAAATACTTACTGATTCTCTCTTTTAAATATGTTTTAAGGCTAAACTTAATTCTCATTATCTAATCTGCTTCCTTATTTATATTCTGACCTTGCTCTCGTGCATCTTCACTTCAGAATAGTATATGATATAAAATAAAACGGGTTCTATCTCAGTTAATAATTAATAACTAAAATATTCAGCATTAAAATTAAAATATTCCACTAGCTCAAATTTAAAATTCGAATAAGGTTCAATTTATAAAAATATATTAAATAAATATTTAATATTTTCATGAGACTTGAAGTGAAAATACAGGTGACAAGATAGATTACATTGAGCCAATATCCCACAGGATACTACCTCAATGGCATAAGAACACTATCCCCCCTTATTACTATTTCAAATAACAAACTCATAGTATTCTTACGACTTTAATAACTTCTACTCACTAAGGTTAAACTAATAATTAAATTTTAATCTTCTATTTGTAATAATCTAGCTCAAATAAAATAATCTCAGGTTCATGAAGTTTATTGTAAGTTAATAAAAATACTGGTAGTAAAATATGAGAAGGGATTTTATGTCATAATCTACTACACTGAAACTAATAATAATAAATAACAGTAATACTATTCTTCATTGTTTAATTACTACTGGATATCTTTTCTTTTCGTTATATTTTTATTACCATAATAAAATAATTTTATATAATCTTTTACCTTCATGTAATAATATAATAAATACGTGGTAGCATATGATAATCTAATAAACAAAATATGTGTGGCAACTGATAGCATATAATTTAACATAATATTGTGATAACTGATTTATGACCAATAAAATAATGTAAGATTATGATTATCTAATTATAATGAATACCAATAAAATATTTAAAATTCTTAAAATAATTCTCTATTTATCTTTTGTGCAAAATTATATATTTGTTTCGATTATTATGCATATATCATGATTTCATGCAGCGATATGGAGAAATAAATAACTCGGACACAAAATTTTTGAAATAACAAAATTTAACAAAGTTTATTACTGACAACAAATAAATAAACAATTTATTTACACTATTTACAGTGGATATCCTTAACTTTTTTACTTTACAGTTTGATCTACCGGGTTATAAAAAAAATAATTTATATTTCAATTATATCTTTATTTAAATTTAGGACAAAATTAAAAAAAAAAAAATGTTACTATTTGGTTTCTCATTATGGTTAACTTATTCCAAGTATATTTATCTACTTTATTAGCAACAGCATTTTATCCTTAATATTATTAAACTATCTTATTTTAAAAATTCATACTTAGAAAACATTCTATAGAAAACAAAATTTTATAATGAGTATGGATTTCTCAAAATATTAAAAAAATTTTCATCTTGCAAAGTCAAAGATGTTACACAAAATATTATCCAAAATTCAGTACTAGATTTTAGTATTTATCACACAATGTTTACTAATCATAATATATTCTTATTTAAGCCTTACTTTAGTATAACATAAGTGTAATCATCAATACATGTCTATTAATCAATAAACAAAAAATATACTATGCATATTGTTTACATAATTTACTTTGTACTATTGTATTTTAAAAAATATGCAATACTTATTTTTCTCTTAAAAAAAAAAATACTAAAGCATTTAAAATTATTATCACTTTAAAGAAAATATCTTTGTTTAGATACTTTATTTTAAAAAGTTTATATTTCTTTTTCCGTAGTAAAATTCAAAAATATATTCTATGATTCTTTCTTTTCCTTAGAATACTTTGGATCTTCAATTTTAAGTTATAATATTCTGCTCCTTATAAGCAAATAACTAATCTTATCCAAAAAACGGTAGCACAACCTTAGTTCTAAATTATTTATCATTTCTCTTAAAAAATATCTTACTGAACGATGCAGTTACATGAAATAAAGATAGCGAAAACAGATGCATAGGATTAAGGAAGAAAGCTAGAGTATTACTCCTAACATATCTCAAAATCATGGTACAGTGCGAAGAGGTATGACATTATTTACCTGCCTAATATCCTCTAATACAGGGACGATGTTAAAGCTATTTCTTCAGCTTTATTAGAACATCAGATATTTAAAGTAATATAAACACTGTCCAAATAAAATGTATATCAGTCATAGGACTTTGTTAACTATGCTGACATTCACATAAAGACTAAATATTATTTCCATTCCTTATAACATCCTATTTCTTAAACATCATCTTGTTTTCCTGTTCACTAAGTACTTCCAAGCCACTATCTCAACATTATTTCTCAAGATTTTTCTATATCTTACATCGATAAATAACTATCTGCATTTACAAAACAATAAATAAAATTCATTAATAGTTAAACCATCTTACTATCCCATAAGAAAAGTTGCTTACTTCATTGCTCTGTATGTTTAATCATATACAATCTACTTAGACAAATATTTGAATATCCAATGACATGAAAATTTTAAAAGAATCACATAATTATTTGTTATGTTGGATTATATTACTAATAAAAATAAAAATAAATCATCGTATGCATATTTTCAAATCAATCCTATCTCATAATGTTTTTTTTTTTTTAATGTTGTATGAAAATGCGTTACATATAATTAAAAAACTTTTACACTTCATTCTTCCAATTTATGGATGATCTAAAGAAAACAAAAAAATATATACATTATAAATTACCAATAGTTATTATTATTACCAATAACCTTTATCTAGTCATCGTGTTCAGTAGGCTTTTCTTTATCCACTTGAGCATTGCAAATATATAAAAAAAAAAAAATCACACCCATACACTTTATATTAAAATGTTTTTAGCTAAATTATTAGATTGTTATATTATAAAATTTTAATATTAATAAATTAATGTTTTTATGTTTTTCCTAATCTTATATAAAAAATTTAGATTTAAACTAGGTTAACAAAATAAAAAGAATCAAACTATAGTTACATATTTTCTTGACGATAGTTCCTGATAAGTCCAAAATGTTTATTATTTTCTCTAGAGTTTTTTAAAAATGTTCTCCTCTAAGCACGTTAAAGTTTAAAATAAAAATAATTATTAATCCATTTAGTAAAATTTCGAAAATAATTCTTGGTTTTAATTTGTAGGACGATAATATTAATTAATCCCGTGAAGCTTCTTAATCTTCTCTACCAATATTCTCTGCGTATCCGATGCATCAATCCATTTAATTTAACTTTAAAAATATTCGATAAACTTTTAAATACTATTTGTATTTCCATGGATCCATTTTTTTATTCATCTATGTGTTCACTTTTTATCTATGTTTCCTTCTTGATCCATTTAAACTTTCATTTGGTATTTTTTATAAATCTCTTTTAAAATAAAACTTCAAGTACTTTTGAACAAATCTTTTCCAAATACATTTTAAATAATTCAAAGAACGGATATTTTAATACCAAAACACTTCTGTAACATATTTTCCTGGGTTCTTTATTTAATTATTGAAAAATATTTTTAAAAAATGTTACCCTCAGAAAGGATATAACATTTTATTCCTTTGAATATCATACTATAGAAAATAATTCATGCAATATATAACTATCTTATTACCATTTAAAATAAATCTTGGATAGGCTTATAAATAATAATGCGTCTTTTCATTAGACTCCCTATGATGTCCGTGCTGTGGTTTTTTTTTTTTTTTATGTACCAAAAAAGTTCTCCGGTTATGCATGAATAAAGGTGTATCAATAAATATTTCAAATATTTTTTCAGTATTACAATTTATATCCATTTTATTTCGTAGTATATCCATTTTTTATTGCGTAGTTTAGGTTAAACTTTTAGATAAAATATGACTGATAAAGAACTTTAAAAAATTTAACAAAGCATGTTAAACGAAATTATTAAAATATTTTTTTTAGTTTACACTCTCTTTTTTTTTTGCAAGTTACTGTTAAAAATTATCAATTAGTTTTTTTTTTTTTCAAATAAATTATGAGAAAGTACTAAAAAAAAATTGACTAAAATAAAAAATTTAAAAAAAAAAATACTATCTCTTTGAGAGCTGCTAATATACCTTTCTTTGGTTTCAATACATTATTAATCTCTCCTGATAACTTAGTTACGATGACAATATTTATAGTCTGTAAGAATACCTATTCCTATTTGTTAATTCTTACTTTAGCTTGAGAACAAATTTACATATTTCCAATTTCAAGTAGAATTGAATTTCAAAATTAGAAATTGTGACGTAATGAACTTAAAATATTATTTTTAAATAAATTATTATTTTATTAAAACTATTTAAACATTTAAAATAACTTTTAAAATAACTTTAATAACCTATTCCATTTTTTTTTAATATTCAATTTATCTTGTTTTTATTTAAATAAAATATTTAATTTTTATATTATGAATGTATTCGTCTTTATTACATTATTTAAACATGTTATACGATAGTTAACTTAATGTTTAATACTATTTACTTTTATGATAGGCAATAATTCTATCCAATTCTATAATATAACTTTTAAAATATTTTAAACTTTGTTATTAATTCAAACAAGCAGTGTGTGAGAGTATACATTAAAAGTCACATGATTATAACTTTGACAGACGATTTTTAATCTATTTCTCTGCCTAGATTTGTAAAATTGATACACTTATTATATTATATAAAATAATTATAAAAAATTTGGAAGAACAATTTAGAAAATATAGAATTAAATACAATTCTCACCATTATAAAGTTTATTTTTAAAATATACTATATTAATTTTTGTTTATTAAATATGATTATAAATTTAAACACTGTATTTATTAACTTATCAGTTTTAAACTATTAAAATCGAATTTATTAAATATACTTTTAATTATTTACAGCTGTGTTATTTAATATGGCCAGCTTTTACAACCATATGAAACAATATTTTAAACTTTACTTAACTATTTTTTAAATGATTTTATATACTACGTATTTTCTTTAGCTTTAAATTGTACTTTAAAAATATAATCGACAAACTATAATTAATGTATTAAAAGAACATATACTAAATTTAAAATTTTTTAGTAATTGACTGTTATGAATTATTACTGACCTATAGAAAAGGGCACAATATATATATAATAAAAAATAGAATTGAGGGGATAATATTCATGTAAATAGAAATAGTAGTAATTGATAATTTCTTGGTAACACCAATGGCTATTTCTACTTACATGGAAATTGTCTTTTCTATTCTTTATTATAATAACTATCCATGAAAATATTTAATTCAATGTATATATAAGATTGCAATTGAAAATGAATTCATTTACTTCTGCTTTACATTTGGAGTCATATTATAAGACTTTTAATTAAATTTAATGTAATAAGGTTACATAACTGTTATAGTTGTTGTAGTAGTAGTAGTAATAGTAGTAGTAGTGGTGGTGGAGGTGATGGCAGTGGCATTGGTGGTGGTGGTGGTACTACTAATAATAATTAATTTATTGATAAATTATCTGAACATGGGGTTTACTATCTTTATGTGGTTATTATTTCTTAACTTTTTTTTAAATAGCCTTAATTAGTTTTTTTATTTATCTGGAATATAGTTTCCACCTAATTACAACTTATATAATGGTCAGTAATTCCTACATGGCAATAAAATTGCAATCAGATGGTTTAGAAATGCTATTCCATTTTTCCTTTTTTTTATTTATTTTGTCTTTTTTTAGATACTTTAATTAAATCAATAAATTTCTTCTGGCAGAAGAATACATTCTGATATTTGAATTTATTATGAAATAACATATACCACTGTAAATCTATTGCTATGTGAAGACTCTGAAAAATAATATCTAATTGATCTTTCTACTTTGACATGCCTATAGTTTTGAGTTACAATTATGCTGTGGATTGCAGTTTTTTAGATCTTACTTTTTAGTCTCTTGTAATGACTTTACTCTTTATATCTTTCTCTAGTTGATTAGTTATGGAAGCGTATAACATTCAATACAGAAATGAGCAGAAATCATATTAAATAAATATTTGAATTATACTTGTACATTCTGCTTCCATATAAGAGGAGTCTTTATAAGAAAATTTTTTATATCATTATCAGTTCACACTCATGATTATTATCAATTTATGTTCACTATTTTAATTAATTTATTGATAATGATTTGTGGTGCTCCATGGAATTCTGTGATGTTGATGCTGAGTTTTGCATTTAAATCACTTTTGTGCTATCTTTAGAACTGTTGTGCAGTTTTGTGTTCACTCAATGATAAAAATTGGAAATATTGATTTATTAGTTCAGAAAAAAATCTGAAGATGTAGTAGTCCACAGAAAATTTCCAGATGAGCAGACAAACGTTTAGAAGGTCACTGATTGGTAGATTCTTTGATACTGGGTATTTTATAAAAAACTTATAAGCTCACATTATTATCAGCAGTTAACAAAAAAAAAATGTATAATTTCATACTTTATTTATATATTTATGATTAATTTTACTAATTATTTGTACAATAATTATTAAAAAAATAAATATATTCTTGTTTACATTTTTTTTTTGAAATGTATTTATTTTAAAAAATGCAATTAAGGAAACTATCATCGTTAAGCTCTGTCAAACAGTATAGCACAGAATTTTTGGTATAGTTTTATGAATATATATATATATGCCATTCTAAATTTTAGACTAGAATTTTATAGCTTTATGATGAGTATAATTATCTGTTCAGATTTATAATATGGAATCTATTAAACTAAGATTTTGTTTATTTACTTTTTGTAGTAGTGTTAACAGAATTAGCCAGTATGAAAAAAGTAATTGTTCTTGTTGCATATTCCCCGGGATCTTTATATATAATACAGAGAGCATACCAATAGCTCAAACAAGCTCTTAATTGATAAGTGCAGTATGAGAAAATATTTAAAATCCCTATCCAGAACCTTCCCATCTCCGGACCAACTAGTTTCAAGCTTATGGCTCACGTCAGTGGAGAGCCACAATATTCGGACACTAGATCTAAAATATCAACTCAAAACTCAACACTTATTTCACATATAATATTTAAGTAGAAACTCTGAAATTTTTGGACATGAAAATGTCTTCAAATCCAGCTATCTAACTTAAATAGCTATATGGGACTAAACTAAATTCTGATCTACCATATTTTAATAGCCTCAGTATAGCCAAAGCCTTAAAAGTAAAATTATAATAATCAAAAAAGCAAGTCATATTGATTGAAATAAAGGTTTTAATACTAAAATTAAATGGTTGATCTATTAATTCAAATTGTGACTAATGTATTATTGGGAAAATGTTGAAATGTGGGTTACCAATTAACTATCTACTTTAGCAATCATTGAAAAAAATGTCAACCATTTTTGAATAATGCTGTTTTATAAGAAAATGCTTATTTACATATGATTAAGTTTCAGTTGGAATGGCGTTTAGTAAATTCTAGACAATTTCACCGACGTCATTCATTCAGACATTGTATATAGTAATTTAAAGTGACTGTTCCATCTCCATGCTTTCCTTGCCAGTACTTCAGATTTGCTCATATATAAGCATTTGAGTCGTAGGAATAAGTGGATTCATTTTATTCCTGCATAAATACTATATCTTGTATTGGAGAGAAAGTATTCATTTGTTATTATTAACACTCGCAAAAGCATATGCATAATTAGCTTGAAAGGCTGATATTTGAATGTAAGATAGAGACATTGTAATATATTAATTCATCTTAAGAAATAAGTACTACCCAACTTTTATTTTTTATGTACTGAAAAAGAAACAGATTTTTACTGCAATAAAGTGCAGTTATATTAAGTAGAAAATAAGACTTACTTAATTTTTATACATATTCTCCTAATGCATTCTTTGATTTCTAATATGCTAAAGACAAACAAAGTTTTCATCACAAAAGTATACCATCTCTTAAACAAATAAAATATAAATTGTAATCAGTTTATAATTAGTAATAAGCCTATGTAGCAAATTATTGTGTGCTGAAAAAAATTGAAAAATGTACATTAACTTATATATATATCTTTGTCAAATTTTTCTTTTGTATTCTTTATACTGATAGAAATTCTTAATCTTTCCCAGGCAGAAGGAGTTGCAGGTCATTATAAGTGCCAATAATATTATCAGTAAATAAATAAATAAATTACTAAAATTGTTAAAACTATACTAACCAATCAACTGTATATTACATTTTTGATTTATTTTTTATTCAATTATGGTCACGCTTTTGTACAAAGGGGGGGGGGGGCTTAATTTTTAAAACATTTTTTGAACAGCATTACAAATTAAAAATTTTATTAGTTTGGTTATTACAAAAACTACATTATTGATAATATAAAATACACTAAAAATAAATTCAAAAATGTGCATTGTTATCTTACTGTTTTATAATGCATCATTTTAATTTAATAAATTAATTAATTCATTGGAATGTCAATCTCATTTGTCACAGTTTTTTTTTTGAAATGACAACTATAAAATGGAAATCATCATATTAAAAAAAGTTATAAGTATTTAAATGCATTTATTATAGACATTCTATTTATACACACGTCAATAGTTTTTTTATTAATAATATGCTTGATAAAATGTTAATTATCGATTGTTGCAATATTAAGATTTTGTTTTTGTTTTTTTTAATTAGATTTTTAACATTTATACGTTTGAATCAATGGCTATGAGTTAATTTTTTTACCATAGGAAACCATTGTAATTGTTTGCTTTTTCCATGAGATTCTTGATTTTTATAAAGCAATTTAGAGTAAAGCTATACATAATTTATTTTTTCTAATTAAAAACATTAATTTACGTTTCTATTTATTTTTCCATAAAAAGGACAAGTTAATTATAGATTTTTATTTCTCTCTTTTCTTTTATCTTCTTTTAGAATTATGCAAGTTTAGTAATCATAATCTAAGATTACATATATTTAAAGGTTAAAATGTTATTAATAATTAACTCTAAAAAATAATAATAGACAATTACAATATTATTACAAAATTAAGATTCAGAAATAGAAAATAAATTGCATTAATAAATAAATAAAACTGTGTGTTTATATCATTTATAAAGAAAACAACATTAATTTGTAGAATCATCTTATTTTTCTTTTTTCCCAATTATATGTTTTGTAATATATAAAAGGAACACATTCACACTAAAATAAATTATTACAATATATTTAAGATTTTACTTACGTCTTTCTCATCATTTTGCTATCATCTTGCAATTAAAATTTAGATGTTCGAATGAAAATATATTTGGAATATAATTTTATTGTTTGTTTTAATATATATATTTTTTATGAAAGTAAATTTGATGAATTAATTAAATTAGTTGGCAATAAATTTTAGTATGTTCTCAAATTGTTATAAAACAATAATATAAAGTATTTTTTATAGGAATGCGAGCTATTTGACAAAGTTTTTCATATTCTCTTTTTAATAAATCCTTGATATTATTTATTTTAATATATGAGATTAATAATTAACAAAAATTTAATGATTTTTTTTATAATTAAGATCGTCAAATTTATTTTAAAATAATCATATTTGACCTTACTCATTTCAAATTCTCTAAATTTAAAAATAAATTTTTAAATTGTTAAATTGATAATCTGAGATATATATTTTAACATTGCATATTTTTATATATAAGTTGCTGTAATTTGGTGTGTGGGTGGAAGGTGAATACTATTATAATTAGAAAATTATTAAATAATAATTAACACGTTCCACCATTTTGTTTTTGGTGTTCCTGATTATAAAACATTAATAATTCTTGATTAAAAAGGGGAAAAAATGATTCAGATAAAGCATTCATACAAAATATGCGTAAAAAAATTACAATTTTACTTTTTTTTACTTTATTATTTTTTTAAAATAATGTTTTTTATTATTGTTGTTGTTGTTGTTGTTTTAAAAAAAACATACTGTATTACTAATGTATGCCTGTATAGAGAGTTAATATTAAATATTTCTAGGTTAAATAATTTTTACAAATGTAAACTTGTAATAGGAAAGAATTGTTTATTTCTTTAGCACCGCCCCCCCCCCCCTTTGCTTATTTGTTTAAACGTAATTTATAGAAATTATGATTGGTTTAAAATGCATCGTCTAGGTTGTAACTTTTTTTTTTATGTTTCTGATCTTTACCCTGTCTGTGTGTAGTTTATCATTGATAATAACATTATAATATCACAGGATATAATTTTCTCCATTGATTTGTCAAATTGCCTGTGTTAATAATGACAGTTATATTAGATTGTTTGCCTTTTCTTTATTAATTGTTCAATTAAATTTAAATTTAAAATGTTTAACTGAAAGTTTGAATATATCTTGTTTCATAGCAATCATTTTATTGAGGTCAAAATGCTTTAAAAAAAAAAAAAAGAATTTTAAATTGTTGTAAAATACTTTATTGAATTTTTAAATTTTATTTATGCTCTGAAGGGAGTTGCAATAAGTAAGTAAATTATCCAATGTGGATTAAATAATTCCAGAAATGTTACCTCTGTGAAAAATCCATATATGTTGTACATGTTAACGTGATTAATTATTATAGATTTACACATAACATTTATGTTTTTGACATATTAAAATAAACACAACATATTGTGAGTTTCAATGGGACTGGGGAGATATGAACTAATACTAATGGTTTCCCTATGAATGTCAGTATATATCCAATGGGTCATCAAAAATAAGTTCTATTGTTTATAAATTAATTTCAAAGTAAGCATGAGCAGCTCATTTGAAAGCATTGAGGTGTTTGTGCAATTCAGTTCTTCTAAATATATAAATACAGAATTATGGGACTCCATCAATGTACATAATATACTCATATTTTCTTTCCAATAATCATTTTAATAATAAATGAATAAAAATATGAATTCATGTTTAGCTCTAAAGAACTGGGCAAACGTTTTTTTTTTTTTATTTCACTCATAGTTGTTGAGTTTTAATTTTATCAATGATTTTATGATGAAGAACTTTTGGAACAATTTTGTATATATATATTTCAAAATAATAGATATAAGTTTTATATATTTATTATTATTTGCTTTTTCTTTTCCTATCATTTTTTTTTCTCTCAAAGGTGAATAATAGTTCAAAATTGATCAATAATTACCAATTTAGATTTAATTCAGTATAAATAATACGTAAAACATGTATACTAAGAAAAGCTTTTCCTAGTATACATGTTGTATGCATTATTTATATTGAATTACGTTTTCCCAAGAAGAGTTTAAAACGATTGGAATTAAATTTAGAAGTACCAATTAAAGACATTCATTATTTAAAATTATATTAGTAGAAATATGGTGTTTCAAAAACGTGTTATAAATATATATCAAACAAGGCAAAACTCTCTCCATACAGTAGTGCCACCCTGTGCCAACCAGAGTAATCAATGGATGCCAGAAGGCTTGTGCATAAAATCTCTACCTAGTGCCTATTCATCCAATATCCCCAGACCAGTTTCTGGCTTGTGGCCTTCATCATGTGATGCTTAGTGGTATATTTCAAAGATGTATGCCTGACTTAGAGAATCTTTGAAGTAGCTCATACTCTTTTGAAGTACATTTAACAGAATAAATCAGTAGCTATCTGAATAAGTATCCTCAAAATACAAGTTGTTTCTGTTATGTAGTGTTTAGATATATGTAATTTAATCAACAATGATTAAGGAAGCAAGAGACATTCATTAACTAATTAAAAGAATTGTTTAAGGGGGAAAAAATGTCAATGAAAGAAAAAAAACTTTACGTATAAAGAGAATTGGAAAAGATTTTGAGTCATGAAGAAAAATAATTCTCTCCATCTCATTTTGGTGTAAAGTTACTAAGTTTAGCATGTAATGAAGGTAAAGATAAACTATAAATTGTACATTTTTACCATTAAAGAAAATTGCTTTAAATTATAACAGTTTTTTTATGATTAATGCATCCTAACAAAGTGGACCAAATATAGTACTCTCTGATTATGAATAATTACATACACATTTCTCTAACAGTATTGAATGGCTAATTGCAACGGACTGGCCATTTACAAAAAAAAAAAAAATTGTAATTTGTCAAGGAATTTCTCAACTGCTTTGAAAAAGTCACCATAATTGCTTTCATCATTAGACTTGATAGAATTTTTTTTTCCTGCTTAAATTTTTTGATCAAGTATTTTTTGTTAATAATTTATATTATGTTGATACTTGTAAACTTGATTTAAAAAAGAAAAGTAAGATTTGAAAATAATTCTAGGACATTTAACAATATTCAGAAATGGTCATGGAAAATAGGGGAGGGGGGTTGAAATCATCTCAAATTTGATTACACTTAATAACTCACAGGAAATAAATTTGTTTACATTGAATGCTAAAACATAAAGTTGTTTTATTAAAAGCAAAACTCGTCATTATTGAAGAAAGTAGTTAATTGACTTTTAATGCAAAATCTTTTAAAATGTTTCTTAAATTGCCTTAAAATTATCATTTTCTCAATTTATTTATTTTTTATTTGATTTAAATGTAAAGAAAATACTTGATTTATGATTTCATTAAGGATATAAGATTTGAGTGCTCCATACGTTTGTAGAAATTTTATTTAGTTAGTTATTTCTAGTTTTGTTATTGATTTAAATTGTGGGAATAAAAAAAGAAAACAATATTATATAACGAACGTAATAAAAGCGTTAATATTACCGGATTAATTACAATTAGATTTTTGATTTAATATCGCCGTCAGTAGATTGACTTTTTTTTGTAATGTAAAATATTTTTTTATTAAAACAATTTTAATTTATTAGTAATTAATATTTTCATCATTATATTTTTTAAAAAATTCTAGGCTGTAAAATTTTTTGTATAGAAATATTCTTTAAACACCTTTTTTAAAAAAATAAAATTAACACTTTCATTAATGCGAATTCTTTGAATGAATAAAATTTAAATCATATTCTTTATTGTATACTTATTTAATAAATCGTAGGAACATGTATAAAAAATGTGATTTAAATGTGATAGAAGAGTAAAGACATAAAAATGGGAATAGTATATACGTGACATAATGAATAATTGTTTTTCGCTTTGCATTTTTATTAAAACCTTCTATAATCCAAGTTAACAGTTTGGTACTTTTCTATCTAATAAGCCGATTTTTAATGTTGAGGTAAAATTGTGCATGTCCTTGTGTCTTAAGGATATATTTTGTCTTAAACTTATATTTCTCTGATTGAAATATACTAATAATTTTATGGAGTTCGATTTAAAATCGTTTTATTATACTTAAATCAGTTCAGTTTAAAAATAACTTGTATAGTAGTTTAATTAAGTAAATACATTTATTTTTTATCTATATAAACTGAATGAAGTAATTATTAATTCGTGGTTAGAAGATTGAGAAAGTTGAAATAAAATTTTCTTTATTTGAGTTAGGTTTAATTAAGAAACTTGATGCCATCACTTCTAGGGAATATTTTCTATATAGTACACATCATTTTCAACTCTTATCATTTCTTTGAAAAATAAAAGTTTCTCCTTTAATCCAGTTTCTCTAAACTGCAGCTTCCCTTCTATATATTCTATCAGGAAACTTTCTTATCTCAACAGTCCATTTTATTGTGAATTTTTTTTTTGTAATATTTTAGGATTTAGTTGATAATCTTTACTTTTCATTATTGTTATTTATTTTAGAAGCACATTCATTCCTTCTTCATTTTAGTTTTTTAAATATTTCAATGATATAAATGATATCTCTCTTAAGTTCATTCGTCTATAATTATAATTTTTCTGTACTTTGCTGTGTAGTCTGTAGTCTCTGTAATGTTTTTTTTTTTTGTATATTTAAAGAGTTCAATCTGACAAGTAAGAACTGAAAGAAAACTTTTTAAAAAATCAGATTTTCATTTTCTTTCAATCAAAAAATTTCCAAACAAATTTGTTGATTAAATTTATCTAATGTTTTGTTTTTTATCTATCTTAATAATTTGTTTAAGTATTCTAGTTGCAAACTTCTTATTCATAACTAATATTCCTTATTAAATTTTTTGAAAAGACATTAAGCATTATTTTAGATTTTGTGATACGTACATTTAGCCTAACTGTTTTCTAAGTTATTCTAATATTTCTTAAATCTTTAAAGCATCTTCTGCACCATAATTTTATCAGGCTTCACTTTTTTTTTGTACTCATTTTGCTTTTCATCTTATTTTCAAAATAATGTCATAAATTGTCTTAAAAGTTTTGAGAGATATGTAAATATCGTACCATCAACTTTTACTAGTTTTAATTTTTGTTTTTTCATTTTTCTAGATGGACTTCATCATAACAAGGCCAAAAGGGCAATTTATACTAACTATTATTATCTATAACTTAGATGTGGTTTATTCTGTCATAACTACTTTTAAATTAATCTTTGTTTATTTTTTGTTTGTTTGTTTGTTTTTTAACCTTGGCTTGATTGATGGCTGTGTAATTTTTTTTTTTTATATCTTTCACTTATCTTAATTATCTATCAAATGTATTATTTAAACTTTTGCTTTATAGCTTTACTCATCATTTCTTTCCTTCTGCACAACTTATTAATCTGTTTTATTATCAATCTATTATTATTTAGAATGTTTTATTCTTCATAAGTGTAAATGTCTCACTTGTATAATTGCTCATATAGTTTCTGTATTTGATATCCTGAAAATATGAGTAACTTTTGCTTTTTATTTTATTGTATAGTTTTTGAAAAATTCTTCTTAGTTATATTTTTTTATATCATCAATGATTTTTTTATTACAGAATATGAATTATTCGGGTTTTTCTAAACCAGTGGAGCTTTTTTAGTTTTTTTTTTGCATATATTGATTTGTGAAAATAGTAAATTTATTAGTTAATTGCTTTTTATTGTTGTCCCTATTACCTGTAAATAACTATTCTTAATAAAATATTTATTTCCCTATTGTTTTCCTTGATTTCCAAGCTATTTTTAAAATTGATATACATTTTAAAGTGATTTGTAAGTCCTAGTTTAAGTTACATGGATCTTTTCTAAAAATTTATATTGATAATGTTTTTTAACAATATTTGTTTCTCTCTATCTTTGCTTTGCCAAATAGCCTATATCCCTCTTATCAATAATCACTTCCTGTGTTGGAATCTATTGAGCACAAAGGAGGTGTTTTAAGATTTCTGATGTTATAATATGATCTAACTTTGCTTTACTTCACTTATATTCATTTTCTCTTTGATTTTTTTTTAAGACTTTACATTGTACAATTTTCTTTTTCCCTAAGCCACAGCATTTTCATCTTTCAAGTTTTTTTTCCCAAAACCTTTATTATTTGATTTATTTAAAAGCATTATGCATGTCTTTATAATTATATATTTTTACTTTATCAAAATGAGTACTTAATGTGTGGAAAAAACTTGTATTATGTGTGTTTGTCATTTTCTATTAAGTTCAGTTATTCATCTTGTTATTCTTCCTTATAAACTATTCACTTCAATAATCTGATTCTATTCCTTTTTATGCATTATGACTTTTATTACATTTGTGTTCTCAATATTTGTTTTTTGTCGTAAAGTATATATCCAGTTTTCAATTCATTGCCGCATCACCTTTTTTTAAAAATTTCACTTTGTTTGACAACACTACATTTAATATTGTTCTAATCTTCCTTCAGTTTAAATGGATATAGCATAAAGTACATATTCACTTTTCAAATTACTTGTCTTTTTATTTTTTGTTGTTAATTTTGAAAAGATTGATGATGTTCCATTCAGTATTTACATAATATTTTTTTGCCTGAAAATGATTTATAATTGTAAGTAACCAAACAAAAGACCATTGAATGGTAATCTAGATTCACGACTACTGATTCTTAGCATCTTCTATCATTAGTTAATATTTTCTGTGATGCCTGTCAACTTTACAGTATTCAAGGTAGAGCATAATTGACTGTTTTCTGCCTCAAGAAACCCAAACTGATACCTCAATTAAGCACTATCAAGCATTGGACAAGGAAGGTAATGAGGCTTTCGTGGCCTTAGTTCTTCAGATATGTAGATTCTTGAACAGCTTTAAGTGGTCAATATAGCAATCATTTTGTGTCTTTTATTTTTAATAAATAAATCTTTGTTTTTCATTTTAAAATGTTTTTTATATATAGTATCAATTAAAACTATAATTTCAAAAATGAAAATCATCTTAAAAATTGTATATCATTTTTGCAAATAAATAAACAAAGTAATTAAAAAAATTAAACAATGAGATTTTATTTTAGTCCTGAGCCTAAAAATTGTTTTTAAATGATTATTAAATAATTGTGCACTGAATTTTTATGAGAAAGCATTTCAATAAAGAATATGTTTAAGTAATGAATATAATCTTTGTAATTTAATATTTAATCCCAAAAAAATTGTTTTACATGATTACATTTTTTTAATTGTTTTGTGATTAAAAATTATATATAAATAAAATTTGAATGTGAATGTCATACACTTATCAAAAATATCAATATTTAATTTAATTTTACAAAAATAAATAAAACTATGTGTAAACTTACACTTTTCAATATTTATTATTATTGTAATTAGTCAGTTTAATTATTAATAAAATATTACAAAGACATTTGTACTGATTCCAGGTAGCTGATAGATTTTCAATTGCAAGTTTTTAATAAAAGTGAAATTATGTGGGCACAATGACTACTGTTGAATACAGTATTAGGTCTACCATCTTGATGACAAAATACAATTCCTTTCCTTTGTTTCATTGTTCTCTGAGTCATTCTAATATCTAGATATATTAACTGAATTCAATATCAATTCATATACAATTTAACTCAAATTTATGGTACCAAATGAACATAGAACTTTCAAAGAAATGCTTTAGAATAGCCACAATTGAGCTATTCTAGGCCAGATTGCAATGTCAAAGAAAAACCAAATGGAATCATTTGGTGATAGTATTCAAATTGTTATACTCTGAGGTACATATGAGTACATTTATTCGATTAGTTTATAGATATTAGTAAATATTTATTTTATGCTGCATTGACAAATATGTAAAGATTGAATATATAATTAAAATGATTTGTTCTATATGATCCTTGTAAGGTTGTTGTGGGTAATTCAAACTTTTCAAGCCTTATATATATATATAATTTATTTTATTCTCTAAGTATAAATTATATACAATATGGTGGCCTTTGAGTATTCCATCATCAGATTTCAATTAGATGGACAGTTGGAGTGTGGAGTGGATTGAAGCTTGTCTTATTAAAGTATGAAGATTGACTATCTTAATATATATCTGAGCACTTATTGCATATATGTGTAGAGGTGATAATCTGAACCAACTGATGATTGCTGGTTTAGCATGAAATACATATATTGGTGATTATTTATCTTTTTTGACATATATGTGTTCAAATGTATCAGTGTTATGAGATGGAGTGGAGAGTGGTGGGTCATATGAAAGTATGTGCTCATATGCCCTATATATATATATATGAGAAGAGATTCAAAAATAGCAGAATTTTATAATTTTTTATTTTTATGCATTACAAACTGAATCTTTTTCAAAGTATAATCCATTTAATGTAGTGCACTGGTCTAAATGTGTTTTTCACATTTCAAAGTAGTCTAAAAACTCATGCAAGGTGATGTCTTTTAAGCCTATGTAATTTTTTTTCTTCACCATTTATAGGTTTGCAACAACAAAAAAATGAGTCATTTTTTTTATTTGAGAGAATAAAAAAAAGTTGCAAAGCATGACATCAAGCAAATATGGCTGACAGATAAGCTGGGTCTTGCTGAATTTAATTAAAAATTGTTTCACCCTCAAGGGTGTCTGCATTCTGATGCATTGTCATGGTGAAGCTTGCACTCCTCATTTTACCCCTATGTGGAATGTTTATGTTTTACCACATCATCCAACCTTTTCAGAATTTATTGGTTTTAAATGTCATAATAGACAAATTCTCGTGAACAATGCCATTTGTATCCAAAAAAAATCAATAACATCATGATCTTGGACTTCACTCATTATGCTTTTTTGAAACTTGGGAATGTGATACTTAGATTAACCCACTCATGAACTTGTCTTTCTCCCAAAGCAGCTTACCTGTAATCTTTATCAAGCATCACAACTATTTTCCCTGCATTTTCCCTGCTGTTTTCCCTAAAACAAAACAGAATTTCACATTGTTACAACTTTTCAGCAATTACAAAAATGAGCAAATACATGAAAAGCACTTTACAAAAAAAATGAGTTATGTTCTAGCACAATTTCACACAGTGATAATATTTGGCAGATTAATGCAGAAGAGTTCTTGCAAGGGGTATATAGTAATAGAAGCATATACTACAACAGTTATGCCTACAAGAGAGTGATTGATTACCTCCCCCCCTATTGTATATCTTATTATACTATGATTGAGTGCAAGTAAGCCTTCATATTAGCTCATTATTTACATTCTGAATTGTGAACTATAATAATATAAAACTCATAGTTGGTATAAAGTAAATATAATCTCCTTGATATATAAGATTCAAACTTATTTTAATTTGTGAATTAATACAGTTAGAACAGCTAATGGAGTGTTTCCCCTTGAAACCTTTCCTGTGAGCCTTCTATTATTGTGATTTATAATTTAAAATTTGGCTATCGTATTATAGGATTGTTTCATGATTATTCTCTTTTTTCTTTAAAGTGTCATAGCATCTTCCAGGATGTGAACCCGCAACCCGGGCAACTGCCTGCAAGTGCAAGGCAGTCACGCTGACCTCTCGACCACCAATGCAAAACATTTTTTTTTAATGTGTGTATTTTATGTTTATAGTGTTTGGACTTTGTACCTTACACTAAAGCACTAGCGTTGAGATTTCTGCTAATTGATGAGAGATATTGTAAGTGAAATGATCATGCTAGGAGCTGAATAGATAGGCGTTTTAAAATGATGACAAAGTTGGTAAATATATTAAGGGTATTTTGATTGACTGTGTTATTTTGATTTAAATCAATGACAAAAAAAACAGTCTTTTTGATATAATCTTTATTGTTGATGAAAGAAAAATTATTTTATTTTCCATACATTTTACAGAAATTCTTATTCATGATATCTCATCCAACATAGGCTTTAATGCTTATGACTGAGACCTGAAAAACAATCTAGTAACAATGTTTTGCAACTTCATGAAAAAAAAAGTATCACTCACTCGAAGCTCTTTTAATAAACTTATTCCCAGTGTGCTATAAAAATGATTAAAAAATACATTATTATTATTATTATTATTATTATTGTTGTTGTTGTTGTTGTTGTACTATATAATTGATATAACTCTTTTCATAAAACTATGTAATTCTTAATTACTCATTGAGGTCAAGTTCCGATGAAAAGGTATAATAAATATAGACTAATTAAATGCACTGGCACAGCTTTCAGCACAACACTGCCAGAAAAATAGTGCTGAGTAAAGTTATGCAGTACAAGTGTGCTTGCATAATCGATATGACATAATATATAAATGAGATACAATATGCAAATAAGGCAATTAGATATTCCCTTTTTTATACAATGGAACACATGAATCCTTTTTGTTGACGAAATTTGGATTCTTTGCAATTGCCCATGCCTTTTTGTGTTTTTTTTTATTGTCCCTTTCAGAGAAAATTGTGTGTGCCATGCAAGTAGATCCACGAGAATCACCCAACATGCATATTTATATAATAGAGCAAAAGTCTGAATACAGATCGATCTGTCTTGATCAGGACATATTTTGTCCATTCAATGTTAAAGCGATTTGCTCTGAAAGGGATGATAGGAAAAGAAAATACAAAAAGGCATGTGCAATTGCAAATAATTCATATTCCATCAGCAAAAAAGAATCATGAGTTACCATTGTCTAAAAATGGTATATTAATTGCCTTATTTGCATATTGTACCTCATTTACATATTACATCATGGCAATTATATATAAGCATACCTATACTGCATAACTTTACTCAACACTAAGATTCTGTCAGTGTTTTGCTGAAAGCTGGCTCATGCATTTAATTAGTTTGTGTTTATTATACTTTTTCATCAAAACTCTAAGTCTACAAGTGCTTAAGAACTACATAATTGAATATAAGATATTATATATTTACCTCTCATATATGAAATTAGAAGTTATCAAATGTGGTCAAAACAGACATCTCTTTCATTTGAAAGTACCATACATTATATGAATCTTAAATCACTAGAAAACAAAAGCCTTCATTTAAAAATGTAAATTTTCAAGTAAAAAGTCTAGCAAAAATATAAATTTAACTCCAAAAGAATGTTTTTTGATAAGGAAAAACCTTTTTTTTTTTTTCAGAAAACTAATGGAAGATAAATGCATGATTAACAGATTTATATATATATGCTTGACTGCACATACAACAATAATAATAAAAAAAATCACTTTTAATTTATAAAAATGAAAATCCTAAAAAAAAATACTGCTTCATTATTCATTACTTAGGATTGTAATAAGAAAGTCATCTTTGGCTACATTAAAAAGAGAGAGAGGCGTCTAAAATTTGCTTCCTATTGAAGGTAAAAATTGTGAAGGAAACAGCTAAATATAACTTAGTATTTAAAAAAAAAAAAAAAAGAAAGCAAAAGGATGATTAAACAATTGTTGCATGATTCCATTAAAATCTCAACCTTTATCACATTTATGATCATTTTATCTTCATTTTGGCATAAGATATGAAGAGGATAGTTAAAATGCCAGTTAGAATCATTGAATATAATAAGTCACTAGCAATATCTGAAGTGAGGAGAATACCACTTAAAATGTTGTTTTTTTATACTAACTATGTTTATATATATTTGGAAAAATAAACTTATAATAGAAATAGTTCAACATATAACTAAGATAAAATTGTGTCATCAAAACTCTTTGACAAACATTATTGAATTCTGTATTTTAAATTTAAAATAATGTAAAGTGAAAATTGGTGAGGAAGTCTAGTTAGTGGCTTAATAGTATCATTTTTTTTAAATCTCTTTAATGATGTTTTTTTATTTACTGCGCATGTGCATATCTGCATGTGTAATTCATGCAAAAAAAATTAACCAAAGCATTGTGCATTTTATGGTGCCAATTAACGTTAAGTTGGTTTACTTGATCGGGTAATAAATGACGTCTTTGTTTGATAAGAAGTATTGATTACTGATCATATTGATTGTTTCCATTAAGCTAAAAATATATAACATATTGATGTGGTTTTATTAAATGCTTATATCTGTGTGGTTTATTTAGTACAGAGGTAGAACGGAAGATTCCTGAATTGTTTTTTTTTTTTTTATATTAAATACTTTGCGCCCAAAAAATATTATAAAAGTTTTATAATATCTTTTAACAGTGATTATTAAATAAGAAAAACTTTTGACAAGTTATGTAATTAAGTTTAATCTTGGTTGATTTGAATTTGAAATTTTTGATAGTATTTTCTTTTTGAATTCTGTTGCTATGCAACTTAATATATGTATACACACACCCCGTCACGAGTAATGTTTTGTCTTCTGGCTGCATTAACTCTACGTTTTTAACTTCAATTTCTTGCTTTTTATAGATGGTTCATTTTTATTTTATAGCAGAAGTTGGGATATTTTATTCTTAACAGAGTTGCTCATTATTTTTTCGTGTTAATCAATAAATACGCTGATTGGATTCTTCATTTGAATTGTTCTTTCTCTCATTGTGATTTGGAATTTTGGTTACATCATGGTGTGAATCTTTGAAGTTAATACCTTTTATTTTATTTTGCTCAATTATTTTCATATTGTTATTTTTATTTTTAGAAGATGCAGTACTATAATGAATAAGTGGATTTTTTTTTTTTTTATCTTTTGATTTTTTTTATAGGAAACATACTGGGACCTTTTGCCGTATCTATTTTTTAAATATATGTGTGTGTGTGTTGGTTTTAATTTGTCACTTTTATTTAGCTATTTTTTTCATTAAGGATTGATGGTTTGCCGTACTTCAGTTTTGTTTATTTTAAGAGCACTAAACTCCATTTCTCCTCTCTCGACAGTAGCACCTTCTATAGCAAGCTTTCGTTATCAGATAAAGCTAGTCACAAGAGGAAATAGCAAACTTTGAGGTTCAAATGAAGTTAATGTTGATATTAACATAATTAGGCAAATTTAACTGATATTGAGCATCAGGGATATCAAGATCTATCACCAGACCCATGCATAAGAGTTAGCCCCCACCCCCAAATAAATAAAATTGTAATTTTCCTTTTTAAAACCAAAAAGTGTTAATCAAGTTTCTGACTAGAAAAATTAAAATTTCACATACACAGAAAAAGTAGATATCAGAGTGATTTAAAGTCATCATGGTTATGACAACAGTATTATTATCAACAAGGGAGTTTGAGCATTTCATCATCAGGCTGAAGTCTTGGCAAGTGGAGAAGATTGAAGCCTGTCCATTAAAGTTTGAAGATTTGCTATCTTAATGTAAACTCATCACTGATTATATATATATGGGGGGGGGGAGATGATAATCTGGATCAACTGATGAGTACTGGTTCAGCATGAAATATGTGTAGATTGGGGACTATTTATCTTTTTCACATGTATGTTGTCATGTGTATCAGTTACATAAGATAGAGTGGATAGCTTATTGGAGCTTGGAAGTCTGTTTTCAAATCCCCTCATAAGGTAAAGTGAATAGCTGATTGGAGCTTGAAAATCTGTTTTCAAATCCCCTCTATATTTAAAGTCCAATAGTATACATTATACTTGTATTCAAAAAAGGTAAAATAGCAACAATTAATATCTATTTGCTACAAAAACTATTGGAATTGAAGACCTCTAGTGATCATGGGTGCAGAAGATATTCTCCACTTTTACCCTCCTTTTCGACTGATCTGCCAAACATCATTATACTTTTGATTATGTGGGTAGAATAGGCGATTGAACGAAATTTCGAATGTTATTTTAAAGTTCCTTTATCCACTAAAAATGATTAATGTGTCATAATGGCAAGTGCGATTCTCTATTTTGAATACTTAAATAAAGTAAATTTAGAACTATTTTAAAATTACGTGTTTTAACCAATTAATATTATGATTTAAAAAGTAATACTAATAATAGTTCATTTTATATTAAACACTTTTTTTTTATCTTTT
Organism: Epiperipatus broadwayi; assembly: GCA_028023455.1. NCBI lineage: Eukaryota > Metazoa > Onychophora > Udeonychophora > Euonychophora > Peripatidae > Epiperipatus > Epiperipatus broadwayi. The sequence goes on along the minus strand of JAQFVV010012461.1, from coordinate 3,588,689 downwards.
TTTTTTTTTTTAGTCATGCTGATATCTTATTTAGTTGTTGTCTTTAATAGTTATGTTATTAAAACTGCCAACGAGTGATAATTATAAAATTTTATTTTAGTACATTTTCTTCGTGTGAATACTGATCAGGCGTTGTTGTTTTTTATTCTTAAATTTATTGTTATTTTATTGTAGCATTTTTGCGAATAAAATAAAATGATCATATTATTGTTCTAACCAGTAATTTTCAAACTTTTTTTTTTTTTTTTTACGAGAAGATTTAATAATACTCGTATGTACTTATATCACAGGCCTATATATATATGTAGTACCCATAAATTACTTATGTCATACTTAATAAAATTATTACTCTATCCACCTGCTTTAAAATGATATCAGTAATTAATAGTGCAGCAGAGAGAAATTTATTTTAATTATGTCATCTGTCACCGACCAATTAGTATATATTTCAATAAAATGGGATTTCATAAACAACGTAGTAGCGTATAAAACATCAAGGCTATTGGTTATTTAATCTCAAACAATATTAAATGTGTGTGCAGAATTTAATAGTTCGTTTTCTAATGATGTGTTTTAATTCTGTAGTTTTATTAATCTTCTGTGAATGCACTATATCCTTTATGTAGCCCTGTGAAATAAAAACCTAGAATACACGCATGAAATAGGAATACCTTACCTAATCTGGCTTATCACTCTCTGCCTTCAAATTTTTCGTCCGTGTATAATACTCTCACAGTAAAAGAATGCCATATGTGATTTAATAACTTTAAAACTATTATAAAGTAGTCTTTACGCAATCAAAATTTTGAGGCTTATTATGAAATGATGGACTCCCTGTTTTTGTACTTATGTACTTATATTTTATATGATATTTCTAAAATAAATTTCAATTACTTAGAATTTATGAGATCTGCGAGGTAATAATAAAGAATTTACCTACCATCACTATGATCTGGAATTAAATTTGGTCCGAGTGAAAACTGATATTTTTATTCAAGTTCCAGTCAGATACAAATTGTTTTTTTTTTTTTAAATAATCAGCCTACGACTTAATTCTTCAAGTTTCTTGCTATTCTTAGCTAGAATTAAAATGAGAATGAAAAAAATATTCAAATCATCACCCATTTGTCCTATGGAAAATCTGATGATTACTACTTTTCACTGTTTCTCAAAGAGGGCTTTTAAAAAGGTCTCTGTTCTGCAGTTATTTAAAAGCTTTGGGGGGGGGGGGGTGCTTAAAATTTGATATTCAAGAATCTAAAGGTGTAGTTTCAACTCCTATGCTAGTAATTTCACTGGTCAGGCCAACAACACCCGAGATGAGCAGAAAATACCATTCAAAACATTGTATAATTTACTAACCTATGTGTTATCACTAACTGTTATTTGTATGTAGAAAAGTTTAAATACAATATAAATTTTTTTAGACATTCTACATTTAATGATAGATGATGGAAATAGTTCAACGTTAATTTTTTATCGCTTTCAATTCTAAACTTTTATTTATAATGAAATTTTGTATTTCTGACTTTTTTCTTTTTTTGACTATTTATAACCCAATTCATTTTATTTTTGGTACTGTTGCTAAAGAAATAAATAGATGTAAATTTCTTTGCTAGTCTTTTGCTTACATGTTAATAGTTCTATATATTATAGGTATGTATGATGATGTTGAATTTAACATCTTTGTTTTTTTTATGTGTCAAAGCAGCGGCCGGGAAGCGAACCCGGGACAACTGCTTCTAAGGCAGCTGTGCTGACCACTCGACTACCAACACTTGACTAATATCTTTGTTTTAATTTAAAAAATGCTGTAGAAAGCAATTTTTTTTGTGTTCTCATATAATTTTTTTGTGAGTAAGTCTTACAGTCAGTCAATAAAGTAATTATTAACACTAGGAGTTGTCATTTATTTGTGTCTAGTCCATAATAAATACCATCTAGCTCTGCAAGAATGAATATATTTTAAATAATAATTTTAATATCAATAAGGTGTTGAAAACTATTACAACAAAATTTTACAGTAAGTGGAAAATTGGCTGAAAACTATCATGTCATTTTTACTAGTTTTTAGCATTTGCTTTTAAGAGCAGTTATCTACTTTTTTTGCCAGAGCCATCTATTGTAAGCTTAAATAAAAAGTGAACCTTGAATGATAGTGTTATATTCACAAGATAATAGTCTTCATCGGTAAAATGTCATGGACTTACACATCGAGCAGCCACTTTTAAATCGCTATTTAACTTCTAAAGTTTCAGCAATTGATTTCTTTCAAAAAGGATTTATATGCATTTAAAAATAGGAGATAAGTGTATGATTGATTTTCACTGCAGCTATTCAGTATATATTAGCACTGAATTTTTATCTATCACATAATTTGCTTTTCTTTCACTGTTTTCTTTTTTGTTGTTGTTGTTCTTGAATTTGCATAGTTTTAAAAGTGCTTTCAATACATAAAATGTAATTTTTTAAATCATTTTACATCTTTTTCAGAAAATAATTTTGTAAAAATTATAGCTTTAAAAAATATTTAAATAATGCAAGCAAACTCCATACCTTTCATTTTCTGGTCTGCTTTCCATGGCAATAAAACAGAAAACAGACTATTTGGATTTCTAATAATTTTTTTAAAGTTATTTGTATTGGATAGTTTTTACAATAATTTCATATTCATGTTAGTTGTGTTTTTACTATCAAGAAGAAGTTGGTAATTCATAAAGAAATATAATAAAGATTTTGAATACTGATTGAATAAATCATGATATTTTACACTGTTTATTATATTCAATTAGCATGACATATTCATGAAATCATCATGTTTGTCTTAGCAAATTGTTCCTTATCCAGTCTGAATAAGCTTTTTATTTGATTTAAAATCCAATTTTATTCATCATCCATAGTTCTAATAAAGACATATTTCAGATCTAAAATCCAATTTAATTCATCATCCACAGTTCTAATAAAGACATATTTCAGATCTAAAATCCAATTTAATTCATCATCCACAGTTCTAATAAAGACATATTTCAGATCTAAAATCCAATTTAATTCATCATCCTCAGTTCTAATAAAGACATATTTCAGATCTAAAATCCAATTTAATTCATCATCCACAGTTCTAATAAAGACATATTTCAGATCTAAAATCCAATTTTATTCCTCATCCACAGTTCTAATAAAGACATATTTCAGATCTAAAATCCAATTTAATTCATCAGCCACAGTTCTAATAAAGACGTATTTCAGATCTAAAATCCAATTTAATTCATCATCCACAGTTCTAATAAAGACATATTTCAGATCTAAAATCCAATTTAATTCATCATCCACAGTTCTAATAAAGACATATTTCAGATCTAAAATTCAATTTTATTCATCATCCACAGTTCTAATAAAGACATATTTCAGATTTAAAATCCAATTTAATTCATCATCCACGGTTCTAATAAAGACTTATTTCAGATCTAAAATCCAATTTAATTCATCATCCATGGTTCTAATAAAGACGTATTTCAGATCTAAAATCCAATTTAATTCATCATCCACAGTTCTAATAAAGACATGTTTCAGATCTAAAATCCAATATAATTCATCATCCATAGTTCTAATAAAGACATATTTCAGATCTAAAATCCAATTTAATTCATCATCCACAGTTCTAATAAAGATGTATTTCAGATCTAAAATCCAATTTAATTCATCATCCACAGTTCTAATAAAGACGTATTTCAGATCTAAAATCCAATTTAATTCATCATCCACAGTTCTAATAAAGACATATTTCAGATCTAAAATCCAATTTAATTCATCATCCACAGTTCTAATAAAGACATATTTCAGATCTAAAATCCAATTTTAGTTAATGATAAATTCCAAATTGAAAAATTCAATTTTATTCATCCATAGTTCTAATAAAGACATATTTCAGATCTAAAATCCAATTTAATTCTTCATCCATAGTTCTAATAAAGACATATTTCAGATCTAAAATCCAATTTAGTTCATCATCCATAGTTTGAAGTTTAATATATGCAAAAGAAAATGGTTTCCAAATATCAATCTACAACTATGTTTGTATTCACATAGTTTGTTCACATGGATTTCAAACTCAGAAAAATCAGCCAGTAATGATTTTAGTTTAGATAGCACTGGTGAATTATATGCTTTATTTTATAATTACATATCTTCTCTGCTAAATATGCCTTAAAAAAAATCTAACAAAAAATAAATTAGACACTACATTAATAAGTAGGATTCATGTGCACAATTGGGATATAGATAAGATCTGAACCTGAATATTTGTTTACCTGCAAAAGGTTAAAACTGTCCAAATAACAAAGTTCTGTATCATAATATTATTGAAGCTTTGTGATCATCAGTATCTCGTTAAATACATTCAATATCTAATCTATATTAGAATTTGAAAAAATCTTTTGTGATGGATTGTAGTTATTTCTGTAAACATTTCATTTTCCGATATCTAGTTGATTTTATTATTTTATATGGATACTACTTATAACTTATTCTTATTTACTATGAATAAGTAAATTAATGTTCTAATGCAAATTTGGTGGTTCTTCAGAAATATATATCGACTATTTATTGCATTAAATACTTGAAGATTGAGTACGGGAAGTTTAAGGGGTTTCAGTGTAATCAATATGAGGACTTTTACGAGATCATAATGATGCATCTAATGGTTGTTTGTTGATTATCTGCAATTGAACTCACAGAAAATAAAATATTATTGATTTTTCAGAAATTTCATTCCTTTGAAATATATTTGTATAAGACCTATTAATTTCCGCTTAACTCTTTTGTAAGAATTTACACTTTTATACAATAAATGGTCCTTGTTTAGAAAATGTTTTATTTTGCCTATTCAGATAAGAACAATCAATTAATATAATATCAATTTTTATAATGCAGTGTGTTTTAATAAGTGATTTTGAAATTAGTATTAATTAAATAAGAATTGATGGGGTAGCATTTTTTGAAGAACATTTTTAATGTCATCATTATCAGACGGGCACTGTCATTTTATTATGCATAATTACAAAAATTTTACTTTAACGATGATGTTTCCAGTACTTCAGAACAGTCACTCCCATTTTTAGTCTAAATTTGAATATTATAACCAAATTAGGGTAATCAATAAAAAGTTATTTGATGAATAATGTAGTCATGCTTATAGAGGTTTTTTAATGCTGAATTTAAATATTACCACATTTGATTCATTAATATTGTTAGATTATCTGTATAGTGTTTCTTTGAAGAGAAATTAGATGAGTTTTATTATTTTTTTAGGAACTTATGAATTTTCAGTAAACCAAGATGACAGCCTGTATTTTTGATAGATCTACAGTTTTGGGAACCCCCAAAAGATGTTTACCAAAAAATGCCCGCTAGGAAATGTTGTACTTACTATTTATATTTTATTTTTTATTACTGTTATTTAAAAAAAAAAAAATCATTGTAGAAAAAGTAATTACAATATTTACAGTTTTTTAGTGTCTGCGCTTAAGTGCTATCCTAAAAAAAGCTAATAATGAATAAGTCTTTATTGCTTTTTCAAGGGTGAATTATATTATGTTCTCAGATTCATAGCATTGAGATATGCATAATTTGGGTTTACATGTATTTATGTCGAGGCAGAAAATTTATTTAAATATATGGGAATCATATTGTCCATTTTGAAAGAGGTAAGCAGTATTCCTTATTTGTTGCATTGGGGTTGTTAGCTATATGCTATTCCTCTTTGATTTTGCTCAATGCATACAATGTTGGATGTTGTGGGCTTGAATATATAGCCCATTGCATTTTGGTGATTGACGAAGATATGCACCCTAAATCTATTTCTCCAACTCTCACAAAAAAGCAGGCTTATCTTTGTTTTTGTACAGAAACCATCACTTATGCAAGTCTGAAGCTGTACAAAAATCCAATATCTAGCAATACCTAAATGAACTAAGGGGTATAGGCTTCAAATATACAGAAATTAAAAGGAGAGTCAAACTATTTTACCATAAAATAAGAGTAAATCCATTAAAATTTGACAAACTGTGGATATTGCTCCCATACATACCATGCTTAGCTAAAAATCTAAAAAAAATTTGCTCACAAACACATTAAATAAGCTGTCATACTCCTCCCATAACTAACAGACTAATAAATAATTCTAAGGACAGATTCCATAATGACCACTCCACGCATTGTAAAATTACATGCTCCCAATCAGGATGCAGTATTATTTACTATGGTGAATCACACACATGTTTATCCACAAGGGTTTATCAACACAATTATCTTTACAAAATGACCACAAATAATCCTGAACATAAGTCCATTTTCCTCGGTCACCAAAATATAATGGACTGTATATTTGAGCTCATAGCTGCCAAAATCGATGCATCAAGCAGGATGTTCTAAGCAGAAAATCTAAGAGGCACAGCATATAGCTGACAACTCTAATGTCATAAATAAGAAGGAATTCTGCTTCTCTTTTTTTAAAGAAATAGGCAATATGATTGCATATGCATAAATAAATTTCTGTCTATCTATAAATACATGTGAACCCAAATTATGCATATTGCCCTTGAAAGCACTAGGCTTCAATAAGTAATTATTCATTATTAGCTATTCTTAGGTAACCACTTAAGTGCAATTATTTATAACTTGTAGAAGTAAAAGGAATGTTTATTACATTTTTGAACTACAATACTTAGAGTCTAATTTCTTTTTTTTTTAAAACAGAAAAATGAAATATATATATAAATACAATATAAAAGACATTTTGCAAATTCATCCATGTAAAAAGCAGTGTCTCTACAAATATATATTATTCATTCTCCAGTTGAGGATTTGTGTGGTGAAATGTAAAATCTTACACAGATCAGCCCACAAAATATATCTATAACTTACGATAACATTTGTTTGAATATATAAATGCAATATTTACACTGTATTCATGTCAGTGGCATGCAATCATATCATGACCATTAGTGCATACTTTACAGGAGAGAAGGATCCTATATCTTTGGAAATAATTCACAGTATCACCTTCTGGCACAGGAAAGTTGCAAATTTTTATCATTATGACAATTTACCAAAAATCTACTGATAAAAAGAAACATGCTGAATTGAATTAAATATGACAATGTTAAGATTGTCACCTCACTTCCCCGTGTTATAAGTAAAAATAAATAAATAAATACAAATAAAGCTTTTTAATGAAATTTATCCATTTTTTTTTTTGTAATTTAACAATTGTTAATTAATTTTGTATTAATTTAACAACTAATACATCTTTGGCAGATTACAGGCCCTCGAAACTACATTTATCAAAATTATGGACTGCCATCTTGGTTTACAGGAAAATTCACAGGTACCTTTTTTTATTTGGAAAAAAGTTTAAGACAATTTGGGGAGGGTGTAAGAGAGGTATGTGTGTACATATTTTTGAGTCTATGCAGGTTTTTGTTTCTCATTCTATTCATGTATACTATTTTATGCGTTTTCCATTGTAAATTAGAAACCTAATTTTTTTTAACATAAATTACTTGTATATTACATTTTCCTCGTTTTATATGTAACTTGAGTTTACTTTATGTGATGAATGGACTTAGTTTTAAACATAAATTAAAATGTATACTTACTGATTTATTATCAAACATATATAAGTAGATTGTATTGAGTTAAGAGTTTTGAAACATGCTTTTATTAAAGAAGTAAAATTTGATGTTCGATCCATTATTTCCCATTGATGAATCTCAGTAGTTTTGAACTAATTTGAAGATTTGTTTGAGAGCATGAATGTATGAAATAGTACTAAATCATTGGTCTTATATAAACAATATAAGTTTTATGTTTTGGCATAATAAATATTTTTTTAAAATATTTAATTATTTTAAAGTGTGATATTACACTCTTCTAATATACATATATATTATGTTTGTGTATGCACATACAAATATTTTTTTTATATATGATTTATATTATGTATATTTTTTTACTCAGTGCATTTATAGTTAATGTCATATTAGAATTAAACTGAGAAGAGGAATAAAATATATTGCAAAATTTGTCATAGTCATTAAACTAGAGAGACATCTTGTTGGCTTAAAGGAATTAACTTGACAGAAGTCACATGACCTTAATAAATAAAATATCATCAATCCAGTTAAAGCATAAAACCATTCATAAAATCCTATGACTATTTCAACATGTTATCTACTGAAATTTAAGAAATCTTCAAGATGTAGGTGTGTCATGCTATATGTATGTTTTTCAGAAGTAATATATATGGTTTGGAGTTGTGCGTATGTAGAAATGATCAAATTACATATATCTAAGGCAGGGGTCCCCATTTATTTTTTCAATGTAAATTTATAGTTGGATATTGTTAATAATACACATAATGTACAAAAAAATATTTATTTCAAAAATAAAATTTTAACATATAATTAACGTTTATATTTTTATGCTGTAAAAGTATAGTATGCCCTACAATTTGATTACAATATAATACAATAATTTATAAAAAATGTTAAAAAATTAAATTTATTTGTATCAGATAAATAATTTTTTATCATGTTCAGATAACGGCGGGCACACATGAAATGGTCTGCGGGCCCCATGGTGTCTGAAGGCATAGGGTTGGGGACCCCTGGTCTAAGGTTAAAATTTAAAGATTACAGCAATTAAAAATAAACTGCTATGGTGTTAAAGGTTGGACATTCTTAGTCTGAAAATAACTGAACTTGGAAATTATATGTTACACACATGCAGTATAAGCATCTTAACTAATATAAAATAAAGTTTATAATGAAGTTAAATATTGGTATGCTAGAAGAAACTGTGTTAGGAAGTGATGAATTAAATATTCATATTTTTTTCCAAATTAAAGCAGAAAGTTCCTATATATAGAAAATAAATGTTTCAAAATATAATATATACATTAAGCTCTTTCCGTTTTTAAATGCAGATTGTGATAATTAGACAATAAAAATAATAATAATAGAAAAAATGAATGCCATTTTTTATATACATGTATATGTATATGCTAAATTCTCTGCTTAATTAATGACAAAGTAATTAGTCAATAACTCTTGATTAATGTTAGCTGTGGTTTGCCAATGCTTGCCATCCTTATAATAAATTTATGCTAGTATCTCAATTTAAAGTTGGAATGTGAACTTCGATTAATTTTTATCATCATCGTCCTCATTTTTTATCATTCTCATGATCATCATTATTATTTGATAATTAGTTCCTATCTTTAAAAAAATGTTTGCAACTTTGATTATCATATTGCATCTAACAATTTTTATTTATTGTTTTATTTTTTTATATTAACTTTTGTAAATTTATTTGTTGTACGTTTTGTGCATAAATAATATATATATATTGGGGGTGGGGTGATAACTATTATGAATAACTCCTTGTACATTTTTGTCTTTTTGTTTGGAATTATTGTTTATATTATGTAAAAATATTTTTGAACCTTTACAGTTAATTTTTGGCATTATTATTGGATAATTTCTTTATGTCCAACAAAACAATTAGTCCTGGAAAACTGTGGAATCAAAAATGTTAGACTAATGACAGTATTTATAGTATAAAAGTTTGAGTAAAATGGAAATATATATATATATCAATGTACATATGGAAGATGTTTTTCAATAACTTTTTTTAATTAATGGATCAATGAAAAGTCAAAGAGCTTGGATTCTTTACATTTTAAAAAGTTCTAATAATTTCCTTTATTTATTTTATAATAAGACCTACAAATTAATTTATTTTATTTTGATATTTTATAATTGTTCATTTCAAATTAAGTTACTGTTACTTTTAAAAAATTAGTAAATATGTATTATTCAATAAGTTATTTCTGTGATTTAATTGAAACTCAAGCTTAAGGACTATAGATCATAGCACAGTTCTGCCCCTTTTGGTTCACAGACTTCATGAGAATATTCATATGAACCTCCAAGCAACAAAATATCCATTTATTATTTACCTTTTATAGTTTAATACAGTGATAAAATGTTGGACTCCAAAACTCTGGTTCTTGGATTGTGACTTTATTTGGTTCTGGTACCCAAGCTTCTCTTGAATTCCTAGCAGTGGAAGCATTTGTTAACTTTTTCATAAATCACTGTAAAAATACTTGTTTGAAATAAGTGAAATTTGATGACATTATGCCTCAAACAAGCATAATGCAGTGAAAAAGTAATTTTCACTTGGTATGCTATCAATTACCAGTATTCAAAAACTCAAATGAATATAGGCATTACTAATCAGTATTGTATACTCATGTTTTTAGATGGAATAGTGCACTGCTATAATATATAGTTAGCTTTTGGAGAAATATGTTTTTTTTTTATTTAAGGTTATAAAAATTAATGTATTTATGGGCAGACCAGTCAAAGTTTTTTGTGAATTGATTATCAGTAACATTTTGATAAAATATGCTTTTTAATTATTGATTCTTCAAACTACTTAAATACTGTCCAACTATTATTTATGCTTGCAATCCTTTTTGTTTCTATTCTTGGTTGTTTCTCTTTTCATATTATCTTCCAAAATTATATTGTTTGTCAGTATATTGAATATTAAAATGAAATGGTACACAATAAAGACATGATATGTGCTGCATCGGTGTGCACTATTTTGTCTGTACTTTATCCAAAACAGTGTAAATAAACAGCATTAAAATTTGTAAATTTAATAAATTTTATGTTATTATAGGGACCATTTTTTTTTATTTTAAGGCCAATAGCTAATTGAATTTTTCTTCAAATGTTACAATTTAAGTATATGCAACCTCATTTATTAATAACATTTTTTTGGTTACATTGAAAGCATATATACTAATAAAAAGTTTGGTATTTTACAAAGTTTGAAATCATAAAAAAGAAAGTGTAATGCTAGAAACTTTATGAAAAAAAAAGTATAAAGTATCTTTTTTAAATGATAAAATGAAAAATTGCCAATTTAGAAGTGGCAGAAAAAAATAGGCCTTATAATATTTTTGTTGCATCAAAAAGATTCAAGTCCATATATGAAGAGTTTTCCTGAGAATCTGAATAAATAGTTAATTTCAAATAGGGATGGCTGAATAGATTTCAAAGTTGATATGGAAGTTAGCACAGCAAAATAATTTCAAATCTGTCAATAATGAGACTTTTATTACCTTTCCATAGGGAGAAAAAAGATTACACAGAGGCTAAACTAGGTTATTAAATAAATAAATAAAAAAACTTGTTCAGAAAATACTTAATTATGATGAAATAGGATTTATTTGATACATTAATACAGCGGTCCCCAACCTTTTTGCACTTAAGAGCACATTCTATAATACCGGCCAGATGGCGGGCACCATTTATTTCTTCAATGTAAATTTATAGTTGGATATTATTAATAATACACATAATGTACAAAAAAATATTTATTTCAAAAATAAAAATTTAACATTTGATTACAATATAATACAATAATTTATAAGAAATTTTTAAAATTAAATTTATTTGTATTAGATAAATAATTTTTTAGCGTGTTCGGGTAGCGGAGGGCACATGTAAAATGGTCTGCAGGCACCATGGTGCCCATGGACATAGGGTTGGGGACACCTGCATTAATAGTTTGAAAAAGTCAATCTAACATTTGTATTTAAAATGAACAAATCCTATATATGAGTGGTCAGATTAGCATTTACAAGGGATTTGGGTGTTCTATCAGATTTTCAATGATATGGATGGCTGAAGAATGGAGTAGATTGAAGCCTATCTTTTAAAGTGTAAAGATTTGCTATCTTAATAGTGACTGAGCACTGATTATATATATATATATATATATGATGCAGCCTACAATCTGTACCAACTGATGAGTGCTGGTAATGTGCATAGAGTGCAAGGACATGAAACGCAAAGTGAAAGAGGCTTGATTTATCACAGGTGATCCCAAGGCAATCAACCCATGATATGCCTGCTTTACTATTTCTAAAAAGTGGGCCATTTAAACATTATTGAATAAATTTGCATACATTACTGTGGCATTCACTAACTATTAGTGTAAAGAGCTATGAATATGGGAATATAGAATTCCCGAAAGCATTTAGCTTATCAATTGTTATATACAGCTTCATTAATTGTGTATAAAACACAAGCTTAGTATTATATTGGAGATCATTTATCTTTTTCACATTTTTGTGGTCATTTTTATCAATTGTATGAGATAGAGTGGATGGTTGAAGGGAATTTAAAATTCTGTATTCGAATCCCCTATATTATATATATATAAATAGATATGATACAGTAAATTTTTTATTATTTGTAATTTTTGAGTGAAAATAATAAGTGAACACACCCACAGTAAATACATATACAAATCTGCTCTAAATTTATTAACTATATTATTATTATTCTAAAAAAAGTTAATTATTATAATCTTACATTTATATATGCATACTATACACATAAAAAGAGCATCTCTGTTAAATATATATGTGTGTGTGTATGTGTGAATGTTAGAAAATTCTGTACACTTTTGATGTAGTAACCGATATATATCATATTGGTTATCAAAGCTTATCAACAAAGTATGAGTTATTGCTTAGGATATATGATATGCACAAAAGAGACTAGTGAATACCATAACTCCTCTGCAATTCTGTATTTTTCCTATGTTTTATGATGTTATATCTTGTATAAAAAGTTCTTTGATAATGATAATCAGTCATTACCAATCATCTCCACAAGTTACTTATTGGAAAAATCGAAGAATATTATTTGATATAACTAATATAGAATAAATCCATGGCATCAAAAGTTTTATTGATTTATAGCATTTTATACTAGTGTTAACAATAAACATTATAGATTTGTAACATCTCGTAGTATGTCCAAGATCAAATATTTTCAATTGGTCGTTTAGGTTTCTAGTGTCAAAAAATTGATCGTATTTATAGTAATCAGTTTTTTTTCTTCATCATCATTTTTATCATCTAAAACCTTCATCAATACCTTTCACAACTCATTCTAAATTGCCTATAATAAGTTGAAACTGAATTTAAATCATCTATTGTAGTGCAAAGACTATTCTCACTGTTTTTCCTGAATGATAAAGGTTTGAATGGTTTTTCAACCATTTACCAAATGATATTTGAACCCAACACATAAAAAGTTTGATTTAGTAAATTAATGTTCAAAAAAAACATGCAGTGGGGGGGGGTGTTACAGATAGTGGAGAAAGAAAAATATTTTAACAACTTTTATTCTTGGATGGTTAGCACCTTAAGAATGTGCTAATTTAAATGTTTTTGTAGCTTTTTAAATAGGAAGGTGGATTTATATGTTGAAGGGCAACACAAATTCCAACTTGTTGTTCTTAAGTTATTTTATTGCAGTGAAATAACTATCACAACTAAATTAGGTGTGCATTGAATTATTATGTTATATAATTTATTACATGGAAGTGAAACTTGGACACCGTATCATCCAATTTTAAAGCATTAAAAAAGTTTCATTTAAGAATGCCATGGAAAATTTTAAAAATACAATAGTAAGATCATTAAACCATTCAATATACTCTTCAACTCACAGAATCCACAGTTGTAAAATCACATTTTTGTTGAATTTGACATAAAAATGAGTGAACAATATAAGACTTTGTAAATGGGTATTGTACTTGAACATAATTTGCATGGGAGAGGCAGATCTGATTTACATCATATAAATTGTCTCACGAATATTCAAAACAAGTGCAGTGTTGATTGTTTTCACTGAGAAAATATGAATAGGGAATAGAATGCATTGGAGAGATGCAATTTGGTGTTGAAGTATTTCTGAGAGAACATTCTTCTGCATAAGTTAAAAGATATCATTGCAAATGTCAAATAAACAGATTAATGGATCAGTATATTTTATATATAGGTACATTAGTGATTCCCTGATTAGTATGTATATTTATTGTAAAATTCCTCTCTTGTATTATTATTATTATTATTATTATTATTATTATTATTATTATTATTATTATTATTATTATTATTATTATTATTATTATTATTATTATTATTATTATTATTTATTTTGTCTTTTTACGTATTTATTTTTCTTGATGTTGGAACAGCCATGATCCCTTGTAAGTGGCTGCAGGTGAAATGGGTTGGTATGGGCTAGCTGCCTAAAAAGAAAGAAATTATAAGCCTTATTAGAATCTCCTCAAGATTATGAATATATCCGGCTAATGCACTATCATTTCTCCTGGAAATTCATAGTATATGCGTGTATTAGTAATAATGTAAAAAAGTTATAACTAATAATAATGAATTTCTACATGACTATAGCTACTAGTTTTAAATCAGTTTTTTTTTTTTCATTTAGAAGAAAATATAATGCACATTGTACACGTACATATCCACTTTATCCATTTCCAAATTGTTTAATGCCTTTTGACAACTTGCTATTTGAAAATAAATATGATTCTACAAAGAAATTAATTTTACATATACACCCAAATATGAGATTTTTAATTTATAAAACTTTATTAAATAATTTTCTATTCAAAAAGAAGATAATAACCTAAGAACCGTTTTTTTTTTTAAAAAAAAAAAAAGAAAAAAAGTAACGAGAAAAAAAAAAACTGGTTTAAAACAAAATAATAAAATGTATTAAAACGTTTTTGCATAATAAAACAAACGTTATAATAGAAAAGCAATACAAAACAACCCAACAACTTCCAGTCTCCAGGAAAATATTAAAAAAAAAAAAAATCATTTCCAACTGTTTAAAACTTCTAAAACAGTTTGGAGTTCAAAAAGAAAAAAAAACAAGAGTAAATCTCATTCAAATTTCTGACAAATTTTACAATAATCCACAACTAAAGAGTATGGGAAGAAAATAATTCTCTCATATTATTTCCGACTTATTTACTGCAGCTAAAATACATAATAACCCAAACTACTACTTAGTTAGAAATAAAATCTTTTATTTCATTTCTCCTTTTAAAAAAAAAGAAAGAAAGAAAGAAAACTACATGGGGGTAGTAGAAACAACAAGTAGACATAACTTGAAAACATAAATATTGATCAAGTTATTAGATCAGATTAGACATGTCTCATAAGGTTGGTGAATGTTATTTCTATTATGGCTTACTCCCTCACTAAATTATTTAGCTTGTTCCTTTAGGAAAAATTTTAACTCCACAGAAAGTCACTCATAACAAACTGGTTTATAAAAAGAAACTAGACAAATTTATTTCATACGTGCATGAGATTATAGAAAATACAGAAATGACTTCAGGGAAAAACACAGCTATGAATAATCTTTCACTATTAAAATTATTCAGTTTGAATTAATGAAATTAATCATAATTTTATCATTAATATATTAAATACTATGCAAAATCTCTTTAAATAAAATAAAGTATCGAAAGATGTTTAAAAAATATATAATGATGGTATTATTCACTAAATATGATTATATATCCTATATATAAGTAACAGACACGTTAATGTCAACAATATTATCAATTTAAATGTTATAAAAAATATTGTCTTAAAATTATTTAGCCATCAACTACGAATGTTTATTTAATTTAGTTATAATTACATCGTTTACTTAAACAATACAAATATAAAGTAACAATATCGTTGTTATAATAAATTTGAATCAAATTTTTGAATCTGGTAAATTTATGTTCTTTTTTTCTCTTTCTGGCTGCAGAAAGAAGTTTGGTGATAACTGGAAGGAGAACCTTTGATTCCTCTTGGAAGCCTTAAAGAAACCGAGCAGGGCAAATTTCTAATATCCATTCCATATGTTTTTATCGTTGTAGCTATTATTACTATGTAATTATTCATATAGTATACGAACGTGGATGGGCTGCTCACCAACATACATTAGCCAGCACGAGTTTATTGGCTTTTTACCTCTGAGTTTAAGGTCTTTCTTCTCTGTTGATTAATAATTCTTAACTGAAATATGAGTTGCGTTTTCTTGAAGGCAGAATGGGTGTGTGTAAAAGACCCAGAAAGAGATCACATGTGAAATGGATGGATGAAATAAGAGTGTGCAGGGGTGATGTGGAGAAGAGAGGCTATATAACGAAGAAGATGGATTGATAATGGTTGACAATAATGATGATGATTTTCTCCTATACCTATAGTGTGTGTGTATTTTAATGAAGGAGATTAGATTTTGTGTGGCATGATATTTAAAACAGTATTATTTTCAAATTTAATGAACTACAACCATTTTGTCACCTTTCACAATAATAGATTAGATGTTAGAATTTAAAGTAGTAAGAATTAAGTCAGAAATAAAAATAGGGCAGTGATAAATGAAAAACATGGGGGGGGGTAGTTAATTAAAAGAAGTAAGTGCATATAGAAAAATGGTAAACATAAATAAAATTCAAAACAGATTATTCTTGAAAAAATTGGCAAAAGCAGTGGTAGAGAAAGCATATTATAAGAGGGATAGTTAATAAGATCGTAGAAAGAAGATATCATACAAGTACATTTATGGTAGAAGATAAATATATATTAGGAATACTAAATAAATCTTGTTAATGACAGGAGAAGAAATATATAAAAATAATAATTGCAAAAACAAAATAGTTTGATTTAGTTTATATAATGGTCTAAAAATGTTAGAAGGAATAAAGTATTGTAAAATTAAAATCAGGTGATTTTATTATTAAAGAACATGAGTATAATGACAAAGTAAAAAATTGTATAGGTAATTTGTATGATGTACATATCCTATTTAAAATAACAACAACAAAAAGATCTAATAAGGATAAAATAAAATAATGGGAAGATTTCTTTATTAAAAGAAGAAAATTGCAAAAAAAAGCTATGGGGAAGTGATTTTGAATAATTAGTTTACATTCGTAATACAACTTATGACTCATGAACTTGGCTGAGCGCAGCAGCCTTGCAAGCAAGCAGTTGGTTGCAGACGGTTGTTGCGGGTTCACTTCCCAGCCGATGCTATGACATATGGAAAAAAAAAACAATGATTCTATTTTTAAAAACTACTAATATTGTTGTTAATGTGATGATTTTAGAACAAATAAGTTAATCTCAAAAACATATAATACATAAATTCTTCTTATCTGAATACAAAATTAAATTAAGTCTTAAGAAGTAAAATATAATAATGACATTATTGCCAAGAAATGTGGAGAAAAAGAGGTGAATATTAATTTAATTATGCATAACAAACATTTGATAGAATGAATTGAATTATTTTGTCATATATTTATAATAAGAAAGTATAGACTAGTAGAAAAAATGATGAATAGAGAAAAATATATTGAGCCAGAAGATGATAGCAAGACAGTTGTGGTCACGTGTTTTGTTTGATATTTATTTAGATAGATTTCTAAATAAGCTTCTTGTGCACTGGTATACTTAATGAATGAAATTATAAATATTTTGTAATGAAAATAAATACAACTAAAGCAATGGGAAAAATATAGAGAGAGTAAAATATATAGAATGTTAGTTAGCTTATATTTATATAACAGTCAATGATTTTAAGTATTTAAAAAGTTACTTATCTGATAATAAAATAATAAAAGGTTAGATTTACAGTTCTGATAATTAAATAGGTTTTTAATAAGGATAATAATTTCTCTGGAATATAGTTTTGGTATACAAAAGAAACTTGGATGATTTAAAAAGAGACAAAAAAATTGAGAATACTTTACATATGAGAGTTGAAAAAATAAATTACAAAGATAATTTTTGTGTCATGATATGTTGAAAATAAAATACTACATTTGAAGATAATTACAAAGCAAAAAATAGTAATTTGATTAGGTGTAAATGTAGAAATGTTAAAAATATGTTACAAACAGCCATAGAAAATTAGGAAGAAAAAAGTAGAAAAGAAAAAAGAATAGATGGACTTAATCTTTTTACATTTCTTGCATCATTCCTAGTGGCTATTTGAGTTATAGTTCAACATTGTGAATCAATAAATTGTTCTTGATTTATTAGAAATATAAGTTTACAAATGAAAAATATCCTAAGAAGTCATATTTGAGCTTTGCAAATATAGAAAAAAATACAGTGAAATATGTAATGTGAACAATAATTTTTTTCTCATTGGATAATTACCACAAGATGAGTAAAAAATAAAAAAAGTACCAATGAAATCTTGATTAATTGAATTTGATTTCTAAAATACAAATGAATTATCATTAAATTCATCTTAAAGCTATGAAATTCTGTTTTAAAATTTAAAATTGCAATTGTAATTATTAAAATATTGCAAAATTATTATATTATTGCATTTGGTAGAATGTTACCAATTGTAGTTTCATTTTTACTGTTACTACAAATTTTTTAGTTTATATTTTTAAAAATAAAACATATTCAAATAAAATCTAAATGTAATTATAGGATTTGTTTGTTTAGCAATTTCTATACAAATATTTTATAAAAATAATTATAAATATTTAAATAAATTATGGAAAATAAAGACATTTTTTGCTCATTTCTAAAAGCAATAGAATGTTTGAAACCAAAGAATTTACCAACCAGCAGTAATATTAGCTTTTTGTAGAATACTGATATCTTCAGATCTTTTTTTGAACGAATAAGTCAATATTTATTTTAGTTCCAGATTTTATCATCAATTGGACACATAAGTGCCAAAAGAGCATTAAAAACAGGTGTATAAGAATTAAAAAAGCTAAAAGCAACAGCAATGCCCTCAAGTACTTCATGACATCATGCAGCTAAGAATCATTTAGTTAAGAAAGAAGTATTTATGATTGTTTAAAAAAATAATAAAATTTGAAGGCTTGATGGAGATGGTCTGCAATATAGGGTGATGCACTTTTTGCATAAACATTGATAATAAATTATTTCCCCTCTTTATATTTATATAAAGCTTTATTGCAGTTAGTGATGTAACTTTACATGAAGATTTGTACAATGATCAAGATCAATTTGTATCTATTTTGATTTACAATCAATTATCTGCTTTTATAATCTTGAAGAAAAAAAAGAAACTTTTTTTTAAAAAATTACTGCCATTTTTTCAATATGGTAGTCAATAAATGGTGGTAATTTTATCAGATTGATGAAACCATAGGATGGTGACTTCATTAAAGCTATATTTTTTGAAAATAAAATGGTGGCATTCATGATAAAAATATCTAGTAGAGCTTATTCATTATACAATATACAATATTGGTTTTATTATACAATTAAAATAGGATTAGGGCACTTTGTTTAATTTTTATTAAATCACATTATAAAAACATTCAATACTTTCATTTATAATATATCAAAAGTAATGAAGAATTTTATCTTTAAAGACTACAGAATAAAAGACCTTTCATTTAGCATGATATGATACTTTGATCACTTGCAACAACAAAGTGTATTAATATTTAGTTGTAAAATGTGTATATTAACTAATATATATATTCATTCAATCAATTTTATGGATTAAAATTCTTAAGTAAGTTATTTTAACAAAAAAAATTTCATACACTCTGCAACTAATAATCATTTATATGATCAAAGATTACTAAATGTAAGTTTAACCCTACCATATTTAGCTATTTCTGACATTTTTCTTTGTCTCACATGTTTACGTAAAAAATATGATAAAATGATTATTACTTATCAGAAAATAACAAATTTGACTTCATTTGATAGATATTCATGTTTACTACTGAAATAAATTTTAAATGTTCACATTTTGTTTTTGTAAATATTAAAAAAATGAGGATGTAATCAAAACAAAAACTTTGTACGTCATCGTTTCTAGAAAAATTATTTTCAGTTTATGTCAATGTAAAATATATGATAAAATGATTATTACTTCTTACAAAATAACAATTTTGACTTCATTTGATAGATATTCTTGCTTACTACTGAAATAAATTTTAAATATTCACATTTTGTTTCTGTAAATATTAAAAAAATGAGACTATAATCAAAACAAAGCCGTACTACATTATTGTTTCTAGAAAGATTATTTTCAGTTTATAAAATCAATGAAATTTTTGATTCTGAATATTTTTAAAAACTTGAATGAGCAGTTTTTTATTTTTTTAATATCTAATGAATTATGTTTTAAAAGTTTAAATTTTTTAAATATTTATTGCAAAATTGTGATTATTTTCTTCCTCGTAAATATAAGTAGATTGTTTACATCATAGCAAGTTTCCATATTTGCTTCAGGCCATATTTGCATTAGCTGCTAATATAACATTATATTTTTGAAAATAAAGTATTTCAAGTCAAAATAAGTTATTAATAATTTATATTTGTTGATATCTAATAAATATAGTGTAAATTATTTTTAAAAAATATCTAAAACCATAGTAAATTCTCAAATAAATATGTTTTTGCATCATTGGAAATTTCAGTGTTGTAAAATGCCAAACGTTTTACAGCCTTGGCAACACATAATGGCTGATCATATCAGGGTGGTGCTTATGTCTATTGTTAGAACGGGAATTTTGAATTTCACAGGTTTTTTGCAGAAAATTCAGGCAAAAAATTTATTGTAATAAAATATACCATTTTACATGCATTTTCATGTATAATACTTACAGAAAAATTCGCTAGGGGCGAATTGGTCAAAAGACGTTTCTCTGTTGTTTGAAGTATAGTGGGTTAAAATAGCATTTATTTTTTCAATTTTAAATGGACAACCTCATAATTTGTTTGTGACCTATTAAAAATAACCAGTTTTATCATAAACAAAGATCGACATAAGAAAATAAATAAGATTTAATCATTTAGATACATTATTAAAACTACAGTAATCAATTGTATGAAATATTTCTTTACCTTTCATTGCATTTATATAAAATAAAGTAATAAAATATGCAGTTTAAACAAACAAAAAGGTAAAAGCCTGAAATCCGGGCAAAGTCGCTTGAAGCGTTGATGCTAGACAAAATCAATGAAATATAATGTTTCTGGGCTGCAATTTTTTTTTTAATTTTAATACATGATTTATTATTTATTGATTAAAACAATTTTAATTTCATTTATAACATGATTTATTTATTATTAAATAAATTTTTATATTCATTTTCCTTTTTTTTTTTTTTTTATACAAATTTTTCAACAAATTTTTGTAATGTAATTTTTTTTGTTTTTATTATTTTAAAACTTTGAACCATTTTACCACGTCAAAATATTTCTTTTAATCCCACCACCGAAAAAAATAGAATACAATTAATTGCGAATTGTTTAGACTTAATTCGAATTTTTTTTTTGTCTTGACTGCAAAAAAAAAATAATCTTATTAGTTAGAAAATTATAAAATAAAAGTTTTAATAATTGAATATAAAATGCATGAAAAATAAATTTTAAAGTATACATTGTGTCCTGTTTATTTATTTATTTAATATGCATTGTGGTTAGTTTTTTTTTTGTTCATGTCTTATTTTAATTCAACCAATCATGTCTCGAAAAATGTCATTTTGTGGCTATGCAAGAAGTAAAAAGATCAGCAATGGGAAAATTATATATTTTGCGTTTTTTTTAATTATAGCTGTCAAAATATTTTTAAATAATATATTTCCTTTTAGATTTGTATTTTTTTAATAATATGTTATGTAAAATTTTACTCATTAATCCTTTTTTCAGTTTAAGCTTTATTTTTTTAATTGATTTTTTTTTTATATTTTGCATTTAAAATAACAAATTAATTTTTTCTCCATAAAAACGCATCATAATTGCTCATTTTTTATGTGAGATTTTACTTTACAAGTATTTTGGGGGCCAATTATCATTGCTAATCAGGATAAAGATATATTTAAAAACTTGCCATTTATATTGTCTTTTTTATTTTTTGCTCACAATAGTATCATTAGTCAGAATTATGTAAAAATCTTGTTCTTTCTTATTAGAAAATAAATTTAATTACCTAGTATTTATACTTATTAAAAAATAACTATTTAGTCAAATGTATTTATTTCTGTTCATTTGTGAAATTATCACTCACTTCATAAACCTGATTCTAATGTTCATGGCCAGATATCATGTTTTACAAAGCCTGCAAGTTGTGAGTCTGTCTTGATCGTTAGTTCTGTTCCAGATTTAAATATTTTTTCTTATTCTGATACTCTTTCCAGGTCTGTATATCCCTAGCTTTAATACTATACATTGTGACAAAAGTATTATAACAATAAATATTAATTTACAGTTATTACTCACAATATAATTGTTGGCTGTGATAAATGTAGATCCAAGTGTACTAATTATTCTATTGATAAACTTTTTTTTAGTATAATAGTGTAATAGGAATTGTGGACTTAATCAATGAAGTATTGAATAGTTTCACGCTCTTAGATCTAACCGCTTCAGCTTCACCTATTCATATAGAAAGTAGGTTGAAGTAAAGAAGGGTTCCCCTATTTTCTTCCAAAGTGTAAGCTTGTGGTTAAGACCTGTAGAAGTCCCTACCTTCGCATTTTCACATGCATATTCTTGAAGTTTACAGCCTTAGTAAATATTTCTGTAATTAAACATAAAACTTAAAATACTAAATCACACATAATGCGTTTGCCATCTATATAAAGTGACAAATATTAAAATAGGGATAAATTATGCTATGGCTCTTACTTAAATCAAAGTAATTTACTTCCAATTATGCCAATGCAATAGGTAATAGAAATTTTAATTTATCCTGAATTAATTAATTAATTGTATTTAAGATGCATATTATGAAGTATTTGACAATGCTCCTATTAATTATGGCTTTTTTTTTCTTTTCTTATGGCCATCTATAATGCTATTTTCCCAAGTATGCTTTAATCTGATGGTAGAAAACTGAACTAAAATAAAATAAATCTGAAAATGTCAATATTCTACAGATTGGTGGATTCTTTGGGAGACAACTTGTAAACTTTTTTTTTATTTGTATTAGCAATGAATAAGAAAAATGTATATTCTGTAATTTATTTAAATATTTGCGATTATTTTTATAAAATATTTGCATCATCATCAACCATTATTAATCCACTGTAAGATGAAAGTCTCTTCAAGTTTAATTCATCTTCTATGATCTCTAGTCTTTCTTCTTCACATCACCCTTATATACTTTTTTATTTCATCCACCCATCTGACATGTGGCCTTTTTCTCTTTCTTTTACAATCTTTTGGAATCCAGTTTTTCAATTGTCCATCTATTATCATCTCTTCTAGAAATATGTCCAGCCCAATTCCACTTCCATTTTTTAATCATTTCAATGATGTCAGTAACACCTGTTTGTTCTCTTTTCCATGTATTGTATTTTCAATCAGTTTTAGTACTCCTAACATACATTTCTCTATACTTCTTCATGTGACCTGAAGTCTCTGTATTGTTCTTCTAATATGTATCCAAGTCTCAAATTCATAAGTAAGAACTGGTAAAACACATTTATTAAAAACCTTCCTCTTCAAACACATAGACATTTTTTTAAAATGTTAAATTATTTCTACCAAAAACACTTCAGCCAAGTTTAATTCTATGGTTAATTTTATCCATTATGTGTAAAACGCATTTATTGAAAACCTTTCTTTTCAGATAGATAGGCATATTTCTTTTTAATATTAAGTTATTTCTACCAAATGCATTCCAACTAAGTTTAATTCTATGATTAATTTCATCCATTATGTTTGCATCTGTAGTAATAATCTGACCATGGTATGTGTATTTGTTAACTTCTTCTAACTCATCCTTATCAATCTTTATTTTCATCTTTTGAGAAAATCCATGGAACATTACTTTAGTTTTTTAACATTTACCTTTAGTCTGACTTTCTTACTTTCATCTGATAACTCTTGCAACATTTCCTGAAGTTCTGAAGTATTACTTGCAAAAGAAGTATATCATCTGCAAAATCTAAATGACTTATATAATTTTATTTTTACTCCTTTAGCTTTCTATTTTAATTACACAAAATACTTATTGCAGCATTGCTGTAAAAAGTTTTTGAGATATAGAGTCACTCTATCTTACACTCTTCTCAATGTTAACCTTTCTAGTATCATTATGTAATCTAATTAATATGTAATCTAATTGTTGCTGTTGCATTTGTATAAATATTCTTCAGAATATGATAATATCCTGGGTCTATACCTTGATGATCCAAAGCTTTAATCACTAAAGAAATGCTTATAGAATCAAATGCCTTTTCATAATTTCCAAATCCAAAGCATAATGGCAACTCATCTTCATTGGTCCTTTCTATAATGTCTCACAATACTTGGATATGATCCATTGTACTAAAACCATTTTAAATCCGTGTTCTTTGGGTTGGTTGAAATCCAAACTTCTCTGTAGACAAGTTACAATTATCTTGTTAAACATAAAAGATGGATGGGTCTGTAATTTTTAATATATTGTTTATCATCTTTTTAAATATTAATATTGCATTCTTCCAATCATCTGGTAGATCTTTATCAATTAATCATTTGGTATATAACTTTGCCAAATTTTTATTTATTTTTTTATTTGCTTCTTTTAAGATATTGATTATAATTCCATAATTTTTTGGCACTTTTCTCTTCTTCATAAATATGTTTTCACAACTCATTTCTTCATTTAAAATTATGGGCAATAGAGATATGCTAGTTGGTGGAGATACTTGTTCTTTATTACTATAGAATTTTTGATAGAACTCTTCTACCCATTTCATGATGTCGTCTCTCTTTCGAGTAATAGTTTTGGTTTTTTTATCTTTCAGATATGTTTCATGCCAATACCAACATAGTGTTTTACACTCTTGAAATTTTTATTCTCTTCTATAGTTTTTCTAGTTAGTTCACAATTATACTTTGTTATATCATTATCGACTCTTTTTTGCACCGATTTACAAAATTTGAGATATTCAATCTTTCTTAAGACATCATTTTTTTATAATTTCATATTACTTTTTTTCTTTATAAATTCTTTAGTTTCAGTAGAAATGCTGTTGGTCAATTGCTCCTATTTTCTACTATCTATCTTGGTTGCAGGTTTTAAAAGTTATCAGTTATTTTTCTATTAATTTCATTCAAATGTGAATCATGTACAAAATCTGCTAATATTTGAAAATGATTTGCAAGTTCTCATTTAAATTCATTAGAGTATTTCTGAAGATTAGAAATATCAACTGCGAATATTGTTTTTCTTACCATTTTTTGTCTGTTTAGTTTTGCATTAACACATATTTTACATCTCAGTAATCGACATTCACTTCCTGTGTTGAATGTATTAAGAACATTACAATCTTGAAATATTCTCTCATTATATATTTTACTTTTTTTTTACAAAGTTGAAATATAATTTTTAAGCATGATATTTGTTTTTGAATTCATATTTCTAAATGATTTTTTATCCTGTCTTTTATAATATAAATTTATATTTGTAATTAATCAAGTACAATTTATTGATTCATAAAATATAATAATGGTTTTAATACTACAATAAAATGCTAAATTATAATTCCAACTGCCACTAGATGGTGATGCAAAAAATGTTGTAACACAGAAAGATTAATAGTTCTCAAAATTGAAAAAGATTTTTTGTTTCAAGGGTTAATGAATTATATACAGTAATTCCAAACAAAAATGTTATTACAACATTATTGTATTTTCTTTACATTCATGTATTATATTTTGGAATCCACAATGTCAGTTTTTAATTTATAATAATAATTAAAAATAGTTGAATCTTTTGTTTTAATAAAAAAAAAAAAATTAAATAATAATTTCTAAGAATTATTATAACAAAGATATAGAAATACGTCACTAGTTTTTAAACTTTTTAGAGTTGCTCTTTTTCTTTTTTTTATAAAAACTTTTCAACCTTTTATACTTTTCTTATTTTTTTTTTTTTATGTAAAGATTTTTAGCATTTATTTTATTTTAATAAAACTAAAATGTTTTTATAATTTTTGATAATGCATAATTATTATTATTTTTTTGATAAACTAGAAATAAAATAGATAACAGGAATGTTTATTTTAAGAACAAAAATTTTTAACGCCTCAACTCAGTATATTTATAACAAAATAATTGCGAAATTTAAATGATAAGTCTGTTCTTGTCATATACCTCCTAAAAATGTTATGTTTATACTAATATTATCATTTTATATTTCTTCCTGCTGATAGGTTAATCTATTGTGTCCATTTTTTCTGAATTAATCCATTTGTTTCTCATAGAAGATGATGCCATAAGTAGTAACCCATATTCTTCATTTTATCTTGTCACATCACTGATCTATTTTAATCTTGGTTTGTGAATCTTTTCTGCATACTCACCATTTATAGTTTTTCTAATATTTATATCATTTCATATAATTATCATGACAATCTCATTTCTCAAACTTGTAGCTTATTTTCATGGATTGTGATCATCAGCATAATTTTCAGAACAGACTGTAAATATTAGTTACAGCATGCTTAGCCTATTGCAAGAATCTCACCTGAGGGAGTTTGAATACCTTGTTTTTCATTAATTCATTTTTAAGCTTTTCTTAATTCACACTTCCATGTGCTTATGTCTATATCACTTTTTTATAATTTGATTTGAAGTAATTATTTAAACAGTAATGGTAATTTATTGATTCAGTCTAGTGTTATAATTTGTCACTATTCATATTACCAATTTTATATCTCAGAATATTTATTTGTAACATTTTTCTTATTATTTTCAAAAACAGCTATATTGTCACCAAAACTGTCTTCAAAAGTTGTGTTACATTTTCTGTTAATATTTCTCAAAAATACATGAAATATTGCTAGGTAATTGTCAATATACTTTGTATACTGCAACTGTTTACCAGTGAATTAATAAATATCTTAGACTAGACAGATGAAGAAAGTGCTTTTTGTTAAACTATTATATATATATATATATTGAAACAGTCGACCTTAGTTCAAGATCAAGTTTCACTGTTCTACCACAGCCCATGTGTCATCCTGCTCTTTTTTGTTGTTGTTGTTGTAAAATGTATATAAATTATACGTGTATTTCTGAGAAGCATCTATGAGAGTTATAAATATAAATCTGAAATAAAAATTTTCTTTAATTATTTTAAATACACCTGGGTCTTGTTTTACGCATTAGATAGGTTCCTCAGAAAACATGCTCAAACGAAATTGTGCAAAAATAGATGTAACTTACATTGAAAAAGGGGGGTTGCGGTCTGTGATTTTTCAAAATTCGCGTAAAAGCAAAGCACCAACGTAAAATTACTTTAAAATTTGTGCAAAAAAAAAAAAAATAAGGAAATAAAATATGAGTAATAAAAAATTTCAAATTTGAGAAAAATTGATACAAGACAAACTTTTTTTAACTATAATATTTAATTTTATTCAAAATAATATATTTTATGCATAATTTACAGTACAGTAATTTACATTTTTATACACGTTTTAATTATTATCCTATTTGCTGAAAAACACGTTCGTTTGCACTCTCATGTTGTGTTAATGGTTTTCTGTTGACAACGTAATTAGTAATTAATCTTTGAGACAATGATTTTATTAATTGTTTATGAACTTAGATTTATGATAATAAAAAGACATTTATTCACCACTGCTGGGGAAAATTTAATTAAAACTAACAACTAAAAATTAAATTCTTATTTTTGTCTTTAATTTTTTAATTTTCAATTCCGTTTATAAATCAAATTTCATTTTACATCACATTAATTTCAAGTCGCCGTAAATAATTTTTAAATTGTTAATTACAATTAAAAATCAGATTTTAATTTTTAATTGTCAAATTCAATTGTGCCCATTGCTATTACTCACCTTTTAAAAATAAACTTGCGGACACTAAATGATTAATAATTGATTATGTTCTTTTTTAAAAAGAAAAAAACAGAATGTGATTTAAAATGCAAAATTAACACGCACAATGTTTGAACAAATTTACTTTATAAACTTGTAAAATTTAATGTATGTATACATAAAATGTGGAAATCATGATTTTAATTTCATTATTGCATAAAATCTTACTATTATAAAGCACTGAAAATATTGAAATTACTAAGATGAAAGTCGAATTCCAATAATGTGCTATTACTTTCAATATAATGTAAGTGTGCAAAATTTATTATTTAAAGTAATAGCGCATTATCAGAGTTCGACTTCCGGTGAAACATGAATTGCGTAACTTCAAAATCGTGTTAAATAAGTCCGCGTAAAAAGAGACCCAGGTGTATTAACTTTTGTAGATGCAACTCAGATATATATATATTACAGGAGCATATATATAATTGAAAATACTAAATAATTTTTTTTTGTTTTTTAAAATTGTATTTTTTTTACTTTTATTTTAATACTTTGTAATTACTTTTTTGTCATAAAACTACATATAAATTCAAGATGGAAGGTGCAATCATTTACTTTCCAGGAATAATTAAAGGGGTGGGAATTTTGTTTCATGATTTTAAAAGGAATTTGTAAATTAAAGTTAAGGAAAATATAATCTAAAACAAAGCTAATTGATTTTAGTTAGCTATTAACATTTTTATCAAATCCATTTCCAATCTGGAAATTGGCTTGAATTTATTTTGGACAGTTATCTCATGACTGCATCTCTACTAACAATAGAGGAAAGATTTTGTAAATTAAGGATTCATTAGAGTCAGGAAGTCTAATTAAAACAAACATTCTTTGAGTGGGTAAAAACTGACATAAATAGGGCTAAAAATCTATTGTGTTAGAGTTTGGTCAATCATTGCTAGCCGACTTCATGTCCGTTTAATTTTTGAGGGGCCTAAGTCACTTTCCCTCCATCTTCAGCCTGACTCATGCCGAGATGTAGTTCCTACCACTCAAGAGTGACCGTGCCATCAAAGAATGCCACCTGCCACAGAATATTCATCAATACTTCATAGAATTCTAAGGTAACCAGCCCAAAGACAGTATAATCGCATTAGCCAATTCTAATTTGTAATCTTTTTAAAACTAATGTTTTCTTTATGTTTTATTTTTTTTAAAAAAAACTTGCTAATCAGTGAGTATGTTAATCTTCTTGTATCAATTCTCTGCTATCCAACTAATGTTTACTACCAAATTTTTCATCCAACTCATGCTTCTTATTATTTTTATAATTTAGTGTGGTTATAATTTAATTTTAATGATATTTTTATATTTTTCACTTAATTTTATTTGTAAATGCCAATCAAACCTAGTCTTATGAACTTCTTTATCCTACTGTGAAATAGAAAAGGGAGGCAAAATTCATGGGTTCTTGTTATTTATTTCTAAATATCTCGTAAGATTGGGTTTGTACTTTAAATGAATACCTGATTTTTAAATAAATGTTTTATTATAAATTTATACAAATTGTATAAATCTGGGGGTGGATATTGGTGTCTGTTAATTTTATTAACATCTTATTGTTCATCATCACCAAAAGGCTGACGTCTTAAATCTATTTTGTAATTTGCACTTTCAAGTGTGTGAATTTTAGTTTTCCTTTAATATGTTAAAATATTGATTCAAGAAGAGGGATCAATGCATGCTTCATTAATTATAATTTAACTTATGATAAATGACTAGCTTACATGGTTCATTATTTTAGCATATCATTACGTATTTATTAAACCATTTAAGGTTTTACTTTAATATTTAAATTCAGTTTATGATAGTGTTGCTGGCATATGGCAAATTATTAATAATCTGCATAGGGCTTTGATCTGATTCGCCTGTATCTCACTCCAGGGAGTCATGATTCTCTTCATCATTCTTCTCCAAGTATATATTTATATACTGCTTTCATTTGCCTATACCTCATTCCAGGGATTCAAAGCTTTCTGTCTTTAATGTCCTCATTCATGATAGAAGTCTACATCTACTTCTAGAACATGCAGGTTAGAGTAGATGAAGCTCTATGGATGTGCCATGGTCCAGCCCATAGAAACTTCCTACCTACCTTTTCTTTCTGTACCACTCTAGCATGAAGCTAGCATGTACCACTTTTAAAAAAATTGGAGAATGACTTTGTTCTGGCCAAATATGCCATTTACTCTCGCTGATATTATGCTAGCACTGTCATTTCTTATAGTTAGTTTCCTAGCCTGTTTAGCAAAATAAATCGTAATGATATGTGATAATAAAACATTTTTCACTTTGTAATATTTTCCATTGGAGTTTACATCCAACTTCTCATGAAGCTGCCTTCCCCTTTACTGAAATAAGCCGGTCCTGTAATTATAGAGTTTCGCTATATTCTATCATTAAATATCAAAAATGTAAAATAAATAAATGTTTTAGTCTACTTCATCAGTGAGGAACCTTGGATCTGAGAGCACTGCATCTAGATCCTAAGATCTAGATGCAGTGCTCTCAGATCCAAGGCTCCTCACTGACGAAGGCCACAAGCCAGGAACTAGTCTGGGGATATTGGATGAGTAGGCATTAGATGGAGATTTTATTCACAAGCCCTCTGGCATCCATTGATTACTCTAGCTTGCTGTGTGTGGCATACGTATAGTGAGTTTTGCCTGTTTTAACAACAGTTATACACAAGCATAAGAGATGGTGGTCATGTGATATTTATTGGTTTATTCTACTTACTGATCAAAATGTATCCTTATTTAATTGTTATAAATAAAATCTCTAAATGAAAATAAACTTATGTATCAAATGCTAATGGCATCATACTAAAATCGTATAATCAGCGAAACTTTATTGTATTTTTATAAATATATATATATTTAAATATATAAAACATCCACCAAACCACTCAGATAAATCCATTTTTTTTGTAACCTTGAATAAAAGCCTATTTTTTAAATATACATTCAGTATTGTAACTGCTGCACTAAATTAATATTTGTTAAAATAAAAATAATTGTATCAAGTTTTTTAAATGTATTTAATGAAAATAAAGTTTTAAAGGCATGAAGTTGATTATATATATATATATATATATAAAACTCATCTTGAATTTTGTCCAAATAAATGTTTATATTTTAAACTTTAATCCAGTTGTTCGAATCTCCTTAATATATTATCTTATGTTTTTTTTTACTTATATCTCGGGTTCACTCAATCTCTCATCATCATCATCACCAGTTGAGTTCTCATGTAAAACATTGTAGCACTGGGCCAGGATATAGTGAATTTATGTGGTATCATCGTAGGTGTTGTCCATAATGTTATAGATTTGGGGAATGGGCAAATAGGTTAGAATTCATGATTGCTCCTGGCCTGTGTATCTCGGGCATGATTGGATTCGGGGAACTTTTGCTTAGATTCTAAATCTTGTTGGATGGATATACATTTTCGACTGGTACAATATATATATTGTAATATGATAAAAAATGATGATGCCAGGGAGATGATCAATCTAATCTGAATAAAACATAACACGATCATTGCCATTTTGGATGGACTATTGATTATAATATGGGATGATAACATATAAAATTTTACTATGTCTCAGAATTGAGATGTCATCCATAACAATATAGATCTAGCCTAAATGTGGAATGTCATTTTATAAAAGCCCTAAAGTTGATTTGGCACTTTGTAATAATTACCACATGTAAATGATCATCATAGGCTTGCATTGGATATCTACTTTTCACAATAATAATGGATTTTCTATCTCACTACCTCTCTACATTTGTTCAGTCAGCATTTGTCGTAAAGAAATGTCTTTAAGATTTATATTATTTATCATAGAGCAAAACATTCATTAAGAGATAGTAATTCTGTTAGAACCTGTGTAAAATAATCTAGCTCAATTATTAATAACACTAAGCAATAACAATATTTCCCAGATATAATTATTTAAGTTATCCACTACACTCTCATAAAATACTAACAATCTCTATTAAAATCTAATTTATTCAGATTATATTTAAAACTAAATAAAGCAAATTATATCATCACCTCAGACATCAACAAATTTATTCACAATTCCAAAGTAAGCTGCAATAAGCAGTTAAACCATACATCATCACCCTAAACAATGATGTATGATTAAGACATCTATTTGATTGATAATTGAATAAGACTAAATACAAATCAATAAACAACTAAATTCCGACTCACTTTACTAATCCAATATTATTTATAGTAATGCAAATTTACTTTAATATTTAATAATATTCTATTTAAACCAACTAGTTTATAAATAATTATAATTACATTTTGGGAACGTTTTCTAAACTATACAATATTTATAATGTTTAAATGAAATAAATCATTAATTACTCAGTGTTATATCTATTTTAATAAAATGTTAAATATAATATAAACATTTCATTCATATCCTATATTAGATCGGCATGCAATTATTAATTCAGTTATATTCTAAAATGAATCACTTCACAAAAATTTATTATCAATAAATACAGTAGATAATTTCACATTTTACAGTACCCAATCACATTATATAAAATATACCATAGGTTTCTATTGGATATTTACTGACTTATAATCACTGATAGTATTCATCTACTTAAATCTCCAATCAGTCAATTATAGATATGGGCATTATAACAATTAAACTATTTATGACAATAATTGGCAGTGATCCAAGCCAAAGATAATATTCAGTTCTCTATTAGTTAATAAAATTTATTATCTCCACTTCAGAAAAATTTAAGAAGTAATTAAGACAGATCATTCTGATTAATGATAAAATAAAAATCTAATAAGATTTTTGTACCCAGACAAGTTAAGCAAATAAATAATCAACTTTGAACTAATGAAATTATTTTTACTGGTAATATTGACTTAGATAAATAAACAAATATTTAAATGCAGTACCAAATAACAAAATTTATACCTAATCAGATTTAATAATGATTTTTAAAATATACATATATCTAATTCTATTTCAGTTACCAAGATGGGTTTGATTTTGGATCAAACTTCAAGTACCAATTTTTTCTTGTACATTCAAAAGAAATAATTAGATAGATTCACCGAATTTTAAATCAACTCTAAATTTATTGGTTTATAATAAAAATTTATAACAGTAATAATAAAAATATAGCATAAGGTTTGTAATAGACTAAAATCAATAAAATAATAATAAAATCTATGTGTATGGAACTCCAAAAAACATGTTGCATAACAATAATACTATATGAAATGGAAGGAGAGGTTTTAAATTTCTTCCAGAGATTTTAAATAGAATGTATAATAATAAGAAACAAACAATGTGATCAAATAAAAATTGATCTCTATTCATAAATGTAATCTCTAAATAACCAAACAAGCATAAAGAAAAAACCATCTGTTATATTTAAACTCTTTTTATCGGAATCTTTAAGTTAAATCTTGAAAGTACAAAAAAGAAATTAAATATTTGAAAATATCGGGGTGGGTCGTATTAACTTATATTATCATTAAAGAGTTTACATAATAAGAATAAAATGAACTTCTCCTACCTTTTCATTGCATGAATTCTATCATACCCATATATATATATATATATAAATACCTTTTCAATTGCATGTAATTCTATCATACCCATATATATATATATATATATTATTTACCTATGCTATTGAAATAAGATTTTCCTTTTCATTTAGCAAAAAATATATAGAAATTATACCACCTAAGTGAAAGTCTGTCCATTTTTACTCACTATCCACAGATCCATCATAGCTTCTGATTCTTAATTTCTGAGATGATTTTCCTTTAAATGGAGAAGATAAACAGGAGTAGTAACTAATGCAGATATGAATCCAATTATTTTTGCATCTAAATTCTGATATTTTTTAAACATATAAATTGTATGCAAGTATTTAAAATGAAAGGTTACTTATCCAATGCAAAATCACATATCACTGGCTTTATTTTTCTTTTCTATTAATAATAATACACAAAGAGAATTCCTTTAATGAGACAATCAGGTTATAATCATGTGAAGAATAATAAATGCTAACTTTTTTTCCAGATTAAGAAAGTGAAATTTAAATTGCCTAATATAATTTATAAGTTGAGTTTATCGATCTTGTAAATTTTTTTGATCTGAAATATGAGATCCATAGACATATAGTGGTGTTTATATCCATCATAAATAAATAATTGCAATTCTGGATTTTTAACTGGAATATCTTTATATAGCTGATCTGCAATACAATGCATTTTGATGGGTTTTTCTTTTACATTCAAGCTGTTTCCCATAGAATTTCATCAGCTAGCTGCCCTAATTGATCAGGCAGATATTTAAAATCTTATTCTTCCATAGTTTTATAGATTAATTCTGTAAACAATAAAATTTAATAAATGTTCAATGACAGATCTAAACATCCATTGTAGGCAATGACAAAATTACAAGAACTCAAATTACAATGTCTCTCTTCTATTTATAAGTTACTCTTGATGATATTGTTGTCACAACAACTGTTGAATATTGCTCAAATTTGACTCAATGATGAGAAATTTGTTCAAGAAATTTTTTCTTCCAATTAGAAAGTGAAATGGAGATTTTATAAAAAATTGGATACTATGAAAATTAAATCCTGTTTTTAAGTTCAATATTATTTTTTTAATTTTTAAACCAAAGTAAAGAATTTGTATTATAATTCTAATACATTTTAATAGATATAAATATTTTTACATATGTTTTTTAATATTTTTTTATATAACTAATTCATGAACAACATATATGAAACATAAAACATGTAATTTTATAATAGGTGTTTCTATGGTAATTTTAATAACAGAAATTGTAATGTGTAATACTTAATAATAATATTGATTCTCTTAAAGTGACTTTTTTTATTCACTTAACTATTTCCAAAATCTATTTATTTATTCACTTGTTTATATTTTTCTCTGAAATTGATCACAATAGATTTATAAATTGATGCTAAATGTTAATAATAAATAAGAATGTTGTTTGAATAGTATAGCTGCCATAGTTACCTGGTTAATATTAATATTTCAACACCTCCATTATTCATAGATCAAGTGAAATAAAAATTAAACAAGACCAATAAACTTTTCTATTTTTTTAAATACTGCATCAATCTAGTTACTTACTATATATATATCAAGGCATCATCATGTGACTTAATTTAATAAGCTTGTACTACAAATGTTATATAATGAATATGCTAATAACTCTTAACAAGCCTTTCTGAATATTTCTATCCTCAGACATGTTTCTAGCTCTGGCTGTTGTTAGTCAGGCACTGGGATATTCAGCCATTAGATTTAAAAATACCAGGTTGAGCCCCAGCATTTATCTAATAATTAACTATTAAGCAGAAAATCTGAAATTTTCAGACATCCATATGTCTTCAATCCAGCTATCTATCTTAAATAGCCATATGGGACTGAGCTAAGTTCAGATACCCCATATATTAATAGCTTTAGCAATATAAAATTGGAAAAGCTTGTTAAAATCTATTAGCATGTTCATTATAATATATATATAGCTTAATATCCATTTTAAGAATAATTATTTAGTTAATAATTTAATCTGATATTTATTATATTTAATTATTTTTTGCCTATTGTGACCACTCTGATTTTCAGAAATATGTTATAATTTTATGTTATGTATCAGATTCCATGCACAAAAGTTATCTTCATATATTTTGAGATTAATATTATTAAAATTTGACTTGATTTAAATTTTATTATTATCCTGGTTTTTGAGATTTTAATATTGATGATTCTTTATTTAGTTCTTACTAACTTTTTATTTTTTAAAAAAACAACATAAGTGTTCCTATAAATCATCTTCTTCGGCATATCTCTTGATCATATAATTGTCTAAAATCCATTTTAGTTATATATTTATTTATTTTTACTTTCTGGTATTTCAGCTTCTTTACTGTTTCCCATTATATCCATTCCATCCTTTGAAATGTCTATTTTATCATAATTTGTTTGCAATTAATTTTTTGTACCAATATTGTTTAGATTTTTTTTATTTTGTTAATATTCTTTGATTGGATATTTTATTTCATTTTTAATTAATTACTAATGATGTTTGTTTGGGTTTTTTTTTTTTTCTGAATCTTTTATTTCACTGTTTTGTTTTTATAGTTTCAGTATTGTATTTCTCTTCTTTACAGTAATTTAAGTAGCCATTTTTATTTCAGAAATTTCTAAAAAAAAAATTTCAACTTTTAAGTCTTTTGTGTTTTTATTGTTTAAATCTCTCCTTTTTTTAAAGCAATGAGATTAATACAGTACATCATTACAATAAAGAATTTCTGTTTAAACAGCCTGAAAAACAAAACAAATGATAGCTCATTTGGAAGAAATGAATACATATGATCAACAGGAATCTACATCAAATTTGACAACAGCTACTAAAGTTTAATGCAGTGGTTAAATAGTGGTCCTAAGAGATTCAATTCTCTACAAAATTAAAAAAACAATTCATGTTAGACATATCACTTGGATGTGTGGAGTCATATAGATTCCTAATTAATTGACCATGCTATGGTTTTTTTTTTTAATTAAAGCAAAAAAAAAAACTTTATTAGCAGCAAAATTGATTTAAAACCCTACATTTATAACTAGCTAAGTTATAATAATTATAAACCTATTTTCAATCTTTTAATACTTCACATGATCACCATTGATTATGCTTGCTCATAACTGTTATTAAAACAGGAAAAACTCTCCATACAGTAGTGCTACTGAGTGCAAGCCAGAGTAATCACTGGTTGCCAGAAGGCTTGTGCATAAAATCCCTATCTAGTGCCTACTCATCCAATATCCCCAGACTAGCTTCTGGCTTATAACCTTCATCAGCCTGTTTTGATTCATTTAATTCTTATTATCCACTTTTGAAACTGTATTTTAAATTTTCTAATCATATTCCATTACTATCATATATTTTAAAATATCTCAACCCATTTTCATTCATTTCTTTTTTCATATTTGCAATCATTAAAAATGTTTTCTTTTTTTTTACCACACACAACTTGCCTTCTTCATAACTATAAGGTCATGGAAAATCTCTCTCAGTAAAAACATCTTGTTCAATATTTTTGCTAAAAAAAAAAAATCATAATCACCTCTTAATATCTTCTTCAATTTTACTTTGTATAAACTTGATGTATATTATTTTCCTCTCAGTTGCAATTTAAAAATTTTTTATTATAAAATTGTTTTTTATTCATATGATTATGAGAGTTGCCACCTTGATATGAATCCATGCACAGTTCTTTTGCATTTAGTGTTATGGCCAGTCTATCTCAATATACTCATTGGAGGCTCTTAAAAACAATTTTGATAGTAGGTTTTGAGATCTAATCAAGTATATATTATAGTTCTGCTATAGTATTTCAATGAGTCTTCTTGGCAATGTAATAATAATTAATATGATTTGTCATGAATATTTATAAATTGTTAATATCATAATGTGCCAAAATTTGAGACCCTAATAATAATAATTAAAAATATCTAAATAAATAAAAAAACAAATATTATTAAATTTTCTTTATATAAGTAGTTTATAACTCCTTGGCTCAGAAAGATCATGAAGGCAAAAATATTACTGGTTCATAAAAGAATTGCTTTTTTTTTTGTCTAGAGGGTAAAAAAGTTGTGAAACACATATCCCTATAGTGATTAGAAGTTCTCATTTTGATGCACCTAATCTTATTTACAAATTATTTAACAGTAGCAAATTCTCCATATGGTAGTACCACCACCTAGTGCAAGCCTTAGTCATCAATGGATGAGGAGAAGATTGTGCATAAAATCCCTATCTAGTGCCTACTTATCCAATATTCCCAGACTAGTTTTTAGCTTGTGGCTTTTATCAGTGACGACAACCTTTGGATCTGAGATTGCTGTACCTAGATCTGAGAATTCAATGCAACTCTCCAGTAGCCATCTTTTACCTATTTACGTAACTATAAATCTAGGAAATTAAGATGAAAACACATTTATGTTTTCAATACAAATTCCTTTGCCTCCAGCTTAGCATCTATATATAATGGTGTCTTTGATTTATTAAAAACCACAGTCACCATCAACCCATGGGCAAGAATGATATAGAACCATCAAAAATCATATGATCATAATTTTTTCCCCTTTCACAAGCTGTTATTAGCAGTAGAAAACTCACACAATAGTGCCAACCAGTGCAAACCTTAGTAAACAATGGATGCAGAAAGGTTTGGGCATAAAATCCCCATCTAGTGCCTACTTATCCAATATCTTCAGATTAGTTTCTAGCTTGTGGCTTTCATCAGTGAGGAGCTTTGGATCTGAGAGCACTGGACCTAAGTCTAAGTAATGCAACTCTTGAGCTGCCACTTTTTATGTATTGATTTAACTATAAAGCTAGGATCTCGAGATGAAAACACATTAATGTTTTCAATCAATGGTCATTCACTTGTATAGTCATATAGATCTGAACCCAGGTGGTTTATCAAAAACCATAGTGATTATCATCCCATAGGCCAGAATGGTATAAAACCACCAAAACATCACATGATCACGTTGTTAGAAAATTTTACACAATGTTATTAAATGCACCAGCTTTCTTTATTTTGCTGTAATCTCTTATATTAAATGCATTTTATCCATCTTATTTTGAACACTTTTTGGCATTATTTTTTATTGTATATATCTATTTATGATATTATTTATATAGTTATTTATTTTATTTGGCATTTTATCTTTACTCTGAAGAAGACTACAGGATAGTCAAAACACAATATTATGTGTACATATATACAATATAAAAAAATTCTAAAAAGTGTTCAAAGTCAAATGGATAAATTGCATTTATCTTATATTAGAAAATTTAACTTGGTAATACTACTATATAGTAATATGCAATTTTATAAATTTATGATAATTGTTTTAATTTGCATACATATAAGTACATCTTCTTGAAAGCGCTGAGCCATTTAATTTAATTTTCTATTTGTTACAGCTTTACGTCGTAAGTGTGATAGCACGATATATATTATCATATTTAGACAAACGTAAAGTATAAATCTACAGGTTATTACATAACATATATAGGTATATTAGGTAAGTTATCATTAAATAGAAGTCAATTTCCGATAATTATATGATTGGCCTGTTTTTGAAGGTCATATGTGCTCTTTTTTTTTTCAATCAAATTTCACAATTATTTTTAATATATAAATATTTTAAAAAAATAAAGATATGCTTTTAACATTAAACTATTTTCCAAGCTTAAGATAATATGTAGGGAATAGTGAGAATATAATATCCATTCATCCATTTACATGTTATAAGAAAAAGTTAATAAATAATTTATAAATAAAATGGAAAACAGAGTAAGGTATAAGAATAGAAAACATTCTTTTTTTTTCATGTGTCATAGCACTGGCCGGGAAGCGAACCCGCTAACCCGTGACAACTGTTTGTAAGGCAGCTGTGTTGACCTCTCGACCACCAACCCTTGTCTAGAAAGCATTCATTTTTCATTCTAATTTTTACTAATCTTGAGTTTGATGTTATAACTGTTTATCATCAAAATATTAAATATTTTCTAATGACGAAGCTTTTTTTTTTTTCTTTTGTCTGTAAAAATGCATAAAATCATGCATCCTACTACTAAAACCAATCACAGAATATATGCATTCACTTTTAATACTCAGACTTTAATCAAATATAATTGTACTTTTATTTATATATAAGGTTAAACCTATTTGCTGATTATCCTTTGTCTTCATCTAAAAAAAAGTAGAATGATAAAACCCTATTAATCTGAAATACTTACTTTTTGGGGTTTGTGAATTTTTCAAATTTCAAAAATATATCTTTTACTTTCTGTAAACCCAATTTTTTTTCTAAAATAGTAAAATAAAGGCAGTTCACTGCAAATAGGCTTAATAATTTATAGGTATTTACTGATTTTAGTCATTTATAAATATATGTTCAAAAAATATATCTTTTACCTTCTGTAAACCCAATTTTTTTTTTCTAAAATAGTAAAATAAAGGCAGTTCACTGCAAATAGGCTTAATAATTTATAGGTATTTACTGATTTTAGTCATTTATAAATATATGTTCAAATTATTTTTTTATTTTGGAAGTTTAAATTTATCTTTCTAATATTGGTTGGATAATATAAATTTTTGAATAATAGATATTTGGATTAAGTGTATTATTATAAACTTCTGAGTTTTTTTTTAATTGTAATTTCAAACGTTTATACACTTTTTCTCTTTGCCTACATACATAAAGAGCTAATAATCTTGTGAAATAATAAAAAATTTGTTTATATTTAAAATCATACTATATATGAATTCATTAACTATATCACTTTTTTTTCCTCATGTGTCATAGCA
This sequence comes from Epiperipatus broadwayi, assembly GCA_028023455.1. Lineage (NCBI taxonomy): Eukaryota > Metazoa > Onychophora > Udeonychophora > Euonychophora > Peripatidae > Epiperipatus > Epiperipatus broadwayi. The sequence goes on along the minus strand of JAQFVV010012461.1, from coordinate 3,548,439 downwards.
TCAGTCGGGAAGCGAACCCGCTAACCCGGGACAACTGCTTGTAAAGCAGCTGTCGCTGACCTCTCGACCACCAATGCTTTACTATCACTTTTTTTTTTTTTTAATCAACTCGCAAATGAATGAACCTATTATTCAAAGAATAATGCCGTACTAAGTAAAAGTAATAATAAATTGCTAGAGAAAATAATTTAAATTTATATCAAAGTACAAATTATTATTATTTCATTTTTTTTTTCCAATTTTAATATTTTATAAGTAATTAAACTGATGTTTATACTATTAACGAAAATAGAACAGTTATCTTTGCATTTTTAGAATCTGTCACTGTTTAATGAAATAAATGTAATTCAGTCTTAATGCAAATTGATATTAAATATGTTTTAATTAAAGAAATGAATAAATGGAATGTATGAACTATAATGTACAGAATTCATACTTAGTTTCAGATAAACTTATTGTAACTCCTAGATTCATAATTTCAGACTTAGAACTAAGCCTTATATTGGCTAAAGAAAACTTAGTGTCCTGTAAAGTGATATATTAAATTAATTTTTATATTATTGTATGCATATGTTGTTAAACTTGCTTATGTTAAAAGCATTTAACATAATCAGACAATCTTTTATTTAATATGAACAAAGAAGAAAAAAATATTAATTTTAACATAGAATATATAAAGATAGATTTATTTGAATCATGAAAACCAGTGACAACTTTTAACCATGTATCAATTAATATGTAGTAAGTAAAATTGGAATTAATACTTCATATAAGAGATTATTCCATTATTTCAGACACCCCCCCCCCTAATCCTAGATTTTTTTGTTTTAATTTTTATGTATTCAAAATTGTTTCGTTTAGAAATATATTGTTTATTTATTTTTGGGAATAATTTTTAATTAATTTATTTTCCTTTATTACATTTTACAATTGATTGTAAATTTTGCATTTTTGGATACTGGTGGAATATTTTTTTTTTATATAGCTGAGTATTTTCCTAATTAACCTCATCATTTTTTTATTTTGTAAGTATAAGCAGTTTACTAATTTAGGGGTTGGAGTGCCTTGAGATCAACATGGGTGTGGCAATAATATTGGCATCAGCAGGGGATTTGGGCTTACCATCATCAGATTTTCAATGGTATGGATGGCTGAAGAGTTGGAGGTTGGAGTAGATTGAAGCCTGTCCATTAAAGTATAAAGATTTGCTATCTTAATATAAACTGAGTAATGATTATATGTGTGTGTATGTGGGAGACGATAATCTGGACCAACTGATGAGTATTGATTCAGCATAAAATACATATGTTGATGATTATTTATCTTTTCTACATGTGTGTGATCATGGTATCAGTGGTATGAGATAGGGTGGATAATTGAAGGGTGCTTGAAAATCTGTGTTCAAATTCCCTATATTTACAATTAAGCTACCGGTATATGAAGAATGCATATATTTGAAATATTAGTATAAGCAGTATGTAAATAATATATCAGATACAAAGTGCTATAATATTTTTCATTTGGGTTTCTTTTTTATTTTATTCTGTCAAAATGTGTACCTGAGTACTTTGTAAAAAAATTGTTTGACTATGAAAAATATTGTTAATAGTCTATATAAATCTTTAAGAATTAGAAAAGGATCAATCTATTTTGGACTATCAACATTTTTCGTGTAACCAGGTTTTGTGTTAACTAACACATAGGGCTCTATCTTAATTGTAACATTCATGCGTAAAAAGACATCATGTAATTTAATCCATAAAAATAAATCAATGTAGTAATTAAATTATTATACACCTGGGTCTCGTTTTATGCGGATTATTTTAATACAATTTTGAAGTTATGCGATTCATGTTTCTTCTTAATATCTTTCATATTTCACTATATTTATTAGATATCAAAAAATTTAAATTATTAATAAATTATTTTGACTTGAAATACTTTTTTTTTTCCAAAAATATAACGTTATATTAGCAGCTAACATGAATATGGCCTGAAGCTGTATGTAAATAACCTATTTATACTAATGAGTAAATAATAATAATAGATTTATACTTACATATAAAAATATCGCAATAAATATTCAAAAAATTTAAACTTTTAAAATGTATTATGTTATATATAACAGAAATAAATAATCTTTTATATTTTTAAAATAAAAAAATGAAGATTTTATAAACTGAAAATAATCTTTCTAATGATGTTTTGATTGCGATCTCATTTTTTTAAATATAGAAACAGAAAACCGTTAACACAGAACAAGACTGAAAATGGCGCTAGTTGTACTACACATCTTGAATAAAAATAAAGTGGCTTAACAGGTTTCTTGTGCATAATTGCTGAGAGATTCTTGACTTCCTTTAAGGAGAAGCCACAATACATCACATCACATACAATCTGATTTCTTACCAGTTTACAAACAAATGCTAGTGTTAATGATTAAAATATGTATGAAAAGTGTAAAATTAAATACTGTAGTAATAAAAAAAGTAAAAAAAGTTTGTCTTGTATTAATATTTTTTAAATATTTGAAATTTTTTATTAGTCATACTTTATTTGCTTATTTTTTTTAATGCAAATTTTAAAGTAATTTTTCTTTGTTGCTTTGCTTTTATGCGAATTCTGAAAATTACAGCACCTATCCTCCATTTTTCAACGTAAATTAAGTCTATATTTGTGCAATTTTTTTTAATGCTGGTTTTCTGTGGAACCTATCTACCGCATAAAATGAGACCCAGATATATTTTAAAAATTTACTTTAATATTATTGAAATAAAATAAATTTTTAAATAATTCCTAAAGAAGTTCAATGAAAATTTAAAAATAATTTATTGTTGTTTTTTTTCGTATGTCAAAATGTTGAATGGGAGGCGAACCCAGGCCAGCTGCTTGGAAGGCAACTATGCTAACCACTAGGCCATCAACACTTGATAACAATTTATTGTTTACATAAAGAATAGCCACTTTTTCAAGATTTGAAAAAATCTCATTGTTTTAATCATTTCATTGAAACAAAATACTCAAAGAGTAATAGAAAATAAAAATGTTTGTTTAAAAACAAATGCTACTGCCAAAATATTTTATAAAATGTTGAATTTTAAAAGCCTACAGCATTTTCTTCATATTATACAATATATTATACTAAAAGATGTAGTGTCACATATATTATGTCCATATATCCTTTAATAAGAAGTATGTTTTCTTCTCATAAAAGATTATTTTTTATTAAGTCTTTTCAGATTAATAAGATTTTACCTATATATATTTTTTTAAAAAAAATAAATAAGTGAAAATTAGATATTATTAAGAAATATGTTATTCACTTCATTCTTTAATAAGTTTTGTGTATAAATATGAAAAACATTTTAGAAGTGTTTTTCTGAAAGCCATTTTATTGTTGTTATAAATAATATTTTATCATTTTTATAGAAGTACAGCATACCTAATAATAGGTAAACATGCAAAGCATCAACTTTAAGTAATACAATGTAACCATTGCTAAAATTAAGTGTTATGGGGAGATAATTTGCCTTATCTGTCTCTCTTCTTGAAAGTATTTTGTATTTTTAAATATTTTATTTTCAAAATAATGATAAACAGCTACTCGTAAATATGGCCATTCCAAATCCAAAAGAAGAAAAAAGTACTTTAGAAGTAAGTTTTGTAATGGTTATACAAACCAATATGTGAAGCGCATAATGCATTCATATATAGAATGTGGTGGTGCATTTTCCTGTTTATTTGATATTTTATGATGCTGTGTTTTCTTTTTTTTCAGCAGAAAACTTTTCTTTCTGAAATACTTCAACCCGATGTCTAATTATAGCTCTCCAACTTATTTTATTCTCTGGTATATCCTTACAATAGAATCCAATTGATATTGCTGTTTTTTAGAATATCTTTGAAATAATCCTTATATCATTGACAGGAATTACCTCTTCCACAACAACTATGCTCAAGTTCATCATAAAATACCTTTTGGGGAAGTCTTCATTTGTTATTTGTTTTACATGTTCAATCCAATGGAGGTGTGATTCTACAATTGTGGATTCAGTGGTATCATATCCAACAAGATGAAGGACATATTGATTGGTTTTACAATCATGACATTATGCTTTTAAAATATTATGGAACTTCCTTAAATAAAACTTTTTTAATGTTTTTTATATTCACCAACAGGATGTCCATGTTTCACTTCCATCCTGTAAATTAGGTAAAATAACACTTCTACACATAGCCAACTTAGATGCAGTATGATAAAATATTATTTTTTTAACTTGTTAAAAGAGCGACAGGACAATAAAGTCTGTGTGGTACCTTAACATTGAAGTCTGCTTTCTTATTTATAAAGCTACCAAGGTTTTTAAATGGGTTTACATTTTCAAGATTTTTCTTTAGTCATCGTTAATAATAAAAAATCAAGTTCTTTCTTAAACATTAATTAGTCAACCAACGTCTTTCTTTATATATTGTATTTAAAATGTTAGGAGCAGTCTGTAAATTGTCTTTTCAATTTACAAAAAATAGCACAATCATCAACATATTGTAAATTTAGAATTTATGAGAAAGTTATTGTTCTCACTAATAATAGATTCAAATTAAAAATTCAACCATCAAACCTGTGTCATATCTTGATTCCGGTTTGATTAAGTCTCACCTATAAGAAATTCCAAAGACAACTATCATAAAAATTTAGATAATGTTGGAGCAAGTACTCATTGGGTTTTTATTTCAAATGCCTCATTTCCTGCTGTGGTAGTGGCACTTCTCTCATTTTATCATGTAGAAGCTGGCTACTATTATTAATTTTGGTGGACAACCACAATATCGGAGACCTGGCCTCTCAACTGAAACTGATGTCTTAACAAATTATTTGCTTCTTTGTTTGATTTTTTTTTTTTTGCATTTGCCTGGAAAAAAACAAACAGAAGAAAAAACATGTCTATAGTGTTTCTTGATTCTCTAAAATTACCCTGGTAAATGATTCATCCGTAACTGGAAGTAACCTATTCAACAAAATTCTTGAAAATACTTATGCTGTAGTGGATAATAATGGTATTACCTGATAATTACTGCAATGTAGTCTATTCTCCTTGTTTTTATCAATTGGAACAACAAAAAAGCATGTTTTAAGATCAGATGGTACAACTTTTTCCTAAAAAAGTCCAATTTTTTGAAGCTATAAGATCACTATTATATTTTTCAAACTTCTTCTGGCATTTCATCAGGATCTGCAGCTTTTCCATTTTTAAGATTATAAGGAGCTGTTTTGACTTCATTAAACTGGATATCTTTGTCCAAATCTAAATTAGATGAAATGGACATATCATTAAAAGTTGCCATGTTGATTTTTTATCATTATTTAAAAGATGATGAAATACTCTTTCCACCTGTTAAAATAGTAGGATTTTGATGACCTATTTTTCAGTCCATGGGTTACTTTCAGTGCATTAAAAAAGATATCCAATTACCATGATTGGTGAATGTTTGTATCTTCATCGCAATTTCTAATCCAACTATCATATTTTTTAAATCTTCTTGTCAGTTGTTGAACTTCTACCTTTAGATCTTTTATATTTATTATGAAGTTCCACATTTAATCTATAACACAGCTAAGCAGAAATGCCACACTTTCCTTTTAATTAAATCACTAGTACTGTGAGCATTGTCAGAAAACTAGTCATGATTTTTTTTTTTAGTGAACCCAAGAACAGATTTGCTTTTTTGTCGAACACGAAAGAAACTCTGGACATACTTTTCTATCTACCACAGCCAGTGTCGTTTGCTCTGAAACAAACGCCACCAAACGTAAAGTTAGGGAAGCTTACTTCATTGCGGCTGACCCATCGGCAATCAACAGAAGAGAGGCCTGCTATTCCCTATCTCGTAAATGGTCCACGTAACATCTGCATATAAATTTGCATAAAATTTGCATAGTTTTACAGTTATTAACAGAATAACTCGCCATGAATATGGGACTGTAGACTGTCCCGAAAGCGCTTGGCAGTAAAAATTTTGACAATTTATTAATAGCTTCATTAACTGTGTGCAGAGCATATATATATATATATATATTAATTATAACACATTCATTAAGAGCATTCCATGTTTCAGTAATATGACAGTCCTGAAAATTCTAATTAACAATTTTAGAATTTAATAACTGTAATAATTTATTTACTTTGCCAAGATTTGTAATAGTAATTATACCATGCTTCGAACACTCATTGGTGAAGTTAGAAATATCAAAATTAAATATCAAGCTTAGAGCTGTTGGGGTCTTTTAACCTCATATCAATTGAGTACATTCGGTAAATTCTTTTAAAAGTATAAACATTAATTTTTTTTGTGAATATGATTGGAATAATATCTATTTTTAATGCAAATATCATTTTAATGTTGGAGCATATTAATCTATTATCAGTCCAACATTCTATGCTTGTAAGTGCTCACATAACTATAATGTAGTCTATTAAATGCTATTATTTTTTAGTGTAAATGCATCCATGTATCTTTATTGCAGTTTTTTCTGCTTAAAAAAAGTGCACCAAAAAGTGTTTCAAGCTATGTGTTGAGCATAAGTTTGGTAATAACAAACCATTTGAATCTATAACACCAATACCATTATTTATAATATATTTTAGCCAAAGTCTACTATCTATCCTGTACCAGCACATGGATTAAAGTTTTCAAGAAGACAAAATTTATCTTTTAATGGTATTGCTGCAAAAATGCTATCCAACAAGGAATGAACCCTCTCTGAATTCTGTTAATCCATAGTTGAAGCATAAGCAAATAAAATCAGCATAAGTCCCATTGTGCAAAGTGAATTTTAACACCATTGACCTTTCATTAATATAATGAGTGGACTTTACATCAACTCCAGCATCATGCATTCCTCTTCCACTGATTGACCTGCCATTCAAAAAAAAAAAACTTGAATCTATCCATCTGCTTTATTAAACTTACTTTTTTATCGTCGACAAAGTTTCACTAATAGTAGCTGTATCAATCTTAAATCTTGACCTTCCTTAACCAACAATGCAATCCTCTATTCTAGTAGCATGTAAAGTTTGCATATCCCATGTACCTATATTTAGAATAAAAATTAGATTTATAATTCTTAACATTAATACTACTATTGCCTCTTTCTTTATCACTCTTAATGATATTATTGTTGTTATTTTTATTATTTCTATCACTGAAATGAATAATCAAGCCACCAGATGCAATAATCTAGTCATATTGTGTGAGATAGGCCAATTTAGAACACATTTTTGGCCCTTCCACTTTCATAGTAGACAGAGAGATCTGTATTCCTGCCACCCTAAATCCAGTTCCTATCAGACTCATTAGTGATTGTACTACCTCAATGAAAGATCCAAACTACTAGACTATTAAGTCTGTTCCCATCATTGTTTTCTTAATTTTCAAGAGTCTTGAACCGTAAAATAAATTGCAAAATGATTCAGAAATCTTGATGCACAAATACACATCCTATTGTCACAGTTCATATAATGAGATATCCCATGGCATAAGAGTTTCAAAAGAACTGAGTCATACAATAATTTGACTGGAAGGGAAAGATAAGATTGTTTGTATTCAAAACAGTACTTAGCCTTTAATGAATCAACATTCTATCCTAGGAGTTCTTTGTCAGGCACTGTTTATTTATTATTCACAATTGGATTTTAAATCTAAGGGTGTTTTCATTATCTGCCACCTGTGGACCTAATAGTAGCCTGAGCACAGTAACTGAAATTTAAATCTATGAGAAAGATAAGATAATGTAGAAATAGTTGCACAAGTACATGTTTATTTTATAAGTTTGTTATACTATTGTTTTTTTTTTTTAAAAAAAAAAACTATTTGATTTACCTTTGCTCTCCCCCCCCCCCTCCTCAAAAAAAAAAAGTCATATGGATACTGTCTACTGGTCAAATAGAGGAAATTTTAATCTAGTCTTTAGAAAAATAATAATTATGTATTTAAAAATAATAAATTTTAGCATTAATAAAGGGTTCTCAGTTAAGATTTAAAAAGCATTACTTCTTTGATTATTTTTAGTTATAATTTTTTAGATATCTTAAACCACGTTTAGTAAATAATCAAAGAAATGAAGGGTAAAAAATACTTGAAGTGATTTTTAAATGGGAATATAATTTATTAATTTGATTAGAAACAAATTATTCCTATAAGGCTTTTAACTTTTTTAAATAATGCAGAATACAAATATTTTAATGCATCATAATAACTATAAATGCTGTTTTATTTTTAAACTTTTAAATTCTTATTTTAATATTTTGTGCGTGTGTGTGTGTGTGTTATGAATAATCAAATGTAAAATTCTATAGTTAGATTATTATTTGCATTTCTACTCTTTTGAAAATATAAATTTATAATGATTGAGGAATACCAAGAAATAATAGATACATAATAGGATGAAAAAATAAATGTATAAAATACATCACTTTGGGAAAATGATTATATGTAATTGTTAGTAGACTATACAATATTTGGAATAGCATATCAATAGTAATAAGAGTTTGGGTAAATAATTCTTTGTTGTTGTTGTTTTTATTTATTAAAGATTTGATGAAAGTGGATTTTTCTTTTTTAAAAACCTTGCATTGGTGGTCGAGAGGTCAGCGCGACTGCCTTGCACTTGCAGGCAGTTGCTCGGGTTGCAGGTTCGCGTCCCGGCCGATGCTATGACACTTAAAAAAAAAAAAAAACTTTTTACTGAATTATTTTGGTACTTGTGAGTTTTCTGGTAAACCAAAATGACAGGCCATATTTTTGATAAATATACAGTTTTGAGGGCCTACAATCTCTTGAAGAAATGTTAGTTGTTAAATTAAAACAAAATTAAAAAATCGATTGTTGAATTTTAAAAAGGAATAAATTCTTATAAATTGTATTAAGACGCTATATTTCTTTTTTTTTATATATTTATATTATAATGTGGGAATTGACAAGACACTTTTAACATTATCAGTACTTTGGTTCAATTTAATGTTGTTTTTTAAATTGTTATAATGATTAAAATTTTGGGACCTTCCTGCCACAGAATATGATGCAGTGGACTATTTCCAGAGGTACGATATCCTGCCCTCCTGAAAAGTGTGCATTAGTGGTTGTGACATGACTGCATGCTGCTGACGTGAATAAAGTGTAAAAATTGTATATTTGTTTCATTTTTCTATTAATAAGTTAAACTCCCCCCCCCTCCCCTTGGAAATAAACTATGAATAAATATTGTAATTAATAGTTCCACAATGATTTTTTTTTTAAAAAAATAACAATAATAAGAAATAAAATGTAAATGTTAAATAGGCATTTTTTTTTGTAAATATTTACTGGGGGGGGGGGCTAAAAATGTAGATTCATCAAAAAATACGGGCTGCCATCTTGGTATACCTGAAAACACTCAAGTACCATTTGTTTTTATTTGTTTCTCTTTTGCAAATTATTAAATGAAGTTTTATTATTTATAGATGGATATTTTTCAGTTTCATATTTCTTTCTGCTAACTTATAGTTTTTTATTTTTATTTTGGTTTCATTATATTCTGCAATTTATAATATTTGAAGTTTTGTTCTAGTACAGTAGTTGGATATTTTTAGTGTAAGGGTTAATTGAAATTATTTTATTGATGGTCTTCGTGCCTTTTTAGAATCAATAAACTAGCTTTCCAGTTTATTATTTAATGCGCATATATATATACATTTTTAGATATTGTTATATCTTGTTTTTTTATTTAAATAAATATTAATTATCGTGTTTTATACAAATGTACATATATATATATGTATGCAAACACACATACACATTAAAATTATTGCTCTATAACTTAAGAATAAATATTGGAAAAATCTGATGTAATGTTATAATACCGATTTGCAGGAAAGTAAAATGGATCCATTAAACAGAGTAAAAATACCAAGCGATATTGTTTCAGATTCAGGCGGGATCTTTAATCCTTATTGATTCTTATTCTGGCTGTTCAGGACAAAATCACCTTAAAGCTAGACATGGACTCCTTCAATCTATCACAGGCTTAACAGTAGAAGTGTTAGAGAAAGGATTTCAATAAAGCAAATATGAGAATCAGAATTGACCAATTAACAAGATTTAACATTATCAGCTGTTACTTTTTTTCCCCTGTCCCTCTCTTTTTTCACCCATTTTGACTTCTTATTTTCAGATTCTTTGTTATGTGATTAATATATGAGATAGAATCCAGTCGCTATTGTTTTACCATTAAAGCCAAGAAGAATATTTATATGTACCTACAGATGTGTACATATAAGGTGCACTTGCGTACAAGTTTAAATATATATGATACATTGTTATTATTTTTAAGCTGTATTAAAAACTAAGAATCTATTTATCTTCCCTGCCAAAAAATTACGTAGTTAACAATTTTAATGTAGGCATATATTTACTTATATATATAAAAAAAAGTAAAGATTGCGCTTTCTAAACAAAGACTAAAGAGTCTAATATTACTTTTGTAATAATTTTTACCTATATTTTGATTGCTTAACACTTAGGAATTGGCTTTACAAACACACCTGGAAAATCGTCAGAGCATATACTTTATTTTTATTATTTTTTTTAAAACCATTCTTTATAACTGCGAAACAACCCATACCTCTGTCACAAAATCATCAATAATAAAGTGTCAAAAATTTTGAACTTTCTATATATAAATTATAAAAAAAAAAAAAGAATTATACTTGTCTTTTTTTTTTTTTTGTCGTTGTTGTTCATTCGTTCTATTTTTGTAGGAAAAGGATGACTTAACTAGATATGAATTTCTAAAGGTTGTGTGTTATTTAAATAATCAATAACAATATATATGTACTGTATTAAATTTGTACAAATTTCTGAGTTGCTTTTAAATTCATTTAAAGATTAAAAAAAAAATAGTTTACCTACTTAATTAGAATTCTAATTAATTATTTTAATTTTAATATCATTTCAATTTGATAATGCTTTTTTTAAAGGCTGCATTAAACATTTACCATCGCCTTTAATCCTATCAAATGTAATTAATAGTTAATTGTATCAAATAATTATGTCTTTGAGCTATTGTAAAGTGCTTTTGTCATATATATATATATATGATAAAATATATGGAGATGCATATATAACCAGAAAGTTAAGAAAATGATTTGATTAAAAAAAAAAAAAAAAACTTTATTGAATCACGTAATAAATACGTAAACATGTTAGGATATGTGTATTCATATATCGATAAGTTTTCTTTTGAAAAACTGGTGGTCAATTCGAAAATGTTGGTCAGTGATTTACATGATTTCATATTATTTTTTCCTTCTGTTTAAAGTTGCATCATTATATCCTGATATATGTGTGTTTTAAAGGAAATGAAGGCCTTCTAGAGTAGAATTGTTATAGATTAGATAAAATGTGACTCTAAATAAGTCACAATTTTATGTTCATTTTTTTTTTTTATAGAAATGATTAGTACTAGTGTGCTGATATTATGATAAGGTTAACCATGTTTAATATATACAGTATATGTAATAAAATCTTACATAAACGATGTTAATTACTAAAAATTTGATATAAAAAATATTTAATAATAAAAACAGTCTAGCATGCTTTCAGTACACAAATATTATGCAGTGATTTTAATAATGGCAGTAAATTTCTTAATTGAATATTATTGGCTCACTGGCTAATAGTTTTGATGTTTGGGGGAATTGGTAATTTACCTTTTGCTTTATACTTTCTGTCATTACACTCTTCCCAAATAAAGAAGAAAAAAAAAACATGGATATAATGTCAGTGTATTATTTTCTACATACTATTTTGATTGTAGATAAATAATTGTTTATATGATGATTAAGCATCAACGATGACAGATTGAACTTAAACGATCTTGGATTAGTCAAATGTCGGCTAAACATAAGAAATAAAATAAACTTTATGAAAGGTTTTCTCAATATGCTTATTGTATATTTATAATCAAAGCAGGCAAAAGTCTCCATACAGTAGCGCCACTCAGTGCTAGCTAGAGTAATCAATAGATGCAAGAAGGTTTGTGCATAAAATCCCTATCTAGTGCCTACTCATAGGGATTTTATGCACAAGCCTACTTGTATCCATTGATTACTCTGGCTTGCACTGAATGGCACTACTGTATTGAGAGTTTTGCCTGTTTTAACCGCATGAGCAAGCATAAGAATATGCTGATCATGTGATATATTTATAATTACATTAATCTGAGATATAGCATATAATTTTATAATTACAAATGTTCCTATAAAATCATATATTTTCCCTCGGATACTGGTGCTTCATCAATTCTGCTCTGATAATCAGCGAGTTGTTAACATTTGTTAAATAATCATTGACTTTAATATTTAAATGATTACATGTGAAATCATTCTAGCTTTTATTTTTTTGAGCACTTGACCTATATTGTTATATATATATATATATAGTCAAGCTCTTTATAACTTCCCACTGTATCTTATATAACTCATACACATGACCACATACACGTGGAAAAGATTATTGATCTCCAATATACACATTTCATGCTGAACCAGCATTTCTATTATATATAAAAGTCACAATTGTTTGTTTACTTTCATTACATTTTTACTTCTTCGTCTACTTCTTTAAAATGTGTATTACCTGCAAATAATACGATGCTTTATTATTAAGTGAAATATAACTTTCCACGAATTTATCTTCTGCCTGCTACTTTCATTCTAATTTGAAATGCAAATTTGCCGTTGTATCGAGAAATTAATAAAAATTGTCAAAAAATCTGAAAAACGTTTTAAATTTTCTCATTTATACACATTTAACATGGTACTTTACTAGAACAACTAATTCTATCAAAAATTTAAAAAGAACATTAAAAAAAAAAAAAAATCACACAACTAAAGCTTCTGTTTAGATATTCACTGTTAACTGATTTACTATTTTTTAAACTATTTCTGAAATATATTTTAAAATAAAAAATCTTATTTAATATTATACTGGACTATATTTCGATTTTTTTTCCTCATGTGTCATAGCATCGGCCGGGAAGCGAACCCGTTAACCCGGGACAACTGCTTGTAAGGCAACTGTGCTGACCTCTCGACCACCAACGCTTGATAATTGTATTTAGATTTGAAATAAAAACAAATAAGATTTAAAATAAACAATTCCACACAAATCGATTGTTTTTAAAACGCGATTTGTTTCTGAAAATCGATTTTCCCCTATAATTTAATTTTCATTCACGAAAAGCAGTTCATATAAATATCATTTTGATTTCTAACAATATAACATATACTTGAATATAAAAAAATTGAGAAACAAAAAATTCTATATTTGGAATTTTGCCATTAATTTCTATTTTTTAATTTTTTCTCTTTTTTTAATGCTTACATTTTTTTCCCAATGATTTATGAACTTACTTTGATCAAAATTGTAGCCCTTACTAATCCAAGTTGAAATTTGTGGATAGTATATACATGTATATTTATGAATATATAATTTTTTATTTTTCAATTATCCACCTATTCTTTCTTTTTCATGTATCAAAGCATCGGTCGGGAAGTGAACTTGCAAACCTGGGACAACTGCTTGTTAGGCAGCTGTGCTGACCACTCGACCACCAACGCTTGACATCCACCTATTCTTTTATTCGTCATAACTGTTTGGTCTCTGATAAAAAATTATAATTAACAAGGGGATGGCTTTGAAGAGTTGGAGAGTGGAGAAGATTGAAGCCTTCCCATTAACGTTTGAATATTTGCTTCCTTAATATAAACTGAGCACTGATAATATATGTGTGTGTGTGTGGAGATGACGATCCGAACTAATTGATGAGGACTGCTTCAGCATCAAATATGAATATTGGAAATCATCTTTTTCACTTGTGTGTTGTCATGTGTATTGGTTGTATAAGATGGAGTGGGTAACTGAAAAGAGATTGAAAGTACTATACTAGTATTTATATCTGTAGGCCGTGAAAATCTTCGATTTAATATATGTATATAAAAGTGACATGAGATCATTACTTTGTTATTAAAGAAACAATTGAAGATAATGAAACAAGTATTGATGGTGACGAACAATCACTATGTGAACTTTAATTACAATTGTCATTAATTAGAATGTATTTATTCGTATTCTTTAAATTATATGTGTTTATTTATCTACACATCAAATGATTATTTTATATATATATAACAAACTAACCAAAGGAAATACATATAAAAACAAAAAAAAATAAAGACTTATAAATCCAATAAATAATATAATATTTCAACCAGAGGACTGGTTTTCATCAGAAAACCAGTCCTCTGGTTGAAATATTATATTATTTATTGGATTTATAAGTCTTTATTTTTTTTTGTTTATATATATATATTTGAATTGCATTATACATTAAATCTAGCTTTAATTTATTAATGATTTTTGCAGAACGAATGTAATATTGCAATAGACTCAATATACTTTAATAATAATTTATAAATAAATAAGGGATTTTATTTATGTTAAATCATTGCCAATAATGAAAGATTAATAACTAAGTATATGTAATAATTTATATAAATATTTTTTGTTACATTTTCATTTACCATTGCAAACTCCCTCTACTCACAACTTTGACGCCATCCATTTCTGATAAATACACTAATGATTATTACTAATCATTTTCGAAACTAGTGATTATCTCTAGCACAGATATAAACTTTAAACCTCAGTTAAAGATTAATATATCTGATTTTTTAAATTTACATACACGGAGTTATTCACCTTTCTCTGTCCAGTATGTAATATTTTTATGGATATAATAAACACCTCCACACTTCCCCATTCTTTTCATATTCATATAAATAAAGATATAATAAAAGGCAAATGACCCCCAAGATGCATTTCGTGCTGAACCAGCACTCATCAGTTTGCCCAGGTCACTATCTCTCATATATATCTCTATTATATGCAAAGTATTTATTTAGAGTAAATTGTTACATTTTCATTTATATAAAGGAAAAATATAATTGAATTTTCATTGATATTCATTATTGCCTTGTTAAATATTCTTTATGTAAGAATTCTTCATAGCAATCATCATAAACTTAGATTGACATCTTCAAATAAAACACTATCTGAAAATAAAAACTTTTTTGGGTTGTACCATTTTTTAGGTTTCTGAATAGAAAAATGATTCCATCCAACATTTTTATCTATAGAAACAGAAAAATGTTTAACTGAATTAGATTGCCAATGTTTAATGACATCACATTCATATTTGCCAAGGCTAAGGTTGTAATGAAGAACTGTTGTTTTGGGTTGTTCCATCCAACATCTTCATCTTTGCCAAGACTAAGGTTGTAATGAAGAACTGTTGTATCTCAAGCAGTAACAGCATTGAATGTTCATTCATATGTATATTAGATGATTGTCCAATCTGAATAGGACATGGATTAACAAAAACATTTTTTCTGTTTCCTTTTGTTTTACAGTTAACTGATTTATTAGAAATGATTTTAAATGAAGAGAGATAAAATAAGAAGCTTTCATAAAATTGAAATATGCTGTATTTCATTCATCTCATTTATTTAAAGTGGCCTTTTAAAATTTTCCAATAAACTTTTTATAGTTCTTAGGTCATATTCTTCTAAAATATCTAATATTATCAAAATAAGGGGTGTGATCAATTTCTAAGAATGGGATGTAAAAGCTGATGTAATCAATTTTTGATTGAAGGCATTTTTATACTCCCCAACTCTGTCACCAATATGATTATTCAATTGACCGTGGGCATTGTCAACGTGCAATTTCATAAATATCTTAGTGTTTTAAAGGATTCGGTATTTACACTTACAGGAAAGACTGAGTTTTTTGCTAGTGGGAAAGATAGTCTTAATGTTTGATATTAAACCGTCTTCTTCTAGTCTTATTAGTGTGCCTTTAATATAAGATTGTAACCAACTAAAGAATTCTGATCTGCACCATTTTTTTTTTTTTTAGTATCAGTATTAAATAAAGTCTTATATATAATGTTTTTACTGAAACCATTAGAGAGAAATATTTTTAATTAGTGCTATTTCTTGGACAAAGTGATTCTTATCAGATAAACTATACACTCTTATTAAAGGTGTTTTTGCCACAAAATATATATAAGCAGGATGGTGATACCAATTGAGCTGTTATAGATAAAGCCTCTTCAAAAGGTATGTATGCTAGAAAGCACAGAAGTGATATCAAAACTGATGAATAAGTCATTTTTAGCAAACTTTTAAATATTTAATAATAGAAATAAAATGATTTGAATTTTTAACTCTAGATGGAGTGTTATCTGTTAAGAGCTGCAAACATCGGACTAAAAATTGAGCCAAAGTCTAAAATAACCTACAGCACATACAATAGGTCTTAATGATGTATGAATTTCAGGTAAATCATAAAATTTAAGTATAATGAAAAGCCTTCTCTGGTATAACTTTAATTTATATTTTCCCCATATTTGAACTTTAAATTAAAGAAGCCGGATAAGATTAGTAGAAGACTACCTAATTTTAACATTAAGATCACCTCCCTCCCCCCCACAAAAACTTTGACATTTTCCCCCCATAAGATTAAAGTTTGAATACTTTTGGAACACTAAATTATCCATGAAATTACATGTTCCCAGTAACAAAAAGCTATCAGAATCAATCAAATAAACATACTGTCAGAGTTAGGGAGCATACAAATGTTTACAATCAAAAGTTGATTGCATCACTTTTTGCATAACATTCATTTAGAAATTGAACACAACCCTGGCATTTGATAATACTAAAATTCTAGTTACTTTGGAAAAATACAAATTAAGAACCATGGGAGAATAATTGAAATTCTAAAAAGGCCAACTATTCCAGCCTTATTAAATTTATTATTTTATCTCTTTCTTCTTCTAAAATCATTTTTAATAAATCAGCTGGCTATAAATCCAAATAAAATGCAATTTTTTTTTGTTAATCCACTCCCAATTCTGAGTGGATAACTGTCTAACACATATATGAGTGAACACTCATTAATTCATGTGTAATCACAGTCTTATTATTGGTTGAGACAATCTTAATTTTGGCTAAGATGATTGTGATTTTATCAAAATGTTGGCAATCTAATTCAGCGTAAATTTTTATTTTAATAAATAATGATCTTTTTAGAGATTGTGTGCTTAATAAAATAATTTATCCATGCAGAAAACTAATACATGGTAAGGTTTAAAAAAGTTTTTATTTTCATCTTATAAGTGTGAGACTCTTCATTATAATTTTCACAAAATTGCCACTAGTTTTAAATGGCAGCCATTTTGTGATTACAATATGGTGCAAACATTTAAAGCAATATTGCTCCTTAGTTGACCACATAATAAACTGTACCAAAAGTAAATAGAAAAATGCATTTTATATTAGCTAAAATGTAAGGTTGTTTGCATTTTTTAATTTTAATTAACGTGTTCATACTTTCTATAGAATGTTCATATTACTTCAAGCACTCTTTTTAATTATATAATGAATTCAATTTATCCAAATCACTTCAAACACTTTCTAGCAAAACTCTTTATTTGTACATATACATATACCTACATTTCGATTGACCTGCAGTCTTCTTCAGAGACAATTTCTTAAAAAATGCTTTTTTGTGGCAATAAAAGTTGAGTTTTACTCATTATGTATATATAAAAATGAAAAAAAAAATAAAAAATAGAAAATATATTAACTAAAATGTTTTATTTAATGTGTTCCTGATTACATTAGTATTAGTATATTAATATCATTTCAGACAATGTGGCCACTTCATTTGCTAGTGTTTAAATTTACAGTTAAAAAGAAATTGCTTTTATAACATAGTTTTTAGCAGATTAGTGTTTTTGGCTAATAGTCTGCACAGTTAAATATTTCTTTATTAATTAGCACCAATTTTTAGATTACTTTTTAATAAAATATCCTCAGTTTAATTAACATATATTTTTGATCTGTAATAAACACAAATAACCACAATGTGCTTATTATTTAGGAAAAGAAATACCCAAAACTATCTTACCAAATAACAAACTGTATAAAAATATATACTTATTTCAAAAATAAATATACAGAGAATAATATACTAATATATAATACTAGATAAACATCTTATAATACTAGATAAACATCTTTATTAGCAAATAAATAATACAACAACCTAATTTAATATACCATTTAAACATGAGTCCCCTTAATGTTATAGAACTTTTTTCTTTCATCTATTTCTGGCTATATTTCAAAACTAGTAGCTCTAAACAAGCTTTTTTTTTTTTTTTTAAGATAAATACTATAAGAGAAAGCATTCAAATCATCTTTCTCTAGGATGTATATATATTATTAAAGGATCATATTGTTATTAAGTACTTTCAATAATTGCTTTCTCTGTAATTATTCATGAAGCCACAATTTACATCATCAAAAATATGTTTTTTTTTTTGTGTTAAAAATAAAGATCTGTTTCAGAAATTATAGTTGTAATCCAAATAATAATAATTATGATGTTGATGATGATGATAATAATAATAATAATAATAATAATAATAATAATAATAATAATAATAATAATAATAATAATAATAATAATAATAATAATAATAATAATAATAATAATAATAACAACAACAACAACAACAACTTTATGCTAATAACAATAGCAAACTATCTAGACAGACTGTATGCTGAGTGAATTTATATGTTATAAATGATTTTGTAAATTGTATGATGGATAAGTAGTATGAAATTTTTGTTACTATTAATTATAGTGACACTTTTGAATATATGATATTGTGAGTGAAGTCATAAATTTTTCCATTTTTTTTTTAAGTTTTTATGGTGAGTTTTGTTTTTTTTAAACTTGTATAAATGTACTGTAACAGCTTTGTCTCTATATAAGAATTAGAGCTGCATTTAAAAGAAGAATCCCCTTTTGAATTTAAAAAACACATACAGTAAACAATTTTCATTGGTCAGAGTTTATTAACATTTTTCTAATATAAAAATAGCAGAAATTTCCATGTATTCAAACTTTTTTCAACAATTACATCTTTTAAAAAACTGTTAAATTATAACATTCAACTGTGATGGATGAGTCTATTGTAAAATAAGGAAAAGAGAAAAAGGTTGTGAGCTTTGTTTCCTTAAATATGTATATATTTGGTGGAACAGCTTTGCCTCTATATAAGAATTAGAGCTACATTTAGAAGAGGAATCCTTTTCTGAATGAAAAAAACATTTACAACATAGAATTTTCCTCGGTACGTATCTACTAACATCTGACTATGATTTTTCTGAAATAAAAATAATAGAAATTTCCACATATTTAAAAATACTTCAATAATTACATGTGGTGAAAAGTATTAATATATTTATATGTTACATGATAATTTTTCTATGTGTTAGTTTTTTTATATGCAATGATGTGTTAACAATTTATTCTGACTTTTTGTATATTTTTAGCACAAAACATGGAATCAAAGTATATAAAAATGCAAATTTTCTTGCATATAATTTTACTACATTGAATTTGATATCAATATATTAAGATTACTGAGTAAAGTAATTGCTCCTTAAATCAAACATTTATTTTCATTTAAATTTCATTGAATATTCTGCGTGTGTGTATATATATATATAATACAAATAAAATTTCCGTTAATTAAAAACTATTGTAATAACAATAAAAAAAAAATATAATGGCAATAAATTATTATAAACAGTCTTTCAATCCCCAGAAGTACTTTCTGTATATAATAGTTAAAAATCATTATATATATATATATATATTGTGCCCTTTTCTATAGGTCAGTAATAGTTCATAACAGTCAATTACTAAAAATTTTAAATTTTAGAATATGTTCTTTTAATACATTAATTATAGTTTGTCGATTATATCTTCAAAAGTACAATTTGAAGCTAAAGAGAATACGTAGTATATAAAATCATTTAAAAATAGTTATGTAAAGCTTTAAATATTGTTTTATATGGTTGTAAAAGCTGGCCATATTAAATAACACAGCTATAAATATTAAAAGTATATTTAAAAATTCGATTTTAATAGTTTAAAACTGATAATTTAATAAATGCTATGTTTAAATTTATAATCATATTTAATAGTCGAAATTAATATAGTATTTTTTTGAAATAAACTTTATGATGGTGAAAATTATATCTAATTCTATATTTTCTAAATTGTTCTTCCAAATTTTATAATTATATTATTAAATATAATAAGTGTAGCAATTTTATAAATCTAGGCAGAGAAATAGATTAAAAATCATCTGTCAAAATTATTAATCATGTGACTTGTATACTAATACTTTCACACACATGCTTGTTTGTATTTAAAGTAACGAAGTTTAAAATATTTTAAAAGTTATATTATAGAATTGGATAGAATTATTGCCTATCATAAAAGCAAATAATAATAAATATTAAGTTAACTATCGTATAACATGTTTAAATGATGTAATAAAGACGAATACAATTAATAAATAAAAAAAAATTAAATATTTTGTTTAAATAAAAATAGATAAATGGAATAGGTTATTAAAATTATTTTAAAAGTTATTTTAAATGTTTAAATAGTTTTAATAAAATAATAATTGAAGTAAAAATGGTATTTTAAATAATATTTTTTAAATTTTATTACGTCATAGTTTCTAATTTTGAAATTCAATTCTACTTGAAATTGAAAATATGTAAATGTGTTCTCAAGCTAAAGTAAGAATTAACAAATAGGAATAGGTATTCTTACAGACTATAAATATGAATTGCACGGGGGTATAAGGGGAGATTAATAATGTATTGAAACCGGAGAAAGGTAAATTATAACTATCAAAAAGATAGTATTTTAAAATTTTTATTTTAGTCAATTTTTTTTGGTGCTTTCTTATCGTTTATTTTGCAAAAACTAATTGATAATTTTAAAGAAGTATTTTGCAAAAGGAAAGTTTAGAAAAAAATTACATATTTAGAAACTTCGTGGAAATGATTTTCTAATTTTTAAAGTACTTACCAGTCGTATTTTATCTAAAAAATTTAACCTAAACTTCGCAATAAAATATGGATATAAGTTGTAATGCTGAAAAAATGTTTGGAATATTTACTGATACAGCTTTATTAATATTTCACCGAAGAACTGTTTTGGTACATAAAAAACCACAGCTCGGACATCATACGGAGTCTAATAAAAAATTGGAGACGCATTATTATTTATAAGCCTATCCAAGATTTATTTTTTAAATAGTAATAAGACAATTGTATATTGCATGAATTATTTTATATAATATTATATCAAAAGGAGTAAAATGTTATATCCTTTCTGAAGGTAACATTTTAAAAAAATATTTTCAAGAATTAAAGAAAGAACCCAGGAGAATATGTTACAGAAGTGTTTTTGATATTAAAATATCCAGTCTTAGAATTATTTAAAATGTATTTAGAAAATATTTGTTTAAAAGTACTTAAAGTTTTTTTTTTTATTTTTAAAAGAGATTTATAAAAAATACCAAACAAAAGTTTAAATGTATCAAGAAGGAAACATATATAAAAAAAGTGAACACATAGTTGAATAAAAGATGGATCCATGGAAATACAAATAGTACTTAAAAGTTTATTGAATATTTTTAAAGTTAAATTAGATGGATTGATGCATTGGATACGCAGAGAATATTGGTAGAGAAGATTAAGAAGCTTCACGGGATTAATTAATATTATGATATAATAATTATCATCCTAAATACTAAAACCAAGGATTATTTTCTATAAATTTTACTAAATGGATTAATAATTATTTTATTTTAAACTTAAACGCGCTTGGAGGAGAACATTTTTAAAAACTCTAGAGAAAATAATAAACATTTTGGACTTATCAGGAACTATCGTCAAGAAAATATGTAATTATAGTTTTGATTCCTTTTATTTTGTTAACCTAGTTTAAATCTAAATTTTTATATAAGATTAGGAAAAACATAAACACATTAATTTATTAATATTAAAATTTTATAATATAACAATCTAATAATTTAGCTAAAAATATTTTAATATAAAGTGTATGGGTGTGAATTTTTTTTTTTATATCTGCAATGCTCAAGTGGATAAAGGAAGCCTACTGAACACGATGACTAGATAAAGGTTATTGGTAATAATAATAACTATTGATAATATATAATGTATATATTTTTTTGTTTTCTGTAGATCATCCATAAATTGGAAGAATGAAGTGTAAAAGTTTTTTTACTTATATGTACCGCATTTCATACAACATTTTAAAAAAACATTATGAGATAGGATTGATTTGAAAATATGCATACGACAATTTATTATATATATATTAGTGATATAATCCAACATATAACAAATAGTTATGTGATTCTTTTAAAATTTTCATGTTATTGGATATTCAAATATTGTCTAAGTAGATTGTATATGATTAGACATATGGAATAATGAAGTAAGCAGACTTTTCTTGTGGAACAGCTAGATTGTTTAACTATTAATGAATTTTATTTATTGTTTTGTAAATGTAGATAGTTATTTATCGATGTAAGATGTGGAAAATCTTGAGAAATAATGTTGAGATAGTGGCTTGGAAGTACTTAGTGAACAGGAAACCAAGATGGTGTTTTAAGAAATAGGATGTTATAAGGAATGGAAATAATATTTAGTCTTTATGTGAATATCAGCATAGTTAACAAAGCCCTATGACTGATACACATTTTATTTGGACAGTGTTTATATTTCTTTAAATATTTGATGTTCTAATAAAGCTGAAGAAATAGCTTTAACATTGTCCCTGTACTAGAGGATATTAGGCAGGTAAATGTCATACCTCTTTGCACTGTGCCATGATTTTGAGATATGTTAAGAGTAATACTCTAGCTTTCTTCCTTAAT
The DNA here is from genome assembly GCA_028023455.1 of Epiperipatus broadwayi. Classification (NCBI taxonomy): domain Eukaryota; kingdom Metazoa; phylum Onychophora; class Udeonychophora; order Euonychophora; family Peripatidae; genus Epiperipatus; species Epiperipatus broadwayi. The sequence continues at coordinate 3,525,494 of JAQFVV010012461.1, read as the reverse complement.
CCTATGCATCTGTTTTCGCTATCTTTATTTCATGTAACTGCATCATTCAGTAAGATATGTTTAAGAGAAATGATAAATAATTTAGAACTTAGGTTATGCTATCATTTTGTATAAGATTGGTTTATTTGCTTAGAAGGAATAGGACGTTATAACTTAAAATTGAAGATCCAAAGTATCCTAAGGAAAGAAAAGAATCATAGAATATATTTTGAATTTTATTTCGGAAATGAAATATAAACTTTTTTTAAAATAAGGTATCTAAACAAAGATATTTTCTTTAAAGTGATAATAATTTTAAAATGCTTTAGTATTATTTTTTTTAAGAGAAAATAAGTATTGCATATTTTAAAATACAATAGTACAAAGTAAATTATGTAAACAATATGCATAGTATATTTTTTTGTTTATTGATTAATAGAAATATATTGATGATTACACTTATATCATACTAAAGTAAGGCTTAAAGAAGGATATATTATGATTAGTAAACATTGTGTGATAAATACTAAAATCTAGTACTGAATTTTCCATAATATTTTGTGTAACATCTTTGACTTTGCAAGATGAAATTTTTTTTTAATATTTTGAGAAATCCATACTCATTATAAAATTTTGTTTTCTATAGAATGTTTTCTAAGTATGAATTTTTAAAATAAGATAGTTTAATAATATTAAGGATAAAATGCTGTTGCTAATAAAGTAGATAAATATATTTGTAATAAGTTAACCATAATGAGAAACCAAATAGTAACATTTTTTTTTTTTTAATTTTGTCCTAAATCTAAATAAAGATATAATTGAAATATAAATTATTTTTTATAACCCGGTAGATCAAACTGTAAAGTAAAAAAGTTAAGGATATCCACTGTAAATAGTGTAAATAAATTGTTTATTTATTTGTTGTTAGTAATAAACTTTGTTAAATTTTGTTATTTCAAAAATTTTGTGTCCGAGTTATTTATTTCTCCACATCGCTTCATGAAAACACAATATATGCATAATAATCGAAACAAATATATAATTTTGCACAAAAGATAAATAGAGAATTATTTTAAGAATTTTAAATATTTTATTGGTATTCATTATAATTAAATAATCATAATCTTACATTATTTTATTGGTCAGAAATCAGTTATCACAATATTATATTAAATTATATGCTATCAGTTGCCACACATATTTTGTTCGTCAGATTATTAAAATGCTACCACGTATTTATTATATCATTACATGAAGATATAAGATCATATTATATTATTTCATTATTTTATTATGGTAATAAAATTATAGTAAAAAGAAAAGATATACAGAATTAGTTAAACAATGAAGAATATTATTACTGTTATTTATTATTATTAGTTTCAGTGTAGTAGATTATGACATAAAATCCCTTCTCATATTTTACTACCATATTTTAAATTAACTTAGAATAAACTTTATGAACCTGAGATTATTTTATTGAGCTAGATTATTACAAATAGAAGATTAAGACTTAATTATTAGTTTCATCTTAGTGAGTAGAAGTTATTAAAGTCGTAAGAATACTATGAGTTTGTTATTTGAAATAGTAGTAAAGGGGGGATAGTGTTCTTATGCCATTGAGGTAGTATTCTGTGGGATATTGGCTCAATGTAATCTATCTTGTCACCTGTATTTTCACTTCAAGTCTCATGAAAATATTAAATATTTATTTAATTTATTTTTATAAACTGAACCTTATTCGTATTTTTAAATTTGAGCTAGTAAAACATTTTAATTTTAATGCTGAATATTTTATTTATTAATTATTAACTGAGCTAGAACCTGTTTTATTTTATATCATATATTATCTGGAAGTGAGGATGCACGAGATGAAGGTTAGAATATATATATATATACATTATCTTTACTATAACAATACATGGATTATAATATTTAATTTTATATCTATTAATTGATAATCAGTGTTGTATATAATTATGTAATCCAAATATTATGTATCTTGTATATATTATTATAAACACTTTTAATTTTATATACTCCAATTTTGTTTTTCTCAATTTCAAAGTAGTGAAATTATAATAAAAATGTTCATAGATTGTTTCATAATCAATTGAAAATTTTAAGTAGCATTATCTGAACATAATTATATATTACTGTAATTGTAGCCTTTTGTTTAATACATTGTGTTCACTAGGAACAGTTTCTCATTTGAAAATATTTCCATCTAGGCAGCCCACAAAAGCCATTCATTATTATGTACTTTGAATCAAAACTTAATGTTTGAGTTATCTTTCATTTCTGTACAATTGGCCATTTATAGGTTACATTCTTTACTTTCTTTTTTTCCATTATTTATTGTATAATGTTTTTTATTGATGCTGGATGCATTGTTGACATATACTTTGATTATTAAAAAATAAATTAAAAATAATATTGTTTGCATTTCTGTTTTCTTTAATGTTTTAGGATAGTAGAACAGAAACAAAAAGACATTGCTTTTCAGGGTTGCCATTAAGGTTTGGTGAAGATTGGAAAAAATTTCAACTATTTTATTCATTAGTTAATTGTAGCTAGATTCCTATTTTGGATGTTTATAAACATACTAAATATACATATTTCACATCTTAGTAGAACAGAATCAAAACCATTATGTTATTGAATTAAATGAACACCTTTTATTCAGTAATCTAAACTAGTGTCAATATATAATTAAGTGAAATTACCAAATCCTAATTAGAAAATGATTATAAAAAATAGATATATAGGTGACATGATAAAATACATCCGCTCTTGTATTGAATCCTTATGCATACTCTTTATCCTTAGAAAAAATTAGGCAGAATTAATTTCCAACAAGATGTAGTTAATGATTTGAATACTAATTCTGTTCCAAATAATGACTTAATAATCCATCCAGGCTATTTGCTAAGTTAAATATTTACTGTCAGTAAATCTTTAATGCTTTTTATTACCTCTAAAATTCGGGTGTTGACAGGATTGACAAAATATTAGATCATGGCCAATAATTTGACACACTTAAGTGTAAAGTTTTATTTTCAGACATTGATTTTTACCACTATTATTATCTATAAATCCAGACTTAATGGGATTTTAATTAAATAATTTACTATTTGGAATGAGATTATGATGAGATTTAAGATTGTAAAAATCATAAATAAACTTTACTCACACTCAATTTTAAATAAATAGTTATTGTTAATAAAATAATTAAAGATAATGTTTCTAAGATTGACTAAGGATACTTCTGCCGATTGAAAGACTGTATATAATAGTTAATTACTATTATATTTATTATTTTCTTTGTTGCATATATATATAAATATTCAACAAAAAAGCTATTATAGTTCAATAGAGAAAACTTGTTTAGTCTCACGTGAATTGTCATTTATTAGTAATTCCAGCCAACATCGAAGGCAAAAAGTTATCTCTGTTTTCATGGATATAATTTTTTTTTAATATCTATTCATTATTTTTATAACAATCTATGAAAATACTTTATTCAATATATATATATTGTAAGTTCAACTCAAAAAATATAAGATTTGTAATTAAAAGTAAATGTAAATAATATTCTTTAGTGAAATTATAGGCACTTTGGTAACTTATTATTTGTGTCAAGTATAGTTAATCAAAAGTATCCAACCAATTATTTTCTTTTTAGGAATAATGACTATTATTAAAGCAGGCAAAACTCTCTATACATATTGCCACTCAGTACAAGTCAGAGTAATCATAAGCAAGCATAAGAAATGGTGATCACATGATGTTTATTGGCTTAAAATAATGACTATTGTTAATTTATTTTAATTTTTTACACAAATAGATTGGTAATTGCATTTGATGAAGTTAAATACATGACTCATGGTTATATGATGTAAATAAAATAGAGTTTTTGGATTAAACCATATGTCAGTATTGATTAATTATCTATGTTTCATGAAATAGCATCCACTATTTTAAGGGTTAGCTTTTCAAACAAAAACTGTTAGATCTGAAATAGTAATGAGATAGAGCGTGAGGATGAGATTGAGTGTGAAGTAGTTGGAGCATTCAGAATATGTGGATTAACAAAATGATTATTTTCTTCAGTTTCACCATTAATTGATTTCAAGTTTATATTAGAAGAAATAAAATAAATAGTCTCCATAAGGCTGGAATACATTGGCTTCACCGGTTCTATTTAGACCAGTAGGTTCTTTTAATATTTCAGTCAACTTTAGTATTATCAAAATTTTGAAAAATATGATTTGAGAACCATAAAGGAGTCAATTGAAATATTAAAAAGACCAACTAGTTTAAATAGAGCTGATGAAGCATAACATATTTCAGTCTTATGAAGACCACTTATTTTATCTTTTTCTTCTAATATAAACTTGAAATCAATTAATAGTAAAACTGAAGAAAATAAACATTTTGTTAATCCACATATTCTGAATTCTCAACTACTTCACACTCAATTTCATTACTATTTGAGATCTAACCATTTTTCTTTGACAAGTTAACCTTGACAATGGTGGATGCTGTTTCATTGAATCGTTGGGAATTAATCAATACTAACGCACAGTTTAACCTAAAAACTATTTAATTTATATATATAAATGAAATATTATCTGGATAGATCCATGTCTAATTTATTGAAATACATATATAATTTAATGTTTATTTTAGATTAATGACTTTTTTCAAAATAATTATTATTTTCATTTTCTATTAATAGATTATTCATTATTGTCATACTCAGTGTTTACTCCATCTTTATAATTATTTTATATCATCTGTTACTCAATTGATGACCAATGAGATGTGGTTGAAATGTCATTTTATATATATATGTGGTCATGTGTATCAGTTGTATGAGATAGTGTGGATAGTTTGTGGGTGCATGAAAGTCTGAATTCAAATCCCCTATATATATATTAATAAATAATACATGGATGTACCCAGATAATATTTCATTTATGTCTGTATCGCATGAAAATCTTCAATTTAATATATATATATAACAACCATATAAATAATAAATATAATGTTAATTAACCATTATATGCAGTTTTTCAATCCACAGAAGTACTTTTGGTTATTTACTTAACCCTTTTCAAATGCTTTTAAATTCACAAAAACATAATGAAAGCAAATGTTGTGAACTCAAATCCCAGAAATCCCAAATTTTAATATTAGCAGCTGGTCTATTAATTATATTTATTTTATTTCTATTTATGAAATTGCCTCCTTAATTTTTCTTTTATTATGGTTTCTCTCTTCATGAAGACTCTTCACACTTTCAATATCAAACTTAAATATATATTTGTATGTCATTTTATGATCCAAGAAAACTGAAGCAGTCATTAAATCAATATTATTTTTACTTTTCACATGTTTATATAACAATTCATGCTCCTTTAATATTTTCTCTATACTGCACCTCAACTCACTTATATATGATAACATATATCCACAAAAACGTTAATACACAACATTACTTTTTTACTTGACAGGTATGACACTTTTAGAATTATTCACCAACTTATTAATATTATTTGCAACACAAAATGAAACATTAAACATATTCTTACATACATATATATATATATAATTCAATGACTGTATTTCTTCCAATCAATATATGTAATCTTATAATTGAATATTTGTAAATAAGTAGTCTTTGTCAACTAACACTTTGAAAGGCTAAGTATTAGTTGTCAAAAACTACTAGGATAATCAAAAGCACTCCTAAGTGGATAAAATTTTTAAAGTTATACTTTACATATATCTAATTACTGTATTTATAATTATTCAATTATAAGATTATATATATATATATCCCTAAAAAATTTCACCAGAGTATTTGAAGTATATAGAGAATAGATATCCATTTTTATTATCCTTCTTCAACTCCTTTAAATCATTACACTTGTTTTTTTGTTTTTTTTTAAATTGACAAAGTATTATTAATCTGTTCAATCTTATAACCAACTTCAAGTAAATCCTTGGAAAATATTTCAACATTTTTTGATTATCCCTTTGGTAATGACATAATTTTTCATTACAAAACAAAAAAAAACATCTAAAACTGTCCATTGTATGCATAATTGGTACTTTTGATTTACAATTTACATATCTTCTTTTTTTGCAATGGTTTGATTACTAATTTATAACTTATCATATTATTATCTCTTGTAATAAATAAATCCAAGTACTTAATACTTTTGTTCTGTCCTTTTTCAATAGTCCATTTCAAGCCATTCAAATTATTTAATTCCTATTGATATATTCAGAAACAAAAAGATCCACGTACATTTTTTAAATTTTAATATCTTTAAAAGTACACATATCTAAAATTTTATTTTCATATGTGGTCAAAACAAAATTGCAAGCCTGTGCAACAACAAGCAGACCCATAGGCCAACCTTTTGTCATTTTATAATATCCACTTTCTAAAGAAGCAATGATGTCATCAAAGAATCAATAACAAATTTTATAACAAATTTACAAACCCCTTTACTTTTTAACGCATGCTCGATGTTTTTTATGGAATCCTTGCTATCAATAAAACCATATATTTCTGTCACATCTAATGATGCAATAACATCACTCTCATTAATCGCTATATTTTTAATTCTATCTACAAAATCAAAAGATGAACTAATAGTATTTTCCCCAAATCCTAAAATCTCTTGTAACAGGCTTACCAATATATTTAGATGTCTGATATATAAACAAACCACCAAAATCAGTCATAATTCGCAAAAGATTTTCTTTTGTATGTAATTTTATATTTGCAAAAATAGGACATATCGCACATGAAGGATATATATTATAGTACACACTACTTTTAAAATATTGTTAACAAATTTTATTCTCTGACCATCCACATTATATTTTTCAATCAAAAAGAAACCAACTTTATCCATTTGCCCTTTTACTTTTTCAATATATGGACACTTTGTCATTAAACACATTCTCAGACCTTTATCTTTTTTCAAACAAATCTTATCCATTTTAAGCTTCTGTTTTTTATTCCAAAATGGCCAGTTCCTATCAATGTTCATATGGAATTACGGCAATTAATTTTTTCTTGTAATTTCATCAGCAATATGACTTTATCACCAGGAATCATTTCAAATGTATTTTGAACTGCTGCAGTTGATTCCAAATTATAATTATTCCAAGTATGGCCAACATATTTAGCTCTGTGATTTAAAACATAATTTTGAAGCAAATGTATCCTCTTATCTGACAAATTAACAAAATTCACATCATTATAAGTTTGTGGACACTATTTATTAAATAATACAAGCAATTTTATTCTAAAATTTATCATATAATTTTATTTCAAATAATTTAAATCTATTTTAACAAACAATTTTATATTCATCCTAAGCACGCCATTCATTTAAAACTATTAAATGTTCAATTGCTTTCAAATATTTCCGAATATTAAAAAAAAAAAAAAACTCTTTTTTACATTTCTTAAATGAACAGATAAAATGGACATGTCATTAAAAGTCAGCATCTCAATATTTGTATTATTATTTTGATCTAAGATCCATCCAATAATTTAAGCTTAAAGATGATCATATAGTAAGAATTTATCTTGTATTTTGTTCTCTAAATGAACAGATAACTTGGTTGTCATTAAAAATCAACAATATTTGTATCATTCAAATGATGATAAACTAAATAATCCTTCTGCCAGTCAGAAATTAGAGGTTGTTTTTTCTGGAATTTTTTTAATTCAACTGTTATTTTAAATTTCAGTACGATATTGATATATGATCTGTTCAACAGGCTGCATTAGCAAGTGGTCAAATGATGTAGATCTTTTCCATTTTTAATTTCCTAATGTAATATTTTAAATGCTATTGTTTTGAAATTCCTTTATAATGATTTCACTGTCTAAACAAAATATTTGTGATTGTTGATCTATGTATTAGGCAAAAGGCAATCATCAATCATTTGTATTTCCAGCACCTATATCATATATTTCTCCAAATTTTGGGATAAACTCTACTACTTATATCAGTGTGTACATTAAAATCTCCAAGAATAAAAATTTGATCTTTTATTGACATATCTGGAATAATGTTATCCAGCAAACAATAAAAACTTTCTGTGAAATTTCTGAATCTAATGTTGGAGTATAAGTACTAATAAAATGAGCATAGAAACCTTTGTACAGTCCAAGTTTTAATCACCATTCCTCTTTCATCGATATATGGAAGAATTTTAAGAGTAGAAAACGCTAAATTAGACTTTCTAGTAAATTCATCATTATAATATTTTCCTTTCACTGGATGATCTGCCCCTTAAAAAAAATGCATAGCCATCTACTTGTTCTATTTAATATTTTTCATCTGGAAGATGAGATTTATTAAGAGCAGCCATTTTGATTTTTAGTCTTGATAGGTCTTTTAGCCACTAGTGCTGTCCTCTATTATGATCTTAAAAATTTTACCCATTTCATGTAACTGCATTTTAACTATAATTATAATGCTAATACTTCCCCCCTGCTTTATCACTACTATTTTATATTATTTCTACTGCTTTAATAAGAACACATTTGGCAACCTAACCAGATTCTAGAAGACAGGTATATTAGCCCACATTTTTAAGCACCTTCCGTTGCTGTGGTAGGAAGTAAGATTTCCAAATAGGGGTGTCTTAAAATACAATCCTTGTCCAACTGAAACTGCTATCTCAAGTCTAGTTTTAACCTAACTTGTTATTGATTTAATCACTTTAAATAAACACCACTCTTACAGTTGCCAGCTTATTATAAAGCTTTCCCTATTCTTTCTTTTGTAATTTTTGGATGCTTAATATATGTATGAGAAACAGTAGATTCAGATATGCTATTTGTGTATTTAAAAATAGAAGTGTGATTGTACAGATGAATAATACCATTGTCACAATTAATATAGAGAGGTGATGAATGGCATTAGAAACTCATGATAATTATGCCCTAAATTAACTTATATAGCTAAAGAAGGAGACAGAATAGACTGTTTACATATAGAGGAGTATTTTCCCTCTGATGATCCAATATCTTCAAGCTAGAAGAAGGTAGGTTTAGTCAGACATTGTTTTTTTTCTCATTGATGTTCAGGTCTGAATGTCCTTTTGGTATCTGTGGAACCCACTGACAGTTGGAGCATTAACTCCTAACATCTTACATTTACTCAATAAATTAATTTTCAAAAAATAATGCAAGCAAAATTAAACACTACAATTTTTTTTTTTACTAGATGATGCAAGAAAATTTCAATAAATATAGAACATCGTATTGTCTGGAAGGATATTACATATTGAAGGAGATTGTCTTGTACATTCATTAGGTGTAAATTAACCAACTAACAAGTACTCATAAAATGCAATGATGACTATATGTAACTTAAGAATGAAAGTTATTAAAAAAATGTCGCTAATTTCAGAATAACTTGGAATAAGATATGCCATCAAAAAATTCTAAGGTTTGTATGCAGTAAAGCTATACACTAAATCCGACTGTAAAAACATTCCCATTTGGAAGTATTTTATATTTTAAAGAAAACAGGAAGAGATCTTGAGACTATATGACTGAGAAGAATAGTTATGGCAGGAACAAAATACCAAAGAGGCCAAGATGTCTTAGAACAATATAAAATAATTATCAGGAAATTTTAATACAGAAGATATGAAGCATAAGAAAAAAAGAAATTTTTAATATTTTTAAGATATTTTGAAGCAAAAAATTAATAATACATGAATAATTTAGATACAGATACTGTTTAAAAAAAAACATTTAACTGTTATATTTTACATAGCTGAAAAATCTCATTTATTTCTGAAAAAGGAGTAATGTTTGTTGCAATAAATAGCATTAGAAAAAGTAAAATAGTAGAATATTTTTTAGAAAAAGTAAAATAGTAGAATATTTTTTAGAAAAAGTAAAATAGTAGAATATTTTTTAAAAGGACAAATGCAGATTCTGAAATGTGGCTATTTGTAAAAAGAGTGGAAATATTTGTCTAAAACATCAGTAGAAGTTGGATACGATTAAGAGAAACCAGGTTTATTAATTCATATATATTTTTTAAAAGCAAAGAAATCACTAATCGCTGTATTGTTTGGGAGTTGTGAGTGCCAAGCAAGGATCAATGATGAGATCTTCTGAGCCCAGATTCGATGCTCTAGAAGCTGAGCCAAACTACACAAGGTATAAAGGCATTTAGCTTTATTGCTCAAGAGTTCTTTAGAAGTTGAAGCTCCAGATCTGCAAACACCAGAATCTATCCTGGGATCTCCCAATCCCCCCCAAGTCGGATGTTCTATCAATTGTGCCAAACCGCACAGGGTCAAATAAAGACAGATGCTTTATTGTGCGGGTGTTCATGTGAAATTCAAGCACCTGAATCAATCTCGAGATCTCCCAATCCCTCCCATGTCAGATGTTTTACCAACTGTGCCAAATTACACAGGATCAAATAAAGACATATGCTTTATTGGTTGGGAGTTCATAAGAAATTCAAACACCTGAATAAATCTTGGGATCTCACAATCCCCAAGTCAGATGTTCTATCAATTGCACCAAACCATACAGGGTCAAATAAATACATATGCTTTGTTGCTTGGGAGTTCTTAAGAAATTCAAGCACCTAAATCAATCTTGGGATCTCCCAATCCCCCCCCCCCCAAGTTGGATATTTTACCAACTGCGCCAAACCACACAAGGTCAAATAAAGACATATATATGCTTTATTGCTTGGGAGTTCATAAGAAATTCAAGCACCTGAATCAATCTTGGGATCTCCCAATCCCTCCAAGTCTGATGTTTTATCAACTGCACCAAACCACACAGGGTCAAATAAAGACCTATGCTTTATTGCTTGGGAGTTTATAAGAATTTCAAGCACCTGAATCAATCTTGGGATCTCCCAATCCCCTGAAGTCAGATGTTTTACCAACTGTGCCAAACCACATAGGGTCAAATAAAGACATATGCTTTACTGCTTGGGAGTTTGTAAGAAATTCAAGTACCTGGATCAATCTTGAGATATCACAATCCCACATTCATATGCTCTACTAGCTATGAACAATTCAATAGATACATACTTTTAGCCATAGCACTGCAAGCACTTTTCATATATTAAGGCATCATGGTGCAGTGATCAATGCATCTGCTAGATATGTATGAATAGGTTCAAATGTCCAGAATACTGACATGTATGAATTGAGATTCAAATATCCAGAAAACAGATTTTTTTTGTTATTACCCACCACCATCATAGATACCCACTTGTGTAATTTATTTGCAAAATGTTCATCTACATTTTTTTAGGTAGAATAACAAACATGGAAGAAAAAATTCATAAAACTAACAATACTAATTTTAGCTAGCTTTATGAATCTTTTTATTTATTGTTCATATGTTCAAAGGATAGTGGAGATGTATTTGTGCTATTTTTTGCCTTACATACATGGATTATATGCTAGGGGGCTAGCATATCATACCATGATTATGGTCTCAATTTCAAACTGGGCCAGGTGATTTTTCTTTTTAAATTTTAATCAAACTGAATATGTTTTTTTAGACAGCTAGCCCAGATAATCATCCATTATTAATCAGTAAATGCATATTTCAATATTCCTAAGTAGAGATGAAAATAGATAGAAAAATTTTTCATACCATCACTACTTACGTATTGACAATCTAAGTGAATATTATCGCCACTTTCACAGTCTGTTGGAGGGGTGCTTATTGTCCAGTGATTTAAAAAAGACTGCTTTACTACATACATATACTTTAACATATCCATTCCACCTTACCAACGCTTAAATATGGTTTAATATTTTGCTTAATAAATGATGAGGAATAGTCATTATTATATTTGATAATTGTGTGGTAGAATTGAGGTAACAATTGTGTGAGTTGCAAGAATTTGTAAATTTAACAATAGTAATTAAATATTAATACATATATAAAAAAGATGAATGCCTATGACAGGTTATAATCTAAGTCAACCATGAGTGCTAGTTCATCTAGAAATACATCTTTTTTCAGATAAGTGTGCATAATGGTGTAGTACTTTAAGTATATCTACTATATTACATATGTCTAATATATTACACATAGAAAATGAGAAACAGAATTGGATTAATGATGCCATATGCTGTGTTTAATAAAAATAGGTATAATAATCTTCAATTAAATTTAAAAGTTTTCATCTGGTTTAAAAACGATATAATAATTTCTAGCCTAATAAATGATTAATAATAAAAGATGAATATGTTTAAACAAAGAGCTTAGCCAATCACCTCTCTGAAGAGTGCCAAAAGCATGAAACCATTGGTATGGGAGTAGTTTTCAGATAGAGATATTTTAAATGCTTTCTCTTGCTATACATTTATCTCAAAGCTTGTTGAGCAATTAGTAAAGTTCTTTGTTTATTTCCTGCAAGCTTAAAAAAGAAATGGAGTCATGTGATTGATATACGACTATTTTTTATTTTTTTATTGACTATGAATATGCTTATCTAACATGGGTGATGTCTCAAATATATGAGTATAAAGTTTGGCACTTGCATATCAAATTACATCAATTTAATATCAATCGTCTCAATAATAAAATATTACAGCAGTTTCAAGAGTGTTGCATTTTTTTAAGTAATTATGAGAGAATAGCTAAAGATAGCTACAAAAATAAAGCAAGTTATGAATCTAAAAAAAAGACATTTAATTTTAGATATAATCTTCTTGGTATTGTTCTAATACTTTACCTAACCTTCAAAAAACTCTTATTGTAAAAAAGAAAAGCATTATTTTTGTCTCAGCCATTTACTCACTTTTTACTTTTTTAGCATTATTATCATCACATCCCAAAATGAATATCTTTATATAATATTTCTGGACCAACTGATGATTGCTGGTTTAGCATGAAATACGTATATTGGTGATTATTTATCTTTTCAGCATATATGTGCTTGAGTGTATCAGTGTTATTAGATAGACTGGAGAGTGGTGGGTTGTGTGAAAGTCTGTGTTCATATACCCTATATATAAATACATAGACACAGGTATATATATAATAAGCCTGTGTTTCAGTTATAATATTTCTTTGTGAATATGTTTTGCAGACTGTTCGTTTATCGGCACATGAAACATGCTGACCATTAATAATCGTATCTTTGGTGGTGTTACTATTTTAATTACTGAAATCAATAGAAAATGTAGATGTTATCTAGATTGTAATAAATTTGAAGTGGGCTATGGATTCTGTTCTATTTCTTATAGGCGATCTACCTTCATTTATAAGTTTATTTACTGATATTCTTCTATATTTTATGTCTATGCGTTTATGTTAACTTCTATTACTATATATCATTTCTAAACAATAAAATTTGTATATTAATTAATATGCCTTCATTATTTCTCGGCTTTGAAAGACAGTTATATAAAAATTGGTGTAAAAATTTGGGTCTCGCATCTGTATAAACTTTCTACATATACTTGTATTTGCTGATCGCTTTTCTCCGTGAAAGTGCCATAGAAATGTAACACTACATTTGTTTTATTACATGCTAATTATGGTGATGATACAGATATTGTAATGCTTTTATTCGCTAATCGCTTCCTCCGTAAAACTGCTTTTTGAATATATGATCTTTAACTATCGGATTAACGCTAAACTTTAAAATATGTATCAAAACTGCTTAGAAATTGAATAGTATTTACCGTGAAACTGAGAGAATGTAAAAGCTATTTGATACTTTATGTAATTAAAAGTAAACAAATTTATAAAAAAAAATATTTTTGTTAAATTTCGTAGTTTACTGTTAATGGATTTTTTACTGCCTGATATTTCCTGCCAATGTTAGTTTTTACGATGATTTCATGCAGCAATATGCATTCATAAATATATGCGCGCTATGGATGTATGTTTATATGTTCGCATTATATATTTATATAATTAGATACACATATTTATACATCCACACTTCAGCAAACTAACGTACTTATATACATATATAATTGAGGTGTTGTTTTTTTTCCTATAAGTGCTTTTTTTTTCCGCGCATGTTTTTTACTAATTGTTTTAATTTTTAGTTATTTTACATTCATCACTTGCTTCAGATGTCATAAAAAGTTGAATTGTCTTCATCTTTCTCGTCTACTTATTTACCATCACCAATTGAAAATTTTTTTAAGATTATAAGTTCAAAGTTGAGCGTCTTTTTCTTGCAGCTTACCATTAATATTCTCCAAGGGTCTGTATATACAATATGAGATTTTCCCAGGGCCTGATGGAGAGCTCCCCTCTGCTTTAGCTTTGCTGGATGCAGTATTCCCCCTCCGAGCAAAAATCTGTTTTTCTTGAGTATAATAGGTACTATTAATATATTGAACTGCTAAAGCTGGTGAGAATTTTAAATAAATTTTTGATGTTGTCTGATCTTATAAAGAAAATGGGAAGATAAAAAAAAAAGTTGTCGACTATGGCAGCTTGTAATTGTTTCTGTAATAATCGGCCACCTGCGAGTATTCATCTGGATATTTTTCTGTAGTTTATCCCCCTTCCCCTTCTTATCTTACATGTAACCTTTTTTTGTATTATTATTTTTTTTTTGTTATAAATCTATAAAACTTTAATCTTGATTTTGTTTTTTTAAAGTTATTAATTAATTGAAAAGATTACATTTAACTTAACATAATTACTACGATCTCTAATAGGATTACATATTCATGATTTTTAACTAATATAAAATTCATCCTTTTAATAATTAATGTAAATCTTAAATTATCGTTTATTGTATAATGCAGTACGTTAATAATATTTTATAATAAATAAACATTATTATAGACAGGTCATTTAAAAATGAATCATGAATTTTTGCTAAAAGTATGGGGAAATAGTTCTGAATACGTATATATATATTTCTTATATAGATTAGAAGTTATATATATAAATGTGCGCATATATGAAAATGGATGATTTTTTTCGATTTTTTTTTTTTTCGGCTTTAATTTTGAAAATATATAAGCTTATAATTACGAAATTTGTAGTCATATCTTTAGAGATGAAAATAAGATGTACAATATATATTTGATAAGTAATCCGTAGTGGGAGACAATTTAAACTTATGATGTTAAAAAATTATGAAATTTAAACTTATGATGTTTTTTGCAAAATAATAATGACGTTTTTATTACGTTCAAAGAAAAACTAATTCATTATATTATTTTGGAAATACAATATTCTAAGTAAACTTTGCCCCAAATTCCACAAATGCTAAGATTGACTTTAGATGAATATATATGTATTACATAAATTTGTTTTATAAATGCCGTACTTTTTTATCAAGCACTTTTATGCAAAGAATGAAAAACAAAACATTATTGCGCCTAAGTTAAGATTACCTTTTTTTTTTAAAAAAAATTTAAAACCAGGACATTTGAAATAGCTCAGATAGCATGGATATAGTCGCTGTCTAGAAAATAAGTTGAAAAAATATTACGGTTTACGGAGTATGTTTATCTTTTTTTGTTTTTAAATGAAGGAATAAAACAAAAGAATCAAGTGTTGCATTAGAACAAAATGGTTTTAATAAATAAATACAAACGTCCTTATAATTTTCTAAACTGTACTGGTTACATTTCACAATTGACAAGGACAAATGGCCCAAAAACCAGTACTCTATTGATAAAACAGTCCATATGCTCATCTTCGTATAAATACTTGTGATATATTACAAAAGTAATAAATACAAAACAATGGTAGTTTATAGGGCTATTTAGACAGCTATGAGTGCTTACATTTTTGAGGAGACCTGATTGCTGAAATGCATTTTTGTATTTATTGGTATAGTCTTCTTTTTCTGTGCTCATAAACCCTATATATTACATATATAGACACAGGTATATAATAAGCCTGTGTTTCAGTTATTACATAGTAGAGATGTCTGCCCATCCCTTGTATATGTATTGAATGGATTATATCCTATACATGAGGGATCAGGTTGATCTTAGGTCAGCATGGAAGTGACAAGAATCTCCGCCTCAGGGTGGCCTTTGAGCATTCCATCATCATATTTTCAATTGGATGGAAGGTTGAAGCGTTGGAATGTGGAGTGGATTGAAGCCTGCCCATTAAAGTATGAAGATTGGCTATCTTAATATATATCTGAGCACTTATAGCATATGTGTGTAGAGATGATAATCTGGACCAACTGATGATTGCTGGTTTAGCATGAAATACGTGTATTGGTGATTATTTATCTTTTCGACATATATGTGTTCAAGGGTATCAGTGTTATGAGATAGAGTGGAGAGTGGTGGGTTGTGAAAGTCTGTGCTCATATACCCTATATATTACATATATAGACACAGGTATATAATAAGCCTGTTTTTCAGTTATTTAAAAAAATCAATTAAAAATTAGTCTGAAAAAAAAAAAATATGCGATTTAGTCTGTATTTTAATTAAACGATAGATTATTTTTCTGCTAGGTCATATCTAATCAAATTTTAATAATGGGTATACAGGAAGTTCACTTTCTTATCAGTGTAATGTCAGATGAAAGGCCTCCAATGTCATGGAAATATAAAACAACGTAAGAATTCAGAAAATATTTTGCATTTATTACATAGTCTTTTCCCATCCAGTTATTAAAATGTTTACTAAGGCAATAAACCTAAAGCATGTGTGGTTGAAAATGCGAAAGTAGAGACCTCTACAGGTCTTAACCACAAGCTTACTATTAAAATGACAAATTTTGAAAATGCACCCAACTATGATTAAATGTGTCTGCATATGGGTGGAATTTACCTGCTTTAGAGTCAAAATACCTATGTTTATGTATATGTTTGGCTATATAAGAGTTTACTGAAACCGTTTTACCAATTCTATCTTAGTTTTATTTAAAGTTGACAAAGATAATTAATTTTAATATACAAAAAAATCATACCAGTTTGCTGTTATGTTAAAAATATTTATAAAAAAAAAAGGAATATTATTGATTGTTAATAGATATAAAAAATTAACAATAACTAAAGTAAAAACTAGTATAAGTTACAAGTGTGAAATATTTTATTCCAAATATATTGATGAGTAATAACATATGTTGACCACATATTAGCATGCCAACATTATACCCAAAGCTTCGTAATGTTAAGAGATATATAAGTTGTGAAACATAAAGTGTTTTTATAAACTCCACCACTATAAAATGGTTAAAGACATTAATTTAATGTTTTAATAAGTATTTTTTGGTATAACATTGTTGGTTGAACCCAAGATAATAAACATAAAATCATTTTGTGGGGTAACTAGTAGTTTATATGAGATCTAATTTGAGCATTCAGTATAGGGTATAAGTTGAATCTTTACATTACAAATTTTAGGCATACAGGACATCTTATGACAAAATATATATTTTCTTTTGGTATATCTTATGATAAAAGACATTTTAGTGATGACATAAGGGCTCATTAAAATTTATGAGGTAATTCTAAAATTAATATAGTAGAGCAAATTTAGTGGCAATTAATTGTTGCTTGATTATAGTATTCTGTTATATAGTTATTTTATCTATCTTTGGGTACATAACTTCAAAATATGAACTTTTTTTTTAAGAAAAGAAAATGAAATTATTTAAAATTAGATTAGAGTTCCGTCTTATATGTGTAACTTGATTAATATTTCTAATAGCAATTCAATTCTTGTTAATAATATTTATAAACTGTAGTATATAAAAAATGTCAACTGTGAATGGAATATTAACATAATAAGGCAGTACATTTTTATGCTCCCAGATATCTTTAAAATACACTAAAATTATGGCATTAATAACTTATAAAGTTAAAATTAGTAGTTCAAAATGAATTGTAACAATATACATTAACATTTTATTTCAATCTTATTAAATAAAATTAAAAACTATTTAAATTTGAGTTATGTATATATTCATAATTTTCATATTTGCGAACTGAAATCTATCAATACTTGCAAGTCTAAGCATAATCTCATAGAATGTCATTAAACATGAAAACAAATGATTGCTCTAGAAGTCATATAATGTTCAACACCAAAAGGAAAGGTGGAGCATAACAATTCTATTCAGTTGATTCAACAATTTATCCAATTTCTTTAATAGCGAATCTACTCGCAAAACCTTCAATTTTTTAGTGCTTCCACATTCAGCACTATACAGAGAGACCAGCAATATTTTTTTGTACTTATAGTTAGAAAGAAAACCAAAATGTTTACCGATTGTGACGTCAATGCAGAAATTTTAACTGGGTCTGTTTGTCTTGATTATCAATGAAAGATGTGCTTAGAAATTAGTCATCAATATCAAAGGAGGATTAAAGGTACATAAGTGATTCCTTACAGTTGGAACAAGATGAACAAACTGAATGATTATAGACTGTTTATCAAACTATTAGAAGCTAGTAGTGTCCCATCTAATTTAAATTTATTACTTGAAGAAATTATTTATTTATTGAAAAAGCTAAGCGAAATTTAGATCTTTACTGTCTTCTAAACATTTATCCCATTTTAAGTTACAATTGTTAATATTAAATTTTTTCACCAATTTTAAATTTTCTTTTATATTTTCAGGAATTGAGAAAAGAAATCATAATACAAAAAAAAAATAAACCAGATGTCACATGACCTAATTTAAACAAGCTTATATTACAAATATTATATACACTGGTCTGGGGTTAGGGATATTCTGCAAAGCTTGTTAAGAGCTTATTTGCTAGCTTTTATATAACATATATAATGTACACACAAACAATTATTAATGACGGGTAGTTTTATAATATATTACAATAGTTAGAAAAGGCAATTTTTTTAAAGATTTTAGTATATTAAAAAATTATATGTTAAATATTTAACAAAAAAAACACTGAAACTCTACAAATCGTATGCTAACTAACAGATGTCAACCAAACTTATAAATAAGTCAAAGGTTTAATAGCTTATAAAATATCCTAATGAAAAAATTTTACTTATGTTATCATGGTTTCAATATAATAGGTGAAAAAAAAAATGGTTTATTGGATTCTGTTAGACAGGTGATGTATTTAAAAATGAATTTTAAAAATTTAAACCTTATTGCATGTAAGAAATGGTGCCTTATATCTGGTTTATCATAATAATAGAATATCCAATTCAAGAATTAAATATTCATTTATTGGTTTCCAGATGTAAAATAAGTCAATTTGTTGTCTTGCATTGGTGGCCGAGAGGTCAGTGCGACTGCCTTGCACTTGCAGGCAGTTGCCCGGGTTGCGGGTTCGCGTCCCGACCGATGCTATGACACTTAAAAAATAATAATAAGTCAATTTGTTTAATTGAATGAAGCTGTTGTACTCAATCTTCTGCTTGGAAAAGAACATCACATGATGTCTCAAATTATTGATCATGTGATGATGATACTGAAAAAATGTTATATTGAGCACATATGCAGGATAGTAATAGGATTTATATGAAGATACATTTTTGGTACGTGAAGTTACATATATTCATATATTTTACATATTTATATTTAAAAAACAAACACGATAATTAGTAGTTCTTTTTTTTGTTCTTAGGGAGGGTTTTATGTTATGTCCTAGACTATCATATATTAAGAATAAATGTCTGAATGCCTATGTGATAAAAACTTTTTTCCCACTTGTTAAAATCGACTGTCTTATTCAATGAATATAATGGTATTTATTTATTCATGTTGTATATTAAAAAAATCATCTATTGCTCTCCCACATATATAAGAAGAATATGGATCCAAAATCATTATTATTATTACTATTTTCATTATTTTGCAAGAAAAAAGTATAATTCACATGTATAATTCATTTTATAATTTAACTATGCTTAAAGTTTATGTCTGCTGAGAATTAAATAATATTTTAAGGTTTTATAAAAGGGTTAGTATCTTAAACAAGATCTGCAATTGATGTATCAAGTAGTATACGCTTGTGAATTGAATTGCAATATTTTCTCTGGATAAATACTAAATTATGAGGATGGAGACTTATGGAAAAATGATATGGATCAACTAATGAAGGCAGGTTTTGCCCAAAATATATTTTGTGGATCACTTGCTTTTTACAGATATCTTTAACTATAAGTTTAAAATGTATTAAATTTAGAAGTGTTATTATGCATTGCAATAATGTAATATAAGGAATATTTTGTTAAACAAACATCTTACAATTTAATGTACACTTCATTTTTAAATCATATGTTTGTAGTTTATCAAAGTAACTATAAGAATATCATTCAATTAGTTATGAGTATTTTTGATTAGATTTATTTAATAATTTATAAATGAATATTCGCTATTTTCTGTGATGTCAATCCTTTTGTCTACTCATTTTTATAGCTCTTTCTAGCTGAATAAACATCAATGTTGACAGAAGCAATTCTCAAAAATATTCTTAAAGTCAAGTTAATGCTGTGATTTGTTTTAATATTTTCATAAATATTTTTATATATGTATATATAATTAAATATATCATAATGCTATACTAGTACTGATTAAATAATAAAAAAAGATCATATAACTAAAATAAATACTAGCCAAAAAATAACTTTTACTAAAATTCTCTCACGAGCATAGTTTTTTTTTTTATATATTAACAAATAGACCTTTTCAAATGAAATTCAACTAGAAACAAACAATATATATATATACACTTGGGTCTCTTTTTACATGGACTTATTTAACACGATTTTGGAGTTACGTGATTCCATATTTCACCGGAAGTCGAACTCCGATAAGGCGTTATTACTTTAAATAATAAGTTTCGCGTATATTGAAAGTAATAGCACATTATTGGAATTCGACTTTCATCTTAGTGATTTCAATATTTTCAGTGCTTTATAATAGTAAGATTTTATGCAATAATGAAATTAAAATCATGATTTCCACATTTTATGTATACACACATTAAATTTTACAAGATTATAATGTAAATTTGTTCAAACATTGTGCGTGTTAATTTTGCATTTTAAATCACATTCTGTTTTTACTTTTTAAAGAAGAATGTAATCAATTATTAATCATTTAGTGTCCACAAGTTTATTTTTAATCAGTAATAGCAGTGAGCACAATTAAAATTGAAAATTAAAAAATTAAAGACAAAATAAGAATTTAATTTTTAGTTGTTAGATTTCACCAGAAAACCATTAACAACATGAGAGTGACGTTGGCACTAGTTGTATTTTCTCATGTGAAGAATCTGATTTTTTTACGAGTTTGCATGAACTGTTTATCGGAAATCGCGATAATAATTAAAACGTGTATAAAAAATGTAAATTACTGTAAATTATGCATAAAAATATATTTTTTTCAATAAAATTAAATATTATAGTTAAAAAAAGTTTGTCTTGTATCAATTTTTTTCAAATTTGAAATTTTTTATTAGTCATATTTTATTTCCTTTTTTTTTTTTGCACGAATTTTGAAATAATTTTACGTTGGTGCTTTGCTTTTACACGAGTTTTGAAAAATCTCAGTCCGTATCCCCCCCTTTTCAAGCTAAGTTATGTCTACTTTTGCGCAATTTTGTTTGCGCGTGTTTTCTGAGGAACCTATCTATTGCGTAAAACGAGACCCAGGTGTATATATATATATAAACAAAACATAAACAATCTTCTCATAATTCACTTCAAAATTTACCTACCCTTAATATCAAAGAATGTCTTCATGAGATTGATGGACTCAGATTCAAGAAAATTTATCATCATAGTTTCTTCGACTCTTCTTTTTTCCCTAAAAAAATCACCTCTTTATTGCCATACAATATTTTATGACCTGTATTCAGTTCTTGACTATAGAAAGCTCAGTTATGATACTTGTTTTTAACTCTAATTTTTTATACATTAACTTTTTCATTAATGCTAACTTTACTTTGACCTGTATAAATTTTATGTCAACTGCAAGAAATCTTATAAAGTATACCAGGAATAGATTTATCATCAATCAACTTTTCTGAACTATTTAATAATGAATTTAAACCAAGGTCATTTTTTCCAAGGAACTGTCATACCACTCAGTAAATGATTATTCTTATAAACCAGTCTATATATTGGTGTCTTATATAGTAAAGAAATGAACTCTTTATTCTGACTAACAATTAAATTTTTATTGATATCAGAGCTATAGATATTTTTATTAAATATAATATTTCTAATAAATTCATGAAAATCAAAGTCTATAATCAGAAATAAATTGACTATCAGTTGATAGATTAAAAAGTGTTAATGTATTTCTTTCTATTTTAAAGTAACATCAATATTTTTTGCAGATATTATTAATGTTATTCATGATTTACTATTATTTATGAATAATAATGTGTCTTATCTTTAATCCATATTAATATCTCAAGTCTGTCATGTGTATGCAAATTTATAATTTTATCATTCCAAAATCTGTATATTTCAAAGTTGAAAATTTTGAAAGTTACATTATATATTAAATGCACACGGGATTTTGACTTAATAAAGCTTTTTATTTATCAATGCTTTGGAAACATTTTGTAACTTAATTATGAACTAATTCTTTAAATTGTATGTAAACATTTTAAGGAATCAATTTTGATTCATTTTTTAACTCAAGTAACATTATTAATCTACTTAATTAAAAAAAAAAAAATCAAAATGAATTAATATCATCTAATTTCTCAAACTTGAACACTTTTTTTTTTTAAATGTCATAGCACCGGCCGGGACGCGAACCCGCAACCCGGGCAACTGCCTGCAAGTGCAAGGCAGTCGCGCTGACCTCTTGACCACCAATGCAAGAAACATTTGAAGACTTTATCTAAATTTTTAATGAAAAAGACAAATTTTGTCCTTTCTTTATCATCATCTTGTAATTTCTTAATGTATCAACTATATATTTAGGATATGAAAGGTCCCGCACGCTAGTAATTTTCCATTATAGTGTTATTTACTTTTGTAAATTGATACTAAATTATTTTTGAAACACAAGCATGGAGTTTAGATATAATATACAGGATTTCAACATAGATGTTCAAGCTACCTTCAGCTATCCAATCATGTGTATTGGTTATATGGGATAGCATGGATAACTGAAGGGAGCTTGAAAGTCTGTGTTCAAATCCCTTATATTAAATTATTATTTGTAAAATTTACATAGAAACACTTTTGAACTTTTTTCTATACACTGTAATATTTTCATATATAATTGCTTTAGTTATACTTTTGAAAGTTGTTTTTCTTATAGAATCATATAACATAACTTCTATTCAAAGGAGAAAATTCTACTATGATTTTTAATATGGAGATTGTAATTCTTATACAGATCAACCATAGTATTGAGTGATGCCGAAATTACTGTCAAAAGATCTTCTGTTTGCTATATAAGTTCTCTTTTTATTACTCCTTTTTCTTATGTTAAATGGTTGTAATCTAATGTATTACATTACATATTTTAGTTCTAGCTATTGTTGTAAGATGGCAGCTGTAGTTAGTTGAGAAAAAGAATTATTTTGCTCAAGTATCAGGAAATAGATTTTGTCCATTATTTTACATTACATTGGTAATGACAGCAAAATACTTCTTTTTTCAAAGTTTTTTTTTTACTTTATAAATATTATTTTTATATGAGTATGTAATATTTATATGCAGCGTT
Organism: Epiperipatus broadwayi; assembly: GCA_028023455.1. Classification (NCBI taxonomy): domain Eukaryota; kingdom Metazoa; phylum Onychophora; class Udeonychophora; order Euonychophora; family Peripatidae; genus Epiperipatus; species Epiperipatus broadwayi. The sequence continues at coordinate 3,501,847 of JAQFVV010012461.1, read as the reverse complement.
TTAAAAAATATATTTTATTTTTATATTACCTTTATGAACTGTTGTAAACTTATGACATGAGAGTCATAAAATATTTTATATCGTGATGTTAAAACTTTTTTACTTCTAAAAATATTTTTAATACAATCAATTATGTAATTATCAAAATATAAAGATAATTATAGCTTATAATATTGTGAATGAGAGCACTTAAGCACCTTTTATCAGCTTATTCCTTAATTTCGGTATAAGATGTCATATAATAACCAAATGTTATATATATTTAATTAGAAGGGACTTGAATTCAAACTTTTAAGCTCTTTAGAGCTATCCACTCCATCTTATACAACTGATGCACTATACCACATACATGTGAAAAGATAAATGATCTCCCAATATATGTATTTTGTGCTGAACCAGCATTTATCAGTTGGTCTAGATCATCATCTCCCACACATATGTACAATCTGTGTTCAGTTTGTATTTTGTTATCAAATCTACAAACTGTAATGGATGAGCTTCAATCTTCTCCATCAAAGTTTGTAGATTTGCTATTTTAATATAAACTCAGAACTCATTGTATATATGTGTGGGGGGTGGTAATCTGGACCAGCAGATGAATGCTGGTTCAGCACCAAATGGAGATTACATATCTTTTTTATATGTAAGCCGAGGCATGTATTGATTGTATACGATGGAGTGGATAGCTATAAAGAGCTTGAAAGTCTGAGTTCAAGTCCCTTTTAATTTACATTAAGTTTTGTACAGTTAATATACATATATTTAAATATTATATATACACACACACAATCTTATGTTTCTTTAAAGGTTTTCAATCAATTCTAAAAAAAACTGCAATACAACTAAAATGTCAGATTGTGTGTGTGTATATATACATATATAATTTAAAAAAATTGTGTCAAGAGTCAACTTACCTAAAGATAATTCACATTAGGCAGATTCAGCTTGTTTTATATCAAATTACCAAATTTAAACAAAGACAACTATTAAATTAGGCCGTTATATAGCATATATATACTAGTAGCGATCTCATTCGTAATATTTGTAATAATAAATATATGTAAATAATATTTTTTCATATATACTATTAATCTTAATGTAGTTTTGATTATTTATCTGTAGGAAAGTTAAAAACAGCATCGCACTGACTCAAAGATTATAAATAGCTCAAATATGAGTTTAATACGTCATCATATTTCAGAAGGTTATAATGGAACAATATTTTGATAAATCTATATTTTACAACAGATATGCATGATAAAGTAGAAAATATGAGAAATTGAGTAAATTAGATAGTATTATATAGACTAAAGAAATGAAAGAAAAGAATACTTTCTTAAAATTTTTTACAATAATTTTATCAGATTATATACTGATAAATTATAAATATTTTATTAAACTTTTGGAAATAAACTTCTAACAATTAACCTAAGATCAGAGTTGTAGGTGACAGTGTGGATATAAATACATGCTACACATTGAGTAATCACTGTTTATTTTCAAGGTTGTTAAAATTAATAAAATTTCTATCAGCATTATCTTATGAAATTGTTGGCTGATTAGACTGAGACTTTTCCAAAATCATGCTAATGTAATGTTTCACCCCTCCCAAATGTCATTCATTCAACCATTGTCCATATAAGTACATGTAATTCAGATCAAAGTAAGGTCTTTATATATGACTAGTCCTTTTCATTGTTATGAGAGGAAATTATTTACATATTTAGTAAATGATTAGAAAGTGTGGTTTGGAAAGGATTTTTATAGTATGTACATTTGAATATTATTACTTCATAAATATTATTTATTCTGAATATTTTTTAAATTAATAGAATTTCTATACACATGCATGCATGTGTTTTTTGGTAAGAAGATACTATTTTAAAAATGTAAAATGGCAAATCATCTGAAGATGATCAAACAAGTATGCGAAAAATCAATAGAAAAAATAAGTTTTATATTTATTTATCAAATACCAATAATATTGGCATCAGCATGGGATTTGGGTTTTCATCATCAGATTTTCAGTGATATTGATGGCTGAAAAGTTGGATGTTGGAGTAGATTGAAACCTGTCCATTAAAGCATGAAGATTTGCTATCTTAATATAAACTGAGCACTGATTATATATGTGTTGGGAGATGATAATCTGGACCAACTGATGAGTGCTGGTTTAGTATGAAATATGTATATTGGTGATTATTTATTTTTTCTACATGTGTGGTCATGTGTATCAGTTGTATAAGATAGTATGGATAGTTGAAGGGTACTTGAAAATCTGAGTTCAAATCCCCTATACTTAACAAATACCAATGAAATTGTTATTTCAAATAATTGCACTATTACATCTACATCATTATTATTATTGTTCTAGAAGCTATGACAGAGAACGTTTAAATAATTATAGAATTATTAGTTTTGGGTCAGTTTTTTAGAATTTTTTTGCTAATGTTTTACATTAGAAATGAAATCTATCTTTAAAAAGGACTTCTCCCCCCCCCTCCTCAATTAGGAATCAATCTAAAAATCTTAGATTGATAGATTAAATAACTGAAGCAATTTAGATATCATCGATTATGATATAAAGATGTTAAACTTTTATATAAATAAGTTTATTATTCATAATAATAATAAATGTCCACTTGCAGTAAATGAATATGGTTATTTCAATTCCAGAAAAAAGGAAAGAAGAGAGAAAAAACTATCTTATAAATTGCTTTTGCAATGACCGTACAAACCAATATGTCAATCACAAATGTATCTACATGTAAAACATGACCATTTTTCTCTTTATTTGGTTTTTTATGGAGTTCTGTTAGTTTTTTCAGCAGAAACTTTCTCTTTCTGAAACACTTCAATACCATTCCCAATAGAAGTATTTGACATCGCACTTATTTAAAATATCTTTGAGATAATCCTTATATTGTAGACAAGAATCTACTGCTCGCATAAAGATCATGCGTATGTTCACCATAATAGACTCTTTTAGGAAATCTTGCATTATTTGTTTGCTTTTATATGTGCAATCCAAAGGAGATGTGATTTTACATTTGTGGACTCTATAGTATAATAGTCAACAAATTATAGAACATGTTGATTGGTTTCATGAACTTGTCATTTTATTTTTTTAATTTTACAGGGTCCTTAAATGAAACTTTTCTAATGCCTTTACATTGTTTCAATAGGGTATCCATGTTCCGTGTCCGTGTAATAAATTACGTAAAATAACAGTTCTGTATACTGTATACCTCTGACTTCACTGCAATGAAATATTTTATTTTCTAATTTGTTAAAAGCAGGAGTATTAAAAGGTCCAAGTCCTTATGAAATATCTGGAGTAGTTTTAAAATATGGTAGTGATGTGTTAACTTCAAAAATATTATAATTTTTTTTTAAAATATATGAACCCATAAAGTTTTGCCAACAGTCTTAAAAATGATTTTATTATTTGAATTTTTAAAAAATAATGGAAATAGATAAGATTGCAGTTATTACCATGGAATATCATTATTATCCACTACAGCAAAGATACTTTCAAGAATTTTGTCGAATAGGTTGTTTTCAGTTATAAATGAGTGGTTACCGAAAGATTCATTATGGTTTTAGGGAATCAAGAAGCACTATAGACATGATTTTGTTGTCAAGCAAATGCAAGAAAAGTATCTGGAACAAATGAACAATATATGTATTGCTTTTATTGATTTGGTCAAAGCATTTGATTCAGTTGATAGGATGGGCCGGTGACATTCTTTGCTGGAATGAGAAGAAATGTTATTATTACAAGTGAAAAATATGAGGCATTTTAAATTAAATCTGGTGTTAAACGAGGTTGTGTACTTGCTTCAACATCCTTTTCAATTTTTATGGCATTAATCTTTGCAATTATTTTTAGGTTGTTTAATGAAACAGCAATTAAGATTAAGATACAAGTTTGATATTCAAATTTTTAATTTGAATCAATTAAAATTAAAAACAATAACTTCTTTTTGGATTATATGCTGGTGGTTATGCTATTTTTGGTAGTTCCAAGAACAATCTGCAGTGTTCTTATTGGTTTATTGATTAATGTTCAACAAACTTATCAGCCAGTGATAGAAGAAAAATCCTCTGCAACTTTTAGCCTGGTTATCAGCTGGAGAACACCACTTTAAGCCCCTTGGTAGTTTTATAAGTAGAAAGGTCAACTTAGATGTTGAGGTACATTATTCATACAGCTAGTATTAATATTAAATTGATAAGTATGATTTCTCAGTAGTAAAATATATATCAATCTTCAATAAGAATACATAACATCTTAGATGATTTCAAGATAAAAAAATTTATGTTTTAACAATAAGACACCTGCATTTATTTGTAAATTGCTTTGTTATTTTACAAAAAAGTTAAGTATGATTGAAGTTAATGAGATGTATGTCTAACTATAATTATTTTTTTGATAATATAAAAAAAAAATATGAATTGTAAATATTAACATGATGCCTAAATATATTAAACAGACAGAAATTTTACATTGTATGCATATTGTTCTTAAAGTCTATGTTATCTTTTTTCATACGTTTTTATTATGATGTTATATAAATGTTTTTGATGATTAATAATAGGACTAAATTCTTCAATTGTTCACCTAATATTTATGGGCCTTTAATTTAAGGGGTTATTAATTGCTTTCTAGCATAAAGAGTCTCTTTTGACTTTTATTGAACATTGGATTGATGTTATATTTGTTCTATTGATTTTTTTAATAAAGATAATCATTGGTCATATTGATTTTTATGTCACTGATATATACCTTCTTTAGACGGAAGAATTTCATGACAAGAGAGCCATTAAGAAACTATAGATATGTTTGTTTTCATTATGGCAGAGCACGTATCCCAAATTATGAACAAATACATGTGAATATTTTAATTTTGATCCTTATATCTATTTGTTGTTTATCTTTTGAATCTGAATAATAAAAAAAACTAGTGGAATGTGTATATCTATAAAACGGTTTCATATGGGATCTAGTGGTTATTACTCCAGTTTCCACATCTATAACATATGATTTGAATTTTTTGGAACTTGGAAATTCAAAGGAGGGTCTTATTTATTTTTAGGTAGCCAACCTTTATCTAATTATCAATTAGCAAATGGGTATCTAGCTTTTTACTTATCATCTAAATGACAAGAGTAAATTACAAAACCTGTCATTAATTAACCAGCTGCTTGATCTCCGTAATAAGATGCTTTTCTTTTCAGTTCGTTTTTGGAAATATGCTTGAATATCTTGTGTATGTTGTAATTGTATATGTACATTTAATTTGTGGCTAGCAAACACATCTTAGGACTGTTTTATGGAATCAATCAAAACATTTTTTATTATAATATTTTTATAGAAAATGAAATTAAATATTTTATTTTTCATTTAGAGGTAGATTCTATTTCCATAGCCCTATGAACTGCTATATTTAAATCTGAGTCTTTATTAAGTGTTTTATTTCAATTTTTTTTTTTTATACCAGTTGGATTTTTTTATTATTGAAATAACTGCTTCTGTAGACCGTGCAATTACTCATGTTTTATGTTTACATTGTAGAATATTTCCTGTTACTGTTATACCATTTAGCAATATTACGAAGATCAGCATTCATCATGTATAATATGTGTTCTCATAACTGCATAGCACTTGCTGACACGCTAATGATAAATTGTATTCAGTAGATGTGTTTTTTTCCCAGCTTCCTTTTTTTTTTTTATTTAACGAATAATAATACTAAAAAAAAAAAAGCAGTCCATAAATTATTAATCAGGTTTCAAGAAATCATTTGTATTCGTTGTTAGTGAGAAAATTATCCCCATAGATTAATAGGAAGTTATTGAAGGGGTGCAAAGGTTAAAAGGAAAACAATCTACTTCCACAACCTCTCTCCCCCTCCTTTGTCATGGTATTTTACATTAATTTGAAATACTGATGATAGCATAACATAAATGATTACTTATTAAAATGGTTTTTAATATGTAAACATTATCTATATTCATTGTTTTATTAACAATCTGTGTGTATGTGTATACGTGTGTGGGAATAATAAGTGTTAGTAAAAGAAATGCTAATAAAAATCGTAAACGGTTAAAATAAAATAAAGAGTAGTTATGATATTCAGTATTATAAAATAACCAAACTGGAATGTATTGTATGTATTACACTGAAAAAAGATCAATGTCAGGCGCTGGTGGTCGAGGGGTCAGCACAGCCGCCTTACAAGCTGTTGTCCGGGTTAGCGGATTCGCTTCCGGACCAATGATATGACACATGAAAAAAAAAAAAGGTCATTAAAAATAAAAGCTTTTTTATATTTAATAAGATACTTTGCACTGAAGAATAAATTAAGGGCACGTTTAGGTAATCTACAAGTTTATAAATATATGAAAGATTCCTTGATCAACAACTGCTGGCACTTCGATGTCTGATACTTTTATATTACGCAATCAAGAATTGTTTTTGTTTTGTTACATTAGCGGTAAACTGTTATGCCCATAACAATGGTTGATAGATATAGGCAAAAGTATATTAGTTATTAAATTACCATTTAAGTCAATTGGGGACTTGTGCCTGGAAACATACTTTACATACCTAATTTAAAACAGCATTTGTTTTATTTTTCCAATAATCTGTATAGGATTTGAAAACAAATTAAAATAAACAATCAAGACAGTCAATGTAAGAGTCATAGATCACATGACCCTATTCTCTTAAGCTTGTAAGTTATAAACAATGAGGATTGCCAATTCCTCAACAAGCTTTGTGATAAATGCTTAGCTAGAGAATGCATTTAAAATATCTCTGTCAGGACACCCCCCCCCAAACCTCTGACCAATCAATCAAGATGTTTGTTTATTCCTTGGACGAGCGTTTACAGGAATTTTGAGCTCAGGAAGTGATATTTGACTCATGATCCAATGTAATGATTTTTGTTCACATAAGGTTATAAAAAATTAAAAGACTAAAGTGGAGTTGGGCTGGACATATTGTTAGAAGAAATGATAATAGATGGACAATTGAAATTTTAAACTGGATTCCAAGAGATTGTAAAAGACCCAGAAAGAGACCACATGTGAGATGGATGGATGGAATAAGAAAGTGTGCAGGAGTGATGTGGAGAAGAGAAGCTAAAGATCAGAAAAGACGGATTGAACTTGGAGAGACCTTCATCCTGCAGTGGATTGATAATGGTTGTTGATGATGATGATGATGATGAAGGTTATAATAAATTAACTATAAATATCATTATTAATTTATGTAATATATACAGCATTCACTCAAACATATAATTATTACATTTTTCTGTAACAGTTATTACATATAAATCTTCATTTATCTATATAAAATTTTATTACGAGAATAATGTGTATACAGTGTCATAGGTAGTTAGCTCGTGTGACATGGCAAAAGGTACAAATGATTTTGGGATATGCATGGGGGAATGTTACTATGCAATGTATGAACAAAGATTAATAAAAAAAAATAGACAAATATGTAAATACAATGTAGGTACCCAGATCAGATTAAGACATGGTGTCAACAGGTGAACATTGAGCAAGACCTCAAACATTATAGTCTGTTGCAACCTCATATGCAGACCAATTACCAATTGACTGCCTGGTTGTTAATTCTATGTCCTTTCATTTATATGTGATTTTTTTTTTCAGAAACTACATTAAAGATACCAATCTGAGATTGAGTTCATTCAATTCTTTTTGTAACTTTCCTTGTGATAGAAAACCATATTTTATTCTCTGGTTTTTTTGTTTCAACTGAGTGTCCTTATTTCAATTCACAAAGCCCATGTTTCCTAACAAGCAAAATACATAGATTAAAATCTTTTAAGCATAAGAACTAAGAACGTAGTATTTGTTTTCAATGTAATAGTAAACCTATCAAATGCATTTCACATTTCATTCTTTTATTTATTTATTTTTATACAACTAAATTGTGGTCTAAATTTTTTAAGATCTTAAATATACTCATGCATTTTTAATCCATTTCTTAAATTTACTATGAAATAATTTTAACTTACAGTGTTTTTTCTCTAAAGAAATTTATCAAGAGTTTACATTTTTCTAATGTTAATGCATAATTTCTTCCATTTTTTTTCTTGATTTAAACAGCATTTTAAGTTTCCATCATCCTTTTAAAACTATTTCATAAATATTTTTTCATTTTTTATATATAACTGCCATTTTCATGATCATAGTTTTTTGGCAAGTATATAATTGTGTGTAATCATTAAATCTTTAAGTATATTTGTCAGCCTCTCATTTAACAATCTCATTTTTCATATTGTTGTTTATAAAATTATTTCTGGCTTTTATTTTTAAATGTTACCTATTTCACTGCATGTTATGTACTACATGTTTTTCATTTTCTCTTTTTTTTATCTTATAATTCATTTATATTTTTTGACAAACCTATAATATTTAACCATTTCATATTTATGTCATATTTATTTGTAATTCTGATATTCCATGTTTTCCAATTGTAATGCAGTGAAACCTCTATGTATCATTTTTGAAAGTAATGAGGAACAAAAACAGTTTATGCATGGAAATTGTGCTGCAGGTAATCATTAATTTAATGATTATTATTCACTAATATATATATAAAATACAAACTAGATTTTATAATTCAAAATGTTTACTCAAATAATTTATTTTCTGGGATAATTATGTGATTTTTTTTGCTCATTTCAAAATATAATTGGCTTTCAGTTGTATTTCATTCTTAAAAATGTAAATAATGAAAGTATTGTTATAAAATCAGTTTTATAAATAATAAAAGAAGAATATTCACCAAAATATAAAATTGTAGGTTTTTAAATAGAGGAAGTGGCTTGAAAAAGGCTATAAGGATGTAAATAGTCGAAACGTTGCTCTTGAAATTAAAATTCATATAGTCATAATAATTAAAAAACAAGTTTTTTAAAGAAAATTGGTTTGTTATTTTATATTTTGGTGAATATTGTTTATACTGACTATTTTTTAAAGAAAAAAGAAGTTCAAGATTAAAATTTATGCTATAATAAAAGAAGACAATAATAATTTTATTCAAAAGATTCCCTGTGAGGCATCAGCTTAAAGTAATATATTTAACCCAATAAAAAAACTATCAAATCATTATTTTTATGAAAAAAAATATTAAAATTATATATATAGTAAAATTATTAAAAAATCAATTTTACAAATAAAAAAACAGTAATAATGTTATCACTACAAAGCATTTTCTGTCTGACTTCATGAAAGTTTTTAGCAGAGCTACTATATTCCTAAAATTGAATTTTTTTTTTTTTTTAAAAAAAAGCTATAAGCAGATACCACATAAATATTAAAAAATGAATGTTTAATTTGACATTAAAAAGTAAACAACTAAATTATATTTTATCTGGATCAACAGAAACATTTTACAATAATTAAAATCAACTCATATGCATTCATAGAAACTTATTTTCTTTTTATTAGAGCTATTTCTCTCCTTGTTTACTGCTGACATGTAAGTGCAATAGCTAAAACTGAAATAATTACTCATTAAATGAGTGAAAATTGTGAAAATTATGCAAAGATTATTGATTCAAATATTAAACAGGTCAAATTTATGGAGAACACATTAACTCAACTGTATTTCCAATGGTGCAACTGTATAACTAGTATTGAAGGGTTTAATATTATGATAATTAAATATAATGTTTAAAAATATATAGGATTAATTTAAAATATAGTGATTAGATATTTATAGATACTACTTTTCTTTACGTCAATTTTGATTTTAATTTTGTAAATAATAAACCATACATAGCTAATAAAAATCTTCAGTTGGTATTTGCTTTGTGTAGAAAATTTGGATCTCACAAGTAAGATCTTTGGCATTAAAAAGTAAACAACTAAATTATATTTTATCTGGATCAACAGAAACATTTTACAATAATTAAAATCAACTCATATGCATTCATAGAAACTTATTTTCTTTTTATTAGAGCTATTTCTCTCCTTGTTTACTGCTGACATGTAAGTGCAATAGCTAAAACTGAAATAATTACTCATTAAATGAGTGAAAATTGTGAAAATTATGTAAAGATTATTGATTCAAATATTAAACAGGTCAAATTTATGGAGAACACATTAACTCAACTGTATTTCCAATGGTGCAACTGTATAACTAGTATTGAAGGGTTTAATATTATGATAATTAAATATAATGTTTAAAAATATATAGGATTAATTTAAAATATAGTGATTAGATATTTATAGATACTACTTTTCTTTACGTCAATTTTGATTTTAATTTTGTAAATAATAAACCATACATAGCTAATAAAAATCTTCAGTTGGTATTTGCTTTGTGTAGAAAATTTGGATCTCACAAGTAAGATCTTTGACATTAAAAAGTAAACAACTAAATTATATTTTATCTGGATCAACAGAAACATTTTACAATAATTAAAATCAACTCATATGCATTCATAGAAACTTATTTTCTTTTTATTAGAGCTATTTCTCTCCTTGTTTACTGCTGACATGTAAGTGCAATAGCTAAAACTGAAATAATTACTCATTAAATGAGTGAAAATTGTGAAAATTATGCAAAGATTATTGATTCAAATATTAAACAGGTCAAATTTATGGAGAACACATTAACTCAACTGTATTTCCAATGGTGCAACTGTATGACTAGTATTGAAGGGTTTAATATTATGATAATTAAATATAATGTTTAAAAATATATAGGATTAATTTAAAATATAGTGATTAGATATTTATAGATACTACTTTTCTTTACGTCAATTTTGATTTTAATTTTGTAAATAATAAACCATACATAGCTAATAAAAATCTTCAGTTGGTATTTGCTTTGTGTAGAAAATTTGGATCTCACAAGTAAGATCTTTCAACTAGAACACAATATTATTACCCTGTGCACTTGGTATATATTTATGTAGTGTGGTACCATGTAGTTACTCCTTGAATTATTATTTTTTTATCAGTGTTTCATGAGTCTTAGCAAAGTCTAGACCAATCTCAAGTTCATTATCTCCCCCTTATCCATTATTTAATAAAACAAACACTGCATGGTTACAGGAACAAAATAATAGAAATAAAATTAATTAATTGAATAAATTGGGATACAACACATTAAAATTTAAAAGTAAATGCCCATAACCATCTTTGATGAGGCAATATTTTTGATAACAGCATTTCTATGACTTTACTTGGTCCAAAGGAATGGCTTAAAACAAAGAATCATGTGCGTTATTTTAAAGTTTCTTTTAAAAAAAACTAGCCATGCAGGAAAATGTTGCTATAGTATCATGTTTTTTCAACAGTCAATGTAAGATGGAATGAGGAATAAATAGCATTATTTATATGGAATGACTTCTGGGTGGGTGAATAATGCCAGAAGATGGAACTATATTACTTCATTGCATTATTTTTAAATTTAAAAACATTGAACTGAATTGTTGCTCAACTCTTGATAATGAAACTGCCCAATTTTTTTTTATTTTCCTGGTGACTTCAATTGTATTTTTTTGAAATATCACAAAAAAATTCACTCTATCATTTTGCACAATTATTTTGAATAATTTCACAAACATATAAGCAGTATTTAAATTTTATATAACTAAAGGATTTCTTAAGTAGTTTAAAAAGTGAAAAAAAATAATCCAAAAGAGGGGAGAAAGACTTTTAAAATGTTAACGATGAAAGAAGGCAAATAAGGATTTGTTTAAAAACTACATAAATTAAGTATCAGCATTTTAATTCTTCTTCAAGTAGAATAACAGTAAGATTATTTATTATATATAAGTTGTGAAAATTTCCTTTAATTTTCTTTTTTTTTTTCCAAAAAACTTATATTAATTTTACATTTCCCCCTTTATAATTCATAAAAGACTATTTTTCAAAATTTTCTTTTTTTTTTTTTTGTATTCATAAATAAAAGTTGTTTATTAATTAGATTTTTTTAATCTACTATCACAACGCCACTTGAGAAAATTTTTAATAACATTTACATGTGAATATTTTTTAAAAAATCACTTTAATTTTTCATGTAGTGGAAATGTGTGCTGAGATTTCTGAAAGAAAAAACTAAGTAATGTTTTTTTAACTTTTACTTTCAAAATCAAAACTTTATTTACACATTAGAGTGGATACAAAAGCAATCAATGATAGGATAAAACTATGTATACATATAAATATGGTATGCAGGCCTGTATATAGAAATATCAAAAGTTGTATTAAAACAATAATTTAGTCTTAAGAGTAGCATAAGAAACTCTTGATGGTTAATTAATACAAGTATGAACGAAATAAAACTAAATCTAAATAAAATCAAAGATTATATTAATGCCTTAAGGCAGTGGGTCATGAGCTTAATTAGTTAGGAATATAACATAAGTCAAATCTATGTATAAGGTTTCGAAATTCCATTGATAGGCCTAAGAAATATATGAATTAGGACTCTAGCCTCATCTGGCTCCAGGTTTGGTCAATTAGCCAAGGCTGAGAAGTTCGTTTATCCTCCTCTTTAATCTTGTAGAGGGATTTGAAGAATCGATTAACCATCGAGTCATCACAGCTATGATCAAATATCATGCTACATTTGGCAGTCCAAATTGTGAAGTTAATGAATGTGACCAGTCTTATAGTTCCAAATTGACCCTCTTTAATTGCTCCATTAAGAGAAATGTTAGCTGGGTCATTGCCATTTATCCGGTCTAATGCTATATTACGGAGATAAGTCCATGAATCACATTGATCCAGAATGTGGCCAATTGACTTCCTGTTTGTTACATAGGGAACAAAGGGGGTTGATGTTGTAACTCCTTTGGTAGTGTAGAAAGGCCCCCGTGGGGAGTGCTCCAAGGATGATTTTTTATTAAAAAATCGACAAATTTTGGACTCAGTTTGATGAATTTTCTTAGTTTGGAAAATCGAGCAATTCCTATTGGAAGTATATTAGCAGATTTAGTTTTTCTGGGAAACATTAATCGATAAACTTCCCAATATCACAATTTCCCCTGAAAAAGGGAACCCGACGACTGGAAGTTTTGAAAAATAACTGTAACTTGCTTTTGTAGGCAAATGCTTCTTAATCTTGGCAGAGGTTGATCGGTAAGCTCTATCTTTTCCTTTGGGAAGGGGTACCCCATATACGGATTGTCCGTAAAAATCTTGGAATAGTATATTATGAGTTCGTTGGAGGTAAAAAATCTTCAGCAAGTGAAGGCTAAGGCCATTAAGAAGTTTGGGTTTTTGTAATATGTTGAGGCTGATGATGGGAGTCCTGCCTCCCCAGCAAAGTTTTCTGCATAAGGTTTCAATTTTTTGGATAAACTTGCACATGGGGGAAAATCCTGCTAGATAATATGTTATTTTAGGCAATATTATAGCATTAAGTAGTGCTACCTTCCCCAATAAGAACAGGTAGACCTTAGATAGTGATGTTACTGTAGAATTGACCTTAGCTAATAAGGAAGCTTGGAGTTCTCTTCTCATAATGGATGGGGGGAGGCTAGGGGAAAGCTAAGAAATTTTTGAGGGGGGCTTCAAATCCACCTGGTATTTGCTTGCCTGATAGAATTAACCATATCGCCGATTTCATTCTGTTTACTCTGATACTCGATTTATGAGCAAACTGGTCCAGGAGTTCCTCAAGCCCAGTGAACTCATCCTGAGATGAGAGGAACACCACCACATCATCCATATAGGAAATATGCTGAATGTTCTCCCTCAGCATAGGGATGGCTCTCCCAGGAAAGACAGCCTCAATGCTTAGCAGTAATGGGTTCAGATAGGCTGTGAAGAGAAGAGTACTTAGTGGTGAGCCCTGAGGAATGGAAATACAGGGCCGAAATCCTCTGGATATATGTTGAAGGCACCTGGAGTTCCTCCAGCACACTAAGCAATACTTTGACCCTGATGCAGTCAAAGGCACCAGAAAAGTCGAGTTGAACTGCAATCGGTCAGGACATTCTTTTTCCACGAACATGATCTATGAGAAGGCGAAAGTGGCTGACGGCATCGGCAGTTGAGCTTTTTTTCTTGGCAAATTGGTATGAGGACAATTGATTTATGATGTCTTGGATATCCTCTTTAAATAGGCCTTCAATTGTCTTTACTAGTAAGGGCAACATCGAAATAGGTCAGAGGTTGTCCAATTGATGTGGGGCTTCCCATTTCTTAATAAGGGGAACCACGGCAATCAGACACATTCTATCAATTCTCTGGGTATCTTCAGCCAGAAGGTCAATCATTCCTTTGATTATCGGGATGGTAAAGGCACTAAGGTGTATGAGTACAAACTTGGGAATGCCATGTTGGCCAGGATGAGTTCTATCCGGGAATGATCTTAAATTTTGTTAGGATCCTATTTATGTTTTTTTTTTGTCAGCAACCTGTATTTTTTTTATTTTATTTAAAAAACTATATTTACATATGATTCAGTACATACATCGTAACAATCATTACTTTAAAAAATAAATTAAGTTCAAATGTATACATTATCTCCACCTTTCATTTAATCAGTGTTCTGTAAGAGCATTCAGCTCCACATTTCACACCTTGTAGGAACATAACCACCCATACCAATAAAAACGTTTTTATTGGCCAAAATTTCAAACCTTTATAAAACATGTCATCCCATTCTTTTTCCATTTTTTTTTCCAATATATCTTCTTGTTATCAAAGATCAGAGCACACCTAGATATCCATATTGCTCTCATTACATGCACAATAACTATGGCATTATGAGGCTTGAATAAAACAATGTTTTCTTTAAATAAGAGTCTTAGATTCACAATAGGCTTATGAAAGACCATAGATCTCAAATCACTAAAGGCTGTACATTCCTCCATCAGGTGAAGAAAGGTCTCGTCGGATCTGTTACAGCATTTGCATAGAGCATCCAGGCCCATTTTCAGCCTTCGGTTTAAAAAAGTGGTGGTTGGCAAAATTCCATTTATCAATCTGAAAATAAATTTCATAACAGACTGTGATGTACAAATAGATTGGAAATTTTTTAGAATTTTTTTTAATGAGGCATTGAGCCAGGAGTTTTCATTAGAAAGCTCTCTATTTTTTAGCTCTTTATATTTTAAATTATCTAAGGTCTCTAAGTTTAGATCATCCTGGATATCCCTGTATGCAATCATCATATCATCAAAATAAGATACTCCGTCCGGCCCCAGGTTAGAATCTATATTAATATTCTGTGTTAGCGGCCTGAGCGAATTATCGTCAATGATCCTTAAATAAGCTCTTGCCTTAATGAAGCTCACTAATGACTTAGGGTCAATTAAATTGAGACCCCCTTCTCCAATCGGTAGCTGCCTTATTTTAGTAGATATCAGGCTATACTTCTTACCCCAAATATATCTTTTTGCCAATTGCATGATCTTAAGACTAGTGGCATTAAAGATTTTCATCCATGGTCCATAGTAAGAGAGCACACCAACAGCAATAGCGTTAAAAATTTTTGCTCTAGTTGTTTCATACAATTTAAATGGGGAAAAGGCATTTATTTTAGTTTCGATGATTTTTACAACCAGTTTGTTCAAATGGGCACTCATTTTAGTTTTAGACAGATAGAGAGGCAACCCTAGAAAGGAGGAAGGCGTGCCCAAGAAGTCACATGGGATTCTCTTGGCAGTGGCCAATTGCCATGCAGCCGACTTGGAAGATTGAATACATGAGCCTGTAGAGATCTGAAATTTATTTAAGATGTGACCAGTAGATGCTGTTGGAGTTGGGGTTTTTATTGATTGATAGATTTTTATAGAGGAATGAAATTGTTGATTCTTAAAAATAGACATGCAAGCTGAAAAATAAATTAAAGACTGAAGAAAATCAAAAATGATAGTGAATGTTTAAAATTAAAAATGAGAAAGTTTGAAAAACAAAATACAAGCATTATTTATTGAGAAGAATAAAAAGGAGACATGTGTCACGTCTTTAAGGTATAGAAGTACTCTAAAAAATTGTTTACATGTAACTATGAACATTGGAAAAAACTGAAAGTGTATGATAGATATTGGTTAAAATAAATTTAGAAAAATGTAGTGAGATAGAAGGGTCTGGTACAATGATCTGGGATGATTGTGCAATCTGCTTACTCATGAGAATGTGATCGCATCCAGTGTTAGATGATCTCAGATAGATACGAATGAGTTGTTTTGGTTTTTTTTTTTTCAATTACCAGACAAATATATCATTTTGTTTCTGGCGAGGAAGCTAAATGTGGTTGCAGTTATGCAGGCCTTCCATTCCAGAGTTTTAGTATTAACTGCTAATTTTTTTACAGTAAAATTTAATATCATATAAAATATAAACAAACATGTTTATGACATAATCAATTATACCAGACTTGCCATTTAGTGAAATTTTATTTATATTCCAATACACTTTGATCTTCTGTTATTGATTGCATTTCATAAATGGCAGTTGTTGCTTTGCTTTTGATGATTTACTTTCTTAAGCAAAAACAAACATATAAAAAAATATAGTTAAATTAAATTTATCTCTACTGGAAAGATTATTGATTCTGGTCATATTTTTTGCATTATTATTCTTTTTGAAAATAATTTGTTGTAGAAATAATAGCTTTAATTACAATATTATTTTCAGCTGTAAGTGCAAATTAATGACTAGAGGCTAGCAGCCGCAGTATTCTAAAATTTTAGTAATTTTTACTTTATTAAAATAGTGGGTTTCTTTTTAAAGTTAAATAGTAAAGTTGTTTAGTTTATTAATGCCCACAACTTTGCAAAGGTGTTAACTTTACAATTTTTTCAAAACTTACTCTTATTTTATTGGTGGAGACTTGTGTTTTTATCTTACCACAGCAGCCATTCTAAATTCATATTTTAAAACATGATCTTAAATTCAAAATGAACTTTTAAAAAATCTAATCGGAATTTGAGAAATAAAATGTCCAAAAAATGGTGACTTTTTGCCACCATGTTTGCTCAAATTATTCTAGTTTTATGTTGTAGATGTCTAAAAGTTTTGTTGATTTTTTTAAACAGAGCTAATAATTAGCTTTATATATATAATATTTAAATACAAATATATTGTATATACTGAACTTAATATAATTAGAAGTGATTTGAACTCAAACTTTCAAGCTCCTTACTTCATCTTATACAACTGATAGACATGACCATATACATGTGAAAAAGATAAATGATCTCCAATATTTATATTTCATGCTGAACCAGCACTCATCCGTTGGTCCAGATCATTATCTACCACATACACACACTCATATATATATGTATAAGCAGTGCTTGGTTTATATTAAGATAGCCAATCTTCAAACTTTAATGGACAGGCTTCAATCTTCCTCCCCTGCAACTCTTCAGCCATCCATATCGTTAAAGAGTTGAAATGTGGAGAAAATTGAAGCATATCTATTAAAGCTTGATAATTTGCTGTCTTAATATAAGCTGAGCATTGATTATATATGTGTGTATCTATGCAAGATAATGATCTGGTCTAACTGATGAATGCTGGTTCAGAATGAAATGCGAATATGGAAGATCATTCATCTTTTTCACATGCATATGGTCATGGGTATCACTTATATAACATGGAGTGGATAGATGTAGGGAGCTTGAAAGTCTGAGTTCAAATCCCTTCTAAATATATATCATTGACAATTTTACTTGCCCAGATTAGTTAGCCTGATGAAAATTGCTTGACTAGAAGAATTAAATCAAAGAAATGAAAAAGAAAGTTTATAAAATAAAACTCATTTTGATTAACTGAATATATCATACAACTGTCAATTTGGTACTTAAACATTGAGTAATAGCATCACTTCAAAAATCAACCTAATCATTGAACTATTATCTTTATTAATATTTTTTCAGCTCTAATCATTTATAGCATCTTATATTTAGAACTCTGCTGTAAATATGAAAGAACTTACTTCATTATAAAAGAAGAAACAATTTTCCATTATTAAGATGCCTTTTCTGTTGTTTAAGATATTGTAAGTAAATAAAATTATATGTTGCAAATTAACTCAGAAAACTACATCAAACAATAAAGCATTATATATATATATATATATATATATAATGTATATGTTTCATTATATAATGATTACAATCATTATATTCTTTATACATTATGAAATTAAATGTTTGCCTGTATGTATTGTAAAAGAATGTGTCCTCAAATTATTTTAAATTGATCTTATTATTATGATACTAGCTAATTTATGTACTAAGTTGGGTTGCTATATTTAACTAAATGCACTACATTGGATATATGTATATGTGGATAATTATATGTAATACAATGGTTAGATTATTCACAAGAAGAGACATTTATTTTTTGTTGCTAATTCCCCCCCCCCCCCCGTTCAAAATACATCCATTTACCTCTATTCAAAATATGTGAAGAAGCATGAGCTAAAAAGATTCAAAATTTTACAAAATACCATATTTGCTGGCATATAGGAACACACACCCCCCCCTCAAAATATGCCTAAAATATGGAGTGTGTCTTGTGCACTCGTAATTAAAATTATGAGTTGAAATTTCAGTCAATCTAAATTTCTGGTTTATATATATATAGTTAAAAGGAAATTACAGTTTGAAATTGTTCATTGTTATTGATATTGGGATTGTCTAAGTATGGGTTAAAAGGAGGTTGCCTTGACAACAGTTTGAAATTGTTGATTGTTATTGATATTGGGATTGTTTAAGTGTTGACTGGTTTTTAATGATTACTTACAACTCCAGTTAGCTTTGAACAATATTGGTGCCATTTGATATTTACAACTGCTGTTTGTAATGTTACAATTGCTTATTTATTAGGTTATATTTACCTGTTTAAA
Source organism: Epiperipatus broadwayi (assembly GCA_028023455.1). NCBI lineage: Eukaryota > Metazoa > Onychophora > Udeonychophora > Euonychophora > Peripatidae > Epiperipatus > Epiperipatus broadwayi. The sequence goes on along the minus strand of JAQFVV010012461.1, from coordinate 3,482,973 downwards.
TAGGCTTATTTAAACTTCTTTGTATCAATAATTTTAATATCTGTGGTCATGTTGCAATTTTTTAGTGTCTATATAAGTATATTAGATCATTAATAAAGATGGAATTTTCATCTTTATTGTTAAAAGGAGGTTGTCTTGACAACAGTTTGAAAATGTTGATTGTTGTTGATACTGGAATTATCTAAGTGTTGACTGTTTTTTAATGATTAATATATATATATATTGCATTTTGTCTTTTTGTGAAACAGTGGTTTTGAATAAATCATTTCCATAATTTTTTTTCTGTTCTCTAAAGATAATAAGTTGCATGATATATTTTGTGCTTTATTACTGAAAGAGGGAGCATTCCGGTAAAATAAAATTCAGATCCACTATTATCTTAAGGTACAATTCATTCAATGTGTGCACATGTAATCACACTTCAACAATGCACTGTAATGTTTAAACTTTAAACTTAGTAGATTTGTCCAGAACATTATTGGATTTCTTTGATATTTTATTGAGATTTCTTGGCAAAACATGGCTCAAAAACAATACAGATTCTGCTAACATATTGTGTTCAAGCTATTTGTGATTGCATATGCCAAGGAACATGGAAACATGGCAAAAAAGAAGAATTTCAGATCACTGCCAATTGAAGAGATGATAAGAACTTGGAGAAGACAGTAAGAGTATCTACAATAATCTATGCATAGTAAACATAAACTGTGACATGGAATTAAATCGAAAAATTTCTGGAACTAGAGAAAGAATTAAAAACTTGGATATTAGACTACAGAAGCTTAAGATTTTCAGTTTCCACAAAAATGATTATTCAACAAGCAATACTGATAGCTGCTCACAGAAATATTGATTTTACGAGATTAACATCATGTATTCTAGATTCATGAAGAGAAATAACCCTATGTCTGCAGACTAAACAATAATAATAGCTCTGGAAATGAACATCTGAGTTTAGAGGATGAAAATTAAAAGATAATTAACTACAGTATTTCCTAGTTACATTTTTGTAGATGTAAATAACTATAAAATTAGTATGGTAAATCATTATGGAAATTCATGAAAGAATGTAAAGAATGTAGAAATTTAAAAAATAAATGTGCGTGTAAAAAAGGGGGTGCATCTTATATGCTGCTGCATCCTATAAGCTGGTAAATATGGCAATACATTTAATAAATGAAGCCATAATAATATATATATATATGAGTTTTATATATTTAATAGTTGGCTTAACATAGATATGAAAAATTTAATAATGAATTTATATATTATTAAAATATAATACTTGTAGAATTTTACTATAAAGTTTATCCTGTCAACAGTCTTAATAATGTCAATGGCAAATTTATTATAAGAATTATAAAATTAATCATTTTAAACAAATTATTCAACTTTCCTGGTTATAGGATTTTCTTCAACTTTTACAATAATTTTTTGGTTCATAGATAAATTTAATAGGATTTTATTAAAAAAATTTAAATATGCTTTAACTATAGGATTATTATCTCAGTGGGTGGTTTTAATATATTATTATTTGTTTATAGCTTTGTATTTATTCATGATTATTTTTCATAGCTTTAGCAGATGAGGGTGGCTTGTAGGTTAACTATATGCAAATCTCCAGACTGACTTGAAGTTCAGAGACTAGCAAATAGTTGATTCTAAGGTGGTTTCCCTGTTCATGCATTTACTATATCTTCAGCTAACAGTGATCTGTCATTACAACTGTTTAACTTTTTTTACTAAAGTACAAGTTATCTCCCACTACTCTAAATAACAATTTGGACATGTTATATATATATATATATGTTTTGAAAATTATTTTTACAGTGCTTTTACATTTTTACAGATATTTACTCTTATATTCTGTAATACTTTAATCTTTTAATGTTATTCCAATAGTTTTAAACATTTCTCGAAAAAATGCTAATTCTATACAAATAATACATACAACACCTATACTAAGAAAAGTTTGTTTAATATTTTAAAATTAAAATGTTAAATACATTAACATAGTTTGTTGAGTATGAATAGTAAGTTAGTCAAAAGCATGCTCAGAAAATTTTAAAGTATTAAACAAACTTTTTTTTTAGTATAAATATTCTATATATTATTTATATTGAATTTAATCTTTTAATAAGGCTCAAAATAAAATGTTTTTATTACATGTATAACTCATAAAATCGAAAATATAAATTTTAAATAATATATATGAAAGTGAAATTAATCTTTTCTTCAAATTTAATTATATTTATTTGATTAACATTGAGAAATCAATTAAAGAAAATATTTAATATAAAGTAAATGATAGCTCATGTTCTTGTTATGTTTCAAATGTTTTATTGAACTGTAAGTTTACAAAACATATGATAAATAGAGTAAGGGGAGACTATGAGATTTTATCCCATGCAAGAGATGAGAAAAAATAAAAAACTACATATAACAAAAAATATATGCAATCCTGAAAGTAGCTTAGCATTTTCTGGCTGCTTCATAAGGTATTCATCTTTCTATGTACATCATTGCATTAATGTCTTTTTTGCTTTTAATTATCCATTATTATTTTATAAGAGTGAGTCCTGGCATAATTTCAAACCAAATCACATTAGTGACTACTTGTCTGAATAAATGTTAATTGGTGAGCTCTTCTCATTTCTTATGCATATAATATCTCTTTTGATCCTAAATATATTACCTTTTTACATTTTATCCATACATAAATGTACATCTGGTTCACCATAATGAGAATTTGTCTCAATTCACTACACAATGACATTGAAATTCTCACTATATATATATATAAAATCTTATAATTGAATATTTATAAATACAGTAATTAGATATATGTAAAGTATAACTTTAAAAATTTTGGTCCACTTAGGAGCTTTCGACTATCCTTGTAGTCTTTGACAAATAACACTTTGAAAGGCTAACCTTTCCACAAATTCTGTGATTTTAACGTTTGCTGCTTGTCAGTTAATTAAGTCTTGTTTGTATTTGTATATTAACATAGCTTTTTTAATTTTCCTTTTGCTGTTATTTTTTCCAATTTGCAATATTTTTATACTATTATAATTGAAGTTAAAATCATAAATACATGAATTATTATGGTATGTCATGTATTTATGATTTTAACTTCAATTATAATAATGTAAAAATATTGCAAATTGAAAAAATAACAACAAAAAGAAAATAAGGGAAGCTGTGTTAATACATATTTGTATCAAGACTTAATTAACAGACAGGCAGCAAACGTTAAGATCATGGAATTGTGGGAAGGTTAGCCTTTCAAAGTGTTAGTTGGCAAAGGCTCTGAGGATGTCGAAAGAGCTCCTAAGGGGATAAAATTTTTAAAGTGATACTTTATATATATCTAATTACTGTATTTATAACTATTCAGTTGTAAGATTAAATATATTGATTTGAAGAAAGACAGACATAGAATTATAATATTATTACATATATATATATATACATTTAATCAATCGAATTATACATAACTCGAAATAATAGATAACTGGTTTGTATGCAAGTTACTGACAATACCCTGATATATGTTTCATGATTATTTGTATATGTTTGTGATTTTAATTTTAAAAATCAAAATTTATTATAATAATTTTTTGCAATTATATACATTTCCTATATAAATGTTGCATGCTTTAATAGAATATTGTTTTTTTTTTAATGCAATATTAAAATAAACATATCAACCTTCCCCCCCCCCATTCTCTTTTTATTTTGCAATTAATTTTCTCTTTTTCTATTATTTTACATCGGTTTGTATCAGTATTTCTCTTCTTTTAGAGTTGATAGGTCATATGAAATCTATTGGTAGATATGTGGAAATAAATCTGAGAAGAAAGGTAGTGAGTGATTATAATTTTTTTTTAAAGATTCTTAAAAATTTTATAGCAAAATAGCCGAAAGGTCAGCGCAGCTGCCGCCTTACAAGCACTGCTTGCAGACAGTAGGTGCGGGTTCGCTTCCGGCCGATGCTTTGACATATGAAAGAAAAAAAAACAATGAAAATCTAGTTAAATAAAAAATAATATCACAATCTAAATAAATATCTGGATGTTTGCTTTGTGTATATACATACATTTTGCAAATAAAATATTTATCGAATTGATCATCATCATCATCATAATAATAATAATAATAATAATTTCTAGATGTAAACTTTTGTAAACCATTGAGATCAATAAAGCCTTTATTGAAACATAATAATAATAATAATGATAATAATGATGATGATGATGATAATGATGATGATAATAATAATAATAATAATAATAATAATTTCTAGATGTAAACTTTTGTAAACCATTGAAATCAATAAAGCCTTTATTGAAACGTAATAATAATAATAATGATAATAATGATGATGATGATGATGATAATAATAATAATAATAATAATAATTTCTAGATGTAAACTTTTGTAAACCATTGAAATCAATAAAGCCTTTATTGAAACGTAATAATAATAATAATAATAATAATAATAATAATAATAATAATAATAATAATAATAATAATAATAATAATAATAATAATAATAATAATAATAATAATAATAATAATAATAATAATAATAATAATAATAATAATAATAATAATAATAATAATAATAATAATAATAATAATAATAATAATAATAATAATAATAATAATAATAATAATAATAATAATAATAATAATAATAATAATAATAATAATAATAATAATAATAATAATAATAATAATAATAATAATAATAATAATAATAATAATAATAATAATAATAATAATAATAATACAAAAGATAAGGTAAGGCATATGCATATACATGGGAAGTGGGTTTCAGTTCCATATTCAGAATTGTTTTTTAAGACATTGATAAAAAAAAATATTTCCTAATGAATAGGATGGCAAAAATAAATCTTTAGGAAATGGATTTATAATGCAAAAGGATGGGTAGTATTAAAAATAGGATAGAGTTAGTTTATACAATTAATTACGAATTTTGCAATATATATATATATATATATGTGTGTGTGTGTCAAACAGGAAAGACTGCCATTGAAATAGATGAGGATCATGATAGAGCAGTTAATAGAAAAGATATATGATCAGGATCATATATACATTTTTTGGATAATGGACATAAAATAAATTGTGTAAAAACTATTCAGGCCATAAAGTATGTTTAAAATTACAAGGAAAGAAAATGTTATGAAACTTCATATATTCAAGAAAATTTAAATAATTGTGTAAATATGGTTAAAGGTCCAGCACAACTTTGAGGGTAAATAGACATTATTAAAATATTTTTTTAGATTGTTTTATATACATATTTTAAGAAAAGGATTGTAATAAGTAAAATTATTTTATGTACGTGTACATATTTTGCTAATTATATTTATTGTAATGTAAATAATGTCCATTGGGTGGTGTCGCAGTCGAATAGCTGGTCATGTGATTTTGTAAAAAAAAACCATCTTGATAAGTTTCCAACTAGGAATGAAAGCTGCATTGATGTATTAGATATATATTTGTGTTTTAAATTGATTACTTAAAATTTTATATATATGGTAATATTACAGACAAATTTAAACATTGAAATTTGATCATTTAAAATATGTATATTTACTTAATGAATGCTTAACATCAGACAGTAATCATGGTCTGTGGAAATTCTGTAAAGGTAAATTACAATCTTATTCTTATCAGTATACTACTAAAAATATAAAAAAAGGACAGAAATGATGTATTTGTGAAAGAATAATTATTAAATGATTATATAAAAGTGTATATGGCTTTTATATTGAGATTCGTTAATGATTAAAATGGTTTTAAAATCATGGTTATTAAATTGATAAGATATTGATATGTAAATTGGATAGAAAATAAGAGATAGAAATTTTAAAGGCTTTAAAAAGATACAGATTGTCAAAATAAAAGATGTGAGGACCGGCAAGGTTGTTTGAACTCAGAGATCTTCATTAAGAGAGCAATGATATTTTTTCACATTGCATCTTACATCATATGATAAAAAAAATAGTAATAATAATATTATTTATAATATTTAATTATAATTAATACTTGTTGCAATAAGTTTGCTTAAATCAAAATTTGTTTAAAGAAGTAAAACATTGAATCAGCTTGAGAGTGGGCTCCTACAAAATTTTATTTATAGATAAAGAGATGGATTATGGATAAGCAAGGAATCAGTTTTTTATGTGATCTGGTGGCATTTAAACACTAAAGTGCTATAAGGAAAACTTTGGTTAACGTAGAAATTAGAATGGAATATTTGAACCACATGAAAAGAAAGTTGGGAAATATTTTAGTTTGGGTTAATTTTCTTTAGCTAGAAAGATGTGGTTTTAGCCCTAAAGTATCAATAATAATCCATTTTATCAATTGCAATAGTCTTTAGTGTGTGGGATATTTCAAAGATTTTAAAATTTTGCTCTTTTTAACTCCAAAGAACATTTTCTTTTTTTTCTCAAACTGATGCGGGAGTATATTATTTCTTTTTTCTGTCAACTCTTAGAAAATTGCAGAAGAAAATTTGAAATATGTTACACTTATTATTCAATTATACACTATACAATTAAGATAAGTATTTTATTTTTCTTAAGTTTTTTAGTGCAGATCTCTGAATTACATAATATGGAATTGGAGAATATGCAAATTGCTTGAAATTACTTCTTTAATTTTTAAAAAAGCATTTCTTGTAAAGCACTTTTCACAATGCTATATTTAATAGTTAATAATTTCGACTGACTAGCAATGTTTTTCAGATTTGTGAAAAGAGTAGATGAAGGTATTTCAAATATCTGAAGAAGGCATTTAGTTTGTCAATATTATCATATATCCACTCTGTAGTTTTGATTATTGATGGTTAGTTTACATATAGATTGCTGCAGGTTTTCAGTAGCTTCTGCATTAATTATATCGTACATTAAATAAATGTTTGTGAAAAGTGCATTATGGGAACTGTGTTTTCTTACGAGAATATAATAGAAGCAATGCAATATGAGTGAAGCTTTTTAAATTTATAAAATTAACCTTCAACGATTATTTTAAAGACTTTTAAAATATAAGTAGCCTATTTCTCCATTAAACTGAGACTAGAAGAAAATCCTCTGAGAAAATACCAAAGTTGCTCTCGTAACAGCTCTAATTTATATTTTAAAGAAATTAATATTTAAATGACCATAAATAATCAAGATATGTTAGATTGCATATGTATCACCATGCAAATATTTTAGAAATAAATTCAAATGGATATATTATTGCTGCATGCTTTTATATTTTAAGTTATATTTATAATGTGGCAAAGTTTATTTTTAGCTTATGAAAATTGTTTTTTTTTATTAGTATTATAGAAGTATAATTAACTGTTGGCAAACATCTAATAATTGCATTTGAATAATGTTAACAATTATTGAATAAATAATTCTGGAAGTTTGGACAAGGTTAATCTATGATTATTTTTTCCTTTTTTTTTTTAGGGAAGAAAAACAATGTTTTACCAATTTATAAAATAATAGTTCTGTTGAAAATACACCTACAACTTTGGCAGTTTTCAGGGAAAACCATATTGTTAGTGGTAATTATCCTTTTAGAAAACCTCAGGCAACTTTAGCTATCCATGGCTATCCATTAAAAAAGCAATAACATTGTGCCACTTTGAAATTCATTTCATCTCAACCCAAAAGTGCAACTGCATTAAAAAAAAAAGAAAAGAACAACATAATTGTAAAAATTCTTTGAAAAACAATAATTTACTTTTCATCTTGCAAACTGAAAATTATTTGCGCATATTTAAATAATATGAAACTATAATTTTAAAAATAATTTTTATATTTGTTTTTTAATCTTGTCATTACAATATCTTTTTTACCATTATTTTTTTAAATTTATACATAAATGAACATAACATGACACATTATCACAGTATCTGTTGATAATTTTTGATTTCTGATTAAGTTGCTTCTGCAATGTTTAATTCTTTCACTTTTTTTATGAATGCAGTCTTTAAATATCAAAAAAAGAAAATAATAGATATAAAAAATATTTTACAATAAACTTTTTTATTTATTTACTTTGGATAAAAATCACACAAAATAATTATTAATTCTTTCATCACAATTGGGCTTTTTATATTTGATTTGAAATATAAGAACTCAAAGGAGGAGGTATAGAAATTAAACTATTTAAGTAAATCCCTTGTTATAAAAAATAGGGATTGCCTTAATTAATTTCTGAACCCTTATCCCTTTCCACATACACATTTATTTTGTTAAATATAACAAGGCCATGTATGGTTGAAGAAACAATTATTTTGTATTTTTAGTCCAAAGAAATAAATAAAAGTGTTTATTATGTAATATTGTTTTTATATCTACAATTTTTCAATTTTTAACATTAAAGTTGAAAATAAAATTATACATATTAAATAAAGTTTGTTTACAATATACTTTTATAATCACGATTTGTTTTTATTTCAATTCTATAATTTCAGGTTAAAATACTTTTTAATGTAAATTATATATATTGCCCTCTTGTGTGCATTACTGAAAAGTTATTGAAGTAATATGAACATATTTAAAATTTGATATCAAAATATTTGAAATTTTATCTACCAACTCCTTTGTATTTAAGAAACTAGGAAACCTACCTAACATATTTTAGTGTCATATTGCATTGCCCATGATTTATAAGAAATGTACAAAATTTAAACAAATTATATTGAATATAAAAAAATTCAATCTCAATTTCAAAATATTTGCCAAACTCAAACAAATCAACAAGGAGAAGATGTAATTTAAATAAAAGCATTGAAAAATTGCAATTTTGGTTTCTTATGCTCTAGCTAATTGGGCATTAAAAATTTGATTTAATTTAAATTTATGAAAATCCTACAATTGTTTTGCAGTCTTTGTGAAATTTACTTTACTTTTCTGGCAATTGTCTTGTTAGGATTTTATATATAAAAGGAAAAAGTGTTCCATTGATATATATAATGGTGTTAGCACACATCAAAAATTATACTACAAATGTGATCGTGTTTTCATTATTTTTCCAACTTCTATGAATCAATACATGATTGTTTTATTTTTAAGATATTGTACTATGTAATTCAATATTTTTGTGAGTTCATATGAAGAAATATATTTTTAAAAAATAATATAAAAAGGGAAGTTGTATCTTTCTGATATAATATAGAAAGATAATTGAAATTTTTTTCATTTGGATTTTTTTTTTGTTTATTCTATTATTTATTAACCATTACAACTTATACTTTTTGTAGAATGTAGATTTTATTATTATTATTATTATTATTATTATTATTATTATTATTATTATTATTATTATTATTATTATTATTATTATTATTATTATTATTATTATTATTATTATTATTATTATTATTATTATTATTATTATTATTATTATTTTAGTAGTAGTAGTATTATTATTATTATTATTATTATTATTATTAGTAGTATTATAATAATAATAATAATAATAATAATAATAATAATAATAATAATAATAATAATAATAATAATATCGCAATAATTAAAAAAAAAGTATTAGTCAGGATTGTTCAATGATGAAGGAATAGATTGAAAAAAAAAATATATTACTAAAATGAAGTTTGACAATGTTTAAAAAATGAATGACACTCTAATCAAATTGTTAAATATTTTGGAAAGAAGTGTTTGAAAAAATAAACCAGTAGCAATTCGGTTTTTATGAATAATTACGCTTCCTTTAAAGAAAATACCTAATGTAATAAAATGTGATGATTTTAGAATATAGCGAGTATCTTTAGAAAATGTATATTTTAATAGATTACAGGTTTTATCTAGGGAGTCATTTATATTTTAAAAAGTAATAAATATAATTGGAGGTATGAGAACATTTACTGTAAAGAATATGGAAAGGAGAATTAATATTTCTTTATTGATATTAGAATGGCTTTTAATAGAGTAAATTTGGTTTTGTTGTATCTTCTAAAGAGAAATGGTAAAGATTATAAGGAGAAGTAAATATTAGGAAATGTGGTATTTTAAGAAAATTAGATAATTTAACTCCTAACAATAAAGGTTTTTTTATTATGAAAGTAGAGTTTTTAATTATGTATGCTTGCATATTTCACTAATATATATATATATATATATATATAACATTAAATGTGCATCTATGCATAACATTCATGCATATTGCATTGATATATTTTTTAAATATTTATAATTTTCGTGTTAATTCTTTAATTTTTTGTGTGTGATTAAATGCCACTTATATTTAGTACTTGCTTCATTGACCAAAAGATGTGTTATAAATGTTTTATAAGAGTTTTGCCAGAGTTACCAAGGTATTGGAAGAATAAATGATTGTTTGTTGTCATATAAATGTAATTAGCATCGCTGATTACAGTACAGTTATATCAAACATTGATAATTATATATGACTGTTTAATGATATTTTTTTGTATAACATAGTATTGGATGTATATAAAAAAGAAATGTTCATAACCTTTGAATTAAAGTTTATTTGCCTTGAGCTGGACTGGTCTAGTTATATAGCCTTCTGTGATTTTGAACTATTTGTAGTGAACATCTGGAACATAGTTTTTCATGTATATAGTGGTATTATGAAACAGATGATATGTCCATGAAGATTCTTAGTGCTGCCTATTGTAGTTGTGGCCACTTATGTCAGTTGGACTGCTCGGGTGACCAAGTCTTCATAAAAATGTCCGGGGGGGGGGCTATGTTGTTAGCCCGTGCTTTCAGCTGGCATAATTTATTGATGAATGTGGATAGATGTCTCCTGGTGTTATTACCTAACAAAAAGATGCAATGAATACACCATTAAGCAAATAGGGTTAATGTGGCTGTACACACGGCAGGAATGTGTATCTTTGGAAAGACTGAGTTATGTGGGATGAAAACAGCAGGCTTCCTGTATCCATTTAACATAATTTGCCATGTGGAGTTAAGTGCTGCACAGTCATTGAGAAGTTTTTGAGTGTCCTTGTATGCATGGCATAACCTACTTACTGATGATGATACCACAGAAAAAAAGATGTTGGAAGTGCATGAAGCAATAAAAACTAATGTTATAAGTAGGCCTATTACGATAATTTTCATGGCCTATGGCTTCAGTAGCTAAGATCAAACCCTTAACAAAAAAAATCACCAAAAATATATATAGCACATGGATATGAATAGAATATTAGAATAAATAAATATATTTTTAAAATAAGTTTTTTTTAATTTTTTTTAAAAAATGTATATATATAATTGCAAAATTATAATTTTCCTTTACATGGAATTCCGCAAATATTTTCAGTTGTTATTATTATATTCATTTGTCAATATATTTCCATTATACTCAATTTATTAATGGCTGTGATTATACTTTTCTTGGGCAAATAGAATTTCTATTGGAGAATGAGAGATTTCTCCATCTTACTTTTACTTGTTAAGGATGTGGAGTTCTTATGGATTGATAGTTGAGCAAGAGGTTGTAGAAAAAAATGATTTTAAATATTTGGGAAGTTTAATTTTACTCATTTTATTTGCTTTGTGATTTTTCCACTTTATTATGTGATAGCATATTTGTATTTTGTCTTCGTTTTTTAGATGATTTTGTTTTATCTTTCATTGCAACATTATTAACTTAAAATAATTTTAATAACGACAATTTCTAGCTTTCTTTACAATCGTGGTTCCTTCTGTTTACTTTAAAGTTAAAACATAAATATTGGATTGCAATAATATATGTATCTTTATATTTTATTTATCAAATAACATATGTTCGTCAAGCATTGGGAGAGGTCAGCGACAGTTGCTTTACAAGCAGTTGTCCCGGGTTAGCAGGTTCGCTTCCCGGCTGATGCTATGACACATGAGAAAAAAAAACATATGTTCATAAAGAATAGTATTCTATATTTTATACATATAATAAATGATTCACTGATCACCTATTTATATCTACGCAGTAATTTTTGGTGTGTGTGTGATGGGGGGGGTAACAATTGATTTACTTAATGGCAACTTATCTACATTTTCTATCATTTAGATATTATTTGCTTGGGAAATTATGTAATGTTTGAACCTGAGAAGTGAGAGATCATGGTTTGATTCCAGAATCTTTGGCTCTTAAGTTTATCAACCTAATACTGAACAGAAAAGGAAACAGTAGCCTGTCAAAAACATACCACTCAAATAATAAAAAGTCAGTGATATTATTAAAGTAATATTCATTAAGGCTATAGCCTCAAGCACATGCGTATAAAATGCGATAGTAGGGACCTCTACAGGTCATATATTAAAGTTTTTAATGGAAGTAATACAAGAAATATTTAAGATTGCCAATTTATTTTATACCAAATATATATTATCAATTTAAGGGGACAAATTAGCTTTAGAAATATGTGTGATATAAAAGTAGTTATATTTGAGTTTTACTAGTTATTAATATTTGACTTAAAAAATGAAGATGCATGAGATCTTGCTTTTAGTGTCTATAATTGTTGATTTTTGTAATAAAGTAAATATAATTCAAGTAGCTAACTAAATAAAATATTTGATTTATATTCATTAATCTCTTTATTTACTATCCTGAGGTTTAGCTAAAGTTTTAAGTTGTTTGATTCTAACTGCTCAAATATTTAAAAGTTAACAGTCGAGGTTATTATGTATATAGCTATCAAATTTTAATTTAAAATTTAAATTAGATTAGTTTAATTCTAAACTAATCCAAAAATTCTAGTTTTTGACAATTTATTGTTAATGTGGTTTAATGTAGTATGAGAGAGCATCACATGATCACCATTTCCTATGCTTACGCAAGCTGTTAATAAGAGGAGAAAACTCTTCATACTGTAGTGCCACCCAGTGTAAGCCTTAATAATCAATGAATGCAAGAAGATTTGTTAATAAAATCCCTATCTAATCTGAAGTTATTGAATGAATAGACACTAAATAGTGATTTTATGCTCAAATCTTTTTGCATCCATTGATTACTAAGGCGTGCACTAGGTGGCACTACTCTATAGAGTTTGCTACTAGCTAGTATTAGAGAGGTTCAAAAAGTCCATAGTTTCAGAATTGTCAGTTCTGGTGCTCAAACTTTTTATCAATACCAGAGCAATTAATCATTCGATTATTTTAATATATCCTAATATTCTAATATCTTGAAAATGATTAAAATTATGAATAATATAAATAAATAAATTAAAGTCTATAGTATTTCATGCTTTAAATGGTAAGGGGTACAATAACCTTATATTATTGTTAATCACACAAGGCATTGCTGAAGAAATTTCTGTCCAATTACAGAGAAACTCATTTAGGAATTAAAGATGCTATCCCTTATTATGTATTTGTTTTTTTCTAGCAGAAGGCAATTTTATATACATTGGATGACGACGACGATGTTTGAAAAGATTTCAAATAATCCTGAAATTTATCATTTAGGATTAACAAAAATCGTTGATCTTTTATTGATTCGAATTTTATATTATTTTAATACACATGACCTTTGTGTTGCAAAATAATATTTTTTTAAAAAATAAAGTGTAGTTTTCTTACCCAAATCTTTATAGTCAAAGATATAAAACTATAAACTAGGCAAAACTCTCCATACAGTAGTGCCACCCTGTGCCAACCAGAGTAATCAATGGATGGCAGAAGGCTTGTGCATAAAATCCCTATCTAATGTCTACTCATCCAATATCCCCAGACTAGTTTCTGGCTTGTGGCCTTCGTCAGTGAGGAGCTTTGGATCTGAGAGCATTGCACCTAGATTACTCTGGTTGGCACAGGGTGGCATCAATGTATGGAGAGTTTTGCCTAGTTTATAAACAATTATGTGCTAGTATAAGAGATAGTGATCATGTGATGCTTAATGATATAAAACTATAATTAAATTATGAGGAATTGGGAGGCTTTTTAGGAAAAAAATATTTATAGCCAGTTAAAATGTTTGCAATCTATTTTTACATTCAAATAGATGAAGTATATAAATTTCAATAGACTTTGTAATAAACATTAAAAGTATTTGTTTTTTTTTCATTTGAAAATGTCTTTGCTAGTCACATCAAGTTAAATGAAAGTGCGAATCTAGATGTGTGAAAATTGTATAATGATTTAAATATGTTGAGTTTAAGTATTCTTTTGTCATTAAAACTGACTTTTAAATAATGATTCTTCAAGGAGATTATGAATATAAGTGTAACAGTAACTCTGTTAACAGAATTAATAATTGGAAGAACAGTTCTGATTGCAAATTTAAACATCAAAGAAAGAAAGAACTCGAATAAAGATATGCTCAAGAAAGTTGATTATTATTATCTTTGTCGTCTTTAATATCATCATTAATTTTATTATTTACAAGATATTTTGTTGTGAAAACAGTCATGGAGAGAAATTTAACTATTGAGGTATTTGAGTTATTTTATCACATACAAGATAATTAATATAGATCATTTCTTTATTTTAATATTTAATACAAATATGCCTAGTTCAATTGGACTTACGAAATGAAATGACATTGCAACAATAGTTTTAAACTTTTTGCAATTATTTCTTCATTTAACATTATTCAAGATTTAAGAACATATCAGTGAAGAACCATGTTCTTGGAACTCAGAAATAGAATCTGTATCATAAAGCTAAATATTTATTTTGTGTCTGCAATTATTGTTTAGCATGTATTTTTGTTTGTCTGAATGCAGAAATATAAACTAATTAAGGCAGTATTAAGATTATATGTATATGCTCATATTTTTTGTGTGATTCAAAGACACATAACTTACAAATTTTATAAAAAAATCAATAAATAACAATCATCTAGCATAATTAGGTAAGGAACCAAGAAAACATATCTTGAAGATGCTACAAGAAACTCTATGGAAAGTAACTGATGGTTGAATTAAATGTAAAAATTATAAATAAAACATCATTATAAGTGAATTCTGAATATGATAATGATTCAGTGAAAACAAGTAATGAATTTAACTGTAGAAAGCAATATAAATTTTAATGTCAGATATTAATATAAGATCTCAATATTTCAGTTTTGTTAGTTTTCTAATATAGCTTCAATTATCAGAAGTCATTAAAATCCGTAGTGTTACTGTAGAAATTTTATGCAAAATAAATTTTGTTAGAAGTTGATATATAAGCACTGGAAAACTATTACAGAAATTTATGGTGATGTTGATTGTTTGCTGTGTGATGTTACTTATATGAAACAATATGTCCCTATGTAAGAACTTTAAATACTTAATCGCTGATAATTTATTGCACAAATCGTTATAAATTTATATTTGGTATATAGAAATAGTTAGAGTGTTTATACAAAACTGAAACTTTAAATTTGTGCTCAAGTGTTTTTTGTGTATATGTGAAACATAAATCCACATCTATATAAACAGTCAATGTCACGGACAGATAATGAATAGATTGATTTTTTTATGTGTATATAATTTAAATATACTTAAAAAACATAAATACCTTTAGGCATAAAAACTTGTACAATTAACATAATTTAGCAGGAAGAGATTTTTTTTATTTACTGTATTTGACGTTTAATTGAAAATTAATACAATATGAATGTTTTTGTACTCTTTTCTACTTCTTCTTATAGGACCTTTCTTTTCATCAACTTCTTTATTGCTATTTGGTTTAGAATTTTAAATTTCTCATAAACTTTTTTTAAAACCTGTGTGAACTTGAAACCAGTATAGACAAGACTCAACTAAAAGCCTCTCACATCAGAGGAGTCTTAAGTAAAGAATAGGATAAAGAAAAAAAAGAACAAAAAAATTAATGGCGAGATATTATTCTATTTTAGCCTCATTTGGCGTTGTATTTCCATTTCACTGCTTTATAGGCTCAGGTTTTAAATATTTTTTAGCCTAAACATTTAAGCCTCAGTGCTTTAATATTGTTTTCATTTTCTGTTTTGTTATTGTTGTTGTTGTTACTATTTAAAAAAAAAAAAGATTTTTTTTAATAATATTTTATCTGACATATGACAGGTGATTTAAAAAACTAATACTCAAATTAACTATAACCAATATTTTATAAATAGAAAAAACGAATAAACAGTTGGATTGTATTGAGATTTATACAATAAATAGATTGTTTATGAGTATCGTTGTTATTATTATTTTTTATAAATACACACATATGTCTATATTTTAAAGAAATAAAATATATTCCGATAAAGCGAAATGGAAAAAATCATTTAAGTAGAAAGGTAGATCTTTATGAAAATTCAAACAAATATCTGAAAAATTAAAAAGAATCGGTAATTGTAAATAATACATACAGAAAAAAGAGAAAGAAAGAGGTAACAAAATTAAAATCTCAATTAAAAGAGGGAGAGGAGGCTCAAAATACTTCTTATCACATGTTAAAAAGTTATTACAATTAACTTTTAATGACTGTAAAAATTTATTGGCAAGATATTAACAGGCGGGAGGGGGTACATAAATGTATTTAATTGAAATAATCTAAGAAAACTTTAAGCAAGACATATTCAAATAATACTCTTATCTTATTTCTGTGTTTATATATTTACACACACTTTTTTTACAATTTTTAAGAGATTGTAAAAGATCTAGAAAGAAACCATCTGTGAAATGGATGAATGAGCTAAGGAAGTGTGCTGCGGAGATGGGATCCTGCAGTGGATCGATAATGGCTGAAAATGATAACAATACTTTTTATCCTTATTAAATATAAGTATTATAAGTATTGATAGCAGTGGATATTGGAGATATAAAGTTATATTAAGTAAGATGGGTTTTTATATATACATATATATCTATCAACTTCCAATGATGTGTATATTCTCAAATTTCTTTCAGGACTTAAATAGCATAGATTTTCGCCAACATATCACATTTACACTCTTAGGAACATTCAAATATAATCTAATATTAATTACTGAGCATGTTTAATAAAAAATCGGCTTTCTTTTAGAAAATTAACTATCTATTCCTTAGAAGTTTAAAAAATAGCTGTAAATTAAGAATCGCTTGTGATGGATATACTTTCCAAATGAAGATCTTTTTATGATGCAAATATAAAACTGGAAAATCTTTTAGTGAACTAACTACTTGCTTCAAACGCAATATAATAGTGCATTTCATGTCTAATATATCAAATTGAAAATAATTTTTGAAAGATTCTACTATGCAGAGAGCTTTCTTGTATGCACCGACAGTATAACAATTTTAAAAAAAATACCTACATGATATTAGAATTGAATCAATTTAAAATCAAATATATTTCCTAATATGGAATATGTTAACAATTATTAATACAATACATGTAAACATTTCTGATAATAATTTTTGAAACAAAATTTGGTTTATAGTCATACTTCATAATATAGTAGTGTATTTTATGAGTTTTTTGTTTATTTTCTTTACATATGAAAGTAGTATTTAGGATTGAAATCCATCTTCTATTCATCTTTTTTGTTTCTGTTTTATATATATATGTAATCGTATAATTGAATATTTATAAATGCAGTAATTAGATATATGTAAAGTATAACTTTAAAAATTTTATCCACTTAGGAGCGCTTTCGATTATCCTATCCTTTCGTCATAGTCTTTGTCAACTGACACTTTGAAGGGCTAAGTTTCCCACAATTCCATGATTTTAACATTTGCTGCATGTCTGTTTATTAAGTCTTGTTTGTATTTGTATATTAACATAGCTTCCTTAATAACAACAAAAGGAAAATGAAGTTATGTTAATATACTAATACAAACAACACTTAATAAACAGACAGGCAGCAAATGTTAAGATCATGGAATTATGGGAAGATTAGCCTTTCAAAATATTAGTTGACAAAGACTACGAGGATAGTCGAAAGCACTCCTAAGTGAATAAAATTTTTAAAGTTATACTTTACATATATCTAATTACTGTATTTATAAATATTGAATTGTAAGATTGCATATATTGATTTGAAGAAATATAGACATCGAACTATAATATTATTACATATATATATATAGAACAAAAACTGCTTAACACTATACTAGTAATAAATAAAATGCATATGTTTGTTCCTTTAGTTTGATTTTCACTTGAGAAAATCTATTTGTAGTAGATGAAACCATGATCGTGTAAGGATTTTGGTAAACATTTTGAATTTTATCTAGTATTGTATTATTTTATGGTTTTGCATTTTATATATATAAATATTTTTTTACAATGTTTTATCTGACATACTGACAGATTATTTAATTAGTATTCTAATTTAAGCCAGTTCTTTAGAAAGAAGATTGAGGAATAAATGGGGTGCAGTGAGATTTGTACAATAATTCTTTCATAGTATTCACACACTTTTAGGTCAATTTTCTTTTAAACAATAGATTTGGAATTGAAAAGTTTGTTATTGTTTTTAGAAATTAAATAAATAATGCAATCGGCAAACATAAATGATAATTCAAAGTTAGCAACTTATTTTGATCTGTGAAGAAGTTAGTACCGAAGATTTTGCATCAAATTACTAATGTTATCAGTAAATACAAAACATTCATTATGATATTTAATGTTACATATGTTGTAAATATTATTTTAGATAGAGTAAAATGCTTAACTTAATTTGGAGTTTAAAAAGAAAAAAAACTCCACATTCTATAGTGCATTCAATGTACTAAAAATGAATTATATATAGTTTTTTTTTAAAAAAAAAAAAAAAAAAAAACTGCTCTGAATAATTTTAACATTTAAAATAAATGTTAATATTTTATAAAAGATTATCTAATTTCAAGGATTATTTATATGTATAAAATTAATTTGCCTGTAATAAGAACAAACTTGTATGAAAAGTATAAAATTTAATACGCAACATGTTTGCCTTCATAGGAATATATGCATTTTATTTTACAAATAAAATTTAAATTCATGATTAATTTACAGACTTTAATATGTGAACATGATTTTGGTTGATCTTTCATAATATGTATATATTTACACAGGTCAAATGGTTATTTGTCAAATTATTTGACATATTTATGAAATATACCTCCTGGTTTTTTTTTCCTCATCTCAAATCATTTTCAACCCAAAATAAATATATTATTAAAGAAAAAAAAAAAGAGCCACATTAGATTTTGCTAATTATAATAGGGGTTTTTGATTTGAAAATGATTTGAGAGAAAGAATGATCAAAAAAGGCATATTTTATAAATATTTCAGATAATTTAATGAATATGCAATCAGACTCTGTAAATGTAGTAAACACAGATTTTTGAAAAGTGGGAAAAATCTTAAATTTAGTGATTAACATAGGCAGAACTCTCTATACGTATTGCTCTCAGATCCAAGGTTCCTCACTGATGAAGGCCACAAGCCAGAAACTAATCTGGGGATAGTGGATGAATAGGCACTAGATGGGGATTTTATGCACAAGTCTACTCGCATCCATTGATTACTCTGGCTTGTACAGAGTGGCCATACGTATAGAGTCTTGCCTATTTTAATAAGTTATAAGCAAGCATAAGAAATGGTGATCATGTGATGTTTATTAGCTTAAAATTTAGTGATTATTGTTGTTTTTTTTTAATCGAAAGATGGTGTTTATAATCAGGGATGATAAATTACTAGCCTTTTGATAACTTAACTGTCTGTGTAAAATTCTTAATGGGTCTGGGTTATTTTATTTGTCTGGTTAATTGCATTATAGTGTTGTAAGGTCTTTAATTTGTTAATGAGATTTAAGTATAATTAATAGTCATAATGTATTAAAAACTTATCACAGTTTTTAAGACAGAAGAAATGAATTATAAAATACTGTATTTTATAAAAAAGATTTGATTATATATTTTTTCAAAAAGATTATTGCACTATATAAATATACTGTTTATGTGAGTTATGAACAATCATTTCTGAATTGCATGCCTTTACATCTCATTATATAATAGATTGCAAAATTTTAAAATATGTGTCAAAATGTATTATTCCTATAAATAAATAAATATTAGGATTAACCTGTTATGTAATAATATTTTATATTATTTACTCAAAAATATATAAAATATTATTCTTTGATTTTTTTTAAATAATATTTTCTCTTCCCCCTCTTTTCTTCCAATGTGTAAGCTTGTGGTTAAAACCTGTAGAGGTCCCTACCTTCGCATTTTCAACCGCACATGCTTTAGGTTTATTGCCTTAGTAAATATAACTACAATGTATATAATTTTATTTTAGAATTTAATCAATAAACTGTGTTATCAGTATTTTCACAACAAACATAGTTTACACTTTTAACACAAAGCGACAATGTCACCATTGAAAGTTTCATTGTTTATGCACATATATATAAATATTCAAACTTAAAAATTTACTTATATTTGTTATAAGTAATTAGATATGGATAAAATTGGTTTTAATTTATAGTGTATGAAGTTCTTTATATTATTCTTAACATTAAACATGCTATTCAGAAAGCTATAATGTATCACAGTGTCTTCCTCAAAAAGTACAGCATTGTCCATGCTTAATTCAGATTATTCTAAATTTTATGTCTAAACAGACTGATTTTTTTATGTTATTTATGTTTTAGAAATATATCAACCATATTAGAAAAAATAGCTAGAGGTTTTTATATAAATGGATTCATGCATTATATTATTTTTGTAAAGTATATGTTTGTACACCCATTGCTCAAGCAGAAACAGTTATAATATCATTTTAAATCTTATATTAATTGATAATTATCATAAATTGCATTGAAATATTTGCAAATAATGATAGAATTTTAGCACTCATAATGTTCCTACACTATATATATGGGTTTCTTACAACTAGATTTGATAGATATACTGGAAGTCTAAACATCCATCTGTCACATCAGAATAATAATAAAGTTTTATATATATAAAACACCAACAATTTTAAGAGATTTTCTTCTAACAGTCTCAATTTCATTATAAATAATAGCATATATGAAGCACTCACACTATAATAAACTATATTATGTAGCCAATAGTCTACATAATAAAATGCCTTAATATAGATTTGATATTTTGCAGTACAATGAAGGTTGGAACAATGTCTAAACATTTTAACTTACTTGACCACCACACATTTATTGATTTAAAAGTGATTCTACTGGAGAGCAGTTTCTCTTTTCCCGAAAGTAGATCGAATAAAAAAAGTATTTTACTTCCAAATTTAATTCCATGTAGTTGAATTTAAAGGTTGACTTAAAGTCAACATGGGTACAACAGTAATAGTGGCATCAACAAAGGGATTTGGAGTTCCTTCATCCGATTTTCAATGATGTAGATGGCTAAAGAGTCAGAGGGTGGAGAAGATTGAAACCTCTCCATTAAAGCTTGAAGATTTGCTATCTTAATATATAAACTAAGCACTGGTTATATATGTAAGTGGGAGATGATGATCTGGACCGACTGATGAGTGGTGGTTCAGCATAAAATATGTATATTGGAGATCATTTATCTTTTTCACATGTATGTGGTCGTGTATATCATTTTTATAAGATGGAGTAAATAGCTGTAGGGAGCTTGAAAGTCTGAGTGCAGATTTCTTCTAATTATATTATATCTTTGTAAAATATGTTTCCATAAAAAAAAAAGAAAAGCATGGAATTAGAATTAACGTTAGCATTAACAAATATATTTTTGATAATCTATAGTTCCATAGGTATTAATTTAATTACTAAAATAAAATTGCAATTGTATTTTCCATTCAAATGAATTAACAAAATTGAACTACCTACATATAATATTATCTTTTTTATTAGTCAAACTAACTTTTTATTTGTTTAAATTTCTCTATTTTGAATATTTCCTATTAATCTTAGACTAAAAAAATAAAAGTAGTTAGTTATATAATTATGGATAAATATTAATTGTAAAATAAATATTTATGTTGAATGTTATTCTTTGAAATTCAAATATTCTGCCAGATTTTACTTAATAATTTGAAACTGAAATATATAATCAATCTATAGAGTAGATTGATTTTAATTTTAAAAAAGTATTTCAGTATTTTTCCGAAAATTATTTTTGCATCATTTATACTATTCGTACGTTATTATTTCGCTCGCAAAACATATTATTAGTTCAGGAAATAATGTTATTGGTTAATAAAAATGACGTCAAACTTGTCTCTTCTATAGGAACAATTTCATTAAATGTGATTGATTGTTAATGAATTCTTAACAGCTATACTTTATAGTTAATTATCATTTTTTAGATAAAATTTGATTTAAATGAATAATAGAAAAAAACTCCGTAATCAGATTTAAAAGGTTGCTTTTTAATAATTTTGATAAATCTATAATATTCATAAATGAAAAAAATTGATATTAATTTTATTTTCGAAGATGCGTTTACACAAGCATATTAAGTATCAATGATGTTTTGAATTTCCTTAAATATTTTTTCCTATATTAAATATTTCAATAATTTAGTATTTGTTAATATTTTAATGTTATATAGTATTTCTTAATATTTATCGTATATATGTGTATGTGAGTTATAAATATGCATATATATATTCTGTTTTGACTACAATATCTTTAAATTTAGCCCAGTCATTTGATTTTTTTTTTTTTTGCTGCCCCCTCTTCTTTTCTCTATTTTCGTTGTGCAGGGGATATATCCCCGGATCCAAGAGTTTTTACCTCGTTGACTTGTTATCCTGAAGGAACATTAAAACACCAAGTGTGATACTGTCTCCAATGGAAACTGCACACTTGGTTGTGAGTGGAGAATGCAGAGAGCACTCTTCCGCCCTTCAAGAGCACTGCAAGTGAAAAGCAAAATTGTGTTTTCGAGTAAATGCCCACCTGGCTATATAATAATAATAAAAAAAAAAACATTCCCCCAAACGGAAGAAAATAGACTTTAACATTAAACTTGTTGAAATTCTTGAAACTGTTAGACATTATTTAATATGTCACATGATAAAGTATTTTAGCTTTTATACTTTTTTGTTTATTGTTTATTTGTTTGTCGTATTCACTCCGAAAATAGTTAATTTATTTATTTCCAGTATCTTCCTTTTTTATTCAAACATTATTTACCTTTTTTTATTATTACAAAACTAACCTATTATATATATAACAATTCAAAATATTTTTGGTTGTTCTTTCTTCTCCCCTCCCCTAACTTGTAATTTACAAATGCATTATTTTCTTAATCTTTTTAATTATTTATTTCCGGTCTGTTTTATATATATCTAAGAGTCTTTTTTTATCTTCTGGCTAATGTTTTTTTTTTTTTCAAATAATATTGCATTTATAAAGAAATAAACTAATTTGGAAATTTAATTAAAATGCATCTTTCTATACATTTATCTAAAATGTATACTGTGCTCTGTGTGCGTGTATTTTAAGATTTCGGGCTTCAACTGAACCATTAAAATGTATTTTAAGTCAAGGAGTTAGAATAGATTAATCAGAATATCAGCATCTAATAATAATAAGAATAATACTTAATAGAAAACAATTATACTTTTACTATTATTTTTCTCTCCTAACCTTTCTTTAAATGTACTAGATACTGTTTTTTAAATTTGATATTTTTCTGACCGTCACTCTTTTTTAAGGTGTTCATTAATCTAAAAGAATAAATGATGTGTGTGGTCATGTATGAGTTAGAGTGGATATCTGAAAGAAGCTTGAAAATATGTGTTCAAATCCGCTTTAATTATAATTTTGTCAGTATACTTGCTGCATGTGAATGTATTAATTTCGTATTTGTAATTGCTTAGAATCATTTTTTCAATAGTATAATAAAATTACAAGTATTAACACATAATAGTCTCATTGAATATCTCGTCTATTTTAAAGTACACATTGTATATGTAGCAATGATGTTTCCGTAGTAATACTGTTTGTTTTTTGTTTTTTTCACGAGAACTTTCTCACCAATATGAATTATCTATTTACAATCAGTAAAACTTTATAACACCTATTAACTTAGCATTTGCATTATAGTCGATTTTTATTGGTTTAATTTGTTCTAAAAACATGAAATATATAACATAGGATTTTTTGAAAAAAAATTTGCTTTGTATTTTTTTTAAGCACATTGTGTAAAAACGAATTATCAAATGTACCAAACATAAAGTGTAATTTATTTTCAATACACATGGCACTATAATACTGAAGAAGTAATTATTATTCTAAATTGGTTCTATCCTTTTGCAAGCTTTAATATATTATTAAAGGATTTCATGTGCTGTATATTTGGATCATAACTGAAACCTGATGTATTTTGTTGTAGTAATACTTTGTTTAAAATGTTAAGTGTTCAATTGCATCTTTTGTTTTAAATATCTAAGGCCTTCTTTTTGAGTTTATATATATGTAACTATTAGAAACTAGTCAACACTTAAACAATTCCAATATACATAACAATCAACAATTTCAAACTGTTGTCAAGCCAACCTTCTTTTATCAATAGACTTGAACTATGCAGCACGATGTGTGGAGCTTGACTAAGCATAAGAAATGATAATGTCAGGTTTAATGATATATATTTAAACATAATGGATGAAATTAATCATAGAATTAAACTTAATTGGAGTGCTTTTGGTAGAAATAACTTGATACTAAAAAGAAATATGCCTATGTGTTTGAAAAAGAAAGTTTTTAATAAATGTGTTTTACCAGTTCTTACTTATGGATCTGAGACTTGGACACTTATTAAAAGAGCAATACAGAGACTTCAGACCACTCAAAGAAGTATGGAGAGGTGCATGTCAGGAGTAACAAGAAGAGATTGAAAACGCAATATATGGGTAAGCGAACAAACAGTTGTTACTGACCTCATTGAAAAAATTAAAAGACTGAAGTGGAGTTGGGCCGGACATATTGCTAGAAAAGATGATAATAGATGGACAATTGAAATCATAAACTGGATTCCAAGAGATTGTAAAAGACCCAGAAAGAGACCACATGTGGGATGGATGAAATAAGAAAGTGTGTGGGGGGTAATGTGGAGAAGAGAAGCTAAAGATCGGAGGAGATGGATTGAACTTGGAGAGACCTTCATCCTGCAGTGGATTGATAATGGTTGATGATGATGATATTATTATCATTATTATATTATTTATTATTTAAATATTTCTTTTAAACTATATATATTGCTTTTTTAATGATATTAATTGTTATTTCATATTTCTTGTCATTTTAAAAGTCATGATTTTATAAGAGCTTTATTTATTAAGTTATTGATAATATTACTGCTTTATGTATTTACCATTTCAAAGTATTTATATTCCAGAGACCTCTATTGTAAACTTGATTAATTAATGGATATAAAATAGTAAGTTCTTTTGTATTCATATTTCCAGAGGACTATGGATATTCGTTGATTATTCAACCTGGGGATGTTTTTGAATATTTAAGATTATAATAGATGATTCTAGAATAGAAGCACAAGAACTATTTCTGAAAAGATCAGATATATGTAAGCAGAAAGTATCATGAATTTTGTTATTGGTGTATTTATTGTATAATTTCTATCTTTCTTTTCCATAATACTTTCAACATAAATTCATTCCAATATAATCTTTTATTTGTAACAACTTTTTTTATGTAGTTATATTACTCAATGTTATTTTTATTCTCTTTAACTCATTTGACAAATAGTTAAATTTTATTTTACCAATCTGTATGTATATATACTTTGGGTATATTTTACACTTTAATATTTTATGTGATTGTTCCTGAAGGTTCCCATAGAATAAGGTATTTGTGTGAGTTTTACCAATTCACCTTGCCTGTTCCAATATGATGGAATTGGATACTGGCATATGAGTAATTTATAATACTATCCCAGTTGTTGCGTGTAATTATTAAATATACTTTTAATTAACTGGCCAACAATACTTCTCCATATTATATCTCTGGCTTTTGGTCTATCCCAATATCATATGATGCATCAAAATCCCTTTTTTATATTTGTTATTATCTATAATGTTAGGTCTTATGATGCATCAAAGTCCCTTTTTTAGATTTGTTATTATCTATAATGCTAGGTCTTATTTCTTTAATTTATGTATGTTTTATTAATATTAGAAATCACACACACTATATTGATTTATTATAATATACTTATATATATATTTTGGAAAATCACATAGAACAAAGAAGAAAGACATTCATTGATATTAAATTTCAATAAAAATGAATAATTTAATAAAATAAGAAAAATTTTACAAAATATGGTCCAACACAGTTTTAAACCTCAAATTAATAACAAATAAGTACACATTTTCTTGACTAGTTAAATATTTCATCCTTAATAACTTTACTTTTGTTTATTTATCCATTGTCTAACATATAAAATACATAAAATA
Source organism: Epiperipatus broadwayi (assembly GCA_028023455.1). Classification (NCBI taxonomy): domain Eukaryota; kingdom Metazoa; phylum Onychophora; class Udeonychophora; order Euonychophora; family Peripatidae; genus Epiperipatus; species Epiperipatus broadwayi. Next base: position 3,456,590 of record JAQFVV010012461.1, on the reverse strand, counting down.
ATACACAAAAAAATGTATGTATGAACAAAAACTATTTATACTCATGCCATGCTTGTACATAAGAATAAAGAATATATATTAAAATTAATTACTTTGAATACAACAATAAAATAAAAATGTTTTTACTATTACAATTTTATGAGCATACATATAATTAAATGATAAATCTGCAAGCAATAGTCAATCTGGGATATAATACTCTTTTTCCTTGTGTAGGGGTCTCAAATAGGCTCTCGTCATTTCTCTGCATTTTTTTACACATATTATGATTGATTTTCAGATTTCTTTGATATATTTATCTGTCTTTACTCTTCCTAATGTATTTCCAATAAAAAGTATACATGAGCTATTTGTTTGTAGATCTGCTTAACATCTTGGGATTGAATATTATAATATGTATTTAAAGGTTGGCTTTTATACCTTTTTTTCTTCTCTTTTCTTAGACGATATTTAAAAATCTTCTCATTTTACACGGACTTTATGTGCATTGCACAGAAATCCAAGGGTTTTTACATGGTAGGTTCATATTTACTGGCTTGAATCATTATAGCTGGCACTTAAAAGGATAGTCTAGCTTTTTGGTATGATTGCTATAGAATAATGAATATTTTGCATTTTTTATACTGTAATCTAGCTTCTTATCCACTACAAATTATAAAGATCAATATTATTTCATCAGCAATTGAAATGTAAATGATTTTTAATTGTGACCTGGTATAATGTTTGTTCCTTGGCTGACCTTATAAACAAATTATAAAAAAAGAGAGAGAGAAATGAAAGTGATTCTATTTATATCCAATCAATCCATGATGCAAGCCATCAAACAGATGTTAACAAAAAAAATTAGCCTTTTTACCTCTTTTATTTTGCTTTTCTTTTTAACTAACATTACCTTTTCAATGTAATGCAATATTCCTATTTATAGATAATCTTGTGTTCAAAAAATATAAACAAATTAATTCTCTAAACTATTTGCAATTAATTATGCCTGCTGTTTATTCTGAAATGTTCAGAGATAAAACTAAAAAGAGACAATATATTGTAACCATGTAGAAAATTGTGGTTACCAAAAGTGAATATGAGGTTACAATGTCCCGCAGTTGGAAAGCCATTTGTAACAATATAGAAAATAGAGTGTTAATACAAAAAGAAGCTGGGTTTACCAGATCCCACAGTTGGGTCACCATTTGTAACCCCAAACAAAATATAAAATTAAATATAAAAGAAATGAGCATGAGAGATCAACAAAACACTAACTATAAGTTCACTAGCAATACACAAAAGTAATACTCCTTTGTCATTATGAATAGTCATCAATAAAATAAATAAATCACCAGTCTATTTGACTAGATTTGAAAGTGGTCCACTATAGATCAGGTTAATTATTTAGACACTGCCAAACTTTTAGGGCAAGAATACAAACACTAATTATCTGGATTCCCATACTTAGATGCTGTTCTATCAAAATACAACCATATTTCAAATAATGCTGAGATATTAAAAACATTCTGATCATCATCAATGTTCTGATCACTTAGTACATTTAATGCACTGGCCAACTATAAACTAAATTTTTAAAGTAATAATTAATATGAGATGTAGTGCATGGACTTTAATGGATATCCCTTTTGCACCAACCAGGATTATCATCATCTGGATGTCTATAACACTAAACATAAATCTCTATACTATATAACTATTATGCACAAATCTAGTTCAGGAAGCAAGAAATCTTTGAACTATTACTGTGAGCAAGAGATAAATAAATAATGCAATTTATTATAAATCACTTTAAGTAAGTCTTAGGTTTATCCTGTTATAAATAAATAGTATTATTGGGATCATTTAAAAACATCCTAGAACACTAAGCTATCATGAAATAAAGTCACAAACACTACAATTTATGGACCAGGAATTGGATAGAATAAAGAAATTAAGACTAAAATATTTTTGAAACAATTATTTAATGATTAACAATAAACAAAAATATGACATGATAGTATGAAATTTTATACATTTATTTCATCAAAAAAATATTTTCATAAAAATTATATTAACCACTCAGTTGATTTCTATTCATAAATTAACTTTTAGTTTATTGTGTTATTTTTTAAAATAAGCAAGAGTTGGAAAAACATTTTCAAAATCAAAGATAACAATCTTTGATTTATGTAATTAGTCTTTTGTTAAGTTTTTAGAGGGGGGTGAATGAACAGATAAAAACATGTTTCCAAAAAAAAAAAAAAATGTAAATTTACAATAAATTAAATTTTCCAAAAACTACTTTATAATTTTGAGGAAAAAATTAACTGGATTTAAAAAAAAATATATGTTTCCCAATTTGAAAACATTAACTTAATGAAAATATTTAAAATTTCAATTCTTACAAAAACAAACAAAAAAAAATATTTTTTTTAATATTCATGAAAATTGTATGTACACACACAAAAAATACCTTTAACCAACATTTGATTTTTCTGTAGATACTTTCCCAATTATAATTTCCATTTTTTTTCAATTGTTTTTTTCTTAACAGCTTTTATACATGAATATGATAAATTTGTTATTTTTCTGGTATGTAGGATTTTATTTTTAGGTTAACAGCAGCAAATTTCCCAAATAAGACTAACATAGACAGAGATTCATGCTCTTGGTTAAAGACAATGTTGCAATACAGAGTAATCAATGGATTCCAGAAGACATGCATAAAATCCCTATTTAGTGCCTCCTCATCCAATATCCTCATACTAGTTTCTAGCTTGTAGCTTTCGTCAGTGAGAAGCTTTGGATGTGAAAGCATAGCATCTAGATCTTAGGATATAATGCAATCCTCCAGCTAGAAACTAATAGGGGGATATTAGATGAGTAGGCACTAGATAGGGATTTTATGCACAAGCCTTCTGGCACCAAGTTATTACTCTGGCTTGCACTGAGTGGCACCACTGTATGGAGAGTTTTGTCTGTTTTAATTTAATAAGTCATAAAAAATTGTTATTCACTAGCATAGACAGAATTTTAGTTTTGCTTTGTATATCAATATGTATTAATTGTTTCATAAAATTTTATTAATATATATATATATATATTCTACAATACAATATTTTTCAAATGATATGAAATGTATTAATTGTTTCATAAAATTTTATTAATATATATATATATATATTCTACAATACAATATTTTTCAAATGATCTCGATTTTGTGAACATCTTTTGATTTATTTGAGGTGTTTTGGAATGTTTGCAGGCTGTTGTTAGTTATTAATTAATTTTTTTCAGTTTGAAGATATTGTTTTTAGATTCAGTATTAACTTTTTCTTTAATCAGTATTAACAAAGGTTTTTATTTTTAAATATTATACAAAGAACTTAAGTTTCCTAATTTTTAAAATATATTTTGGTTAGACACAGGCATAAGAATTTTTATGTTAAATCTAATTCTATAAATATGAACTATCTTATATTATAATTGAACAATAACCTGTTTTTGTCAAATAAAATGCATAATCAAGATATATATATATAGCTTTTTTAGTTTAGAATTTAGTGTATTTGTGTCACAATCAAATTAAGTTTTAAAAAATTGAACTTATAGTAAACAAAGTGAAACATTCTTTTGAATACTATTTTTTTTCCATCTATGTTAACAATAGCTTGAAATAATAAATCACTTGACACATTGAAAATATGAATTAAATTAAGAATAGACTTCCAACTGATGTATGAATATCTGACTTCGTTTAAATTATGTATTTACTTAAGCATTTCGTAAAAAATCTAACTAAGATGGAAAGATGCACTGATCAAAACAAAAAACTTTAAAATATATTATTAGTTAAATTAGTTTTAATTAAGATTTTATTTAAAATAGCATTGTTAATAAGTTTATTTTTTAAAAATAAAAATGTATTGAATAACATCTCCAATTTTTTTTTTTTTCATTATAAAACCTGCATCTATTTTCTGAATCAGTACATGTAAAATAATTTGTGAAATTATAAATAATTATTATATACAAAATGAAGCTAATGTACGTTGGAATCTTGTATCATGGATAGTAATAAATTAGAAGCTGGACTTAGAATAACTATTTAATATAGAGTATATGAGCACAGACTTTTACACCACTCACCATTCCATCTCATATTACTAATACATTTGAACACATATATGTCGAAAAGATAAATAATCACCAATATGCGTATTTCATGCTAAATCAGCAATCATCAGTTGGTCCAGATTATCATATCTATACATATATGAAACAAGTGCTAAGATATATATTAAGATAACAAATCCTCATACTTTAATGGATAGGCTTCAATCCACTTCACACTCCAACTCTTCAACTGTCCATCCAATTGAAAATCTTCTGATGGAACACTCAAAGGCCACCCTGAAACCGAGATTCTTGTCACAACCATGTTGACCTAAAGTCAATCTGACCCCTCATGTACAAGACATAATCCATTTAATACATATACATGACAAGAATCTTGGCTTCAAGGTAGCCTTTGAGCATTCCATCAATCAGCTTTTCAATTGGATGGACAGTTGGAGTGTGGAGTGGATTGAAGCCTATCCATTAAAGCATGCGGATTGGCTATCTTAATATATATCTGAGCACTTGTTGCATATATATGTAGAAATGATAATCTGGACCAACTGATGATTGCTGGTTTAACATGAAATACATATATTGGTGATTATCTATCTTTTCGACATATATGTGTTCAAGTGTATCAGTAATATGAAATTGAGTGGTGGGTGATGTGAAAGTCTGTGCTCATATACTCTATATATTACATATATTCATATAGGTATATAATAAAGTCTGTATTTCAGTTATTACATAGTAGAGATGTCTGCCCATCCCTTGTATATGTATTAAATGGATTATGTCCTGTATATGAGAGGTCAGATTGACTTTAGGTCAACATGGGTGTGACGAGAATCTTGGCTTCAAGGTGGCTGCTTTGAGTGTTTCCATCATCAGATTTTCAATGGGATGGATGGTTGAAGAGTTGGGGTGTGAAGTGGATTGAAGCCTACCCATTAATGTATGAGGATTGGCTATCTTAATATATATCTGAGCACTTGTTGCATTTATATGTAGAGATGATAATCTGGACCAACTGATGAATGCTAGTTTAGCATGAAATACGTTTATTGGTGATTATCTATCTTTTCGACATATATGTGTTCAAGTGTATCAGTAATATGAGATGGAGTGGTGGATGGTGGGTGATGTGAAAGTCTGTGCTCATATACTATATATATATATATATATATATATACCTATATGAATATATATATATATATATATATATTCATATAGGTATATAAAGTCTGTATTTCAGTTATTACATAGCAGAGATGTCTGCTCTGCCCATCCCTTGTATATGTATTAATGGATTATGTCCTGTATATGAGAGGTCAGATTGACTTTAGGTCAACATGGGTGTGACAAGAATCTTGGCTTCAGGGTGGCCTTTGAGCGTTTCCATCATCAGATTTTCAATTGGATGGATGGTTAAAGAGTTGGGGTGTGAAGTGGATTGAAGCCTAGCCATTAACGTATGAGGATTAGCTATCTTAATATATGTTTGAGCACTTGTAGCATATATGTGTAGAGATGATAATCTGGACCAACTGATGATTGCTGGTTTAGTATGGAATACGTATATCGGTGATTATTTATATTTTCAACATATATGTGTTTAAATGTATCAGTAATCTGAGATGGAGTGGTGGTTGGTGTGAAAGTCTGTGCTCATATACTCTATATATTACATATATTCATATAGGTATACAATAAGCCTGTATGTTAGTTTATCACTACTTACGAAAACTGACTGTTCAGCATACAATATTGGTAAACTCTTAAACAGTCTTTTCTTAGTGTATATGTTGTATGTATTTATTTTTTGAATATGATTAGTAGAATAACTAAAGAATTAAATTATGTCTAATGAACATTGTATAAAAAAAAAAATGAATTAATTAAAAAGAGAAGCGTTAATTAATTGTTATTCAATTAATGTACTAAACAAATTTACAAATAATAGATTTTTGAATGAAGTAAAAAATAATTTATATATAAAAAGAAAAATAATATATTGTAATGTATTAAGTTGAATAAGTATTAGCCATATATATATATAATGGTTCAAATATATATAATATTGAATATAACCTAGATTCTCATGATAATGATCAAAATAACCATAGCACTGAAGGGTAGGTAAATATAATATTCCAAAAATATTTCAATTTCTTTGTTTAGATTCCAATTTAAAATTAATCTTTAGACACCAATCTCTTAAATAGAAAGATTAGTTTTGAATTTTTCTGAAAGTTTGTGATGTTCTTTTAGATGTGTTAATATATCAAGTGTTCCTTTAAATACTATATGCAACAATTAAAGTTGTAAGTTTAACTCCTATGCTAGTGTTGTCACTCACTTGTCATGATGACAGCAACACCTGAAGAAGAGTGGAGATTAATACCACTCAAAATGTTTATTCTTCTAACCTGTGTATTCTATTTATGTGTTACTATTAACAATTGATTTTATTTGGAAAAGTTTAAATAAAATTGAAATTTTCTAAACATTCCACGTTTAATGATAGTCCAACATATCCCATCTAAAATAACATCATCACAAAATTATTTCTTGATATTTTACTATCATCAATTTAATATAATTTCATTATTCCAGCCTCTACCTCATTGGATTGCATGATATCTCAGGGTTAGTGGTACCAACTAAATTGGTTAACAAAAAATAACTTAATGTATTTACAATAAGTAAATAAAGTATGAAATCATTGCTTATATATTCATAATTACTGCAATATAAAGAAAGTAAATAAATAAATTACAAAGTATTGAATTGAATAAACATAAATCATTATATTTAAGACCTTATAGTTAAATATAAAGAACGATTTTATCAGATAATAAAAATGTTTTGAACCATGGCTTTTGTAAAGAGTGTAAACTTACTTTATATTAGCACTTCTTTAATGATAGTCTTTTAATAATCCAATCCTGATTGGGTTTATCCTCTTAAGGTATCACTGATGATAGACAATATTGATCAGTCCCACTAGAGATAGGTTCACATTAAGTCTTGTGGTAGAGTTTACTATTTTCTTATAACATGGTTCCTTCTTTAAGCCACATTGCAGTCTATGCAACTCCTGCTTTGACTGGTTACAAGTGCATAGTTCCAAGTCTTTTGACTTGTTTGTCTTCTGTTTTTAACCAACCATGGCAAATAGTCTTGCTGAGATGGATGAAGTATTTAAAAAACTATTTGTTTAAACAGATTGCAAGGTAATGCTGTTCTGAGGGAAACCATTTCAGCCAGCAATTTTTCTTTTTAACACCTATTTCTCTATTGATATTTTCTCTGCTTTTTATGCATTAAATCTGTACTGATTTTTTTTTTATGTAGAGACCAGATTATTGTTGTTGTTTTTTTCAGATCTGTTTATTTGTCCTCATAACGTTTTTAACAATTAATATGCAATTAATTCCTAGTATCTTATAATGTATTGTTTTTTACAAAACATCTTTATCCAGATTTAATGACCAGATTTTATATAATTTTACTAAATATATGTTTTTATAAATATAATTACATTAATATAAATAATTATAAAATAATTTTAACTAGTTTCATTAGGAAGAAAGAGAAGTCACAGAAAATTATGACAATTTTTGAAACTTATTCATTAACTTTTTCAATTTTACTTGCTTTATAATTTTTAATAAAATATTAGATTTTTCATTCAATTTACTACAAGAAAAAGGCAAACTTTTTGTAAAACCTATTCCGTATGATGGTCACAAAACATAATACATTTTTACAATTCTCATGTGTTTGTATGCAATAGAAACTTAAATTAATAAAACTTCATAATTAAATAAAATAAATATTACATGTTCCATAAAACTAACATGCTGAAAAAAACAATAAAATTAATAAAATGTAATAATTATGAAAAAATAAAGAATTTATATATTCATAAAGTAAATAATACAAAAACTCTGTTAGATAATGAAAATTATTCTTCACTTATAAAGTGTGATAAACAGAGTAGCTAAAATTCAAAAAACATTAATCACAAAAACTATTTGCCAAGCACTTCCGGTACTATGTACCCAAATCATGGTGGCATATTGGAACTGAACAATTAATATTCCAGTGCATGCTTAGCATAATACTAAAATTCAAAAAACAATCACAAAAACTATTTGCCAAGCACTTTCGATCATGTACCATCATGGCGGCATATTGGAACTGAATATTTATTATTCCAGTGCATGCTCTGCGTAATACTAAAATTCAAAAAACATTAATCACAAAAACTGTTTGCCAAGCACTTTCAGTATCGTGTACCATACCAGAATCATGGTGACACCAAAAACTCTTGACAAATAGTTTTTGTGATTAATGTTTTTTTAAATTTTAGCAACTCTGTTTATCATACTTTATACATGAAAAATAATATTCATAAATTGTATATTTGATGTACCTTAAAATTAGATTATTATTAATATCACAAAATCAATGTATTATTTATAAAATGCAAACAATTTGAAATTAAATTGAAAGGCTTAAACCACTCACATGTGCTTTTTGAATGCTTGTATGATAGCCAATCAGATGTAATGATAGCTGTCTGTGGGGCTCTCACATCGCAACACAAGACAGTCTTGTGTTCAGACAGCTATCATTACATCTGATTGGCTGTCATAGAAGCATTCAAAAAACGCATGCTAGAGGTTTCAGCCTTTCAATTTAAAATCAATTTATATATAATTACAAAAAGAATAAGATATAAAAGTACTTATCACTCATTATTAATAATATTATTATTATTTTATAAAAATAGAAGTCATTCAAAGACAATCATTTAGATTTTATGACCTTGATCAAAAACTTTATTAAAAAGTCCCCCCCCCCATAACAAAATAAATATTAATTTTAATATCATTGATAAAGAAGAAAGCCAAAATAAGATAGTAGCTGAATTTGATCAATTTGAAATTATATACACCTAAATCTACCCATTGATTTATTAGTAAAAGTCTTTTAAATTAATGGCATTTTTTCTTTTAATATATGATTTTTAAAAGTATATATATTGTCAGGTATTAATTTTTTTTTTTTTTTTTGTGCTAAAGGTTGCTTGAAAATATCAACAAAATAATATAAAACATGACTCCACACTACTGAACTATTAAAATTTTGCGTGGAAAAAAAAAAGAATCTTATAATTATGATTTTTAAATTAAATTATATCATATATTTGGACTGTATGTACATTGTGACAATTCGTTGTGTGTATATATAATTTATAATAAAATAACAATAATTGTAAAAAGAATTTTAAGAAATTATTGCGCGAGAGTGCTACTATCCACAATTTTTGGCCTTTGTGCAAAGGTTTGAATCCATATAGCAGAGGTACTGTTAAAACCCATGCTATTTACTACTGGGTGCTAAGAATGTGGTCAATTTATTTTTTATGTTTAAAAAAAGAATTAGTAATAAAAAGATTCTTGAATTAAACATTTGTTATTTTTCAGCTTCATCTTTGATTCAAAGTTTATATCAAGCAACAACATTTTCTTCCTTTATCAAATTCAACCTGTCTGATTATAAATCATTTTAATTTCTTCTTCACTTTAATTATTGAGTGGATGTTTATTAAATTCAGTTGTTATCAATTGATTATTCAACTTGACAGTTCTAACAATAGGCTTCTTGATGGTGAAAAGATCTCATTATTTCTTTTATTTTTTGGTCTTTGGTATAAATAAAAAATATGTTCTGATTTAGAATATTTTATCCTTTATCTTAATTTAATAATTCTTAAGATGTATAGTGGCAAAGAGTCTGAACATTTCAGCCGTTGCAACTTTAGGGTTTGCTTTCTGCATGAAGTTACCAGTATCTAAAGGTCCAATTGGCTTTAATCTAGACATATTGTTGAAGTCTGAAATACATGGAAATGTTCTTAATTATTACTCACATATCTCACCAGTTTTGTTTTTCATAGTACCTACTTCAATTTTTTTTCTTTACTTTCATTGTGAGTTTGTATAAACAACTGCCTATACTTTTCAAACCTTTGTTAGACAAATAAAGCATGGCATATTTTTAGTCAACTTGAAATGCTTTCAATATCTTCAATGGATTGATTACTAATTTATCATAGCAAGTTGGATAAAATGGGATGCAAATAAAATTTTTTCAACATATCCAATATATTCGCAGAAAATATTTTTTTAAATCCATTATTGGATTAGCTATTTTCAATCATGAAAAGGCAAATTCAATGTACATTTCAATTCTACTGAAACAAAAATCCGAGTTTCATCTCATCTAATGGAACGTTTCTCTTTTCTTGGTATCACATACTAGTATAGATTATTCAAAACTTTTCTCTCTAAAAGTTGAGATTCTGGTCTATCCTCAGTTGCATATTTCTAAATGATATTATGAGAATTAAAATCTTCAAAGATGTCTAAAAAGATGTAAATAAATACATGTATAGTAAATGCATATATAAGTTTGTGTTTGAATTCGAACTTATCAGTGTATAAATACTTATTGTTTATTCAAATAAATCAACTATATAATATAATATCATTATATAACAGCAATAATAATAATAATAATAATAATAATAATAATAATACACAATATAGCTCTTTTTTGGCAAATATTAATTTTTGCCCTTTTCAATGTGTTTCAATTAATTTACAATTACGATCTATATTAATATTTACCGAAATGAACTATTTTGTGTATGATTATTATTATATTTATTATTGCTGTTATATAAAGATATTCTATATTATATATTATATCGTTGATTTATTTAAATATATGTAAAAGCAGCGTAATGGATTAAGCTTCTTTACATGTTTGATGATTATTGTTCATTAAATTATATTATCAAAATATGTATTGTATTTAAGTATATTCCCTGTGTATTAACTTTTTTCTCTTTATTAGCTTTTTTAAAATATATTTAAAAATGCAAAAAGTGGGAATTTATATATTTATCATTAATGAAATAGGATTATTTTAAGAGTAATTATATTTTAATAATAAATTAATTAACTTAAAGGAAATCAATTAGATGTTAAATCTTACATAATATTTTTATAATTTAGAAATAAAAATTAATTGGTTTCTTTTTAATTCAATTTATTTTATAATAAATACAATTATTTTAAAAAAGTGTTTTTTTTTTGGTTTTTTTTTATCCTAATTATATATATATATTCTCTCTTTATTTTTTATAGTTTTAAAAAAATTAACAACTAATGTTTAAATAAAAGAAAAGAAATACTTTGATAGCCCAAATTAATAAATTATTAAGCACGCATTATTTAAGATTTTTTTATCTAAAGGAAGAATTTATATATATATATTAACATTCATTAAATATAACTGACTAACTTTTATTTTATTCCTATGTTTTTGTAATACGTGAATTTTAATTTTGTATTGTAGCTGACACTGGTTTATATACAAAAATGAAACATTCACTATTATAATAAATAAAAGTATTATACATTTATTAAGAATACATTAAAAAGTAACAAACTTCATCCAGTAGTGCCATCTAGTGCAACCATACTAATCACTGGAGCACCACGGTTTGGGCATAAAATCCTTATCTAATGCCTATTCATCCAATATTCCCAGATTAGTTTCTAGCTTGTGGTTTTCATCAGTGAGGAACCTTGGATCTGAGGGCACTGCACTTAGATTTTAGGATCTAATGCAATCCCCCAACAATCACCTTTTAGTTTTTTTAGAAATTAGTCTGAGGATATGGTATGATAGAAATTTTATGCACAAGCTTTGTTGGATCCATTGATTACTATAACTTGCCCTAGGTGGCACTACTATTTGGAAAGTTTGTCACTATTTTAACAGCTTGTGTAAACATAGGAAATGGTAATCATGTGAAGATATTAAACGTTGTTTTTTTTACTTATAATTATGATTATGATATTATTTCATTGGAAAAATTATGATTGTGATTTTGCAATATGACGCGCTGAAAGATATAAATATTAAATTATTGTAATAAGATGATATCTCCATAAGCAATCTTTTAATGATATGCTTTTGAATACAGTTTTAAAAGAATTTTACTAATAATTATTAAAATAAAGACAATCTTAATGTGTATTGTTAGAAATAATAATAAAAATATTTTATTTATTTTTATGTATATTTTTTTCTTCTCAGTGATGAAAGATTATTCATCAAAAAAAAAAAAAACAGATACAAATACAGTTTTAAAAAAGGTTTACAAAGAAGTGATTACATAGTAAAATGAAGTTCAGGAGCAGCAGGGTGATAGGGGAATGATACATAAAAAAGGGAAAGGGATGTGGAAATGGTGTGTAGTCCAGGCCGAGAATAGTCTTTGGTTGCAAGTCCAAGATGCACATCCTCGTTGAGCAAGTGACCGCACGGGTCGCAAGCATTTATATGGATGAGCTCTGTGACAGAGGCTGAGTGGGTGGGAGTTGGAGGATTGTCCAGGTGTCTGTGAGGAGCAGAGGTTCGGCTAGTTTGATATCTCTGGTTTTGAGAGAGTGAGTTAGGTCCAATAGTTTTTGATTCACTGGGTGTACTCCCTGGTCAAAAATAACTGAAAGTCTGATAGTTGCAAAGTTCCCTGTTTCGATGGATCCTTGGAGATTGAAGATGGTGTTCTTGTATTTTTTTGTTGCTTGCTAAAACATTTTTGATAAATGCTTTTACTATTTGTCTTACCTAATGTTTAATTTTAATTCCTCATTCTATTTTATAAATACTACTGATTGTCATTTTTAATTACTGTGTTCCTAATATTTTTTGCTTATTTTTCGATAGAACTTAAATAGAATTAACAGTTCCAATAATCTTTTTTTTGATGTATTTTTTTTTTTTTTGGTCCATTCTTTCACTTCTGAGTTCTAGCATTTTTTTCTGAATGAGAGAAATATAAAACACATGATTTATACCCATGTTATATTATTTTCAGTGAGAAGATATAGGGCATGAATAATCTTGCTTTGAGTGCTCCAGTTAAATAGTTAAGTCTATTTATTAATCAATTGTTTTTTTAGTGTTATAAATAAAACAAAATTATATTGAAATTAAAAATATACTAGAAGAATGTTCATTGTGATTTGTATCTCAAATGTTGATAAAAGTGGTGGCCTAATGGTTAGCATAGCTGCCTTCCAAGCAACTGGCCTGGGTTCACTTCCTGGTCAACGCTTTGACATAGAAAAAAAAAATGGTGCAACATATTTTAGTGTCTCAATAATTTTTGATATTTATTATTTTATATATGTGTATATTAAGTTGATTGTTCAAAGATATGTAGAGTAACTAGGCAACAGATTACTATGATCAAGCAATAAGACATGATCATCATCTGTACAGTTAACATCTTTTATTTTGCATTATACTTGTAGAACTGCATCATAATCAGCCCTTATATTATAAGAAGCATTATTTGTGTAAATAATTAAAAAATAAAAATACAACACTGATATTTATTGTGAACTGATTTTTAAAATTGTAATTGATCTATTCAAAGAATATATTTATAGAATGTATTACTTCTTTTTTTTTTTTTTTACATTTTCTCCATCTATACACTTACTTAGATTCTATTGTTAAATATTTCCATTTTTTGTAGTGTTTATTTAATAAACATATTTCAGAGTGTATTATTTATAAACATTACATAATTCAAATTACAATGCTTTGTAAAAGCTGTTTTCTATTTTAGTTATGTTTAATTTTAATTTGTTTATAATGTTTATTAAAAGCAGATCATTCTGGCAATTTTTTTCTTCTTTTAGAGATGAGAATATACCACTTAATAGAATCCAACGCTGTGGCTATTTTTTTTAATACAGTATATATATATTAACATTTATCATGATAATTTTTTTGTCTAAACCTACCCTGGCATCTCTCTGAGGAGTGCCAAAGCCCGAAACCATGGTCAGGGGTTGGGGGGGTTCTGATAGAGATATTTTAAATGCTTTCTCTGGCTAAGCATTTAACACAAAGCTTGTTGAGAAATTGGCAATCCTCATTGTTTATAGGGTCATGTGATCTATGAGGCAATCCTCATTGTTTATAACTTATAAGCTTAAGAGAATAGGGTCATGTGATCTATGACTCTTGTTTTGACTATTTGTAGTAATTATACCTTTTAAAATAACTTATTTAAACAAATTAGTACTGTATAGTTGTTTTTATGCAAAAAATCAAATTATTTATGTTCAACATAGCAATGTTTACAAAACAACTTTTAATTTTAAAAAATGCTTATAAATTAGATAGTGTAGCAAAGCAAAGTATTTTATTACTCTTCTGCTTTTTGATATTTATCATTCTTTTATCGAACTGATCAAAGGTGATTGTTGTATAGCTGCACATTAATGTTATTGTTATATATCAGAAAAAGCGAATTAGTTTGAGTTCACAATTTGTTATTTGCATGAAAGTTGTAATAGCTGGATAGATATCTGCAATTTTCATTAAAAAGGCTAATATCTCAACATTATATTGGTCTCACTGTTGTTTTTGGTATTCATTGTATATTCATGTTGACTTACATGATTTTAAAACAATATTATGTCAAATGAATTGCTGTTATTAGTTGTAAAGAGAAGGAGAACTGTAGCCTAAAATATTAAAAAAACTGTTGATCCATTTAGTATATGGATTTACATTTAATTTATTTTAGAAATGAAATTTTACTAATATTTAAACCTATAATTTCTGCAATATCAGAGTATGACAATGTGATTGTTTGTAATTTGGTATAATTATTATTAATATATTGTACAGGCTTAAACCTGCATTTATATATGTAATATGTGCAGGGTTCGAACTCAGACTTTCACATGACCCACCACTCTCAGTGCCATCTCATATTGCTGACCTACCTGATCACACACATGTTGAAAAGATAAATAATCACCAATATACGTATTTCATGCTAAACCAGCAATCATCAGTTGGTCTAGATTACTATCCTCACACATATATATAATCAGTACTCAGCTTTATATTAAGACAACCAATATTTATACTTTAATGGACAGGCTTCAAACTATTCCAACTCACAACTCTTTAGCCTTCCATTTCATTGAAAATCTGATGATGGAACGTTCAAAACCCTTGATAGTGCCAAGGTTGTCATCCTACCCATGTTGACATATTAGTCATTCTGACCCCTCATGTACAGGAGAATAATCCATTTATATATACATATGCGAGGGATGGGTAAACCTTTTACATACTATTTATCTAAATTAATATATTGTACAGGCTTAAACCTGCATTTATATATGTAATATGTGCAGGGTTCGAACTCAGACTTTCACACGCTCTTATAAAATTTTGATTTATATAAAATTTTTAATAAATGTTTGTCATGTGATGGTAGATTTGCACTCTGTCAGTTTGGTTTAAATTAATTACATATTTAGAAACTAAGTCTATTTATTTTTCTTATAAATACATATTTATAATCCTTTCATTCAATGAAATTTGACATATATATATTTAGAAAGTTCTTGATAAAATCAAATTAAAAAATTGAAATGCGGGGAAAGATATTTTTGTAAATGAAAATATTAGTAACATTTTTAGAATTTTTAATATACTTATAGCGAGTATATAAACATATTTTTTGAATTTTTTTTACTTCGATATTATATCTTTAGATATAATAAAAAATCGTTCATTTCTTGAGTTTTTAATTAGGAGATCTTGTTTTATTTTATATAAAGTTAAGCAAAAATAAAAGCCTTGGGATATTTGAAACAGATCTGTACAAATTTTTCACAGAAAAATATCACAATTGTACAGTTTTGATAATTTGTGGTTTCTTTTTTCACTTTAAAATTAAAAATATGTCTGATCATAAAAAAGCATAAATAAACTGTTTTTTATTGTATTTTTTTTATCCTTTTTTTTCTCTTTGTAGTCAGAAATCAAATTCAGGAAATACTAAAATATTATAATTCATAGAGAGAGAAATAATTAAAGTCTTTTATCAAAATAGTGTTTAAATATTTTCTGCTATTATTATTCTTAATTTTAATATTTATAATCACAGTGGTACAAAGTTTTGATATGTGATTTATTTTTTTCATTTTAATATTAAAAATGTGTCTGATTATAAATGACGGAATATTATTTTAAATAAACTGATTCTTAAATGTATTTTTGTCCTATTTTTTCTCTTTGTAGTTT
This sequence comes from Epiperipatus broadwayi, assembly GCA_028023455.1. NCBI lineage: Eukaryota > Metazoa > Onychophora > Udeonychophora > Euonychophora > Peripatidae > Epiperipatus > Epiperipatus broadwayi. Next base: position 3,440,273 of record JAQFVV010012461.1, on the reverse strand, counting down.
GAAGTCAAATTCAGGAAATACTAAAATATTATAATTCATAGAGAGAAAAATAATAAAGTCTTTTATCGAAATAGTGATTAAATATTTTCTGCTATTATTAGTCTTAAGTTTAATATTTGTATTATGATATTTATTTCAGCTATCTACCAAAAAATTAATGTTATTAGGCAAAAGAAAGTGAATAAACAATGATATCAGATTGCTATATTATCTCACATTTCATTAAAATACTTAACGTATACATAAAATGTGTATATATATATAAACACATACTTAGGCTATTAATTAATTGCTTCACTGTTTTTGAATGGATATTCTTATCCAAATTAGTTTTGAGTTGCGAAGATAATTTTATAATAGCACAAATTTAATTTTGCAGCAAGTAATTACCTATCATTAGCTATACCAAGTGTGCTTAACTGTAAAAATGTGTCACTACTTACATATTTATTACTAAAAATATGTGAGAATATATGTAAAGCTTACATATAGGTGCATGCATGTATATTTATATGCATGTGTAATATACATTATATATATATGGTAGTATGTTAATTCATTTTTAAATATTGTTTTTATTTTTAGCAATTTCTTTTCAATCATGAATTGATTTTTAAATGGAATATTTAAAAAAATAAAAAGCTAGCTACTCCTTGAAATTTTAAACGTTTTTTAGCATCATGTTTATTTTATAGTTAACATGTTTCATTTGCCTTTAAATAAATAACCAAATAAATAACAAAAAAAAAAAAAAACATTTAAAGTTTATCTCCCAACTTTTTTATTATTTAAATGGCGATTGTCATTTTTTTTTTTTTTACATTAAAAAGTATTATTTTCAATTAAATACCCCCTTAGATGGCTAATTTTATTAGTCACTAGGGGACCTGAGCACTTATAACCTACTGTGATATAGTACATCCATTAAAAGTAGCTGTATTTTATAAATGGATTGAACAGTCTTTGATTTTTTGGGGAGAGACTCCTGCAGCTTTTAAGACGAAATTTCACTACTTTTTAATTAGGAAATGTATACTGTTAGTAAAACTTTTCAAGATTTTAAACTAAAATAATACTACTAATAAATAGCCTTTTTAATGAAAAGGCATTCATTTAGTAGAAAATGAAGTAGTTTTGATCAGATTAAGCCATAAATAATATAGAAATATGTAATTCATCACTTTAATGACTCGTTTTACATTTAAAATAAACCTTATTTCAGAAAGCAAATAAATAATCTTTATTGGAAAATTAATTCCCAGCGCATATTTGTGAATATTGTTGATAATCAATATATATTTATTTTCAATTTTTTTAGAGGAGGGGGTGTCAGTGCGTTTCTTATTTTAAAATCACTTTATCGTAATCATCCACCAGCCAGAAATTCAGACCATCTTCTTTTACCATACCTGCACTTCATAAACAATCCTTTCTTTCCGATATGAGTCAGAGATCATATTTTAGAGTTAAGTTTGTGTGTGTGTGTGTGTGTGTGTGTGTTTTTGAGTAAGATATCTAATCCAGTTTTGATCATTTTACAAATTGTTTATTAATTTATATCATTGTCATTAAGTTTACAGTACTTATCATTGTGAGATTGTTAATCTATTGTCGCCAAATTTTTATTTGTAAAGAACACTATTGCTTTTACCTAAAACTTAAACAATTATTAAAGGAATTATTATTTAAAAGTTATTATAAGGAAGTGATTCAGTGTTAAGACTTTTGTAAGTTATAGCATATAGCCTTCAAATAAAATCACAAATAACAATGCATCATTTTTGTTTACACTTTTATGGCATAATCTTTTGTTTATTTTTTACCTAATTATGAAAGCAGAAAAAAGTAAGATATCCATGGGTTTAATGTTTTAAAGTGTGACTCTCTTCACTTACCAGTAGCGATATCTACTCACCTTACAGTCATATTTGTTTGCTGTGTAATCATTGCTTTGATACTCATTTGACCAACATTAATTATACTGAGATTTGTGAGTCAATCAATGATTCTCTGAGTTGTTTTTTTTAATAAACTTTTATTGAATTTTAAAAATAAATTAAATATCAAAAAAGCATAGCTTTAAAATATATGAAATAAAATGTAATAGTACACTACCTTTCTCTAGCTATGAATAAGTTATACATACATTTCCTTTATATCAGCAAAAAAATTACTAATGCTGTAGTAATTATTATTATTATTTATTTATTTATCTGTTTAGTTTTATTAAACATACAATATATATATATATATATATATATATATATATATATATTATATATATATATAAATATATAAGAGAAAATAACTCCAAACAAGCAGAACTTGTGCAAGAAGTTATTTATATGTTTCAAAGGATAAACTTTATTAGTATTCTAAAAGGTTATTCAAGTTACATTTGACAACATAGTTCTTATATATAAATTGGTTTCACAAAACTACATATGTACAATGATTTGATCAGTGATTGCATGCGTTATCAAACTAGAAGTATTTAAGAAAAAAAAACAGTTCAGCAATGTCAATGATGATCACTCAATCATACGATTATATACAATTAGATATACGTCAGAACTGGCACAAGGATCCATGTTAGATATAGTTTTTTTGTTAGTGCTTTTATATTCCAGGTGTCAATGTACTTGGATTGATCAGTAATCTTCATGTCTCTTTCATGTATGGTTTGCAGTTTATTTCTGAACATGTTTGGATGTCTTCTGGGGTTATAATTGTATATGAAATTACACCTTGTACACCATAAGGCATAGAGTAAAAAAGTGCAGATTCTTATTTCAGCAAAGATACCCCTTTTAAAAGAGTCAAAAAGGGTTTTCATATTGATTTTTTTATCCTTGAGTGAAGTGCTAATAACTTCACGAATGTTTTCTAGACTTGAGCATGAGAAAAAAAGGTGGTTTTGTGTCTCCGAGTCCCTATGACAAAGATTACATATATCATCTTTCTTTGATGTTTCAAAAAGTGTTGCGTAGGTAGCGAGTCCAGATTTATCTTTAGGAGAAAGTCAAAATATTTTGGTACAAGTGACCATAGTTTAAATTTGCGACATAATTGTTTATTATTAATATGAAGTGGAGTTTGTACATCATCTTGACTTGGATGTAGAAGTTGATAAACTTCCCAATATTTATATTTGGCTTGTGGTGGTTTAAAGTTAAGAGTGTGGATTGCTAATAGTGGTGTAAGTAATGTGGCAAGAAGTTATTTATAAGAGTCATTATTTTAATGACAATATATATATCTAAACAAAACAAAAAATCGTATAGAGAAAAACTTTCAAAGATTGATACAAAGAATAAATTATAAATATAGGAAAGAGATATAAAAATTAATTGCACACATACAAAAAATACACATTAATCAACAACAATAATGGTAATAATAATAAATATGATTGCAGATAATACAATAACCAAATTTTCAAACATTTTTTGAATATATAAAAAGATAAATGGTCAACATTTATTAAGTAATCTAGTAACAAAAAAATTAAACAGTCTGAGACTATCGTAACTAAATTGCCTACAACTACTCTCTAAGTAAAAATCTGGCAATGTCACTTGAAAATTCTTAGCTAAGCAGGTATTAACAACTGACACTTTACAAGATAAGGAATGAGGATGATATATATCAATAATAATTTTAAAATTGTATAGTTTAAGAACAGACAACACACAAGAATTAACACAGATATCATGCACAGAAGTTAATCTAGACTTATCAAAAATAATACATAGGGTATAATTTTCTAAAGTGCATAATGAGGATAGTGAGTAATCAGTACAACCACCCCAAATGAAAATATTATAACACTATACTTTGATAACATGGAAAAAATTTGTCATCAAAGTATATCTAGGCAAGAATTTTACTAGATAATAAAGTAATTAATTTTGCATTACCATGAATGTAAATAGGAAATATGGCTTGACTGAGATAAGTCTGAATCAATAAAAACATTTAAATAACAATAGTTATCAACAAAAATATTTCCACACATTCAAATACTATTGGAATAAACTTTATATTGACTGCAGATACTGATAAGAAGTGACTATGGAGATTATAAGAAAATAGAATACTCTTTATTTTATTATAAATAGTTAAGCAATTTATCATAAGCCAGTTACTTATTAATGACAGATTTTTTAATTAATTACTCATTCAAAAATACTATATGAAGCAGCATCACAATACAGACCAATATCATCAGCAAAAAAATAAAACTGAAAATGCCATGTATGTATATTAAAAAATAATACAGGTCCAAATATAGCTCCTATGGGGACCCCTTGATTAACAAATCTAAAATCACTAGTAATACCTTGTATTTTAATAGCCTGTACCTTTACTAATCAAGAAAGAAAATGACCTCAAAAACCATATGAACACAACCAATTTATAAGAACTGCATGATTGAAAGAGATAAATGCTTTGGATAAATCTAAATAAATAGCTGTCTTGTCTCGAGTCCCTGATCCAGTGATGATGTTAAATTATGTACATGATTATAAAGAGCATTCAAAATATTTCCAGTCACAAAATCAAATTGGTGTACTGAAATCATCTTATGTATATTCAAGAATGATATCAGTTTATTTTTAATATTATCTCAAATATATTGGCAATAACAGAAATGATTGAAATAAGTCTGTAATTGCTGATGATTAATGGTTCACTTTAAAAAAGAAAATGAGCGCAATGATATCAACTTTTAAACATTTGGTAAATATACCAACTAGCAGATAAAGAAAGATTAAATAAGTAAATTAAAACAGGTATAAAAGCTCACTTATTATCTTTAAGAATTTGCGATATTAATATATCCAAGTCTGAAGAGCAAACATTTTTTAAACAATCAATTAGGTGTGACAACTGAATGGCAGAAACATCTGAGCAAAAGATAGAATCTGAAATAAATTTTGAAAGCAATTGTTAATAGATTGCTCCACATGTGGCCGATGTGTTTTTTATTACCATGTTCTTCTAATATATTATTATTTTTAATATGATTAATGTCATTAGATTTTTTAATCAAAGAATGTTTGTTTTCCATGCCAATGACATATTTTTAATAATAATAATAACAACAACAGCCCATCATAAATGAGTATGGCTATTCTAACTTCAAAAAAAGGGGGGAAAACTTCTAGAAATGTGCTTTGCAATGACGTTTTGAACCAAACCTGAAACAACAAATACATCTATATATAGAACTTTCTGGTACATTTTTCTGTTTATTTGATATTTTTACAATGTTGTCTTTTAATTTCTTTAATGGAAAACTTTTCTTTCTGAAATACTTCAACACCATATTTAATTGTAGTTCTCAAATGTATTCTATTCTCTGCCATATCTTTCTATTGGAAACAATTGATATTGAACTTTTTTCAAGATGTCTTTGAGTTAATTTTTATAAATATACATGGGGTCTACCTCTCCCATGAAAATCATGCTCAAGTTTATTGTAAAATACCCTTTTGGGAAGCATAGTTCTTTCATTTTGTATGTCCATTTCAATGATGTGATTTTGTAATAGTGGACTGTATGTTACCACATCCAAAGAATTGGACACTGAATGATTTTATAATCTTGCCATTGTATCTTGTAAATTTTACAATATATCCTTAAGTGAAACTTTTTAATTTCTTTATATTGTGCCAGTATGGTGTCTAAGTTTCACATTCATACAATAAATTAAGTACAATAACTACCAAAGTGTTTAAACTGGTTTCATTTTCAAATTAAAAGTTGCTGAGGATTTTTCTTTTATCATTCACTGATAAAGAATTTTAGATTTTTGAACATTAATTCATAAACCCAAGTCTTTATTTTTTGCATTCAAAACAATAACAATATTTTGTAAATCGTCTTTTGAACTTGAAAAAATAACGCAATCATAAACATACTGTATATATAGCGAATTTAAGAAGAAGAAGAATTTCTTGTTTTTGCTTTTAATCAATTCAAATTAAAAATTCAATCATCAAACCTGTATGGCATTTTGATCTTTATTTGATTAGACTACTTATAAGTAATTCCAAAGTCCACTGTCATAAAAATTGAAACAATGTTGAAGCAAGTTCACATCCTTGTCCAACATTGATTTTTTATTTCAAATTCATCAGATTTTCCTTCTATAGTAATAACATTTTCTCTCAATCATCATGTGGAAGTTGGGTATATCACTGGCTTAAATAGTATTTGCTCTTTAAATGTCAACTCTGTTAGTGTCATAAAGGAGCCATGTGTGTATATTTATTCATAGCTAAAGAGAGTTAGTTTACTTTCATATAAACAAAGCAAAACTCTCCATACAGTATTGCCACCCTGTGCCAACCAGAGTAATCAATGAATGCCAGAAGGCTTGTGCATAAAATCCCTATCTAATGCCTATTCATCCAATATCCCCAGACTAGTTTCTGGCTTGTGGCCATCGTCAGTGAGGAGCTTTGGATCTGAGAGCACTGCACCTAGATCTTGGGATCTAATGCAACCCTCCAGCACCCACCTTTTATCTCTACTTAACTACAAAACTATAGGAATGAAATTGAAAACACTGTATGGAGAGTTTTGCTTTGTATATAAACAAATATGTGCTAGTATAAGAGATAGTGATCATGTGATGCTAATAGTTTACTTTCAGTTCTATTTAATAAATAAATGGTAATTCAATTTGAAATTTTAATATATTAACATTCAATTATTTACTATCACCTAGTTAACAAATGTTAGACACTTCTGATGTAGTTATGTATGTGATAATTTGAGAGGTTAGATTGATGTGATGTTTACATGATTATGATTACAATCTCAAATCCAGTAAGTTTTTTAAGAATTCCATTATTAGTTTTTCAATGAAATGGATGGTATTGTTGGAAGGTCTGACCATTAAATTTTAAGGAATTGCTATCTTAATATAAGCCAAACACTGATTGTATATATATATATATATATATATATATATGTTGGAGATTATGATCTGGCCCAGCTGATGAGTGCTGTTTCTTCATGAAATACATTAAAGACATTTTCATGTCCCAAAATTTCAGAGTTTCTACTTAAATATTATGTACTAAATAAGTGCTGGCTTTGAATTGATATTTTAGATCTAGCATCTGAATGTTCTAGCTCCTCACTGAAGTGACCATAAGCTCAAAACGAATTGGTCTGGGGGTAGGAACTTTCCAGATAGAGATTTTAAATATTTTCTCTTACCACACTTATCAATTAAGAGCTTGTTTGAGCTATTGATATGCTCTCTATATTACATATTTGTAAATAGAAGCTCATAAAAGCAATGTTGTGCTATATATGACTTGCTTTATTGATATATATTTATGTATATTTTAACAAAAAAGAAAAATAATCATATAATCACTCTTGGGATGTCATGTGACAAGAGAATAGATTATTTATTCCCTCAACTAAAATGAGTTTTTTTTTAGTTTACTCAACTGAGAATCAATTATATACTACACTGACAATTTAATCACTAATTATAGTTCAAATGAAGATGAAATTTAAGAAGTTTCTGTAAAGCCTTAGTGAGCTATGTATAAACTAATACAATGCATCGATAATTGGAAAAGTACAGAATGAATCTACCTGCACTTGAGGTCTATTCATAATTAAGCATTCGAATTTATTGCCATGTTATAGCACAGAATATAAGTTTAATATGTTAACATCAGTACTACTACAAGCTCTTCTGTATCACTATAAACAGTCAGAATGAAAAACTGTGCTTATATTTAACATCCCTTGAATATTAAATGAAATAACAGTTAATAGATGTAGATATTAACTGTGATAGCTCAGATATCGATGAAAGTGAAAGTTGTTGTAAGCCCATAGTAAAGTTATACCTAAACTAATACAAATGCCTGATAAATGAAAAAATACAGATGAAACCACTTGTTCTTTGGCTCAGATTGTATTTAAGCATTTAATTTTTTGGCATGTTACAACACAGCCCCTGAATTCAGTGCATTAATATAATCTCAGTATAACCATAAGCTATTCTGAAATTGCTATAAATAACCAGAGAGAATGCTTGTCTTATACTTAACATCCCCTGAATATTAAATGAAACAGCAGTTAACAGATGTAAGTATTAATAATTTAAACAGAAGTTATCATAAATCCCCAATGAGCTATATATAAACTAATACAAATGCATTGATAAATGGAAAAAATACAGAAATGAGCCTTTCTATACTTTAGTTTGGATCATTGATGTGCTACAATGCAGAATGTGATCTCAGAACAACTATAAGTTATTCTGAAATCACTATAAATCATCAGAGAGAAAGGCTGTGTCTTATATTTATGGACACTTGAATTTCAAACGACACAACAGTTAATAGATGTGAATATTAATAGTGGTAATCTCTATGATTATTTATAGTGATTTTGGAATAGCTTACAGATATACTGTGATTATGTTAATATATTGAATTCACACTTTGCCTTGTGTCAATAAATTGAGTGTTCTATATAATTCTATATATACTTCTTCCATCTTCGTCAGTAATTTTGCTTTTTCATATACAACAATATATCTTATTAAATAATCACAGTATTCTTACACCTTTAAGAAAATAATTTTTATTAATATAATAGCAGTTTTGACTTCCCTGGCTGTCTTAATTGAGATCTGAAGAAGACTGTGAGGAATAGTCGAAACTGTAATTATATTAATAAAAATTATTTGTTTAAAGCTGTAAGAAGACTGTGATTATTTAATAAGATATATTGTTGTAATAATTTGAATGCCTAAATATGTCTCAGATAAAGTACAGGTGAGCTTATTCTGTAATTTTTTGTTCATTGGTGCATTTTTATTAGTGCATTTATAGCTTTCTGGGAGTTTTTACTATTTACATTTGAGCTATTCCCTATTAATATTTACATCTATGAACTGTTATTTCATTTAATATTCAGATGTTCCCTGTAACTATAGTGATTTCAGAACTTATGGTTGTACTGAAATTAGGCCAATAAATTAAATGCTTAAATGTGATTCAAGCTAAGGTGCAGGTGGGCTCATTGTGTATATTTTCGTTTATTGATACATTTGTACTAGTTTATATATAGCTCACTGAGGGGTTGCATTAATTTCCACTTAAATTTAATAATCTAATTGTTAAAGCACTGCAAATATTTTTACCCATATTTTGATGAATACATCTAGTTATAACCATATACATTACTTGGATACAATGTAATATTTTTATCCTTAGGTATATATTATATATTGTGATGTAGTCTTTTGTACAAATTAGTTATTTTTTAAGGCTGTATAGTCTATTATTGTAACTGAGATATGCATAGGAATGGTACAAAGGTTTCATTAAAGTATTGTAAATTAAACATTAAGCTGCTAAAAAAAAATCTACAATCAAGCATTGGTGGTCGAGAGGTCAGTGATGGCTGCTTTACAAGCAGTTGTCCCGGGTTAGCGGGTTCGCTTCCCAGCTGATGCTATGACACATGAGAAAAAACAATCTGCAAGGAAGTCGACAAATAAAAGTTATCTGTCATCAGTATCATTTGATAAATTATTTTATTGTTTAATTATTTAAACTGCTTTCAAGCAAAAAACTTATTTTTGTAAGATTAAATTTTGTAATTCTTTTATTTGTTTCCTAATTAAAATGTATTAGAAGCCATGCGGTTGGTAGAGCGTCTGACTTGTAACTGGGATGTCCAGGATTGATTCTGGCACTCACAGATCTGCACTCAAACTTCTTATGAACTCAGAGCGATAAATCCACATGCCTTTTTTATGTATTAGAAAACAAAATCAAGGAAACTAATGATAATATAACAGGAAAAAAATTGTGGAGAGACATGCAATAAAAATATATTACTATATTAAATATATATACTGAGAAAGAAGCTTCACATGGAGTTGCTAGTCTCCTATTATAAGTATCCCCAGGTAGCATATAGGGAAATACTCACTTGATATGGTAGATATTATGGAGATAAAATATCCAAGACTGATTATTTATGGCTTTGTAATGTTACTGGTTTTACAAAGGCCAAGAGCCAAGCACTCCCCATCATAATTTTTTTTTTTTTTTTTACAAATCATTGAACAGTACAGATAGACAGATAAGGTATTTGATGAACAGAAGATAAATGTGATCTATAGTTAACTTGGAGTGTTAAGAATTTTTACAGCCTAAGTGCACTTGAAAATGTCAATAAAAAGATATATGTGTAATTGATGTTACAATAGTTCAAGAAACAAGAAAGATACTTGGAAATGGAAGAGAAGATTCTGGTATTGAAAAGCCATCCTCTATTCATGGGAGTAGTGATTTCATAACTGCCTTTGTCATAAATAATCCAGTCAAAGGATCAGCTCTATGGGAGAAGAAAAATGATACATAGGTTCTGATTTAATTTGCGCTCATAACCATTGTGAAATCTAAAAACCACCGCTGATATATCCAACTGATAAATGACATAAATATTGAATAAAAGTACTTTAAATTCATATTTTAGAAATTGTAAAGTAGAGATAATGTGCTTTATTTTATTAGGTTTTTTTTTTAATTTACCGTTATAAAATATTTGAAATATGACTGCACAAAGTGCTGAAATTTGCAAGGAGGGGCAAGAATAGTTTGGCCGATATAAAGTATCATCCAAAAGTTGCAGAAATTTGATCAAACCAAGCTTATAATTTCCAAATATTAAAGATTACACTATATGCCCATATGAAATAAAGCATATTATTTTTATTAGCTTATAATTTCTCAAATATGAATTTAAAGTACTTTTATTCAATATTTATCTCATTTATCGGTTGGATGTGTCAGCGGTGTTTTTGGCTGGTCTTTAGATTTCAAAATGGCCGTTAGCGCAAATGAAATCAGCACCGAAGCATTATATTTTAAATACACATGTTCCAAGAAAAGATACGGATAGCTCAATTAAGATGAATTTTATGGTGACATTAAAAGATTACATGATTTTCTTACAAATAGGGTAAAAAATGGAGAATTTAAATGAAAAATGATCTGGATAGGAATTCAGATTTATTGTTAAGGTCACAATTTGCATAAAGTTATAAATGATAATAGTACCTATCTCATTAATTTAGCTTTTTTAAGAAATCTGATTATATATTAGGAATATTAGGAGTCTGAGAGGAACCAATTGTGATTCATTTAAAATCAAATTTATCATTTAAATATTGAAAAGAAAATATTTAAATAAAATAATACAAAATTGAAGGATTCTGCACATGTTCAAAATCTTATAGTTGATCATAGAAAGAAAAGATTGGATACTTTCCTAAAAATATCTATACAAATAATAATGATAATGATGATGATGATAAAAAACTGCAATTCAACAAAAGGCAATATATGCTGAGATGAAAGAATATGCATGTACTTTTTTTTAATTAGGAGAATTTAAAATATGGAATTTGATTAAGTAGTACAGAAATAGTACAGTCAAAATATAGCTGGGGCAAAGAAAGTTATATAATATAATAAGAGAATACAGATTTCAAAGTTATAATACGTCATTTTTAAATCAGATTGAAAAATTTCAGCAATGAGAAAAACTAACCTGGTATAATTAATAAACCAGTAATAACTAAAATACACGAGCTTATTATATACCTCTGTCTATATATGTAATATATAAGGTATATGAGTACAGACTTTCACACAACCCACCACTCTCCACACTATCTCATATCACTGATACACTTGAACACATATATGTTGAAAAGATAAATAATCACCAATATACATATTTCATGCTAAACCAGCAATCATCAGTTGGTCCAGATTACCATCTCTACACATATATGCTATAAGTGCTTAGATATATATTAAGATAGCCAATCCTCATACTTTAATGGACAGGCTTCAATCTACTCCACACTCAACTCTTCAACTGTCCATCCAATTGAAAATCTGATGATGGAATGCTCAAAGGCCACCCTGAGGCTGAGATTATATCTTGGAGTTTGTAAAAGGGTTTCTACAAAAAAAAAAAAAATATTGTAATTAATTTTTTATAGTGATTTCAGATCATAAATCAAAACTAGTATAATATTTAAAATGTTGGTATGTCATATAAGTTTTTAGATAGTTAGTTCCCAAAACTAATATACATATTTCACTCTTTGATGTATAGGAACTCCATAAAATAAGCTTAAATACCAACAAAGCTAAAAGAGTGATGGTTCATTCCATTGACATTTGACTATTGTTTATTCATAGCTCGTTGGGAGTTGCAGTTACTTCTGTTTCAATTCCTTTATTACAATAGTAATAAAACCAGGCAAATAAAAGTGACATTGCCAAGCGTTGTTAGCCAAGAGGTCAGTGCAGCCACTTTGCAAGCATGCAGTTGGTTGCAGACAGTTGTTGCAAGTTTGCCTGCCCGCCGATGCTATGACATATGAAAAAAAAAGTGATATATCATTAATAAAAATGGCATATATTATTGATTAAACATTGACTTTTGTAATTAAGAAAATAAGCAGTCTATTTATAATTAAGTCTATAAAAAGCAATGCATATTTGGGAAGAAAAAAGCAGGTGAAGAAATTAATAAATTGTTGGTAAAGTAATCTACCAAATGTCCAACTAAAAAATAACTTATAGAATGCATTAATAGTGTGAATATTATTTAGTTCTAAATATATAAACAAATTGAAATGTGGGATCTTTTCCATGCAAATTAGCTTCAAATATGTTTTAGCAGTGTTGTTGCTAGGGCAACTGTCACTCACTATTAATAGTTATCAATGCTAAATTACTTTTGTACTCTATCATTTACTAATAGTTTTTTTATCACATGTTTACATACAAATAAAAATAGCTCTCTTAGTTGTTATATGTGTTTAAACCCAGAAAGATACTTTGACGAGCATCAAGATTTAGAAAATCATAATTTCTTTAAGAATCATGTGAATAATACCAGAAGCACAAAACATGGATTTAATACTATCATTAAGAAACAGAGCAAAGGAAGTGTGTTCAAAAACTAGTTATTTGGAAAATGAAAATATTCACATAGAACAAGCTCTCATGAAGAATGGTTATTCATCAACAGTCATTAAGTAACCTTTAATAGACAACAAAAAGAGACATCAAATGAAAAAAACATATTGTAGTTTACCCAGACATGCCAAGAATGGGAGACATATTAAAGAAAATCTGCAAGCAATATAACATTAGAACAGCATTCCAAAGTAATACCACACTTTGAGGAATTCTAACTTTCATAAAGTATAAAATGGAAATGCTGAAAAATGAGAACTGCATCTATGAAATACCATGTGAATGTGGAAGTATATTGGCATGACCTGTCACCCAGTTTGACAGTCATTGAAAGAACACAAACTAATGTTTAAAAGAGAAAAACAGATGGGTCTACAGTAGCTGATCATGTACATAGAATGACCATATGTTCAATTGAAAAAAATACAAAACATTGGGTAGAGAGGGAAAGGTTCAATGAAGAAAATTAAAAAAAACTGCTCATATAACAATAGCAAATAATTCTGCAAGTCAACCCAGTGTGGGAATTAATCTCACTCTTAGAAAAAAGTATTTAAAAAATTTGAAGGACTCAAGGGGATTTGAACCGACCCTATAGATAAATATATGAATTTTTTACTATCTGTTACCTTCGATAGTATAACTCGGTTAGAATGCTGCCTTAAAATTCAATATTTGTGAATCTAAAGGAGTGCATTCAACTCCTATGCTAATATTGTCACTGGTCCTGGAAGCAATACCTGACAAGGTAGAGAATACTGTTATTTGAAATATTGTGCAATTACTAATCTGTGTTGTCTATTTGGGTGTTGTTACTAACAAGTTGTTTGTAATAGAAAAGTTTAAAATCAACATTTAATGATAGATAACAGAAATAGTCAAACATATTACATCCTATGAATAATATTTTATCTTCTCCAAGAAAGTTGTATATCAGTAGTGATTGACAGTTTCTCTAGCAATATCATTGCAGAATCTAATTTACATGAAAATGACACCACAATTTGTTTATCTTATAATTTCATGAAAAATTCAAATCTAACATGATATACTCATAGGATGTTTGAAGTTGTTGTAATCTTCTGAATCCTGGTGATTATAAAAACAGTTTCCTGAGTTAGTAATAACATGGATTAGAAACAAAAGAGATCTTTTATTTATAATTAAACTTACGATAAAAAGCTATTAGTAAATAATAGAATTACATAAAGTGGTTTAGCCTTAGTAACAACATCACTGCTAAAACACAACACACTTGAAGCTAATTTGCAAGGAAATGTTTATATTATAAAATCTTTGAAAAAAATCAAACCTAACCTACATGCACCCACATATAAGATATATTGCTGCAAATCATTCTGAGAATTTTGGACTCGAGTCAATCAAAAAAATTATGAATTTGAAAATTATTACAGTTATACATTGGACTGCTTTTGTGTATTGACTAATTATAGAAATTATTAGTGGGTAGCAATTGCTGTCTTGCATTAGATTCATAGATTACAAAAAGACATCTGGGTCTATAAACAATTCTTCTGTGCTTAAAGTATTGAAATATCATAGCACATGACCAGAGTTATTGTTAAATTTTTTAACACTTTATAAAAATCCCAATAATAATGATTTAATGATGTGAGGTTTTGCATTTGTATGAGCTTATGCTATTTGATTGCATCTCTTCATAAGTTGTCATGGCAATATCATTGACAATATTATGTCAATTAAAATAAGATACAAAACGAATAAAAATAAATTATTTAATTTGATAACATATTTTAGAGATTGTGTGTTGTTTTATAAACAATGCTGCAGAGAAATGAGAAATATTTCAAGAGCTATTTAATGTAAATATATACTAAAATACTGAATAAATAAATGTTCAATAACTTTTCAAACAAATAATGAGAAAGTAAATAAGTTATAATCGTAAATTATAAAAAAATAGCAGTTTGAAATAGTTGAGTCAAACTGTTAATAATAGTGGGATTATAGTGCATCTAATTACTCATAAAATTATGCTTGTAAGAATTTTTTGATAGTAAATTTGATCATGATTTTATGGTTAGCATGTGCTTGCCTATGTATGCATGAAGACATTCTTCCATGATAAAATTATGCTATATTACCCAAGTTTTTAATGGTGAGACCATTTACATTCATTGAATCCAATCAGATTATTTTTTAGATTTCTTTTCTGAAAAAGTATATAATTTTTTTTTATATTAAATAATGCTTTTATGTAAACAGTATTAGCCAATTAAAAAATAGAAAAATAAAGTAATCTGACTAAAAAGTAGAAAGAAAAAAATGGAATTTTGGTTAACTTGCCATTCTTGGAAAATATCACTAGGCTTGTTATAAAACAATTGGAAATTGCAAGAAGATTGTCATTTCATAAAAGCATTGAGGTCTTTTTGATTTTTATAGATTTATTTAAGATCTCTGATATTTTCCAAGAATGGCAAATAATTTTTGTCAGATTACTTTGTTATATTTGTCTGTTGATATATTTAAAATTTTTTTTTTTTTTTTTACATATTATTTTATTAAACTAAAAAAAGGCTTGGCTGGAGCAATTTTCAAAAATGTAGGCATATAGACAGAAATATATACAGGCATGGCAATTTAATAAAAAAAGCATATAATAACTAAACATCTATTCACTAAGCATTATTGATTGGCTATAAGTCATCTATATGGAAAAAAAGAACCTGCTAGAACATTTTTCATTTGTTTGAGGGAAAACCTCCAGGTAATTTTATGTTTGGAGCATAACTCATCAATATTGAGGCTAATACACTAATTATTTAACTATAAATTCAGTTTAATTTCTAAATTCTTTACAATATATCCATATATTTGTGAATTTGCACTTATCAGTATAGACTTTTAAACAATTATTAAGTATATACCCACATAGGTTTGGGTGATTTTTTACATTTGTATAAAAAGATTGGGGAAAAAATCCACAATTTCAATATATTTTGATTCTACCTTAATTAATTAATGTTATAGTTTATAATTTGCTTATTAATTTATTATACATAATTTTAAAATATTTTAACATGGTTGTGTCTTAAATTCTTAATTTATAATGAACTTTTGTTTTATAAATACAGTTACTAATATTATTATTTAATTATTTTGTCCTTCTAATTTTAAAATGTTAGAATATATGTTATATAATACTGAAAAATTTATAGATATTGATTTACCCAATCGGACTTACATTACTTAAGTCTAAATTATCTACTGACTTTTGTATAACAAAAATAATTAAACTAAATCTTTAGGTTTTCATATTGATTTTACTGTCATTTATTAAAAGTGATGGATTTTTACAGTGAAATATTTAGGCTTGATCAAATTTTGACAATCTGCTAATGTAGTCTATGAAGAATTTATTACATTGTGCAAAAGATCTCTTATAGAAGAAAATTAATAAAATGTATATTGTAGATAAATCATTATTTAATCTAAAATTTGTTTTTTCAAAAAAAAAAAAAGATTGTTTTTATGAATAAAAATACTTTTAAAAAAATTTAGCATCTATAGCCCTTTCTGTTTTTAGAAATTATTTTCAAAACTATCTTCTTATTAAATTTACAAAACTAATAAGTGAACCTATATATAATAGTATGCATGTATAATTTGAATTTTTATTAAATTTGGAGATAGAGGGAAAAAAATAGCAAAATAAGATTGTCTACTTGAAAGAAAATAAGTTGATAAAGAACTTGATAAAAGTAGTCTTAGATTTTTTAATTTTTTTTTTTTGTAAAAACGTGAATATATATCTACTTTAATTATTAACCACCTTATGTATACAAATGAAACTCTTTATTGGTGCTGCAATAGGGCATTAATGACCTTATTGGAAATAATTGTTTTCAAATATTTAATGGTACCAATTTAAATTTAAAAAAAGATTTTAAATGACTTCAATAGTTAGGAATAATTTAATTGATTATAATTTTACTTCTAGCTAAAATATCTAGACTTCAACAATTTGTGATGATCCAATGAGAATACAGCCCTCAATCTCTCTTAAAAAGAAAATATACTTTTGCTGGAGAAAGTATATTTTTGCCCTTGCACAACAGGCTTTTGTTGACATCACAAAAACTAGAAAATAAATTTATACTTTTTTTTTTTAATCTTTTTACTATGTTTACTTTTTAACAAATAATTAATCATTTAAAAATTTCCTGACATCAAACAGAAAATTCATACTGGCAATAATATTGATTTGTAATATTTTTAAAGAATAACTTTTCTTATTTTAACTTTTACTTTAATGATATTTATCTTAAACATACAGATTTGGTGGATTTTTTTTTTTTTGTTAAAATTTTTTAAAAAAAAAAAAAATTAATTAAAAGCTAAAATGAAATATTTTGTTTTGATTATTTATTTCTGTTTATCATTCTTTTTTATTTACAAATGTTTTGAGACATATTATTCTCCCCTCATTTTCATTTGTTGCTGCCATGACCAGTGACAGTACTAGCAAGGGAATCGAACCTGGACCCTTACATTTTTTAATAGTGAATTTACTTCAGCAGAATGGCTTAGTTAGTTAGAGCATTCCCTTAAAATTCAATATTCAAGAATTTAAGAGTCCAGGTTTGATTCATGTGTTGGTACTGTCACTTGTAAAATCAGCAACACCTGAAGAAAAGAGGAGAATAATATCTCTTGAAACGTTGTGCTATTACTAACAGTTGAATGGAATTGGATAATTTAAATAAAGTTAAATTTTTCTAAAGATATTTAATAATTAATATTAGATGATAAAAATAGTTCAATATATAAATATAAAGAGAATATGTTATTGTTTTTTTCATTAAAAAATATGACTGAAGACAAAATATTAAAAAAAGGCAAATAAGATCCATAAAATATCTTAAAAAAAAATAAAATTAAAAGTTAATTTAGTTTATATAGGATTAAATATATTTAAATGCAAGTTACAATCTGTAGACAAATATTTTGTTAAAAAATATAAGTAGGTGTAGTTCGTAAAAACTACTTACTGTTCTGAAGCTAGATTTTAGTGATTGTTCTCTATAATAATGAAATTAACACTTTTAATTTGATTATTTAAAGCACTTACATTTTTAATATAAATATTAAAGGAGATTTGAACACAGATTTTTAAACTTCCTTCAGCTATCCTTTCCATATTATATAACCAATATGCAAGACCACACATATGTACAAATCCCCTTTAATTACTGTTAAAGTTCAATATTTATCATGTCTAGTATTGATTTATTAATATGAATATTTAATTGCATGAGAATATTAGTATGTAAAAACTATATTAAGGCTTCCTAATAATGACTTAAATATAGGGTGGGAATAATGTTTGTCAACTAGTCGTTTTTTTACTACTATAAATTCATCAAATTATTTTAAGTTATAAATGGCTAAATTTCAATGCTAGAATATTGAAATCATATATTTTTAGAATATAATCATAATTATGAATTTGATAATAAAATTATGTGACTTAAACGATTTTAACTCTTTTTATTAGTAAATGTTATAATCTCTTTAATTTTTCCAGAGGTTTGTCTTTACTTCTTATTTTATAAGATTGATTGTTACAACTTGCATGTTAAGCAAACAAGTGAAACTCGTATATTAAGAGAATTATCAGGCTAAGCATTTTTGGGAAGTTTTGGTTCCAATATTCATAACCTATCTTGGGAGTGTCAGCTTGAGTTGTGATTTTAAATGAGTGGGTAGTAATTTATGCAAATTTATTCAATGTCTTCATATGATTCACTTTCTAGAGATGGAAAAGCATGATTCTTTTCAGTTTATTGCATTGTCATCATTTGCAATGAAGCACACACTTCTTTCATCTTACATTTAGTATCATTCCACTCTGTGCACAGTGCCTTTGCTACTGTAGGTTCTTAATATATGGCCCATGGATCTTTGGTGAGAGAGGAATATAGATTTACTTTCAGTGATGTTTAGTGCTCTCCTATTTAAATAGTTATGCTGAGAAGTTCTGGTAGTGACATTGGCACAGGTCTCTCCATAATATGCTGCTTTACATACATTGCTTGGCATGCAATTCTGTACACTGCTTGTGCTATTTGATTGGAGGGTATTTGATCTTTGGTATTATTTATTAGTATGTTCATTGAAGGTAGTTGAAAATCACAACTCAAGCCGACACTCCCAAGATAGGCTATGAATATGGGAACCAAAACTTCCCAAAAGCACTGTCTGATAATCCTCTTAATAGAGAGCTTTACTTGTTTGCATACATGCAAGTTGTAACTTACTGCTTGAAGGTGAAGTAGAAACAATGATTTTATTTCAAGATTGATTGATTGTATATTCTTTAAAATATCTGCCCTCATTAATTTTCTTCACTGTGCCTCTTTTTTTTTTTCCTTTTTTTTTTTGGACCAAAATTAAAATGCACAAGTTTTTTTTTTCCAAAATAATTTTGATATCTTAATGTTGTTTTATTTTTTGTGCTAATAGTTTTTACCTGAAATACTTTTAGAACTTATCATTTTTCCCCTCATCACTTACTTGTTTATAGCCTAATTCTCTAAACTGTATATAAGTGCTCATTTTTAGATTATTGTGAATTCTGGTTATTATTTGCTGTCATTTCTTATCAAGTTTAATAAAGATGTTTATCTATATATTTAACATTGCAATATGTTCACCTGTTTTATAATTTTAGTATTATTGCTTATTTTAATTTGTGATTATTTTGAACACTTTAATCCATTCTACAATTTTACATCAGCTCTATTTATTCATATATATTGCTTATAATCTTTTTCATATACCTTTTAATGCAAAAAAAAATTTCTTAATAAGACTTCTTTATTTTTCTGACCGTTTCGACTGTCCAGCAGTCTTCATCAGAGCTTTCTCAACCTTCCTCTGCTTCTTATTCTCAATAGTGCTACTCTTTTCATACAGTTCCCTAACTCTAACCAATTCATCATGTTCAAGTTAATCTGAAAAGATATAAAAATACAACTAATAAGAATGTCTTAAGTGCACCGAGCCAGCTTTTGGCAAATTGTTGCCAGAATCATCGAAGTGATTAGAACTGCACCATTAGGGATATGCATTTATAGTAGCAAAGTTGAATATGTAAATCAGGTGCAGTATGTAAATTAGATGTTCCATTTTTTTTTATAATGGGGTGCAGGAATATTCAATTCATGTATAAAATTACCGAACCTTAAATATGTATTAAAATGTCTTCTTTGGATGTCTGTATTTGCAAAGCATTACCTTTTTTAAAATGGTTTTATAAAACGTATATTATTTTTTTAATTTAAAAAAAAAAAAAACAACATTTAAAACATTATATAATATTAAAATAAAATTTTTGTAATATTAGAGTATTTTATTTTTTTATTGTTAAGTTAAATTGTCACTTATTTTTGAAAGAAATCAATTTATTGTTATACAAAAAATTTAAAGATATTTTTTTTTTTGGTTTAAACAGTAGAACGATTATAACAAACAAAACTAAATTATGGTCTTCATTCTCAGAAGTTAGGGTAGAATATAATAACAATCTTTTGATTGCGATCCTAGACTGGTGTACAGGGACCCTTTTATTTAGGTTTTATAGTTGGTGATCAGTCAAGTGAAAAAAGATTGCATGAATTGGTAGAGATGTTATTACTAAATGGGTTGTTGCTACATTTTGGAAAATTTAATGAAAATATTTAAAACAGGTAAAACTCTCCATACAGTAGTGTGATTCAGTACCAGCTAGAGTAATCAATGGATGCCAGAAGGCTTATGCATAAAATCCCCATCTAGTGCCTACTCATCCAATATCCCCAGACTAGTTTCTGGTTTGTGGCCTTCATCAGTGAGGAGCCTTGAATCTGAGAGCACTGCACCTAGATCTTAGTGGCGCCACTACGGTATGGAGAGTTTTGCCCGTTTTAATAACAGTTATGTGCAAGCATAAGAAATGGTGATCATGTGATGTGTAGTGGTTTGAAAATATTTAAAGATAATTAATTTTAATATGAATAGGTACCATAAGACCAAATATTGCTAGCACAAGTATAACGGGATTTATGATTAATAAAAATTGGAGGTCATTATGGATAGATTAATGGTACATCAGAGATAAGCAAAGTTAATTATTCTACTGTGGACTGCAATTCAGGTATTTTGTCTTAACAATTTCTCATGAAGAAGTAGAACGTTTTTTCATTTAAATATGCAGAATGGTTTTGATCAGAGGAAACAATTTTTAAAGTTATTATGTAATATTTTAATGCTAGAATTGGAAACAGTTGAAAGATGAAAATGCATTGAGTAAATTTAAACATAAGATAAAAATATTTAAATAAACTTGTGGAATTTGGGAAGAAAAAATGTGCATATTAGGAAATCTTTTTTTGAAAAAAGTCCAAAGCCGAAATGAACATGTCAGCTGGATTGGGCTGTTTTGAGTAACAGGAAGTCGGTAATTGAAGATTCTAAAGTTCTTCATAGATTAACATAGAAGTATTTGTAGATTAGTAGAAATAAGAATGTAAAACTAAAGAAATCAAAGATATTAAGACAGTCCCAATAATTATTATCCTAACCTTCAGAAATATTCCAATGAATTTAAGCAAGAACTTGTAATTTTTTTAAAAAAATGTTATCCTACTTTTATTACTGTTAACATTTAAATGAATTCAGGGAAAAGATAACTGATATTACAAATAGGTTTGTTGTATAAATAACCAGTATAAAAGCAACAATTTACCAGTAAATTTTCAACTGAGACAGGACAATATATGAAGAAAAAAAGAAGTGTGAAAATATTAAAAAATGAACCATTTAGTAGAATTGAGTATCTGGAATTCTGCAAAATGGAATAAAAAGAAATCACTGACAATGTAAAAAATATATTCATGAATTGACAATAAAGTTATAGAAGGTAATAAAAGGTTCAAATGTAGCACTCATTATTTTGATATTGGAGTGAGGGAGAAGGGGTATTTTAGCACTAAAAAGACAATAGTTAAAAGCAGAATATCATGAAATGATTCTGAATTTAAATGAAGAGGTGAGAAATGGTTAAATCAATGAAGAATGAAATCACTCTAGTAAATGAGTGAATACCAAATATTCAAATAATAAAAACATGCAATAGTGATATTGATACTTAATAAGGATGAAAGAAAGGCTATTGAAAATACAGGATTATTATTCTTCTATAACATTTAAACAAGATCGTCATAACTTTTTTTTACAGAGAACTTCAGAATAAAATTAACAAAAAGAGCAGCAGATTAGATTTAGAAAGTAGTTTTAGTACAATAGATCACACTCAGTATTAAGAAAAATTACATAAAAAAGCCAATATATATGCATTACCATTACACTTTAAATTATAGATTATGAAACGGTATTTGATTCTATGAGTGTTTTGGTGAATCTTCCTCACAATGTAGTAACAGGGATTATATTATATGGTGAAGTCAAAAAATAATAATAATCATTATCAATCTGTCTTACAGACTGATTATATATGTACAAAATATTTTACAGTATTTTTATAAAAAGTATACAGTGAATCAAAATAAAAGCTAGGGGAATAAAAAATAAATAGAGGTTATTTACATCATCTACATTTTGATGATGTGATTATTTTTAGTAATGTATTAGATGAATATAAGAAATTAAGACTAAAGATGGATGGTACAGTAATATTCAATGATTTTGCATCAAGAAAGAATTAACAACTACACCTACCTTGGTTAGACTAATAATACAGGTAGAAATATAATTGTTAAAATTAATCATAGAAGCAAATATGAATGGGATATCTTTGATAATAATAATAATAATAATAATAATAATAATAATAATAATAATAATAATAATAATAATAATAATAATAATAATAATAATAATAACAACAACAACAATAAGAACAACACAATAATAACAACAATAATAATAATAATAACAATAACAACAACACAATAATAACAATAACAATAATAATAATGATGATGATGATGATGATGATAACAATAATAATAATAATAATAATAATGTTAAAAGGAAGTATGCCTATTTATATTAATAGAAATGCTTTTAATATTGTTCACCCATTCGTAGATGTAGATCTGAGATTTGGATATTTAATAGAAGAGCAATGTAGATTTCAGATCACACAATGAAAATTGGAGAAATTTATGTCTAAATACTTACATGTGAGAATAAATGTGTTATATATCCTTGAAAGTATTAAAAGACTAAAATGTAGCCCATCTGTGTGTGTTACTAAAAAAAATGATAACAATTTAAATTGGATTGCAAGATTTTATAAAAGATCTAGAAAAAATCTTACATGAGATGGATGGATAAAGTAAATAATTTATCTGGAATGATATGGAGAAAAGAAACTATGAGTTAAAGAGTTTTGATTAAACCATAATGAAATATTTAGCCTGCAATGAATTAATAATAATTCAAATTGACGATGACAATATATTCGTATTATACTGCTATTATATGATCAATGAATATGGATTTTTTTTTTTACTTTTATTTATTTTGTATGCTCTTTCTTCATTCTTTTTTAATATTACAAATGTCAAATAAACGATACAGATAATTTTAATGGTATATACGATGGATCAATTATGGCCATAAACATTAACATTTCACTGATTTACATGCTCTTATTTATAAGAATGTTGAGAATTTTGAATGCTTTTTGACACAATGAAGAATGTGTACTTATAAACAAAAAATATTACGAAGCCAATATAATACATAGCAATTAATATTCCAATACTAGTCTGTTAAGTAAATGAAACATTCTCAATCCATAGCACAAAAACAAACTTTTTGAGAGAAAAGACCAGACCATCTTTTCTTTTTACCTCAATTTATATATAGAGGCTAATCTTAAGCACTTTGGAGAGAAAGCATGAAAATTTTAGCTTTCTCTTCAAATTGCTTAAGATTAGTCTCTATATATAAATTGAGGTAAAGAGAAAAGATGGTCCATTCTATTCTCTAAACAAATTTTATCTTGTATTTTGGATTGACAGTATTTCATTTACTTAATATACCAGTATTGGAATATTAATTTCAGTGTATTATGCAATATTAATTTCTGGGAAATTTATATTTATATTGAAAAAGAGTTTAAATGGAATTATACATTAACTTACTCTTAATCTTATTAGGATTTCTTTTTAATATTCATTAATGCATATATGATTCGGATAGAATATTATTTTCAAAACAATTATCTTGATATTTGGAGACAAAAATTATTTGACTATATAATACTGAAAAAAAGTCTATAACTAGCCAGTGTTAATTTTTGTCTTGTGTTATTTTAGTTATTTTTTGTTCTTCTTGTTTTGAGATAAGGAATGTACAATAATTGTTTTCCTAATATTCATTCCTTCTTTAGCAACTACGTTTAAATGAGTGTAGTCATTCTAAATACAGTAGAAAATAGAAAAAAAACAATGAAAGGGCAAAGAATAAATAATATCTATTTATCACATGCTTTTTTGATGAACAGTTTTTGACATTTTTTGTTTTTATGTAATAAATATGCTTAACTATTTACTGCCAATAATCTTTTTTCTTTCAGTAAGTTTTTCATAATTCCAGCTTAGCTGATTACAAAGATCAAGAAATATTAAAGCACAAACTACACTATTTAGAAGTTAATTTTCACCTGGATATAATTTGTTTTAGATACTAATTTACCATTGTTGTTTCAGGAGTATGAGTCCCATACTCTATACTTCTTTGGTTGAAATATATTATTCACTTAATATTACATTATTGCCATAAATAACTTAGGTATGTTCATGAATATTACTAGAAAATGAAATGCCAGTGTGCCAAAGACTATAATAAAGCAAAAGTAATTTTATCACTGTTATAAATCCATGTTACCATTTTTGTGGTTAAGACCTGTAGAGGTCATGACCTTCACATTTTCAACCGCACATGCTTTAGGTTTATTGCCTTAGTAAACATTTTTAAAATGATAGAGCCCATTATTTTATGTTACCCATCACATATAGACTAGCTAAGTGGTGACGTAAGACAATATAGTCAGGCTTAAAATTATATATTAAGTTTATCAAATAATGTACAGACTAACTATATTCATTAATTTTAGCAAATAAATTAGATTCAGTATTTCTTTGGATTATCATCTATTCAGTCCTTGTCCTTTAATTCAAAATGTATAACTTTTTTTAAGGCTGGATATGTATTACCTCTCACAATCTATCTCTATATACACTTTGTTTATGCTTGTATGATGATTGCTGGTTTATGTGTTCAAGTGTATCAGTGTTATGAGATAGTGTGGAAAGTGGTGGGTCGTGTGAAAGTCTGTGCCCATATTCCCTATATATTACATATATAGACACAGGTATATAATAAGCCTGTGTGTTTCAGTTATAATCAATGATTCTAAAACTAATTTAAATTAATTGTTCTCTTGTCTCGTTTTTAGTGGTAGGATTAGTATAGTTCAAGATTTAAATTTCTTTGTTTAAAAAGTTTTCTTTGAAATTTTATTTTATTGCTTTTTGAAAATCATAAATCTTTTTTTTTTTTGTTATTTAACAAAAATTTGATCTACCCGATTCCAAATGATTTTCATTACTGTTTGTTTGATGAATGGTTTTTAAAATATTTCTAATGTTAAATATTTTATATGGCTATAAATTTTACTAGATTGTATTTCTGGCTCTATCTTGTATCCATATTTTTAGAAAGAAATGAAAGTTTTATGTTGTATGAAATTAAGTATTTTTATGCCAAGTCACTGAAAGATTAGAGAACCCCTCAACCTTCTATTGTACTTCCCTATAATTTTTCAAATTGTTGTTAATAATTTTCGTACTTGAACATTTCCAGGAAAAGTAATAAATACTGTATATATTAAAAATTTTGGTTTTGAAATTCAGGAATACTGATTATAGATCTATGTCTGTTATATGCAGTTATAAATATTTATTTAACTAAAATTTCATTAAGATATATAAATATATTTTAATTACAGTTAAAATTCTTATAAAATTTATAAGCACCATGGGGGAAAATAAAAATAAATATTTTATATATATACAGAGTGTATAAAATTTACAAAAATGTACTATTTTTCGTTTAATTATTATTGTTTTAATCAATTTTTTAATGGGTATAGAAAATATTAAATTTTCTACAATAATAATATATATGTATTTTCAATTTATATATTTGAATAAAGAAATAGAAGATATATAGTCTTTTTCATAATGTATAATGCAGTAATTATTCGATGGTGTTAATTTATTGATACATTTTTTGTTGTCTATTATGGAATATTTTACTAGCCCTTGGATCATAAAATCTCATTAATTTTAACTTTATTAATTAAGAAAAAAGTCATCTATAATTTTGAACAAGAAACAAAATGGTAAATTCTAATTTTTTATCTAGGTAATTATTGACATATATGTATATATGGCTTTCCTTGCTAGTTCACAGTTATACTTTCTTATATCATATTCAACTCTTTTCCGCACCATTTTACAAAATTCGAGATATTCATTCTTTTTTAATGCATCATTTTTGTATATTTTCATATTCCTTCTTTTCTTCATAAATTCTCTAGTTTCAGTAGAAATTTCATTGGTCAATTGCTGCTTTTTTCCTATCAGCTATCTTTGTTGCAGTTTTTAAAAGTGTATCAGTTATTTTCATTTTAATTTCTTTCAAATCTAAATCATGTTCAAAATCTACTAATACTTGAAACCGCTGGACATATTGCTAGAAGAGAAATGGACAATTGAAATCTTAAACTGGATTCCAGGAGATTCTAAAAGACCCAGAAAGAGACCACATGTGAAATGGATGGATGAAATAAGAAGGTGTGCAGGGATGATGTGGAGAAGAGAAGCTAAAGATTGGAGAAGATGGATTGAACTTGGATTGCCTTCATCCTGCAGTGGATTGATAATGTTTGATGGCGATGATGTATATGACAATTAAAAAAAAGCTAATGACTTTGTTGTTAAGCAGTTCATAAGAAATTTGAGTGCCAGAATTGATCCTGGGACCTCTCAATTATGACCCGGACACTCTACCAACTGCACCAAACTGACAATTATAATATTTAAAGGAAAATCATCTTTTTATTTACATAATTTATCAATACATTTATCTATATGTATTTGTCATTAAAAAAATCAAATGGTTTATTGCTTGGGCATTCATAAGAAATTGGGGCATCAAAATTGACCATTTGACTATGTTCTATGGGTTTTGAGCTTGAGACTCAGCCACTTTATCATTGCATGGCCCCAAATAGGGTTTAACTAAAAGGGCTTATTAAAGTTTAGAATGTAGCTTTAAACTTATTGAGCTACTAAAATATATTGTGTTAAGATTATTATCAAGCAATAGTAAACTAACACTTATGATTATTTGGTTGTACTAACTGCCTTTGGGAGAAATGTGTAGCATGTAAATATATATAGCATGACATTAGCTTATAAAATAGGCTTAAATGTTTTATTTTTTATATATTTAAGAATACTCACTGCTTTTAATTTTGATCATTTACAGCATAAATATTATTTAAATTTTTATGTAATGCATAAAAACAATAAAGAAATGGTGTGTTGCAAAGGAAGTTATATGATGTTTGAGTATCTGACGTGAAGATTAACCTGTGGTCTAGGAACATTTATTTCTGAGTTTACCAATGTAGACACTCAGGACAATGTTTATATCTAACTTTTAAATAATATAAAGATGTCTACACATTAATATTGTATTGACCATACTATTGTTTAAATTGTTAACATATATTAAAATTAATAAACAGCTCATTGTCTTTTTCAGGTAACCAATATATGAGGGGATAACCAAAAATAACCAGAATTGTTCTCTGGTAGGCACACTTGTTGTAGTAATGTTTCAGCAGCTAGATACCTCTTGCAGGGACTCTTCTGTATCAATCTATCACATGATGTCACAATGTGAAATTGTAGTGTCACAAAGGATATTTCTTAGTAAAGTGCATTTTGTGTATTTATCATATTTTGAATGGAAAAGTTGGAACAACACAAGGTATTATTTTCTTCTATAGAAAATGGCAGGGGAAATGATGGTAATACCTGAAACAGCTTACAAGTAAGTTGTTCTGGGAAAACACAAGTTTACAGGTAGTTTAATGGAAGTGTCAAATTACCAGATTTTAAAAAACTGTGATGAAAGAAGTACTCGTGATAGAGTCCGGCTTGTTGTGCCAGACTGCCCCTGCACATTGAATCCTGGGCTAGTCTAGATCTAGTCTAGTAATAATAGGCAACTCAAGTTCTTTAGTTACTAGTATCAGTCTATCCAGCAGAAATTCTAATTAGCAGAAGACTCAAGACCCAAGAATGATTTGTCATGTATTTTTTTAAATTTAGTTAATAAATTCCTTTTTGGAAAAAAAAAAAGAAGTCCAATGTCAAGAATATGGTTTTTTAAAAATACAAATGGCATCGTTTACTCAGAATTTGTTCCTAATGATAAGACATTTAAAATCTTCAAGTTCTGAAACTTTTACGTGATATGGTAAATTGTAAACATCCCGTTTTTGATCAAATGAATGCATGCTTCATCATAACAGTGTGCTAGTGCACAAAGCTTTGATTGTGAAACCATTTGAAATTAAATTCAGCATGACCCAGTTTATTCACCATCATTTTCACTCAATCTTGCTTTGTGTGAAAAAAGTGTTTCTTTTTTTTTTGTAGACCGAGAAGTAGTGGAGAAAATGATGTAGGCATTAAAAGGTATCACTTTACAAGTGGTTCTGGACTATTTCAAAAAATGAAAAACATGTCTAGATTAGTCCGTTGCATTAAATCTATACTATGATAGAGACTCAATTTGCAACACCTAAAAATAAATACACAACTTTTTATTACAAAATTCCAGTTATTTTTGGACCTCCCTTGCATATATATGGTTTAGGATAATAGTAAAAGTAAAGCAACTGGCTTAAATACCCACGTCATTGCAGAAACTATTTCAACATATATATATATTTAAATACTAAAATATGCTATAAGATCAAAGTCTACTCACAATTTCCAGTTGTTGTCAAGCGTTGTTAGCCGAGAGATCATCGCACCTGCCTTGCAAGCAAGTAGTTGGTTGCAGACGGGTGTGGGTTCGCGTCCCGGCAGATGCTATGACATATGAAAAAAAAAAATTCCAGTTGTTAAAGGTTTTTATGACTGATTGTTTTTACTTTAGTATTGATAAGTTAATATCTATTTAGTTGATATTAGACATCTGATTAACTTTGTCTGTGTTGTTTTTATTTTAATATTGCTAAAATCTTAATGAAAATCATGAAATTGTGTATATTGTGCTTCTAATTAAGATTAGTCTTTGGAAACTAATCATTCAAAAAACTTTAAAAATTTTATTGTTTTTATTCATTTTAACTCAAGTTAAAAAATCTAGTGGGAATTTAACTTTAGAATTACCAGTAATTAATTTAGTTAGAATTCATGTTATGGATATGTGACTGTATTTTTTGTATTAAATATCAAAAATGGAAAATAATGAAGTCCATTTTGCTGATAATTTTCATATAAATTATAATAAATAACAAAAATATGATATATAACTGCTATATAAATATACATATATTAATAATTATATATAAAAAGCTTTTGCAGTACATGGCGTGCACCCTTTTCAAATGCGTAGCATCTATTTGAATTTTAACCAATTATTGCCAATAGAATACTATCTAGTGTTCTATAATGAAAGTAAACCCTAGCAACAATGATAAAATAAAACATGAATAAAATAGAAAAAATTACGAAACAGAGGTTCAATAAAAATTTAAAGAATTAACTGTATAACATACTTTTTACAAACTAAATAAACATATGTCATAAACTTTATAAATACTACCTTACTATACAATTTTCCATTTATTTTTAATTGACCAGTTATTAACTAAATTTATTGAAATTTAAAATATCCATATAATTATTTAAGTTATGTTTAATACAATGTTATATATATATGTGTGTGTGTGTGTCTTCTTTTTGGATCTTCAAATGTAATTTAAAGGTGTAATATTTTTCTACATCTATTTTATGTTTGTACGTTAAGTAATGAATGAATATATTAAATTTAACATCTTGCCTATTAATTGCATTATGTTCTTTATCTCTTATATATAACTGTTTCCCTGTATGACCATAGTAAATCATATTGCAATGGTCATAATTAAATTCATATATGATTCCTTTTTTGTATTTTATATTATCTCTTACTTTATAATTACGTACTATTTTTTCGAGATTTTTACTATTTGACCATTTAATATTTATATGTTTATCATTTGTTTTTTTATTAATATATTATAAATTTATGAAAGTTTAATCCATTTCTCATTTGAACTATTGTTATTATCATTATTATAATCATTTTGTATAGAAATGTTATTATTTTAATGTAAACTTTTTACAATTAAAAATATATATATTTAATATTTTTAAGGCTGTATTCATAATATTTTTATAATTTATTATTTTTTGGGTAAATCAGCTAAATTTTTGTGTGCATTATATGTATAATTTTTATATTTGAAAATTTTATTGTCCCCATCTTTTTTGTTGTGGATTTATGGAATATTTTTTTTTACTTTATTTTCTTTAATAACATGTTGTAATATACATTTGTTATGATTACTTATATGAATTTCTATATCTAAATATTTAATTTTATCTTCAAATTTTACTTTTGTAAATTTAATATTATATATATATATTTATTATTATTAAAATCATAAATATTATTCATAGGTTTTTTATTACCAATAATTAAAATATAATCAACATATCTTAAACAATATTTCATTTCTTGACTAATTATTATTTTTTAAATTATATTAGTTTCTAATAAATATTGATGACATTACTCTTAACCCATCCTTTATGTATATTCCAAACTTCATTATTACATTTAAAATATAAACAGTTATGTATTAATGTTAAACTCTCTTGTATAATATTTATTATGGTTATATCATTTATATATTCATTTGAGTTATTTGTTAAATATTTGTATACTTTTAAGTCTTGGAAAATTATATGATAAGATTAAGATTTGTTTTTATTTATTTATTCTGTATATTGTTATGTTATGTAGTCAATTTTCTTAAACTTTTATTGAACCTCTGCATTATAATTTTATTCTCTTTTATTCATGATTTATTTTATTGTTATTTTACTTCCATTATAGAATACCATCTAGTGTTCTATCTATAATAATCCGTTACTATTAAAATAGGTGCTAAACATTTGAGAAGGGCACAAATCATGTATCGAAAAGACTTTATATATAGTTATTAATATATATATATATATATATATAGCTGTTAAATATAATATTTTGTACTTAGTATTGCAAAACATTAAACACTGAGCCTTTTTCTTTAAAATTTATGGTTCATATAGTTTTTGTTAGGTTTTATGTTTTCATTTGACCCTGAATTTATTTATTTATTTATTATATATATATATATATATATATAATATATAATAAATAAATTCAATATATATATATATATATATATATATATATATATATAAACATTCTTATTATTATATATAATTGAAGTTATATGATTTATAAACAAGGATGATAATTTTTAAACTATATAGATTTTTATGTTATATATTTTGCAGGAATTAATTGTTTTTTTTTTATGTGTTAAATGCGCTGAATGGGAAGCGAACCTGGGCCAGCTGCTTGGAAGGCAGCTATGCTAACCACTAGGCCACCAACGCTTGACAGGAATTAATTGTTTTGAATTGAAATAAATATCAGTTAAAAATTATACAACCTGATGTTAAGAAATTCATGAGCAAAATTTGATATGAAGTTTTTTTTTGTTAGTGAAAATGTAATAAACTTCGATTTGAATTTATATACAAAAAAAAGAGATCAAACATTTTATTTTATTCATCATAATTTAATGCTATGACAAAATGCAGATATAAAATTAATAAGTTATTAAGTGTTCATGGTCATTATATTAAAAATAATTATTTTTACATGAATGTAAATTCAACCAAGAAAATGTTTGTGTGTAGATTGTACGATTAAATACATCTCTCATACTATTGAGATGTTTTTTTTTAAAGTAATGTCATTTTTTATTCTTGAGTAAATAATATTTACTAAGGCTGTAACCTCAAGAATGTGCACGTAAAAATGTGATAGTAGGGACCTCTACAGGTCTTAACCACAAGCTTACGTTTAGGAAGAAAAGAGGGGAACCCTTCTTTACTTCAACCTACTTTCTATATAAATAGGGTGAAACTGAAGCGGTTAGATCTGAGAGTGTGAAGCTATTCAATACTTCACTGATTAAGTCCACATTTCTTATTACACATCAATACTCGCAAAATCTTTTGATTTACAATGAGTCAATGGAAAGATCTTATAGTTAGAAATCTACTACGATAATGTGAAGTTGTAATTATAAATTTATTTAAACGCACATTGTTTACGTAAGTAATATTTACTAAGGCTGTAACCTCAAGAATGTGCGTGTAAAAATGTGATAGTAGGGACCTCTACAGGTCTTAACCACAAGCTTACATTTAGGAAGAAAAGAGGGGAACCCTTTTTTAGTATTTTTTATTTTGAGAAAACTATTAGAATGAATACGAAGAATGGCTATTATGTATCTTTACTATTCAGAATATGCGAGTACAATTTCTGGCTTATTCATTAAATATAAATGTTTTAAAAATGAAACATTAGTGCTCAGAAATCTCAAAATTTTGCTTAAAGTAAGAACACAATAATAATAATAATAATAAAATATTGAAGTATTTACATAATAGAAAATAGTTTATTATTATTATTATAATAGAAGAAGCTTACAATGGGAAAAGTATGTGTTTTGGTTTTGATTTTTCAAATGTTTTTAATCATAAAAGACATAGCGTTACCACCATTCTATTAATATGGAGTTAAAGAACATGTAATAATTTTCAAATTACAGCACCAATATGTAAAATTACTTTTACACTAAAAAGAATCCTTGGGAATGTCTTTAACTTTTTGTATTGAAAAGATATTTTGTATTTTTATTGGTTCAATTAGCTTTTCTTTTTGGAATGGACTGAAGGTGACTATTTAACAGATTTGAAATGAGTTTTTTCAATTATTTGCTGTTATTGTTTTTCAAAAGATTTGCACGTAATAGTATGTAATATTTACTAAGGCTTTAACCTCAAGAATATGCGTGTAAAAATGCGATATTAGGGACCTCTACAGGTCTTAACCACAAGCTTATACCTTAAAATGGTCTTTAATATAACATTCAAGGTAAACATTTTTTAAACAGCCCTTCATAGAAAACAATGGAAGAGAAAGCAGTTTCCATCAGGTCTGTCAATTGCTAGTTGATGAGGATTTGAGCATTTTTTTCTTATTGTTTGCTCTCTAGCTAAGAATGGCTAGATACCCATTTAATGACCAATATTGAATCATTAATTAGATTGGCTGACTGAATATAATAAGTGTGTTTTAATAATAATAATATTTTTTAAAAAAACTTATTAAAACTCAAATATTTATCATCACAGGGTATGTGTGTGTAATTTTCATAAAATTTACTGATTTTTTTTTTTTTGTCATATTATTTCTAAATTTATTGATGAGTATGTATTACTGACTGGAAAATGTCTTAGCAATATTTTTTTTCTCTGTATGACTTTGCAACAGATTTGGTAAAATAAGTGCATTATATATGCATAGTATTTGCCTGAAGGTTTGTGATGTTGGTATATTAGATGTGAAAAAAAAAATTGGTGGGGGTCAGGATTTGAACCAACCCTCATATATGCATATGAAATTTCTTCTGATTATTGCCTTTATAGAATAGCAGCATTGTCTTAAAATTTGATACTTAAGAATCTAAAGATGTAAAGTTCGACTTTTATACTAATATTATTACTGGTAAGACTAACGGCACTTGAAGTAGTGTGTAGAATAACACTACTCAAAACGTTGGGTAATTACTAACCTGTATTAAATCCATTTATGCGTTATTACTAACAAGTTGTTTGTATTTGAAAATTTTACATAAAGTTTAACATTTTCTAGACATTCGACATCTCAATGATAGATGATCGAAATAGTCCAACATATTATCAAATATATATATACAGTTCGTTTGTGATGTTATTTTTAATATCTGATTTATAAATCCTATTTTTTTTTAATAATATGTAGTAGATTACATGAATATTTTAAGAAATTTTTTTAAAAATTAGTAGTCATTAAAATTTGCTAAAATTATTATAATTGTGATTAAAAGAAAAACATTTAAAAATAAATCCCAAAGACAACGGTTTCATATAAATGTAAATTAGTATATTGTACTCTAGTGTAGTTATGAAGAATTAATAATTCACGACATAATTGCTAAGATCAAAGAGAGGGGAAAATATATATATAGAAATTGAACGTTGATATTATTGTCATTAAAAAGTACTTTATTCCTTATTTTTATAATATTTTATTTTTATTTTTTAAAAGCTGTAATTACAGTTTAACTGTAATAAAAGACTGTGTGTATGAAAGAAACATATTAAATAAAATCTAAAAGTATAGGCATTGATTAGAATTATTGGAATTTAAACTGATATAGATAAGCAATATAAATATCCGTTGATTTAAAATCATTCTGAATGAAGAATCTGTTCATTCTTTGTCTGAAATGGATTGGGGTTTCTAATTGTAGTCCTATAAAATGCACAATTATTTATTGTTGGTGATTTTCATTGTTTGGATTAGCTTGATTTTACTAGCAAATGTACTTTTATTGAAACAGACATATCTTGTACTTTAAATAAAATAATACAAATAATAGAAGAGCAATACAGAGACTCCAAACCACTCAAAGAGGTATGGAGAGATGCATGTTGGGAGTAACAAGAAAAGATCGAAAGCGCAATGTATGAGTAAGAGAACAAACAGGTGTTACTGACCTCATTGAAAAAATTAAAAGATTGAAGTGGAGTTGGATTGGACATATTGCTAGAAGAGATGATAATAGATGGACAATTGAAATCTTAAACTGGATTCCAAGAGATTGTAAAAGACCCAGAAGGAGACCACATGTGAGATGGATGGATGAAATAAGAAAGTGTGCAGGGGTGATGTGGAGAAGAGAAGCTAAAGATCGGAGAAGATGGATTAAACTTGGAGAGACCTTCATCCTGCAGTTGATTGATAATGGTTGATGATAATGATGATATAATAGATATATAAATTGAAATTAAAGAAAGAAGAATTGATAGATGTAGGATAATATATATAAGATACTACCATTATGGCTTCAAGATTTATAATGAATTAAAGCTGCAAAGAAGATTCATCTTATTGTTATTATATAAAATTATATCATAGTTACATTAAATTGATGGATAGCGCTATGTTATATAGTAACATTTTGAAGGAATGGAAAGATGGGAGAATTTAATTATATATATGTTGCCAACTTATTTACAGTTGGAAAGAGAGATTTAGTTTGATGAGATAATGGAAAGATTGTAAGTGTTGATGGAATAGCTGGAGAAATTTAAAATATGTTGATGAGGTGTTAGCTTCAGAACTATTATAATTTATTTAAGATATGTCATCTCATTATATATATGTTTCTGCTATTACATTTTACAGAAGTAAACATAATTGTAAAAAAAAGTATTATGGGATATCAAGTGTGCCTTTGAGGGTTTTATCGATTAGATTGATTTAATTATAGATGAGCATCAATCAGAAACAATGTGACTTTATGCATTTGTGTTTTGTTGCCAGCACAAATGCAAGAATAATGTTGCCAGTAAAAGTGTGATTTGTTAATTTAATCAAGGTTTGCATTTGGTTTCGTTAATCAGGAAAGCAGCCAGAAAATTTATTTATATCGTATGGTTGCTAGCTGTGGACACCCTACAGTTTTTTAAATGAAAACTTGTGTTGTAATTGAATTTTCACTTTATTTTCTGTTTTTTATCACTGTTATATAGAATTTGATTGTATAAGTTTGAAATGGAACTAATGAAAAGCAAATAGAAACAAGTGTTTAACTTTTAGATTTATGCTGATGATTGTATTGCTGTTTTAAATTCATAGAATGATTTATACAATGTTTTCTTAAGATAAAATTTTGAATGAAAACTATACAGTATTTGTTTTAATTATAGGGCATTTGAACCCAGACTTTTGTACTTGAAATACTGGGTTCAAATCGTCTATAATTACATCTAAACTCCATGGATGTATATCTGTGTTTAAATATTACTGAATTGTTTTTAGTAATTAATGTTATCTAACTTTGATGATTTATTGTAATGGTTTCAATATAATAATTTTGCATAAAAGACAAAAGATTTTGTTATCATCATCAACATGGGGGAAGTTCTTCATCATGCTGCTTCCTTTGGGTTTAGATCTATGTTCATATTGAATCATTTGGCTTGTTCATTTTTTTCCCAGTGCATTTTGTTTGTTAAACAATTCTTTTTAAATTTTTTAATTGATCATATTTTTTATTGTTCAAAATATGTCTTCCTGGGGATCTCTTTTTTTATCAGTAGTTACACATTCTACATTTATATATTCATCTCTTCAAGACCTTATAGTGGACATTTTTATGTTTTCTGGTTTGGAGATTTCGTTTTTAAATAAATTGCATTATTTTCAATTTACAATTATATAATGCTTCGTATCAAAAAATATAAGATTAGTTCACAACAGCTTATGGTGGAAAGGAAAGCAATTTACTGTATGACTCAAAATGTTCTTTATTGTATAATAAAAAAATTATACTATTGTCTTTAACAGCTGTTTGATTTATTTGTACATTTTTCTACAAGAATATATATTTTTATTGAGATTTTAAAAACTTTGTATCATAACGATATGAGAGACCATTTAATTATTAAGAGATTGTAAAAATACTAAGATAATTATATATTGCTACTTCATCATAGTGCCCTATTGTATAGTTATATTATTTTTGGATAAAGAATTTAATACCAAATACTTAAAAATATTAACCTCTAATAGAAACACATGTAAGTTATATCAACTTTATTTTCTTTTGTGATAGTAAGCCCTTTAAGATGAATTTACTAATCTAGAAAAAAAAAAATTATATTAATTAAATGCTTACATAAAGTATATATTTTTTTAATTATTTGTATCCTTAAAAACATGTTGATTAGACAAAAAATCTACTTTATCCTTTTCAATTGGTTTTGTGAATGCTATTACTTTCAAGACCATGAACTATATTTTTTCTCAACAATAAGTATGGCCTTTAGGTTAAATCTTTTAAAATCACATACCTTAATTAATTTTTTTTGTGTGCTTAATATTATTTTAAACTAATGTATTTTAAGAGTAAACAGATAAAAATACATATAGATTTTCCTGAAAAGTTTGTTAATGGCTTTATTGCTCTGGAGTTTATGAGAAGTTCGAACACCAGAACTATGAGTACCACAATATATCCGGGGACCTCCCAATCTTAATTATGCCAAACTGTGTAGGGCTTTGTTTCCTATAATGTGAGTTATCAGAATTGTTCTGCCAACTTAATATTATCTCCATTTTTTAAATTAATATTCTTTGAGTTATGCGGATTCCTTTTTTTTTTTGCTTGTTTCACAATTCCTATTACTAGGTGTACTCATTTGCTGGTATAAGAATTGGAGAACTCAAACAGCGTTTAGTAATGATATTGTTTAAAACAATGCATTATTTGGGAATCAAATAATGAATTTCTATTACACCTTTTAAATGTTTTTATAAATCTAATATATCACATGATCACCATCTCTTATGCTAGGACATAACTGTTATCATAAGATCTAGGTGCAGTGCTCTCAGATCTAAGGCTCCTCACTGCCAAAGGCCACAAGCCAGAAACTAGTCTGGGGATATTGGATGTGTAGGCACTAGATGGGGATTTTATGCACAAGCCTTCTGGCATCTATTGATTACTCTGGTTGGCACAGGGTGACACTACTGTATGGAGAATTTTGCCTGTTTAAATCTAATATAGTTGCTAAATCATATTTTTAGATTTATTGCAACTTTTTGTTTTGCATCCAATTCTAAGTAAAATATGCTTATTTTTATCTTTTTTTTTTAATTAGCTTGAAATTTTATTATATCTTTATTCTTAAATTGCTGATTTTGTTCATACATTTTGTTGGTTATTGTTTTTTTTTTTCCATATGTCATAGCATTGGCCAGGACATGAACCCACAACCGTCTTGTTGTTTGTTAAGCTTTTAAAAAGTCTTTAGTTTATCTTATAAAAACATGAATGTGTTGCTTAGATTTTAACTTAGTACTTTATGATATAGAAAATTGATAATTAAATGGTAATCAATATTGAGAATGGTGTTTCATATAATTAAGATTAATAAACTTAACATATAGTAACATTAACGAATAATTGTTAGCTTGTGTTGATTTTATTATTAATTGTCAACTGAACAGAATTATAGTTAGGACTCAATGTAGAAACTTTTCACTTGGACAGTTTGGATTGTGTTGTTTTTTAATTAAGTAAAATGTAAAAAAGAAAATAATCAACAATTAGAGCATTTAAATAATTTCTGTTCAAAGTTAATGTAAATATGATAGTTTAAACCTGGGTAGTTGTGAAAAACCATTTTTAGAGAAAATAATTTAAAAAAGAGATCGATTTTTAAAAGGAAATAATTTTAAAATATATCGATTTATCAGAGGGTGGGTAACAGTATTACGTGTCAAAGCAGATTTAAATAGTTGTGGCTTCTAGATTAATCACACCTTCACATTATATGCTATCGATCTGTTAAGAACGTGCATAGAAAACAATACTACCAAGCAGGTATCAATATCACTAACAAATGGTGCAATTTTTCCAAGCTTAGCATGGAGAAACAGTGCCACATAATGGGCTAGATTGCTGGTAGTTGCTGGTAGCAGATGATGTAAGCTAAATGTACTTATGCATGGCTATCATTGCCATCAAGTGGGCAGTTGTGCTAGCAGCAAGTTGGCATAAGGTTCCTGTGTATATGCATGGTGAGCAGCGCCATCTAGTGGCTGTAACGTGCATCACTGCTTTTGGCCCCCTACTCTGAATATTTCTGTGTGTTGACACAGAAACAGTGCCTCATGTGGCCACATGGGGGGTAAGTTACAATTATGTAAACCTGTTTTAAAAAACAATATGAATAACATAAAATATTTAATATTTTTGGAGCATTAATTCATTTAATTTACTCTAACAAACATTTCTTATAATCTTCAATAATCACTATATTTGTTATTATCTTATGTGTGATGCTAACAACAACATTACATTTTTTAAACAATAGTTTTACTTTTTTTTTCTCATGTGTCATAGCATCAGCTGGGAAGCGAACCCGCCAACCCGGGACTTTACTTTTAGGCAAAATTTTAAACATGCGAAACATGTTCCAAAATTAATATTGGGATGAGTTTTATAAAATGGACCTAATCTTTATAACATGAAAATCCTTCAAATTTGGAATATATATAGTGCAAATGTTATTAGTATAAGTTAATTTTGCAGTTTATATATTTATTCAAAACAACTTACATTTACATGATTATTCTATGTTATAATGGTGAAAAAAAAAATACATTATTCATTCTGATTTCCTTTACTTATACTGAATAAAGCATTTTTCATCAAAAATTGTTCTGGTTCTCATATTTCAAATATTTTCCTTAAACACTACCATATTTCTTTAATGTATTAGAAAAATATACATAAAATAGTGATTACCCATCTCAAAATCTACTATATTTCTATCAGTTATTTAAAGAAGCTTGGAATGACTTGAAGTATTATATTGTTAAATACATCCAAATGGTGTGAGTATAGTTAATATTTATAATGAAGTTTTAAAATGGAGATGTTATACTGGGTTTTCTTAAGTAGGTGACAAACAATAGTAAATTGTCATTAATAGGGATCAGTTCGTGTTATTTACTATTGTTTTTTTATTAACTAATATTCTACTTGGCTTTATGCACAGAGTCGAACACAGACCATTCTACATTTACAAGTCTTTAATTAAGCAGATAATTTCCAAATTTAAGTAATGTTTACCATATAACTTACAAAATGTTTTTTTTTTATTGATACGTTTTTTATCTCAGAAATATTTTGATATAAAAATATAATTGATTCTTTGCTTTATGTGTGTGCATATATATCCATTTTTGTGTTTACTTTGATATGTAATGTTACAATTAGATTTGTGTTGGAGTTTAGCCTGTACTGAATATTTACCATATGTTTTTTTTTTTGGTGTGTGAGAAGTGGGAACTAGTATATACAAAAGTATTTGAAGGAAACAAAAAAAAATTTGAATTATGCTATTTATCCAGAAATTTACATAACTTTGGTAAGGTCATATTCACATATTTTGATATATAAACATTGTTTGCTTCACATGACATGTAATGAATTTTTTAACTTAAAAATCTAACAGGATCTTAGTTTAATTACTAGCTAAATAAAAGTCTATTAATTATTTAAATCATAAACATAGAAATTTATAAAAAATAGAATCATATATCACATGACCCCACCTCTTTTTTTAAGCTTGTAAAATATAGACAAAGAGCCTGGCTGATTGCTCAACAAGCTTTGTGATAAATGCTAAGCAAGAAAAGCATTTAAAATATCTCTATCAGAAACCACATCCAAATCGCAGACCAATGGTTTCATGCTTTGGTACTCCTCAAGGAGGTGCGAGGGTAGTTTCAAACACCACATCTAAAAATACCAATCCAAAGTCAGCATTTATCTAAAAGTTAACCATTGAGTAGAAAATCTGAAATTTTCAGACACTTAAATGTCTTCAAACCCAGTGATCTAACTCAAATAGCTATATGGGGCTGAGAGATCTTCAGCCAAATCATATATTAGTAGTCTTAGCAATACATCACTTAAGACTTAAAGCAAAGACTATAAATGGTCAATAAAAAATAAAGTCACATATCACATGTCCCCACCTCTTTTTTTAAGCTTGTAAAATATAAACAAAGAGCTTTTCTAATTGCTCAGCAAGCTCAAAGCTTGTTGACCAATTAGCAAAGCTCTTTGTTTATTGAAATTTATAATCCCCTATGACTATAAGTAAGAAAAAAAGAGAATATTTTAAAGGTAAGCAATAAATTTATTTTATCCTTGTGTTAGTATTTTATACATTTTTAGAGTAATTGTAAATTTAATATACATTAGTATTGTAGTAATATATATTTTCATTACTATAGGCATTTTTACATGAACAATAGGTGCAATCTACTTGAAAATGATATTCATGTAAATGGAAAAGTTCAATTCTTACCCCATTCTTAGTGTGATATAGTAGAGTGTGTTGCTGCTATTGTTTTAGTTCTTCAGTGGGGATTCAATTTTTATGTCATTAATTTAATGTATCAATCTGGAAAATGTATACTATTCTAGATTAAAAATAGCTATCTGTTTTTTAAAAAAGTATTTTGCATTTTATTTATATGGATGTACTTATTTATGATAGACATGTCAGATTACACAAATCATTGACTGTGAGTTTTATGAACTGTTGTCTATGATCCAACATTATGTAGTATGGAAGAGAATAGTCCTTCACTTGATGTCATTACCTCTTTTTAAGGATTATGATTCATATGATGATGCTAATCAGTTAAATTACTCCAATCAAAAGGAATGGAATAACTAAAGATATGTTATAATTTCCAAAGCCACATACTTATCAGATGAAGAGAGTCACAATCATGTCCCAATGGCCAATACCTTATGTGACTACTGTGATGCACTATGAAGTAGGTATATAATTGACTGAAATCTTATTAAAAAAAGTCTTTAAATTATTATTGAAAATGGAGAGAGTGTCAGAAAAACTATGGTACAATGGAATAAACTTAAAATATTGAGAAAGTGAAACAAAATAAGGCATTGCTCTGTACATTTTGGTATCATAATAGTGTGTATCTCTGAAGCCGAAGGTCAAGGGTTCATGATTCAGCTCAGTCACTTCTGGCACCCAAACTTCTCATGAACTCCTAAGCCATAACGTTTTTCGCTTATTAATATTATCATTATTAATGGGTTAAGATTTTTCTGGTCATTATAAATAGATCTAAAATTACATAACCTTAATATACAGTTTTGAGTTTGGCAAACCAAATTGTGGGCCATCGACTTTATGATTCTATCTATTTATTCAGTTAATGTATGGTTTTTATAGAAATCTTAGCATTCAATTGTATTTCTAAAGAAGTATTAATATGAAATCTATCAGTGCATT
This sequence comes from Epiperipatus broadwayi, assembly GCA_028023455.1. Taxonomy (NCBI): domain Eukaryota; kingdom Metazoa; phylum Onychophora; class Udeonychophora; order Euonychophora; family Peripatidae; genus Epiperipatus; species Epiperipatus broadwayi. The sequence continues at coordinate 3,397,771 of JAQFVV010012461.1, read as the reverse complement.
TGAGGTAAACTTTCTTACTGTAATTAAATTCTTTAGTATATTAATAATATCAAACATTCAATGTGATTAATGATTTTTCAAAACTTCATATTTTTAATATGTTATCGTTTTTTAAATCTTATGTATGCATGCACACATGTGTAAATTTTGTATATGTTGGCTTCTTTAATAATAATTAAAAAAACAATTTTTCAAATAATATAGAGTTTTAATAATATTTGTGAATAAGTGCAATCATTTATATTCATCTAATTCCACAATTCTATGACTTTACAAGAGAATTTCTCTCATCAGTTCATTGAAATGTCTGATGAATGTGACCAGTGTTTCGTCTGTGATTTTTTTGTGTAGAAATGTTGCAAAATAATGGCCTATTGATTCCATAGCCTTATTCCACAAAATTATGGGAACATGAAAAGGAAAAACATATGCCTGCTAAAACTATCGATATATATATTGACTATTGTACCAAAGGTGACTAGCTTGTTGCAATTGATGACACTTCTAAAAAGATTCTTGTGGTATTTGAGAATAACAGATGTTTTCACAAGATGTAAAGTGGGTAATCAGTATTATGGAAACACAAACTTAAGCCACCCCAGGTCCATAGCACTTTATTTTTCATAAACAACTGAGGACTAAAGCATATCTCTGTTCATTTTTATTTCACCATTTTACTCAATTCATAAATTCCTTTATTGTTTTTTGCTTACTTCAGTGAATGATTGCACTAATATATTTAAATTGGTATCTAACTACTAGCAGCATTTGTTCAGCAATTGCTACTGTATTTCTTGAAAGCACTGTTGCCAAATATATCTATGTTCATATCTTGATAAACATAGGCTAATGCTAACATGTGCTTCAAACAGTTATATCTATGTTTACTATGCCTGTCTGTAATGTATTCTAGATGCATTACATATTTTGTTATAGATTCAGTATTTGATATGTTATAACAATATTCATCTTCCTATTGCATATCTCAATTTAATTTAAAAAAAAAAACACTTTATAGTTCATTTTAGTTGCACAATTTGAGGTTTACATATTTTATTTGTGAACCCATATTTATTTTTTTGCGTGTTGGCCATTTTCTTCTGTGTAGAACAATTTTTGCAAGTAGTATATTATTATTATTATTATTATTATTATTATTATTATTATTATTATTATTATTATTATTATTATTATTATTATTATTATTATTATTATTATTATTATTATTATTATTATTATTATTATTATTATTATTATTATTATTATTATTATTATTATTATTATTATTATTATTATTATTATTATTATTATTAATAATAATAATAATAATAATAATTATAGTTTTTATTAATATAATATCTATAGTATTTAACAATGATTTTTTTTTAATGCATTAAATTTTTTATTCATAATGTCCTATTATATTTGTTTATTTTAGTGAAATCTTTGACTAATAATAAGTCATTAAAGTCTCGTGGTGCACCTGTCAAAAAATTCAAATGTGAAACAAGTGGCTGTTCTTATGTATCAGCTTACCAGAAAGATTTGGAACGTCATATGAGGACACACACTGGTGAAAGACCCTTTGAATGTATTCTATGTGGAAAGACTTTTAATAGGTCTGACAAGCTAAAAATTCATCTTCGCTGGCATAGTGGTGATAAACCTTATAAGTGTTCCCAGTGTAAGTAAACCTTTTTTGTTCATGGCATTATTATTATAGACATTTTTGTATTTTTTTCATGGAAAACTATACATATAAACAAAATTATTATAATCCTTGATTAATAATAATCTTGATTGTATTGTTTTGTGAGATCTTATGATTTTAATGAAACTTTTATCATTCTCTCAAAATCTGTTGACTGCTCTTTGGGGGTCTTAGAACTAGTGTTACAGAAAAACATTTTTTCCCCCAGCTCCATTATTCCTTGAGGTCCTAACATAACATTTCTCTGTGTAAATGTGTTTTCATTTAAAGTCATAAAAATTTATCGCTGTACAGATATGTATGTACATATATATCACATATAATTAGCTTACTAATTAGTGAATAATTTGCATTTCCACACTAGAAGTAGTCTAACATGTAACTACAAGTAAAATGCCATCATTCCACATTTTCAAATAATCAATTATTACTGAATAATGTTCTTGTAATTTCAATATTCATAAATTAACTTTCTTTTTTTTTATTCTAATCTTACTTACCAATATGTTTATAAAATAGTCTTATTATCAAAAAAATAGCTGTGACAAATTTACTCAACAGCCCTATCCCAACCATTCTTTTATTTTTTTTGCTAAGGTAGTGGTTTAACCATCTCAAATTAGCATGTGACTTTTATTTTTTATTGAATTAGTATCATTGTATTTCAATAAATGAAAGGAGATAGAACACAGAAAGAGCAGCTTTACTAAATCTTGAACCATAAATTTAGTACTATGAATTAAAGCAATATCCATTTCAAAAAAAACACTGTAATTATTTTTTTTCCCATGTGTCAAAGCATCGGCCAGGAAGCGAACCCACAAACCCGGCACAAGTGCTTGTAAGGTAGCTGTGCTGACCACTCATGTTAAATCAAAATTCCAACCATTTTCATTGAAAACAATCTATTCCAAAGGCTTTGAAAAATGCAAATCTGCATTCATAATGTGATTTAACTGAATCGTTCATTTGCTTCAAGTACCCTAGGTGTATATTATATCTCAAATATGACAAGTATCATTTTTTTCCAAATAACAAATATTATATCATCATCATCATCAACCATTATCAATCCACTGCAGGATGAAGGTCTCTCCAAGTTCAATCCATCTTTTCCGATCTTTAGCTTCTCTTCTCCACATCACCCCTGCAAACTTTCTTATTTCATCCCATCTCACATGTGGTCTCTTTCTGGGTCTTTTACAATCTCTTGGAATCATTAAAATTTCAATTGTCCATCTATTATCATCTCTTCTAGCAATATGTCCAGCCCAACTCCACTTCAGTCTTTTAATTTTTTTCAAGGAGATCAGTAACACCTGTTTGTTCTCTTACCCATACATTACGTTTTCGATCTCTTCTTGTTACTCCCAACATGCATCTCTCCATACTCCTTTGAGTGATTTGAAGTCTCTGTATTGCTCTTCTATTAAGTGTCCAAGTCTCAGATCCATAAGTAAGAACTGGCAAAACACATTTATTTAAAACCTTCCTTTTCAAACACATAGGCATATTTCCTTTTAGTATCAAGTTATTTCTACCAAAAGCACTCCAACCAAGTTTAATTCTATGATTAATTTCCTCCATTATGTTTCCATCTGTATTAATAATCTGACCATGGTATTTGTAACTGTTAACTTCTTCTAATTCATCATAATCAATCTTTATTTTCATATTTTGAGAAAATCTATTAAACATTACTTTAGTCTTTTTAACATTTATCTTTAGTCCTACTTTCCTACTTTCATCTGATAACTCCTGTAACATTTTCTGTAGCTCTAAAGCATTATTTTCAAAAACAACTACATCATCTGCAAAATCTAAATGACTTAAATAATCTCCATTTACTTTCACTCCTTTAGCTTCCCATTTTAATCCACAAAATACTTCTTGCAGCATTGCTGTAAAAAGTTTTGGAGATATGGAGTCACCCTGTCTTACACCCTTCTCAATGTTGACTTTCCTACTATATTATGTAATCTAATTGTTGCTGTTGCATTTTTATAAATATTCTTTAAAATATGACAATATCCTGGATCTATACCTTGATGATCCAATGCTTTAATCACTGAAGAAATGTTTATAGAATCGAATGCCTTTTCATAATCTACAAATCCTAAGCATAATGGCAACTCATATTCATTTGTCCTTTCTATAACTTCTCTCAATACCTGGATATGATCTACTGTACTATATAATATTATATAATTAGATATAAACATGAAATGTTTAATTTTATAAATTTTTGACATATGACTTTAAATTAATTTTAAAGACTAAATATATCAATGTTTAAAATAATATAAGCTATATTTTATGAAATTAATTTTTTTATATTTATAATGTGATTGTTGAATTTTTTCTTTTATGATATTTGTCATTCAAAAAAATTAATCTTGTAATTTGGCATATAAATTTGTTTAGACATGTAGAATAAATACCAAAAGGATATTTGAAATGCATCTGAAATGATTGGTTCAGTCAAAATGCCTCATGGTGACAAATTTGCATTTTATACTAATAAATGAATCAATTGATTTCAAGTAAAAACCAATGTGAGATTTAATTGAACATTAATAGTTAAATTACATATATTTAAAAGGAAATTGAACAATGTGACTTATAAATGACTAAATGCTAAACCTATAATTAATATAAATCTGATTTTTTTTAAAAAAAATTGTATATATACTATATATATCAAAACAATGCTGATATTTAAAAAACAATTATAAAATGGTTTGATTTATAAAATCTGTCTTGTACTTTACGTTTATTTCCATGGATAATCTTTAAGTTTATTTGTCTATAATTTTTAATAAATTCCTAGTACTATTATTTTAATATATATATTACTTATTTTCTATAGTCTCTTGAAAAATGATATATTGTATTTTCACTGTATTAATGGTTTGGCATAATATATATAGCTCTCTTTTTTATATATACTTGTAAAAGTTATCTTTCCCAAATATGTTTTTTATATGCAAAGATATGCCCCCCCCCCAATTAATTTTTTTTTCCCATCATCATTCTCATTTCAATATTATCATTTAATTATCCGCTTTTAATTTCCACATTTTGGAACATTAGTTTATTTATTTATTTTCTTTTAATGTCTGATTATTTTTGATTTTTTGCTTTAATATTACTACTGTTTTTAAAAATTCCTTAAATGATTTGTCAAATTAAAAAATGGTTTGCTACAACTAATTATATATGCACCAGCAGTCCTCTACTTTTGTATAATTTGTTATTTTGTACTTTCATTTTTTGTTGATATATATGAAATGAGCAAAAAGTTTAGACTTTGTGACTAATTAATTATTCCAGTGTATAAATATATAATGTACTAAAGTGCACAATCACACAAAGCTGAAGATAAAGAAATCTTGATATAAACTAAATATATGTATCGAAATATATGGCTAAGTGCTTTCTAGGACCGAGGTCCTCATATTCACAGCCGTCTTGTAAATAAATATGCTGGTTAAAAGCGATGCAATTTTATGTAAATGAGGTAGTTAAGTATTCCATTTCCTAGAGATCTTGGAAAACTACATGTACTTTCATGTCATTATTCTCCCCTTCTCATGGATTATTAGTCACTAATCCCTCCCCACCTCTCTGTCATTAATTGTCCATTTTCAGAGTCATAGGTTCAGTCTTGAGTGGGGACATCTTGAGTTAGCACATGAGTTGATAAGTCGTGTCTTGTCAGTTTATGTTGGGATGTGTGCTATCACTTCATTATATTTCTGTTTTGATTTATAAATATCTGTGCTTAAATGCTATTTTTAAGAAAAACTATTAACAAATGCATACTTGTTGAAGCTTCGTACTTTTACTATGAATATGATGACTCACTTCATCTTCGAAAATGCTAAGCTTTAATAAGTTCACATTCATTAATAGTTTTTCTTAGCATAGCATTTAAGTGCAGATATTTATAAATTACAGCACTTTAAGAAAATTTGTTACATTTTAAATTTGTTTGCGTGAAAAATTTGCTCTTATTAATTCATAATCATGAGTAAAAGATGAAAAAACAGCAGTGTTGATATGGGCAAAAAAAAAACTCGAGGTCTCATAACCTTCCTATGATCGAAACAAAGATGAATATAATTAGAAGTTCTGAAAGAGATGAGTCTTTTGCTTCAATCAGTCATTCATATAATTCAAGCTGATCGACAATCATGGAAGAATGTGATCTGAACGGAGAGATTACATCTCATATACAAAAGGCAGTAGAAAAAGACAGCATGCTACAGAACTCTTTATCAAGAGAAGAAAAGGAAGAGTACAATTCAATGATCTCTTGACAAATTTATAACGAAAACACCAGATACTAATCAATAAAACATAAATATTTTGAAAACTGTTTTTGATTTTTTTTTTTTTTTTTGACATTGCTCTAATTCCATACATTTCAACTTTTAGACACATTTCAGGAGCCAGTTAGGTACAAAAGTAGACAACTATCTGTATTATTTTATTATTTCACACATTATTGTAACTTCTACTATAGTAGGCAGATCACTCATATTCTGTTGTTGTTTTTTTACCATAATTGTAAATCATTTTTACTCACTTTCTTTGAATAATCAAATTTAATATACTGCATTGTTCTTTCAAGATCTAAATTGTTTTTTTACATAGCAATACAGGAAAAGATGCAGGTTAAAATTGCACCTTCATAACAATTTCATTATTTAAATAAAATATTTTAATATTACACATTTTTCATTTTAACTTTTCTTATCTACACTATTTATTTATCTATATATATTCAAACTGTGTACTACTTTATATCTCAAATATCTTTTGACATGTGCGATATTTTACAATATTATATAAAGGATTTTTTTGTCATATCCTGCTTTACAAATAAAATAAATGCATATATTTTTTACTTATGTTGCCATTGTTTTTTTAATTTTACCTTTCCCATTGCCAAAACTTTTTTTATAATCCCTATAGATTTTAAATATTAAAACATTCTTATTCATATCCTTTATTTTACAGCTTCAAACTGCTACGTTTTTTTTTTAACTGTCTTTATTTGTTCTTCCTGTTCTGTTACATATAATCTGAGTTATTTATATATATGAGCCTTTTTGTGACCCGAGAAAAATTTCCAACGTTCATTCTAATTCTGTATTTTAATCCAGGTCATAATGATTGGATGCGCATAAGTCTATGCCATGAGACTTTTTACTTAAGTTGATTACAAAAAAAAAGAGAGAGAGAGAGATCTTTGCATACCTGTTAATCAGATCTAAGAGATCATTTGTTCTGTGACATTCCAATTATATATGCTTAAATGTTGGCATTTATTAGACGATAATTGTTTTGGGTCTGTGAATATGTTTTGCTTTATAAAGTTGATTATTTAAACATTTAGTCTTTCCTATTTAATTATAAAGTGGTTATCGTTTTATTAGGCTTCAATTTTCAAAATCAAAGATTTGTTTATTGTTGTTTATCACTTTTACTTTCCTTGAAATCCGATTTTGTTATCCTGGGAGAGTTTTGTCTTTACATATATATTTCCCCAATAGTGTAGATATCTGAAGATTTTTTTTTTATTGTTGTTCTCTTCTCCACGATAACAAATAATATTCTTTTTTTTTGAAACCAGAGAAATATTTGACTAAATCTCACCCAGTTCAACTTTCTTCTTGTGTTACTTCACCGTTTGTCTTTGAAGTTTTTCCCAATAGAGTTGCTATCATTTTTGACGACCATTCAGATAATATTTCAGTCATTATTGGGCAAAGAATTTTATTATTTTTTCTTTTGGTCATGTGATATTAAGTACATTATCGAAGTTGAGGATTCTGCCATTTTAAGAATAGCATTTGCTTTTTTTTCCTTCAAAAATTTAACTCGTGTATAAAGTAAATAATCTAAAATTTACTGATTTATTGAAGTGAGTAAAAAATAAAAATAAAGGGTGTTAATTATGTTTTCCAGTTTCGTGGAGTTCCTATCTGAAAGCTGATGGGGACATTGTCATTCTGTTGGCTTGATTTTGCCAACATAATTATACTCAAGGCAGTTATTTCTCGGCTAATTTCTGCTTTCCTAGAATTTAAATAACTAATTATTTATGGCTTTTTATTTTTTTTTCTTGTGACAGAAATTTAAAATGTGAATTGTTTTCTAAATATTGTGATTTGAAACAAGGATAACGAATGCAAAAAAAAAAATACTTCATTAATTGGCAATTTTTCATTTTTATAAAAAAAAATGACTTTTTTCTTAGAAATGATCCTAAATGATTTATTTTATACAATATTTTAAATATTTGTATGTATTTCATATACAAATGTATATATGTGTATGCTGAAGGAAAAATATACCGCATATAATTTTGTTGTTAATGGCTTTCTTTTATGGGAAAAATTACCCCTGATGTGTGAAGCCATAAATGTGCATTTGACAAGTTATAATATAGTTCTAAATGTTAAAATATGATTTTTTGGTGCACCGATTTTTTTCTACAGTACAGGCTTTTCATACCTGCACTTATATATGTAATATATAGAGGTTTGAACTCAGACTTGTCTTTACGAATGTTGAACAACTGCAAATGGCCACTGAAGATGATCTCTTAGTCATAATATCCTATTGTCATCACAAACGTATATACTTTACTGTATGAGAATGTACATTGAAAGAATAGTAAACAATGTTATACTGTAATTTACTTGGAGAAAGCGTTGGTGGTCGAGAGGTCAGCACAGCCGCCTTTCAAGCAGTTGTCCCGGGTTAGCGGGTTCGCTTCCCGGCCGATGCTATGACACATGAGAAAATGTCAATTAATGAAGGAAATTGACCGGGACATTTATAAAAATGTAATAGTAATATTATTATTAACAAGGTTAGGTATGACCAATAATAACTAATTGTTTAAATTTTTTTTCTAGTTCACTTATTTTTTTAATTTGATTTTCTGATTAGTGTTTTTGAAAAAAAAAAAAGTATGTTTTTATTTCTGAGTTTTCCTTTAATTATTCATGATGAATCTTCATTAGTCAAAATAGATCTAATTGTGTAGCCTTGAAGTCTTGTGCATTATATATATCAAGTCTTGATGAAATTAAACACACCATTTTTTATAAATAATTGCATTTCGAAGATTTTTACTTTATTGATTAATTTTAAGAAGCTTGATATAAGATTTATTGTAGTTATTATCTTTGTTTCTGTAATTGAAAAAAAAAAAAAAATTATCGTTTTATAAAGATTTTCTGTTTATAGTTACTGTGATCAATAACTGTCAAAGAAAAAGAAATTTTGTAAAACTTGTTTATCAGCATGCCATAATGTTGATTGGTCTGTGTACCCATAACCTGAACATTGTGCTTTTTATAAATACATATTATTTTGATCAAGTTTCTTTCAAAAACATAAGCATACCTAGTGTCACACATGTATATAGGATTAAAATGATTTATCTTTTTTTTTTTGCTTTAATTTGATATATAGTATTTGAAACATTAAACATTTATATATTTGCATCTTTTTTAAAAAAAAGATGTCTATAGTGGATAAATATATCCTAGATATTAGTATTTTTTTTGTCTGTTTTATTTTATATTTAAATATAATTTGTTTAATCAACCTATTCATTGAGTAGGCTGAGTGTTTTCTATAGTAAATAGAAGGATTTGAACTTCGGATTTTTCAATTTATATTTATCCTTCAATCCATCTCACACAACCTTTATACATGATCACACACGTGAAAAAGATAAATGATCTCCAATATACATATTTTGTGCAGAACCAGTACTCATCAATTGGGCCAGATCATAATCTCCCACACATATACACAATCAGTTCTCCACTTATATTAACATACCAATTCTTTAAACTTTAATGGACAGCTGTTCAATCTTCTTCACTTTCCAACTCTTCAACCATCCATTTTATTATGAAACCAATGATGGAATGATTAAAGCCCTTGGTGGATTTGATATTGTAGTCATACCATGTAGACATTATGTCAATCTATTTTCTCATATTATCAGGTCATTACATATCCTTTATATTAATAGGAGAGGGATGGACTGGACTTACGCTATGATGTAACCTATTTCTAAGGCAATATGTAATTAACCTATTCATTCAGTACACTGATTGTTTACTATAATAAATATAGGGATTTGAATTTAGGATTTTTAATCTATATTTATCCTCTACTCAATCTCAAAAACGAATACTCATAAACACGTACATGTGAAAAAGGTAAATGATCCCCAAAATACATATTTCATGCAGAACCATTACTCATCAGTTGGGGCAGATCATAATCTCCCACACATATATACAATCAGTGCTGGGCTTATACTAAGATAGAAATCCCTTAAACTTTAATGGGTAGGCTTTAATCTTCTCACCCTTCCAACAATTCATTTCATTAAAAACCCAATGATGGAACAATCAAAACCTGTGGATTTGATATTGTAGTCATACCCACGTAGACATTACATCAATCTAAACCCTCTTATTGTAAGATCATTAGAGAATATATAAATTGGGGGTCATTTATATTTTTCACATGTGTAGTCATGCATATTGATTGTTTGAGATAAAGTAGAAGGTGAATACAGACTGAAAACCCTAAGTTCAAATCCCTCTATTTACTATAATTTGTTTAAATTTATATAATTCTTAATCAATCCACCAACCTCTACTTCTCTTCCAACACCAAATAATATAAGTCATAGGACAATTTATTAATAAATAATATTGGTAATAGCTGATACTGTAATGGAATTTATTATTATTGAGTCAAAATTAACTATTTCGAAAAGTCCTAGGTTTATGATTATGAAAAACAATATTAAATAAAACTTTTTAATGTTTGTCTTTTTTAAATTCCTCATTATCAATGCCAGATACAGATAACTAAATAGTACAAGACTATAATCCAGTGGTAACATGTAATTATATATTTTTTAAAACTTTAATGTCTTTTTACATTATAAAAGATTTTTTTATATATTTATGCATAGGCAGTAGAATGTCCAATTTGGGGTCGGGAGATCTCAGTATTGATTCTGGCATTTCAAACCTTCTTATGCAATCCCAAGCAATAAAACCAGAACATATCAACATCACTATTTATACAAAAGAGCTCTAAGCAATACTGAAAAAAAATCCATATTCTTTGAACACCAAAAAACAACTCACCATGTGTTCGAACCTATTTTTCACTATTCACTGAGCATAATGATACAAAACAAAAAATGAAGGAGGTGTGCTTTATTGCAAATGACAACTATGCAATAAACTGAAAACAATCATGCTTCGCAATCTCCAGAAAATGACCTATATGAATAAATTTTGCATAAATTACTGCCAAGCTTCGTTTAAAATCTCAATGTAAGACGATACTCCCAAGATAGGCTATGAATATGGAGTCCTAAGTTCTCCGAAAGCGTTAAGCCATATAACTCTTTTTCTAATAATGCTAAGCTTCACTTTTTTGCATAAAGTGCAATTTAAATCTTCACTGTTTAGCAAGAGCATAACATAAATGTCTGGTCTTCCTCATTAATAATTCTCTTACTAAAGTTAATTTGCATTAAAGTACATTCCCTTTTTTCTTTCATTTGAACATGAAGAAATTCAATTTAAAATAAAAATGCAGTGTTTCAATGAGTTCAGTCATTCTTCTGACAGTGATGTCTCTTGCATATATCTTAAAACTATACTGCATTATAAACTTGTCTTAACTCATTTGATAATTTAAAACCAAAATTTTCATTATGATGAATTCTGCAAAATTAGAATCTTACATTGTTAGAATTTTGGATTTTAGATCTGTCACCGTGTAAGAAAATTCTGCTTCAAATGATGATATGAGAGTTGGCTATTGTTTACATGATCATCTGTCTGAGGCTTTTATTAAATGAATCACCTCATTTTCCAATTATTAAACTTAGATGCTCTCTCTCTCTCTTCAGAAATATATTTCCTATAGTCATGGTTTATATATTCTTTGATTATATGTCCTTCCTACTTTTATGATTTCTCAAAAACATTTTTAAACAATAAATTATTATATTTGTATATATTGCTACGTCCACTGAGTTTTTTTTTAACTTAAATCTTTCATTCTTTTTTTGATGATACATATATCGTAAATGAAGAAGAGCAAGAAAGTAAACATTTTATTTGTAAGATCACATTCCTGAGTAGTGCTAACCCAAAACTTGACATCCTTTGTACTGCTTTATTTTTCACATTATGTATTTACACAAACTGTCAAACATAGAAAATTGTAATCATGTGATGTGATTAGTGGGTTTATATCAATCCTGCCCAAAGGATAATGGTGACTGCTGTTATTAAAAAAACCACATTTATCAAAATGTATAGATACTGAACTGGGTTTCAGGTCTGTATGGCTATACAAGTGAATTAGAATGGATTGAAAATATTATTGTAGTTTCATCTTGGGTCCATAGCTTTACAGTTACATAAATAGGTAAAAGATGGCTTCTGAAGAGTTGCAATAGATCTCAAGATCTAGGTGCAGTGCTCTCAGATACAAAGTTTCTAATTGATGAGAGCAATAAGCTAGTAAAAACTAGTCTGGGGATGTTGGCTGAGTGGGTACTAGATAGAGATTTTATGCCCAAACTTTCTAGCATCCATTAATTATTATGGCTTACACTGGGTGGCATTATTGTCTGGAGAGTTTGTTAATGTTTTAACAACTTGTGAAAGAATAGGAAAAGGTGACCATGTGATGAATGATTGGTTTATATAGCAATTTATGGTCAGTTGCATTTTTGATATTTTAAAACATCTATTATAACAGTACTTTATTACCTTTGATGAAATGCTTATTTTAAGGATTTAAAAAAGTGTATACTCAAATGTATAAGTGATGTCTTGCTTTTATTACCCAGACAATTCCTGATCACTTGGACCTTAATACTTTCATAACCTGTCTTTTTTTCCACTGTGAGTTGCTTTGTTATGAACATCCTACTTGTAAAAGAAAACAGATAGAAATTACTAGCATTGGACACTAAGATTTTTACTAAATAATTAAATTCCAGAAATCTTGCAGCTAATAATAATTTAAGGGTGTTTTTATTTTTTATGGCAATTAATATTTGTGATACATGGTTCCTTACTTTAAAGAAGTCCTTTAAACATTAGATGAACCATTCTGCATAACATTTTGTAAATTAGTTATTTGCTATTACTTTTTAAACTGGTGGTATAAATTGTTAAATTTTTTTTAATTTTATATTAATATTATTGTGGTTAAAGTGATAAATTAGATGATTACCACTATTGATATTATCATAACTAGTGGATGAGAATTTTCTTGATTTTATCTTAGTAGCAGTTCCATTACAAGATTAGGACTTTTGCTTTATACAAGCTACATAACTTCTCCTACCTGGAGAAGAGTAATGTGACCAGAGCATTCTGGTAAGATAGATTTTATTAATTATAGTTAAAAAAATATCTGAGGAGAAGAAAACTCTAAGATCTAACCAGAATATTTTTTTGTAAAGGCTGAACAACTGGTTAAATCCAGCTTTGGTAAGTAGCTCAGCAAATCACACCAAGTTTGAATTTTTTTAGTGCATACTATGATGGGAAAGCTAAATTAGTTGATATGTTGTGCTAAATGAATATCAATAAGCCACATTGGCCGATGAGACATTAATTACTTGGTATTTAGAGATTTTTTACTAACACAAATTATAAAAATTAAACATTTACAACTAAGAAACAGGAAAAATATTACTTCATTGAATGACAACTAATTAAATAAAATATTCATCTTGAGGAATATTGGAAGCACAATAGCAGGAAAGCAAATACCTTATTTGCAATTAATCATGTATAAGATCTGTTTCTGAGAAAATTGTCAAGTTGATGAAATGGTGTGGCATGTGGCGCAAATGATCAGATAATGACTATCACACTATCAACAAAACTGCAAACATTATACAGTTCAGATTTACTTTTGAATTTGTGATTCTTAAGATTAAAGAAAATTGTTCAACTGTTGAAGACTTACTCAAGATCTTCAAACAAAAAAGTAATCATTCTAATGAGAGACTCCACTACTAGATTGGAAATTATGAAGACACATAATCATAAAAGAAATGAACTGGCATAGAAAATATGGAATTGGTAGTAGAAATGCATGAGAAGGCCATCTCATGCCAAAATAAATTTTACAGACATGAACATTTATATTCAAACTGCATCTGTACTCCATTTTATTTGTATGGCATTACAATAATATTTATAAAAATCAAAAATTGTGTTTTAATTTGAAACAAATGGAAATCATTTAGTTATTAATAGCAATATATAATACAGCTTTTTGAACCGAATTAAAAATAAAAGTATGTTTCTAAGCAGATGGTAATCAACTGCTCAACGTACTGTACTATCATAATAAATCAATATTGTTTTTGTTGAATATGAAGAAACTCTTGATCCAAATCACATGATAGAGGCTTCGAAAATATAAGCATACCTAAATGCAATTATATAAGCCAATTATAGGTATATATGGATTGAGAGCATGAATATTTTATATTATTCACTTCCATTTTCTTTATTATGCATATTAACATTCACAAAATTTTAATATTTACTGCATGTTAATATTAAGAGATGTTACAATTAATGTAATTCACTAAGATATTTACAAATGCAGTTTCAAACTGTAATCCTAAACAGATGGTAATCAGCCGCTACACATATGGTGTACTATTGTATTAAATCAATGTTATTTTCTCATATTCAACAAAAATAACATTCCTGTGTAGCACTTTATTACTATCTGTTTATAATTACTGTTTGAAACTGTGCTAGTAAATATATTGGTCAATTGCATTAAAAGTATGTTTTGTAAATAAAATCAACATACAAAAAAATTAGATATCTGAAAACATCAGACTTGTGGAGTGTCCTTTAGCAATTAAAGCAGTTTAATACCATCAAGTATTATGAAAAAGGATAGGTAAAGTATTAAAAAGTGGATCTTAGAAGAAACAGATTACTTCAATTAAAATAAACATTCAAAAACTTAATCACTAGATGATCAATGTTACATCAGATGTGATTGAGGAATAGTGGAAAATAGTATTTGAGAACATGAAAGATAAAGCTGAATAAATATAAGTAATAAAAAGAAAATTAGATGCACATACTGGAAAAATAACTCTTTTTTTACATGGACATCTGCCAAGAATTACAGCAAAATACAAAGAAAAATGAAATAATCAGAATTGCATAATAAAATTAAAGTGACTCTCTCACATAAACACACACAAAAAATAAATATTTAAAAGCTCTTAAGAAATTGTCACAAAATCTAGTATATTATCATCTTTTCTGTGTCTTATACCGATTATCTGCACAGAGAACTATTGAAGCGAATATTCTAGTGTCAGTTTTGCTTAGATTAGAAATAGTCAAAACAATATGGAAATTAACCAATAGAAAAACTCCCAGTGTGGTGGAATAGCACAACCACTGAAAAAAAATTGCTACCGATGGAAATGAAGTCATCCATCACCTTTGTCAAAGGATTTGGAAAATTAAATATGACTAAAGGTATGCTATTTCTTTTTGTCCTAGAATTACCACATAACATTACAATAATCCATCCTAAATATATCAAATTTATTAAGCGCAAGCAGATAACACTGTAATAACATGAAAGATGCACTTTAAACATGCTTATGTGACAGCCAATCAGATGTAATAATGACTGCACATGGAACTGTCAATTACAATAATCCATCCTAGTAAAATAAAAATCATACAAAGTGTCTAAAGATATTTATTCTTTTACAAATATCTAATGAGCAGTCAATATCATGTTTTGAATTAGTAAAAGAAAACAAATGTTGATTCTTGTCAAATGATTGGAAAAATAACATAATATTTAAATATATTTGTTAATTTGCTAGAAAACTCTATGTATGTATAAATCCAAACACTAGTATTTAATAAGATAAATTAAGAGTGCGGTTTTAATTATATCATTATAAATAAATAAATAAAAGCTATAGTTATTTTATAGTATGGCTCATCTTGCATAACATCTGTAGACATGTCTTGTTTAGTGGTATATTCAAAATTGTAGAGTTAATTCCAGTGCTTTGTTCAGTACATAAACAAACTGGCCACATTTAAATCAGCAAACAGCACAAAGAATAGAGTGGCTGTTTATTCTTTGTTTTTTATAATATTAAACTTTGTTTGCTAGTTGTATTGAAATTGCAGCATGATATTAATACTTAATCTAAATCTCAACATGGTATTATTAGTTATGAAATATGGGGAGCTTAGTAAACTTAACTATGATTTATATATAATAGTTTTGCATCCCTTTTAAGTTGATGGTCTATTTTTTTTATTAAAGAAAAACAAGGAAGAATATTCTGAGAATAGATATAGGGTTTATCATGCATGTAAATTAAATCTATTATCATACTCATACTTTATACCAAATGAATAATAGCTACTTAACCCAAAACTAATAATTATTTTTTTTTTATTTCCTTAACTTATTACTCACATTTTTTAATATTTAGCTAGTTAAAAATGGGGGTGCATTGTGTGCATACATGGAAGATTTTATATGTACATGTAAATACAACTTTGAACTAATTATTTCCAAATCTCTTACTGTTTTATAAAAAATAATTAGATCAGTATTTTCTTTTTTCAATACTTTTTATGAAGATCCTTTATTTAAAGAACATATTTATTTATTTTTTATAAAGCATTTATTTCTTCTTTTTAAAATATTCTTATGATGATCCAATGTTTAACTGTTGCATAATTAATTAGCTGAAGAATGAAGAATTGTGATTGATGAATTTATCAGGATTTTTTTTTGGAAAGAACGAAAGATCTTTACATTTTTACTCTTTTTATTAAAAAAAAATTTGTCCAAACAGGCTGCCTAGAAATAAGTCAGTAACTATAAAATAATCTTCTTTTTAAAATCTTTCTTTTTAAACCTGCAAGTTTTATAGCATTTTACTAGCACTATTAGTATATTTGGACTACAATGTTAATTGAAACTAAGACCTGAAAGTGAATTTTATTCTCTTTGAAAAAGGAATTCACTTATTTTTATCACTCTAAAAAGAATATGCCTATTGAAATTATCATGTGGAATATGTACTTCTCTGGAATTCAAATTTCTCAAAAGGAAAACTGTACATTTATCATAAAAGTGTATATTTAGATGAATGAACTAACTAAAATATCTTTAAGGAAAATATGAATACAATCAAAACCTATTTCATGTTGGATTTATTTGAAAGAAAACTATGTCAGTTCTTCACATTCAGAATAAAATATTTAAACTATCTATATATAACAATCTGAAAAAGTAAAAATGATAGGAACCAAGAAAATTAGCAATGGAATATGCTGTGAATAAGACAAAAGTAATTAAAGCATAAAAGACGTTTCCAATCATATTTTTCAAATAATACTTCAGTTTAAAAATTACTGGAATAATAGTATGAAAGTAATTTTACTTATAAAAAATTTCCTCTGATAGTTATCTACATGTAAAATTTTTCAGTTCAATGGACACATTTAAGATATTACTTAAAGAAACATCTTAAACACTATAGATATGTAAATTCTAACCAGAAGAAAGTTTAATATTTTTGTTTATCTTTTTTTTTCCTCATGTGTCATAGCATCAGCCGGGAAGCAAACCCACCAAGCCTGCACAACCACTTATAAAGCAGCTGTCGCTGACCTCTCGAACACCAGTTCTATAGATTAAAGTATAATTGTATTTATGTTTGGTATGTTGTATAAAATAATAATGCAGTATATTGGTAAAAATATTATATCGATATTTTTTATTCTTTATATTTTTCTTATAAAAGAGTTGAAATGTTGGAATATATATGTGTGTCTATGTGAAATTCTCATATTAAGTGAATTAATATTTTTATACACTGAAGGCTATTTTATGTGCACAAATTATGTTATATTATGTATTTGTGCCTGAGAAGGAATAAAGCAATTTCTAGCAGTTTATGATTATTTTAGGCATTAGTTTTCTTATTTAAAATTTGAAAATGTTTTATGTGAGCTATATCCCTGGAAATTGCTGTTATAGATTTATTTTCATAATTTATATATATATTTTAATTCAGTTGAATTGTTTGTGCATTAAAAGATTTTGCACTTGAAAAGAAATTGAATATTTAGCTTTGTTTTTATTATGTACTTATCATGATTGTACTTTCTGAATTTTCCTGACTGAGATATTCTCATTTACATTGAAATTTAATTTCATAAACGATATAAGCTAATATTGCTGACTGACTGATGGAACAAGAATGGATTATTAACTAGGAAAGTGCATTCTAATTTATTTCTCTTTATTTGTGGGAATCTGGACAAAAATAACAGCTTGGATAAATTAAAAATTATTGAGGGAAATGGTATGATGTGATCCTGAAGTCTTCAATCCTATTTTGATAATCAGTCACCAGTGGATATTTTCTTTCTTAAAAATGTTATTTGTCTCACCCAGTTGTGCTTATATTGTTAATACTCATTATTCCCAGAGGGATTTCTAAAATTTGCTGTATATTATGAGTTATTTATTTAATTAGTTATGAGTTTAGTTTGGCTTTAAGAAAGATTATTTGACTTTAGGTTTAGATTAGGGATGTTGATTTTATATTGTTGTAATAGATAGCCTTTATATTGGATACATCTGATTGGTGGAAAAAAAAGTTACATTTTAATTTTAAATTATGATCTATCCACATAATTTGTACCCAAGGATTTTATTACTATATATATATATATATATATATATATATATATATATATATATATATATATATATATATATATATATATATATATGTGTAACCTAGTGTTATTGACACTTGGTTTACTTGGCATTATTTCTGCAGGAAAACAATGCTATTCTTTAAAGAAATAAAAAGATAAAATAACAATAGCAATAATTGATTAATAAAATATGCTATTCTCTCACTTTGGCATGTTTTGGGTGAATAACTAATAGATTTAATAACTCAATGTCATTTTGAAAGAGAGAACATGAATAATTTAATTGAGATATTAATAATTAGAGCAAATTAATATGGTATAAAAGCTAAACAATAATTGATTTTGGATGGGTAGAGGGGAGAGTGGATGAGTGTCTTATCATAAAGCACAATAACTTCTGGTAATTTCTTTTTTGTAAAAGAAAGAAAATATATATATATAATGTTTAAAGAATTATACATCACTGATTGTTAATTTAATGTATTTATTATTATTTTTTTTATATTGTCAAATTACTTTGTAATCCAGGTAGATAATACTGAAAACTATATGATTGTAATAAGTTTTTCCTTTCTTTGTTTATGTTATAATCAAATGATTATTTTTCTGGAAGAGGTCGCTAAAGTAAAAAAATAAAAAAAAACAAAAAAAAAACAACAAAACGAAACAACCAATTTCATAATCAAGATCATTTTTTTTGAAAAATATAGTCTGCTTTTAGTTTTCAAGGAAGGAACAGTGCTGAAATTTGGTAACTCAATTTTTTCATTTTATTTTGCAGAAATAAATGTAATCAAAGTAAAATTTTAATAATATAATGTGTGGCTAAATTTTTTTGATAAGATATCCTGATTTTTCTTTGCCATCTACCTATTTAAAGACCTTTTATACTTAAAAGTTTATTGTCTCGCTAAAGTTCAAAAATGACAGATGTAACTAAAAGAGTCGCGAAAAATTATATTATATCTAAATTAAGGAAAAGAAGCGATTTCCAAGAAAAAATTAATTATTTATTAACTTTATGTCCTTTATTGATATTTTCTTGGTATAGAAAAAAAAAATAATAATAATTGAAAGAAATATTTTGAAACCAAGGAAAATCAACTAGAAACATTTTCACGCTCTTTCTCAATATTGTCTGCCTTTACAAGTAATGTAGTTACATACGTTAAAATATGTTTTATTCACCAAGAATTGTCTGGAAATAATAATAATGATAAATAAGATTAAATTATGCAACTGTATATTTTTTTTTAAAAAAAAAAATATATATATATATAAACTTTCTCAGAGTAAATATAGGAAAAGCCATATAGGGGCATTCTTACGGAGAAGTTACCGTTAAAAAAATTTATAATTCCTAAAGTATGAACAAAACCAAATATCTTAGTGACTTAATGATAAAAATAAATGATATATTATATTATACATCAGTTGGAATTATTAAAACTTCATGTACAAGTAAATTGTCTGCAGTTATTATCATAATAATCTCTCGGAAAATTGCGCATTTTCGTCCATAAGTAAGCTAGCTAATAAGTATACGTATCGTCAATAAAAAAAATATATTGTGTATGTTTATCGTCTATAGTCAAATATGCGTCTATGTTAGAAGTCTATTTTTTTCTTGGATCCCAAAATTGTAGTAGTTTAATTCAAGTAAGAATTAATCTTCAATTCTGCTATATGTTTCTTTACCTAATTTATTAAACGCACAAAATAAGAGAAAACTTTTATTTAAAGGAAATAATACCATGCGTTTATTGTTTTTAAACTTGCTTCGTGAAATACGACTGGATAAAGCTCTTCACCTGGACCAATTGCTCAACAGAAAAACATTTTCTAATGAGAGAGTATGCACTTGTTAATTAATGATTGTTTAAAACTAAGTTATAAATGATATGTATTTTTTTTTTATATCACATAGATTAAAGTCTGTATGGTCAAGTAATATTTAATAGCCTTGTAATGGACAAAGGTATGTTTTAATATGAATTATTATAGGTTAAGTTGATATTTAACACGAACAAAAAAAAAATCTATAAAATATGTTTTAATTATTACATACAATTGTAGGTAGAAATTTTGTATGTTAGATATGTAAAAAAGAAAAATATTTAGATATTTAAGGGGTAAAATAAATATTGAAAATTATCAGAAGTAACTAAAAAAAAAAAGAAAAAAAATGCTATAACAAAATATTTCTTGTTAAAGTTTTGAAACGAATTTATACTGTATTAATTGAGGGAAGTTATTCTAATTTGTTCTTAAATAACACATCCACTTTATTTAGTTTAAGATAATATGCTACCAACTATTTTTTAATTTTCCTTTATTAAAATTAAAATTATTATACTTTTATTCTATGATGTCCATTGATTTCAGATGTTGATCAAAGTATACACGGTAACATAAGTTTATTATAATCAGTGTATTTACTTATCCTGCCCAGATATAGCATTGGTATATGCTTAATATTCGAATAGGTAATAATTATAATGTATTTGTTTTGTGGGATGAAAAATGATCTCCCCAAAAGCTTTGTTTTCCATGAGAGGAAGATTTTAAATATAATGTTCGGGTATGTTTATAGCTCAAGTGATCGATTCTCATAGATAGGACGATCAAGAATTTATCTAGCATTTAGTATGCTTCAGTCGTTTAAATCCCAGGAGAGGGTTGTATTTGGTGTGTGTTCGTTGTATGCCCCAAGTAAGAGGCAAGAAACCACCAAAATATTTTAATATAGTAGATTACTTTACAAACCCGTCGTGGTTATTCCATATTCCTCATGTGAAAATAAAGATAGCTCCACCATGGAAGGTGTTGATTATTGTGCTTAATTTTGAAAGTTCGGGCAAGATAAAGGCTATATTGGAGGTGTTAGTTCCTCAAGATCCACTTTAGTATAAATAGTGCGTTAGTAACTAGGATCGATATCTGTATTGTGCTGCTAAATATTGCAGTATTTGACAAAAATGGTAAATCAATGGAGAAAGTAATTAAAATTGCGTAATTTAAAACGCTTATTTACTGAAGAATATTCAAATGCAATATTTAATTCTGGATAGTAATTAAATAATACTCATATTTTTAAAATTATACGTATGAATAAAATTTGTATCATAACTTAAGTTAGCATTAAGTTAAATGTAAGATGGTAATTGTAACTTCTGATAACTGGCCTATAATTAGAATAGGTTATCCCATTAAAGACCATAGATAAAGTAAATGTATTAGAAATAAATTTAATATTTTGCGTATTGCATATGATTGGATTAATCATTTAAAAATAATAAAAAATGAACAAAAAAATAGTTAGTCAATAATTTTGAATAAAAGCTTCTACAAGGTTATCAAAATTTAATAAACAATGTATTGGTAATGAAATGTAATTTTAGTTAATCAATCCATATGATTGTTGCATACAGGAGAAGTAGTAACCTCTAGTCCATAACCAAAAATTATACAGATTAATGTCAGTTATATTTTATATTTTTGTATTACTATGGGATTATTGAATAAATGTTCATATATTTTTTTTTTGTGATAATAATAAGGTATAGTCTTGTTAAAATTTGTTGTAGATTCATTTTTTTTGTTTTTATATGCTAAATATAAGTGTTTGCACAATATTTACCAAAACCTTTTCTTGAGTCCGAAATCATTCTAAATTCTTAAAAACTTAATATACCAGATAAATAAAGTTAAGCAGATCGGAATGTCATTATATTTTAGTTTAATGATAATTATTTATGGAGTTGAAAACTTAAGACTAAACATTCACCTTTGTATAATAAATAAAAAAATGAATTTATTCCCAAACTATTAACTTTGGTTGCACATTATTCCATTCCCATTTAGTTAAATTGTCTAAGTAATAAATCTTAGTTATATTATTGTGTTGTCATGGATGATGGAAGAGGACACAAAAAGCACCCTTAGTCTTTTTATTATTCTGACTGTAGATTCTGAAAAAAAAAAAAAAAAAGCTGTGTTATTCAAAAGTTATACGTCATTATTGAATAGAATTATCATCTCTTTAAATAATATAGCAGTTGATATGAGAGATGAAGACACATTGAATTTAAGTAAAATAAATGTTTCCTATAGCCGACCAGAATGCCAGTCATATGCGACAACACAATACTGCCGAGCATTTCCTTACATGAAACAAAGAACCCTGAGATTAATATTATTATAATTATTCTTTAAATTAATAAGTGATCAATTATTGGTGTTATTACAATCGTGGCATGGCTTAAGAGAATTGAATGTACAATTGTATTATATGAAAGGTATTTTAGATCATATTGGAAAATTAATGGATATGTTGCTTTATTTTGGTTGCCTTAAACACAACCTGAAAAATTAGTGTCACAAGTGCAAATAAACTAAACTAATAAAAATATTGGGTTAGAAATAAAATAAATTTCTAATAAACTAATTAAAAGATTATTGAGTTAGAAATGGCGAAAAGTGCAAATAAAACAAATAAATAATTAAAAAAAAAGAATATTGAGTTAAAAAAATAAATAAATAAAATAATAAACTAATAAACTAAAAGATTACTGGGTTAGAATATATATATATATATATTAGTTGTCCATCATTATTTAATAATAATATGTAAATAGTATAACAGTGATTAAATATGTTAAATAAAATAAGTGGAACAAGTGTACTTTATATATATATATATATATATATATATATATATATATATATATATATATGTCAAAGCATTGACCGGGAAGCAAACCCAGGCCTGCTGCTTGGAAGGTAGCTATGCTAACCACTAGGCACCAACACTTGATGGAACAAGTATGTTTTCATTGCATATGTGTTGTAATCATGGTTGTTCTATTCAGAATGTATGAAACCCATTTTTTGCAAATTTGAATATTGTTTGCTCTTTGGTTTATTATATATTCATTTTGAGTGATAAAATATGCCTCTTTTATCTTACATTTTCTGTCACTTCTTAATTTGCACATTATTTCAGTAATACCAGAATCAAGACTGTCCATATTCTCTTTTGTGGTTGTAAAAGCTAATCTGAGAACAATGCTCTCATAATGCATCTTAATGTACAAAAGAAGCCAAGACCAATTTAACTAATGCATCCATATTTTACAACCATGAAAGAGAATGTGACACTAAGTTTTGATCCTAGTATTAAGGAAATAATGTGCAAAGAAAGACACCATAGAAAATATAAGATCAAATAGGTGTGGTTTATTACATAAAATGAATACATAACGAACCATGGAGCAAACAGTATTTAAATTAGCAAAAAATGGATTTCATAAAAATCATTTGACATTCTAATATCATTTGACCTTCTAGATAAGTAACTGCATGCTAAATGATTCACGATAAGAATGATATAAAATGTTAATCAAATATCGCAATAATTATATATTATGGTCTTTAAATTTATACTGTAATAAAATTAACCATTTCTTCTGGCTTTTTTAGTAGCAGTTTTTATAAGCAGTTAATTATATAATTAAAAACCGTCTTACCTATACATACATATATTTTTATACAACCTTCTAAAATAATCGCATAAAGAATTTATTTCTTTTATTTTGATTTGTTATAAATCACTTAATGTTTTCCCCCCTATGAACTATCACTTTATAATTGTATTTTATTGCTTATATATATATATATATATGTAAAATAAATAAAAATATCCCGTTAATTAAAAATAATATTGTATGCCACATTATAATTGAAATAATATATTTTTGAACGGGGTGTTTATCAATTAAACAATCTTTGGGGGAATCCGCAGAAGTACTTTTTGGGTTACTTTCAAACCTGCCTCATTCTATCCATTAAATTCAAAAACTAAAGTGCGAAGCAGCGTCATCAACTTAAGTTCACTAATCTAAGTATTTTGTTGTTAGAAGCTTTTTGATTTATCAAATGTGTTTGTATTCCTGTTTATAAATTGCCTCTTTAATTTTTCTTCTTTGCTATGGATTTCTTCTCTTCATAGAAGAATTTTCACATTTCAATTAAATTTAAATTTATGTTTACATGTTTTTTCATGGTCAAAGAAAACTGGAAGAAGATATTAAATCACCATTATTTTTATTTTTTACAAGCTTATATAACAATTACATTTTCTCTTCAATTCTTTTCATAATGTGTACCTAGATTGTCACCTATGATGAAAGCATACAATCACAAAAATTTGATATAAGACTTTACTTTTTTGCTTGATAGGTATGATATCCATTTGGGAATTATTCAACTAATTTGTTAATATTGTTTGGAATTGCTAAAGTAATAAAATCATTAAATTCTTCATTCTTCTAGTAAATCCCTTAAATTTCGTGTACTCACCGGGATTGGGGAGTAAATAGAACTGGATATCCATTTTTTATTATTAATCTTCATTTCTTTTAAATTATATTTTTTTAAATTGACTTAAATTATTGTTTATTTAGAATTCATTTGATAACTGTATCAATATCGTTCAATTCCTTGGCAAATATCTCAATATTTTTCATTTATCACTTTAGTAGCTATATAATTTTTTCATTGAAACAAAAAGATTTAAAACTGCCACTTATGCTTCATTGGTACTTTTGATTTAAAATTTTATCATCCTCTTCCTTTGCAATGGCTTAATTATTAGTTTATAATTCTAATATAATGTTACCTCTAAGGAGTCATTAAATCTAAATAGTTAATCTTATCTCCTGTTCTTTTTCAATAGTCCATTTCAAGCTCATCAATTTATTTAATTCCTCTATAATAATTTATACTATTTCAATGCCTCTCAGATAAAAACATCATCCATCACCATCTTTTGCCAAATTTTAATATCTCCAAAAATACCGTATTTAAAATATTACTCTCATCTCGTAGATAAAACGAATTCCCAAACTTGTGGCCTTTACTGGTAACCCATTTAGGCCAATCTTCAGGTTATTTATACTCAGTTGGGCCTTCAAAGATGCAGGAATATATATCATTAAAAAATTTTAAAGAGTCAATGATAAATTTTATCATATATTCACAAATATTTTTATTTTTTATTGCATGTTCAATTATTTTTATGGAATTCATTCTATAAAAATAATTGGACATGCATTAAAAAATAAAAATATTGGTAAATATATAGATAAAAAATTTATCATTGATATTTAAAAATTTTTTTGAATGATAAAGATTGTTATTTCTTTTTAGAAGGGTTCGATATATTATATAAGACCAAAGGATTAATCTCATGGGATACTTCACCAGTTACACAGTGTCGCAGTTTATGTTTTATCTACATATCGAGGAGTAAAATATTTTAAAATAATAGTGTATTTTTTAGATAATAAAAATTAAAAGATATGTGGATGAAGCTTTTGTATGTGGAAACATTAATAGTATAATTTTGCTTTTATAGAGGAATTAAATTGATTGAATGGCAAAATGATCATTGAAAAAGAACAGGATTATAAGATTAACTATTTAGATTTAATGATCACAAGAGATAACAGTATATTAAATTATAAACTAATAATTAAGCCATTGCAAAAAAAGAGGATATATAGTTTTTAATCAAAATACGAATGATAAGAATAAGATGGCAAGTTTTAAATCTTTTTTGTTTTTGAATTAAAATTAGTACGCATTAAAGTGCTCAAAATTAAAAATATTGAGATATTTGCGCTGAAATTGCTTGATGCACGTAAGGTTATAAAATGGAATAAATGAAACATTATCTTAGAAGTCAATTAAAAAAAATTAGTACCTATGTTAAAAATGAAGATTATAATAAAAATGGATATCTATTCCATTATTTCAAACTTTGTAAAATTTTTACAGGACATATAAGGAATGTATTTAATGTTTCATTCCTCGTTCCAAACAATATTAACAATATTAATATTCAAGATGTCATTAGTATCAATCAAAGAGAAAACTATTAATGAAATATATCAAGAATTTTTGTACCGGTTGTATGCTTTATCATGTATAGGTGAATCTAGAAGTAATATTGAGAAAAAATTGAACATGATACCATTAATATATTAAAGTTAAAAAGTAAATGATGGTGATTTTAATATCTTCTTCGAAGATTTCTTAGATCATGCAAAAGCATGTAAACATAGAATTAAATCTAATTTTGAAAATGTGGAAAATTTTACAAAGATAGAAACCATAGTAAAGGAAAATTAAAGAAGAATGAGCCTAGAAGCAGGAATAAAACACATTTGAAAATCAGACAAGCCTCCTACATTAAAATACGAGATCCGGATCTGAATTGATGACGTTTGCTTCCGTTAAGTTTTTTGAATTAATAACAAGTTTGGGGCAGGCTTAGAAAGTAACCCGAAAATGTCATCGGATTTAAAGATTGTTGAATTATTTATAGATCCGTTTGAAAATATTAATTTTACCTAGAATTATGCAAATATATATATATAAACTCAATTACATGTTTTGAATACTGTTAGCACGCACAAATCTCATTATAGAGAGAAAAAAGAGTTAGTTAAGTTTATTATTATATCGCTTTAAGCAGATATTGAACTCAACCAGCACATAGCATTTTAAAATGAATTATTTTTATTTTCAACATTGAAATAATATTTTGTATAGAATCGAAAAGTCAGAAATGAATCTTTTTTGTAATATCAAAGATTTACTTTCAGACTCTCAGAAGAATAATATTATTTCAAGTGCTGAGTTTTATAAAGATTTAAAATGAGTTGATTAAATAGCTGGAACCAGCAAAGAAGAGGGCTATAATCCAACAACCTATGGCCAAAATTTGAAGATTAAAATGTCCTAGAAATCTTTAATGTACTGGACTTATTCAAAATCAGGTTTAATAATCTTCATTGGTAAAAAGCCAAGTTTAACCTAGCAGCAAGTAATGGAGAGATTAATTTCCAGAACTGAAGAAACATTTAAAAGCATAAATGTGACTAGATCTGTGCTAACTTTAAAGTAACCTGCAAGATTTGATGTATCAGACTCAAAATAGGTTGAACTACTCTGGGAGCACCGCTTAAACAAAGGAGTAGCAAAAATAAAAATAGTAACTTACACAAAAGTATGATTCATTAAAAACTATTAAACTATTATAATTTAAAAAGTCCCCATAGTTTTAAAATTATTGATATATATTGTTTTTGTCGTATATTGTTTCTATGATATCAAATATAAATATGTGTATTTTATTGAGTATTTTTATATCTGAATATTTTAGTGATTTTACTATGTTTGGAATCACATAACTGATGAAAAGTGTAAATTTGTGTGTGTGTAAACAAATATCTAGCCAATAATGGAATATATAAATAGCATAATTTTTATGCTGTGCATTTAATATATAAGTGCCAATTTGTATATTGCACTGTAATTTATAATAAATGGTGTGAGTAAGATTCTTGCACTAGGTATAGTTGTTCAACATTTTGACATTAAAGCATTATACAGAGCAAATTCAAAAAATGAATCCATTAATCGCAAGGAATATTGAATTTGCTTTTTTTTTGTTATTGTCGTTGTGTACATGTTAAATTGTTTTGATACTAGAGAACTTTGCAGCGGTATATATAATTAGGAGTGGGTGGTCTATTATTTCATTTTATTTAATATATAGATAAGTGAGTTTCCATCTATTTAAAAAATGTCAATAAGGTTTTTTTAACATATTTACACACATCCACTTTCTGATCTTAACCATATTTACACACATCCACTTCCTAGTCTAACTATTTTTACACATGTACATCCACTTCCTGATCTAAGAATCATCCCACCCAAAAGATAGTAATATGTCATAACTAGACATGTTAAATTGTTCAAATGACAAGGACACAAGTAAAATGAAGTATACATGTGAACAAAATAATTTTATGCCAGTGATAATAATCTTCACAAATTTATATGTTACCAAGATTTAAAATAAGTTGAAAAATAATAAGCTAATAATAATAGTAATTGTTTCACCACAGAAAACAGCCTCATTTGTTCTATTACCATGTTAACAAGCTCTAGTATTTCTGTATGCTC
Organism: Epiperipatus broadwayi; assembly: GCA_028023455.1. Classification (NCBI taxonomy): domain Eukaryota; kingdom Metazoa; phylum Onychophora; class Udeonychophora; order Euonychophora; family Peripatidae; genus Epiperipatus; species Epiperipatus broadwayi. Next base: position 3,369,172 of record JAQFVV010012461.1, on the reverse strand, counting down.
AAAAAGTATTTAAAACCTAAGTCTGACAAGATAAAACCTATACCCTGATATACATTTGTCAATTTGGCAATGAGGTGACAATTAATTAATAATTTTGTGCTACATTTTTAATTCAAAATTTCAATTAAAATTAAATTACCCCAATGATAACTTTAAAGCTCAATATAGGCAAAAGTGCCATCACGTGATCAAATCCTGCTACTACTATTTATCAGTTCAATGTCCAAAGTTCAGTCAAACATACACTTATTTGAATTTTATTGTAGCAAATTCTGATTTTCAAATTCCCCAGGAAGCAATTCACTTGATCAGAAGCGAAGTTTTTTATACTTAAAAAGTATTCAAAATCTTAGGAGAATGTATAAAAAAAAACAGCCTTCATTTACCTTTTTCAGTTTCCAATCAGTTGATAACTTCCTCATTTTGTGTTATTCCATTTTTGATTCAAATTTTTAATTCAAAATCTAATTACCCAACGAGTATTTTTTAGAGAAGCCATCACATGACCAGTAAATGGCGACAATAATACTAGCACAAAGGTTCCAAAGTCGGTCAAGCATATGCTTCGTATTTTTAATGTCTATTGTAGTAAATTTTTATCTTTGTTTGCAGTAATAAAAATTTGAACTCAAGTTCTCCAGCAATCAATTCACCTTGCTCGTAGCCAAGTTGACAACCTCTGGTTTTTGTGCTTATAAAGTACTCAAAACTTTAGGATAGCCAGGTAAAAAAAAAAAGTGACTAGTGTTATATATCTTTGTCAATTTCCCAATCAATTGATGACTTAGTTCCACTCTTTGTGTTATATTTTTCATTCAAATTTTAAAACCACATTCCAATACCAATGCTGAGTTTAACCCATCTAGCCAGCTTATGTCTAGACCCACATCAAGAGCTTCACGCAGCCTTACCTCAGAAACAGCCATCCCCAAACCCAGAGTCTCTCATCTTAGTACATACTTCAACTCATTAATTGCAACCCAATTGTAACATAGCTATACCACCACCCTCCTTTAGAAATCTGGATTCTCTACCCAGCCTCCATCTCTAACATGGAGCCAGGATCCAGAGTCTGATCAATCATTCGAATTCAACAATTGAAATCAATTCTTAACTAGATGTATCACCACACCCCTCTGCAATGCACCTCTACTCAAATGCACCAGACAACAGCATAACATAGTTAATAAAAATCTCACCAATTATGAAAACAACTCTCCCTATGGCTCCTACCCATACCAAAACATGCCAACCACATCACCAATGAAACCAAGAGAAAACATGATCACCCAAAAAAAATCTGGCACCTTAAAATTCAAAAATAATTGACATTGATTTAATAGCATTAGTCTTCCCCAGGTCTCACAGACAACTGCCTTACGCCTCCCATGAAAATTGTTAATCTCTCACCTATGTTACTCAGGCAACCTAAGCACATATAAAACTATAACCTGGTTATGCATATGTAAATACGGCAATCTAGATCCCATGTAAAATTCATGTAATATTGGCTGTAAATCATTAAATCAACTTTTACATATGTAAACTGACATCTACCGATTGCCCATGTAATGACAACAATCCAAGCTATGTAAAACTCTTGTAACTTAATCAATTTCTTATTAAAAAATTTCCTTGTCTGGGTAAATCAACTTTTATGTGCTGTAAACCTACAACTTGGATTTCCCATGTAACCACAGCAATCCAAATTATGTGAAACCATTTCAACACAATTTGCAATGTGTACCAATTCTCTGCAATCACATGTAAAATCCAACTTTTACATATGTACACTTACTGCAACTGATGGTCCACGTAAACACAACAATCCAAGCTATGTAAAACCCCTGTAACTTTTTGAAATAAATAAAGCTTATCATTGAAACTTAAAAACAAATAAAGATAATAATAATTCCACAGTTAATCCGGACCTGTCACCATGTTTAGTTTCAAGGCCCTGTTTTAAACCCTAAGACTCTTTTATAATATTAGTTAGTTTTTTAAAGATAAATTTCAAGACATCACAAAGACTGAACTTTATCTAATTAGATAACACTCTAGTTAGTAAAAATATTCTGGTGTCTATTAGATAATTTGCAAGAAAAAATATTTCTTTACTTTTGCAGTAAACATTAGTATTGCTAGGCAACAAGGCAAATTTTCCAGTTTAAAAGACCACTCAAAATCTGCAATATTTTATATAAATTTACACAGTGTATTAGAATCAAATATTAACTATTCTACAGAAGTATCTTTTCTAAGATAATTTGAATTTACAAAAGCTTTTCTTAAAAATTATTTGACATTATAGAATTGTTAAACCAATCAAAAAGACTGACATACAGCGCCATTTGACCAAATGGTTGGCACCAAAATCTATTCTACCATATTTCCAGCTTTATCTCATAAATAAATATCTGCTAGCATCCTCAAGAACGATTTCTTATGTCAACAATCATAAAGATATTTCAAATCTAGTAATGAATAAGCCAGTTTGAAATTTCAGGACGACCAATGTAAACAAGATTTAAGACCTAGACTTAAAAACACAAGATTGTAACTCTCCCTCCCCATATAAGGTGTGATGCCTAGACATCACTACATCAACAATTTGTTAAAATTTATTATAACTATGCCATAGGGGATATTTTGCATCATTTAAGACATTTCCCCTTTCCTCAAGTCCATCATTATATCAGCAACATATTCCAACTGCTTTCTATATCACATCCACTCTATTCTCTGGAATCAACCAAATGCTCAAGTTCCTACCATGCATGAACTCATAGTCTCCAAAGGTCACACCAAGGTGAACTATAGTTAATACCTGCATCATTTGAAACATAGCACAGTACACCCAACTCATCTACCAACTGGATCCAAAGAAGTTTACAAGATCCACTCCACCAATTTATCTCAAATGAACTTTAAAATGCCCAGTATAAGAACAATAAGACTTAACCTTGACACCTATAGTGCTACCAACTAATAAACACAACTTATGTACAGCTATAAATCAGTGGAACATTAACTCCACTCCACCCTCCCTAAATATATTAAACACATATACACCTCATGTCTTCATGTACTTATCACATAATGCTTTTGTAAAATTTATGTGAACCTAATTTAAAATATGTATCTTGTTATGCAACAGATTATGATTCTTTCAATTATTGTAAATCTCCTTTTTTTTAATCACAAGCAAAATTGTAAACCCTCATTGCTTATAGAATGTCACTGTATCAAATTGGGGTCTTAAAAACTCATGTTTTTCACATGCTACTTATATAGAATAAAACAGTCATGAAAGCTATAATCATTCCCATCAAATAGGCTAATTTATATGTAATCATATTTTAATCTAACATCAACCTCCTATCCCATACTCCCACATATGAAAGCTTTTTCTTGCTACTACCGTTGTATTTCCATGTATTTTTTCTCTCAAGATCCCATTTAAAAATGTATAAAGTTGTAATTATTATTAGCTCGCGTAGTGAAGTATATGTAAGACATTTTAAGATGAGGCTTCTTAACCTATATCAAATGCGCCTTGAAATTTCTAATAGTCAAGCTATATTTTTATTTTTTGCCAATAGAGGGACCTCTCAAACCATGACACAAGATAGTATGAAGAAAAACATATATGAATATGGGAGTTGATGTTAGATTAAAGATGTGATTACATATGACAATATTTGATGGGAATGTTATAGCTTTCATGATATTTTGTCTATAAGTAGCATGTGAAAAACATGAGTTTTTAAGATACAATTTGATACATTGTGACCATATGCGGTAGTTTTTAATTTTTAGCTGAAAGGGAGATTTACAATGGTGAAAGAATCATAATTGCATGGCAAGATGCATATTTTTAGAATTGGAGTTCACATAAATTTTACAAAAGCATTATGTGATAAAGTACACAGAGACATGATAATGTTAATATATTTAGGGAGGGTGAATTGGGTTGAAAATGTTCCACTGATTTATAGCTATACATAAATTGTGTTTATTAGTTAGTAGCTATAGATGTCAAGGGGTTAAATGCTGGGCCATACTGGGCATTTAAAGTAAATGTAAACTTCTTTGGATCAGTTGAGCAGATGAAGTTGGGTCTACTATTCTTATAAAATGATCACAGTGTTCTTGGGACACCTTGGTGATGAAACATGATTCCATATAGGAAACTGAATGATAGAAAGCGGATGTGTTGCTGAATAATGATGGACTTGAGGAGGGAAATCTTAGAAATGCAAAAATATCCCCTATGTACATAGTTATAATAAATTTTTAACAAATTGTTGATAATGTGTCAGGCATACATGAAAGGAAGATGTATGTTTTGGGGTCTAGGTCTTAAAATCTTGTTTACATTGGTTTGTCTGAAAACTATTCATTAATAGATTTGAAATAATCTTTGTATTGTGTTGATATAATTGAGGGGAGATGCTAACTCAGATATTTATTTGAAAATAAAACTGGAAATATGATAGGAAAAGATTGTAACCATTTGGTCATGTATATGTATACGATTGAACGTATTTATAAATGTCGTGTTAAGAAAAGCTTTGTAAATTATCTTAGAAGATATGTAAAATATTAATATTTGATTCAATACATGTTAAATTTATATAAGAATATTGCGAATTTTGAGTGGTCTTAAATGAAGGAGTTTGTGACCCTTACAACTTAATACTAATGTTTAAAAGTAAGGAAAATATTTTCTTTATTATCTAATAGAACTTATAAATATTTTTATAAACAAAGTATTATCATTAGATAAGTTCAGTCTTTTGTGATAATCTTGAAGTAACAAAAACTAATATTATACAAAGTCTTAAGGAGTTTAAAACAGGAAAATAATAATTGTTGAGACGAATAACTGTGGAATTATTATCTTTATTTATTTTTTAAATTTCAATGACTAAACTTATTATTTTTAAAAAGTTACAGGAATTTACATAAAGCGATTCTTAAATGGGTTCATCGATTGCAATGGGTATACATATGTAAAAAGTTGATTTACATGTGATTGCGAAATTTTACACGTACCAAATTGCTCACACTCTTAGTTGCAATGGTATGGGAAATCCATGAGTTGTAAGGATTTACACATATAAAAGTTAGTTACAGAACTAGAAATTTTTAATAAGAAATTGATTAGTTACAAAGTTTTACTGTTTAATCGTACATAGGCAATCGGTAGATGTCAGTTTACATGTAAGGGTTGAGACTGTGTTACACAATATTATGAATTCCCCATGATTCCCTAGATTGCCGTATTTATAATGTAACCAGGTTTAGTTTTATAATGATAACTAGGTTTACTAAATAACTATAGAAGAATTGTAACTAATGGGAATATAACGGTGTTAATATATAGAGACTGAGACAATGCTGGTAAATCAATATCAGTTATTTTTGAATTGCCAAATCATGTTTTCTGCTAGTTTTTCATTGGTGATGTGGTTGTATGTTTTGGTATGGGTAAGGCCGTAATTAGTTGTTTCATAATTGGTGAGATTTTGTGTATGTTATGCTGTTGTCTGGTGCATTTGAGTAGAGGTGCATTTGCAGAAGTGGTGATACATCTACGTTAGAATTAATTGTTGAATTCATTTGGAATTGATCGAATCTGGGAATCTGCAACTTAGGATGAGCTAGGTGAGGAGGTATTGTACTAACAATGTTTTGGTGGTTGCAATTAATGAGTTGAAGTATGCTAAGATGAGAAACTTGGAGTTTGAAATTAACTGACGGGTAGAAACTCTTGATGTGAGGTCTAGACATATAAAATAGTTAATAAATTAAATCTTAAAATTTAAAAATTTGATCGAAAAATATATTTCAAGTGGAACCTAAGTCATCAGTTGATTGGAAATTGACAAGGTTATATAGCTTTTTAGTTACTTTTTTTTTTTTACGCAGCTATCTAAAGTTTTGAGTATATAAGCATAAAAAACCAGAGGTTGTTAACTTGGCAATATTTAAGTGAATTGATTGCTGGAAAACTTAGTTCAAACGCAAAACAAAAGATAAAAATTTACTACAATAACATTAAAAATAACAAGCATATGGCGGCTTTTTGAACCTTTGATAGCTAATGTCGCCATTTACTGGTCATGTGATATTTCTTAAAAAACTAGCTCGTTGAGAATGAAATTAGATTTGAATTAAAAATTTGAATGAAAATGCAACACAAAATTAGGAAGTTATCAGCTGATTGGAAACTGAGAAAAAAGGCAAATGAGAATGACATTGGCCTAAGATTTTGAATACTTTTTAAGTATAAAAACTTGTTTTTAACAGTGAATTACTCCTGAAATTTGAAAATCAGAATTTGCGCAATAAGATTAAAAGGCTAAGTATATGATATGTCATGACTGGCGGACGTTGAACTGGTAATGTAAGTTTTTGATCACGTGTCTTTTGTTATATTGTTTTTAAGTTATCATTGGAGTAATTTAATTTTAATTGAAATTTTTGAACAAATGAAATACAAATTATTAATTAATTGTCACCTCATTGCAAATTACGACAAATGTAGGTTTTTATCTTGTCGGAAAATAAATTTGGACATGACATACTAAACTGTTTATGGTTGTGAACAAATATACTGTTTTCTGTGAAACAATTATATTATTTTATTATTTTTTCAACTATTTAAATGTAATAACATATAAATTTGTGAAAATTATTATCACTGGCACTTCAAAATTATTTGTTCACATGTATACTCATTTTACTATGTCCTTGTCATTTGAACACATTTAACATGTCTAGATTATAACATATTACTGTCTTTTGGGGTGGGATGATTCTTGATATCAGAAGTGGTGTACATGTGAAATGGTTAGACTAGGAGTGGATGTGTGTAAAGTTTAGATCAGAAAGTGGACAATGATGTAAAAATATATTCGCGTGAACGATAAATAGATGGAAACTCCACCTTATATATTAAATAAATGGAATAATAGACCACCACTCTAATTATATATATCGATAAGTTCTCTGTAACAAAACTGGTTGCTATGCTTTTTATAACAAAAAAAAAACAAATTCCACTTTTCCTTCTTGATAATGGGATTCATTTTTAAAAATTTAGCATGCTTTGTGTCAAAATGTTGAACAACTACCTAATTGCCAAAATTATCTTATCACACCGTGTATAAATTACAGTGCAAATAAATTAAATGCACAGCATAAAATTTATGCTATTTACTATATTCCCGTGTGGCGTCTTATTTTTTTTTAGAATTTACACTTTCATCAGTTGTGATTCAAACAACAAATCACTAAAATATTCAGATATAAAAATACTCAATAAAATACGCATATTTATATTTGATATCATAGAAACAATATACGACAAAAACAATATATATCAATAATTTTAAAACTGTAACATTTTTAAATTATAATAGTTTAATAATTTTAATGAATCATACTTGTGTAAGTTACTTTTATTTTTGCATGCCAATTTGCTGAACTCCCAGAATGAGCCCTATTTTGAGACTGATACATCAAATCATGAGTTACTTAAATTGTAGATCTATCACGACATGCTTTTTAAATGTTTCTTCGGTTCTGGAAATTCTTCATTACTTGCTGCTAGAGTTAAACTTGCTTTTTAATCAATAGGTAATAAACACGATTTGAATAGTCAGTAATTAAAAGACATTTTAATCTTCACTTTTGGCCAGGGATTGTTGATTATAGCCTATTCTTTTATTCAACTTGTGAAATCCACTCATTTTAAATCTTTATAAAACTGCGCTGAAAATAATATTATTACTGAGAGTCTTCAGTAAATCTTTGATATTACAAAAATTCATTTCTGGCTTTTTAGCTTCTCCTAAAATATTATTTCAATGTTGAAAATAAAAAATAATTCATTTTTTAATGCATGTTTTTGGATTCAATATACAAAAAGCATATAAATACAAACAACACTCACTTTCTCTCTATAACAAACGTATTAATAACGATTATTCAACATATATTTATATAAAATATATATTGTAATTATAATTGAAATAATATTTTTAAAGCGGTTTCTAAACAATTCAAACGAAATCTTTAAAATCAACGAAGTACTTTCGGTTAAGCTTTCCAATACCTGCCTCAACTGCCTATTAAATTCAAAAACTAAAAGCAGGATAGTCAAACGTCATCAATTCAAATTCCTGAATCTCGTATTTTAATATTTGAAGCTTTTAATTGATTTATCAAATGTGTTTTATTCCCTGTTTTTAAAAGTGTACCTCTTTAATTTTTCTTTACTATGGTTTCTCTCTTTATGAAGAGATTTTCACATTTCCAAAATTCAATCGTTAAATTTATCATTTGCATGTTTTTCATGAATCAAAAAACTGAAGAAGATATTAAATCACCATTATTTTTATATTTTTACCACGCTTATATAGCAATTAAGTGTTCCTTCAATCTTTTATCAATGTTGCACCTCGATTCACCTATATATGATAGTATACAGATCACAAAAATTTAGATATATGACGTGCTTTTTGTGGTGAGGTATGACATCACTTAGAATTATTAACTAATTTGTTAATATGCTGTTTGGGACGTAGAATGAAACATTAAATACATTCTTATATAAATCCTGTAGCAATTTTACTTATGGATTTGAAATAAATGAGATAGATATCCATGTTTTTATTATTAAATCTTCATTTCTTTAACAATTATCGACTTTTTTTAAATTGACTTAAAGTGATTGTTTATTTGTTCCATGTTTATGTAACCAGCATCAAACATGAATTCAATAATGGCATCATATCATCAACTCTTTTTCAATTTATCACTTTATTAGTATGCACACCAATTTTAATCCAAGAACTTAAAAAGAATTTAAAACTTTTTTAATACTTAGCTGCATCATTGTTATTGGTACTTTTGATTTAAAATTTATATATCCTCTTTTAAAATTGACCAATGGCTTCAGTTATTAGTTTATTAATTTAATATACTACTATCTCTTGTGAATCATTAAATCTAAATAGTTAATCTTATAATCTGTTACTTTTTCAATAGTCATTTCAAGCCATTCAATTTATTTAATTCCTCTATAAGCAAATTTATACTATTAATGTTTCTGAGACAAAAACATCATCCACATATCTTTTGTAAATTTTAATATCTCCAAAAATACACATAAACACAAAATCATTATATCATATATAAGATGGCAGAGTTACAAACTTGTGCAACTACAGGCAATCCCATAGGCTAGCCTTTAGGTCATTTATAATATTGACCTTCAAAAGGTAACAGTAATGTTATCATTAAAAAAATTTTAAAGAGTCAATGATAAATTTTATCATATATTTACAAATATTTTTATTTTTTAATGCATGTTCCAATTATTTTTATAGAATGAATTTATTTAAATAATTCGGACATACATTAAAAAATAAAGAGTATTTGTAAATATATGATAAAATTTATCATTGACTCTTTTAAAATTTTTAATATTCAACGTTGTCTTTTAATCAATATTATAAAATGACCAAAGGTGGCTAATAGTGCCTGTGAACTGGGATTTTGCAATTTCGTTTTATCCACATATGAGATGAATATATTTTAAATATGTACTTTTTGGAATATTAAAATTTGCAAAAATATGTGGATGATTAGTTTTATCTGTAGAAGTACTAATAGTATAGATTTGCTTATAGAAATTAAATAAATTGAATGGCTTGAAATGGATATGAAAAAGAACAGGCGTATTAAAATAGGTTCAATATTAGATTTATTAAACAAGGAGATAACGGTATGATACAATTATAATATATGAATTAACATTAAAGAGGATATATAAGTCCTTAAATCAAAGAGTACTAATGATACTATAGATGGCAAGTTTTAAATCTTTTTTAGCTTAGAAGTGAAAAATTATTATCAGTTGCAAAGTGATAAATTGAAAAGTATTGAGATATTACTTTAAAGAGATTATGATGTTATTAAAATGGAATCAAATGAAGCAATACTTTAAGTCAATTTAAAAAAAGATATATGGTTTAAAAGAGAAATGAAGATTAATAAATAAGAATGGATATCTATTCATTTATTTCAAATCCTAAAAGAAGAATGAAAATTTTTAGAGATTTATAAGAATGTAAATTAATGTTTTCATCTAAATGTTCCAACAATATTAATAGATTATTAATAATTCTAAAGGATGTCATATCTATCAAGCTAAAAGAAGTAATGTCATATATCAAGATTTTGTTTTATTTTATGATATAGATGAATCTAGATGCAACAATTTGTGAGAAAAGATAGAAGAGAACGGCAGTATTAAGCTATGTAAAATAAAAATAATGGTGATTAATATCTTCTTCAGTTTTTATTTGATCTATTGAGAACGCTTAAGTATAAATTTAAATTTGATTTGAAAAGTATGAAAATTCTACATGAAGGAAAGTACCATAGTAAGATAAATCAGAGGATATTATAAACAGGGATAAAACACATGATATAAATCGACAACGCTAGCATTAAGAGTTGATTCGTGGATTTGAATTGACTGATCTATTTTAATTTTTGAATTTAATATACGAGATTGAGGTGGTTAAGGGTTGAGAAGAAGTAGCCCGAAAAATGCGGATTTAAAATTGTTTGGATTATTTATGGACCGTTTAAAAGATCATTATTTCGAATTATAATTACAATATTATTTTTTTAATTAACGGATATTTTTTATTTATTTACATATATATATGTAATGAGCAATAAATGATACAATTATAAAGTGATAGTTCATAGGGGAGACAACATGCGATTTAGAGGTTGTAAAAAATATATGTATGTATAGGTAAGACAGTTTTAATATATAATTAACTGCTTATAAAAACTGCTGCTAAAAGCCAGAAAAATAGTTGAATTTATTACAGTATAAATTTAAAGACCATAATATCTCAATTATTGCGATATTGATAACATTTTATATCATTCTTATCGTGAATCATTTGTATGCAATTATCACAGAAGGTCAAATGATATTAAAATCTCCAAATATTTTATGAAATCCATTTTTTGCTAATTTAAAAAATACTGTTTGCTCTATGGTTAGATTATGTATTCATTTTGTAAATAAACCCACACCCTATTTGATCTTATATTTTCTATGGGTAATCTTTCTTTGCACATTATTTTCATAATACTGGCGATGTGCATTCTCTTTCATGGTTGTAAAAATATGGATGCATTAGTGCTTAACTTTTTGTACATTAAGGTATTATGAAGAGCATTATTCTCAGATTAGCTTTACAACCACACAAAAGAATATGGACATCTTTGATTCTGTATTACTGAAAAATAATGTGCAAATTAGAAAGTGACGAAAATGTAAAAGAGGAATATTTTATCACTCAAAATGAATATATAATAAACCAAGAGCAAACAATATTCAAATTTACAAAAAAATAGATGTTTCGCTATTCTGAATAGAACAACCATGATTTTGGCATGCAATGAAAACATACTGTTGCATCAAGTGTTGGTACCTAGTGATTTAGCATAGCTACCTTCCCAACAGCAGGCCTAGGTTGCTTCGGTCAATGCTTTTTTTGACATATATATATATATATATATATATATATATATATATATATATATATAAAGTACATAATTCCACTTATTTTATTTAACATATTTAATCACTGTTATATATTTACATATTATTATTAAATAATGATAGTTAACTAATATATATATATATATATTCTAACTTAGTAATCTTTTAGTTTATTAGTTTATTATTTTATTTATTTATTTTTTAACTCAATATTCTTTTTTTTAATTATTTATTTGTTTATTTGCACTTTTCGCCATTTCTAATAATCTTTTAATTAATTTAGAAATTTATTTGGCCCCTAACCCAATATTTTTGTAGTTTAGTTTATTTGCACTTGTGACACTATTTCAGGTTGTATTTAAGACAGTAAAAAAAGTAAAAACAACATATCCATTAATTTTCAATATGATCTAAAAATACCTTTCATATATTTAATTGTATTCAATTCTCTTTAAGCCATATATAACCAATAATTGATCACTTATTAATTTAAAGAATAATTATAATAATATTGTCTCAGGGGTTCTTGTTTCATGAAAATGCTCGGCAATGTGTTGTCGCATATGACTGGCATTCTGTCGGCTACTACTTAAATTCAATGTGTCTTCATCTCCTCAACTGTATATTATTTTAAAAAGGATGATGAATTCTATTCAATAATGACGTATATTTGAATAACACAACTTTTTTTTTTTTCAAGTCTCAGGTCAGAATAATAAAGCAAAGAACTAACATGTCCTTCCATCATCCCATGACCAACACAATATAATATAACTAAGATTTGGCAATTTTAACAAATGAAGATGAAATATCTGTAAGTTAATAGTTTGGGAATAAATTCATTTTTTATTTATTACGAAATTGAATGTTTAGTCTTAAGTTTTCAACTCCATAAATAGTATCATTAAACTAAAATAATGACATTCCGTCTGCCTTTTTATACAGTAGAAGTTTTTAAGAATTTGGAATGATTTCGGACTCAAAAAAGGATTTTACAAATATTGTGCAAACTATAAAAACAAAAAAAATGAATCTACAAATAAGCAAGACTATAATTTATTATTATCACAAAAAAATATATGAACATTTATTCAATAATCCCATAGTAAATAAAAATATAAAATATAACTGACGATATCTGTATACTCTTTGAACATGAACTAGAAGATTACGTATGGATGATTAACTAAAATTACATTTCTACCAATACATTGACTATTAAATTTTGATAACCTTAATAAACTTTTTATTCAAAATTATAAATAATATTTTTTGTTCATTTTATTATTTTTAAATGATTAATCCAATCATGTCTATACGCAAGGTATTATTTCTAATACATTTACTTTATCTATGGTCATTTAATGGGATAACCTATTCTAATTATAGGCCAGTTATCAGTTACACTTGCAAATCTTACATTAACTTAATGCTAACTTAAGTTATGATACAAATTTTATTCATACGTATAATTTTTAAAATATAAGTATTATTTAATTACTATCAGAATTAAATTGCATTTGAATGTCCTTCCGAGTAAATAAGCTTTAAATTACGCAATTTTAATTACTTTCTCCATTGATTTGCCTGATATTTAACGGCACAATACAGATATCGATCTAATTATAACGCACTATTTACTAAAGTGAATAAACGAGAACTAACACAATATAGCCTTATGCTGCTAGCGTTTTTCAAGAATTAAGCACAATAATCAGCACCTTCCATGGTGGAAGCTATCTTTATTTTCACCTTGAGGGAATATGGAATAACCCACGAGGTTTGTAAAAGTAATCTACCTATTAAAATATTTTAATTGGTTTACCTCTTACTGTAGGCGTAACTGAACACGGAATAATCACTATCTAGGTTTAAACGACTGAAAGCTGCTAGATCGATCGTCTATCTAGGAATCGATCACTGGTAAATGCCCGGAACGATATATTATTTAAAAAATCTTCTCATGAAACATAGAAACTCTCCCACAAAACAATACATTATATTACCTATTCTATTAACAACAACAATGCTATATCTGGGCAGAATAAATAAATACACTGATATAATAAACTCCATATTGCCAATGTATGCACGATCGACATCTGAAAATCGAGAGATCATAGAAATAAAAGTATAATAATTCAATTTTAATAGAGAGCATTCAAAAATAATTAATGGCATACTATGTAAACTAAATAAAGTGAATGATGTTAGAATTGATGAGAATAAATTCTCAATTAATACGGTATAAATCATTTCAAAACTTAACAAGAAATATTTTATTATAGCATTTTTTTTTTTTAGTTGATAATTTATAAATATTATTATTTTGCACCCTTAAATAAAATATTTTATTTTTACGTATCTGGCATACGAAATTTCTACCTACAATTATTATGTAATAATTAAGGCATATTTATAATTTTCTTTAAATATTAAATAATCAACTTAACCCTATAATAATTATATTAAAGCATACCTTTAAATAGTTACAGAGCTATTAAATATCGCCAAATATACCAGACTTAATGTGATATAATATAAAAATACATATCATTATAACTAGTTTTTAAACAATCGTTAATTAGCAGTATGTGCGTATTAGAAAATGTATTTCTATTGATGTCAGTTAAACTTTTATCGAGTAGTATTTCACGTAACGATTTAAAGGCAATAAACATATTAATCAGCTACTTTAAATAAAAGTTTTCTCTTATTTATATTGGCGTTTTAATAAAATTAGGTGAAAAGTATAATGCTTAAGTGCAGATTAATTCTATGTAGAATTACTTACGAGTTTGGGATCCAGAAAATAAATATGCATATTGGCATAATGAGCGATATATTGATATAGACGATAAGCATACACAGTGCCATATTTTTATTAATATGGCGATACTGTACATAATATTAGCTGAAAGTACTATGAGCGTAATGCGGTTTTAGATTATTACAATGATAGCTGCGGATAATTGCACATTGGTATAGAGGTTTTAATAAAGTTCCACTGATGTATAATATAATATATCATTTATTTTATCATTAAATCACTAAGATATTTGGTTTTGTTCACTGCAAAATTATAAATTTTTTAACGACATTCTCGTAAATGTATAACTTCCTGTATTTACTCTGAAAAGATTTATATATATATATATTTTTTTTTAAAAAAAAATATACAATTGCATAATTTAATCTTATTGCTCTTATTATTATTTCAGACAATTCTTTGAGAGATAAAACATATTTTTGCGTAGTAACTACATTGCGTAAAGGCGAACAATATTGAGAAAAAGCGTGAAATGTTTCTAGTTGATTTTCCTTGGTTTCAAAATATTTCTTTCAATTATTATTATTTTTCTAAGAAAATAATAAAGGACATAAAGTTAATAAATAATTAATTTTTCTTGGAAATACTTCTTTCCCTTAATTTAGATATAATATAATTTTTAGCGACTCTTTAGTGCATCATTTTGAGAGCGAAAGCGTGGGGACAATAAACTTTTTAGTATAAAGGTCTTTAGAAATAGGTAGATGGCAAGAAAATCAGGGTTATCTTATCAAAATTTAGCCTATTATATTATTAAAATTTTACTTTGATTACATTTCTGCAAAATAAGAAAAATTAGTTATTCCGCTCCTTGAAATAAAGCAGGCTATATTTTTCAAAAAAAATGATCTTGACAGTAATTGTTTCGATTTTATTTGTTTTTTTGTTTTTTTATTTTGCTTAGCGACCTCTTCCCAGAAAAATAATCATTTGATTATAAACATAAATAAAGAAAGGAAAAAACTATTACAATCATACCGTTTTCAGTATTATCTACCTGGATTACAAGAAATGGCAATATAAAAAACAATAAACAGCCATTAAATTAACAATCAGTGATATTATAATTCTTTTAAACATTATATATATATATTTTCTTTTCTTTTACAAAAAATTACCAAGAATTATTATTAGCTATGATAAGACACTCATCCACTCCCTCTACCCATCCAAAAGTAATTATTGTTTAGCTTTATACACATATTAATTGCTCTAATTATTAATATCTCAATTAAATTATTCATGTTCTCTGCTTTCAAAAAATGACATTGAGATATTAAATCTATTAGTTATTCACCCAAATTTATCAAGTGAGAGAATAACGTATTTTATTAATCAATTA